>OX328098.1:7040596-8501036 GCA_946811185.2 Hippopus hippopus | reverse complement strand
TTGACAGTTCTGATGTTATTTCGTCATCAGAAACATCCGCAAGATCTGGGCATCGAATGATACCTGTAGAGGTATTCAAGCTACTGTGGGGAGTGCATTTTGCAGGTATGTTGTAGAAGTGCTTCAATTTCATAAAATTTTGAGCATGAGACGCTTTTTCAACTTCTACTAAAAGACTACCAGATTTAAGCTTTTTAACCGATTTCGGGCTTCCCACAAGTACCTTCTCTATTACGAATGGGGATAATTTTGAAAGTGGCTGGTCAGCTACAGTTGAGTCGATAAGGAATCGGGGAAACACAAAGTTGTTCGATTGTACGTTGTCCTGGTCTGCATCTAGCTGATCACGGTTTCGTTTTTTGTCTTGGTGATCCATATTTGAAATTTTGATATTCATCATCCGTAGTCCCCGCCCACCGCGGAGCCCAACTAGGGGACATGGAGTATGGAGCGGAGTATCCAGTTCCCCATGCCAGGGTTGCCCAGATGATATACTCGGGCAGCAAGGATAAAGTAGAGCGACAAACATCAGGCATGGCTAATTCCTGGGAATCAGAGAACAGCCATGGAAGCTGCTGCCTCAATCACAAAACCTATACCACCCAATTAGCCCATGAGCCTATATTAGACTAGGGACTAAAACATGTAAAGTGTAGTAAAAACTAGTAATTTGAACATAATGACGGTGTATGAATACATGGGAAAACTTAGATAAAGTGTACAAGATACATGCAGTGTTAACAAAAAACTTTTCAACTTCGTGCCATGATCGTATACTTTGGAACCATTAGAGATATTAACTAAGTTTCGTAATGAATTAATAATGCCCAAATCTAAAAACGACTAGCCGATTGCACTAGACCGGGCCCATCTAGGCTCTCGTTTACACCGAAGCCGAGGCCGAAGCAGTGTGTTAAAGAGCTGTAGATCCCTGGGTTCCCCTCAACTGCCAGGACCCTCTTCCGGCTTACGAGTCTCCACCCACGGCAAACAGGCGGGTCCATTGGTGGGGTCTTGCCACTCTGTAGGACGGAAGCCGGCGAATTCTATCCCCCGTCCGGCTGGGCGGTTTTGCATCTGTAAAAATTGAAAACAGACACACAATTGGAATATAGCGCAAATGATAGGAGATGATATTGATAAAGGAAAAATTGCCGGTTATCTGCATTTCTCTTTTTTGCCCAATGTTTTGAAAAGCTTTGTTTCTTAAGGGCGATTAAACCAAGGATTGATTGATAAAGGACTTATTCAAGCGTAGTTAATACTGGTTAGACTAAAACAGAATTTGCAAACTAGATATATGCTCTAGAGCAATAACTCATCAACAGAGACTTCAGGAGGGCGCCACTTTCTCATTGATATTCCAATTATTTTTTATATAAAAACAGACAGGTAGCTTTACTTTAACTCTTTGTCACACGACAGATTTGAAGATCCTTTCATATTAAATGCAGTTGCAGATAAAAAATAAAATAGGGCTAGTCTTGGGATTTGTCTTTGATAAGCTAGAAAACATTGTGGAAAAAGAAGGAAAGGATGTTTAAAAGCATTTTCTTCTTTTCCATGTAAAATTACAATAAGTTCTTCAGATTAGAAAAGACAAGGGTAAATGCTTAACTCTTTACTAAACAACAAAATTCTACACTTGTCCAAATTGAAAGCATTTGTAGGCGACAAATTAAATGTGGCTTAAATGATGAAACTTTTCTTTGAAATGGCATAAAACGTTGTGGAATAAGAGAAAATGCTGGTGACCAGCATTTTATCCGTTTCCCACAATGTTTTCTAAAGCTTTCTTGTTTAAAACTCGGGATTGTGTAGTAAAGGGTTAAAGTGGAAATTAAGGAGGTTATCATACGCAGTCCTTTAAGAAAGTCTAATGATACTCTCCTCAGGTAGCGTAACCCTTTACCTAACAATCCCGTTGCAGCAAAAGTGAGAAAAATGCTTTTGAATACACTGTGGAAAAGGGATAAAATTTTGGTAATAAGCATTTTCTCCGTCTTCTATAAAGTCTTGTACCTTTCAAAAACAAGTTTCAATATTCAAGACACTTTCATTTTGTCATCGGCAAATGCTTTCATTTTGAATATCTCTAAAATATGGTTGTATGGTAAAGATGATAACTTGCAAAGAATTCCAGAAAGGGAATGAACAGCAAATAGAGATTTCCTCCAATTAATTAGTATTGATGCTGACCTTCTAAATTTAGTAAAAGTAAGGCATACCTAGGTCCTTTTTTTTTTTTAATGTTCTGGCAATATTTACACAACTATAATGATAACATAAATAACAAATACATTGAAAATTACCTTCTTTTTTCAGTCTTGTAGAGATTTATATAGAAGAAATTCTAGTATGAGTGGGAATGGTGGCAATATTGGAAGTGATAACTGGACAGAATCATTGTACTTGTGATGCAGAATTGCGTAAAGTCTTCAACAAATCGGGCAATCAAGCCCTGTGGGATGGAATAAGACTACGCAATATTTTCTATATAAATGTCTATGGTCTTTAGATATCTTTACACTTAATATGATTTTTAGTGAAGTTTTTTAGTGAAGGGTAGTATGTGTATAGGTCATAATTAAAGGCTACAGACAAACATTAACTAATTCACTGAATTTCAATTAACATTTCACTTTTATTTATGTCACATGAAAGGCATAGCCTGAGCATATATTTAGGCTGAAATAGCCTTGTGTTATTTGGGAACAGATGGCTATTCCTTTGTTACGAGACAAGCGTAACGAGAAAGAAAACCAGCAACAAGCTTTTAACAATTAACAATATTCATTAATGAATAAAAACAAAAGAGTACAATAAGAGTTAAGTTTGAATGAAATTTTGACAATTTTTAATCTTAGAACAAAAAATAGAATAAGTCCCTCAAAATTAAGAATTATGTTTAGACTACAAAAAGTATGAAATTTCTAGTTCCTAAAACCTAAATCAACAATAGTTTTAACTTGCAAATAGATATGAGCAACCTGTTTAAAAAAATAAATGATTCCAATTTACAGATCTATATTCCAATATAAATCCAACACTTTTCACTAATTCTGTATGCTCCAAGGTACAAGTCTAAGTTCAAAATCCAAATCACCAAGTAAGTCACTCCTATTTATATCAGCTTGGATAACATAAACTGGATACTCCGCTCCATACTCCATGTCCCCTAGTTGGGCTCCGCGGTGGGCGGGGACTACGGATGATGAATATCAAAATTTCAAATATGGATCACCAAGACAAAAAACGAAACCGTGATCAGCTAGATGCAGACCAGGACAACGTACAATCGAACAACTCTGTGTTTCCCCGATTCCTTATCGACTCAACTGTAGCTGACCAGCCACTTTCAAAATTATCCCCATTCGTAATAGAGAAGGTACTTGTGGGAAGCCCGAAATCGGTTAAAAAGCTTAAATCTGGTAGCCTTTTAGTAGAAGTTGAAAAAGCGTCTCATGCTCAAAATTTTATGAAATTGAAGCACTTCTACAACATACCTGCAAAATGCACTCCCCACAGTAGCTTGAATACCTCTACAGGTATCATTCGATGCCCAGATCTTGCGGATGTTTCTGATGACGAAATAACATCAGAACTGTCAAGTCAGAACGTTACAGCAGCAAGAAGGATTACAGTTTTCAGAGATGGAGTCAGAAGACAATTGTATTGACATTTAATTCGTCTATCCTACCTAAATCACTTAAGGTAGGATATCTGAAAGTAGCAGTGGACCTTTATATACCTAATCCACTTCAATGCTATTGTTGTTTTTTTTAAGCTTGGGCACCATGAAAAAAGATGTAGATTTAACCAAGGTGAAGAATTTTGTCGACGTTGTGGCAATTCAAACCTTGTTCACAAAGGAGACAACTGTGAGTTTGATATCAGATGTATTAACTGCTAAGGCGATCATGTTGCAACTTCTCGATCTTGTCCAGTTTGGAAGAAAGAGAAGGAAGTTCTAACTATTAAATACACAGAAGGCCTTTCCTTCCCCGAGGCGAGGAAAATTGTGGAAGCTAGGCACAATTTAAGTGCTTCATACGCATCTGTGTCAAAAGCATCTTCGTCGAAACTGGTACAGCGTAGGGATGCCCAAACCCAAACCGTTGATGCTGCTGTTCAAACAACAGACAAACCAATAAGCGAAAAAGCTCCTCTGAAAACCTCAAATTCAAACAAAAGTAACCCGAGTTTTGCATCTAGCCAACCTGCATCAAAAAGTCAAATAGTGCGCAAGTACAAGCAAAGGCTCCAAGTAGCCCAAACCAAAAGAGAAACAAATCTCCTACCAAGGTCCTCTCTGAACGCTTTCTTAAGGGATCTGATGACCAAATTAAACAACATAACCGCTTCGAATGTCTTGATGAAGACATGGAAGCGGACGACTCACCAGCACAGTCAAATACTAATAAGCAAGGAAGAATTATCAAACTTAGCAATAAAAGATGAATTAATACATAATTTCATTGCTCTGTGGTATCTTCTTTACTTTAAATTTTGCAATGGAATTGTCGTAGTACTAAAGCCAACTTTGAGGAACTTAACCTGTTAGTAACTGAACAGAAACCAGTAGCAGTTTGTTTACAAGAGACATTTCTTAAAGACTCCGACAAGTTCAGTTTAAAGTATCACTCTAGTTACTTAAAAAACTTTAGTGGTAACGATAAAGCCTCAGGAGGTGTCGCCGTGATTGTGAACAACAGTGTTCCACATCATTTCCTCAAGCTTGAAACTACTCTACAAGCTGTAGCGGTTAGCATTTCTCTCAATAAGACTATTACTTTATGTTCTATTTATCTTCCACCTAGCTCGCGAATTGATGTCAAGAAACTTGATGATCTTATAGGTCAGTTGCCAGGGCCTTTCATTCTACTGGGAGACTTTAATTCCCATCATAAATCATGGGGATGTATAGATACAAACGATAAGAGTCGAACACTTGAAGAATTTTTTACCAAACACGACCTTGTTCTGCTAAATGATAAGTCTTCAACCTATCTTCATCCTGCTACTGGTGCTTATTCATTTTTAGACTTAACTATTTGCAGTCCTGGAATTTCTCCAGATTTTAAATGGAAGGTTGATACTGACCTTCATGGAAGTGACCATTTCCCGATCCAATTGTCGGAAGTTGGACATTCAATAGAAGAACGTCCACAACGTTGGAAGCTTCACAAAGCAAATTGGGAAAAATTAAAAGTCTGCTGCGAACAATCAATTGAACCCAATACTTTGCGTGATTGTGAAAATCCAGCAGAACTTTTCACTTCTTTACTATACTCGGCTGCAGAGAAATCAATTCCTCGAACGTCGACAAATCCAACGCACCCAAGCAAGCCATAGTTTAATGATGATTGCAAAAAGGCTATAGCTGAACAAAAATCTGTTCAGACAATTCAATCTGAGACCTACTCTAGAAAATCTCAGTAAGTTCAAAGTTGCGCGTGAGAAAGCACTACGAACTATCAAACAAAGTAAACGTGCGTCTTGGGGACAGTACGTATCTACATTGAACTCTAGATCGTCTGTCAAAAAGACCTGGGATATGATTCGTAAGATAAATGGAAAAGTCACATCATTAAATGTTGGTCATTTAAATGCTGATGCTGGTTTTATCACATCAAAAGCCGATATAACTAATGTTTTGGCAGACACTTTTGCAGAGAAATCCTCTGCTGCTAACTACTCATCAACCTTTCGAAAATTTCAGAACGTTAAAGAAAAAACTAAACTGAACTTTAATTCTAACAACAAGGAGTATTACAATAAAGACATCACTTTGAAAGAACTAAAGAAGGCCTTAAAAAAATGTCATGATACTGCCGTGGGATGTGACGATATCCATTATCAATTTTTAAAACATTGCCTTACAGATCCCTTGATTGTTTACTTGGAATATTTAATCAAGTCTGGCATACTGGTATTCTTCCAGATTCCTGGAAGGAAGCTATAGTTATACCAATACCAAAACCAGGCAAAGATTCTACGAACCCTGCAAATTATCGTCCTATAGCCTTAAGAAGTTGTATTTGCAAAACCATGGAAAGGATGGTCAATGACCGACTTGTTTGGTTTTTAGAGAAAAATAAACTTATTGCTACCGCTCAAGGTGGATTTCGTAAACAAAGAGGCACTCTCGACCACTTAGTTCGCTTCGAAACTTTTATTCGAGAAGCTTTCGTAAAAAAGGAGCATGTTGTTTCTGTGTTTTTCGATTCAGAAAGTGCTTATGATACCACATGGAAGTATGGAATCATGAACGACCTCCGTGATTTCGGTATAAGAGGTCGCCTTGCGTATTTCATTTCGATATTTTTGAATGAACGTCAGTTTATAGTCCGGGTAGGAAATACTTACTCCAACCCCCATGAACAAGAAATGGGCGTTCCCCAGGGAAGCATTCTTTCCGTTACACTCTTCAGTGTCAAGATAAACAATATTGTTAAGTCTGTTTGTCCTGGCGTGGAATGCTTTTTGTATGTTGACGACTTTTACATTTGCTATAGGTCTAAGCATATGCATACCATTGAACGGCAGTTGCAACAAGTTTTAAACAATTTAAGGAAACGGTCAGGGGAAAATGGTTTTAAATTTTCTAAGACCAAGACCAAATGCATGCATTTGTGCCAGTTAAGAAAATTTCATCTAGACCCAGAACTTACGCTAAATGATGTACAAATTTAGGTCGTACCTGAATTTAAATTCTTAGGTCTTTTGTTTGACTCTAAGCTGTCGTTTATTCCTCACATTCATTACCTGAGCAATAAATGCCAAAAAGCTCTTAATCTTTTACGTGTTGTTTCCAGTATGGACTGGGGAGCCGACAGAAGTCTTGTTGAGACTTTATAGATCACTTGTCCGTGCAAAGTTAGATTACGGCAGCGTTGTTTATGGGTCAGCGCGACAATCATACCTTCGTAAACTGGATTCTATCCATAACCAAGGTTTACGCTTAGCACTTGGCGCCTTTAGAACATCCCCTGTCAATAGTCTGTATGCAGAGACAAATGAACCATCTTTGAATTTACGTAGGAAAAAACTTTCCATGCAATATTACTTAAAATTAAAATCCAATCCTGAAAATCCTACACATAAGGTTGTTTTTGAACTGCTGTATAAGGATAACTTTAAGAAGAAGGAAATAGTTATACCTCCCTTCAGTATGCGATGCGAAGCCGATGTAAATCTACTTGATTTCGATCTGGAGGATGTAGCTAAACATAAAATTTCAGATGTTCCTCTATGGACATCAAAAAGCCCAACCTTCTTATATAATCTTACTGCCAATAAAAAAGCTACAACAGACCCCTTAGTATAATTTTCTTGAGATTAAAGAGCAGTATTACAACTATGAACTGATTTATACCGATGGTTCTAAAGATGGAGAAAAAGTTGCCTCAGCTGCCGTACTCGATGGTGAATTATACCAGTTTAGCCTACCAAATAATTCCTCCAGTTTTTCTGCGGAACTAAAAGCAATAGATCTTGCTCTGAATCATATAGAACAGGACGCCTACTGGCGCTACATTATTTTCACTGATTCACTGTTCACTTTGCAAGCGCTCGAAAATGAGAGAACGGACAACCCGTTGATAGTTAATCTCGAATCTGTGATAATGCTGATCTCGTGTTTTGTTGGTTCCCTAGCCATATTGGTATAAGTGGCAATGAAGAGGCAGATAGAGCTGCTAAGGAGGCATTGTGACTTGATGTTTTACCTTTTAAAGTTCCTTTTAACGATTTTAAGCCGTTGATCAATGATTTTATTTTGAATGTATGGCAGCAATCCTGGAACGACCCAATTAACCAAAATAACAAGCTGTTTACAGTGAAACCAGCTCTTGGTGAGTGGCTTCCTGGGTTGCGGACCACTCGCCGCGTGGAAATTATCTTGGCCCGTCTTCGTATTGGTCATACATATTTAACGCACTCATACCTCCTTAAGGGAGAAGAAGCACCCCAATGTATTTCATGCAATGCGTTTCTTACTGTCAAACATATACTTGTAGACTGTGTAGACCTTGCACCTACAAGGGACAGATTTTTTCATTCTGACAGTATGAACATTTTATTTGATACTGTAAAGTTGGAGTCTATTTTCCAGTTTTTGAAAGAGGTAAATCTCTATAAAAAAGATATAATTTTAGGTTCTATTGACCATCTTTGTTTTTAGACAGTATGTAACGAGTTTTTTGTTCTTTTAGCGTTTACACAGCTACGTGTTTTACCTTTGTTGTAACGTTACAGTATCATCAATTAAATGTATTTCATTAGTTGTAAGTGCGCCTAATATGACCTTTGATGTCGACGGGCCGTAAAACACCATTTATTCATTCCTTTTAACGATTTTAAACCGTTGATATATGATTTTATTTATAATGTATGGCAGCAATCCTGGTATAATCCAGTTAGCCAACCTAATAAGTTGTTTACAGTGAAGCAAACTCTTGGCGAGTGGCTTCCAGGGTTGCGGACATGTCGCCACGAGGAAATTATCTTGGCCCGTCTTCGTATTGGTCATACATATTTGACGCACTCATACCTCCTTAAAGGAGAGAGGGCACCCCAATGTATTTCATGCAATGCGTTTCTTACTGTCAAACATATCTTTGTAGACTGTGTAGACCTTGCACTTACAAGAGACAGATTTTTTCAAGCTGACAGTATGAACATTTTATTTGATACTGTAAGGTTGGAGTCTATTCTCCAGTTCCTGAAAGAGGTAAATCTCTATAAAAAGATATAATTTTAGGTTCTATTGACCGTCTTTGTTTTTTAGGCAATATGTAACCGGCTTCTTTGTTCTTTTAGTGTTTACACAGCTACGTTTTTTACCTTTGTTGTGACAGTACAGTACCAACATTAAATGCATTTCATTAGTTGTAAGTGCGCCTAATATGACCTTTGATGTAGACGGGCCATAAAACACCATTCATTCATTCATTCATCTCATCAGTTACAATTCCTGACTTTTTCTTTTCATTGAAAGAATTGCACACCTGACATGTGTCCTTCTTTGGTTTGTGAAAGGACAGATTAAACTCTTTGCAGAAAATGTTTCTGTACACCTTTTCGGAAACCACTGTTTTGCCCTCATCCTGACATTTTATCTTACACAGTTCGTACATCTTTCTGATGGACAGATCTTGGCTTAAATATTGTCTTGATGTTGTTTTTCTTCTATAGTGTGACTCCACTACTGGAAATGATGCAATGTGTTCTTTGACATACTGAAATGAGCTTTCATCTGTTTTGTTAGCAGGAATGTGTTTTCCTCTCCGATCAGTTCCGTCAAATTTCCCGTGTTTTTTTCTCTGCAATGCACACTCAACTACCTTTTTTTCCAATGTTCAGTGTATTTAAAAAAAAACAACTTTTGCACACCTTCACTCTTTGATTGTCAACTGGCAGTAGGAAATTCCTTGACTGGTGTTTTTTTGTTCGTCCATATCTATTTGATGTTGGCTGGACACCCACATGTTGGCAAATGAAATCTCTCTTTCTCTCAAATGTCACTGACATCTCATGATAGGAATTGAAAATTTGCTGCCTGTCTTTTTCACTGACTTTTTCTTTGCATTTATTTTTGCAGTTTGTGCATGTAGCAGGGAGAACTTTTTTTGCTTCAACAGTTTTCTTTGATGCATCTGATATGTAAACTTGTCCAGTATTTCGTTTGGTTTTACATATATTTTTCTTCCAATTCTGAACATTTGCTGTTCTTTTTCTTGATAGCTTAATCCTTTTAGGTGATACATAGTCTGCCTTTTTCCTTGGTGTTGCGAATTCACCTGTCATAGAGTGAGAGCGCTTGGTTGGTGTTATGGGCACAGAATTATGTGTATCATTGGGAATCGTTTTTTCCGACGAAGGTGAACAAGTTCGTTGACTGGAGTTTTTTGTCTTGCTGCACAAAACACACAAATCATAATGTTCGTAGCCTGGCAATGCCAAATAAGCTATTTTGATATGTTCCGTATCTACCTGACTCTGCCCTTCAGTATCTGGTGATACATGAATGACTGGGCTATGAAGTTTGCTCGTGTATATAGTGATATGCTTGCTCAATATATTTGCTGCTGCCAATAGAAGAACATCTGACATTTCAGTGTCCCAGATGCCATCTTTTTCTAATTCCTCGACTTTCCTCACATAAGTTTCGGATATTTCTGCATCATCTTTTGTATTTACCCTGGACATATAACCAATGTAATGTGTTTCACATTCTTTAAGATGGCTGCACAGTTTTGATCTTAATTCATTAACTGTTATTTCTGCACCTGTTTGGCGAACTATGGCATTAAAGAAGCAGTTACCATCTGACGCAATTTGTTCTCTCTGTAACCCATTACTTTTAAAGAAATTTGTCAATCTTCTTTCTGCGAAACGCTTCAGCAGCATATTCATTTCATTCTTACTTCTGTGAAGGGCTTCTTGAAGTTGTTTTTCCTCGTTTGCCGGTTTATAACCAGAAACGCGACGTTTGGTTAGTTTTTTGTTTTCTTTTCTGCCCTGTTCTCGCTTCAGAGGACGAATCCTTTTCCGTACCCATTTCCGTTTTCTGTTCTCAATAACGGGTGTTTGATAATCATCAGAGCATGATGAGATTTCACTTGAAGGAGCATAGTTTGCCTCAAAATCACTGTCATCACCATCATCATCACCAGACAAGCGGATTCCTACATTTCGTTTTCGTCTCCTCTTGCGGCCTTGAATTTTCTTTCGTAACTCTAGTAAGGGAATATCTTCATCCGATGATTCCTGTGCATCAGAATGCTGCTTTTCAGAATTCTGTTGTATTGTGTGAGCATTTTCTTCTATCAGTTCTGTTGTTGGTTGATTCATTTCATTTTGTTGTTCTTCTGGCATGAGCTCTGTATTTGATTGTTGACTTTCTTGTAGAGTGTCTTCGTTGGACTCTGGTTTAAGCAACAGCTCCCCCGAGTGCAGCACCTCATTTTCGGCTTGTTGAGGTGTTTGTTGCAACAGATTCTCGTTTGATGGCAAACTTGACTGGTGCGATTCTGAAAATTAAGGCAAAAAGTTTGAATGTTATATAGAAATGTTAAAAGTCGATTAAATATTGAATCGTATTGATTATTGCAATCGACTTTTTTATAGCCTGAGATATCATTATCAAAAATATTTTTTTAAATATTAACGCTGTATGGATTGTCATAAATTATAGGTATACAAGTATCATCAAATAGGGTAAAGGAAGAATGTGCAAACGGCAGTAGCGCCATTCATTTGTTGAATTCCAATTAAATATTATGTTCGTAATTATCAAGCCACTTTCGTTTTACCCAATAATTCGGTAGGTTCAGAGAATAAACTGACAGCGTATTTATTAAATTAATGGCAGTCGTTCAATAATTTTTTAGCACTTATATTTAAATGATAGAAATACATGCACAGTTTCTAAATCATTTATGTATCATTATGATTTCCATCGCCTGGAAGAGTCAGTGTATCTAGACGGACAGCAGTATAAATCTCCTCGTCTGACCATTCGACTTCCATGTCTGAAATAAAAAAAAAATATGCTGCCATAAGGGGCTATCAACAATAACACATTCCCGTAAAACTTACAAATATAATTTGAACATTAAACAAATAACTATTTTGATAACAAATACAAACAATCTACATAAATAGCTAAGAAACGTTTAAAAATATGTACAGAATATAAAAAAACAAGCATCACCTGACTTCGGCAGCCAGAAGGAGTCAACAGATAAAAAGATAACAGCACATTTAATATTCATTCAATATGTATTAAATGTACCTTTCATGTTCATTCAACAGGATTTTAAGAAATAAACAATAAACACTTACCTTTATTATAACATAATTCCTTCTAAAATGTGCCAAATCTTCAGCCTGATCCTTATTTTCCCTACACAGAAACAATATAATTTTCACATACTTTGATTAACCCTGGTACCCCTCCTGGTTATATTACAGCAACAGTCTTCATCACAAATAAACATTCAATGGTCAGATAAATAAATCACTGCTTATCAGAGATATGGTGTACGGGGATGGGTAAACAGGAACCATATTGCCTATCAGCACCATACCCTGCTGTTAGCCCCTTCTGGCGGTACAGACTTTGCTGTTAACACCTTCTGGCAGCCAGTTAATTTGGACCCTTCTGATAGACCCTTTCAGTGGTTATGCACTAACACTACATATCATTGGAATCTTGCTTAGATATTTTGTACATGGCAAATACATATGAAAATGTATTCAGACATGACAAAAGGTCATTTTTGACCAAAACTGCTGATAGCCCCTTCTGGCATTCAACAGACGATATGTTAAAGAATAATTGTCTCTTTTTTCTAGTTCATGTGATGTTCATGGAACAAAATTCATTCTATTACTACTTTGTGAAAGAGAAATAGCACATGTATTTGACATACATGTACATTTTGTCTACTTTTTTTACTTGCAGCCAGCAATGCTTTCAGTGATTGCATGAATCACATCACCACCTATGTCAGCAACAGAGACAGCCATTATAACAATAACAATGCCATTGCCAGTAACAGGCTTGTCCACAAAAGCAACTGTCTGGACAACAACAACAATGTCAACAACAACAGCCATGTCAACAAGAATAGCAACCTTGAAACAACAGTACCAGCAACAACAATTGATTGGACCACATGGATACAAGCAACAACTGACAGAACAACAACAGTTTAAATTGCTAAGAGCAGTTGCAAGAAGCAGGTAGAAAAAAAATCAATATTTTATCTTGCCATATGCAACTTTGCTTTAATTTTTATTGAAATTATGTATCTTTGAAGTCGAAAATTAATAACTGTATCAAAAACAAAACTGCCAAATAGGTTTTGTCTGCTGTAAAAGGCATACTCGACCAAATGACACCAAAAAAGATTGGGTCTGATAAAGGATCCGAGTTTGCAAACAGATGGTTTAAAAAGTTTTAAGACAGAGGCATTTATTGTTTTACGACAAATAATCCAGCAAAAGCAAACTGTGTGGAACGCGTACAACGTACGATCAAAACTGCTCTCTATCGAATGATATGTCATCAACGAAACTACCGTTTTATTGGTAAATTAGATGACATTGTTGCCAATTATAACGCCTCTCCACATCGTAGCCTAGGAAATTTAGCTCCAAACGATGTCAACATGAAAAATGAGGCAAATGTTTGGACACGGTTATATTTGAAGAAACGTACACTTAGAAAAACAAAACCTAGCTTCAAATTCAACATTGGAGACTTTGTTAGAATTAGTTTCTTAAAAAAACCGTTTCAAAGAGCCTATCAGGAGCACTATACAACAGAGGTGTTTAAGGTTTCAAATCGTCTTCTCAAACAAGGCCTTCCAATGTACAGATTACAGGACTTAAAAAATGAGAAAATCAAGGGTATGTTTTATGGAAGTGAATTACAGAAAGTTGACAAAGACGAAAACAGTTTATGGTTTATCGAAAAAATTACTAAAAAACGAACACGAAATGGCAAACTGCAATATTTTGTGAAGTGGCAGGAGTTTGATAATTCATTTTCAAGTTGGATTGACGCTAACGAGGTCAAAGATAGACTGCCTAAAATATGGTACATTACGTATCCCTAAAGAGTACGGATAGCAACGATATAAGATAACCAAGATTTCCAGATAACCAAGTGTTTAAATTTAGAATTCATCTCAAAAAACCCCTCATTTTGAATGGAGTTTAGTAGATGGGTCTGTGCGAATTTCATGCCAAAAATCAACCCAACAAACCCAAAGCTAAAACTCAGACTGATACCGTTTTGGATCTGTATTCAAATATTTGTAAGGAGAGTATTGTCGATGGCGAGGAACAGCCTTTACTGAGGCGAATGGAACAAAATACTGCTGGTTGGAGTTACATATTTGATCCCGTAATTTACATCCCTGTAAAACGTCGAGAAATCTATGAATTTGAAGTGATTATTAAGGCAGATGACGGGACTTTTCCTTCATTTTTACTACAACCTACGAGCCTGAAACTTCATTTTAAGCGCTATCCATTTTATGCTGACTATGAAGCTTTCTAAGTTGTATGTGCCGAATCCGCAGAAATGGGTACATTTTTTTGACAAAGTAGCAGATGGTAAAGTTAAATTACTACAATCAAGTGGGGGACAGACGCCAAAAATAATACCCTTGGGAATACACACTTCTACAGAGACAGATAAATACAAGCAGTTCGTTGTTGAAACAGTCAGTCCTGCTGAACAGACTGCACAACAAGCTAAGAGTGAGTTAGAGCGTGACAACATAAAACCAGCGACAATTGTGGAAATAAATCAGAACAGACACAGACGACGACGAAGAAACAACAGTAAAGTTGTGAAAATATCTGGGAAACAATCTGGAGGTCGGAAAACACAGATTGGTGGACGTCAAAGGCACAGTGGTCGAAAAAAGCAGACAGGAGGTCGTAAAAAGCAGACCAGTGGTCGCAAGTACAAGAAACCTACGTCAAGAGCAGAGCGACACCTGTTTAATTTCTAATCGTGTGCACAGTCGCGGCAATGTCATTCTTCAATGCAAAAAGTTTTCACGAAGGCATGCCTAGTGAACTGGCCTTGTTTGATCTTCCTCCGACTCAAGTAGCTGTCAGCGATATCCATTATCAAGAGGTTCGACCTATTTTTCTCAAATTTCTGGAGACGGTCCCATTGAATTTCACATCAATGGTCAAATTAGTCAGGATTACTTAGATCTGAGGGGGAACGTTGCTATGTGTGAAAGTGAAAGTTAAAAAAGCCGATGGTACAGTTCTGGAGGCAGGAGAGAAAACGGGCCCTGTAAACTTGTTCCTACAAAGTTTGTTTTCTTCGACGGAAGTAACGCTACAGAATAAAGCTACAATCACCTGTTACTACAATCCACACCGTGCCATGATTGAAGCACTGCTGGAATTTGGAGAACACGCAAAAACCTCACAATTGACCTCTGAACTCTTCATCAAAGACAATAATGATAAAGTTGACATATTTGATCCTAGTGGTGGTAATGTCGGATTATACGAAAGAGCGAAATTCATCGCAGAGTCCAAATCACTGGATATGGTTGGACCCATATTTCATGACCTGTTTCAGACGTCACGTTACCTGATTAATGAATGTGATGTGCGATTGCGTTTAAGTCACACAAAACCTGAATTTTCGCTGTTGTCGAATGAAGCATCACCTGCTTATACAGTTGACGTCGAGGACATTTTCTTGCTGACTAGAAAGATCCACTGCAATCCTGCAGTCATTTTTGGTCATTCTGAGATCCTAAAATCGGAAAATGCCAAATATCCTTTTATGATTTGTCCGCATTCCTGGAAGCCACTCGCCAAGGGCTGGCTTCACTGTAAACAACTTGTTATTTTGGTTAATGGGGTCGTTCCAGGAGTGCTGCCATACATTCAAAATAAAATCATTAATCAATGGTTTAAAATCATTAAAAGGAACTTTAAAAGGTAAAACATCAGAAGATAGTGCCTCCTTGGCAGCTTTATCTGCCTCTTCATTTCCATTAATACCAATATGACTAGGAAGCCAGCAGAATACAATATCAGCTTCCACACAGATTCTGGACAATTTTTCAAGGAGACTGACAATTAGTGGATTATCGGTTCTCTCACTCTCAAGTGCTTTCATAGCTGACAGAGAATCAGTATATATAATATAGCGCCAGTATGCGTCTTGTTGAACATGGTTGAGAGCGAGGTCAATCGCCTTAAGCTCCGCAGAAAAAATCGAAGCATTATTAGGTAGTCGAAACTGATATAATTCGCCATCGAGCACGGCAGCCGAAGCGACTTTTTCTCCATCTTTAGAACCATCGGTATATATCTCTTCGTAAATGTAATACTGCTCTTTTATCTCAAGGAATGTATTCTTATAAATCATTGGATCTGTTGTAGCTTTCTTATCTTAAGTTAGATTGTAAATATAGGTTGGACTGCTAGAAGTCCATAAAGGAACGTCAGAAATTTTCTGTTTCGCTACATCCTCAAGACCGAATTCAAGACAATTCATATCCGCCTCACAACGCAAACTAAACGGAGGTATGACTTTTTCTCTTTTTAAAAATTCGTCCTTGTAGAGCGGTTCAAACACAACCTCATGCGTGGGATTTTCAGGAGTGGACTAACTTTAGGTAATATTGCATGGAAAGTTTCTTCCTGCGTAAACTCAAAGGTGGTTCATTTGCCTCTGCATACAAACTATTAACAGGAGATGTTCTGAATGCGCCAAGGGCTAAACGTAAACCTTGATTGAGGATAGAATCCAGCTTGCGAAGGTATGATTGCCGTGCTGACCCATATACAACGCAGCCGTTATCTAACTTGGAACGGACAAGTGATCTATACAGTCTCAGTAAAACTTTCCTGTCGGCTCCCCAGTCCATGCTGGAGACAACACGTAAAAGATTAAGAGCTTTTTGGCATTTATTACTCAAACAGTTAATGTGAGGAATGAACGATAGCTTAGAGTCAAATAAAAGACCTAAGAATTTATGTTCAGGGACCACCTCAATTTGTACACCATCTAGCGTAAGTTCTGGCTGAAGATGAAATTTTTTTAACTGGCAGAAATGTATGCATTTGGTCTTGGTCTTAGAAAATCTAAAACCATTTTCTCCTGACCATTTGCTTAAATTGTCTAAAACTTGTTGTAACTGCCGTTCAATGGTATGCATATACTTAGACCTATAGCAAATGCAGAAGTCGTCAACATACAAAAAGCATTCCACGCCAGGACAAACAGCCTTAACAATATTGTTTATCTTGACACTGAAGAGTGTAACGGAAAGAATGCTTCCCTGGGGAACGCCCATTTCTTGTTCATGGGGGTTGGAGTAAGTATTTCCTACTCGGACTCTAAACTGACGTTCATTCAGAAATGCCGAAATGAAATAAGCAAGGCGACCTCTTATACCGAAATCATGGAGGTCATTCATGATTCCATACTTCCATGTGGTATCATAAGCACTTTCGAGATCGAAAAATACTGAAACAACATGTAACTTTCTAATGAAAGCTTTGCGAATAAAAGTTTCGAATCGAACTAAATGGTCGAGAGTGCCTCTTTGTTTGCGAAATCCGCACTGGGCGGTAGCAATAAGTTTATTTTTCTCTAGAAACCAAACAGGACGGTCATTAACCATTCTTTCCATGGTTTTGCAAATACAACTTGTTAAGGCTATAGGGCGATAATTTGCTGGATCTGTAGAATCTTTACCTGGCTTTGCTATTGGAATAACAATAGCTTCTTTCCAGGAATCTGGAAGAATACCAGTGTGCCAGACTTTATTAAAAATACGAAGTAAAATTTCAAGGGATCGAAACGGTAGATGCTTTAAAAACTGATAATGGATGTCGTCACATCCCACAGCAGTGTCATGACACTTTTTCAGTGCTTTCTTCAATTCTTTTACAGTAAAATCTTTATTGTAATGTTCGTTATTATCAGACTTAAAATACAGTTTTGTTTTTTCTTTCGTCTTCTGAAATTTCCGAAATGATGTCGAATAGTTTGAAGAAGATAACTTCTCTGCAAAAGTGTCAGCCAAGACTTTTGCAATATCTGCCTTAGAAGTGACGACACCATTACCATCATTTAAATGTCCAACATTTAATGAAGAGGTCTTTCCGTTAATTTTTCGAATCATGTCCCGTGTCTTTTTGACGGACGATCTAGAATTTAATCTAGATACGTACTGTCACCAACACGCACGTTTACTTTGCTTAACTGTTCGCCGTCGTTTTGCACGTGCAATTTTAAACTTAGAAAGATTTTCCGGAGTCGGTCTCAGATTAAATTGTCTGAGAACAGACTTTCGTTGAGCTATAGCCTTTTTACATTGATCATTAAACCATGGCTTGCTAGGGTTTTTCGGATTTGTCTTCGTCCGAGGAATCAATTTTTCAGCAGCCGAATACAGTAAGGAAGTGAAAAGCTCTCCGGGATTTTCGCAGTCATCAAAAGCATTGGGATAAATTGATTGTTCTTAGTGGATTTGGAACTGCTCCCAGTTTGCCTTATGAAGCTTCCAACGTTCAGGACGTTGTTGAATTGAAGGTCCTATTTCCGATACCCTGATGGGAAAGTGATCACTTCCATGAAGGTCATCATCAACCTTCCAGTTTAAATCTGGAAAAATTCCAGGGCTGCATATAGTGAGGTCTAGAGATGAGTATGAACCAGTAGCAGGGTGAAGATAAGTTGAAGATTTATCATTCAACAGAACAAGGTCATGTTTCGTGATAAATTCTTCCATGGTTCTACCATTGTCATTTGTGTCTCTACATCCCCATATTGTATGATGGGAATTGAAATCGCCCATTAAAATGAAAGGCTTTGGCAATTGATTTACGAGGTTATCAAGTTTGTTAATATCAATTGGCGAGCTAGGAGGGAGATAAATAGAACACAATGTAACTGTCTTGTTAAGGGAAATATTCACTGCTACAGCTTGTAGAGTAGTTTCAAGGTCAACAGAGTGGTGTGGAACACTATTGTTTACTACGATGGCTACTCCACCAGAAGCTTTGTCATTGCCTCGAAAGTTTTTAATATAACAAGAGTGGTATTTTAAAGACAACTTGTCTTGTTCTTTAAGATATGTTTCTTGTAAACAAACTGCTACTGGTTTCTTTTCATTTATTAATAGGTTTAATTCCTCGAAATTAGCTTTAACGCTACGACAATTCCATTGCAGAATGTGATTGGTCATGACTAAATTTATAGTAATGAAGATACCATAGAACATGGGAAGTATGTATTGATTCATCTTTTATTTAATTTAATGATACGACCTTGCTTATTTGTATTTTGTTCTGCATGGTCTGTATCCGCCTCCATGTCTTCATCAAGACATTGGAAGCGGTTATGTTGTTGTATTTGGTCATCAGACCCCTTTGGAAAGCGGTCTGAGATGACCTTATTTGGAGATTTTGCTGGACTTTTCGGGAGTGGCTTCTCTGGTTTCTTGTTGACGGTAGTTTTCTGTGATGTTTTTAGAACTAATTTGCGTCGGTTTCTGTTGTGTAACTGTTTGTACAGAGGCATCATTTGTCTGTGTTTGTGCATCTTTGAGCTCAACAGTACTTGCTTTGTTTGATTTAAGTACGGTGGAAAAGGAAAGGTTATGACGAGCTTCAACTATCTTCATTGCTTCAGGGAATGATAAGCCTTCCTTGTACTTAATTGTCACAACCTCTTTCTCCTTTTTCCAAATTTTACACGAACGAGAGGTGGAAGGATGATCTTCACCACAGTTAACGCATTTCACATCGTTGGGGCACTTGCTTTCGTCGTGGGTAATGCTAGTAATCCCACAACGTCTACAGAGTTCATCTCCTCCGTGTAGTTTGCATGATCTCTCGTGGTGTCCGTACTTAAAACAAGCGTAGCACTGCAAAGGGTTCGGAATGTACATATCCACTGGTACTTTCAAGTATCCGACCTTCAACCATTTTGGTAAAATTGAAGTGTTGAAAGTCAGAACGATCGTATTGGTACTTCGTTTTACGTTGTCCCTAAATAGTGATCCGTCGAGCAGCAGTTACATTTTGGCTAGCTAGATTCGATATGATTTCTTCTTCAGTCACTCCTGCAAGGTCCGGACATCGGATTATTCCTCTAGACGTATTCAAAGAAGTGTGAGGATAACACTTGCACGGAATTTCAAAAAAGCGGGACAATTTCAATAAGTTTTCGGCATGCTTCGCTTTCTCGATTTCAACCAGTAATGAACCAGAGTTCAACTTTTTAACAGACTTTGGCGAGCCTGCAACAGAAGCAAGAACTTTCTCCATTACAAAAGGTGACAGTTTCTCCAAAGGTTGATCTGGTTTCGTTGATTCTATGATCAGAAATCGAGGAAAAGAAGATTGCGTTTGTCGATTTTCCGTGTCCGTTCCAGTTGTTCGCGTGATCTTTTTTTTTGTTTGTTGTTCCATGGTTGAAGTATCAAATTCGTCATCCACGGCCCCCGCCTCCATGGAGCCCAACAAGGGGGCATGGTATATGAAGCGGAGTATCCAGCTTCTCATGCCAGGGTTACCCAGATGATATACTCGGGCAGCAAAGGTAAAGGAGAGTGACATACAGCAGACATGGCTAATTCCTAGGAATCAGAGAACAGCCATGGAAGCTGCTGCCTCAATCACGAAACCCGCACCACCCAATTAGCCCATAAGCCTATATTAGACTGCAGAACAAGTTTTAGTCCTCAAAGTAAAAACTAAGTTTAAACATACTAACGGTGTATGAATACATGCGATAACTTAGATAAAGTGTACAGGATACATGCAACATGAAGAAAAAACTTCTCAAGTTCGTGCAATAATCGTAATTTTTGGAAACATTCGAGGTATAACCTAAGTCTCGGTATAAACTAAAAATGCCCAAAATCTAAAAGCGACCAGCCGATTGCACTAGACCGGGCCCATCTAGGCTCTCGTTTACACCGAAGCCGAGGCTAAGGCAGTGTGTTGAAGAGCTGGAGATCCTTGGGCTCCCCTCAACTGCCAGGACCCTCTTTTCCGGCTTACGAGTCTCCACCCACGGCAAACAGGCGGGTCCATTGGTGGGGTCTTACCACTCTGCAGGACGGCAGCCGGCGAATTCTACCCCCCCGTCCGACTGGGGGACCATTAATTAAGACAGTCACTTGACCATTAATTAAGTCTGAAGACAAATAAATGTTATGAAGCGGAACATTAACAAATCCACATTCTACACTCTGAATAAGGACACTTGTCCCAGAAGTCTTCTCAGAAAAAGGCAGGACATCTGCTAAAATAAGAGATTGAGAAGCTCCAGCATCACGTAAAATTTTAATAGGGGTAGACTGGGCAAAATCACTTTCTAGTGACACAAAACCATCTGATAAGAATGGGTTATAAACCTCCATAACAGTATCAGTCTCAAGTACTTTGGCCTGGACAAAGGTTTTGTCTTTAAAACATGATTGATGTGTACACTTTAATGAAGTAAGGCCTGTAGGCTTATGACCTTCTTGTTTTTCCCGTTTTCTTTTTAAAAAAAGGACATTCAGAAATAATAAAAATAATAATAATAATAATAATAAAAGTAGCATTTGTATAACGTTACTTTACACTTTGATTTCATTATCTGAGATTCATTATCATCATGTCGAGCCCCGGTAACTCAGTCGGTAGCGCACAGGACTTGAGAACAGGGGTCGCTGGTTCGATCCTCGGCTCGGCCAATTTCTTTCTGAGGATTAATGATAGTCATTGCGACAGGATTCAATCCTTTCTCACCGCTGACCATTGTTTCGACGATGGTTATGTGGGAAAGCAGCTACATGTATATAAGATATACAAATGTACATGCCGTGAACTGTACCTTTAAATTGTTACGAATAAAATTTCACATATACATACTAGCTACATCATTAATGGTATTGTGTTGTATTTTGTACAATGGCTTTATAATACAGAGAGTGACAATAATATTCAATATTTTCCTCTAAGCTGTAAGTATCGCGATGAATGTTCACATGTATGCTATTAAATAGATAAAAATGTATTAAATTTTCACATGTTTCACTGCTGTACTTACAGGTAGCTTCTGAAATCCCCCGTGCATTTTACATATTGTAGCATGGTGCCAGAGTATTTGCAAAGATGAGTTTGTGTTAAGTTGTAGAACTTACTAGATAAATTGATAAATGCAGATATATGAAGTGATAATCTCATGTTTAACATGTAATTTAAAAAATCATGTTACAGATTGACTGTTGTGCTCTGTTGCTGATGAGTGAAGAAACACTGAAGTCATACCTTCCAGCATATGGGGACAGAATAACAGCTATAGCTTTCAGTCAAAGTAAGGCTAAAGATGAGAGAGATAGACCAGGTAACTACTTAAATGCTCTGGATGAGCTAAGATCAAAGTGGCAGAGAAGTCGATCAACTGTGCGAGGGTTTGGGAAAGGCTTTAAAGTTGGGAATGTGTATGCAAAAAGGACAACAAGAAGGGTTGAACTCGGTTGGATGGACTACAATACTGAGACCAAGTCCTTTAAACAAGTTTAGGCAAAGGTGTGATGGAGGTGTTCGTCACCTAACCATTGAAAAAGCTCTTTCATTGACTGATGTTCTTAAATATGCACTGGACACTTTTTTCCCTGATGGAAAGTCACAGCGTGGGTCTGTACATGATTTCGAAATTCAGCTGAAGGACTTTCAGGGTCTAAATACGAATATGTCAAGGACAGTAAGTGATGTCTATGATGAAACAAAATTGAAGATCCTGAGGGTATATCTATATACAAGAAGGAAAGATGGAAAGATAGGTTTTAGATAAATGTTATTTAGATCACTGGCATTGCTTAAATACATAGACCTTTTGGTCTTTTAAAATTATAATACGATGGGGACATAGATGATACTTTTATACGGCGTTCGTTATGATAAAACATTCACATGTACTGAGTGTGTACATGTGATAACTAACGTTTTCCTACGTGATTACTAGCAGGTTTGCATGCAGTGGCTGTCTCACTCACATTCAGAAGCGTTAATCTAACATCTGTCTCTGATAAATTAATTGCTTCAACTCCTAATATTCTGATTTATAGTCGAGTAACACCTGCGAATACGATATCTACTTTGTGTAAATTTATGTTTTAGCATCTGATGGTCAAATGCAAAACTTTTAGTTATCCAATAGACTCAAGGTAGCTGTTGCCAACAAACATGCTAGTTGTTGTGCGCAAACTTGTTAATTACCACATGTGCACGCCGAGCCAAGGGTAGCTGGGTCCAGCCCTGGCAGGTCAGACTGTTTGTCGCGATTTTCGTCAGCAGTAGCAGCGATTATAGCTGAAAAATGGTTCATAAGAAACTTCATTAAAATATACAATATTTACTTGACTGTAAAGTAATCAATGAAAATTAAGCATACTTATCTAAATTTATTTGGAAATGTTGACAATAATACCCTGAACTATAATGACTAGACATAGTAATCAATTTGTTAATAACATTTGTTAGTGCTGAATGTTGTTGATCTATTGTTCGGTGTAAACTCTTTGCACGCTGACGGCCATTTTGAAAGCCTTTGCTAACAGTTTGGAACCAGACCAGATGCCAAGTTACTCGGTTCCAAGCTGTTTGTTACTCAGACATTATTTCTTCCAAATTCTAAATAAATTCTGCCAAAGATACATATAGCGGACGACAAGTTTTGCAGACGACATATTTTACCAAGCATGCAAAGGGTAAAGGCTGCTTTCAACATTAAATATTTAAAGTAAATTACCTAGTGTGTTTATACCTTCATTTCTAACAAAAGTATGCACCACTGCTAGACAGGAATAATGTGTTCTAAATATTCTTTCTTAGTTTGTTCATTGCAAAATTGTATTGTACTCTTTTAAATTTTTTTTTCTCTTTAGATACTTGAATGGTAAGAAAATTTAATATTTAATGAGTAGGTTTTACAGCCACAGTCCATAGTTTTGGTAGAAAATTCCATTTTAAAAATCACCCTAAAAAGCATTTCTACATGCCCCAAATAGAATTAGTTTAAGAAAAATATAAAGCTTCATTTTATGCATATCAATAAAAGAAAAATGCCATTTTAAGGGGAGGCAAAAATACATCTCAAATATTAAGAATACTACAGTCTCAAAAATATTGAATTTAACATTTTTAACTTGATTAGTATGTGTACATTTTATATAAGTGAAATGATAATGATCATTTAAGGACACATCTGACAGTGGCCACTTCGCATCTTTGTGAGCATATTTTTTCATATATACAAAGAAGGAAAACATTTTGCTAATGGATAGATATTTTTCAAACTTTGCATGATCATAGAGAATCAAACTAGAAACAAATTCATGAAAAGATGAGGGGTTGTGGCGCTACTTTTTGTACTGTTTCACCCACAGCTAACCCCAGGACTCTTCAAGGTCTTTTGTCATAAAATAACACCCTTTTTTCCTGGATTACTTTATTAGAAAGTCAATGGTTAAGTATTCCATAAAAAACTGAAATAAACGAAATAAATCTAATGTACATGTTTTCATTTCTTATTCTTTCCCAAAGATAATGTTTTCTCCACATCTATGGAAAAGCATTTTGGCAAATGTAGATATTGCTCTGAACAAGCAACCTCCTCATTTGCCACAATGTATTTCTAATTTTTATAATAATATAGTCAAATGTTTTCAACATCAGACTTCCAGTTAAAAGTGCAATCAATTGTGACAGTCTAAAATTCTAATGAAATAAAAAAGGCAAAATATTGCAACAAAGGATGAGACTCCTCAGGCTATAACAACCCTACCTTCAGAGCTAAGCCTAAGACTAAACTAATCCTGACACTAATCCATACATGCAACAACTTGATGCAACATGAACTAGTAATAATAAAGTGACTCATGCACAAAAAAGCACTTGCTGCACAATGTTAACTCATAAGCTAAGTCGCTAAACGCGACTCACTGCCCTTTGCAAACACTGTAGATCAAGATCAGACTGCACAGAACATGCATTCTGATCCTAGATCCACAGTTTTTGGTCAGGACCTATCTTTTCCCAAAAATGTCTTGGAAATTGCGAAACCTGGGTCTCTGCTGTCTGCTTGAAATTTTAAACAGAAGTTATTTGACAGGATAAAGGTTAGAACTCTATTTACAACTTATAGACTCAAGCTTCGACAGAAAACAATGGGATCTCTACATGAATTCCCTCCAAGCAGTTTGAATGAAATGACGTCATCATAAACTGAAATAACTCCAAAATGCACTTATTCAAGACCAACGGCAAAACATGACAAACTGAATGAAAACATAGAAGTGTTTAACACACAAAATTAAACAATAATTACCCTATGCACCGCTATAAGGCTACACATTCTTGTCTAACGAACAGGAATTTTCTCTTCCCTGCGTCCATTATTGAAATTCACGTGCAAAAGGAGAGCGTCAGTAAAGGCGAATAACTCTCGCAATACTGAAACGGAAATCTACAGTCTAAGAGAAGTAACTCTATAGAGCTGTTCAACTTATCAGCAAAGGAGAGTTACATCCCTTGACACTTGATACCAGTTCCAAAACTCTGACAGATGAATAGATGAATAGCGTTTTAAGGCCCGTCGACAACTTAGGTCATATTGGGCGCACTTACTTAGTAAACAATAATGCGAGGTGAAAATAACATACATGTGCAACAACATAAGACAAAAATGAGGAATGGACGAAACACAAAATGATGCCCCTTTTGTCGCCTTTTACGACATGCATGCTGTCACTTTTGTTCCGCCAGATGAAATGGCAGATGTGACGATCGCGGGACTGCAGTGGTTTATTCTTATACCCCCGATTAAACCACACGGGTCCCACAGGCCAACTGATTCCCATTCCAAACCCTATTTACATCGAGAAAAAAATACAGGATTTGGAATAAGAACTACCCAGCCTGCTGCAATCCTACGAATTACGAGGAAAGCAGCCGTTTGTCTCTAATTTTAGTCGCCTTCTACGACATGCCATAGAGAAAGGCCGAGGTCCTATTCTATAAATTAAAAAAAACCCGGGACCCCACGGGGATCCAAAACTCTGAAGGATAACAATAAAATGTAAAGCCATTGGAAAGAATAAGTACACACTAAATATGATCCATTACACTCCCCGCTTGATTTCCAAAATCACTGTTTTCAAATATCGAAATTCAGTTACTGACACTGTAACCTGTGAATTACGTATCATACAAATACGAATGCACGACTTACAGTAGAGTAAAACAACTTTTTTACTATACAAGTAGTTACAATACAATATGCTGTAATGCTAACAACCCCTTCTTTTAAACATATAAGCCCATGAAATAAAAGTTGGGTCAACTTGAAACCTTTTTTGAATTTTCATATAAAGTCAATTGTGTGATCATACATCTACATATTTTGAATGACAAAATTTGTTAACAAGGTGTGTAAACCAGAATTAGACTGCTTCTATAAGCAAGCCAATATTGGTCAACACAGTTTGTTATTGATCTCTGAATCTTGTACATGTACCATACATCAGCATGTTAAAGTCAAACCCTGCTAATTAAACCTCTGACTCTAATAAAACTATCAGTTCAGTCACAGGTCGTTGGTAAAATGATGTTTTTCCATTGCGAACAGTTTTAACACACACTTGGCGAACCAAATCATCAGTAGTATAGGGAGGTAGCCTAGGGACACGGCCGATACGCCGCGTCCCAGGCTACCTACCCTGTAGCGCCCTAGGCTGCCTACCCTGAACGGCCCAGGTTGCCTACCCTGAGGGGAATTTGCCCCTATATCACTGAGTTGGACTTAGTTTTTTCTTCACCTATGGATGATTTCTCTCTCTAAAAGCCTGAGCACTGAGTTGGACTTAGTTTTTTTCTTCACCTGTGGATGATTTCTCTCTCTAAAAGCCTGAGCACTGAGTTGGACTTAGTTTTTTTCTTCACCTGTGGATGATTTCTCTCTCTAAAAGCCTGAGCACTGAGTTGGACTTAGACTTTTTTCTGAGTTTTTTACTCTTTGGAGTGTAACTCTTCTAAAAGAAAGAAGATTGACAATTTGAAGAAAAGATAGAACTTTCGTGGTAAATTGCTAGTCCTGAAAAGGACTGTTGGGTTAGCCCTGAAAAGGGCTGTTTTGTTTTGGAGGTTGTGTTTTTCTCTACCGGCAGCTTTTCTTTGGCTTTTTCGGGATTATGAAGTCATTGAGATTATCAGTGTTTTTCCCGTATTTGCCCTGGCCTGTCATTATCGCTGTAGGTCTCTTTTGATCAACTCGCTGTTTCTTGTGGAGATGGCTATCGTCTTCCTCTGATTTCCGTTTTGTTGTTTTTCTTGGGTTTGTTGTTCTTGGTTGTTTTTCCTTTGGCTGATTTTTCTTCACAACAGCTACGATAGAGTCCACTAACTTGTGAAGATTGGTTTTATCAAAGTCAAACTCCACAGAGATCTTCACAGGAACTGGTGAAATGCGCTGACTCTGTTGGCGTAGTGTCTCGATATTTCTACTGAGCTGTTCGGTGTTTGTGTTTAAAGTTTTAATCTCCTCCAAATGATTGTTTAAAGTCTCCAGTTGTTCTAAGATCCGAGTCATCGTGGAATCTTGTTTTGAATTTAACTGTTTCACCTCTTCATAAATGTTGTCCAACACAGTCGGTGGATTGATGATTGTCGAATTTATAACTGATGAAAGAACATCTCCATTGTTTTCCACTGGTAGGAAATCGTGCAAGTTGAATTCATCTAAGTTGCGCTCCATATTGAAACATTTTCCGAATATTGATACTGCTTTCGAATATTGATACTGCTTTCGAAGTGATCGTTAGCTGAGAGTGGAAGAAATGGTGAATGTATGGAAATATCGCTGGGTTTTATACGTTTACAGAGGATTGAAAATTTAAGAGCGCGGACCTGGCGAGAAACACCAGGATTGTACTGCGTGACACTGAATTAGGAGTGGTGAAAAAAACACCGATATAACTGTCGATTCAATTGGACAACGTTAATTCAGAGCCAAAACAGCATGGAACGCCGACGCGGGAAAAAACATAGGAGAAAATGACGTCATGAGTCAAGTAGTTCAATCCTCCTGTAAAGCTATAAAAAAGACAATCTTTTTACATAAAAACATATTTGCTCAGGATGGTTCGAATTCTTGTCTGCCCTCACTGCGCAAGCAGGTGTCATATAGAGTGTGGGAAATGTTTCGCTATCCTGGAGTATCTTGGGCAGAAACATAACTGTCCAGATCCAGATGAAGGATTTTACGATGATGATGAAGGTTCAACGATTTGCTGTGAACACTGTGGGTGTGAAATCACCCCAGTGGATCGGGTAGAAGAGTTGTAGAGTTTTGATTTCATTGTGAAATCCTTCAAAAAAAGCCCTTTTCAGGGCTAACCATCTCCAAGAAGATATTTCTTTCTTCAAAATTGTCAAAAGTAAAAAAAGTTAAAACTAGAAAAAAGTCAAAAGTAAGAAGTAATTATTTTATGTTTTTATTTTCAAAAGAACTTATGTACAATGAAAAAATCAAGTCATGATCTGTAAAGACAAAAAATGAATGAACTGTAAAGACAAAAATGAATGAAAAAATCAAGTCAGTCTTTTTTGTTTAAATTCAATATTGTGTTGAAATCTTTTTTCACTCAGTATGTTTTCTTTTTTTCTTCGGAATGTCAGATTCACATTTGGTTTTACGTTTTCTTCCCCTTTCATTGGTTTTTAATACCATATCTGGGCAGATTGTATCCTCGTGTTTTGTTGATTTGCAAAAGAAACAGTTCTTTGTTACTCGTTTTTTCTTCTTTTCGTTGTTTTGCTGTTTTTCCTCTCCGTACGAACAACCCGCTTCTGCAGAAAATTCGTTTTTTCGTGATGTCTCTAATTCATCTGCTATTTTACAGATTTCTGAATCGCTGATATCCGTTGTGTCGGACTGTATGTCTACGGTCTGAGTTTCAATGGATGATGTAGCTTGTGGTGAACTTTTTTTCCATGTATTTTCACTGCAGAATGAATTTAGTGTCCCGACGAATTTCATATGTTGGAGACCGACACCGTTGTAAAACGATGGTGAAATTTCGATGTCATGACTGTGTGGATTCACGTAGACAAAAACAAATGTTCCTGTCTGATTTTCTTTTTTTGGACATTTTTTGGCCCAATGTCCTGCTTCGTTGCACGTAAAACAAATATTTGTTCTCTCGCCATTCACCCCATATCGTTTGTCGACCGTCGCTTGATCAAAAACTCTGTATCTGGTAGTACGGTAAACATCTTTTTCTTATAAATGTTGGTGGGATAAAAATGATCCCACGTAGTTTCCGATATGTTTAACATGATACTTTGACGGAATATTGCTGACCTCATAATCGTGGGTGTATGGATTAACATACAGATGTACCCTCTTTCTAAGCGGTGATGTATTTTGCAGCTTGAACTCGCTCATATTCTTTTATTAACTGTTCTGTCTGAGATTGAGCAGAAGAATGATTAGATTTTCACAGCCGTCGTCTCTATTTATACACTGTTGCAACGAAGAGGTTCTATAAATTGTTAGTTTTTCTCACTTCCTGCATTATTGTCTTTTCACTCAGAGAGTTATTGTAAATGGTACTGATACTGTACCCTATGGTTATAAAAGTTTGAGAAAATAATTCTATATCACATTGTTGTGTGGCGATCAGTCAAAGTAAGTCGGGAAAAAATATTAGCCATTGGTCAAAAAATAACAATCATGTTGCCGTTACCAATAGAACTACGTGAAAAAATTTATGGAGAATTTGTTCGACAGCATACGCTTGATGAACGAACACAGCTTAACATTAAATTTTTCTGTGTGAAAATTTGGATCGGAAAATTGTTTAAGTGGGTTGCAAAAGGAGAAAAGTCCTACAAAGTGTATGGTATAATCAACTTTATTGCGATGATGGTGGACGATTCGAATATGGATCTCGTTCTCAAAACTTATTTAGCAGATAACTGTTTGAAAGACACTGTTATTAGTAAGCTGTTTCGATCCACAAGTCGATGGAAATTTTTTATCATAGGAACAACAGAAGAAAGTTTTCTTAACGTTCTGAAAATGAAATCAGTTCTATTTGACTTTTACTTACGCTACAAAAAAGGATCTGTTCATTCCTACGGAGAATCAATGGAAACCATGGTAGGGTATATTCTATTTGATAGAGATGTTACAGAAAAAGTAGTATATTCAGCTCTTTCAACAAAAGACGCTTATAGACATGTTTCTCCATTCCTAGGACTACGAGATTTCAACGATATGGACAGTGAATATACAATGTTTTTGGGTTATGACCAATTGCACAAAGACATTACGGAATATGAAGACAAATGTGAAACTCGTGGTATTTGCGAATTTGCATTGTAAAAAAATTGTTATATGCTGTATTGTAAATAATTCATTGTGAATAAACCATTGTGAAAAAAATATTTCAGTGTGAATTTTTTCATTGTCAAGAAAATGTTTTTATGCTGTATTGTAAAAAAATGTTTCATTGTGATTTTTTTCATTGTCAAGAAAATTTTTTATGCTGTATTGCAAAAAATGTTTCATTGTTCAGTTCTGTTCAATAAAAATGCTTTCATTTTCAATGATGTTATCATTTTATCATTAGCCTTTAAAGAGTAAAGTAAAAAATATGGATGTACAATCCATATTATTTCAACATCCTTGTAATATTTTCATCACAGGGCCGAGCGGCTGTGGAAAAACAGAGTTCGTTCATAAATTAATTGACTATCGAGAAGACTTGTTCAACATGGTTACTGAAAGAGTTGTTTGGTGTTACAAAGAATGGCAACATGCCTACAGTGTTATGCAGGAAAAGTTTAATTCACAATTTGATTTGATACAATTCGTGGAGGGGATTCCTGACGACGAAAACGAAATTGTCAGTGATGTATCCATTCCACATTTAATCGTCTTTGATGACATGTTGGGTGAAAAAGATGAGGAAAAAATTAAACTTTGGTTTACAAGAAAAGGTCATCATCGTAATGCAAGTGTGATTTACATCACGCAAAGTATGTTTCAGCAATCGAAATCGAGTCGAACCATTAGCCTTAATTCTAGATATATGATTTTATTTCGAAATGAACGCGATAAGAATCAGATTAAAACATTAGCTCGGCAAATGCAAGCCCCACATTTGGTACCTGCTTATGAAGATGCTACATTGTCGGACCATGGATATCTAGTCGTAGATTTTCATTCACAAACAAACAAAGAATTAAGACTCCGAACAGATATATTTTACCGTTGGTATACACAAGGTAATGAAAGAGGACCTGTTATTTATTCTTCTGCTTAAAAAAGTTTCTTTAAGAAGGTTTTTATGCAAAAGTTCTTGCTTTTAAAAGAGAATTACATTTTGAATATAAATCATTTTTATGATACCCATCCGTGAGTAAACATGACCTTACCAGCTACACCAAGTTCGGTTTTAGCTGCTTTGCGAAATTTAAATCAACAAACCGATAAACATGAAAGAGAAGCTGTGTTAAAAGCAGGATTAAAAGAAATTTTAAAATGGTTTACATTGGCTGCGCAAAACATCATCGAAAATAAAATCAAATTACCAAAACAAACCATAACGTACATGACAAAACATAGAGCAGATATTGAACAGCTAGCAGATCCGTCCATAGATGAGGAAAGTAAACGTAAAATCATTATAAAACCTGGAGGGGGTGGATTTCTAGGTGGTGTTATTATCAGAAGTTTGCTGTGATGGGATGGAACAAAAACCATCAGAAAATTTGGAGCTGAAAGACAAACTCGAAAACGTGTTCCACGAAAGCGTGCTCCGCAAAAGAAGAAGTCTCCAAAAAAGAAAAAATCTCCAAGAAAGAAGAAATCTCCGAAAAAGCGTACTCCAAGAAAGCGTGCTCCACCAAAGAAAAAATCTCCAAAGAAGAAATCATTACCAAAGAAGCATGCTCCAATTACGATTGATGAAAGATTTGTTACTACCCGAAAACGAAGTCGTGTAGGAAGTAACATTTCAGAACATCAACAGTATCCGAAATCCAGAGAGGAAAGAATAAGAAAACAAGAGGGCCATGATGGCCCTGTATCGCTCCACTGGCTATTAAGTAAAAACACTACAAGCCAAACGTTTTTTGACGGATCAAAATTTTACGAACAGTTTTTGAAAAGGGTCACCCAAGGAACAATCCTGTGAAATTATTTCTAAATCTGACCAGCGGTTTCAGAGAAGAAGAATTTTGAAGAATTCCTTCATTTCTATATGGTGCAAGAAGCCCCCATTCACCAGAGCCGCATTTTTTGGCGGATCAGAATTTTACGAACAATTTTTAAAAATGGTCACCCAAGGAGCATATCTGTGAAATTATTTCAAAATCTGACCCGTGGTTTCAGAGGAGAAGATTTTTAAAGAATTCCCTAAAAAATTCCATTTGGTTGCAATGGCAACCAGAGTTTTTGATGGAATCAAATTCTGTGAACAGTTTTTAAAGAGGACCTTCCAAGGAACATTCCAGCCAAGTTTGGTCCAAATCTGCCCAGTGGTTTAGGAGGAGTTGATGTTTAAAGAATTGTTCACGACACACGACGCACGACGGACACCAGGTGATCCTAAAAGCTCCCCTTGAGCACGTTGTGCTCAAGTGAGCTAAAAAGTTAACATACGGATGGACGCACAACGGACAACGGGCCATAACATAAGCCTGCTGGCCTTCGGCCAGTGGAGCTAAAAAACTTGTCTAGCACCAATCATGTATCACTGCAGCTTGATAATCAAGGGAGGTAAATAGTAACAAACTTTATCTTTCATAAAAAGAGTTATTTCCCTTTATTAATGTTTAAATTGAAGTGACAATATTTTGAAGCCCATGTTAAACTTGCGATCCCTGGAATGAAGGCAATTTTGACCCCAGACCTACAATATGAAACTAGAATGTGTGGTTATAAACAAAAAGATTTTTTAATCTTGCCCAATAAAAAGTCATGTAAAACAAGTTTGCTGAATAAAAGGCCCTGTAAAATATGTGATCCATGACACAGGTTTATCAAGTTTTCACTATAAAAGCCAATGTAAAACTTGTGACCCCTGGTGTGGAGTCAAACTTGACCCCCAAAGTTAAAATTTGGGCCCTCTTGGTAGAGGCCCATTATATAAAGTTACATGCAAAATTTGGTAGGCCTAGGCCTAAATATGGCTATGTACAAGTAGATTATTAAAGTTTCCTTATATAAGACCATGTAGAACTTGTGACCCCCTGAGGTGGGGCTACATTTGACCCCCTGGGCTATAATTTGGGCACCCTTGATAGAGACCCCCTAGATAAAGCTAAACGCAAAATTTGATAGCCCTAGCCCTTATAGCTAGATGCGAAAGATTTTCCTATATAAGCCCGCCCATGTAAAACATGTTACCCCCCGGGGCGAAGTCAAATTTGACCCTCGGCTATAATTTGGACACCCTTGGTACAGGTCCACTAGATAAAGCTACATGCCAAATTTGGTCACCCTAGGCCCCATGGCTAGGTCAAAGAAGAATTTTAAAGTTCTCCCTATATAAGCCCATGTAAAACTTGTTATATAAGCCCATGTAAAACTTGTTACCCCCGGGCAGGGCCTAATTTGACCCCAGGGCTATAATTTGAACAATCTTGGCAGAGGTCCACTAGATAAAGCTACATGCCAAATTTGGTAGCTCTATGGCTAGGTAGAAGAGGAATTTTAAAGTTCTCCCTAAATAAGCCCATGTAAAACTTGTGACCCCCGGGGCGGGGCCAATTTTGACCCCAGGGCTATAAATTGAAGAAACTTGGTAGAGGTCCACTAGATAAAGCTACATGCCAAATTTGGTAGCTCTTGGCCTTACGGTTTCAGACAAGAAGATTTTCAAAGATTTTCAAAATTTTTCAGTTTTGTTGCCATGGCAACCAGAGTTTTTGAAGGAATTAAATTCTTTCAAGAAATTCTGAAGAGGTCCATGGCAGGATCATTTCTGTGAAGTTTCATCAAAATTGGATGGGTAGTTTCAGAGAAGAAGACGTTTTAAAAAAAAGTTAACGGACGGACGGACGCACGGACGGACTGACGGACGGACGGACGGACGGACGCACGACGGACAACAGGCCATGACATAAGCCCGCTGGCCTTCGGCCAGTGGAGCTAAAAACTGCGGGATTACGAAAGAAAGTATTCAAGATTCATATTACCAGGCAAAAAATTATCGTTTCAAGAAATCCCCTCCGTCGCGTGGTCTCCAAAGACATTAGCCAAACATAAAAAAGGGTTAAAAAAATATAAACGAATGTTTTATGATATCCTGAAACATAACCTTGATACAGGGAGATATAATCTTGACGACAAAAATGAGGTGCTCTACCTTGGGAAAGGAAGATCCGTTCCCGTGGATTCATCTATATCTACCGCCACTACATTAGCCGACGATATCTATTCACAGTTTTCTTAAGAAATCTTAACAACAAATTTTGTCTACAAAAAAACATTACATTAGCTATAAATGTTAGTGACATGGAACTTGTATTATCATTTAATCCGAAATCGAGATCAAGTCAACATGAAGAAGAAAACACCTCTGATAAAAAAACATGGTTCAATGGTTATGGCTATGATACAGGCTAAACCAAAAACACGTAAAAAACTTGTAAAAGATTCGTCGCCCGAAGTGATAAAATGCATATTGGAATGCTGTCATAATGTTTTAAAAGGCAATGTACATTTATCATCACCTCAGAAGAAGAAATTGTATTGAAGTAGGCAGCATCTCAGACGTTTAGCTTCGAAATCAGTCTCAGTAAAAAAATAAAAAACAAATATTAAATCAAAAAGGTGGATTTCTTCAATTGCTTGGTCCTGCATTATTACCATTGTTAGGAAAAGCCGTTATCGGAGGAATAGGAGGAGCTCTTAAGGCCTTGTAATTTTATAATTTTTAAATTTTTAAAAAAAATCGTATTATGTCTGTTAAAAAAATGGTTATTGTGCCTTACCAAACCTTAGAAAATATGAAACGTTGGAAAGTCGAACAAGCTCAAAGGCCTCGTTTACCACCCAACCCGCAAGTTGTAGATGTAACACATCTTCAACAGGACATGGGCCATATTTTACAAAGCACCAATTTATCAGAATCAGAAATGGCTCAAAAGTATGGTGAAACTTTGTTTAAGTTACAAAATTCTCTTCAAAAAGCAAGGCCAACTTTGAACAATTTACTTTCAACGACAAAAAGTGATGATAGTGTACAGAAATCAGCATCTGTTGCCTTGCATGATCAAATTTTGCAAAGTGTACCAAAAACCATGAAAAGAAAAGCCGAGTTACTTTTGAATATGATAAAAGATAACAATAATTTAACTTTGGATGAACAAGGAGTTGTGTCATATAAAGGGGCACGCATTCGTGGTTCCAATATCATCGATCTTATCAATGATGCAATACGTCAAAGAAAAGGTGTTGAACCCAAAGGCTGGAAAACTTTTTCAAAGGCATTACATGAAAGTAATATTCCGCAAGAAGTTATTGGCAACTCAAGTAGATGGAGGTGGATGCATAAAACTTATGATAAATCTTATGATAAGTCACTGAGCGAAGATGAAGAATCCCATGGTGAACCCGATTACTTATTTCACACGCCAAAAAGTGTACAAAAAAGTGCAAGGAAATTGGGTGCAAAAAGTGTTAAAAAATCTACGATGAAAACTCCATACATGAAACCTGAAGAAAAAGAAAGACTGAAACAATTCTATACTAAAGAGTTGTTAACTCCCCCAAAATCTATAAAAAAGACCCCTAGTCGTAAAACGCTTCAGTCATGGGAGCCCTGGTAAAGCCTAAACTTGATTACGTGTTAAGAAAGTTGTTTTATGATCCCAAAAGTACTGTCGCATTTACTGGAATAAACCCATTGTATCACGCTGCAAAATCTGTTTTGAAAGGAATAAGATACAAAGATGTTCAAGAGTGGTTACGAGGTGAATCCACCTATACCTTACACAAACCAATCCGTCGACGTTTCAAAAGACGAAAAACTATTGTAAGTGGTATAGATTATCAATGGCAAGCTGATTTGGCCGACATGCAACATTTAGCAAAACAAAATGATAACAAGAAATATTTACTTTGTGTAATTGACGTGTTTTCAAGATTTTCATGGGTTATCCCTATTCCAAATAAAATGGGAAAAACTTTGATTCGAGCATTTCAATCTATTGTTCAGAAATCAAAACGAAAACCTTTGTCACTTCAAACAGATAAAGGTTCGGAATTCAAAAACAAACTGTTTCAACAATACTTGAAAAAGAGTCAGATTCACTTTTTCACCACCGAAAATCCAGAGACAAAAGCAAGCCTCGTTGAAAGATTTCAACGAACTTTAAAAACGAGAATGTGGAAATACTTTACGTACAAGAAAACAAGACGTTACATTGACGTATTGAATTCTTTAGTTCAGAATTACAATCATACTTTTCACAGAAGTATTAAAACATCTCCTGCAATGGTAACAAAATCAAATCAGGCAGAGGTTTCGAAAAATCTGTATCCTCGATTATCGACAATCGCAATGACGAAAAAGCCAAAATTCAAAATTGGAGATCGTGTTCGGATCAATAAAACAAAACGTACATTTGATAAGGGCTATTTACCAAATTGGACGCAAGAAATATTTGAAATCACTCATGTTAACAAGACATTTTCACCTATCACCTATAAAATAAAAGATTTACAGGGTGAACAAATTTTGGGAACTTATTATGAATACGAACTTCAATTAATAAAAGATGATGAAGTCTATGAAATTGATTCAGTTCTTGATAGACGTACAAGGCGTGAGGGCAAAAAATTAATCAAAGAAATAAAAGTCAATTGGAAAGGCTATCCAAAAAAATTTAAAAGTTGGATACCAGAATCCCATTTAGTGTCTTTGAAGGGAAAAAAATCTTATAGATAAAAAATCTTATAAAAAGACAGTACATTTATGATGAGTTCACAGTCAAACATTGAGTGCGCGACAGAAAGTGTCGATAGTGTTAGTACTAAAAATTACAGCTGCTGTGGAAATCGTGTTCCAAAGAATCAGTTTACATATATTTCACAGATATTAGTCATTTACGCAATTATCGCAACCTCCATAGTACATTTAAGTATTCGAAGTCAGGATCGTGAATTGTGGTTGATACTGTTAAGTAGTTCACTCGGATATATTCTCCCATCTCCTGGGTTAAAATTCACAAAGACAGAACAAAAACAACCAGGGCTTGATTTCATTGCCAGTAAAAAATAAAATATTTAAAAATGAATTCGTTTTATGTTACTCTACCTAGCGATAGTTCCATAAACCTTTATCCGAACAACACACAGTGCTGTTTTAAAGTTCATTTAACATAGGCAGTTCATATTGATAGGGAAAATTGGGAAGTTGCATTAGTTCAACTTATTACCCCCTCTCAGTTTTTAAACGTAAGTGAACAAGAAGCAAAGTTCGAAATTATAACTACAGATACCAGTTTATACAATGCAATAGCAGCGGTAGATAAAAAAAGAGATAATATGCAGATAACTGTATTAAGGCGAGACGATAAAGGTAAAGCAGAAAAATGGTCAATTCTATTTACTTTTCCACCGGGTAGTTACACTTCACCAAAGCATATTATAGAGGTGATCGATGATTTGGTTCAAAATAACCTATCGGGTATCCTTCAAAAGCATTCAATGCTACTGTCTATTAGCTATTCAACCTCATCCAAACGTCCGAAACTTGTAATCAGAAATATTACAAAAACCGGAATCAAATTCCATTCATCGCTGTTTTTAAAACTGGGAGGAGCGCCAGAATTTCAACAGGAGGTGATTTATCCGGGTAGAAGATTTTTAAATGCATTTAAATACACTCCTAACATTGATGCTGGCTACAACCATCTGTTTGTTTATTCAGATATTGCTGAACACACTATAGTGGGTGATACATTTGCTCCCATACTTCGTGTTTTACCGTTCAAACCAACCGAATCAGTTGAAAATAATTATGAAGCCCAACATATCAATCATGAAATTACATTACCGCATTATATCCCCGTTTCGAAATATGATTTCGATACTATTCACATTCAAATAACAGGCGATTCTGGCATATCGTTTCATTTCATTACTGGTAAGACAATCGTCAAGTTACATTTCAGACAGAAAAAATAAAAAAAATATTTGATATTTTGAAATAATTAAACTGATACATTGACAAAAAATGCTACCAGTTTATCGTGGCGTAAAACATCAGTATGGGTATGGATTAGGTTCCCTATTTAGATCAGCACTTAAAACAGTGACTCCATTGCTTAAACCCTTGGTCAAATCTGGTTTTAATGCTATAAAAGAAGAAGGAATCAAACAAGGAATACGTGCAGCAGAAGATATCTTTTTACGTGGTAAAACCCCCAAAAAAGTTGCAGTCTCGCGGGGAAAACAATCTGTTCATAATTTAGCGCAACAGTTAATACCTGGGATAAATAAATGAAAATCACAAAAGACACGGCATTTATCTTCTCGATCTCGCAGGGGCAAGATCATTAATAAAAGACAAAGAAATCATTACACTAGACCAAGACCTCTTGATATATTTGATTGAGAAAAAAATCTTTTGAAAAAAAATCTTTTTTGAAAATGATGGAAAACTGATCTTGCGAATGCAGTAAATCAGAACTCAATGTTCTTTCTGTACCACCTACATTGACAACAATGCAAGAAAGTCAATGGGTTGAACATTTTCCAATATCATCTTTGACAAACAATTCACCGATACAATTCATCATACCACCTCAAACCGAACATTGGACAGATTTGTCACAATCGTATTTGTATATCAAATTCAAAATCGTTAAAGCAGATGGTAGCAATTTAGATGCCGGTTCAAATGTAGCCCCTGTAAACAATTTCATGCACAGTATGTTTAGCAGTGTCGATTTGTATCTAAATAATAAACTAATCAACAGTAATTCAGACACCTATCCATACAGAGCATATATCGAAAATCTTCTGTCATATAATGCCGACAGCAAGACTACGTTTTTGAAAGCTGGTGTACTTTGGGCCGAAGACACCAGTGGTCAATTCGGAGCACTCAACCATGATGGGGATAATGAAGGATTACGAGAAAGAATCGGTGTAATCACACTAAGCAGAACTGCAGAGCTTTTTGGACGATTGCATCTTGATCTATTTCAGCAAGAAAAATATTTACCTAACGGAGTTGAAATCAGACTTAGATTAAACAGAGTCTCATCAAACTTTTGTCTTACGGGGGGTACTCGTGCACCAGCTGCAAAAATTGTACTGGAAACAGTCAGTCTGCATATGCGAAATGTTGAATTGTTGCCTGTTGTTGCGAATGATCTAAATCGAATTATTTCTCAGCAAAACATGAAAATTCCTATCCGCAGAGTAGAAGTAAAGACTTTTACCATTGGCAATGGACTTCAGTCTAAAGTTGAAGATCATTTGTTTCAAGGACAGCTTCCGAAACGTGTTTTCATTGCAATGGTAACAAATGCTAGTTACAATGGAGGTTATAATACCAATCCATTTTTCTTTCAACATTTCAATCTGTCAAAAATAGATGTATCATGTAATGGTCACAGTATTCATAACAGACCCTTTGAGCCTGACTTTGAAAATGGCTTGTATTTGAAATCATATTTGTCAATGTATCAGGCTGTCTCAGCCTTCGGACTCAATAAATCATTTGATATTGCCAAAGAAGATTATGCTAGTGGATACTGTTTGTGGGGCTACGATTTGACAGCTGATCAAGGCAGTGAAGAAGGTCAACTTCATCCTATAAAAACTGGAAGTCTTCGAATTGAGCTTCAATTCGCCCAAGCCTTGGCAACAGTGATCAACGTTATTGTTTTTGCTGAATTTGACAATCAGATCGAAATCAACAGTTTGAGAGAAATCATCCCAGATTACTAACTTCGGAAAAATTACATCAGAAAAAACAGCCCTTTTCAGAGCTAAGAGAAGTAAAAAAAACAATGCAGGGACTCAACTTCGCTAGAGCACTGAGAAGAAAAGCAGAAAAAGTGCAATATCACACTTCAAAGTGTGTTTCTACTCGGAAAAACGACATTCACAATAGCTTTGAAAAACATATGATTAATGAATTAAAAGAATTTATAGCCAGTGAAGTTCATAAACAGTGTTTCGGATGTCAAGTGGATCACCCCAGTCAAATACAGCACGACATATGTTTATTCATGGACAGACAAGATCATACAGATATGTTCATAGAAAGAGCCATGACGGGAATAAACCCATACAAAATCATGGAAAAATGGTATCCTGAACTAATGGAGATGGAACTCGATGACAGTGACTATGTGGAAGCCTACAGATTATGGCAAAATCAAAATATAAAACAAAACATTTTATCTGAAATCACGGAGTTGTGCTTACAATACTGGTGTGACAAAGTAAAACAATCCTGGGAAGAAAAGTGAATAGAAAAACTGATGTATACCTCTGAAATTCAATACATATTGGATCACGGAACCTGGATAAAAAATCTACAGGCGAAAGTCTGTGCAAAAGACCAGTTACCTCGACAAAAACCCAAACATGTGAAAGCTTACATTGTGAATACAGAGAGATCAAATAGACCAGGAGAACACTGGGTGGCAGTGATATTTGATAATAATGACAATGTGCTATACTTTGATCCGTATGGACTACCACCACTTGAGCCAGAAATCATTAACTTTTTAGACAATCATTCTTCAACGTGGAGATACAATCGACAAACTCTTCGGAGTCTACTGGGTAAAGTTTGCGGGCTTTACTGTATCTTTGTATTGGATGCTGTTGCTAGAGGATACAATATACAGAAATATCTTCAACAGAAATTCCTCTCAACGGAACACCATCGAAACGATCGAGATGTATCATTGTGGTTTAATCAACACTACGGAATTCTATACAAGAAAATTTCAGAGACTCAATCCCCACAAACAGTGAAAAAATGATCTTCTTTTTGTTAACAGTTCATTGTGAATATTTCATTTTTGTCTTTTTTACAGTTCATTGTAAAATATGTTCATTGTAAATATGTTCATTGTTCAGTTCTGTTCAATAAAAAAAGTTAAAAAAACCAATAGAGTTCTTCATTCTGTTTTTCCCCAAGACTTGTTCTGTCTACATTTTTTCCCATACATCGGGTCATAACTTTTTGCTATATTAGCATGAAACGTAGGATGGGGAAAAATGTATGTGCTTTCCGCCAGGTCCGAGCTCTTTAAAAATTTTCAATCCTCCTGTAAACGTATAAAACCCAGCGATATTTCCATACATTCACCATTTCTTTGACTCTCAGCTAACGATCACTTCACAAGCAGTGTCAATAATCGGAAGCAGTATCAATATGGAGGAAATAAATTATCAACTACGTGAGGCTCTCCGAGACTGAATGCCGGTCAGCAGATATTGCTACTAAACACTCATTTCGTAGGAGAGGAGGAACGAAGCCAACTACAATGTATAACACAGCCATACAAAGATCTCGGCGAAAGATTAGTTCAGCTATTTCTAAAGACAACGCCTGATGTCATTTTGGTTGATGTCAACTTTGGGAGGAAGATTACTTTCGATAATGGAGCAATGACAATCAGAAAAAGAGTTGGAGCATGCCCTATTTGCCAGGCGAATTTCGGATGTTGTCATTAGAAGTGGAGAACAACGTGAGACGAAAAACAGCCCTTTCAGGCCTAACCCAACAGTCCTTTTCAGGACTAACCATTTACCACGAAAGTTCTATCTTTCTTTCTTCAAAATAGACAGAAGACTCAAAACTAAAAAAAAGTCATAGTATAGTCAAACTCTAGTTTTTTCTGACCCGAACAAGAAAAAATGTAACAAAACTACGGGTTGGTCAACAATAAACATTTACCATTAGAAATACAACGGTAATTCTGATTGGACAACATTCATTCAGAGTCAAAACAGCATGAAACGCCGACGCGGGAAAAACATACAAGAAAATGACGTCATGAGTCAAGTAGGTCAATCCGTCTGAAAAGCTATAAATCTCTGCGATATATTTTCCATACATTCCATTTTCACAATGGCTTCAAGAGCAACACTCGACAGGGCTTTCACTTGGATGGATGTCGAGCGACGGTTAAGAAGAGCAAAGAGACAGATCATTTTACTTCAACAACGCTTAACTGAAGTGAAAAAGCGTTATGAGAGGGCGAAACTTTCAAATAACAGATCGTTCTGTTATAACCTTCGAATGAAGGAAATGATCATTGAAGGTACGGTTGAAATGTATATTCAGTATGCTCTTTCAAAAACTGAGCAGTTAGACCGTCTTTTCCGTGAGCAAATCGCTGAAAGGACTGAGTCAGACACCGATTCGACTGATACTGAATAATCATTTTCAACTTGATTCCTTCTCTAAAAAACAGCCCTTTTCAGGGATACCCAACAGTTCTTTTCAGGATTAACCATTTACCACGAAAGTTCTATCTTTTCTTCAAAATTGTCAAAACTCAAAAGACTTACAATCAAAAGCCTAAAAAGTGCCCCGTTGCACATAAAACATATAAACACTAAACTCCGATTATTTTTTCTCATTCACCATTAACTATCGTAAGGCTGAGTCCGTATCCCACAATGTTTGGATTGACATTTTTTCCTCTCACTGGTCTTCTAGTTAGAAGAAAGAGAACGTTTCAGATATATCAGGTATGAAATTGAGCATCTGCTACAAATGCTAGATACAATGGAAACAATCGAAAGAAAGAGAGGAGGATAAAAAAGTGTATTCTGCACAAAAAAAACCCTTTTCAGGGATACCCAACAGTCCTTTTCAGGATTAACCATTTACCACGAAAGTTCTATCTTTTCTTCAAAATTGTCAAAACTCAAAAGACTTACAATCAAAAGCCTAAAAAGTGCCCCGTTGCACATAAAACATACAAACACTAAACTCCGATTATTTTTTCTCATTCACCATTAACTATCGTAAGGCTGAGTCAGTATCCCACAATGTTTGGATTGACATTTTTTCCTCTCATTGGTCTTCTGGTTAGAAGAAAGAGAACGTTTCAGATATATCAGGTATGAAATTGAGCATCTGCTACAAATGCTAGATACAATGGAAACAATCGAAAGAAAGAGAGGAGGATAAAAAAGTGTATTCTGCACAAAAAACAGCCCTTTTCAGGGATACCCAACAGTCCTTTTCAGGACTAACCATTTACCACGAAAGTTCTATCTTTTCTTCAAAATTGTCAAAACTCAAAAGACTTACAATCAAAAGCCTAAAAAGTGCCCCGTTGAACATAAAACATATAAACACTAAACTCCGATTATTTTTTCTCATTCACCATTAACTATCGTAAGGCTGAGTCAGTATCCCACAATGTTTGGATTGACATTTTTTCCTGTCATTGGTCTTCTGGTTAGAAGAAAGAGAACGTTTCAGATATATCAGGTATGAAATTGAGCATCTGCTACAAATGCTAGATACAATGGAAACAATCGAAAGAAAGAGAGGAGGATAAAAAAGTGTATTCTGCACAAAAAAACAGCCCTTTTCAGGGCTAACCATCTTCAATGAAACATCTTTCTTTTCAAATTGTCAGAAGACTCACAATAAAAAAAAAAGTCATAGGATAGTCAAACTCTAGTTTTTTCTAACCAGAACAAGAAAAATGTAACAAAACTATAGATTGATCAACAATAAACATTTACCATTAGAAATACAACGGTAATTCTGATTGGACAACATTAATTCTGAGCCAAAACAGCATGAAACGCTGACGCGGGAAAAACATAGGAGAAAATGACGTCATGAGTCAACCAGGTCAATCCTCCTGTAAAGCTATAAAAACCCGGCGATATTTTCCATACATTCATCATTTCTTCGACTCTCAGCTAACGATGGAAGAGCTAACAAAGACGGTGGAAGAGCTAAGAAAGACGGTGGAAGAGCTAAGAAAGACGGTGGAAGAGCTAAGAAAAGAGAAGCCAGTATTTACCGAGTGGGACTTTTGGGACTTTGCCCAAACACCAGCCAAGAAGGAGTTCATCATCCAAGAAACTGAATGCTGGGATGACGATGATGAACCACCGTTTTCACTGTAGTTTAACTTTAGCGAACAGCAGTTGAAAAGACTGAAGAGGTGGACAGCAAGCAGCTGTCCAGCCTGTAGAAAAGTTGGAGGTTGTGCTTAAAAACACAACCTCCAAATCAGGCCTTTTCAGGGGCCTACCCCAACAGCCCTTTTCAGGGCTAACCATCTACCATGAAAGATCTATCTTTCTTCAAATTGTCAGACGAAAGTTCTATCTTTCTTCAAATTGTCATTTTCTTCAAATTGTCAGACGAAAGTTCTATCTTCAAATTGTCACAGCTCTTTTCAGAGCTAACCCAACAGTCCTTTTTAGGACTAGCCATTTAGCACGAAAGTTCTATCTTTTCTTCAAATTGTCAATCTTCTTTCTTTTAGAAGAGTTACACTCCAAAGAGTAAAAAAACTCAGAAAAAGTCTAAGTCCAACTCAGTGCTCAGGCTTTAGAGAGAGAAATCATCCATAGGTGAAGAAAAACTAAGTTCAACTCAGAGATATAGGGACTTCAAATTGTCAATCTTCTTTCTTGTAGAAGAGTTACACTCCAAAATGTAAAAAAACTCAGTGATATAGGGGCAAATTCCCCTCAGGGTAGGCAACCTGGGCCGCTCAGGGTAGGCAGCCTAGGGCGCTACAGGGTAGGTAGCCTGGGACGCGGCGGATCGGCCGTGTCTCTAGGCTACCTCCCTATACTACTATCATCTTCTCCTTTGAACGTCTTGGTGACAAGTCCCATTGGCCACTGGTTTCTATGAACACTACTGTCCTTCAACAACACTACATCACCTTTTTGAATATTGCAACGCGAATTAACCCATTTTTGACGCAACTGTAGCGTTTGTAAGTACTCCTTTTTCCATTTGCTCCAAAAAATGTCTGCAAGGTATTGAACGTATTTCCACTGTGATTTGTAGGCATCTTTCAAGCTTACAGGTAAATCCTTAAAACTAATATCCATGTCCGGATTCTTTTGAGTGAGAAGAATGGAAGGTGTTAGAACAGTCGGATCTTCAGCATCATAAGATATAGTCGCCAACGGACGAGAGTTTATGATGGCACTAACTTCATACATCAGAGTGGACAAAACCTCCTGTGTCAAAAGTTTCTGTGAACTGTTGAGGAACATAGAGTCTAGAATCTTTTTGCTCATTCCAATTATTCGTTCCCATACTCTCCCTTTATGAGAAGAATGAGGAGAATTAAATCTCCACACAATACCCTTATTTTGGAGAAACCTTTGAATCCGAGAATCTTCTACATTTATTGTATTCAATCCAAGTTCTTTAGCTCCACATACAAAATTTGAACCTCTGTCTGATCGTAGTAAAACTAATGTACCTCTGATGGATATAAATCTGCGAAGCGCATTTATGAACGAAGAGGAAGACATTTCTTCGATAAGTTCGATATGCAGTGCTCTTATTGACAGGCAAGTGAACAACACAGCCCATCTTTTACTATTAGCCACTCCTCCACGGGTTTTCCTGGTGATTATTTCCCATGGTCCAAAAACATCAAGACCTACACAACTAAATGGAGGGGACGGAGTTACACGATCTTCCGGAAGATCACCCATTTTTTGACATTCCATCTTGCCACGAAGTTTTCTATATATAACACATGCGTGTAACACACTTGGTATAAGTCTTTTGGCACCAATAATCCAGTAACCTTTACTCCTCAAAATACCTTCAGTGAATAACCTCCCCTGATGCTTTACTTCTGCATGGTAAAATTCAACCAAAAGCCTGGCAATGTGATCTGACTTCGGAATGATAATAGGGTGTTTTTGAAAGTCATCTATCTTTGCAAATTTCAACTGCCCTCCTACTCTCAAAATAGCATCTTTGTCCATGTACGGATTTAAAGACAGGATTTTACTGTCCTTTGGCAAGAGTTTTCCACTTATCAAGCACTCTATTTCTCTATGAAAATATGTCTTTTGTACTTCTTTTATTATCAACAGCTCGGATTCTCTTCTCAGCTCCAAATATGTTTTGGGAAGATTATGAGAACCTTTTTTGTTTGCAAGTGTTTTCAAAGTCACAATTGCATTAGCTAAAGTTTGCCACTTAGAAAATCTGAGAAATCTTTCTAGCCCTAATCTTCCTAATCCAGTCTTAATGTCACTTTTAGATACCTTAATGTTTGCCTCTGGTCTGACTTCACAGTCGTTTTCTGGATTAACCAATGTAAAACTCTTTAGATTCACTTTTTGTGATTTTTCACAATACATGAAGGGCGGACCATTTAACCACATGCTATCTTGAAGCTGAGTTACATTGATTTTCCTAGTTCCCTGATCAGCAGGGTTTTCCTCTGAGGTAACATAACTCCACTGAGATGGTTCTGCAGATTTTCTAATCCGGTCAACTCTGTTTGTAACATACACATAGAATCTGCGGGTTTCATTATGAATGTAACCTAACACCACTTGGCTATCAGAGAAGAATTTAACGGCAGAAATGTCTAAGTTCAACTGGTCACAAATAAACTCAGCTAGTTCTAACCCTAACACTGCTGAACACAACTCAAGTCTTGGGATAGTATGACCATGTTTCGGTGCCACTTTTACCTTTCCCATTACAAATGAAACTTCAAAATGCTCTGAAGAATTAACTGATCTTAAAAATGCTACTGCCGCTATGGCTTCTTTTGATGCATCACAAAATGTGAAAAGTTCACACTGACTGTCATAATTTTCTGGACCATATGCACGTTTCACTTTTACATCTTTCATATGTGTAAGAGATGATAGCCACATATCCCACACAGGCTTCAAGCTACTGGGCAGTGGTTCATCCCAGTCATTACCAGAAATCCAGTTCCGTAAAAACAACTTTCCTTGAACTGTAATTGGTGCGGCAAATCCTAGCGGGTCATACAGACTGTTCACCACTGATAACATGCCTCTTCTTGTGAATGGCCTATTCTCAATAGGCACAGTGAATGTAAAGCAATCTGTTATCAGGTCCCATGAAATACCAAGGCTCTTCTGTAATTGTAATTCATGTTTATTGATTTGAATATTCCTTAGATCAGTAGCTATATCTTCTTGATCAAATGCTTGTAAGACCCTTTTACTGTTTGATGCAATTTTGTGAAGTCTCAAAATACCTCCCTTTTTCAATGCAGCTTGAGTTCTTTTTAGCACATTGATAGCTATTTCTGGAGTGTTAACCGATAATAACCCATCATCAACATAAAAGTTATCTATGACATAGTCCACAGTATCTTCACCAAAATTATCTCTTTGAGAAGTAACGGTTCTATGTAGTCTGTATGTAGCTATGGCCGGCGACGGCGAATTTCCAAATACATGTACACACATACGATACTCAATAATGTTCTTGGTTGGATCATTATCTCTGAACCATAGAAAGCGTAGGAAATTCCTGTGCTCTGGTTTCACATAAAAGCAGAAAAACATTTGCTGAATATCTGCTATTACTGCTATTTTGTGTTTCCGAAATCGAAGAAGAACAATCAAACTGTTAGTAAAATCAGGTCCAGTCATAAGAACATCATTTAAGCAGACTCCATTGTATTTGGCAGATGAATCGAATACTACACGTATCTTTCTTGGCTTTCGGGGGTGGTAGACACCAAACATTGGGAGATACCAATGTTCTTCTCCCTTTTGTAAAGATGGTGCTATTTCAGCATGGCCATTTTTCAACATTTCTCCCATAAACTGACAAAAATCTTCACATTTTTCCGGGTTTTTCTTCAGACTCTGGCATAGTATGTCAGTTCTCTTTTTGGCTAACTGAAAATTTGACGGTAATGGTCTCTTAAGAGATTTTTCTTTGAAAGGTAATGGAAATATCCAATTGCCATTTTCTGTTTTCTCCCAGTTGTCCTCCATGACTTTAATAAACTGTTTATCTTCTATAGATGGGCCAATTTTATTGTCATGAATTGTTCTTTCAAAGACTGTACTACCTACACTATCAAAATCTCTGCTAGTTTTAACATCACTATTCTGAATGTCACATTTGAATGTCATATCACATGATTTAAACAGTGACGGTCTCTGATTGTTAAGTATATATGTTTTGCTTACATTAACAGTTCTTGATGAATGAAAGGAACCATAACAAACTTCACCTACAACGACCCATCCAAGTCTCAACTTCTGTGCAAATGGTTCGGTATCCTCTCCCACTATTTGTTCAAGCACATGATGTGCCGTGGGATTGTCCCTTCCTATTAATAATAGCATATTAGCTTGATGCTGTAATTTTGGTATATAAGCTGTTAACCCTTTCAAATGGGAAAACTGTTCACATACTTCTGGCGTTGGGATTCCATCTTTATTGTTTGGAATATCATTACATTCAATGAGGGGAGACAACTCTATTTTTTCATTGCCACACACACTTTCAACAACAAACCCCTCTGACACTCGGCCACTCTTCACGACTTGACCTCCACACGACGATAAAGTATACTCGATATTGAAACTACATTCGCTGAAATAGTCAAGTAACTCAGTTTTGGCTAAAGATCTATTGCTCTGATCATCTATTAATGCATATGTCAACATACAATGGTTTGGTCTATCTTTCTTGTAGACTTTTACAAGAACAGCCTTTGCACAGGACTTAAACTTGTCACCTCCGATTAGATTTGTGTGTTTAGTTACAATAGAATTATTCATATCTGGGACATCTCTCTTTGTACCACTATTCTCCCCGCTGTTGTCACTAACACTCTTTGGCTTTCTCCCAAACTCATGTAGTGAGGCTGAGTGTGTTCGATGAACAAATGTCACATTTAATCGACGCTTTACATTCCCCAGCTAAATGTTTTTTTCGACTCGCAACACTTGAAACAGACTCTGTTTACAAATAACTGATGTTTCCTTTCACTTAAGGGAAGCTTTCTAAACTTTGTACATTTGTTTAAAGAATGAGGAAGGTCATGAAATAAACAGTTAAATTCTATTGAATCTGTATCAACTTTCTTATTACTAGTAGTGTTGGACGAATTGTCCTTGCTCTGCTTTGTATCAGTTTTTCTAACACTAAATTCTGTTCTTTTTGCTTTCTGTCTTAACCTTTCTGTTTCATATCCAAAGCTTGGGTCATTCCTATCTCTTGCCTGATCTCTGATAAACTGTGCAAATACAGAAAATGGAGGATAAGATGCATCATACTTTCTTTTATATTCTATTGCTTTATTTGTCCACTTGTCTTGGATATAATGTGGTAACTTAGTTACTAGCTGGTTAACACCAATGGACGAGTCGTAGAAAGAAAATGCTATAGCTAGCTTTGGATTTTCCTTTAAGTATTCTATTTCTGTGGTAACGTCTGCCAAGTCATACAATTTGGTTAAGTCAGTAGATATCCTAGGAAAAGAGCTAATTTTTCTTGTAATTGTCGAATGTACTATTTCAGGTGCAGCAAACCTTTCTTCCAATCTCTCCCATATTCTTTCTAAACTTTTTTCTGGCGCACTAGCATTACTAGCATGAATGCTCCATGCTTGATTTGTTGTACTTGGCCCAAGCCACTTTAACAACAAATCTATTTCTTCTCTTGCTGATAGTCTTAGTTCATTGACAACACTTTTGAAAGTTGCTTTCCAAACAGAGAAATAGGCCGGATTGTCATTAAACTTGCTTAATCGACTCAGTAGAACATCTTTTCTATAGAGGCACTGCACCACTTCTGAAGAAATACTCTGACTTTCAGTTTGTTGTTTATTGAAAAACAATGAATTAACATACTCTTCAGTTTTTTGCCGTGAATTAACAGGTGGCTGAGACACAACTGAACACTTATCAGACAAAGCTTCATACAGACCAGCTTCAGCTTCTAATGCTGCTACCTCTTTGCGAGAATTTAATAACTCTAATTCTGCAGCTAAAACTGCCTGTTGCTTCTTTAATTCAACTTCTTGCTGAATGTACAGTAGTTTTACTTTAGCTGCCTCAGCTTTAGCTCTGTATTTAGATGATCTTGATGAACTTTCTGATTTATGCGAAATCTTATCTGCAACTGCTCTATCTAATGTAGATTTAATATTTCCAAATATCTACTATAATTGAACTTTTCTTCAGTCATTAACTGTTCTTCTTTGTTTCTAACTAAAAAATCAACTAATTCTGTATAAACTCTATACAGGTCAGTTTTCAGTTTCTCTATTTGAATTCTGTAAGTTTGTCTTCTTCAACATCTAGTGAAATATATGTGGACAAAATACTGTCAATTTCTTTTTGAACTTTTAACAATTTTTCTCTTTGTTTTTTCAAATTCTCTTGAAATAACCCTTCCCCTTTTTCTGTTCTTGCAGCTAATCTTGTCTTAGTACTCTCCATGATGTGTAAATCTTATCATTAGCAAGGTTTTTTATTGTACTGTTTCACCCACAGCTAACCCCAGGACTCTTCAAGGTCTTTTGTCATAAAATAACACCCTTTTTTCCTGGATTACTTTATTAGAAAGTCAATGGTTAAGTATTCCATAAAAAACTGAAATAAACAAAATAAATCTAATGTACATGTTTTCATTTCTTATTCTTTCCCAAAGATATTGTTTTCTCCACATCTATGGAAAAGCATTTTGGCAAATGTAGATATTGCTCTGAACAAGCAACCTCCTCATTTGCCACAATGTATTTCTAATTTTTATAATAATATAGTCAAATGTTTTCAACATCAGACTTCCAGTCAAAAGTGCAATCAATTGTGACAGTCTAAAATTCTAATGAAATAAAAAAGGCAAAATATTGCAACAAAGGATGAGACTCCTCAGGCTATAACAACCCTACCTTCAGAGCTAAGCCTAAGACTAAACTAATCCTGACACTAATCCATATGTGCAGCAAGAAGCATACAACAACTTGATGCAACATGAACTAGTAATAATAAAGTGACTCATGCACAAAAAAGCACTTGCTTCACAATGTTAACTCATAAGCTAAGTCGCTAAACGCGACTCACTGCCCTTTGCAAACACTGTAGATCAAGATCAGACTGCACAGAACATGCATTCTGATCCTAGATCCACAGTTTTTGGTCAGGACCTATCTTTTCCCAAAAATGTCTTGGAAATTGCGAAACCTGGGTCTCTGCTGTCTGCTTGAAATTTTAAACAGAAGTTATTTGACAGGATAAAGGTTAGAACTCTATTTACAACTTATAGACTCAAGCTTCGACAGAAAACAATGGGATTTCTACATGAATTCCCTCCAAGCAGTTTGAATGAAATGACGTCATCATAAACTGAAATAACTCCAAAATGCACTTATTCAAGACCAACGGCAAAACATGACAAACTGAATGAAAACATAGAAGTGTTTAACACACAAAATTAAACAATTACCCTATGCACCGCTATAAGGCTACACATTCTTGTCTAACGAACAGGAATTTTCTCTTCCCTGCGTCTATTATTGAAATTCACGTGCAAAAGGAGAGCGTCAGCAAAGGCGAATAACTCTCGCAATACTGAAACGGAAATCTACAGTCTAAGATAAGTAACTCTATAGAGCTGTTCAACTTATCAGCAAAAGAGAGTTACATCCCTTGACACTTGATACCAGTTCCAAAACTCTGAAGGATAACAATAAAATGTAAAGCCATTGGAAAGAATAAGCACACATTAAATATGATTCATGGGTTATCTGCCCCTGAAACTGATATTTTTGCTAAATTAGGTAATTTTCAAGAGCAGATAACTGAAAACTGTGGTTAGCAACACCTGTTTTTATTTCAAATTAATCTTTGCTTTGTTACCTGTTATTGTGCAAACTTTGCTGAAATTGTATTGAACAGATTTTATCCCATAGTTCCTAATACAAAATTATTTAAATTTCCTTTAAATTATTGCCCTTTTTTCAAGACAAATGCAGTATGTTTACTTATTCAAACATAGCAAAATTTCTGTTAACCTTGATTGAAAGGGTTTATACTTTGTATAGTGACTGAAAATGGGTTGCCCAAAAATAATGTGAAATCAAATAGGGTTTAAGTTTGCTTCGTTTTGAGTTATCTGCTATTGAAAATGACCAAAAAGAGTAAAAGGTCAGCTTTAGGGGCAGATAACTCAAAAAGTAGCACCGCGACCCCCAATCTTCTGTTCATGAAATCGTTTCTATTTTGACTCTCCATGATCATGCAAAGTTTAAACAAATTCTATCCACTAGTTAAAATTTTCCTTCTTTGTCTATATGCTTAAAACACGAGAGAGAGAGAGAGAGAGAGAGAGATATATATATATATACACACACACACACATATATATATATATATATACACACACACACACACACACACACATATATATATGTGTGTGTGTGTGTGTCTTTAAAGAATAAATTTCACCTAATTTCCATATTAACTTATTGTATATGATAATTAAGGCAATTTTTGTATATATTCATGTGCAGATATTGTAAATTATAAACAGAAAACTAATAGCTGTTTCAAACTCAGTTCATTTTATCGAACTGAAAATTTAAAAATAATTTATTTATCACAACTTTTAATAAACAACTATGGACTGTGGCTTAAATGTTAGTGCTAAATTATCACATATATACTCATTTGCTAAAGAAAGTGTGCACTGAGATTCTCATTCATTTCGATTCATTATCAAGTTAGTTTATACAGAATTTATTTTAGTTCGATTGTGTAGGAAGCTTTTAGCTTATAGACACACTCTCGAATCCGTTCCTAGAACCAACCAGTACTCAGCAACGAGTGTAAAGTTTCTTGCTCAAGGAAACAACGACAGGCCCCTGACTGGGTTCGAACCCGCACGGACAGCAATCCTTCGATCACTGGTCCAACGCGTTAACCACTCGGCCATGCCGCCACTCGAGTTGTTTTTGTCTGAGGTTCATTTGTCCATCTGTCTGTTAGCAATTCTTCATATTCAGCACTTCTTGAAAACTGATAGCTGGATTTTGATAAAACTTGGCCAGAATGGTTCCTAGTGCCCTGGTTTTACTCCCTTATATCCATGAGCTGTGTTCAAAAACTAGGTGACAATATCTAGTGCAAGAAAAAAAAGTTGGACAATTCTTGTTTAAAAATACAAACAACTCGGAGGCGTATTTTGACCATACTTGGTCATGATCAGCAGGATTTAGGTAAAATGAGAAATTCACCACAACTTTAAAGGGATACACAGGCAAAATGATTACAAATTATTTCAAACTTATTTTATTTGCTAAAATCTCAATAAAAATAAAGAACTGTCGTTTCTCAATATTTTTATTCATTAGAATTTAATAAGGAATTTAATAGAAATTGGTTTTTAATGTTAAAAAAACAAACCTGTTTAAACTGAAAGTGATACGCAGACGAAATCCCCGACTCTGTCAAACATTTTGACTGAATAACATTGTATTCACCATTTTGGACTTTAAAAATTCTTGTTAAAGTTTCTGGTTTACACTCATGACTCTGAAAGTTAACTGCTGAAGGCATGGCATTTAAAATTCAGGAATTAAAAAATTAAGTGCCTAAGCCATGTCCTATAACTTTGTCAAACATTTAGACTGAAATGCCCCAAATTGTACTTAAATATTCTGGTTAAAGATCAAAGATTTCACTGTCCAAGTTGTTGTGAACTGCTCTTGTGATAAATATTCGTTCTTCCCAGTTTTAAGAGCATTTTAATAAGTACAGTTACTAACGCCTATGAACCATTTTAAAATTTTTTTTACTCTGAAATGTTTTGCTTTTTCGGACAAAAATTGATGAATCAAGTGTGCTGTCAATAAATGCTGTCTTATTGACAGCTCTATTTAAATTGTATTGATATTTTAGGGGATTGGACGCAGCCTAAAGGAGGTATAAGTGTCAAAAGTAATACTTTCAACCATAGTGCAATTTACATCTGAGTGGACACTTTCTTTTGGAACTGATGAACTAATATTTAAAATACACATGTCACAAAAAGGTCTAGATAGATGAGGTGGGGTATGTAATTAATGATTCCATGTGGGCATGTACCCCCTGTTTTGTGTTACATATAAATGCTTACATAGCAATACTTTCCTAATTCACACTTGCACAAGGTATGATAGTTAAATTTTCCTATTTTGTCAAGGCATTGTGATATTGTAACGTGGGGTTCAGTGGATTCTATGATAGGTCGTGGTAGAGTCTATCATTGGCACAGCTTACTTAGGTGTAGATCACCACCAGCGGGGGTGATGTAAAGTCAAAACAGTTCTCTATTTCTTCTCTTTATTGTATTTATCTGTTTTTAATTAATTTATAGCTCTTCTTAATCTTCTATATAGCTATAACAACATAATATATCTCAGTTCTGCTTGACGGTAATTTGTTTCAACAAGTGTTTAATGGAGCATCTCGCTCTAAATAACTAATACCCTTTTGACTTCTCGTCAGGTAGGATTTAACTTATGATTTCTCGTCACGTAAGATTTACTTATTTCTTGCCACGCCTTTGCTGGCTAATCAGTGTTAATCACAGTTAATTGAATATTTCTTCACTTGCTTTTGCTAAGTATTTTAATATATTATTGTAACTATTCTTTCATTCAATGTCCAGCGATAATTACGTCTGCTCGTTTTTCAATTGCGAAAACCAGTCTACTGTGAAAACGTTTCCTTTATTCAATTCTAAAACAGTCCAATATATCGACACACAGTTTGCGTTTTTAAAACATTAACTTTCTCTCCTTTTTGCTTATTATACTAATTATTTAGCTCCTTCTGCCAATCAGCGCAAAAAGCTGGGGCGCTTTACGTCGATTGGTCAGAAGATACGGGCAAATCATCATTTGTGTTAGTTTTTTCCCACGAGAGCCAATTTGGCAATTTGCCATATTCACGGTAGGTAGACTCTCGTCAAAGGAAGCCGAAAGCAATGCGTTTTAACATCTGGCTTAGTATTAGAAATAAACAGTAGCTATTTTAAGTAACAATGGCATCTAATTATGTAGCATTAATCTCCAGCGCATGTCTGGTCAGCATCCTAAACTTCGAGAATATACAAAGTATATTTCTTCTCAAAAGAAGAGGACCTTCGCATCCCAAATAGCAAGTAAGTAACAAGGAAAAGACATCTGATTAGCTCCCTTTTTACCTTGTCACTTGGCATATGTTGGTTGGTTGTATTGGGGTTTAACGCCACTTTAACAGCTAAGGTCATATCATGGCGGTCGGTGACGCACATGTGTTTCCTGGCTTTCTCACACCAGTACTAACACAACTTTCTTTCCAAAGCCACCGACTACTTTTCTCACATGCTTCAGCAGAGGTGAGAGGCGAAAATACGCCGGAAAGAAAGTTCGCCTCAACCGGGTATGTCACTTGGCATATGCGAGCTAAAAGAAATGAATCCAGATCAGCCTGCGTGGGATCGGTCAGCTAAAACTGCCGATTTCACACAGCATATATAAAATTATATGTGTGGTTCAAGTAACATATATTAGGAAAAATAGGAAGAAACGTTTTTTTTTTTTAATTCTATTAATTTTTTTATAGAGACTACAATACAGAGCAGTGACATGGATGAATACAATGTTTTGTCAGATATGTAGGTTTAAAAGCTAGAGGCAAAAATCCACGATACTAAGGCAGGGTTACTTGAACCATACATATTTCTTTGGCCCAAATACACTACCAAATTGAAACACTCAACTGGTTTTTATTTGGTTCAGAATGAAGAAGGTTTAAATTATATTCGGCATTTGCATGAAAATGTAAATAAGGAAATTTATGTAAACTTGATAGCATTAACAGACTTTTTACCTTTGATCTTAATTTCATATTTAAAAAAAAATCAGTAAACTAGGTCAGTAATTTTTTTTGGTCATATCAATGATATTTCCTTTTATACTCTGGAATTCATATTTTCAATCTTATCTTATATAAAATTTGGTAGGATGTTCATCTCTAAAGATTTCTAGGTTATTTTATAGTTGGTCCAAAATTGTAGTCTGTAGGTTAAATTAAAGTAAAATTAGAGGTCATAGTTTTGAACAAATTTTCATGAAACTTGGTCAGAATGTTCATGTCAGTGTCAAGTTCAAATACTGAATACATGGGGTCAAAAACTAGGTCAATTGATCAAATGAAAGAAAAACCTTGTCAACAGTAGAGGTCATTGTTTTGACCCAATTTTCATGAAACTTGGTTAGATTGTTGATTTTAATGATTTCTAGTAGGTCATATTCAAATATGGGTTCAAAAGCTAGGTAAGTAGATCAAATCAAAGAAAATCCTTGTTAACACTCTATAGGTCACAGTTTTGACCAAATATTTATGAAACAAGGTCAAGATGTTCATGTTATCATTCCTAAGTCAAATTTGGCGCAAGTTCACTAACTAAAGGGTTTGGCCTCACATATGACCGAATTTTAGACAGCAGATAATGATTATTTCAAACGTGTGTATGGTACAAGCAGACTCCATACTTTCATGTGAATATGTAATTTTATTTCTGTTGGTTTATTTTCTTGACTGATTTCATGCAAAACATAGCGATGGTTTTGCCATTTTTCACTAAAATACGAAAAAGTGACTGTTTTATTGTTGAATTTTGCTAGGGCGCCACCCGTCGACCAACTAGATATTTACATAAAAATAATCTTTGAAACGTGACCAAAGACAAGATGTAAAGAATATTTTGGTCGAGACCTGGCGCCACTATGAAAATTAAAAAAATCATCATTATCAGACAGATTCAGTCGTACGTAGAGATGACGTGAGCGGATTATAATCTGTCACGTTTCCAACCGGTATATCTCAAAACAAACAGCTTACGGTGAGGTATGATGTGTAATTCAGAAAGCAAATTCATAACCCTTAGTGTTAGATTTAAATGCGACTTTTCTTTTTTTTTTTCTTCTTATTAAATAGATCTAAATTGTTTCCGATTCTTCACCCACATTTGTGGCTGCGTTTGTTGCAACACTATGTAGATTCTACGCCCTGGATTCTACAATGTGTCAACATAAAAATATACACTACCAATGAATAAGATGAATAAGTAGGTAGAGTGCCCACTCCTCATTTGTAGGGGTCTGGGCTTCAAGTCCCGTTAGAAATATTTTTTTTGCATTATATATTTGTTCCATTCCCAATAACAGTAGCTTTGAATACAATTCAACATCCTGGTTAACACAAGTTCAGTTATGTTGGGAGACCTTCCTTTGTACAATAATAGGATGTAAAATTTTGGCTTGCTTACCAAGAGAAGACACCAGATCTGCATTACCTTATTTTCCCAATTTAAATCCTCCATAATGAATACAGTCAACATTTAAGTCATGTCGGGATAGAGCTTCTGATTGTCTTTAATTCATATATAATGTATGATCGCATGTACATGAGCCCACTTTGTGGGAAGTGACCCATTCATATTTTAAAAAGGTTCACTTTTCAATCAGCCTGTGGAGTCTGGTATGGTTTGAAACTTTTGCCATTGTTTTGTCGTCCGTCATTCGTCGTCCGTCATCAACAATTTGGTTGTTACCACTCTAGAGGCCACAATATTAATCCAATCTTGACCAAACTTGCTCAGAACATTTATATCGACAATAGCTCCATCCCTAATGATTGTGGGTGGGGTCGGGTCAAAAAGTAGGTCACTAGGTCAAATTGTTGGAAAATCTTGTTACCATTCTAGAGGCCACAATTTCGACCAAATCTAAACCAAGCTTGCTCGGAATGTTTATGATGACAATATCTAGACCCCTATTGAATGTGGGTTGGGTCGGGTCAAAAAGTAGGTCATTAGGTCAAAATAGTGGGAAATCTTGTTACCACTCTAGTGGCCACAATTATGACTCAAAACCAAACTTACTCAGAATGTTAATATCGACAATATCTAGAGCTTTATTGAATGTGAGTTGGGACAGGTTAAAAAGAAGAATAGCCCGCGTAGCGCAGTCGAATGCATGCTTGGCTGGAGATCAGGCGGTCACGGGTTCGAATCCTCGCGGATCAGCACATTTTTCTGTGGAAAAAATTCCCTCGACCACTGATTCAAGTAGGGTAGCAACTGGTAGCTTGTGGAAAGTTGAACGCAAACTGGTTAAGTGCTTAGAGCGGTCTAAGTTTGCCCAGGACATGCGTCAAAGTGCACCGGTCATCGCCAAAATGACCTAAAAGCTGTGTTGACGGAGACGTAAAACACCAAACTAACAAACAAAAGGAGAACCTACTCAATATTCCAGATATTACAGTTTTGACCTGATCTTTATAACATTGGCACAGAATGTATATCCCTCTAAAATCTTGTTCAAGTTTTGTGAACTTCTTTCAAAATTGCTCAATCAATTCTGTTTCACTAAACAGCATAGTCACCAGCGCTAAAACTAAAAGATTCTTTTCAAGACAACCGAATGAATCAGGTGAGCGATTCAGGGCTATCTTGGGCCTCTTGTTTTTCATTGCAACTGACCATTCACATCTAGTGAAATGTTAGTAAATGCCTTTAATGGAGCCATTACCATGTGAAGTCATGCATCATTGAATACAATGATTCTGTGAGACGCATTAGGCTCCTGTGTGCCAGCAGTCACTTTAACGTACCATGAAGAATGCTTGCATAGTCAGAGGGTTTTAAATACTGCTTCCTATAACAATGTGTATCTATTTGCAAACACCCTTATTAAACAGCTTTAAATCCTTACACTTACCCGAGGGTCTGTATTGATAAGTATTATCGTTTAACTGATAAAGGTTCTGTTTAGTTTATCTAAATTTCGAAGAATTTTCGATATATTAACATTTGTTACCATGGAAACTAGAACATTAACTTGCTTAGAGAGGTCAACAGAAAGAAGTTTTTTTGGACTTTCTCATTAATTAAATACAATAAACAAGTTATATCTATTTGTCTTGCCTGTATAAAATGATAAATTTGGCAAAAAGTTGATTCTTGTATATGTATTTATTATCTGTTGCCATGGTAACATATATGCCACTATGCCTCATTTTGCTATCTTTTTTGCAAAGTACTACTATAATGTTGTGTACTGATACATTCTTTTGAAATTCTGTGATAGGGCCGTTTTTGGTAGTTTCTGAACCTGAATATGAATAACATAGGTCAAAAACTCGAGTGGAAGATCAACAAAATCTTGAGATCATGTTTTTGACTAGACCTTTATGAAACATCTGTGAGAATGGTAGAAAAGTTGGTCACTTGGCAAAATTCTAAGAAAGCATGCAAACATTGTGAAGGCAATATTTTTTGTTTAATATTTTTGTTTTTAATCAATCAAAAAGGTTTTTGTATTAATTTCAAGTGCGTTTTTGATTTATGTTTTTGTCACTATGTTGAACTAAGTTGTGTATGAGATTATACAAGAAAGACATTCCATGGTGTGCAACGAGACCGTTCTGAGATGCGATGACTTTATGTAGTGTACTGGCAATATGACATTATTTTGTGATATGTGATAAATAGCTATTGTGAAGAGTTTTACTTTTCAATTTAATTCAAAGTTATTTGTTTAGGGTTGATTGAGAAATAGGTTTTTGCAACTTCTTCTAATCACTCTCATTCTTTGCATCCAGGAAGGTCACGAAAGTTTTCTTGCTCCAACAGGGATTCAAACCCAAATTACTTCAGATCCTCGAACAAATACAACTAGACCCTTGGCACTGTGAAAGTGGGTCTGTGTTTGCCATTTGTCTGTGAATTGTTGGCAATCCAGTTCACCACTTTTAGATGTGCATAAAGTCAGCTGCTTAAAGACACATCTGTGGGTTTCGTGCTTTAAGCATATAGACAAAGAAGAAATAAACTAGTGGATAGAATTTGTTTAAACTTTGCAGGATCATAGAGAGTCAAAATAGAAACAATTTCATGAAAAGATAATCGGGGGTCACGGTGCTACTTTTTGAGTTATCTGCCCCTGAAACTGATTTTTTAAACTTTTTGGTCATTTTCAAGAGCAGATAACTCAAAACTAAGCACACATAAACACTATTACATTTCACATTGGTTTTTGGCAATCCATTTCCAGTCGTAATACAAAGTTTAAACCCATTCTATCGAACAGAAATTTTTCTGTGCCTGAATAAGTAAACATCTTGTATTTGTACTGAAAAAATGGCCATAATTTAAAGAAAGTTTAAATCAGTTTGCGTTAGGAACTTTAGAATAAAATCTGGTGAATAAATTTTCAGCAAAGTTTGCAATATAATGGGTAATAAAGTACAAAAGATGAATTTGAAATGAAAACAGGTGTTGCTAACCACACTTTTGAGTTATCTGCTCTTTAAAATTACATACTTTAGTAAAAATAAAAGTTTTAGGGGTAGATAACTCAAAACGTAGCCCCGTGACCACTAATTTTCTTTCATGATTTTGTTTCTAGTTTGATTCCCTATGATCATTCAAAGTTTTACAAAAATCTATCCATAGGAAACACGTTTTCCTTCTTTGTACATGTATATGTGAAAAAATATGCTCACAAAGTTGCGCAGTGGACACTGTCCGATGTGTCCTTAACTAAGTAAATGCCACTTTTAACTCATTAAATTAGACTGTAATCAAACTACGTATGCACAATTAACAGCCCAAGGATTTGAGGTCCATGGTTTGGGCAATGTTGTGTTCAATTTGGGTTTATAGTACTGGACTTATAATATTCTGCTGGTATTGTCTGTAACCATTTAAGTTTTATTGCAGGAAGACCATACAACAGGTGACCTGGCTAATGGTGACGATGATGATGATGACGAAATGCTTCCTGAGTGTAGGTTTTTGGTAAGTTTTAATTGGTAAAAGTAGCTCCTCAGTCCTATGATAATAGCCAGTTGTAAGTGACATTTTAATGTCTTTTATGCAGTGTGTTATATTTTATCCATAACACTTGTACATGTCCTTGGAATAGAAGTCAAAAAGAATGATAAAAGTTATTATAACTTAGTACTTTATAATTTATTTTTTCTTGCAAAATAATTTACACATTTTCAAGTAATTACATTATAATACTGTCATTACTGTGACTGTTCTTTAAACTATGTTTAGAAAAAACAGTACAATTTTGCGATTCCTGTACAATTTTGCGTTAGCAGCAGTTTGTTCCACCAGCCACTTGCTATTCACAATATAACTAAAATACTGATGATTTTTAGAGGGAACCACAACCTGCAAGAGCTACGTCAGAACATCCAGCTGTGAACTCAAGTACCACAAGCCATGCAGCTGATGCTAAGATTCAGACTCCAGCCAGTAATAGCAGTCAAGCAGTTCAGGAAACAGACATTGAAATTCCAAGCCCAACAGTAAGTTGTCATTTTGAGATGTAAAATTTCTATTTTTGAACTTCTGAGTTTATTTTTAGCTCGCCTTTTTGAAGAAAAAAAGTCGAGTTATTGTTGTCACTTGACCTTCTGCGTCAGCTAAGGTTTTCGTGCGAGTCCATAACTCTAAAATTATCAATAGTATTCACTTAAAACTTGGAATACTTATTCACTATCAAAAGGGAATCACATTGCTGAAGGTCAGATCACCCTAAAATTCTGTTCTTTTAGAGTTACTCCCCTTTTCAACGTAGAAATTTCTTGTGGAAGTCCATAACTCTAAAACCATCAAAGGTATTTACTTGGAACTTGGAATACATGTTGACTATATTATAAAGAGGGGAACCCATTGCTGAAGGGCATATATATTTTAAGATATTTTTTCACAGAATTATGCCCATTTTTCGATTTAGAGGTTTTTTATACAAAAGCTTTTGGTATACTATTTAAGCACTGAGAAAAGTTGAGCGTGCTGTCTTGTGGGCAGCTCTTGTTAAATCAAACGTCAGTGAAAGTGCACTAGAAAATAAATTGATTAATTAATTTTAGTAAGCACTTGAAGTGTGGCTAAAACAAATCCTCTCATTCCTTCTACTTAGCAAAAGTCTTGCAAGCAAATGTAATGGTCGTTAATGGGTAGACAAACGACAAAGTGTCCAAGTTTGATTCGCAGTAGAGGCAGCTGGTTATGGAGCCTTGCAATTACATAACATATATTTTGATAGGATGAGCAATTTTATTCATGTCCATTTTAGCCCATTTATTAAAAAATAGTGGGGGTTCTTCTATAATTCATCCCAGCATAGGCATCCCAATCAATCTTTGTTTAAGATTTTTGTACCATTTCACTATTCCTAAACATTTTAAGAAATTACTTTGAAGCTTGAAATGGTTGTTCATTGTCAGGATCCCCATTTATATTCAGAAAGAGGTAATTCTATCAAGGATTTGACTGAATTATGGGCCTTGTATGGCCCTTTTTTAGCTTCAACTTCTGGCTAAGATATTCATACCAGCCCTCTTTTATTCCTTAACAATATTAAATATAAGAGCCAATGACATTAGTTTTTATGTCGTTGTTTGAAACTTGAGGTAGTTGTTAACTAAAGTGACCCCTAACTCTAGACAAGAGGGGGTAATTCTGTCAAGTATATTGACTAAATTTTGACCCTTCTTCAACTTAGATTCGTAACATTACCAGTTTGCTTAATTCCTGCATCATAAGAGGTATTACTTTGAAACTTTGAATATTTACTTCGTATGATGACCTTCATGCAAGATAACTCTGTCAAAGATTTTTTATCAAACTTGTTATGCCCCCCCTTTCCACTGTCATTCTGTTTAATGGCCTAATTACATATTTTTCTTCAAGTAGTTGGACGCACTGTCTAATGACAGCTCTTGTTTTATGCCAACTAATTAATACTTTTCAAAAAGTTAGTTGGTCACACTTGTGACTCATGAAGGAAAAGGCCTGCCCAGCTAGCTCAGTCTGTAAAACCCATGAGTCTGTGAGTTTAGCGTCCTTGGTTCCAGCCCCCATGGGGCAGGTCGGACTCTTTGTGGCATTTTTCGCCATCCACCTCTGTTTCATGTGGGGTAGCTGCTGGCTGGTTACAGAGTTAGCATGTACAGATTAGAAACCTAGGAAATGTTTTAGGTAACAGTTTAAAACCAGCTACCACGATATAACTGAAATTTGTTGAAAGCACAAAACATGCTTTTCTCAACATGACTGATTTACTGATATTTTTTAGAGGGAACCACAAGCTGCAAGAGCTACGTCAGAACCTCCAGTTGTGAACTCAAGTACCGCAAGCCATGCAGCTGATGCTAAGATTCAGACTCCAGCCAGTAGTAGCAGTGAAGCAGTTCAGGAAACAGACATTGAAACGCCAAGCCCAACAGTAAGTTGTCATTTTGAGATGTAAAATTTCTATTTTTGACCTTCAGAGTTTAAATTAACTTGATTTTTTAAAGAAAAAAGTCATTGTTAAAAAGTCAGAGTTATTGTTGTCACTTGATTGTCTGCGTCGGCTCAGTTTTTCGTGCGAGTCCATAATTCTAAAACTTTCAATTCTCTACATAAGAGTCTAAACATTACTGTCAGAGCTAAAAAATGAACTTGTACAGAGCAGAGCTTCATCAGGCCATCTTTGCATTTTAATAATTAGGCTGAAATATTCTCAATTGTACAACAGCCTGTTCCATATACGACCCATGTTCATCCCTTAAAGTGAAGGTGGCATTCAGAGGTCAGCTGTAAAAGAGAGTGTGTAGCATAACTTCATCAGTAATTGTCCGAGACTAAAATAATTTTGCAGAAATGTTCACAATCATGTAAGTTCAAGGTCACAGAGAAATTGTAAAAATATGCTTGTGAGGAGCATAACTTCATCAATCATGGCTCTTGTTAGAAATGTTTACCATTATGCATGATGGATGTCTTTATCTAAAGGTTAAGTACACACTTATAGGTCAAAGTGTCAAATAGAAGCTCGGTTGACGCATAACTTCATTAAACCTTTGTCAAATAAAAAATAACTTGACAGACATATGCATCATCATTGATAGTTGTCTTTCACAAAACCCAATTCAGCACCTAAGATTTTAGTCGACCTTAGAGAACAAATATCTTGATAAACTTTTTGGTAACATAATTTCATCAGTGTTTGATTTAATTCAGAATAGTTGATTAAGTGTTTATAATCGTGGAAAGGCATTTCAAATTCATGCACCCAATTTCTTGAATCGAAGTTCAAGGTCATGCTTAGAGGTAGTGAGGTAACGATTATTGATTAAAATTGATTAGTTGATTTCTTTGTGCCAAAATCATAGAGATCGATAGAAATTTCCACAAATATACTATGGAAATGCTATTGACTGTTTAATATAAAAATTTAGCCATTTTATAACTTGCATTCTAACACGACTCGCTGCATTTCTCATATATACCACAGGGATTTTTAGCGTTTGTTATGTTTTACATGTATATATAATACAAGGGATGCAACTGACATTATCGGCAAAGTCTACTAGTCATCACAAAAACACAAGTTACTTCGTCAATTTTACAGATAATCACACAAGGTCTGTTTTATCTAGCTCATTACACATTTTTCTAGCGAAAAATAACGTGGTTTCATGACTAAACGTTCAATGGTTTGTGCTACAGAAGCCGGAATCTCGACAAACAGGTCGAAATTGTTTGGTCCGACACGGGTTCGTTCAGTGCGCTTGTAAGAGTAAACCTACTATTCTGTACAAGATCATGGCCAAAATACTTATCGGTTTGATAAAACAAGTAAATATCTTTCACCAACCTTCGTTGTTTAATAATAACACGAAGAATACAGCTCCAAATCGTCCGATGTTTGATCGATTCATTCAAATTCCAAGCAAGCAGCCATCATTGCTGTCACGTGACTCATAAAATAACTCGTTTGAAACGAGCGATTTCATTGGACCAAGATGCGCAGCTCTACGGAGATCGCCGAGTTTTCCCGAACCGTAATACAGGTAAGTGGTTCCCTTATTTTTATGCGTTAAAGATTCAAATTTGTAATGAAACTGAAACCAAGACTTAGTAAATAAACGAAACCGTAAAGAAACCGCGATCTTTTAAAAAATTACAGTAGCAAAAACACAGTCTGTTCAAGTATTTTAAGAACAGCAATGAGTATCAATTGGTAAGCAAGAAATAAAAGCAAATAGAGGGATCATGGGGTCCTTCGCCCGAGGAAAGTTTGATAGCGTTGTAGCTACAATGTTTTTTCCCCCCTAACGACGATATGTGATGCAATTTGTGAAATAATTTTTATTATGCATGTGCGTAATAGGCGCTAGGCCCTTGCTAATTTTCACATACCGTGAGTGAAAATTATGGAAAATTGAGACGTTGCTTACATTTTTTCTCTCTCAATACTCAGCTACATTGATTGATGATAATTTTTTTATTTGAATTTTCCTCCTGAAATGATAATATTCACCTTCCGTGAGAAAAAAATTATGGAAAATTGAGAGGTTGCTTACATTTTTTTCTCTCTCAATCTCAGCTCATTGATTAATGATCATTTTATTTTATTTATTTGAATTTTCCTTCTGATGCTGATCCTGATATGATCGTGCTGTGTTTGAGGCTTTTGCAAGACGTAAGGACCAAGGTTAGCATACAAAGATTAGCAGTCTGATCCTAGTCTACACTATATGGGTATATACAAAACTGACCTTTGATCACTCACTAACACTTGTGCATCTAAAGCGACCAAGGCAATACTTGTATAACCACAATTCGCTATTTTGACCGATGGTGTGTATACAATTGTTTTGAAATCAAAGGGCATGGTAGTGAATTCTGGTTATACTATAATAATAGACAATTAAACATCTAATAATATTGATAAAATTGCAATAGCATTTTTCAGTACCGCAATACTTGTACATTTACATATTTACATTTACTTGTACAATTTTACACAAATCTGTTGCATTTCTTAACCATTTCCCCATACAATCGCTAGATTTTACGTCCATACGATTCAAGACTTGAGAAAACATTGTTGGAATAAATTGCTTGTAACACATTGTTCACACAATGTCTTCTACCATATAGGTTGGTTATTTTGTAGAAGTAGATACATTTTGTATTGTTGCTTGCAACCTCTTTCAATATGGACAAGTCTATCACTCAAACATCAATAGATTAACTCTTTACCACACAACAAAATTTGAGACTAGTTCAAATTGAAAGCATTTGCAGACGACAAAATAAAGGTGACTGAAAAAATTGAAATTTGATCTGGGAAGGGTAGAAAACACTGTGGGAAAAGGAAAAATGCTGGTTACCAGCATTTTCTCCTTTTCCTACAGTGTTTTCAAAAGGCTTCTTTCTCAGGGGCGTCAAAAGTAGGGATTGTGTGGTAATGGGTTAAGAACACTGTGTGCAATACCACGTAGCATTCTTTCTTCTGTATTTATTCCAAAGATTTCTGTCTTTTAATCCAGCACATTTTCTGTGGAACCATAAATCACAAGAGTCGCACATAATCCATTGATCATTGACCTCAGTAAAACATTTGTGGCATTTGTCAGTATTGTCATCTACAGCAGTGATGTCTGCAACAGCACCTGTAGCTGCTGAAGTAGAGGGAAGATTTGTGTCTTCTGAGGCATTTAATGGCTTTGCTGGGTCACTAGATTCTGTTTTGCGTCGTTTAGAAACCCCAGATTCAGATGATGATACTTTGATCTGTTTTCTATGGGCCATTTTTTTCTCAATTTTAAAAGCTGATTTTACATCTTTTCGGAACTGTGCAAGGAGGATAGTTAAATAGATATTGACAAGTTCCTCAAATACTTTCATAACATTTGGAATCGACAAAACTGACCGTGTAGGATTATTTTCACTTTCATCGTCAAATTCCTGGACATTTTCTTCACAATTTCTGGAACAAACTAAGTTAATGAATAGTTCTGAAATTTTCTTATTTTGACAAATGGATTTTTGACAATGGTCAAACAAGTCCTTACCATATTTGACAAAATTTTCATTTCCCATAACTGTTAATGATTCATTGGTCAATGTTAAAAAAAATGTATACAACTGGTCTGTAACATTTGTAAGTCCATGGTTTAGTTGTTGTTTTCTGTCTAAATCTATTAATGATTCAGGATCTGAGGTGTGTTCTTTCAAAAATTGTTCATCCTCTTTCAGTAAACTTAAAATATGAACAACTTCTTTTGAGTACAAATATGAATTTTGTCCTTCTTGCGATTTAGAAAATAACATAGATTTTTGACGTGCCTGATATTTTTTCCTCATTTTGACGATACAGTAACCGGCAACATAGCGTACCCTTGCCTTAGATGAGTCAGTAATGAATCGCTGTGGAGCTTTAGATGATGATGTTGCAATAAGATTCACTTTTTGTTTCAAAAAGAATAATTTTACACACTCAAGAACTTTGTAACATATGATATAATGTTCATCACTAATACTTTCTTGTTCAAATAACAGCATACAATTAAGTCTATACTCTGGACTAGTACTGTAAACATGAACCTGCCTTTGAAACTCATACATGGTTTTTTCTGGAATTCCTGATGAAATAGGTGTATCATCATCAGACAAAAGTTTGGCAAAGTTTTTCATTTTTACCAACAGTTTTTTCACGAAGATCTGTAAGATTGACCTGTCCATTCTTGAGACAATTTCATTCATATTCTTATGAGACGTTGTTATTTCATTTTTGATAATAATATGCTCTTCAATATTTTTCATCAATTCATCTTGAATAATTAAATCATCAAGTTGACCCTCTGTGGTAACAATAGCTTCAATAACTGTTCCAAAGTCATCCTCAGGTTCCCACAAATCTTCTGTTTCTATGTCCTGTCTGGCTAAATCAACCTCATTATCCTCTTGTACTTGTGAACTGAAAAATACATATTACTTAAATGTCAGCAATGTTATTTTTGGCACTTACAACAGTCTTTCATTAATCCCTGGAAATGTAACAGCTTAGTTCCCACTGCATTTATCCCTTACTATAGGTAAAATACATTATTCTGGCCAGTTTAATGTATACAAAAATGTTGAAAACACTGGTCACAATATTACATTTTAGTTGTAACCTTAAAAACTCATCCTTTATTTATACATATTTGTGATCCTTCGAGTAAAAAGGGACCTTCTAGGAAATGCGAAAAGCAACAACCCTTATCAGACTGCGTGCGCATACTTAGCAGGCTGACCAGAGATGAAACTTTGCGCTCCTATTAGATTTTCTGATTTTAGAATGGTCATTCTATCTTATCATAATTATGTTTATTTTCAAATTACTTTCTCTTGCTGACCTCTGCTGAATCCTATCTCTTTTCAAATTTTTGTTTTAACCCTTTCCCAAACGACAAAACTTTAGACTGGTTCAATTAGAAAGCACTTGCAGATGACAAAATTAATGTTACTTAAAAAGCAAAATTTGTTTCCAGCAGGGAAGAAAACATTGTTCGAAAAGGAGAAAATGCTGGTTACCAGCATTTTCTCCTTTTCCCACAATGTTTTCAAAAGGCTTCTCTCTCAGGGTTGTAAAAACCAGACAGTGTTTGGTAAAGGGTTAAACAGATCTGGGATGAACCCTTCTTGCCTAACATGTCACATTCATTTTTGCAATTTAGAATATTTTTGGTTACCAGCATTTTCTCCTTTTCCAACAATGTTTTCAAAAGGCTTCTCTCTCAGGGTTGTAAAAACCAGGGAGTGTTTGGTAAAGGGTTAAACAGATCTGGGATGAACCCTTCTTGCCTAACATGTCACATTCATTTTTGCAATTTAGAATATTTTTTCCTACCACTAGTACAGCTATATGTTTTAAGTATAAAGCTTTTCCTGTACTAACATTTGGTTTCATGACTGTAATTTCATATATCAAAATAAATTGCAGGAAAAGGAAAAGAAGAATTTCGAATTTACTGTATTTCTCCTAATAAATGCACCCACGCTAATAGTAGCCCCCCTCCCCCTACCCCCACTCCCTTTCTGTTATATCTACCCAGATTTTTCCTCAAATTTCGTGATGATTGTTTAGAGAAAATATGATTCTCAAATTACAGAAAATTTGTGAAAACAGAAAGATTATTTGGACATAATTATCTATTGCTATAAAAATTAGGTACAAAATAGTAGTTTCCCGTCTGTGTTTTCCAATGCTCCCCGGAGCATTTAATAGGAGAAATACAGTAATCAGATCACTTTGCATTCTCATTTAGTACACTTTGCAACTTATGCATATCTATAATTTTGCTGTAGAGTAAATAGTTAAGTTTTGAATGCATTAAAAAGTTGATTAATATTTATGATTCACAGGATGTTGTCAAGGCTCAAAGCTGATATCAATGGGCGATGTGAAATCAACCATCTATATGATTCATACAAGTTTGGGATGGTGGAAAGTGGTTTTAAAGAAAATACTATCAGTAAGAACAAATTCATAGATTTTCTAAAGTGCCTTTTTCCAAACAGTACAGTGCCAGTGCGTAACAGATCAGGATCATCTAATCAAACGGTCTACACTGGAATCATTTTGAAACCCCTACGTGAAGAGCTGAACAGAACTGTAACATTCACTGAAATTCTACAGTATGCGCCACATTCTATGCAACTTGTAAGACAAAGTGATACAACTGTTGAGTATAATCAAGATTCAGGATGCCTCTGTAATGGGAACAAGGTAATTAAGGAATTGAGATTTCATAGTGATGGCCATTTTACTATTATAGTGTCTGGTAAGGAACTAAATTTAGGTAAATTAAATGTGGACAACTCTTATCAGTTGAGTATGACCGGTATTTCAACCGTCTTCAAAATCTTTGATATAATAAGGCTATGCAATGGTCAAATGCAAAACAAGAATGTGTCAATGAGCAGATACCACACTCTTGAAAATTGGACTTATAATGGTGAAACATTTAGGTCTGTACGTTCTTTCACATGTTTAAAGGCTGTGCCTATAAATAGCAAACATAGGACTTGTAGAGTTTGTCAGCAACAAGTACTTCATAGTTACAAGGAGTCTATTACAAGTTATCAACCAAATGATACCGAACTTGGACGACGAAATTCAATCCAAAAGCTTTTTCCAAGTGCACCTACAAAAATGATTAACTTTCTAGTTGAACAATAAAAAAACATCAGTTACAGTCCTAAAGGTCGTAGATGGTCAACAGATTTCATAGTAACTTGTCTTCAGTTGTACAGCCGAAGTCCTAAGTGTTACGAACATTTACAAGGAAGTGGCCTTCTTATATTACCATCAAAATCTGTGTTGATATTGTACAAGAATTCCCTGAAACAAGAACCTGGCTTTGATGATCATATTTTTCAATGGATGTTTGAAGAAGCTAACCGACTTCAAATTTCTCATGATGCTCGCATTGGTGGAATTATTTTTGACGAAATGACGATCCAGCAGGATATTGAAATGAAAAAAAGTGGCAGTGTATTTGAACTCTCAGGATTTACTGATCTAGGGGAGGAGGGTGATCTGTGTCAATCTTTGAAAAATGGAGATAAGGGTAAAATATTAGGAACACATGTCCTTCAATTACTATTTCTTGGTATTAACGGATTCAGATTCCCTTTCGCGCATTTTGTGACAGACAGTATACAGTCATCACAGTTGTATGGACTTTTTTGGAAAGCAGTGTACTTGCTTTATGGGTTTGGCTTCAAAGTGTTGTATACTTGTATGGATGGAGCACAAAGTAACAGGAATGTTTTACACACATGTCTGGGAGAAAAGCCAGAAGTATTTCAATGTCCTAGCCCATGTATTTCACATCCACTTACATTCATTATGGATATTTCACATGTTCTAAAGAAAATCAGAAACAATGTTATGAAAAGTGGACTTCACAAAACTTCTACAAGACTGTTAACTCTTCCAAGTACAAATCAAATTCACTGGCAAATGATTATTGACTTTTTTCAGTGGGATCAGCAAAATGCACTACAAATACACAGAAAATTAACTAAAGAACATCTATTTCTAGACAACCAACTGAAAATGAGAAATCACCTGGCATTTGATGTTCTGGACTCTACTATGTTGCATTCCATAATCACATATAAAAAAGCACTTGGGGGAAAAAGGCAATGTACTTGATGGTCTTATAGAACTCCTCGAACAAACTTCCCAATTAGTAAATATTTTTCAAGACAGAAGGCCAATTACATCTTTCGGTGATAATAGACTAACTCAGTTAAAAGCTGTTGACACTTGGTTTAAACAATGGGAGCAAAAGACTGTACAATCCGACAAAAAATCGAAGTTAATGTCATTACAATGTCATGAAGACATTCACTGTTGTATAAATAGATTCATCAGTCTGTGTGAAAGTGTATTGAGCATGAAAACAAGTGTATATGTGATTCCATCATTGATAAATTCAGATGTCATTGAAAACATTTTTAATCAGCAACGGACAACATACAATGGAGCAAACACTAACCCTAGCGCCCTATAATATAGGCAAACAATAAACAGCATTATCATTGGAGAAAACTCAATTTCCAAAAAGGCAAATGCGGGCAGGTCATCGACAGCAATACCATACCCAATAGCAGTGAAGGCTCCATCCAAAAAAAGGCAAAAGTCTCAACAAGGACAGAAAAGTAATGGCAGCATAAAAGTTCTAAGGATGTAGTTGGGTTGGTAAGTGTTAAATAATGTTTTTGTTATTACAAGCTAATAACTGTACCTGTCTATCAAAGCTTTCTTATGCTGGGGTTGACGAACATCAGAGTCATCACTTTCACTGGATAGAGACCTAGTTAAAAGAAATATGTGTTACCCGGCATGCAAAAAGGGACCATCCGAGAATTTTGAAATGCAATAATTTGAAAAAGAGAATGGATCCAGAACAAGTCAAGCAGACTTAGAATTTCAAAATTGATATAATGTGCAGTAGAATTACTATCCTACATTCAGAAAATCCTCAAAAAAGTGGAAAAAAAATTTATCCTGGTCAGGCTGCGCAGTCCGCGCAGTCTGACTTGGATGAATACTTTTCGCAATTCCAAGACTGTCCCTTTTCGTGTGACAGGTCATATATCCATTACAACTTAAAGAAATTAAAAACTTGAGGACAGTGATAGTCATTTGTCACACACCTGATATGATATAAGAACTATTGCTTAGAATACCTGTTAGCTATCATCTTTTTTCATAATTCAAAAAGTTTTCTAAATTCACATTTATGTCTTTCATCGAATATCAGGTCCCTCTAGTAAAGCAAGTCAATTTTTGTGAATTGAAGAACAAACAATTTTGATGAAAATCTGCAGTCATCTACCTTTAATTTAATCAAATTAGTCTCAGAACCCAAAGCATAAGGCTCATATCAATCTAAAGTTTATTATTTCAATTATTTTGTTAGAGTACCAGGAATTAAACCTGCATGCAAAATTTGAAAGCTCGAAGCCTACTGATTTAGGAGAATAGTTTTAAAGATTTCGCTCCATGTAAAATCCAGGAACCCACAACATAGGGCTTATATTGATCGAAGAGTAATTTAATTCGAAGCATTTTGTTAACTCTTTACCACACAATCCCGACTTTTAACGACCCTGAGAAAGAAGCCTTTTGAAAACACTGTGGGAAAAGGAGAAAATGCTGATAACCAGCGTTTTCTTCTTTTCCCAAAGTGTTTTCTACCCTTCCCAAACCAAATTTTAATTTTTCGGTTACCTTCATTTTGTTGTCTGCAAATGTTTTCATTTTGGACCAGTCTAAAATTTTCTCGTGTGGTAAAGAGTTAAGGTGCATGCAATATTTGAAACTCTTGCTGGTTTTGGAGAAGATTTTTAAAGATTTCCTTCTTTAGCTCCTTGAACCCACAACTTGGGACTTGTGTTGATTGAAGTATTTCGGTGTGAACTATGAGGCGATGCTGTTAGCAAAAGTTGAAAGTTCAACTTCTAGACCTTATGGTTTGGAAGGAGTTTTAAAGTTTTTTCTTTGGGTTGCCATGGCAATCAGTGTTCTTTATGGATTCAAATTCTTTAAAGTACTTTAATTCATTACCAGACTACAATATTTTAGACTTGTCCAAATTGAAATCATTGCAGATGACAAAATAAAAGTGACTGAGAATTTGAAATTTGTTTTGTGAAGGGTATTAAACATTGTGGGAAAAGGAGAAAATGCTGGTAACCAGCATTTTCTCCTTTTCCCACAATGTTTTCTAAAGGCTTCTTTCTCAGGGGCGTCAAAAGTAGGGATTGTGTGGTAATGGGTTAATAGAACATGATAGAGCATGACCTTAGGATCATATGTTTGAAGTGCTCAGGTGTGATAAAAAGTAAAATACCTGCTGCAACAATCTGTTATATCTGGTAAAACGTCCCTTGATGGAGAATCAAGAAAGTCAGTTACAACTCTAGGAGGTTTCATGACATATCGCCTGTGAAAATTGATGACTTGTATTCCTCTGGCAGATGTTGCTCTTGACATGGCTACCGCCAGCTGCCCGGGCTTAAATATTTCTCGGCAGTCAATCTTGACCCTGTAGAAGATTTATTTCTTCATAAACATCTGAATTTGTAAAATTCATATAATTTTTATAAGAATCAATCTCATCTGGATCCTGAAATATTCCTGCTTTGACAAAGGCAATAGCAGCAGTATAGACTGAGATCAGCCTCCACAGATATTCAATCTAATTTAAGTATATAATACCTACTTTATATAATTAAAGAATATTTGATAGAAATTTTGGCTAAATATTTTGAATTTTGAAGAAATTTTGGCTAAATATTTTGAATTTTGAAGATTGGATAAAGAAAGAAGTAGTTGAAATATCCAGCAGAACTAACTATAACTGCACTTTTGAGAATATATATATATACATGTGTGTGTGTGGGGGGGGGTGTGAAGCCAAGATATTATCTTTTCTTCATTAGACTTCATAGTTATGACTTGACAACAGAAAAATGTATTCTTTTATTTTTCTTTTTGGCAAAAAGAATGTAATCACACTGAAAAAAATACCTGTCGAGAGTCATCCCTTGCGCTTTATGAATAGTCAAATCAAAGGACAGTCGAAGTGGAATCTGTTCTCGTTCAGCAATACTGATATTCTTTGCAGGATCAAACACTGAAAATAATGATCAACAAAGTTTTATAAAGTCCATCAAAATTAACCTGAGATGAATTAATTGTCATTGGCAATCCCTGTTAGTTGAGCAACTTAAAAAAAAAAACATCCACAAACTTGGCAGGAAGAGGGGTCATTGCATATGTAGATGTCTCGGGTTAAATTTGATGGACTGTACCAACACCATTGCTTCATTTAAGTTGATGTAACCCTTAACTGTGTATCAAAACTAGTCAAATTTGAAAAAAAGACTGCAGAAAAGTATTTAAATCAGTATATATTTTAACAGAAAATATCAAACAGGAATCAAAACATTGTGGGAAAAGAACAAATGGCTTGTTACAAGCACTTTCTTGTTTTGTTACAATGTTATCTCCAGGATAATTTCTCAAGGAAATGAAAACCAGATACAATGTATATGTATAATACAAAAAAAGAGTTAAATCATTCAAGGTATTATAAACCAGTATAATGACATGGATGTGTACTTGGATATTCAAATATGAATATCATATCACTCTTAAACTTTAACAATTTTATATATTATTGGCTAATTTATTGCTAATTTATTCTTAAATAATATATTAAACCATTAGGTTCCACTGATTGCTTTCTTACAGAATTTTGTATTTGAGTAATTAATAGATTATCTAAAGTGTCAAACTTTATAAAAACTATAGGAATTGAGAATAAATACCTGTAAATTTCACTTTAGGGATCTTTGTACCAGTATTGGTCCCAAAGTCAACCACCAAGTTGTCTGTGTTAATTGTTGTGACTATACCACGGAGTCCATTTACAAGTTTCTTAGAGAGATTTTGAAGTAATATCACTGGGCATCCAACCTTTAACCATAACCTATGAGGAACAATCATTTTGTCTAGTGCTGCTCTGTCCCCAATATCAGTCGACACAAAGTCATGCACATCACCTGGATGCTTCAAAAGGCATGATCTATTATAGTCATCAACTAAATTATTGTTTGAAAACAACTTCACATCATCTTTCCCAGGAGCTAATGGTCGAGTTAGGCTGAGAATGAAATTCACAGTGTCATCACTTAATTGTCCAGTAAAAAGTTCATTAATTGACTTAATCAATACAGGTTCCTCTGTTCTGAGTATTTGGGTAAGTTTGATTTTGTGTGGAAACACTCTATTAAATTCATGAGCTTGAAAACAGTACTCTCCAAAATCCATGTATAAATGATTGGGAACTGGTGGCAATTGTAAAAAGTCACCACACCAAATCAGTTGTATAGGGGTTTGCCTTCTTGAACATACATTAAGTATGCTTTCAAATGTCCGTTTACTGATCATTGAACACTCATCAACGATAAGACAGTCAATGTTCCTCAAGTTTCTATCAACAAAACTGTAAGCTGCATTTTCCTTATGCACCGAGTTAATTTTGTCTGGCTCAAATCGTCCATCACACAGACCGAGGAAACTGTGTACTGTGCTGGCGTCTTGAAAATTGTGGCAGGCAATTCCTGTTGAACAGCATATTTTGACAGATTTTCCTATTGTTGATAACCTTTCTTTTATTTGTTTTAGGAGATGCGTTTTTCCCGTTCCTGCTGTGCCTATGATCAGCAGGTTATGACCAGCGATTGCAATTTCAATGGCTTTTTCCTGAACCAAATGCATGTTTTCGTTGAACAGGAACCATGTGTGTTCGTTCAACACGAAACACATGTATTTGTTTATAAATTTCTACTGGTTCTCAATTTCAGGCTGACCACCAACACAAGGAAACGATAAGCCAGGAACCAAAATCTGACCAATTAAATGCTTCGATACATTTTGATCACGTGACAGCAATGATGGCTGCTTGCTTGAAATTTGAATGAATCGATCAAACATCGGACGATTTGGAGCTGTATTCTTCGTGTTATTATTAAACAACGAAGGTTGGTGAAAGATATTTACTTGTTTTATCAAACCGATAAGTATTTTGGCCATTATCTTGTACAGAATAGTAGGTTTACTCTTACAAGCGCACTGAACGAACCCGTGTCGGACCGAACAATTTCGACCTGTTTGTCGAGATTCCGGCTTCTGTAGCACAAACCATTGAACGTTTAGTCATGAAACCACGTTATTTTTCGCTAGAAAAATGTGTAATGAGCTAGATAAAACAGACCTTGTGTGATTATCTGTAAAATTGACGAAGTAACTTGTGTTTTTGTGATGACTAGTAGACTTTGCCGATAATGTCAGTTGCATCCCTTGTATTATATATACATGTAAAACATAACAAACGCTAAAAATCCCTGTGATATATACTTATAATAAACCAACCTATATATGAATCTACGATAAAATATAGCTAGTATGGTTTACTCCCGAGTAGAATTACGCCGTAATTTCTTAACGCATCATTGGCCAAATGTAATGACGTGACGTTGATAACAATTGACGTCAATTTGGCGTCAGCGTGAATAAATTCGAAATCCTTTACGTTTTACTACCTTGTTTTGCCTTTTGAATATCTATGGTGACGTATTGTAGGTGTTAGAATGGAAATAATAAATATTTACCTATATTTTATCAGTGGTTAAAATATGGATGAGAAAAAATTAAATCACTGGTGCTACGCACTCGTGAATTTAATTTTATTTCTCATCCGAACTCCGCCCATATTTTAACAACTGATAAAATATAAGTTCATATTTACTATTTCTTAACTAAATGATAGTCACTGTACAGAAAGACACATAGATGCCAGTTTCATAACATTTAATAAGTACAGTGATAAATTTTCCTTTCATTTGTACATGTCATTTTGCTTTTGGTTTTGATGCTTTAAAATATAAAGTTTGAATATTTCCGATTATGACTCAAATTATTCTGTCCGATTCAATTGCATTATTGAAAGGAAAGTGTTTACTCCGACTTTACAGCACTACTTAGAGGTCAAGATGTAATTAGAAGAAATGAAAAAGTGGCTACTGAATAGCCATAATACAACGAGTTGGCTTGACATTTTTCCGTTGGATATGTTGAACATCAAGTCATTGTGTTTGTTATTGGTTTTAAGACAATACGAGTCATGGTCTTTGTTTGTTCGTTTAAGATGGGTATTAGTTATCCTTTTGATGACAGCTACTTTTAGATTTATTTCAGTCAAATATAAAGTATATGAATATGCATCATATCTTGTTTTCTTTAAATTGCAGATATCTTTTCATTCAAGGCATAGATTAAGTCTCTCAAAAAAGGTGCACAGACACACTAGTGAAGTTGGAAATTATGTATACAAGTATGGAGCTTTAGTATATTCTGGTATTGTATCAAATTAAACCATTTTTCAGTCAAATGCAAAATATTAATTATAGAAGTATCAATATCATAAATACCTCTATTTCAAAATGAAAACTTAGGGCAGTTGTTAATACATGTATCTATACATTTATAATATACAGGTGTGATATGTAAGACTACTGTGACAATTAGTAAGATGTAGGTAACAATTATATGTAGACATATTTTCATTAAATGAGCCTAATTGAAGGATACCTTGTGAATTGACATGGATATGCCAAAAAATCAAATAGTATATCTCTTTCATTATCACTTCATTTGAAAAATAACCTTTTCTTGTCATTATTGTCTTGCAGCATGTGATGATGATATTATAAAAGTCTCCAGAGATAGACAAATCCAATAAATTAAATGTATATACATTTTGTTTGTTCTTAGGTCCTATGTTGGACTTCTTGATCAAGACATTGTTACAGTATCGGATGATTCTGAGAATGAAGATATGGAGACAAATGCAGCACATGTGTACGAATGTTTTTATTTTATTTCACACTTAACATTTTGTAGAATGCTATTTTCGCTCACCTGTCACCTTGGTGGAGGGTGAGCTTTTAAGATTGTTTTTTTTTGTCCAGTCTGTTGTCCTCTGCCATCCGTCAACGATTTTGGCGTCAATGCTCTAGCGTCACAGTTTTACTTTGATTTTTACCAAATTTGGTCACAAGTTGTATTTTTAGCTCACCTGCCACATTAATGGCAAGGTGAGCTTTTGGGGATCAACTTCATCTGTTCATCCATTGTCCGTCTGTATGTTGTGCTTAAACTTTTGTTTCAAACATCATCTCCTCCTAAACCACTTGGCCAATTTCAATAAAACTTCACAGAAATGTTCCTTGCATGAAGCACTACCAAAGTTGTTCAAAGAAATCCATTCCATGCAGAACTCTGGTTGCGATGGCAACCAAAAGAAAAATCTTTAAAAATCTTATTGAACAAAACCATAAGGCCTAGAGCTTTGATATTTGGTATGTAGCATCACTAAGTGGTCCTCTACCAAGATTGTTCAAATCATGCCCCTGGGGTCAAAAATGGCCACGCCCCAGGGGTCACTTGAATTTACATAGACTTATATAGGGAAAAATTTTGAGGCTCTTCTTGTCAGGAACAACAATTCCTAGAGCTTAGATATTTGGTATGTAGCATCTTTTTGTAGACCTCTACCAAGATTGTTCAAATTATGGCTCCGGGGTCAATATTGGTCACACCTCAGGGTTCACTTGGTTTTATATAGGCTTATATAGGTAAAATCGTTAAAAATCGTCAGTTTTTATTTGTAGTGATTACTAAAATTTCTAAAACTTCAACACAAACAACTCCATAAACTACTGTAGCTTTTTGATATACTAAAATGGATTATGAACAGCAGTTAAAGATTATGCAGGTGAGCGATTAAGGACCATTATGGTCCTCTTGTAATGTTGTCTATGTCAAGGCCGAAATTAAAAGAATTGTTTGTTTGCACTCTTCCTACCCAGAGTTTTGGAGGTGGGTAGGTAGGTAGGTAGGATTTTTTTTAGCTCACCTGTCACAAAGTGACAAAGTGAGCTATTGTAACCGCATGATGTCCGTCGTCCGTGCGTCCGTCCGTGCGTCAACAATTTCTTCAAACAACATCTCCTCCTAAACCACAAGACCAAAGTTGATGAAACTTGGCAGGGGTGTTCCTTGCATGAAGCTCTATTAAAGTTGTTCAAAGAAATCCATTCCATGCAGAACTCTGGTTCCCATGACAACTGATAGGATATACCTTAAAGATCTTCTTGTCTAGAACGAGAAGGTCTAGAGCTTAGATGTTTTGTATGTAGCATAGTCTAGTTGACCTCTACCAAAGTTGTTCAAGTCATGACCCCCGGGGCTTATCAGTTTTTACATTGAAACATAGTAAAAACTTTAAAAATCTTCTTCTCTAGAACCATGAGGCCTGGAGCTTAGATAATTTGCATGTGGCATTGCCTAGTAGACCTCTACCAAAGTTGTTCAAATCAAGATCCCCGGGGTTCATTTGACCCCGCCCTGGGGCTTATCAGTTTTTACATAGAAACATAAAATGAAAACTTTAAAAATCTTCTTCTCTAGAACCATAAGGCCTAGAGCTTAGATATTTAGTATGTAGCATTGCCTAGTGGACCTCTACCAAGTTTGTTCAAATCATGTCCCCTGGGGTCAAATTGGCCACATCCTGGGGCTTATCAGTTTTACATAGAATTAAATAGGAAAAATCTTAAAATCTGCCTGTGTCATTAACTATATGACATAAGGTTTTGATATTTGGACCACATGTGCAACTTTGTTTGTAAAATTGAACTTTGACCTGTGATGACCTTAACCTTGACCCAGTGACATACTTATGCATTTTTTGAAGCTATGGCCTTCAAATTTGGACCACTTGTACAACTTTTATTTGTGAATTTGAAATTTGACTTTTGTTGACCTTGACCTTTACCCAGTGGCCTACATTTGTATTTTGTAAGCTATTCCCTTGTCATTTGGACTTAAGCTTTGTATGTGGCATGAAACATTGGCCTTTGATGACCTTGTTCAAGAATTTGGAACTATTGCAATTGATCATGACCTTTTGGCCTATTTCTCAGGTGAGCGATCCAGGACCATCAGGTTCCTCTTGTTTTGTTTTTTTTGGCAACAGCACAAAAGTGAACATCGAATGACGCTACATCTTATATAGGGACCTTTATTCTTTCTTGAGGACTAAACATATATCTAAAGCTGAATGAAATGAACAATATCAAAACTGACAGTTTTTAGACATCATGTTAGGTCTCCCAACATTTATCTGGTAGGTTTGTAAGATGTACTGAAAAGTAGAAAATGCATTTCTGTGATGAAAAAAAAAAATCTGGAAAGACTGAAAAAAAATCGCACGTGAGTAGGGTGGTTTTCAGGTAAGTAGGGCGGAAGAGTGCAATCAAACATTTTTTATTTAGGCCCAAGTTCTCTAATTGGTCAGGTTGGGTAAAAAACTAAGTCATGGCGACTTTGGAAATAGCCAATCGATGGTAGCATCATTCCAAAGCTATTGAAAAATCTGTTCTCATATTATAATTCTGTATCAAGGGACACAGCGGAATACCCATGCATAGACATTACATAATGAACATCCCTTGTGCTTATTTAATATGATAACCTATGTCCATGGGCAAGAAAAGCTAACTCTGTCAAGGATTTTATTCAGATTATGACCCCTTTTCAACTTTGTCACTCTATTAAATGGAATAGTTATTAGCCCGACTTTTCGAAGAAAATGAGAGCTTACACTGTCACCCAGGCGTTGGCGTTGTAAGCCAAGGTTAAAGTTTTTGCAAACTTAAATATCTTCTATACTATTTCACATATTTAACTCAAACTTGAAATACTTACTCACCATCACCCCCTCTACCTTACTGTAAAGGCCCATAATCCTGGCTCCCCTATTTTTGGAGTTATGCCCCTTTTATACTTAGTATACCCTGTATATTTTTAAATTTTGTTTTTAATTCAATTATCTCAATTGATATCAAAGCTTTTGAATTGAAACTTGAACTAGATATTAAGTATCACAATCTACACCAGGAAAAATAATCCCCATAACTCTGGATTTGATTTTGACAAAGTTATGTCCCTTTTAACATAGAATATTTTCAGTTGACTCTGATTATATAGTTGATGAAGCATGCCATTTTTACTAGCAAGACTCTAATTCAGAGTCAAGCAATGAGAAAGTCAAGCGTGCTGTCTTACGGACAGCTCTTGTTTCTTCAAATAGTCAGTTGCCATGTCTACCGACAGCTCTTTTTGGTAGCAAGCTATCTTTTTTTTGGTCTGATTTATTTAGTTAAACTTTCATTGTTGTGAGTGTGTTAAAAAAGTTATGTCTTTTACCATAAAAGGTATGTTTAATTTCAGGCCTATGCAACTCAGAGACATCCTGATAAGCCTGACATCCAGTCTTAATAAAGAAGCAGCCAGTAGATTCAATATCAACAGACGTAGTGTTTTGGATGGTGCAAAGAGGGCAATACGAAGAAAAATGTTTCATCCAGAGTATAAAATTTCTGTAAAATTTACTGACGATGTAGGAGTGTCAGAAAGGGCTATTGACGCAGGAGGGCCAACCAGAGAGTTTCTTCGTATGGTCATTAGAGAACTTCAGAGTTCCCTAATCTTTGAAGGACCAGAGAATGAAAGGCTTTTGGCTCGTAATGCATCAGGTTGCTACTTTTACAAGAATTGTTTATAAATAACATATCACTACTGAAGTATTTTATTCTTACAGAAAAACAGATTTTTTTTCAAAGAAATGTCTGACTTCTAGTTATACTAGGAAATGCATAAAGAGTAACTGCAGGAGATGATTTTATTTCAAACAGAATATTACCTTTACAATGAGACCTCCTAAGTGGCAGGTTATATTTATGTCTCCCACCACTTTAGTGGTGTGGGAGACATTTTGATTTACTTCACTTGGTTTGTCTGTCTGTCAGTCAGTCTGTCTGTCTGTCTGCCTGTCTGTCTGTCACAAACCTTGTCTGCACTCCAGCGGCCACATTTTTGCTTGGATCTTAACCAAAATTGTTAAGTAGTTACATATTGATGATGTCTAGAACAAGTTTGAATCTGGGATAAAAAACTAGGTCAGTAGGTCAAATCTGAGAAAAACCTTGTCTGCACTCTAGCGGTGGCATCATTGCTTGGATCTTAACCAAACTTGTCCAGTAGTTACATAATGATGATGTCTAGACTAAGTAAGAATCTTGGCCATCAGGGTTCAAAAACTAGGTCAGTAGGTCAAATCTTAGAAAAACCTTGTCTGCACTCTAGTGGTCGCATTTTTGCTAGGATCTTAACCAAACTTGGTCGGTAGTTACTTATTGATGATGTCTAGACTAAGTTTGAATCTGGGTCATCTGGGGTCAAAAACTAGGTCAGTAGGTCAAATCTTAGAAAAACTTTGCTCTCTATCGGCTGCATTTTTGCCTGGATCTTAATCAAACTTATTCAGTAGTTACATATTGATGATGTCTAGAACAAGTTTGAATCTGGGTCATCTGGGGTCAAAAACTAGGTCAGTAGGTCAAATCTTAGAGAAACCTTGTCTGCTCTTTAGCAGCCGCATTTCAGCTTGGATCTGACTTAAACTTTGTCAGCACTTACATATTGATGAAATCTAGAATATGTTTAAATCTGGGTCATTCGAGGTCAAAAACTAGGTCAGTAGGTCAAATCTTAGAAAAACCTTGTCTGCACTCTAGTGGCCACTTTTTTACTTGGATCTTAACCAAACTTGCTCAGTAGTTACATATTGGTGATCTCTAGACCAAGTTTGAATCTGGGTCATCTGGGATCAAAAAACAAGGTCAGTGGGTCAAACCAAGTTTTTTATGTTGTTGCTGTCTTATATGATGTGTGTACTACGACTTTTTATCATACATTACGTCATTTTTTAAGTCATAGCCTTTGGTGTAGGTTCTAGCAAAATAACCTCTTTCTTTTATTTGCATGTAGTTTATTTGCCTAGTTGTGTTAGAATACTGTATTACATATTATCACTTTGACCCTCTAAGCTTATTGAATATATTTTGATCATTTCCTCTCTGAACTTCATTACTTGACCACTTTTAAAGGTCATTTCTTTTTACCGTCAATGAAAATAAAATGTACTTAATTTTGTAGTTTCTGATAATGAATTAGAAACTTTTAAGTTTTCAACATGGCCCGTTGAGTGGATGGTAGTTAATTTCTTGGTGACTGTAAAATGATTTATTAGTAGTAAAGGAGGAGCACATACGGACATGACCAGGTCTGTCATGTCCGTATGTGCTCCTCCCTGAGAGCCCTACGTTGCCTACTCTACAGAGAGTTTGTCCCCATTCTGCCTACCCTGAAAGAATTTGCATTTTTTATAATCCCCAAAGAGACTACCCTGAGAGGGTTTTAGCATTCAAAATGGCGGCCGTGTGGCTGGCACTCTGGGGATAAAGCCACCCAAAGAGACTATCCTGAGTGGAATTTTTCTGCAAAAAAGGGAAAGTTAAGGGAAAGTAAAGGGTAAGCCTGATCACTGAGTCGGACTTAGTTTTTTCACCCTATGAATGATTTTCTCTCTTTCTAAAAGCCTGATCACTGAGTTGGACTTAGTTTTTTCTTCACCTATGAATGATTTTCTCTCTTTCTAAAAGCCTGACCATTGAGTTGGACTTAGTTTTTTACCCATATGCTATTAGGATTGCTTTATTGTTTTACTTCTATCCACTACTTAGCCTCTAAGTGGTTTCTCTTTCTAAATGCCTGAATACTGAGTTTGACTTAGACTTTTTTCTGCATTATGAATGATTTCTCTTTTCTAAAAGGAATTTGTCCCTATATCACTGAGTTGGACTTAGACTTTTTTCTTATCTATGAATGATTTTTTCTCTCTAAAAGGAATTTGTCCCTATATCAGTGAGTTGGACTTAGACTTTTTTCTTATCTATGGATGATTTCTTCTCTCTAAATGTTTGACCATTGAGTTGAACTTAGCTTTTTTCATCCTATGAATGATTTTTCTCTCTAAAAGGAATTTGTCCCTATATCAGTGAGTTGTACTTAATTTTTTCACCTATGAATGAATTCTCTTTTCTAATTGCCTAATCATTGAGTTGAACTTAGCCTTTTTTACCCTATGAATAATTTCTCTTTCTAAAAGCCTGACCATTGAGTTGGACTTAGTTTTTTCACCCTATGGATGATTTTTCTCTCTCTCTCTAAAAGCCCGATCACTGAGTTGGACTTAGACTTTTTTCTGCATCTATGAATGATTTCTCTAAAAGACTGAGCGCTGAGTTGGACTTAGTCTTTTTTCTGCATCTATGGATGATTTTTCTCTCTAAAAGCCTGAGCACTGAGTTGGACTTACACTTTTTTCTGAGTTTTTTTACTCTCTGGATGATTTTTCTCTCTAAAAGCCTGAGCACTGAGTTGGACTTAGACTTTTTTCTGAGTTTTTTACTCTTTGGAGTGTAACTCTTCTGAGAGAAAAGAAGATTGACAATAGAAAATGTGTCATTTTTTGTCCGTTACCTAGCCTTTAATTGCAAATATCCTACATCACTGAGTTGAACTTAGTTTTTCTGAGTTTTTTCTGCATCTATGGATGAATTTTCTCTCTAAAAGCCTGAGCACTGAGTTGGACTTAGACTTTTTCTGAGTTTTTTTACTCTTCGGAGTGTAACTCTTCTAAAAGAAAGAAGTTTGACAATTTGAAGAAATGACAATTTGAAGATAGAACTTTCGTGGTAAATGGTTAGTCCTGAAAAGGACTGTTGGGTTAGCTCTGAAAAGAACTGTTGGGTTAGCCCTGAAAAGGGCTGTTTTGTTTTGGAGGCTGTGTTTTTTCGTCTCACGTTGTTTTTTTCCACTTCTAATGACAGCATCCGAAATTCGGTTGGCAAATGGGGCATGTTTCAACTCTTTTTTCTGATTACCATTGCTCCATTACCGAAAGTAATCTTCCTCCCAAATTCGATATCAACCAAAATGACATCCGGTGTTGTCTTTAAAAATAGTTGAACTAATCTTTCGCTGAGATCTTTGTATGGCTGTGTTATACGTTGTAGTTGTTTTTGTTCCTCCTCTCCTACGAAATGAGTGCTAAAAGCCTGAGCACTGAGTTGGACTTAGACTTTTTTCTGAGTTTTTTTTATTCTCTGGAGTGTAACTCTTCTGAGAGAAAAGAAGATTGTCAATAGAAAATGTGTCATTTTTTGGCCGTTACCTAGCCTTTAATTGCAAATATCCTACATCACTGAGTTGGACTTAGACTTTTTTCTGAGTTTTTTACTCTTTGGAGTGTAACTCTTCCGAGAGAAAAGAAGATTGACAATAGAAAATGTGTCATTTTTTGTCCGTTACCTAGCCTTTAATTGCAAATATCCTACATCACTGAGTTGAACTTAGTTTTTCTGAGTTTTTTCTGCATCTATGGATGAATTTTCTCTCTAAAAGCCTGAGCACTGAGTTGGACTTAGACTTTTTCTGAGTTTTTTTACTCTTCGGAGTGTAACTCTTCTAAAAGAAAGAAGTTTGACAATTTGAAGAAATGACAATTTGAAGATAGAACTTTCGTGGTAAATGGTTAGTCCTGAAAAGGACTGTTGGGTTAGCTCTGAAAAGAACTGTTGGGTTAGCCCTGAAAAGGGCTGTTTTGTTTTGGAGGCTGTGTTTTTTCGTCTCACGTTGTTTTTTTCCACTTCTAATGACAGCATCCGAAATTCGGTTGGCAAATGGGGCATGCTTCAACTCTTTTTCTGATTACCATTGCTGCATTACCGAACTAATCTTTCGCCGAGATCTTTGTATGGCTGTGTTATACGTTGTAGTTGGTTTTGTTCCTCCTCTCCTACGAAATGAGTGTTTAGTTGTAATAACTGTTGACCTGCATTTAGATATTCTTGGAGAGCCTCGCGTAGTTGATAATTTATCTCCTCCATATTGATACTGCTTCCGAATATTGATACCGCTTTCGAAGTGTTCGTTCGCTGAGTGTCAAAAAATGATGAATGTATGGAAATAACCCTGGGTTTTATACGTTTAAGGAGGATTGAAATTTTTAAAGAGCGCGGACCTGACGGGAAACACCAGGATTGTACTGTGTGACACTGAGTTAGGAGTGGTAAAAACAGCATGAAACGCCGACGTGGGAAAAACATAGGAAAAAATGACGTCATGAGTCAATCAGTTCAATCCTCCTGTAAAGCTATAAAACCCAGCGATATTTTTACATAAAATCATATTTGTTCCAGTATGGTTCGAATTCTTGTCTACCCCCACTGCGCAAGCAGATGTCTGATAGAGTGTGGGAAATGTTTTGCCATACTTTTTTACCCTTGTGTTTTGTTGATTTGCAAAAGAAACAGTTCTTTGTTACTCGTTTTTTCTTCTTTTCGTTGTTTTGCTTTTTTTCCTCTTTTAGATCCAAAGTTTGTTGTTTTCTTACATTATCGCTTGTAGATAATTTTTTCTTGCCTGTTCTGTTATTTTGCAGATTTTTGAATCGGTGATATCCGTTGTGTCGGACTGCATGTCTACGGTCTGATTTTCAACCGGTGATATTGTAGTCTGTAGTGAACTTGTTTTCCATGTATTTTCGTTGTAGAATGAATTTAGTGTGCCGACGAATTTCGTATGTTGGAGACCGACAACGTTGTAAAACGATGGTGAAATTTCGATGTCATGACTGTGTGGGTTCACGTAGACAAAAAAAAAACAAATGTTCCTGTCTGATTTTCTTTTTTGGACAATTTCTGGACCAATGTCCTGCTTTGTTGCACGTAAAACAAATATTTGTTCTCTCACCATTCATCCCATATCGTTTGTCGAGCGTCGCTTGATCTAAAATTCTGTAGCTGATAGTACAGCGTATAGAGCTATTTATAAAAAAAAAGCTTTACTACTAGACGCTGACGTAGTGTACCTCTACCCAATGGTCTATTTATAGCAACAGACGCTAGCATATTGTGATCTAACCCCTTGTCACACTAAAAGGCGTTTCCACTGAGTTGGCACGGTGTTGTTTAAGTTCCCAGACTGCCAAGAGATCGCAGGAAAAATGCGAAGCTCCCGTGGTCTATTATCGCGTTCCTGATGTTGATGAAAAAAAGCAAGAAGGAAATCAAGTACATCGATATCTGTTCTCTGTACTGTAGTGGTACGAGATGGCAAGGTGACGAGTCCATGTTGCCAGTCTGGGTACCAGTAAAATTCCTGGCCCGTGACCTTGGGAGGAGAACCCCAGTAGACATCCGGTTTCCGCTCCAACTAGACGGTTCATAGAACTAGCCAGCCGAAGTGTGAAGCAAGGGATAAATAGAAGACCTAATTACAAGTAAGAACCCCCTAATAGGATAAAGGTAATTACTTTACTGGTGGCAGAGGTGTTTAACGGCCCTTTGAGTCATCTGCTTTTGATTTATTGGTGGAAAACTTACTTTCCAAGTCGAGCCACGTTTTCGATACCACCATTTTTCAAGAGCTGACGCACACTTCCTGTTGCGTTAAACCCTTTCAAAAACTCCATAGGTAAAATACCTATAATTTTTCTTAACTAAGGCCCATTTTAAGACCTTGTTACAGAAATAAATAACTGCTTTGGCCCTTTGCTGGAGTTTTTCTGTGATCGTCAGGTGTCTGTCTTCAAGTTTGCTAATCTTCCCTAGTCATGTCTGTGGACAAACTGTTAGCACGCTCCACGCCCCTTTCTGTCAATTCTTGTCCCATCCAGGAATTAACTGATATCCCTGGTGTGGGCTGGGATATTGCCAGGAGCCTAATGGGCATCAGAGAAGAAGGACAGATAACTCTACCTGTATTGGAGGCGGTGACTAGAAGAGTTTTTCATCATGAATACCTTGAAAAACTAGATTTCGCTCCTGCTGGGCTGACCTCGGCAATTCGAGGATCAGCCCGCCCGAAGACACCAAGCGAAAGAAGAACAGACCATGGGGCGGAAGACCTGAAGTCTGAGCACCCGGGCACTTCTGGGTTGCCAGACACTCCTCACACACCAAGAGGGCTGCCAACGCCGGGTCCAGATTTCCAAAAAATAGAGGATGAGCTAAATGCCATGTTGGGAGAAATCACCATGCGGGGTGGGGCCAAGAAAAAGACTTCCAAAGAACCGAAAGGTAAGTTATCTTTCAGTGCCGACCCTGATGAAGACCTACAGAGGCGTATGGACAGACTGCGTCCACCAAGAGTGAAGCAGGAAAAGGTCCGTGTTCCGCAATTGGCACACGACCGCCACCAGCCTGACAGTTCAAGTGAGGAGGAGGATGTTGATACAGGGAGGCCTCTATATAGACCTTCACTGTATACAAGAAGCGAGGTCTCCGCTTTGAAGAGTCTACCAAAAACTCTCATATACGATGGGAAGGGAAACTGGCAAGCATTTCAGCTAAAATTTGGCAGATTTGCTGGTGCCAGTGCTTGGACAGAGCAACAGTGCAGAGATTGCCTGTTGCACTGTTTGACCGACAAAGCCCTCAGCTATGCTGCCATGATCCTGCGCAGGGATCCAGATTTGTCGTATCGCAAAATGATGCGCAAACTGGAACGACGTTTTGGAGCAGAAGAATTACCAGCAGCTGTGCAGGCCAAATTTTCCCAGGCCATGCAGTCAAAAGGGGAGACGATGGAGGAATGGGCAGATAGAGTGCAAGCGATGGCCACAGAGGCTTTCCGAGAACTTCCGGAAAGATACTCTAACCAGCAAGCGATAGCCCGTTTTTGCCAAGGCCTGTTGGATGCAGACGCAGGCCATAATGCGTTTATGCGGTCTTTCAATACAATTGAAGAGGCCATGAATGAAGTCCGCTTGTTTCAACACTCGAAACAAGCCATGGCTCACAAGCAAAAGCGTCAGCCAGCTGCTTCAACTGCAGCTACTGACTATGACAGTGTTCAAGTGTCGGCCGTCCAAGAACAAAATCAAAGCAACGTACAGCAGATACTAGAGCAGCTTCAACTTGAGCTTAAAGAAGTCAAGGAGAAGTTGGGCAGGTCCCGGCCAGTGGGAAGGGGGAGAGGTGCAAGGAGGAGAAACATAGGAAAATGCTGGATTTGTGATAAAGATGGTCACTTCCATAGAGATTGTCCTCTGAGGAAGGATTTAAACAAGGAGGGGTCAGCCGTTGGAGCCAAAGCTCGACCCGACAACCAGTAAAGGGCTCCATAGAACATCCAGATCCAGTGGAGCCATTTGATTACCAAGATAATCACAGTATTGCTCCAGAATCAATTTCGACTACTTCGAAAAATTCTGGTAGTAGTATAGTAAGCACCATAGGAGCACAATTTGCAGGTATATCACGAAAGGCTATACCTGAGTTGGCTTCTTCCGTAAACCCCCAAAGTAGAGAAATTGGCGAAACTAACATAGAATTACCAGTGAAAGTGTGTGTGCTTAAATCAGTTTCCACATTTACCATACCGGTGAATGTGGGGGAACACAAGGTTACGGCAGTGGTAGATTCGGCTGCAGAAGTGACAATTATTTCAGATAGATTGTTTACAAAATTGAGAAAGCAGCCACCTAAATTAAGGGAGGTAAAACTCGATACAGCCGGACGTCAGCTGTCGATGGTCGGTTTTGTAGCCGGACCGATTAAATTGAAAATTGGCACAACACACTATAGTGGTCCTATCTATGTAGCGCCAATCGAGCAGGAAATGCTATTTGGTGTTGACCTATTGACACGGGGATCAGCAGTTTTGAACATTGGTAAGGGAACATTGACATACAATGGCTATGAAATCACCATGGGGATGGGCGACTCGGACGGGAGGCCACAGGTTGCTAGGGTTACCGTCTCTAATCGCAGAATTGTTCCGCCAAATTCGGTGGTACAATTGAAGTGCAAAATGGATGAAGATATGCCAGATTATGTCATAGAGCCATGTGAAAATTTAAAAGCATTCGGGCCACGAGTTTTACGTTCTGCAGGTGCAACACCATACATGTGTGTTGTGAATACTTCAGACAGATACCTGACCCTCAAAAAAGGTCGGGAAATAGGACGAGCATACCCAGTCGAGTCCTTTGTATCTGATTCGGACCAAATGATACCGGATGCAGATCAGAGGAGAGTGCAGCAGGTGAGAGATGAAACTGATGACAATACCCCATTGTTGCCAGAGCACTTGAGAGAGACCTTTGATAGATCCAAAGGGCTTCTCTCTGAAAACCAACAGATTGACTTAGCACAATTGTTAGGCTCTTTCGAGGATGTGTTTGCCAAGAATGAGTTTGATCTCGGTACATTCACTGAAATTGAACATACCATCGACACAGGAGAGGCCAGGCCAATTAAACAACGGCTTAGGCGAACACCAGCTTGTTTCGTTGGAGAAGAGGAGGCACATCTGAAAAAGATGCTTGACGCGGGAGTCATACAAGAATCAACATCAGAGTGGGCGTCATCTCCAGTACTCATCAGAAAACGGGACGGCAGTGTACGATGGTGCATTGACTATCGTGCATTGAACAATGTGACAGTAAAAGATGTTTTCCCATTACCGTTGGTAGACGATTGCCTAGACACACTGTCAGGCAATATCTGGTTTTCCAAGCTAGATGCTAATTCGGCATACTGGCAAGTCAGCGTTAAACCGGAAGATAGAAGAAAGACAGCTTTTCATACAAAATACGGATTGTATGAACATGTTAAAATGGGATTTGGTCTTTGTAATGCGCCAGCAACTTATGCCAGGGTAATGAACCTGGTCATGAGGGGACTAAGCTGGAAAACAGTGCTAGCTTTTCTCGATGACATTTTGGTCATGGGGAAGAGCTACCAGGATCACTTAAACAACTTAAGTGAGGCTTTGCAGCGTTTCCGCAAGCACCGTTTAAAACTGAAACCTAAGAAATGCGTGTTTTTTCAGAAAAAGGTTGAGTTCCTGGGGAGGGTGGTAAGTAGTGACACTCTATCGATGTCAGAGTCTGATACAGAAACTGTAACAAACTGGCCAGTTCCCTCATCTTCTAAGGATGTTGAACGGTTTGTGGGTCTAGCCAATTACCACCGTTGTTTCATTAAGGATTTCTCGTCAGTGGCAAAACCATTATTTGATGTGGTGGGAAAGTATAAATTTAAATGGGAAAGGGAACAGCAAGAGTCATTTGATGCTCTAAAAAAGTCCCTGACCAGCCCACCCGTTTTAGCACTTCCAAGACAGGAAAGTTCATTCATCCTGGATACTGATGCATCTGATTTTGCAATAGGTGCAGAACTCATTCAAATCCAGGATGGGAAGGAGAAAGTGGTTGCTTATGGCAGTTACTCTCTCACCAAAGAGCAGCGGAGATACTGCACAACAAGAAAAGAGCTACTTGCAATAGTGCGTTTTACAAGACAGTACAGGCACTACTTGCTTGGAAAACAATTTACCATTCGTACCGACCATTCAAGCTTGACGTGGTTGTTGAATTTCAAAGAACCACAGGGTCAATTGGCTAGGTGGATTGAGGAATTGTCTCAATATGACATGAAGCTCGTACATCGTGCTGGGAATAAACATGCTAATGCTGATGCGCTTTCTAGAAAGCCGAAACCAGCTGATAAATGTGACGAGTATTCCTCTGGAGTCCCATTAGCTAGTTTACCTTGTGGGGGATGCAGTTACTGCGAGAGAGCAGACAGTCGATGGGGAGCTTTTACCCAGGAAGTTGATGACGCAGTTCCGTTGACATCGCAGGTGATGGCTGAGGTTGGAGATGGCCACTCCATGGACTTCGCCACTGGGACCGGGTGTCATGAGCGGGAACTGGTTGCCCCACGGCAGGGCGGTAGCAAGACACAGGGTGACGTACCGAAACAGGAAGCGGAGGTCTTAGAGATCAGGGCTGGTGTTTCAAAACGGTCACGGAGTGATGCAGGCCGCGTGTCTGGCTCTGATAGAAATTCAACCGGTGTCAATAGCGACAATGGCAAGACGGTGGATGGTAAAATTGTACAGAATTCGCAAGTAGGGAGTGAAATTGCAGGATTTCGATCCAGGTTTGCGAGTGATCCTGCGGACGTGTTCATAGATATAGTTGCAACTGAAAGCAACTGTACTGTGAAGGTTTGCGGAGTACGTACAGATTCCGCAGATGAGCAGTTTCAGTGCTGGGGTTTTGATGTTTCGGACATAAAGGACGCTCAGACTGCAGACAAGGACCTTTCTTTGATCTTGAATTGGCTTTGTAATAAGGCCAAGCCAAGTGAGAAGGAACTGTTTTTGTCAAGCCCATGTGCTAAGGCATATTGGCTTGATAAGGAGTCCTTTGTTCTTCTAGGGAATCTGATTTTCCATACTGTGCGGGAAGATTCAGAAAAGAATTTAGTAATACCAGATAGCTTGAAAACCGAAGCTATTCGATTAAATCATGACTTGCCGTCCTCGGGTCATCAAGGAGTTGCAAGAACTAAAGCCAGGGTCAGGGAAAAATTCTTTTGGTATGGCCTAGGGAAAGATGTGGGCAACTTTGTGGCAACTTGTGCACTGTGCAACAAGAACAAGAAAGCCAGTCAATATGGTCGTACTCCTATGCAAGAGTACCAGGCTGGCGCACCTATGGAACGAGTGCATCTCGACTTCCTAGGTCCATTGCCCATCACTCCAAGGGGAAACGAGTACATCCTTATGATGGTGGATCAATTCACCAAATGGGTAGAATGTGTACCGTTACCTTCACAAACAGCCGAGGTCACAGCAAAAGCGGCTGTTGACAATTTCTTCTCTAGGTTCGGATACCCATTTCAAGTCTTCTCAGATCAAGGCAGAAACTTCGAGTCCAAACTATTCACAGCAATGTGTGAAGCTCTCGAAATTCACAAAGCTCGAACAACACCTTATAGGCCGTCTGCAAATGGGCAAGTTGAGCGTTATAACCGCATCCTCATGGATGCAGTTAGATGCTATGTGGGAGATTCCCAGGAACAATGGGATTTGCACTTGCCACAGATAGCTGGTGCAATGAGAAGTGCAGTAAACCGGAGTACTGGTTTTACTGCAAACAAATTAATGTTAGGTAGGGAAGTAAATGTTCCAGCTTACCTAATGTTTCCAAATAGATTTGCCAAACCAGTTGCTGTAGATGAATACGTAGCAACTCTGATGAAAAATATTCAGACTGCACATAATGCCGCCAGAAGTACCCTAGAGACTTCACTGAAGCGAATGAAGAGAGATTATGATGTTCGTATCCTGGAACATGAATACCAGGAAGGAGATCTGGTGTATCTCCTGGACACTGCAGTAAAGAAGGGTCAGAGTAAAAAACTGAGCCCTCCTTGGAAAGGACCAGCAGTGGTGGTCAAGAAAATCTCTGCTTCATTGTACCGGGTAAAGTTAAGAAAGTCCTTTTTTGTTGTCAATCATGACCGGTTGAAACGATGTAAGGATAGAACGATCCCTGAGTGGATAAGGAAGTGGTTGGCAAACCCTATTTCGGACTCAGATGGTACAGATGATGACGGAACTCTGTACTGTGTCTGCCGCAAACCATGGCAAGGTCGCTTTATGATTCAATGCGACGGTTGTGACGAATGGTTCCATGGTTCTTGCGTTAATGTCACTGCTTCTGATGCACTGGACATAGACAAATTCTGGTGTAGAGCTTGCAGCGACTAGTTCCTCGACTCGAAGTGGTAGGGGTGAGCGATAGTGAATTCCAGCTACAAAAATGTCTAATGTAATATTCTCATTTTCTCTTTTCAGGTTCAGAAAAAGAGTAAAGTAGAAGATGTTCACGTATACAGAAATTGCGCAGGCCAACAAGGACAAAAGCCTTTTGCCCTCCAAGGAGATCGTGAACACGATTATGTTGTCTGCTTTGCCATTGCAGGACCAAGTGGCCTTACTACTAGGTCAAGTGGGCATTGCTAAAAAAAGGAAAAATTGGGCCTGGTTGTCTAGGGTTGCTGAGGACGCAAACAAATTGCAGTTCCACAACCCCCGTTGGATCAGTGAGAACATCTCGCGAGTACAACAGCCAAAGAAGGCAGCCAGTGCAATGCCAGCAGGTCCATCCAGAGACATACGCCTAACAGACAACCCGGACATGGAAAGACTGGTAGCTGATGAGGGAAAGGGAGCCACAGCCATGGAGATTGACCAGCTCACGTCTCAAATAGACGAGGTGTTGGGAACCACGGCCAGTGCCAGTGCAGGAGCAAGGCCGAAGGAAGTGAAGAAAATCTCTTCCTCACCGGTCAGACGTTCACCGAGAAAACCTTCCCCGCAGAAGCCCCCCACTGAGACAAAGAGAAGACCAGCTGCTGCGAGCTCACGAAAGGAGCACGAACGTGCAAAGGACTCACGAAAGGAGTCCAATGCACCCAGAACGTATGGTCACACACACCAATCTCGCGACACCAGGAAAGGCAAGCCGTCTGAGAGAAGGCATGAGGTGCCACATGATGACCGCCGGAAAGGTCATCATTATGGGCACAGGGAGGAGGCAAGGCCTGGCAGACACCACAAGTCAGGTCATGGAAAGAGGTCTCATACTGAGCAGCACGAGTCGTTCCGCTCCGCAGAAAAGAAGCCGAGGATCGAGACGGAGAGGCCACACAGGACAAGGATAGATGTAACTGTTTGTCCTATTCCTGGTTGTGGGGAGATTGTATCAAGGACCCATGCGTTCAGTGTCCACTTACCAGGGATACTGGATGACAGACGAGGTTTCAGCCAGGAGATCACCCGCAGTAGGATGAATCTTCTAATCCATTGCGCAAGCAGGATAGTGGGGTGCCTGGATGTGTCGATCCTTGCCAGGTATATCTGCAACCTGGGAATGGTCACACAAGCTTGCGCAGAGATTTCCAAACCCACGAAGAGGGCCTTAGACAGCCTGTGCAAGGAAATGGGATCTCAGATCCAGGAAGAATACCAGGTGGAAACGATGAATTCACCTGCATTGCTTATGCATTGGAGAGTCTTCCTGGTGGTTCTGGGATGTTTGGACAGGAAGACGAGGGAAAGCCTGCGGGATGACTATCCAGCAATTTCCCTGCCCCTGGACCAGAGACCGCGTGCTGTGGACAGCCATTTTCATTTGGACCGGATCCGAAACAAATTGGGAAACCAAGCTGCGACCTTCACAGACGTTCTGAAGGCGGTGGACGCCAACATCGGCGACGAAGTCCGCATTGTGGGCGGGGTGGCTGTATTTTGCGACCCTGCAACATACCCAAGCCAAGAGGAAGTTGCCCAATTAGCCTCTCAGGGTGTGGGAGTAGCTGTTGGTCTTCATCCGAAGACCAAGAATGTTAGTGAGGACAGCTGGAACAAATTTTCAGCTTGTCTTCAATTAGAAGGTGTGCGCGCCCTGGGAGAGGTGGGTCTGGACCACTTCAAGATCGACAGGACCTTGTGGGACCAACAACATGTTGTCCTAAGTCGTGCCTTGGACCATTTGACCCCTGACAAGGTGTTAGTACTGCACAATAGGGGCGATGGTACAGAGATGCTGGAGCTGCTGTTCCACCTCAAAGGGGTGGTGCCCAAGGAGCAGAGGATCCACTTGCATTGCTTCAGTGGTAATGCAAGTACTAGAGACAGGTGGGTGGCGACATTCCCAAACGTCCATTTCGGATTCACGGGACTGGTGGCGGACTTCAACGCTTCACAAAAGGAAGCGTTGCGAACCTTGGAACCGGGTAAACTGCTGCTAGAGACGGACGCCCCTTATTTCAGCTTTGGGCACCAGATTTCAACACCTGCACTACTGGGCACAACAGCTCAGCTAGTGGCAGAGATTCGAGGGGAAACCCGGGAGGACACACTATGGGTGTCAGCAGAAAATGCGAGGCGGCTGTACCAGCTACCCACTCCTTAGTGGGCTACGGCACCCCCAACCCTTAAGGCAATTCTTAAAGGGGAGGGGGGGAGAGGAAGGTAGGAGTGGATGTCAAGTGAGTGTCTCACACAGAGTGGGATTCCTCACATGCCAGAAGGGTTTTTCATGGTGTCACCAACAATCTGGTGAACACCAGGAAGTTTACAGAACCAGAGAAAAGTCACCCTGCAGAGGAGGGCCCACTCCAATCAAACAAAGTTGGGGGGAGTGTAGTGGTACGAGATGGCAAGGTGACGAGTCCATGTTGCCAGTCTGGGTACCAGTAAAATTCCTGGCCCGTGACCTTGGGAGGAGAACCCCAGTAGACATCCGGTTTCCGCTCCAACTAGACGGTTCATAGAACTAGCCAGCCGAAGTGTGAAGCAAGGGATAAATAGAAGACCTAATTACAAGTAAGAACCCCCTAATAGGATAAAGGTAATTACTTTAGTACCCTTATGTTTGTAAACACATATCCTATCCTGTAGGTCAGCCACAAATTTTGTCTGCTGAGAATATTGACATGAACAATATTCGACAATATGAGGGCTTAATCAAATGTAAAGTTTTGCCTCCAACTGATTTGTTTCACCCCGTTCTCCCAGTTCACTGTAACAACAAAATGATGTTTTCACTCTGTATGAAATGTGCAGAAGAAAGTTCAAGCATTTGTAGCCATGGTGAAGAAAAGAGGGCTTTGGTCGGAACTTGGGTTACTTTTGAATTATTCAAGGCTCTTGACTGCGGTTATCGATTATTGCAAAGTAAAAAAATTAAAAGTAGAAAAAGTCAAAAGTCTCTCTTATATAGGTCTAGATCTACATGCAGTGAGGAAATATTCCCGTAAAATGGTCTTTACAAGTGTGTGAACCAATAATTATTCCAAGTTATTTTTCTTGACATAAATTAACGAAAGTGTCAAGGAACTGTCTTTCTTTTGTTAAGGAAATCAGGGATATTCATCCTATTTCACATGTACAAATCTACGAAAGAAAAAATGCTTTCTACTTTTGACAACGCTCCAAATTCGAACTCACACCTTTTTTATATTAGTTAAGCGTATAGAGGTATTTATAAAAAAGCTTTACTAGACGCTGACGTAGTGTACCTCTGCCCAATGGTCTATTTATAGCAACAGACGCTAACATATTGTGATCTAAGCCCCTGTCACACTAAACGGCGTTTCCACTGAGTTGACACGGTGTTGTTTAAGTTCACAGAGTACCAACAAAGGTTTTCGTTTTGATTTCTGAACAATAGATTGAAATGCTCGAATCAAAGTTTTTTGCCCAGAAGAAAAAAATCCATTATTCAAATTGGCAATCATGACCAACTATGTTTTGCAAGAGCCGTTGTTGTGGGAATTTGCTACAGTGAACGTGAAAACACCGGGGCATGGAATAGAAAATGGGATCGTATTTGTCGTTCAAACCGCCCTCTTCAAAAGACTGAAGCTGAGAAATTGTTGAATGAAGCTGGAGTTTCACCAACACAACCTGTAGGAATTGACGAATACAAAAAAATTCAAGCATTCTTGTATGAAAAAGGCTATGTCATTAAAGTTCATCAACAGCATTCAAAAGTGGAAAAAATATTTGAACATCCAGAAGTGAAAACCAATAGTAAGATCATACATTTGTACTTTCATCAAAACCATTATGACTACATCAAATCTATCAAAGGTTTTTTTGTTGTGGATATTATTGTGAGTTTTGTGATGTGGGTTACTCTCACCGGGAAAGTCATGCTTGTTCAATTATCTGCAAAGGTTGTTACCGCAAAGGAAAATGTCCATCAGATTCAAAAGAATATGTTTGCAGTTATTGCAGTAGACGATTTTTTAGTGCTGAATGCTTTCAAAATCACAGAATTGTTCAAGGTAGAGAAAAGAAATCCATTTGTGAATTAGTGAAACTCTGTTCAAAATGTGGTGTGCAATATCTTGTCAGAAAGAAAAATCATGTTTGCAATGGAAAGAAAAGGTGTCATATCTGTAAGAAAATTGTTAACTTTTTTTATCGATGCTATATTCAGCCTTACCAAAGTAAGTTGAACCATGACAGCGATGACGAGACGAGTTCTTCTGTAGTCAAAAAACCACAGTTTATTTTCTTTGATTTTGAATGCAAACAAGACACAGGTGTACACATCCCGAATTATTGTATTGCACACAGAGCATGTGATGAATGTATCGATAAATCACTTGATTTTCATTGTTCTACATGCAGTGAATTTGAAGAGGGTAGGGAAGTTATTTTTCAAGGTGAAGAAACTTTGAGTCAATTTTGCAAGTGGCTCTTTTCAAAACATCATAAAGGAGTCACGGCTATTGCCCATAATTTCAAAGGTTATGACGGTCAGTTCATTCTTGGCTATATTGTCAAAGTTGGGTTAAAACTTCCAAAATTGATCATGAATGGAAACAATATTATGAAGTTAGAACTGAATGGTGTACGTCTTGTCGATTCTTTCAATTTCATGAGCTTTGGTTTGGCAAAATTTCCAGCCATATTTGGTCTTCAAGAAAATAAAAAAGGTTACTTTCCTCACTGGGCAAATACAGATGAATTTTGGAGTTACATTGGACCTTACTTGGATATGTCTTATTACAAACCCGACTCGATATCTGAAGAGGTTAGGTCAAAATTCATAGTTTGGTATAATGACAAAGTTCAAAAGGGTGAGGAATTCAATTTTCAGAAGGAGATAACTGATTTGTTTCACCCCGTTCTCCCAGTTCACTGTAACAACAAAATGATGTTTCCACTCTGTATGAAATGTGCAGAAGAAAGTTCAAGCATTTGTAGGCATGGTAAAGAAGAGAGGGCTTTGCTCGGAACTTGCGTTACTTTTGAATTATTCAAGGCTCTTGACTGCGGTTATCGATTATTGCAAGTGTATGAAATTTGGCATTTCAATTCTGTGTCAGATCAGTTCTTTAAACGTTATGTGGACAATTTCTTGAAAATTAAGCAAGAAGCCTGTGGTTATCCAGATCGGTGTCAATCAGACTCAGAAAGAGCAATTGCACAAAGACATTACGGAATATGAAGCCAAATGTGAAACTCGTGGTATTTGCGAATTTGAATTGTAAAAAATTTTGTTATATACTGTATTGTAAATAATTCATTGTGAATAATTCATTGTGAATAATTCATTGTGAATAATTCATTGTGAATAATTCATTGTCAAAAAATATTTCAGTGTGATTTTTTTCATTGTTAAGAAAATGTTTTTATGCTGTATTGTAAAAAATGTTTCCTTGTGAATTTTTTCATTGTCAAGAAATTTTTTATGCTGTATTGTAAAAAAATGTTTCCTCGTGAATTTTTTCATTGTCAAGAATTTTTTTTATAATGCATTGCAAAAAAATGTTTCAGTTTGAATTTTTTCATCGTCAAGAAATTTTTTCATTGTCAAGAAATTTTTTTATGATGCATTGTAAAAAAAATGTTTCATTGTTTAGTTCTGTTCAGTAAATAAAAGTTCAATAAATAAAAGTTCAAAAAACAATAGAGCTCTTCATTCTGTTTTTTCCCAAAGACTTGTTCTGTCTACATTTTTCCCATACATCGGGTCATAACTTTTTTTGCTATATTAGCATGAAACGTAGCATGGGAAAAATGTATGTGCTTTCTGCCAGGTCCGAGCTCTTTAAAAATTTCAATCCTCTGTAAACGTATAAAGCCCAGCGTTATTTTCATACAATCACCATTTCTTTGATTCTCAGCTAACGATCACTTCGAAAGCAGTATCAATATGGAGGAGGTAAATCATCAACTACGTGAGGCTCTCCAAGAATATCTAAATGCAGGTCAACAGTTATTGCAACTAACCACTCATCTCGTAGGAGAGGAGGAACAAAACCAACTACAACGTATAACACAGCCATACAAAGATCTCGGCGAAAGATTAGTTCAACTATTATTAAAGACAACACCGGATGTCATTTTGGTTGATATCGAATTTGGGAGGAAGATTACTTTCGATAATGGAGCAATGGTGATCAGAAAAAGAGTTGAAGCATGCCCCATTTGTCAAGCGAATTTCGGGTGCTGTCATTAGAAGTGGAAAAAACAACGTGAGACGAAAAAACACAGGCTCCAAAACAAAACAGCCCTTTTCAGGGCTACACGTCTAACACGAAAGTTCTATCTTTTTTTAAAATTGTCAAAACTCAAAAGATTTACAATCAAAAAAAGTCATAGAATAGTCAAACTCTAGTTTTTTCTATCCCCAAACAAGAAAAAAATGCAACAAAGCCACGGGTTGGTCAACAATAAATCATTTAGTATTAGAAATAAAACGCTGATTCTGATTGGACAACATTAATTTGGAGCCAAAACAGCATGAAACGCCGACGCGGTAAAAACATAGGAGAAAATGACGTCATGGGTCAACTAGTTCAATCCGTCTGAAAAACTATAAAATCTCTGCGTTTTTATTTTCATACATTTCATTTTTTCACAATGGCTTCAAGACCATCACTCCTCGTCACTTGGATGGATGCCGAGCGAAAGTTAACAAGAGCAAGGAGACAAATCGTTTTACTTAAACAGCGCTTGGTTGGAGTGAGAAGACGATACGAGAGGGCTCAGCTTGCTAATAACAGGGTGTTCTGTTATAACCTTCGGATGAAGGAACTCATTATTGAGGGCATGCTTGAAATGTATTTTCAGTATGTTATTTCAAAAACAGAGGAGGTAGACCGTCTTTTCCGCGCGCAAATCGCCGCTGAAAGGAGTGAGTCAGACAGCGAATCGACTGATGCTGATACTGAATAAACATTTTCAAAAATCAGCCCTTCTCAAAAACAGCCCTTTTCAGGGCTAACCATCTACCACGAAAGATCTATCTTTCTTCAAAATTGTCATTTCTTCAAATTGTCATTTCTTTTAGAAGAGTTACACTCCAAAGTCTCACACTCCAGAGAGTTACACTCCAGAGAGTTACACTCCAAAGAGTAAAAAAACTCAGAAAAAAGACTAAGTCCAACTCAATGGTCAGACATTTAGAAAGAAAATTCATTCACAGATGCAGAAAAAACTAAGCCCAACTCACTGTCTAGACATTTAGAAAGAGAATTCATTCATAGAATGAAAAAAGCTAAGTGCAACTCAATGGTCAGGCTTTTAGAGAAAAAATATTCATACGTGAAGAAAAAACTAAGTTCAACTCAACGATCAGACATTTAGAAAGAAAAAAATCATACATAGGTGAAGAAAAAACTAAGTTCAACTCAATAGCCAGACATTTAGAAAGAAAATTCACTCATAGATACAGAAAAAAATCTAAGTTCAACTCAGTGATATAGGAATAAAATAAAAAAAGTCTAAAAAGTGATCCATTACACATATAAAACACTAAACTCTTGATTATTTTTCTCATTCACCATTAGATTTTCGTAAAACCTGAACCAGTATCCCACAATGTTCGGATTAACATTTTTTCTCTCATTGCTCTTCTGGTTAGAAGAAAGAACGTTTCAGATATATCAGACATGAAATTGACCATCTAATGCAAATGCTAGATAAAATGGAATCAATCAAAAGAAAGAGGAGGATAAAAAAGTGCATTCTGTACAAAAAAAAAAGCAACCCTTTTCAGGGCTAGCTATCTTTAATAAACATCTTTCTTTTCATTTTGTCAGAAGACTCATAATCAAAAAAGTCATAGGTTAGTTAAACTCTAGTTTTTTCTAACCCGAACAAGAAAATGTAACAAAACCACGGATTGGCCAACAATAAAACATTTAGTATTAGAAAAACAACGGTGATTCTGATTGGACAACATTAATTTGGAGCCAAAACAGCATGAAACGCCGACGCGGGAAAAACATAGGAGAAAATGACGCCATGGGTCAACTAGTTCAATCCGTCTGAAAAGCTATAAAACCCAGCGTTATTTTCCGCACATCATTCATTCTCTTCGACTTACAGCCATAATGGAGTGTTCATTGAGGGAGATGAGTTTCAGCGAGCTTGCCCAGTTGTCAAGTAAAGAAAAGAAGAAGAAGGAGTTCGTCGTGCCCCAGACCGAATGCTGGGATAGTGACAATGAGCCACCGTTCTCGTTGGACTTCGGCTTGGACGAGCAGCAACTAAAAAGGCTAAAGAGGAGGGCTGCAAGTAGCTGTCCGGCATGCAGGAAGGTTGGAGGTTGTGCTTAAAAACACAGCCTCCAAACCAGGTCCCTTTTAGGGACACCCCAACAGCCCTTTTCAGGGCTAACCATCTACCACGAAAGTTCTACCTTTCTTCAAATTGTCAGACGTAAGTTCTATCTTTTTTTCAAATTGTCATTTCTTCAAATTGTCAGACGAAAGTTCTACCTTCAAGCTATCAGACGAAAGTTCTATCTTCAAGTTGTCATTTCTTCAAATTGTCACAGCTCTTTTCAGAGCTAACCCAACAGTCCTTTTCAGGACTAACCATCTACCACGAAGTTCTATCTTCAAGCTGTCAGACGAAAGTTCTATCTTCAAGTTGTCATTTCTTCAAATTGTCACAGCTCTTTTCAGAGCTAACCCAACAGTCCTTTTCAGGACTAACCATCTACCACGAAAGTTCTATCTTCAAGCTGTCAGACGAAAGTTCTATCTTCAAGTTGCCATTTCTTCAAATTGTCACAGCTCTTTTCAGAGCTAACCCAGCAGTCCTTTTCAGGACTAACCATTACCACGAAAGTTCTATCTTTCTTCAAAATTGTCATTTCTTCAAATTGTCAAAGTTCTTTTAGAAGAGTTGCACTCCAAAAGAGTTACACTCCGGAGAGTTACACTGCAAAGAGCAAAAAAAACTCAGAAAAAAGACAAAGTCCAAACCAGTGCTCAGTCTTTTAGAGAAAAAATCATTCATAATTGCAGAAAAAGTCTAAGTTCAACTCAATGCTTAGACATTTAGAAAGAGAATTCATTCATAGAATGAAAAAAGCTAAGTCCAACTCAGTGATCAGACATTTAGAAAGAGAGAAAATCATTCATAGGGTGAAAAAAACTAAGTCCAACTCAATGTCCAGGCATTTAGAAAAAGAAATTATTCATAGGGTAAAAAAGTCTAAGTTCAACTCAATGATTAGGCAATTAGAAAAGAGAATTCATTCATAGGTGAAAAAACTAAGTACAACTCACTGATATAGGGACAAATTCCTTTTAAAGAGAAAAATCATTCATAGGATGAAAAAAGCTAAGTTCAACTCAATGGTCAAACATTTAGAGAGAAGGAATCATCCATAGATAAGAAAAAAGTCTAAGTCCAACTCACTGATATAGGGACAAATTCCTTTTAGAGAGAAAAAATCATTCATAGATAAGAAAAAAGTCCAACTCAGTGATATAGGGACAAATTCCTTTTAGAAAAGAGAAATCATTCATAATGCAGAAAAAAGTCTTAAGTCAAACTCAGTATTCAGGCATTTAGAAAGAGAAACCACTTAGAGGCTAAGTAGTGGATAGAAGTGAAACAATAAAGCAATCCTAATAGCATATGGGTAAAAAACTAAGTCCGACTCAATGGTCAGGCTTTTAGAAAGAGAGAAAATCATTCATAGGTGAAGAAAAAACTAAGTCCAACTCAGTGATCAGGCTTTTAGAAAGAGAGAAAATCATTCATAGGGTGAAAAAACTAAGTCCGACTCAGTGATCAGGCTTACCCTTTACTTTCCCTTAACTTTCCCTTTTTTGCAGAAAAATTCCACTCGGGGTAGTCTCTTTGGGTGGCTTTCTTCCCAGAGTGCCAGCCACACGGCCGCCATTTTGAATGCTAAAACCCTCTCAGGGTAGTCTCTTTGGGGATTATAAAAAATGCAAATTCTTTCAGGGTAGGCAGAATGGGGACAAACTCTCTGTAGGGTAGGCAACGTAGGGCTCTCAGGGAGGAGCACATACGGACATGACCAGGTCTGTCATGTCCGTATGTGCTCCTCCTTTACTACTTTTATTTTACTTTTTTTGCATTTTGTTATTTTGACATACATTCTTTTCAGCCTTAGATGATAACCTCTATCATGATGCTGGTGTGTTAATAGCAATGTCTGTTGTTCATGGTGGACCTCCTCCGACATTTATGTCTGATATTCTGTATGATTCACTGACCCTTGGCATCCAATATGCTGCCAACCGTGTTTCTGCTGATCATATTGGAGACACTGATTTGCAAGCAGATGTAAAGAAGGTAAGCATTTGTTGATATTCATTGTCAGTTTATCTTTCACTTTTTAACATAATTATTATAACTGTTATTCCATGAGAGGCTAACTCAAATTTAATATAGAAATGACCATTTAATGAACATTTTACTGCTCTTGAAGCTTTCAAATTCCTGTTTAGACTGTAATATTTTATTTAATAGATTCTACAACAAGTGTTGTTTACTGCATACTAGTTCTGTTTCCCCAACTCCAGGAGAGACATATTGTTGTTGCCCTGTCTGTCCATCGATCCGTCCATCTGTCCGTCCATCCATTTTTCGTTTCAAGACCATAACTAGAGTTCCTTTGGTGCCACAGTCTCCTAATTTCATAGGATGATTAGTCTTATTGAGTAGATGATCCCTATTGTTTTTTGGGGGTCAGTAGGTCTAAGGTCAAGGTCGCAGTGACCCCTAATGTGAAAACCTTTTCTAGACGATAATTAGAGTTCCTGTAGGGCCACATTCTTCAAACTTCATAGGATGATTGGCCTTATTGAGTAGACGATTTCTACTGTTTTAAGGGTCAGTAGGTCAAAGGTCAAGGTCACAGTGACCCCTGATGGGGAAAACTGTTTCCAGACGATAATTAGAGTTCCTTAAGTGCTACAGTCTTCAAACTTTATAGGAGTATAGGTCTTGAGTAGATGATCCTTTTGGTATTCAGGGTCAGTAGGTCGAAGGTCAAGGTCACGGTGATACCTTATAGGAAAACCTTTTCCTGAAAATAACTGGAGTTCCTTTGGAGCCACAGTCTTCAAACTTAATAGGGTCTTTGGTCATATTATATAATAGATGATTCCTGCAGGTTTTCATGGCATTAAGTCAAAGGTCAAGGTCACAGTGACCTAAATTAGAAAATTGCTTTGATCAATTACTAGATTTCCTTTTGACCTACAGTCCTCAAACTTAATAGGATGATTGATCTTGTTGAATAGATGACCCTTATTGTATTTAAGGTCAGTGAGTCAAAGGTCAAGGTCAAAGTGACCCAAAATAGAAAAATATGTACTATCTTTAATGCCCTTATTGTGGCTCTGCAGTAGAATAGACATGTGCTTTTTTTACAAAAGCATCTTCCAGTATTATTTGGTGCTCAGATTCATTAAAATTTAAAGTATTTTTGAGTGAACTAATAGGACCTTATAGTCAATTTGATTTTTGTAAACACATTATTTTGTCAGTTCTGACTGAACCACAATAGTAGCTAAATACATTATGAGCATTTACTATAAATTACCAAGTTCTACCATATATGCAAAACTCAAAGCACTCAACCACTGTTTGTTAGCAAAACCATGCTAGCATGTAGTTTTAGTAGGATAATAATGATTGGAATTTGATACAAGTGATCAACCTCTGATAAACAATGCTTTAAGATGTTACATTTGTTCAACAACCTCAGAGTTACTTAAAATTCTATTGAATTCTAGATAGAGAATTCCATTGATTTAGAGGATCTGCAAAGGAAAATGAAAGATTTATCAAGCCTCTTCAGTGTAGCTGGATGCATCAGACCTGTAATGTCAGTTAATGACAAACATGGCCTTGTCAAAGATTTGGCAAAGTTTCTTGTTTTGGAACGAACAAGTCTTGTCCTTCACCAGTAAGTAGAATGGTTGAAGTATTTATTTTAGCTCTGGTATGACGGCACAAAAATACACACAATATGTATGCCCCCCCTTCAAACACAGACACACACATGGGTATATAGGAATTATCATATCATCATACGATTGCTCGTAGTCTATGTCATCATGTCACAAAAGTCTTGTTTGTCATGGATACATCATAACAACAGGTGGCTAGAAAATGCTTGTAAATTGCTCGTAAAAGTGGCAAAATTGTAAAAATCTGTGTACTTTTACGAATATTTACCAGAGGTAAGAATCTGTAAGAAAAATATGTATGTGAAGGAACCTTTAGAGATTTTTTTTTCTGTGACACATTTTCATATACGTAACATTTAACATGATAGTGCTGCTTGTGCAGTTGCAAGCCCTTTACATACACATTGTCTGGAGTCAGTAGGTCAAAGGTCAAAGTCACAATGAACCAACATGGGAAAATGTTACCTGTGAATAACTTGAGTTATTGTGTTGATTATAATTAAACTTGGAAACGTAGAAACCTTTGGGGGAAACTTTGCTTTGGATAATATATGGCTCATCTAAGGTCAAGGTCAAGGTTGAAATGACCAGACATAAGAAAACACTTTTTGGTGAATAATTTGAGTAGAGAAGGTCCAATTTAAATTAAACTTGGTATATAGGAACCTTGTATATTGATAATCTGGGGTCAAAGTCAATGTCACAGTGACCCAACATAGGAAAACTGTTTCCAGTGAATAACTTGAGTAGGGAAGGTCCAATTAAACTTGGTATGTAGGTATCTTGGAGCAACACCTTTTTCAGGATTATCTATTATGAGTCATCCAGGATCAAGGTCTAGGACACAGTGACTAACAGTGACCCGCCCATCTATGTCCATCTATTCCTTGGGTTAGCTTAACAAGCAGTGGGGGAGGCATGCGCTTTTCTCAAAAACATCTTCTAGTTTGCATTTTTAGCTCACCTGCCACTATAGTGGCAAGGTGAGCTTTGGGATCACGCTGCGTCCGTCGTCCGTCCATCTGCCGTCCGTAAACTTTTGCTTCTAAGGACATCCCCTAAACCACTAGGCCAATTTCAATAAAACTTCACAGAAATGTTCCTTGCATTAATGTCTACCAAAGTTATATAAAGAATTCCATTCCATGCAGAACTCTGGTTGCCACGGCAACCGATAGGAAAAACTTTAAAAATCTTCTTGAAAACAACAAGGCCTACAGCTTAGATTTTTGGTGTGTAGCATCCTCTAGTAGACCTCTACCAAAGTTATATAAAAAATGGCCCCAGGATCAATATTTGCCACGCCCTGGGGGTCACTCAATTTTACATAGACTTGTTACATAGACTTGTATAGGAAAAACTTTAAAAAATCTTCTTGTCCGAAACCACAAGGCCTAGAGCTTAGATATTTGGTGGGTAGCAACCTCTAGTAGACCTCTACAAAAGTATATAAATTATGGCCCTAGGGTCAATATTGGCTACCCCCGGGGGTCACTTTATTTTACATAGACTTGTATAGAAAGACTTAAAGAATCTTCTTGTCAGAAACCACAAGGCCTAGAACTTAGATATTTGGTGTGTATCATTCTGTACTAGACCTCTACCAAACTTATATAAATTAAGGCCCTAGGATCAATATTGGCCACGCCCCGGGTGACTTAATTTTACATAGACTTGTATAGGAAAAACTTTAAAAAGTCTTCTTCTTGAAAACCACAAGGTGTACAGCTTAGATATTTGGTGTGTAACATCCATTAGTAGACCTCTATAAAATTTATATCAATTATGGCCTAGGGTCAGTATTGGCCACGCCCCGGGGTCACTTTTTTTTACATAGACTTGTATAGGAAGAACTTAAAACATCTGTCAGAAACCACAAGGTTTAGAGCTTAGATATTTGGTGTGTTGCTTCCTCTAGTAGACCTGTAGCCCCCTACCCCCACCATCAGTCCCACCCCCACCCCATAACTAATGAACAGCAATTATAGATTATGCAGGTGAGCGATTAAGAACCATAATGGTCCTCTTGTAATTTACATACAGATACATACCAATCATTTTCAAAAAAATTACTAAAGAAATATTCTTTTATTTTAACACAAGCTGGTGTTAGGATGGGGAATAATGATTACTATTCTTTCTTATGATAGTCTTGGCATTAAATATGGATAGAAAGCCTTTTGATATGTGTTCATGATTAAAATACCATCCACATGGAGGACACTCTAACTGTCCAGCAATTGATTTGTTTGAACTTCCTTTCCTAAACACCTTGCAAGAATTTGATTAACAAAAAGTTTGAAGCCCATTTGTGCATATCAGAATGTTATACGGAGTGATTTATAGTCTCAGATGTGGCCCATTAACATATGTGCATGCAATAAACATAGAGCGATTTTTCTGTATGATTAAGGTCAAGTTTACAGTTACGAAAACTGCGATGAACAGTGGAAGTGACAGTTTTCTTATTTCAATGCCTCCTGTCTTAAACTTACCACTTCATTGCCAAAAGTATAGTCTTCATGCAACACAAAACAATGAGAACTTAATATTTACTTTTCTATTACTTTATATTCTTGTTAATATATGCACTCACTGTTTCATTCACAGGTTCTCTTCTGGACTGGAGACACTTAATGTCCTACATTGGATGAAAACACAACCAGAGGCAATGAGGGAGTTGTTCCTCTATCAAGGAGCCTCTCTCACAGCAGAGGGCATTGAAGCCCTCTTCTTGGATATACAATTTTCAGAAAAGGGTAGCAACAGAAGGGAGGATGAACAGAAGGTGATTGGGTTCTGGAGGGACTTCCTCTTAGATCTTGAAGGTAAATTCAAAAACACCAGAATAGAGTATGATCACATTGAGGATTATGTTTGTCCAAGCTATGATTTTATTATTGTATCATTGGAGGTAACCTAACAACAGCTTATCAGTCATAAAGAACATTCAGCTGATAACAGGTGCAGGAAGAGCCGGAGTGACAAGAAGCAACTTTGTTGAACCATTAACCTAAGTTCTTCAAGCAAGCCTTCCTCGCAAACAAAATCAGAATGACTTTTCCGAGAACCAAATTGACAGTGATATGAGCCAGTATTTTCAAATTTTTGTTCTTTATTATTTATGATTTTCATTCAGGATTAAACAGTGTCGGTATTGCCAAGTTTAAAGGCTTTTGTGTCGCCTGCTACAGAGTAGCAGCTACATATATTGATCACTTCTCCGTCGTCTGTCCCAAAACTTGTCCGTACAACTTCTCAGGAATTACTGGTGCAATTTCATCCAAACTTTACTAAGTTTACAGGAATGATCAGTACCAAGCCTAGTTGTACATATTTTTGGCATTTTCGGATTCAGTGATTTTTGTTAAGATGGCCCTTTAATGAATTTTATTTTTAAAGTTTGTCCGGACTACTTCTCTTTAACTACTGATGCAATTTGAATGAAACCTTACAGGAATGATTAATACGTCAAGCACTTGCGTATAATTAATGTTTTTTTTTGTTTGAATGATTTTTGGCTGAGTTATGGCCCTTGAATAAAAACGTTTTTGTTCAGTTTGTGTACACTCAAGGACTAAAAGTGTTAAAGTATTAAAGATATCAACTTGAAATTTTATAGCATTACAGCTGTTATTGAAAGAAAGTGCACAAGGGAAAAAGGGACAATAAGTCTAGGTTGTCTAATTGTTGAATTATCTCCCTTTTGATTGAAAACCTTATCCAGAATATAACTCTGAAAGTATTCAAGATGTCGACTTGAAACTTTATAAGATTATAGAACTCCTTTAGGAGAAGTGCATTTATAAAGAACAATAACTCTGGGTGATCCAGTTTTTTAATTACCTCCATTTGTTAAAAAATCTAGTCTGCACTGAAACTCCAGAGGAATTAAAGGTATCAACTTGAAGTTGTATACAATATAGAGTTTATTTAGAAGAATTGCAGTGACAGGAACAGTCGAGGGTGGAAACATTTCTAAATAGTTTTCCTCTTCTATAATGATGCACTTGTTTAATTGGCTATAGTTATTGTCATCATCCCGACATGTCTTAGACCATAACTCTGGCATAACTCTTCATTCATTGGCACTGACCTACCTATCTACCCTACTTAAAACGTGGATAACTCTGGATCATGTATCCATGAATTATATCTCTTGGTTAAAGTTGTTTCTAAGTCTAATAACTTAAGTATATTGAAAGATCTTCGAAAAACTTAGCTGTGCATTTATATATTAGTACTAGACATACTAGGCATGCCCTAAAAACATGGCCCATAACTTTTAATGCATTTATTCATGAATTTTGTCCTTTGGTTAAAGTTTTTTTCCTAAGTCTTATAACTTTATATTATATATATAATTTATAATCCTATGAAAGATATTTTCATTATAATAATTTTCATAAATCCAACAACAATTTTCAAATGTGAAAGTTTTCAGTGAATGAGAGTAAAATAAAATTATTTACAACAAAAACAACAACAACATCAAAAATACCTTCAGACATTTCAGTCACTGTCATGCAAGTCAGAAAACTTGAGCGCCTCTGTTAATGACAGCTCTTGTTTACATTTACTTTCAGATGAACCAGAAGAGGGCAACATGGGCTTAAAGGACCTTCTTACATTTGCCACAGGCACTGATAGTGTCCCACCACTTGGTTTTGATCCCTTACCATCCATCACTTTCTTGCATGGAGAGTTGTATCCAAAGGCGAATACCTGCGGCATGGTTTTGCAATTGCCAGTTTTTAAGGAGTATGAACAGTTCAAATCCCACATGGTGTTTGGAATTTGTAATTCACCTGGGTTTGGATTGGCATGAATAACTTTATGAGGATTCATTAGATTTAATATTTCTGATCTTGTAAATATTTTTGTCTGAATTTCTGTCAAGCAACTATTGACACTTATTGTGCAAACCCACGTTAAATGTTGATTTCATTTTGATTGAAGTTTTGAATTGATTTTGAATTGTTTGATCAGATTTAACGATGAAGCTTGTATGCACTTATATGCCTTCTTGTTTTTTAGCTCACCTGGCACAAAGTGCCAAGGTGAGCTCTTGGGATCAGCCTGTGTTTGCGTTCGTCGTCGTAGGTGGTGAGTCGTGAATCGTGAGTCGTCAACAATTTACTAAAACAGCTTCTTCTCTGATACTGCTGGTGGGAAAGTGACCAAACTTGGCACAAATGATCCTAAGTTAGTCCCCTACAAAAATTGTTTGAATGGTTCCGATCCGTCACATAAGTAGGTCACAGGATCTAAAAATAGAACGGATATATGAAAATTTAAAAAATCTCCTCCTCTGAAACCATAAGGCCCAGAGCTTTGATATTTGGTATGTGGCATCACCCAATGGTCCTCTACCAAGTTTGTTCAAATCATGACCCCCGGACTAAAAATGGACCCACCCGGGGACTTATTAGTTTTACATAGACTTATATAGGAGTCTTTAAAAATCTTCTCTGAAACCATAAGGCCTGGAGCTTTGATATTTGGTATGTGGCATCACCTAATGGTCCTTTACCAAGTTTGTTCAAATCATGACCCCCCCGGCCAAAAATGGACCCACCCAGGTACTTATTAGTTTTAGATAGGCTTATACATAGGAAAATCTTTAAAAATCTTCTTCTCTGAAACCATTAGGCCTAGAGCTTTGATATTTGGTATGTTGCATCACCTAATGGTCTTCTACCAAGTTTGTTCAAATCATGACCCCCGGGCTAAAAATGGACCCACCCGGGGACTTATTAGTTTTACAAAGACTTGTATAGGAAAGTCTTTAAAAATCTTCTTCTCTGAAACCATAAGGCCCAGAGCTTTGATGTTTTGGTATGTGGCATCACCTAATGGTCTTCTACCAAGTTTGTTCAAATCATGAAAGCTCGACCAAAAATGGACCTACCCAGGGACTTATTAGTTTTAGATAGGCTTATATATAGGAAAATCTTTAAAAATCTTCTTCTCTGAAACTACAATACCCAGAGCTTTGATATTTGGTATGTGGCATCACCCAATGGTCCTCTACCAAGTTTGTTCAAATCATGACCCCCCGGCTAAATATGGACCCACCCGGGGACTAATTAGTTTTATATAGACTTGTATAGGAAAGTCTTTAAAAATCTTCTCTGAAACCGTAAGGCCCAGAGCTTTGATATTTGGTATGTGGCATCTAATAGTTTTCTACCAAGTTTGTTCAAATTATGACCCCCGGGCCAAAAATGGACCCATCCAGGGACTTATTAGTTTTAGATAGGCTTATATATAGGAAAATCTTTAGAAATCTTCTTCTCCGAAACCACAAAGCCAAGGGCATTTATATTTGGCATGTAATATCATCTTATGGTCCTTTACCAAGTTTGTTCAAATCATGACCCCTGGGCCAAAAATGGACCCATCCAGGGACTTGTAAATTTTATATAGGCTTGTTTAGGAAAATCTTTAAAATCTTCTCTGAACCATAAAGATCAGAGCATTGATATTTGGTATGTGGCATCACCTAATTGTCCTCTGCCAAGTTTGTTCAAATCATGACCCCGGCCCAAAAATGGACCCACCTGGGGACTTATTAGTTTTACATTGACATATATGGGAAAATCTTTAAAAAATCTTCACCTCTGAAACCATTAGGCCAAGGGCATTTATATTTGGCATGTAATATCACCTTATTGTCCTCTACAAAGTTTGAGCAAATCATGACCCCCAGGCCAAAAATGGACCTACCCTGGGACTTATTAGTTTTGCATAGACTGATACAGGAAAATCTTTAAAAATCTTCACCTGAAACCATAAGGCCCATAGCTTATATATTTGGTATGTGGTATAACCTTAAGGTCCTCTACCAAGTTTGTACAAATCATGACCCCCGGGCTAAAATCGAACCCACTCGGGGACTTATTTGTTTTACAATAATGGAAAATCTTCAAAAATCTTCTTCTCTCTGAAACCATAAGGCCCAGTGCTTTGATATTTAGTATGTGACATAACCTGAAGGTCTTCTATCAAGTTTATACAAATCATGACCCCACCCCCCGGCAAAAAATGGACCCATTGGGGGCTTTTCATGTTACATGAAAATGTTTAAAATTCTTCTTTTCTGAAACTATTATCCCCAGGGCATTTATATTTGGCATGCAATATCACCTAATGTTCCTCTACCTTGAAATCATGACCCCAGGCAAAAAAAAGGACCTGTCCGGTGACTTATCAGCTTAACATAGACTTATATAGGAAATCTTTTTAAAACCTTCTCTGAAACCATAGGGCCCAGAACATTTATATTTAGCATGTAATAGTACCTAATTTTATTCAAATCATGACCCTGAGGCCAAAAATGGACACCCTGTGACTTTTAAGTTTAACATAGACTTATATAAGATAATTATTTGAAAACCTTCTTCCCTGAAACTCCAAGTCCAAGGGTATATATAGGGCATATATATTTTGCATGTAACATCACCTATTAGACTTTTACCAAGATTGTGGAAATCATGACCCCCAGGCCAAAAGTGGACTCGTCCAGGCACTTATTAGTTTTACATAGACTTGTACAGAGAATCTTTGAAAATCTTCTTCTAAGAAACCATAAAGCCTAGGGCATTTATAGTTGGCATGTATCATCACCTCATAGTCCTCTACCCAGTTTGTTCAAATCATGACACCCGGGCCAAGAATGGACCCATCCCAGGGCTTATATTTAAGCATTGACTTATATATTGATCATTTATATTTTGCATGTAAAATCACCCTATGGACTTTTGCCAAGTTTGAAATCATGTCCCCTAGGCCAAAAATGGACCCATCCAGACACTTATTAATTTTACATAGACTCAAGACAGGAAAATCTTTGGAAATCTTCTTCTCTGAAACTGTATGGCCAGGATATTGTTTGCCATGTTATATCACCTAATGGTCCTCCACCAAGTTCCCATACTACCGATTAAGTACCCAGGAAATGGTTGGCTCCATCCAACATGTTTAAAAATGTGTTGACTGGGAGGTTAAGGAATAATCCAAACCAAAACTAATATGACCTTTAATAATTTTCATTAAATTTTACTGATGAACAAACTTTGAGAAAGCAAGCTGTGCTAGGAAATCAGCATATACTTATTTCAAATCTGAAATTTAATCAACATCTACAGTACCCAGGTGAGCGATTCAGGTCCTTCATGGCCCTCTTGTTTAGGTAAATGAGAGATGCCTGAATAAGGCTAATGTTTTGCATGTGTTTTTTTCTTTCTGTTGTATTTCCTTTATCATATTATATACTGTACTACGATCATGTAGAAGGAAAATGTCAGTCAGCAGGTGCAATGCATACCAGAAAAACAGTCGTGATATGTAAAGTAAAAAAAAACACAAGACAATTTTTGCATCATGTACTTTAGGAGTCCTAATATACTAATTTAACAAAATCAGTATAATGATCACTTCTATTAGCTAAAAATATTTTATCGACTATTTGAGTGCGCTGTCAACTGACAACTCTAGTATGAACATTGGGCAATGCATATTATATTAAAATCTTTGTATTATGTTGTTTTCTTATTTTGACTATATACAAGTCATATCCTCTTGTAAACTTAGTAAAAATGCTTTTCTAACTTATGATATGGATATATTTTAACTTCTGTGGAGTAGTTTATACTATCAAAGATGTAGCATGTACTGGTTATACAGGGCATGAACAATCCACTCATCTGCTCATATTTTTTGAGTGAAAAAGCATGCATCAACAGATTAAGTTGTCAAGCAACATTGCACAAAACTTATTTCACCATCATTTTGGCGTGTATTTCTCTACTTGCCAAGTTGTTAACAGCTGAACGGTGTTATGTTACGTGACAACTGGACTGTTCTGTTTTGTACATTTTGGCGACTAAAAGAATGTCGACATGCATGTTCATGGTAGGTCAGTATCTCATTTGTTCATAAAATTATGTTGTAAAGTTCCCATAAGAATGTGACATATCTCATCATCAGAGTGTACCATATATGCTTCCATAGTAATATTTAAGAGGACATGTTTTAACTCACCTGTCACAAAGCGATCAGGTGAGCTCTAGTGATCATCCATCGTCTTGCGACATGCGTCGTCAACAATTAGACTGTTAACACTCTAGAGGTCACAAATTTGGCACACCCTTAATCAAACTTGGTCACAGTGTTACCCTCAATGAAATTTCGGATAAGTTGGATAATTGGTAATCTGGGGTCAAAAACTAGGTCACTAGGTCAAATAAAAGGAAATCTTTAATACTAGAGGATACATTTTCATCCTGATTTTCATGAAAGTTGGTCAGAATGTTTATCTCTATCGGATCTAGGTTGAGTTTGAAACTGGGTCATGTGAGATAAAAAAACTAGGTCACAACGTCAAATTATAGGAAAATGTGTTAACTCTAGTGGTCATATTTTCATCCTGATCTTCATGAAAGTTGGTCAGAATGTTCATCTCTATCAGATTTAGGTTGAGTTTGAAATTGGTCATGTGAGGTCAAAAACTTGGTCAGTAGTTCAAATCATAGAAAAAGTCTGTTAACACTCTAGTCACATTTTCATCGTGATCTTCATAAAAGTTGGTCAGAACGTTTATCTCAATGAAATCTAGGTTGAGTTTGAAACTGGGTTATGGAAGGTCAAAAACTAGGTCACTAGGTCAAATAAAAGGAAATCGTTAATACTTTAGAGGACACATTTTCATCCTGATCTTCATGAAAGTTGTTGAGAATGTTTATCTCTGAAATCTAGGTTGAGTTTGAAACTGGGTCATATGAGGTCAAAACAAGGTCACTAGGTCAAATCATAGAAAAAGTCTGTTAACACTAGAGGTCACATTTTCATCATGATCTTCATGAAAGTTCGTCAGAATGTTAATCTCTATCAGATCAAGGTTGAGTTTGAATCTGGGTCATGTGAGGTCAAAAAACTAGGTCACTAGGTCAAATCATAGAAAAAATCTGTCAACACTATCGGTCACATTTTTATCTTGATCTTCATGAAAGTTGGTCAGAATATTCAGCTCTATAAAATCAAGGTTTGATGTTCGTCTCCATAAAATCTAGGTTTGAAACTGAGTCATGTGAGGTGAAAAACTAGGTTACTTGGTAAAATCATAGAAAATATCTGTTAACACTCTAAGAGGTCACATTTTCATCTTTATCTTCACGAAGCTTGGCCAAACTGTTCATTTTCATTAAATCTAGGTCAGATTTGAAACTGTGTCATGTGGGGTTAAAAATTAGGTCACTTCGCCAAATAATGGAAAAGCTATTTTCTGTAGGTTACATTTTGATCCTTCTTCATGTACCTTGGCCACGATGTTAATCTTGATCAAATCTGGATCCTCTAACTAAGTAACTAATCAAGTAAGTGAAATACTGGATACTTTGTTGATACTAATTAAAAAGAAATTTCTCTATGAATCCTTTTTGATATAGATAGAAACTAACAGCAAGGTTACGGGTGAGCGATTCAGGGCCCTCTAGTTTCTTTTAACTGTGCATGTCGACAAGAAGAATATTGACATCCGTGTTAAATCTATACATCAAATAAGTTGATGTACCGTATTCCTCCCATTTACTGCCCAGGGCGATAAGAAAATTCAGCTAAAGGTGGGCGCTTATTAGAACCAAAGCTATACCTCTAGAAATGCACAACCCGCTATTGTAATATATAAGAGTAATCTTCCTCTACCAAACTGGCTAAAAATCAAAACTATATTTTTTGAGGCTGGAAAATTGCTTTTACCTATGTATTTTACGCAGGTATACCCTGAGGATCGTCACGGGGATGAAAAATGCATATTATACATGGAAAAATACGTTATTTCTCATCTAGTCACTGGGCGCTTATAACAAAACACTGCAACTTTAAGTCATGGGCGCTTATAGGGGCATAGGCGCTGAATGGGAGGAGTACGGTAATTGGGTTGAAATTCGGTATCTCGGCATAATGATATATTTTTGTAAACTTATCGTCATTATTTGGACGACTTTTTGTGCCGAACAACTCCATGGAGACGACTTCACGTCATCATTCCGTGGGGTACATGCATGCTTCCGTAATGCATAAATGTATGCCTTGTGAATTGTTATAACTGTCAAACCTCAGCACAGGCCCAGTTTCATCAATAAATGTCCTAGGACATATCCTAAAAGTGTCGTAGGACAATTTCTGGGACATCCGTAAGTCAGTTTCATCAAAACATCTTAAAAAGTTCCTAAGACATAAATTTGCGTTTCATCAAACAATGTCCTAATTTTACTATGCTCCACCACAGGGCCACATAATATCACATGCTAAATCACGTGCGAGCTTAAAATAGCTGTGTATAGTAGTACACGCAAACTTTGAAGATGTCAAGAAAGTTAAAAACGAAAAGAGAAAGTGGACGGGGGAGGAAATCGGGGTGTTGCTGGAGGAGGTGAAAAAGAGAAATAGTCATGGCACCCTCTCTGAACCGCTTCGAATCAAGGTTTAACAAGTTTTGGAGAGATCATCCCTACACATTTGACCCCTGGTGCTACATCCCCGGACCAAAACCAAGTGACTATTATAAAAACGCACCCCCAAAAGTTAATGAAGCCTAAATTGGTGTCTGTTTGTTTGTTTGTTTGTTTGAGTTTAACGACGCGTCAAACGGTTTTTCAGTGATTTGGTACAAAATTAAAAGCTAACAACACAAATTAACTAAAGACACTACGACAAAGCACGACATAATGAAACATAACACATTAAAAATAAACTAGATTTTGTAAAAAGGTTGATTTCTTTTAAAAACGAAAAAACTTTATCAATAGGTACATCTTTGAAAAGTTGTTTAAGATTTTGAACATGGTAATAAGTGTTTCGCATAGGTGCAAAATCGACACATTCAAGAAGAATGTGTCGTACTGTGAAAAGTGTGTCACAGCCAACGCAGTGTGGTGGTTCCTCACCAACAAGCAAGTATGAATATGACCTAAGCGTAATCGAGCCAATACGACTTCTTCACACCTGCTGTCTCTGACGACAGGGTGAAACTGGCCAACAAGAGGCTTAATTTGCTTAAGTTTATTATCAACACTATTCTCCCATGACTTTTGCCATTGGTCAAAGATGTACCTATTTATAAAAGGTTTAAAATCTGAAAATGGAATATTAAAGTTGGTTCGATCAAACGAAAGAGAACGTTTTGCTTCTGCATCTACTTTATCGTTGCCAGAGATACAAAAATTGGTGTCAAGGTTATGTAAGTTAAGAGGAAAAAAAGACTCAAAATGGAATAAAAAGTATACAACGATATCCGAAAGATCTTTAATTGATAATACAGAATGTGCATATTTCAATCTTCACTGAACACAGAATAGATTGGATCCTTTGTGTTTATATATTGCATAATGAAGGACATAAATGGCGAAAATCAAATGTCACAACTAAGGAGTTATGAAAAACAAAAAAAAAAAAAAACTCGTTTACATTATGAAAGCCCCACTTTCATATAAGACAAAAGTGTCTACAGGGATCTCTATTTTTATAATTTCTAAAAAACATAGATCGTGAGTGTTTGTTAGAAAACCACCTAATTTATGCGTACCTACATTCTATGTTTTGAGCAAATATAAAATGATTACACCCTTAAAATCGCACTACATTGCATGATATTGCATTTTGACAAAATCAAAGAAGGCTATTTTCCAAAACCTACATTCAGTCACCCCGTGAATTTATTTTTAATCAAACACAGGCGTATTCGTCGACCGTCAGTACCCTGCTCGCCCGTGTATTTATTATCTACAGCAATAATGTATAATACCTGTGGGAGCGCGGTGGCCTAGTGGATAGAACATCGGACTCTGGTGACAGAGGTCGAGGGTTCGATCCCAGCAGACGGTGCCGTGTTGTGTCCTTGAGCAAGACACATTTACTACCCATAGTACTGGTTGAGTAACTCAAGTACCCAGGAAACAGTGGGCTCCGTCCCGACATGACCTGAAATGTGTTGACTGGGACGTTAAGCAACAACCAAACAAATGTATACTACTCACTTACAATGGGCAGCAATAATGTATATTACTCCCATTACAATGGGCAACAATAATGTATATTACTCCATTACAATGGGTGCCCTGAGTGTCATCTTCTTGTGACAAAGGAATGTTATACTTTATGCATATTTAATGCAAAACAATATTCTAAACTAGAAAATCGACTCACTTCTTTGGTTTGTATTGTAGTACACCACCACTTTTAACTACACAGCGATACCTACTCTTCCAAACGCCATTGAAACCTCTCAACAACTACTCTTATCTTACAATGACTGTCGTTGTATCTTTGCCCACCTTTACCGTTGAGATTCAGTACAGGGGTTAAAAGTTGTTAAAAGCAATGGTTTCATAGGGTACCCGAAATCTCCAAGTACCCATCCACATGTTTGGCATTGTTTCCATCAAAGGAGGCAGGTCACCATCGTAAAGAATAAAAGAATCATGGGTCGACCTAGGCTACTTAACAACAATATTTAGGAGGCATATGCATCGCAAACTACTTGTACGTTTAAAACATCGAAACCTTTGTGGCACACATGCTGGTTCGTCTACTGACGGTCCTTTAATAGGAATAAGAGTTTCATCAATAGCCCAAATCACTTATTAATCTCGTAAAACCCCATCTTTGCAAGCGAAGGGTACTGAGTGCATTACGTTTCTTTCGTACCCATGGCAGACGACCTATCTGCAAATAGAAGCTCCTGCGGCGACGCCTTGCGGATTGCGCAAATTATTTCCCTTGTATAGATGTAATTTTAACCAATACCAAACTCGAATACAAAGTGAGTTTGGCAATCTTGTCAAAATGGCGGCGCGCTTATGGCCTCGTACCACTATTAATTTTACTATATAGCTTAATTATTTATCATTCACCGAAGCTTTTTCCACAACACCCCAAACAGTCAAAGCTCTCCTTCCCCTAAAAGTATTTAGTTTTGCACACTTTCAAGTAAAGTTTCAACATGGGGTGACCTGCTACTTTTTCTCCTGTTGCTGAGGTAAACAATCACCTGTCAGCTTCAGACACTATCCGCCCCTGAAGCGGCACTTTTCAAGGGTGTACTTAGTTTCCTCTAGTTTCCTCTAATGATAACAAATCTGATCAAACTTGGCATTTTCCTAAAGCTCATACAATCTCCTTTTCAGTTTGTCATAGTAACCAGTAAGGCCAATAAAACTGGTAGCCTTAAAGCAACATCAACGGGGGAGCTATTTGCGCGAAAATATTTCCTGAAGGTATTCAACCAATCAAGGGAAATAACCGTGGACGTATTACTTATAACGACATCACATTTGAAGAATAAAGAAGCGGAAATGGTTAAATATTTTCCGTCGGCTCCTTTTCGGAAACTTTTCACCACAAACACGACAAAGCTTTGGCTTATCATCGTTATCGATATTTCTTACGGGCGCAACGGTTTTTGTTTTGTTTGGCGGTAAATGTTTTTTTAGGAATGATTTGATTGGACGCGATGGCTCTTGATTGCGTCCAATGAAATAACGCAGCGGGAGCTTCTATTTGCAAAAAAAGTCGTCTGCCAACGTAGTGGACTCCGTACACTTGGCTTGCGAAGATGATAAAACCCCTGCTCAAGTTTTCTTTATTCATCATCTTGTCTTGGAAATGTTATTTCTTATTCGGTGAGCGATGGTGCTTTAAACAGCACCTATACATCTAGATACTGAAGACTTCGATAGCCCATGAATGCCCCCAAACTCCCGTTGGAAGCTTCCAGTTGGAAAAAAAAAGATCGATCGATTGATTGATTGACTGATCGAGTGAGTTAGCGAGAGTGACTCACTGCCTGATTGATTGATTGATTTGCACTATGCAACTCATTTACATAGTACGTGATTAGGTTAGATGCCATTATACATAACAATAAAAAGATTAAGGTTTGTAAGTATAAAAGCACATTAAGAGGTTTCTTCGATCCCAGGATCTCTCATTTTTTTTCCAATAAAACTATAAACTGAGGACCCGTCTCCGCATGACATTACATGCATCTGAGACCTAATCCCGAGCACCAGCAACACGCTATGGTCCGTCCCGACATGACTGAAAAATGTTGAATGGGACTTTAAGCCTCAACTTAAACCTCCATTTTCGTTTTGGTAAAAAAGCTGAGTTTGAAAAGTGGATATACCTGTCTCTGAATATTCTAGTTTTTTTTTTTTTCAGCCTCGGCTAATCATATTCAGCTTCCGATATAACTTGAAAAACAGCAGCCGTTGGTGGTATATCTACTCGATTTAGGATGAAAGTATCAGGTAGGACGCCGAAATATTTGTCCTACTTTTAAGACAAAAAATGAGAACTTCCTAAATCTTGAGAGTTTGATGAAACACAATTTCTATCTTAAAAGTGTCCTAGGACATTTGTAGGACAAAAATATGTCCTAAATGCTTTGATGAAACTGGCCCCTGGTGTTCGTACTCGTCAGTCATCAATAATTTCTTAATAAGACAGGTCTCCAACTACTGGGCCAAATTCAACAAAACCACCGTGATTCACTGGTTATCAAAGTTGTTCCGTTTGCTCCACTATACATATGGGAAATGAACTTATTTTGAAAATAAAAATAAGGGAAATAACTTCAAATGAAAAAAATGACTACACCTATGCTTACTGCACGTTTTTTGACGTAAGTAAAAACTACACGTGTAAAGGTAAGTGTTGGCGTTCAACAAAGTACTGAAATATTCAAAAAGAAAAACATTTTGCAAGAGTCTATGTGTAAATCTGTAACGTTTTGAGTTTGTATATCACTCGTAAAAGTTGTTTTAATACGTAAACTATAACGGCGCATATTATTACATACGTGTATGTAAAAGCAAATGATTGAATAGCCCGATTGACCCTAGTGTAACAGATATTTGTTCACAACTCCCGTGTAATTTCTGTTTTGAGAAACAGGTACAGGTCAATGGCTTCTCGGCAAGTTTTTGCTGGCATTAGATTGTTACGTCGCATGATTACCACACAAACTTCGTACACATCTTGATCACACGGGATAACAGCGGAATTCAGCTTCCTCTGCACACGCTGCCAAATCAGCCTGTGAGACTTCTATAATCTGATCTTCTGTGTTGCACAAAGAGGGGAAGCGGTACATCAGCTCAGGTTGACCATATGGTACAGCTGCATTAGTTGATCGTCTGATGTAATGACGATTCCACATTTTCACTGCAGTGTCGAGTTCATTCTGCAATAGGAAAGACAGTAACATATACAAAAGTAAACTAGAACTGTGTCTAGAGAACAAGGATGCCCCTACTACGTAGATGTACTAATAAACAAGAGCGTGTGTATCTCTATGAAAGACTTTCCTTAGAACATGTTTATAAAGAACTTTAATTCAATATCATCTACACCTTATGGCTGTTCATCCGTGAAAGTTTGAGCAAAATCTGCCAAGCGGTTTTTTGAGGTGGTTATTAAAAAAAGCTTCATCTGCCAATCCATTTTAGAGTTTCTTTCACAAAACATTTTCTCTATATGGTATATAGTGAAAAAGTCAATTAAACGCTATACTTCTGCTTAATTTGGTCGCAGCATAAATTCCTTACATTACTATCACCAACATCTTCAGGCTGTTCATTCCTGAAAGTATGACCAAAATTTGGCAACCGATTTAAGAGGAGTTGCGTTTACAATTTTTTCCTATATGGTATATAGTGGGAAAAAAAAACAACAAGGGCCATAAATCTGTTAAATTTGGTCGCAGTAAAAATTTCTTCTTTTACTATCATGTACACCTTAATGCTGTTTATCCCTGAAAGTTTCAGGAAAATCTGGCAATCGGTTTAGGAGTTGCGTTCACAAAGTTTCGGTTTTGATTTGGTTTGTTTTTTAAGGCGCACCGACACATTGAGTGCATATGGCGCCTTACAGGAATAATGATTTTTACTACTCCTACATTTTGAGAGATACATCATATGGGAGCGAAACCACCACACCTACTGAGGCCAAAGAGTTTCTTATGTCACACGATTGCGGACCTCTTTATCTGGGAGGAAGTAGGTTGTTGCCTTCTGGCCAAATTATAGGTCCGCTCACTTAACCACTAGGAGCTTTTCTCGAGGGAGAGCATGGAAAGGAACTTTGATGGGAAACAAAGGAAAGTACAAGAGGATCCGGGTACATGACCCTAGCTCTTGTCGAAAAGACCCTCTTCGTCCTGAACGTACCGGTGTATAGCTGCGATACACCGGAGACTACCCTGACCCTTGGTTCCTCACAAGTAGGTATCCTCTCTTTGTAGGGGTCTTACCACTATGCATGGGTGTTTCTTAAAAAAAATTCAAAAACAAAATCGCCAGCTGGGGCTGATATTAACTTTATGAAGACCGTCGAAAGATTATTATAGGAAGAACATGAACTATAGGATTGTATCTAGGAAATATATATGTGGCTAAGTTAGATTGAAGCTGACGGTCTGTTACGTAAAAACCTCTCAAGATTGTTGTAATTATTCAGATCTGTCTAAAACGTGCCTTCCAGCCCAGCAAAAACGCGACGTCGGTACAACGTTAGATCAACGTGGGATTTTGATCATGACGTCGGCGACCACTATTCTACGTCTATCCGACGTTGGAATTCTCACTGTAAAATTTTTAAAATTATTGTTTCGTTCAATAAAAATCAGCTACTTTTCGGTAATTTTGTCAAAATTTCCCTATCATATTTGAAAACACGAAGATTTGGAAAAACTTAGAGGATTATTAAGTTGGTTAGACGTCGGATTGACGTCGTATCGACGTCAGAGTGTTTGTAAAAAGGGAAGTAATGAAAAATATATGATTCATAATTTTCATTCATTGGCAAATAATATTTTTACCCAAAAATGTGTTTAAGTAAGTGTCTTGGACAAGGCTGGAGAAAAAGGATTACGTCATAATACATTACATATCTTTTCCAATTTTAATTAAGATATAATTTTTAAGCTACGAATTAAAACTGTGTTCAAAGTCGTACATATGTAGAATCTTTTGTTGGTGGTTTCTTCCGCTGAACGAAGTTCCGCTACTGTTCCAGTAAAGTAAGTTTTCTTTGTAGGCATAACCCTCTATCAAAATACATAGGGAATAAACGTTATTTCTGATGTTATTACTGAAGTATAACAACATCGAGTGACGAGCAAACTGAGTGAACCCCGAACGGGTTCACGTTAAGTTTGCCCGTCATTCGATGTTGTTATACTTCAGAAATAACATCAGAAATAACGTTCATTCCTTATATTTATATTTTAGTTGATGTTTGTTCTCAGTACCGAGTTGTCGAATCTAGTTTTTAAAAACAGCAAGAATCCCTTTTTATGTTTCAAGTTGCCGGCAGGCAAAATCAGCTGATGTAACAGCTGTCATATATCTATAGCCTGCCTACTGAAAATTAGTTCTAAAACAGAAATTTTGTAAATGACATCTTATTGAAAGGAAATATTCGAAAGTGCACTTCATAATGACAAGAACAATTTGATACATTTTTATTTACGAACACTGTAAATCTGATTCTGAGATTGTTAAAACATCAGAGACAAGCAATAGCGGATGGACTAAGATGCAAACCGGCTCGAGCATGCCAATATGGCGACCCTTCAAACGTAGCGTGTCGATTCGAAAAAAAAAAAAAAAAATAAATGTGGATATATTGGCAAATGGAACATCGTAACTTTAGTTGAACTGAAAGATAAGATTGAAATTGCAGTTTTGAAAACTCAGATAAAATACCTGCAAACGATGTTTTAAATACATGCATCAGACGACGCGAATCGTGTCTATAAATATAAACGGGAAATCAACATATTGCACACGTGCGCGCTAGCAGTAAAATATTCACGGTGATACGGCGAAATGCAAAGTGCACGCGACCCTCTGCAGTTATTGACTTTTAACACACTGAGTTGTGCCGGCGATTTCAATTGATTGAAACACACATTTCCACTGATAATGTAAATATATTCGTATAAAATCGTCCATTCTTGTTTATGAACATACTGCACATGCGCAACGGAAGGCGAAATTACGACAATGAGAAAGCGCCAGCACGACAACGAGACCACACCAGCACGACAACGAGAACGCGAGAATACGAGATTACGACAATAATAACGCGAGATCACGACAATGAAAACTCGTGATTAATCTCGTTATCTGGTTGTCGTATTCTCGCATTCTCGCGTTCTCCTTGTCGTGCCCTCGCGTTCTTCTTATCGTTATCTCTTGTTCTCCTTGTCGTGCTGTCGCATTCACTTGCTGGCTGGTTAATGTATCTTACCAGCGCGAGATTTTAGAATGGCCTAACAGAATTCCGTAAGTACCCCAAAATTCACAATGTATTGTCAGATTGTCGTTGGATTTTGGTTAAAAAATGGTTAGACTTTGGTTGGAAAAATGGTTGTATTTCGGTCGGTCTCACGGTTTTGTACCGACGTCGGAAGTCTGACGTCTAAAACCTTTCAAAAACCAACCATAACCTATACAACGTATTTTGTTTCCCTGAAGTAGGGAGGGTGGCAAGGCTGGTTTTCAGTCTATAAATTTATCATGACAACTTTAAAAATGCACTTGTCTGAAATCGTAAGTCCCATTTGAAAACAATTTGGCACATTGACACTCTATAAACATTGTTTAAATTATTTAGATCCGTAAGAAATGTGACCGACAGGGAACATGGCCTGCTTTCCATATATGTATACACTGAAAAAAAATGTTCTTAAAAATCTTCTTTTCTGATATCACAAGTCCTATTTGTAAAGAATATAGCACAAATGATCGGCGTGTGAGCTTCTAACAGAAAATTCAAATGATTCGAATAGTCAAAATGGCCAGGGTCAATTTTCCTTTGGATCATTTATATTAGACTAAAGTTTGACAATCTCCTTCCCTGCAACCATTTAAAGAAACCTTTATCGTGACACTATACAATTTTTAGCTCCACTGGCCGTAGGCCAGCGAGCTTATGTCATGGCCCGTTGTCCGTCGTGCGTCCGTCCGTCCGTGCGTTAACTTTTTCTTTAAACATCTTCTCTGAAACTACTTATCGGATTTTGATGAAATTTCACAGAAATGTTCCTGCCATGGTCCTCTTCAAAATTTCTTGATTTAATTTGATTCCTTCAAAAACTCTGGTTGCCATGGCAACAAAACTTAAATTTTTTTGAAATCTTTGAAAATCTTCTTGTCAGAAACCATAAGGCCTAGAGCTACCAAATTTGGCATGTAGCTTTACCTAATATGTCTCTATCAAGTTTCTTCAAATAATAGCCCTGGGGTCAAATTTGACCCCACCCCGGGGGTCACAAGTTTTACATAGGATTATATAGGGAAAACTTTAGAAATCTCCCTGTACCTAGCCATAAGGCCTAGGCTTATTAAATTTTGCATGTAGCTTTATCTAGTGGGCCTCTACTAAGAGTGCCCAAGGTATAGCCCTGGGGTCAAATTTAGCCGCGCCCTGGGGGTCACAAATTTTACATGGGCTTATATAGGGAAAACTTTAGAAATCTCCCTGTATCTAGCCATAAGGCCTAGGCTTACCAAATTTTGCATGTAGCTTTATCTAGTGAGTGTCTACCAAGGGTGCCTAAATTATAGCCCTGGGGTCAAACTTGGCCCCACCCCGGGGGTCACAAGTTTTACATGGGCTTATATAGGGAAAACTTTAGAAATCTCCCTGTACCTAACCATAAGGCCTAGGTTTACCAAATTTTGCATGCAACTTTATCTAGTGAGCCTCTACCAAGAGGGCCCAAAAAGTAGCCCTGGGGTCAAATTTGGCCCTGCCCTGGGGGGTCACGATTTTTACATGGATTTATATAGGGAAAACTTTAGAAATCTCCGTGTACCTAGCCATAGGGCCTAGGTTTGCCAAATTTTGCATGTAGCTTTATCTAGTGGGCCTTTACCAACAGTGGCAAAATTATAGCCCTGGGGTCAAATTTGGCCCCACCCCAGGGGTCACAAGTTTTACTTGGACTTATAAAGAGAAAACTTTAAAAATCTCCCTGTACCTAGCCATAAAGTCTAGGGCTACCAAATTTTGCATGTACATTGTAGCTTTATCTAGTGGGGCTTCACTAAGAGGTGTAAATATAACATTAGGGTCGAAATGATTGCCAAGTGTTACAAGTTTTACATGGGTTTATGCAGTGAAATCTTTCGAAATCTTCTTGTTGCTTCCAGTTTTAGTCCTTGTTAGGGGTTTTATGTTTTTAACCAATTCCCACGTATTGTTATGTTTGGTATGAAGGGATATCATGTATCAGCCAGTGGAGAGATACAGGGCCATCATGGCCCTCTCGTTTTCGACATATTCTTCTCCAATAAATACTGAGGTAACGGCGTTGTGATGCTTTTTCCAAAAATTATATTAGAATAAAAGGTTACATGCCCTGTTTTCATGAGCAAATGTACTAATTTCAAAATAATTTGGCAAAAATGTTCCTTCGACTTGCCTTTTTTATCATTAATATTCATTACTGTAAACACTAGCAATTTGGAACACGTACCTGAATCAATGCTATGAAACAGAACAGCACCAAATTTTTATCCAGAAAGTTTCCACTGAAACTCCCGTCATCTTGAAGGTTTTTGAATGCATCTATCCAGTATTGCATATGTTGCTGTCTTAAATAACCCCACCAACTCTCAATCCTCTGATTCGCGGTGCTAGCACCTTCTATATAGGATCTTTCGCTGATGTCAGGAAAACGCCTCATAAAAAACATTTGAAAGTTCCGTATATGCCCGTTCTCCGTACCATAATCACCCCGTACAAAGCGAGGACATCCACCACAATGTCGTATTCCTTCCAGGAAATACCCACCAATTATCATGGGGTTGTTATTTGTATTGTATGCATTTAGCCAAATCATCTTCCGAGAAAACCCACAAATGCAACCACTAATACAAATCCCAAACGGCTTAAGTTTGTCATAGCCATCCACATGCCAGATGAAATTTGGACCGATTGCGTAATATGAACGCCTATGCAAACGTCTTGTTGTTCGATTCAAAACACCTTCTGGATCCAAATGGTGCAAAATTGTACGAACATCTGAAGTACGAACACTTAAACCACTTTCCCTACACCGACACGCCATCAAACGATAGCCATGTAGTTGGCCAGATTGTTGGGAGTTCATTTTGTATAAACCTTATTACAGTGTCAATGTCAGTAAAATGTCGTCTATTAAGCCCCATTGATCGCAATAACCTTTTTAAGTGTCCAAGGCTTATAACGACGCCATAGTCGTTATATAATACGTAATGAATTTCCCAATATTTCAGACCAGATGCAAAAAATTCACGAATCAATAAATGTCTATCTTCCACTTCCATCTTGAAACAATGGCTTCCGTTCATGATTCTGATTGGTGGATTATTACGTGCGCACGTAATATGTAATACGTGGGCACGTATTAGCTACTGCGTGCGCACGCAGTAGCTATTACGTGCGCACGTATTACATATTACGTGCGCACGTAATAACTAATACGTGCGCACGTAATACTACTGCGTGCGCACGTATTACTTATTACGTGCGCACGTAATAGCTACTGCGTGCGCACGTATTTGTTGTTACGTGCGCACGTATTAGGTACTGCGTGCGCACGTAATACTGCGTGCGCACGTATTATTACGTGCGCACGTATTAGCTACTGCGTGCGCACGTAATAACTAATACGTGCGCACGTATTAGCTACTGCGTGCGCACGTAGTATAAAATATATCTTCCATGTCACTTTTGTGCCACCGTAAAAATCTTTGAACTAAAATGGCAAAGAGTTTTGGAAAAATAAAAAAAAATACCTTATTTCCACAGTGTTTGCAAAAGGCCTTTACGGAAACTCGGTTACTTCCCTTCGAAGATTATCTCCCTTGTGGAAATCCCCATTTCCGGGGACTACGATCATAACAATGGCCGAACGAAAAAAAAAAGAAATAATTCGTGATTTTCGTCATCCAGTTAAATTTTCCAAGTAACGCAGTATCTCGCTCCTAAAAACTATTACTCGGAGATAAGTAACACGTCTGACCTGCTGCTCTGTATCGCACACTGTTAGCCAATGTAAGATTTGTTCAGTTAAATTCTGTTGAATTTCTCGGACAATTGTGAAAAAAGACGCCTACACTCGTTGCAGTTAAGACGTCATTTATATGCCAAAAAATCTTTAGTGTCGGTAGTTGCATCAACTATCACTTGCGAAAGACAAAAAAAAAATGTCATTACTGACCAAAACGAAGCCCAGCGATAGAAATAACAGATTTTTCGCAGACTGCCCTGGTTTTACCATGGATCATATACACGATCCCTGGTTTTATAGGACAAGGAATTAAAAAAAAAAAAAAGTGAATTCCAACACTTAAAACAGTGACCCATACCAATGCATATGAGAACAGAATGTGTTCGGACAGGAAATATACATCATTTGGCGTCGAATTTAAAATAGACTTACCCTCTGTAACAATTTTTTAATAATTCCAAATCCTATATTTACAAATGGTCAACATAAGATTGAAAAGGAACGAGACTTTTATATGACACGTCTGTGTTACTCTGCGCATAGCATGTGTACCGAAACGCTTCTGCAGGTCACCAACTTTGTCCGTGAAATACCGAGATCAAAGAACACCCAGCTAACCGTTTTCCAGCTTCTCAACGAAAGCAATTACAGCACACATTTCATCAGTCATAATGGAGCTGGAATTACCCCTTTTTTGGAGGAGGAATTGAAGGTTTGAAATTTGACCTGACCTTGTTATAAAAGTCATATATTTGGTAGTTCAAACAGGAGGTGTGCGGTAAAAATGTCAGAGGTAAAAATGCCATAGGTAAAAATGTCAGAGTCAAAGTGGTAAATATGCCATAGGTAATAATGTCATAGGTAAAAATGTCAGAGGTACTAAGTATATGATATGAAAAAAACATGTGGCTCTGGCCTCTCACCAGATCCATTTGAAATTGGTTTTGTGAAAGGTAGAAAACATTGTGGGAAAAGGAGAAAATGGTGGTTACCAACATTTTCTCCTTTTCCCACAATGTTTTCAGAGGCTTCTTTCTTAGGGTCATCAAAGGTAGTGATTGTGTGGTAATGGGTTAATCAGATCCATTGAAGTAAAGCCACTCTTTGTAGATTTGATAATTATACCAGTCCTATACATTTATTTATTATTTATCTACATTTACTTTGAAGACTAGTTGACAATTTGTTTGCTAAAAATGTGAGAAAGTGAGGGTGGCATTATTAATTGTATACTTTGTTAAAATAATTATTGACTAAACAATTTGTATCAACCTGCATTGGAACCTTTTTATTTTTCTGTTGGCTGAAAGTGTGAATAATTAAGAAAGTAATTAAAAGTCAAACAAACTTTATAAGTATAAGCCTGTCTTTAATACAGAAACATCAAAAGAGGACTTTAAACAGCTAACTTCTAACTGCAAAATTCTTTTGACTTGAACATAAGTATAAATAATGGATATGATACCACTTCACTATTTATCATGTGATCTTTGTCTAGGATTATATATGTTGGATTTTAAGTGTAGAAAATGGAAATAATTCGTAGCAATAAAGGTGGACTTAAACTGTGTCATCGGGATTATATGTATACCAAGAAATCAGCATCTAAGTCATCAATATTTTGGATATGTACTAAACGTTCATCAGGCTGTCGTGGAACTGTACGGACAGATATTGGTATGACTGATATTGTGATAGGTCAAGATCATGACCACCCTCCATCTGAAACAAAAACTAAAGTTGTGAAGGTTCGTGCTGTAATGAAAGAACAGGCCAAACAAACAAATGACAAACCAGCTACAGTTTACTCGAGCAGCATCATTACTGCAGATGAATGCACATTAGCCTCCCTCCCTCCAGCTAGCATATGTAAAAGAACCATACGTAATCAGAGAACACCAGAGTTTCCCAAAGTACCTGAAGACATTACGCGTATCCAAATAAATGGTGAATGGTCACAAAACGTAAATGGAGAACAGTTCCTTTTCCATGACAGTGGGCCAGACAGCGACAGCCGTATAATAGCGTTTGCCACTAACACACAACTCCAGCGTCTAGCACAGTCCAACCATTGGCTAATGGATGGCAACTTTGCCATGGCACCGACACAGTTTAGCCAGATATTTGCGATACATGTTCCTCTAGGAGAATCTACAGTACCCTGTGTCTTCGCCCTTCTACAAGACAAAAGACAAAGCACATATGAATCATTGTTTCAAGCTGTCTTTGACACATGTACAAATACTGGATACCAGCCTGACCCCTTAACAGTAACGGTAGACTTTGAAATCGGTTTGAGACAAGCCTTGCGCACTGTATTTGGAGACCACCTTACAATACAAGGATGCTTCTACCATCTTACACAAGCAACATGGCGAAAGGTTCAAGAATCAGGGTTGACCGACATATACAAGCGTGACAATGAATTTAAAAAAAATTTGTGGCATGTTAGATGCACTTGCATTCCTTCCTGTTCAGGATGTCCCACTTGGAATGGATTACCTTAAGACACTGGATATTCCACATACAGCAGAAATGGTGAACTACTTTGACAGTACCTATGTCACAGGACGTTTCAGAAATATTCTAAGAAATGGAGTAGATATAATTCGTAGAACACCTGCAAGATTTCCACCTCCAGAATGGAATGTGAATGACACAACAATAAACGACGGGCAACGCACAAACAATCAGTGTGAGGGTTGGAATAATCGCTTTACACATCTAGTTGGTCACCAGCATCCACATGTATGGAAATTAATAAAATTTCTAAAACTTGAAGAAAGATCAGCAGCAGCATCCATGGCCCAGCACGATATTGGCAACTTTCACCCAAGAAAAAAACAAAGACGTTATGTAAATCTCCAGTCCAGACTTAGCCAACTGTGTGTAGAGTATAGTGATGGTAATCGTGACATTGCCAACTTTTTGAATGCAGTTGGGCATTCCATTCGTTTTGATCTATAAAAGTGTCAAAGAACCAAGAACCTAACATCTAATGGTGAGCACCTTAAAAATAGATTTCTATACTAAGGATAAGTGTAAACTTGTTTGGCTGTTGTAAAACAAATCAAGGAAACATTGGACAACAAAAAAAGTAGCCTACCAAGAGCTTATTATGGATAATTTGTTCTTTTGTAGCAATGTTTTAAAAACTTCCTCTGCTGTGTGATACAAAAAGCCATCCTCAGTTGTTACGATGTTACTTGCCTAACTTGTTTTGAAATAAATTTGGAAACATTGGAATGAATCGAAAACATGGAAAAATACAAGAAATTGCTCATAATGAGCTCATTATGCGCAATTTCTTCATTATGGCAATGTTTTTTTTTTTAAATGTCATGTGCCGCGCAACACAGACATCAGCTGATATGAGACAATCTATTTGATCTGTTATGAACACATGAGAAAACATTGGAACAAAAAGAGAAACTGTTCATTATGCCCTCATAATCAATAATTTCTTCTTCTGTTACAATGTTTTGCAAATTTTTACCACTGTGTGACAAAAAAAGCCATCTGTTATTGATGAGGGATAAATTTTAAATTGCTTTGAAAACTGTTGTGTATACAATGTATGAAAATCTGTGCAACTAAAGGAAAAGTTACTACTGATCATTATAGTTTGGGCAATTTCTTCTTTTGTTGCAATGTTTTTCAAATCTTCTCCGTTGTGTGATACAAGAAGTCATCATCAGTTGGTCAGATTTAACTTGCTTAGGGTGTTGTAAAATAAATAAGGAAACACTGGAACAAAGGGAGAAATTACTCATTTTGAGCTTAATATGGGTAATTTGTTCTTAAGTATCGATGTTCTTCAAATTTCATCTGCAGTGTGACAGAAAATAACTATTGTGTCATTTTATACAGGAGAACCTAACCAAGCAGATGAGCACTTTTTTCTAATGTCACAATATTCAATGAATTTTAAACCCTTGACCACACATTCCTGAGTTTTGAAGACCTAGACGAGGAAGCCTGTTGAAAACATTGTGTGTTAACCAGCAATTTGTTTTCTGCTTTCAGTTCATGCAAGTCTAAATTTTGTCATGTGGTAAAGACTTAATCCTTTATCAAACAACCCCTAGTTTTTATGACCCTGAGATCTATAGGAGCCTATAGAAAACATGGTGGGAAAATAAGACAATGCTGGTAACCAGCATTGTCTCCTTTTCCCACAATGTTTTCTGCCCTGCTGGAAACAAATTTAATTTTTGGAATTACATTTATTTGTCATCTTCAAGTGTTTTTAATTTGGACCAGTCTAATATTGTGCAGTTCGGTAAAAAGTTCAATAAATGGTACATGCTAGATATAACTTATAATATTTATGTCCTTACTTTCTATTGATGTTTCATTATATGTTTTCGAATTAAACTTGAATACAACCAGTAAGATATTGATGCAATATTGTTTATGAATTGTGATGAATGGGTTGTTTAAGGAAGTTTTCCCTAACATACTGTCCTTTTGAAAACATTGCAAACCTTGGTAAAAACATCTGTGAAAAAGTATCTTGGACAATAGTATGTGATCTTAGAACTTCTGGGCTTGTATTCACCAACCATTCTTAAGAATGTTCTTTGTCTTTTTCTCAAGAAATTTCTTGTTCTACATTTGTCATTCGGTATAGCCAATCAGGAGTTATGTCACTTACAAATTTAAAAAATCTTAGAGAATAATACTAAGAATAATCTCAAGAATGGTTGGTGATTACAGACCCTGTTAGTCCATATACCAGTCTTGATTTTGACTGACTGCTATCTTAGATGATTCAGAGGCCAGAAATAAGTCAACCCTGACAAGATTTCGAACTTGCTAAGCCTTGACCAACTGAGCTAACCCCACATATTTATACCATGATAAATACCTCTGACATTTTTACCTATGGCATATTTACCACTTTGACTCTGACATTTTTACCTATGACATTTTTACCTATGGCATTTTTACCTCTAACATTTTTACTTACATTCCAAACAGGAGGATGACAAAAAAGCATTTAGACATTTTGATATTTTCTTTTTTTTGGGGGGTTTACAGATTTTTTTTTTAATAAATTCAAACTATGAGGTTTCAGATTTAAATAAACGGACTATCCATTTCTCTGTTTTAGATTACAAAATGTTATCAATTTAATCATTTTGTATAAATAAATCGAACCAATGATCCAGGGGTTTCAAGCCCTGTTCATTACCGACTTAGCTACCTGGTTCGGCAAACGGCAAAACTTTAGACTAGTCCAAATCCAAAGCATTTGAAGCCGACAGGTTTAACGCGGGTCAAATAGTGGAAATTGCCTTTGAAAAAGTGCAAAGTATTGCGGGAAATGAGAAAATGCTGGTTTCAAGCATTTCCTCCTTTTCAAATGTTTTCGAGACGCCTTCTTTCCCCGGGTCGTTAAAACTCCCTCTGGGATTGCCAAAGAGATTGGATGAAAGGTAAAATGGATGCTTTAAAATCTGTGTGGGGTATTTTAAAATGAGATATGGGTGGAGGTCTAGATCATGAAGATAACAAATGTAGCTTCAGTTCAAATTTTAAATCTTCCAGTCTCCCTTCACAAAATACTTTTATTCCATCATCTTTTTGGGTTAAACAGAAATACGTCAAGATTATTCTTCATTTAAAGGTGTGAAGGGTTAATTCGGTGTGTTCCTTTGATCTCGGTATCGCACTGCCGGGTGGGCGACTGAAGAGCCGTAATGTACAAATTGACGTGCACGTGTCACATTAACCCTTTACCAAACGACAAAAATTTAAGCTAGTGTATACTAAAAGCATTTTCCAACAATGATGTAATGTTGCTCGAATGGATTTCTTTTTTTTTTTTTTTCTTTTTGAAAAGGTAGAAACACTGTGGGAAAGGGAGAAAAATTTGGTCATCAGCATTTTTTCTTTTTGAAAGCCATCTTCCTCGGGGTCGTTAAAACCCAGGGATTGTTTTGTAAAGGATTAAAAAGACTCTTTTTAACTGTTTTTGATCTGAATTCACCGTTATGTTGTTCATTTCTGGGTAGATTTGGAATATAACACGTTACAGAAGGTAAGTTCATTCTTAGTCTCTACTTCCACATATTGCTTCCGTGCTTGTGTACTCCTCAGAAGTAAAGTTGCGCTTGTGCGCATGCGTAATCGAAGAGTACTCAAGGGGAGGCTACCTAGTTTCCGGAAAGGCCTATAGCTTTCTTCCTCGGTGTCCATAAAACTCAGGACTGTATGCTGTTAAACTACATCCAAGTTTCAAGACATTCAAAAAACATGTAAGTAGAAACTCTTTACCATCTTACCCCCCCCCCCAAAAAAAAATCGGTTGGAGCTGAAGTGGTAAAGAGTTTCTGGAAAAACAAAAATTACCTTTTTCCCCAATGCTTGCAATAGCTTTCTTCCTCAGTGTGAAAGTATAAGAAGTAGAAACTCTTTACCATCTTACACGCACACGCGCACACACACACAAAAATCACTTGGGACTAAAATAGTAAAGCGGTTCTGATATTTTTTTTTGTTTCTTTTGACTTAGATAAAGTTCAAGTTTCAAGACATTGAATAGCAAGTAAGTAGAAACTCTTTACCGTCTTTCAAAAAAAGAAAAAAAAAATCACATGGAGCTTAAATGGTAAAGAGTTCTTGAAAAAAAAAAAGTTTGTTTTTTTTAAACTTTTTCTTCAGTGTTTCCAATAGCTTTCTTCCACAGTGCGTTTTTTGCTATTGGATAAAATTTGAGTTTCTGGAACTTGAAAAAACATATAGGTAGAAACTCTTTACCATCTTACAAAAAAAAAGGGCCATGATGGCCCTGTATCGCTCCACTGGCTAATACGTAAAATCCCTACATGCCAAACATTACAATACTTGGCCAATTGGTTTTGAACATAAGACCCCTGAGACAGGACTAAAATTGGTTGCCCAAGTTGTTATGGTAAGTAACAAGAAAATTTCTAAAGATTTCACTTCATAAGCCCATGTAAAACTTCTGACCCCTGGGGTGGGGTCAAATTCGACCCTAGGGCTATAATTTGGGTACTCTTGGTAGAGGTCCACTAGATAAAGCCACATGCAAAGTTTGGTAACCCTAGGCCTTATGACTGAGTACAGGGAAATTTCTAAAGTTTTGTCTATATAAGCCCATATAAAAATTGTGACCCCTGGGGCGGGGCCAATTTTGACCTTGGGGCTGTAAGTTGGGCACTCTTGGTAGAGGCCCACTACATAACGCCACATGCAAAATTTGGTAGCACTAGGCCTTATGGCTAGGTGCAGGGAGATTTCTAAAGTTTTCTCTATATAAGCCTATGTTAAACTTGTGAACCCCCGGGGTGGGGTCAAATTTGACCCCGGGGCTATAAGTTGGGCACTCTTGGTAGAGGCCCACTAGATAAAGCCACATGCAAAATTTGGTAACCCTAGACCCTATGGCTAGGTACAGGAAGATTTCTAAAGTTTTCTCTATTTAAGCCTATGTAAAACTCGTGACCCCCGGGGCGGGGTCAAATTTGACCCCAGGGCTATAATTTGAAGAAACTTAATAGAGGTCTACTAGATAAAGCTACATGCCAAATTTGGTAGCCCTGGGCCTTATGGTTTCAGACGAAGATTTTCAAAGATTTCCAATATTAAGTTTTGTTGCCTTGGCAACCAGAGTTTTTTAAGTTATTAAATTCTTTCAAGAAATTCTGAAGAGGACCATGGCAGGATCATTTCTGTGAAGTTTCATCAAAATTGGCTGGGTAGTTTCAGAGATGTTTAAAATAAAAGTTAACGCACGGACGGACGGACGCACGACGGACAACGGGCCATGACATAAGCCCGGTAAAGAGTTTCGAAAAAATAGAAAAAGAAGGAATACCTTTTTCCTCAATGTTTGCAATAGCTTTCTTCCCCGGTGTCCATAAAACTCAGGACTGTATGCAGTTGACAAAATTCGTTTCAAGGCACTAAGAAAACATAGAAGTGGAAAATCTTTTACATCTTATCCCCCCCCCAAAAAAAAAAACACCACTTGAAGCTAAAGTGGAAAAGAGTTTGTGCAAAAAAGGAAAAGTCACTTCTTTCCCACAATATTTGCAATAGCTTTCTTTCCCAGTGTAGAAGTACAAGTAGAAACTCTTTACCGTCTTACACACACTCACAATTTTTTTTTAATCGCTTTACACTTTTAGGTCTGAAAATGGTAAAGCGTTTCCGACTTTTTGGCTTCTTTCATCTTTTTCCGCAATGTTTCCAATAGCTTTTTTCCCTCAGTGTCCATAAAACGCAGGCCTGTATGCTGTTAAATAAAGTTCAGGTTTCAAGACATTCAAAAGCAAATAAGTACAAACTCTTTTCCATCTTGCACAAAAAAAAAATTCACATGGAGCTGAAATGGTAAAGAGTTTTTTAAAAAAATGTTTTTTTTCTCCCCTTTTTCTTCAATTGTTCCAATAGCTTTCTTCCACAGTGTCCACAAAACTCTTCAATTTTTGCTGTTGGATAAAGTTCAAGTTTCCCGACATTGAAAAAACATACAGGTAGAAACTCTTTAACATCTTACAAAAAAATAGGAGCTAACATGGTATAGAGTAAAAAAAAAAAACTTTCTTCCACAATGTTTGCAAAAGATTTCACTGCCTTGTCAGATTCCCCTGCTAGAAATTGCCGGGTTTTTTTTTGTAGCCGACGCATGTACTCCATGTGTTTTTGTTGTTTCAAAGATGACAAAAAGTGTTCATGACCTCTTGCCATAAAAATTTAAGAAATTATATTACGCTTTATACTTCTAACGATATCAAATAGCCGTATTCAATTATTTTCGAACTCTACAGCCATCGGTACATGAAAAAAGATTTTAACTGCTTGACCCTTTCGGTTCGACCTAGGTCTATCGAATAGGTCAGGAATCAGACTGCACTTACTAGGAGGTTATAAGTACAGCGTTTGTGAAATAAAAATAGACACAAACCTTCTGGTGAAATTGTTCATTTGTTAGCGTTTAACACGCTTATAGGTTTAAAGCGGTTCATGATCGGGCCCGAACAAAGAAAGTCGAAAATGATTGGGTGAATACCTTTCAGGACCGCTCTAAACGTTAGGCATATTGTAACTGTCACTTTTATTTGTCTGTAATATGTGACACAAAAAGCGTTTAACACGCATAAGATATTAATCTGAATTCCCACTTGAGTTGGTCGTATAGCCTTGATACTGGAATATATGGAAAGCCATGGCTGTCTTATATCGTTCTTTTACAGTTCATTGCACCGTGGTTGTAGTAATAACGTTATATGGTTTCATTACTATATATTAAATGAAAACATGTTTATATGGAACCAACCTTCATTATATTAATCCATAACTTCAATATATTGAACAGAATAGTCCATGTATTAATCTGAAGTAGCATTATATAATATCATTTGAACAATGTATTAGACGGTAAATCCTGTGTATGGAACCATTCAAATCATGTATTGAACCAACTGTCCTTATATGATACGGAATCATCTATATATTGAACCAAACTGTGTTTCTATTAATGCATTTGTCCATATATTGAACCAAAGAAGCATGGTATGGTTTGGATTCATCAAATTAATTGAACAAAACTGTGATTGTTTTAATGTGTTTGTCCATATATTGAACCAAAGAAGCATGGTATTGTTTAGATTCATCAAATTATTGAACCAAACTGCGCTTTTATTAATGCATTTGTCCTTATATTGAACCAAAGAAGCATGGTATGGTTTGGATTCATCAAATTATTGAACAAATTTGTGTTTGTATTAATGCATTTGTCCTTATATTGAACCAAAGAAGCACGATACGCTTTCATTTAGACATTATATTAAACGAAAATTCCTTTCTAAGATCTCAATTGTCTTTATGTAGGATATATAAGAAAAAAAAAAAACAGCGGCCATGAAATTTTAATGTTTGGACATTGACTTTAAAAGGCCATAACTGAGTCTTTTAACTCTTAACTAAACTATCCCGTCTTTGATGATTCCCTGCAATATTCCTTTTTCCACAATGTTTTCAACAACCGTCTTTCTCGGGGTCATCAAAAACGGGATAGTTTGGTTAAGAGTTAAAACACTCGTTTATGACCTTTTAAAGTCAGAGAAACAATGTCCAAACATTACAATTTCATGGTCGGTTTTTTTTATTACTTTATATCCTGAATAAATAGACAATTAAGATCTTAGATATTTACATCTGTGATATTGATCTGCATTGCATTCGAAGGAAAGTCTGATCTTGATCTATTGTCTTCAATAGTTGTTTTTGCGGACAGTGTATGATCTTCACTGTTTGCTACTTCATTACGCATTCTGGCAATAGCAATATTGAAATGAAAATATTATGGATGTTTTTTCTAAACGAAAAGGCCTATGCATTTATTTAGCGCTATAAGGTTAAAGGGAAAAAAGGTTTGTCATCATTTTCGATCATAGCGTGTTTTTTTCCAGTGTTGGTATAGAAAACACCCGAGCTAGTAACGATATAAAGACGAAACGAATAAAGGTAGGGCGGTGTAATACACCATCGATTGGTTTAATACAAAGCAACTTCGTGCAATATGTTGTCAAGTTGAAACCATATATGGTTAAATTGGTATGATATTAGAACAGTTGGTTCAAAATATAGTTTGACTGTAATGATATAAAGGAATTTTCGTTTAATATAATGTCTAAATGAAAGCATACCATACCATCATTATGTATCAATGATGATCACTTGTCATATGAAAACATACCCATTAACAATGCACGTAAAATTTGTCACAATAATGGAGAATGTACTGGTCACAGAGGTTTCAAGGACTGCATCTTTGGTAAATATTAAAGGCTATCATGTAGATAATTATTTTCTTATCATGAAGAGAGGCCATAGTTATGATCTTGAGCTGATGTAGAGGCTGCATTTTCAACACTTTACAGGGAATCGCCAAACAGGGATTGACTTGATTTTTTTTTTCCGCAAAAAGTATCTCTTCTGTTTGTACTCGGGTGAAGCTCTTCGTTTGCAGTCGTACCGCCTGCAACGGTCTTTAAGTTTAAGTTGCCTGTAGAATTGAGAATTCCTCAGCACACTGATGCCAGCAGCTTGCGCTAATTGTAGACTGACTTGGTCCGAGTGAAGTCGAATGCACAGCCGAATGGCAAAGGGCTGGAAAATTCTGGCTCCAACAAATGGACTTCGGAGCAAGTCGATATACTGTGGAGTGCAGGCTCTCACACATGTTTGTATTATGAAGTTTGACCATACTCTTCAGGCCATCTTCATCAAACATTTTGTTGATTTCATTTTGGATTAAATGTAGATCTCTTCGACTAAGTTCTAAGTGAACTCCATAAGGCAGCATGTTTGTACTGTATGAGGAAAGGTGGCTTTTACATACTGATGACTTCTTTCGGCACTGTCGATGGTCACCTGATAAACAATTCGTAATGTTAAGAACTGCTGCTGTGCCACTTTCGATAAATGATTGGTCATATTTTTTCAGTGTCCGTGCATTTTTCAGCTCCATTCTTACGCAAGTTCTTATACAGCTGGCCAGCTTCTGAATATACCCTTTTTTATTGTACGCTTTTGGAATGCTGTATAGAGGAAGTGCTCTGACAAGTCGTTGAGTGTCCTTAGTCTGTGCACAAAACATTTGTAGTGGGAAGGTCTTGAACCACTTCTAGAATTGTAATCTGTCATCACTTTAGCAAGCTGTGTGCTGGCATCAGTCGTGATTGAACGAAGTGTTACAAGTCCTGCTCTTTCCACATTGTTTAACATACCGTGCAGAAGTGAGCGCTCACTCGCTGCAATTGACTTATTGGAGCTATATGTCTTCTTACACTTTGCCCCTTTGTGGTCACAGCCTCTAATTCTGCAATGTATATTGGCCACAGCTGCTGCAATTGGTAATTTTCTGGTGGTCGTATGTTCTATAATTGCGGCAAAACTCTGTTGGGCCTTTTCGCTGCCACCTTGAGGCCTGCTTTAGTATGACACGTCGTATTGTGCATCGACCCGTGGTTCATTCAGCGAAGTCACGTGTCGCAAATATTTTTTATTTTTTTCCATTTGTTGCTCATTCAGGTGAACCATCTTATCACACAATGTGCTGAATTTTCTCTGAAGCACTGTTCTGCTAGGAGCTTTGATATTTAGACATGTCAGAACTGTGGTAATGTCTGGCAGGCCCATTTTTGTCTTGACTGCAGGCAATACTGCCAATTCATTGAGTTCACCAGCCGTTGGTCCGTAAGCCTTTTTCACAGTGTCTGATAGCTGCAGTGGCTGTAGACTGAAATGGCACACTCTGCACTTCATAGACACAGATACACAGAGGCCCGTGCGGTCAACAATATTAACATTAAACCTAGGGATTTTGCAGGAATTCCCGTGCACAAGACTAGAAAAGGTCACCTTTAAAACGCATGATTCGACATTTCTTTTTCCAAAAATAGATTTTTTTCAATGTCACGTTTTATCATCCGAAAGAATTATTTATCAAAAGTATTTCGGTATTAATTTTCGAAAAGCGAGCAATCGTTCTTTCGTGACTTACATTTCGGGAAGAAAAAGATTCGTTTGTATTATGTCTTTACAATTTCAAACACTGGGGGCAGAGCAATGCGGTGTATGCTATGAAGATAAAGAACGTTACTTCATAAATCTGTGTAAATGCAAGGAACTTCTTTGTGAGGATTGCTTTAAAAATGTAGACAAGTGTCCTTACTTTAGATTATCGTTAAACAAACGAGAAACGTTTCAAATATATTTTTGGAGCCAGACATATCAAATTATACCTCAGTACCAGGATTTTTTCATTCAACTTCCCTCTCTCGTCAAGAGACGAATAGAGCCAGGAAAAATTGGAATTTCTGGTTTCGTTACTTCAATGGACGTGAGATTTTAAGACCTTACTTACATCCTTACTTACAAAGACACATATTTAAGCATGATCCATTCCCTTATCTTTTAAATACAGGTCGATTCGATGATCGAGACGGAGCCGGCATATGTTTGGATAATACAGAAGCGCGACGTTTCGTTCAAAGTCAATTGTCAACTTTCTTAAACAATCAACAGTATAATTATTAAAATTGTTTGAACTTTTTTTTTTTCCCCGTAGAAAAAATTACTTAAACCCTTACAAATTTAGGGAAAAAACCTGAAACCATTTTCGGCAAAAGACGTAAAGTAACTAAATATATAAAATTCCAAATAATTTGCGGTGAAAAGTGTACAATATGGGAAATGGAAAAGATTGTAACGAATTTAATCAAGAAATTTTAATGACTTTGATGACATCTGTCGATCCTTTACACATGCAACCCTCTTCGATTGACAAGCACACTATTGTCATGTGTATACGTTGTAAAGTTGGTGTTTGTCAACTAGGAAAAAAGAAACCTTTCACAAAGACAAATGGAGAATTTATATTTATAAGTGATGCGGAATGTAAATTTTGCTCTTTTGTTTTTGAGTTTTGTTTCCTTGTATGAACAGTGACGTGTAATAATTAAATTATTATTAACAGTTCTCATACTATCATTACTTGATTTGTTGTCTTTAATTCTATACAATATGCTCAATCTATAACTGAAATGGAGAGAGAATTGTACGCAAAATATATTGGATCTGGTCTACGAGTTTGTTTAATGCAACGCGATTACTGTTTATATCTTTGTATAAGGGATATTTCTAGGAGAACTCTAATTTCTATGCCATGGAGTCGCGCTCCACTTTTGAGAAAATGCTTATCTGACTTGGAGTTCTTTGTGCGGGAAATGGCAACAGGTACCCACTTCTTAACGCAGGCCGAGATACATGAGTATTCTACAGAACTAGGATCTGATTTGTTTTTATTTGGTGTGCATTTAGGATATAGTCGGCAACAAATGGAATCTTTAAAACGTGAATACCCTCGTCAAATAGAAACCTTATTATATGTTTTAATCGATGGTTGGAAGGTGCGCTAAAAACGTGTGATGAAAACCCGAAATGGCTTCTCGCAGCAGCATTTTGTGCTATTCACAACAATAAAACAGCTGTAAGAATCTTAGGTGGCAGGGAATTACTGCAAAGGGTAAAAGGATTAATAGCGAAAAACACAACTGTGGACAAAATACGTTCCATTACGTTCAATTAAATGAAGCTGACAGCGCCTTCAGAACTTTGATTTTACCAGTAGGGCCTTTTCGACTACAGTAAACAAGTGACCCGAGGGTATAATGTATTTAAAAAAATAATTACTTAAAAATATGTGTAGTTTCATACATTTCGTCTGCGTCAATTGTGTTTACACCTTGTAAATACTTTGCGTAAGGTGTAAAGTAGAATTAAATGTGACGTATGCAAAGGATATATTCAAACAACTGAAATTAGGAGATGGGTGTCTAAATATCATGTTCTTGTGTTTCTCACGCGGCTACCGTTCAAATTATGGCGCGAGTTAACACCCACCTTCTTTGTTTGTTTTTTTCTAAATCTGTTTCTTGTGTTTTTTTACGAAGTGGAGACACTAACAGTCAGGCCTAAAGAATGCTGCGGTTCGTATTTCTGCACCATCGAATATATATCGGAGGAATTTATAATGTGGAGGGTATACATTTCAATAAACTTGAACGACTGAAGGTGACACCGCATTTCCGGAATGCAACGCTAAATGTGTCGTCAAAGCACAAACTAGAATTGTTTGAAATAGCAGATGGCGTGGACATCCCCGAGGCATGTAATGCTATTACTGGTTGTGGGAAATCACAGATATTGGTTGTTTTGTTCAGCGATGATCCTTTTCAAAGAAAGTCAATGAATTGCTGTGTAAGTTTGTTTGTTTGTGTAGTGTTTTACGACGTATTAACAGTATTTCAGTTATTTAACGGCGACAGTTCATAAATCCATGTTTTCCTAGACTATTTTTTAACCAGTCCATTATCCTGACATTGGCGGGTCAGTCGTAATGCTATCCCCATAATCCTGAGCGTCAAGTGAGGAAGCCATTACTACCACTTCTTAAGACTTTGGTCTGTCGCGGCCGGGGATCGAACCCACGACCTCCCGCTCACCTGCTGTGTAAGTATACATGGAAACAACACATAATTTTTACAGTCAATCTCAGTAGCTTTTCGTTTAAGTTGATCAACTTTGCTGCATATATGTGTACACCTGTAATGACTGATGGCATTCGATTTGGTTTTTAATATTTTCATATGATCTCATCTTGTTTTTCAGCATGAAAAGACTTTTCTAAGATAACATTTTTCTGCCCATATATATTTTGAGAAATAATACAAATCTATTGCACAGGACGACTTTTCATCTCTTTTCCAGATTCATAATGAAGATACAGCCGTTGATCTCACCACAACGTGTAAGGTTACGTCAGTCATATCAAGTGAACATACACCAATGGAAGCAAATCAAGCTACAATGATTGAAGCTACATCAGCTGTGTTGATTGAACCTATACCGACTACGACAATCGAAACTACTTCATTGACTGAACCTATACCGGCTACAACAATCGAAACTACTTCATTGGTTGAAGCAGCAACACCTGCAGCATCCTCTGTGACTAAGCATGAGAATCAGTGTGAAGTTCTGCTTCATACAGGTACATTCAGTTATCAAGGATTTAAACATTATATTCTATTATACTGTCTTCTTTCTATGTTATTCATACTATGTATTTTAGCTTCAATGTATTTTGTAAAGTACATAAAAAAGGAATCAAAAGATTGTAAGACATCTGTATCGAGAAGTGCATGGTCCACCAACATTCCATGACAATAATGAAGACTATACGCATCCCATGACAGCATATATCTTTCCGTCTTCCAATAGTTGTGAGATTGAAGATATTTATGAAGATATTGAGAGAAGAGATGTAAAAGCACTGCAAATGACAATGATTCGGCAACAAGAAACAAGTCATTTGTAGATATATTCCATGTTTCAATTAGCCAGATGGTAATTGATATCAAAGGAATTAACCCTTTCCCAAACGACAAACTTTTGGACTAGACCAAATTGAAAGCTTTGTCAGATACAGGGCTCCCGCTGTCGATTTTGATACAGTGGTTTTTAAACCGTTTCCCAAACGACACAGACGGGATTGTACAGTAAAGAGCTAGAGACACTGATGATAGATAGCCCTTTTTAAACTTAGCAGATGTTGAGTTTTTGTCATAAACAAAAAGTATTATTTAAGTATATTGATGCAATTAATATTGATACGAGTAAATAATTTGATAAATACTATTGTACTTTCGTTTTTTGCTCATTGACACAAGATAAATACTTTTGTACTTTTGTTTTTTGCTCATTGACACAACCATGAGATGATAAATTCATTTGTCCAATTCTCAATAACATGTGTGCCCGGGCCTGTATTTCTGTTTTAAAATTGGCACCAACTGGCTCCAATCTAGCGCAAACTTTTCTCATTTGGCGAAAGGGAAGGCGCAAGAAAAAATATAGCCAGGGGAACCCCTGAGATAACAATTCAACTGTTGCTGAAAATATTATTTCTTTCTATGATAGCGTAGAAAACACTGTGGAAAAAGGAGAAAATGCTGGTTACTAGCATTTTCTCCTTTTCTTGCAATCTTTTCAAAAGGCTTCTATTCCAGCCCCGTAAAAACCAGGGATTGTTTGGGGAAGGGTTATGTGAAAAAAAAAAATATTTTCTAATATTTTCTATTCACCCTTTCCAATATTTTCTATTCACCCTTTCCATCATTTACTTTCTATATTTAACCTTTTAACTCTTTACCAAACGACAGAATTTTAGGTTTGTCCAAAATGAAAGCATTTGCAGACGACAAAATAAAAGTGACTGAAAATTTTAAATTTGTTCTGTGAAAGGTAGAAAACATTGTGGGAAAAGGAGAAAATGCTGGTTTCCAGCATTTTCTCCTTTTCCCACAATATTTTCTAAAGGCTTCTTTCTTAGGGTCGTCAAAAGTAGGGATTTTGTGGTAATGGATTAAGGAACATAAACTGGTTTTGATTCATGTAGTTTACAACTTTTGTAAACATATCGACAAATGATAAATTTTTTTGTGGGAAACTTTCACCATTTGTTCATGAAATTTTATAAAAAAAAAAAAAAAGGTGTTTGAGTTAAGATGGTCTTTCACTTTTTATCAGTACTTTTTTAAAAGTTGTTGGATGCAAAACCAGTCTATGTTTCTAAAACCATATATCCCAGTACTAATAACTCTTTTTCCAGGCATGAAGATTTTGAACCATTCAAACTTTTTTTCACAGGCCTGATGTAGAAATATTTGAAAACATTGTGGAAAAGGAAGGAAATGTACATGATGAACATTTTCTGCTTTCTCGCTTTGTTTTCTGGTCAAAATTTTCTCTGGAAAATTGTTAATCAGTTTATTATTCCGTCATATTTTCACTATTCCAACTTCCCATATATTTTTCCTTTGCAGTAATTGGATTAGGTACAACTGTTGGTGTTGTCATTGTTGTTCTCATACTTGGGATAGTGATGCTATGCGGGCACAGGCATAACTGGTGGAGACTGAAAAAGGTTACACTGGCCAAGGATGGCTTTTCTTTCCATCTAGATAATCTACATGAATCTGGATTATCAAGAAGCCTCTCTGACTCTGCTTTAAATGTGACAGCAACCTCTGCGAGCACACCTTCGAATATGTATTCCAATCCCGCCGTTGTAGCCACATCTACACCAAAAAGACCTATCACAAGGCTCCAAGCAAAGAGGTTAAGGGAAAGGGACATTGTATAAAATGTATTTCATCCATTTTTCAAATCTACTAAGGTAGATTACTGGACTTTTGTTCTTTCTTATGCATATTTCATATGCAATTATGACTCAAAACATGTTGATTGTAGCATGTTGTGTAAAAGTCCTCTTGGTTGCTGTTGATTGTTCCATGTTGAATCATGTTGCGTTAAGCCTTTAAGGAACACAGATTCCTTTTGAAAATGCATGAAGTAGTCTATGTTCGAAAATATATTGACAAAAGGTGAATTTGCTTGTAACGAGAAATTTTGCCTTTTTGTTAATATATTTTCTTATCTCTGCAGTAAAGGTATTTTCAAATTGAATACCTATTCATAGTTTCATCATTATGCTTCCAAAGTTTTCGGCAGGCCCACCTATATTCTTTAAAGGGTTAAAAAAAGACTTCTTTTACATATCTTTGTTAAAATGTTTTCAAAACATTATTGACTCAGTGTTTTGAGTCATTCAAAATCAAATTAGAATTGTGACAAAATGAGAAACTGTTCACTCTGATATTTTCTTCTTTTGTAACAATAGTTCTTTAAGTCCTCTATGCTTCCATATGTATTCCAATCCCGCCATTGCAGCCACATCTACACCAAAAAGACCTATTGTATAAAATGTATTTCATCCATTTTTCAAATCTACTAAGGTAGACTACTAGACTTTTGTTCTTTCTTATGCATATTTCTTATGCAATTATGACTCAAAACATGTTGATTGTAGCATGTTGTGTAAAAGTCCTCTTGGTTGCTGTTGATTATTCCATGTTGAATCATGTTGCGTTAAGCTTTTAAGGAACACAGATTGCTTTTGAAAATACATAAAGTAGTCTGTGTTCGAAAATATATTGACAAAAGATGAATTTGCTTGTAACGAGCAATTTTGCCTTTTTGTTAATATATTTTCTTATCTCTGCAGTAAAGGTATTTTCAAATAGAATACCTATTCATAGTTTCATCATTATGCTTCCAAAGTTTTCGGCAGGCCCACCTATGTTCTTTAAAGGGTTATAAAAGACTTCTTTTACATATCTTTGTTAAAATGTTTTCAAATCATCATTATTGACTCATTCTGCAGGCCCACCTATGTTCTTTAAAGGGTTAAAAAAGACTTCTTTTACATATCTTTGTTAAAATGTTTTCAAATCATTATTGACTAAGTGTTTTGAGTCATTCAAAATCAAATTAGAATTGTGACAAAACGAGAAACTTCATGTGACCAAGGTCAAGGTCACCGACTTAGGTCGCAGTTCCTCAAAACAAGTGCTGTCAGGGGCATTCTTGTTTGAACTGAGCACAGGGTTAATTCTTATTAGATTGTATTTCATAGTTTCAATTCTGTAGCTTGTACTAGACATTATATTTAGAACTTAAAGGAAGAAGAACAACAAAAGTTATATAGGATTTAATAGACATTTGAATAGGAGCTTGATTATATAGATATTACGTAAGAGCTAGATTATTTTTTATATTCACATGTGTTTCCTGAAAAGAATTCCCTGATTGTATTCTGCAAAGAAATATGAAATAAAACTTATTATGTATCTTTGTTTGGGGTATATTTTTGCGACTTACGTTTACAATTACTCTGACAACATTTAGACTTGATAATACTGGCAGCTTCTTACATGTAATTTAGAAATGGGGAACGAATTAAAATCGTCGGAAAGAACACTGTCACACCTAGCTCACTGCTGTTCGAGCTTCCAGAACAGAATCGAAAGCAGTGAGCTGGATGGAAAAAATAAAACTTACCTCAGTTTCCATCCGTATCTGAGATGTACATGTTGTCTTTGCCAGGTGAATTTTGAGTGATGCTATCGGAGGTATTGATACCATTATTTAAGCTCTGTATTTGTTGGCATGTCTCCTGGAACGTGTTTTGTTGACGTTCTTCCATATGTAAAGGAGTCGCAACCAGTATATCTGTCGTTGAAAGTAAAGCGCTGTACACACTGACAACATTTTCGGTAACATTTTCGGAAACCATCTCGGTAACATACCTGGGCAACAATGGGCAACAAAAATTTCGTCCTGTCTACAAACGGCAACAGTTCGATAACATGTTTTCCAAATGTTACCGGATGTTTCCTAAAAACAAGGAATTTTGGAGGGAAAATTCTGGCTGGGAACTCATAAGCATGGATGATTCGACAAGATGAAGATGTATTGTTGGGGCCTCTGCCACAATTTTGAGTGTCCTGATTGAAAGACGGCAACGGAGACGAGATGAGAAGAGAAAAGTGTGGACAAGGCCTTGGATATATATGAGAGAGCGGCATGGGGCCTACCACTGCCTCCTTAAGGAATTGAGATTGTCTGACAAGCCTTCATACAGGAATTTCCTTAGAATGGATGAGGCAGCGTTTGATGAGCTACTCCAAAAAGTTGGGCCTCTCATATCAAAGCAGGACACCCACCTGAGGGACTCCATGCCGGCTGCCGAAAGGCTGGCTTTGACTTTACGGTTCCTTGCATCAGGTGAGTGATTCAAAACTTATGTTGGGAGAATAATGATTTTCAAGTTAAAAGACATTGCTCATCACAGTTGAGACAATATTAGCTCTACAGGGTCATAAAAATTCTTTTTTCAGGTGATTCATTCACAAGCCTCCAGTATCTGTACTGGATACCGAAATCAATGATATCAACAATTGTTCCAGAGGTTTGCGATGCCATATTTCAAGTACTTGTGGATGAATACCTTCAGGTAAATTCAATAATTTGAAATACATAGTTTCCATAGAGTAAAGTTTGATTGGGCCTGCTACACTTCCCTTCCTTCGCTGTCAGTAGCTCTCAGACAGGACGCTTAAGGGTTTAGGTGACGTTCCCAAAATCCTGAATCTAAGAACGAGTAGAGCTCCCTCAGCATTCTACGGGGAATATAGAGTAGACTGCCCGTGGTTAGATTGAAATATATTTTGTTTGGAAGGAGCTCCACTTGTTCTTAGATACAGGATTTTGGGTACATGAACTAAACCCTTAATGAAGAAAACAAATAGCACGGGTACGCAAACTAAAGTATATTTTGCTTAAAGAATACAAATTTCTTTTGACTCGGATACTAAAATTCCAACACTAAGCCTAGTAGGCACATAATTTCACAAATTACCTGCAATGTTTTAAAATAATGTCTGTATCATAACTGAGAATCACTACTATGAACTCACAAATCAGAATCTTTGAAGTGCAAACTGCCAGCTCACAAATTCATATAACTCAGTTGTGAATCAGTACTGGTTGATGGAGAGGCAGGAGATGGCGATGGCGACGGGGATGGGCCTCCTTGAAATGGAGAGGGAGTGCGAAACATCTCCTGTCAACTTGGAGGTCTTGCCAGATGAGGCTCAAATGCTCTCATGGGGGCACTTTAAGCCAAGTTTCTGGTGGGAGTGGATAACAATCCTGTATTAGCAGACATCTGCGGAGGAATTGCCATCTGTGGCGGCATTTGCATGGGCATGTTACATGTACACTCAAAAATTACTGTTTGAATTCTGTGTTTTACAAATTTTTTCAATCTTGCATCATCAATGGCTTTCAGTTCTGAAGCTACATACTGTCCAAAGATGTCATCTGCAGATTGTGGCTTTTCCTCCCGCAACTCGGGCATTGTAGCCCTTTCAAGAGCCTCCGCCGCTTTGTTAAGGAGGTTGATCTCACTTTCTTCCATTCGCCTCTTCTTACTCGTTCTTTTGCCTTGAAGAGGTTTCTACCCCCAGCCGGACGGGGGATAGAATTCGCCGGCTGCCGTCCTGCAGAGTGGTAAGACCCCACCAATGGACCCGCCTGTTTGCCGTGGGTGGAGACTCGTAAGCAGGAAAAGAGGGTCCTGGCAGTTGAGGGGAGCCCAGGGATGTCTAGCTCTCTAACACACTGCTTTGGCCTCGGCCTCTGTGTAAACGAGAGCCTAGATGGGCCCGGTCTAGTGCAATCGGCTGGTCGTTTTTAAATTTTGGGCATTTTGAAAATTGTTCATCCTGTTATAACATTGTTTTTGCCGTGAAAAAAATTATCGATCATTGTTTATATCACAACTGCTTTCCTGATACAGCACGTATCACTAATATGTTTGATTACTTACTTGCATGTATTCGTACAGCATCAATTTGTCCATTTTAATTGTGTATCTTTTGTGCTTTTTAGTCCCTAGTCTAATATAGGCTCATGGGCTAATTGGGTTGTGTGGGCTGTTTAGTTGGGCATTGACTTGCGTGGGGGCTTTCTGACCTGGGGATGTTGCCACGCATCTTCTTTGTCGGATTGTTTAGTTAGCATGGCCCAAGTATATCATTTGGGTAACCCTGACATGCAGAGCTGGATACTCCGCTCTACTGGTCATGTCCCCTAAGTTGGACTCCATGGTGGGTAGGGGCCGCAGATGATGAATATTAAACAATAAATCATGGAGAACCAAACAAAAAAACGAACACGAAAAGAACTTGAAAACGAACAGGCTGATGTTGAACCGACTGGACCATTTGCACGATTTCTAATCATTGAATCATTAAATTCAGAAAAACCTCTTGCAAAGCTATCGCCCTTTGTTATAGAAAAGGTACTTGTGTCTTTGGCAGGCTCCCAGAAGTCTGTTAAAAAACTGAAGAACGGCACTTTACTTGAAGTTGAAAAAGCACAACACTCGAAAAATCTATTAGGCTTAAAACTTTTCTTTGACATTCCTGCAAAATGCACTGCACATGGTACTTTAAACTCATCAAGAGGTATTATCAGATGTCCTGATTTAGCCGGTGTTGAGGAAGAGGAAATAGTAAATGAACTAGCATCACAAAATGTTATTGAAGCTAGACGTATTCGTGTATTTCGGGATGGTGTCCGGAAAGACACGAATACCATAGTCCTGAAGTTCAAAACAGCTATACTTCCTAAAACGTTGAAAGTCGGTTACTTGAAGGTTCCTGTGGATCTCTACATTCAAAACCCTCTCCAGTGCTACAGGTGCTTCAAGTTCGGACACCACGAAAGGCAGTGCAATGCTGATGATCATTGCAAAAGATGTGGAACGAACGAAGTGGAAACTTACCATACTTACCCGTGTAGCAAACCTTTCAAATATTTAAACTGCGGTGAAGAACACTATTCAACATCCCGCTCATGTAAAGTATGGAAGAGGGAAAAAGAAATTATAACTATCAAGTACCGTGAAAGCCTGTCATTTGCAGAAGCACGGAAAATTGTTGATGCACGGCAAGCACTGGGTTCATCGTACTCCAGCATCACTAAGTCCAATACAACAAAAACAGTTAACTTGAAAGATGCACAAACTCAAACAAATGATGCCGCAGTGCAAACGGAACCAACTCAGAAACAGACTTCTAATACTGTCAAACCGCAAAAAGCACAAGTGAATAAATCAAAGTGCTGTCAGCACTGTAATCGGTCGACACTGAATTACCACACTGTTTTTGAAAATCACATATCAAATGGTAGTTGTTTAACTGTGTATGGGAGTAAGAACCCCATGTTATATTGCCTTTTATACTGAATTAGAACCTTGACAATGGATAAAGAAATCCATTCTTATTCTTGCAAAGGACTGTGTGGAAATCATCTAATTTAGTAATAAACTGGTTGAGTAATTGGTTGTTTTGTGTTTTTGGTCGCTTTGAACATTATTTCAGTCATATCGCGGCGACAGCCTTCTTATTCATATTTGTCAAGGATTTCACTAGTACTAGGCAAGGGCTCTGAGGTATCCTACCTGATGACACTCCCACGAAAAACACAAGTGTCGAATCCTACACCATACAACTGAACCACCTAGGAACCTTTTTTTTTTCAACCTGTCTTTTACAAATTAGTAGTTTAACGGAATGGTCTAAGTAGAGATTTGCCAGCCGTCAGCAATAGAACGTAAAAGATACGGAATTCTAATCAGCAATTCTTATTGTCAAGCTTTAGACATCACTCTTACAAGATTAACAGTACCTACCAGCCTTTTACTAAAGAAAAAAAAAAAAAACACACACACAAAATTTGATATTCTTTATTATTCTAACTTTAGCAACTTTGGTAACTTTAATATAGTTACAAGACTCACTTTTCTACTAACTATTGGAACACAGACAGAGTGTACTGTAGCACATTGCCAGACTCTTAATAATATCCTTAGTTTTTTACTTTTCAATAATTTGAATAAATCGTATAAAATGTGTTTGCATTTTGACTCCCGAATTGTTTATTTTTGGCCGCTAGTGGGCTATCTATTTCTCTATTTTTAACAAGCCATCGTATCTATCGAGATAAATTGTCCTCTCTAATATTTTTGGCTGGCTAAATCTTCCTGGGCCGAATCACCCTGGCCACAACGTCTGCTTGCCAAATTTTCCAACCGTACTTCTAAAGAATGTAGCTAATATCTACGTAACCGTCATCTCTTCACCAACCTACGAAATTTTAGACTTGTCAAAATCGAAAGCATTTGGACATTACGAATCGAATTTGACTGTAGCCCAAATGATGAGTTGAATCGTTGAAAAGGTAGATAACATCGTGGTAAAAGGAGAAAATGATGGATCAGCATTTGCCCCTTTTCTGCAATGTTTTCAACAGCCTTTTCCCTCAAGGTTGTTAAAACTGGGATTGTGTGGTAAAGAGTTAAAACTCTGAGTTAATCTACTGGCCGTTTTCAGTCAGAAACCACTGTACAAATATTACAGTTTCATTTACAGATCTATATCCTACGCGAACATCCAATTATGATCTAAGATATCTACGTGTGTAATATTGATCTGCACTGCACTCAAAGGACAGTCTAATCTCGATCTTTTATTGTCTGCAAAAGCAACTTTTCTTAACCTTGACCAATACAGGTTATGTATTTGACTCATTCTAATAAGCGAGGAGCATAGCTACAGTAAACCTTGTGCTCTTTATCTGAAAAACTGGACCTTGTGGAAAGGATGAGAATCAACTAATATAAAGTGTCTGGTGAGACATACATATTGTCGAGAGTTTTACCTTAAGACCCTGAATTAACGAAACAGACATGTCAAGCTTGGAAAAGCTTCCTATTTATTGAAGGGCCATTGCTGTCTTGACTAGAATATCTCATATAAAAAAATGTTACGACAGATCCAAGATCTGACTGCATGTTCTATACAGTCTGGTCTGAATCTGCACTCTCTGCAAAGGCAACATGTTTTGCTTAGCCCTCTAAAGAAAAATACCTTGGAAAAAATACATGCTCCTAAACTTTTCCCTGGTCCGTTGATTCAGACATGGAGAATTATATCTTAAGTGAGAGTATTTATGTTGCAGTTCATCCCCCCCCTCCGGAGAAAATGCTCTATTTAACTCAACCAAATGACAAAATTTTATTTTGAAAATCGTTCATATGGTGAAGAAAATGCTGTTGGAAAAAGAGATGATGGTGGTTACAAGCATTTCTCTCTCTTTCCCACTATATTTTCAATGTCCCACAGGATTGTTTTGTCAAGGGTCAGCAGACTGACAGACTGATTCCAATCTAAGCTCATCAAGAAGAAACATGTCACTGACCGTACAAAATGGTAGTGCCGTGTCTGTAAGGGGTTATGAAAATTTAACACATCTGACGCTAAAAAAATGCGTAATCAGATACTGCTGGTCAGTACTGTGAATGGACAGTCTGGCTTGTAAAGTTGCAGGCGTGGGATCACCAGTCCATTCTGAAAATGCTTACGTAATGACCTCTCCGCTACTTAGAAGTTAGAGGTCATAACCCTTACACAAGTTTACATCCCTTTCCCTCACAGCTTCACACTTTTTTGCCTCACTAGCGTTAAACAACCCACGGCCAATCACTATTTTAAACCTACGCCTGTTACGAGTTGCATTTACATCACTTTGCTCTAAAGCAGAACAATCTAAATTTCTAAATTCTTTACAGCAATATTCCTTACAAACTCCTTTCTGTAGCGATTTTATCTTTGCCCCAACCCTAGATGACCCGTGAACTTTTCAACACCTGCAACATATACGGACAACACTCGTCACAACTCGACCGATCCCGTAAATACGTATATAGTGACCAACGACCCACTCGAAGTTTGCCGAATAATATAGACAGTCGACGGCTACAGAATGTGTTTACATCACGCGATACAATTGATTCGCTCTCGTTTCATTCATACAATTACTCATTACCTCTGACCCCATTTCTGATAACTGTTTTGAAAGTAAACTGCTACGAGTTTTTCCATTTCTGCTCGCTAGACATTTTGATTACATTGGTAATATGACAAAATTCAATGCTAAACAAGTTGTAATCACCGTTTATTGCATAATTGAAAAGTTGAGAACGGGATTACTTGACGCCTGTTTACTAGGACTGTTTATTCATTCTTGCGCTCAACCGAAAGTAGTATTTGTAATAAGGTCACGACAGGCTTGTTAAGCGTTGTAATGCTGTAAATGAACGCTGTTACGAGTTGCAGTTACATCAGTTTGCCCTCAGCGGACGGGTTTCCGAAATTTGTGGTCTCTCTAATCGTCCGGCTTACGCCGACCGATTAACTAGAGGCGCTTGAGCGCCTGTATCGCTCCACAGGCCTGATATTTCTATAATGGCGAAAGGAAGTTTTTAACAATTATCATTCAATCCTGCATTTTAGCTCACTGAAGAAACAATTTGGTAGACAACCACCATAGGAACTTACCTGCAAAACAACAATGAAATCCAATGAATAGTTTTAGAGAAGAAATTTTTCAAAGATTTTACTTTATACCATAAAAGGAAAATGAGTCTCCCATAAAAGCCATGTTTTTTGACAGATTTTTTTTTTTTTTAAGGAATTCTGTAAACCTGTATCTAAGGAACATTCCTGCAAAATAATAATGCTATCCAAATAGCGGTTTGGGAGGAGAAGATTTTTAAAGGTTTTTTACTTTGGTTGCCATGGCAACCAGAATTCTTCATGGAACACAATTATTTGAAGGAATTTGAAAGAGGACCACCAAAGGAACATTCCTGTGAAATTTGGTAAAAATCCAGTCAATAGTTTCTGAGGAGAAGTTTTTTAAAGAAAAAGTTTACGGACGCACGAACGGACGGACGCACGCACGCACGTACGCACGACGGACACAACGCCATGACAATAGCTCGCTGGCCTTAGGCCAGTGGAGCTAACAACAATGAAATCCAATGAATAGTTTTAGAGAAGAAATTTTTCAAAGATTTTACTTTATACCATAAAAGGAAAATGAGTCTCCCATAAAAGCCATGTTTTTTGACAGATCTTTTTTTTTTTTAAGGAATTCTGTAAACCTGTATCTAAGGAACATTCCTGCAAAATAATAATGCTATCCAAATAGCGGTTTGGGAGGAGAAGATTTTTAAAGGTTTTTTACTTTGGTTGCCATGGCAACCAGAATTCTTCTTCGAACACAATTATTTGAAGGAATTTGAAAGAGGACCACCAAAGGAACATTCCTGTGAAATTTGGTAAAAATCCAGTCAATAGTTTCTGAGGAGAAGTTTTTTAAAGAAAAAGTTTACGGACGCACGCACAAACGGACGGACGGACGCACGCACGCACGACGGACACAACGCCATGACAATAGCTCTCTGGCCTTCGGCCAGTGGAGCTAAAAACCAGATAAGCCTGTTTGAAATACAAGTCCTGCTAAATCCCCCAAAAAGGTCATCTCAGATCGCCTTCCAAAGGGGTCTGACGACCAAATATTACAACATAACCGTTTCCAGTGTCTTGATGAAGACATGGAGGCGGAAAACGACCATGCAGAAACAAATACAAATAAGCAAGGTCGTATAATCAAATTAAATAACAAGAAATGAATATGCACATACTTCCAGTCCTCTGTGGTATCTTCCTTACAATATATTTAGTCATGAACAATACCATTCTGCAATGGAATTGTCGCAGCATCAAAGCTAACTTCGAGGAATTAAACCTTTTAATTAATGAAAAGAAACCAGTTGCAGTAACCTTACAGGAGACCTTTCTTAAAGACTCAGACAAATTCTCCTTAAAGTACCACTCCTGCTTTTGTAACAATTTTTGTGGTAACGACAAAGCTTCAGGAGGAGTGGCAATAATTGTAAACAACAATATTCCACACCATTGTATGAAAATTAATACTACTTTACAAACCGTTGCAGTAAGCATTTCCCTAAATAAAACCATTACCCTATGTTCTATTTATCTTCCACCTAGCTCGGCAATCGATGTCAAGAAACTTGATGATCTTGTAGATCAATTGCCAAAACCTTTCATTTTAATGGGAGATTTCAATGCCCATCATACGTTGTGGGGATGTACAGATACGAATGACAAAGGTCAAACGATTGAAAGTTTTATCACAGAACATAATCTTGTTTTGCTCAACAATAAGTCTTCAACGTATCTTCATCCTGCAACTGGTTCTTATTCATCCTTAGACTTATGCATATGCAGTCCGGAAATTTTCGCCGATTTAAATTGGAATGTTGATGACGATCTTCATGGAAGTGATCATTTCCCGATCCTTGTATCGGAAGTGGGACCATCTGTACAAGAACGTCCAGAACGCTGGAAAATTCATAAAGCAAATTGGGAAAAGTTCAAAATTCTTTGCGAACAATCAATTGATCCCAATGCCTTTGACGAATGTGAAAATCCAGCAGAACTGTTTACTTCATTGCTGTACTCGGCTGCAGAGAAATCAATTCCTCGGACGTCGACAAAACCAAAGCATCCAAGCAAACCATGGTTTAGCGATGATTGTAAGAAAGCTATAGCTGAGCGAAAATCAATTCTCAGAAATTTCAATCTGAGGCCTACTCAGGAAAATCTTGCAAGGTTCAGAATTGCACGTGCGAGAGCATGACGAACTATAAAACAAAGTAAACGTGCGTCTTGGCGACAGTATGTATCCAGATTAAATTCTAGATCATCTGTCAAAAAGACATGGCAGATGATACGGAAAATTAACGGTAAATGTACTGCCAATGGTGTTGGTCATCTTGATACTGTTAATGAGAATTTTACTTCTAAACATGACATTGCCAATGTGCTGGCCGATACGTTTGCCAAGAAATCTTCTTCGGAAAATTACTCATCCACGTTTCGAAAATATCAGTCCGTACAAGAGAAATCCAAATTGAATTTTAAATCCAGTAACAAGGAACATTACAATAAAGATTTTACCATTAAAGAGCTGAAAAAAGCTCTTAAAAAATGTTATGACACTGCACTTGGTTCTGACGATATCCATTATCAGTTCCTTAAACACTTACCGTATCGTTCCCTCCATTGTTTACTTCAAATTTTTAATCAAATCTGGAGGACAGGTGTTCTTCCAGACTCTTGGAGAGAAGCCATAGTTTTTCCTATACCTAAGCCGAACAAAGATACTACAAATCCTAGCAACTACCGCCCTATAGCCTTGACAAGTTGTATTTGTAAAACCATGGAAAGAATGGTAAATGACCGCCTAGTCTGGTTCTTACAAAAAAATAACCTTATTTCTACAAACCAGTGCGGATTTCGTAAACAGAGAAGCACATTAGATCACTTAGTTCGCTTCGAGACCTTTATACGTGAAGCCTTTTTAAAGAAGGAACATGCCGTCTCTGTCTTTTTTGATTTAGAAAGTGCTTACGATACCACCTGGAAGTATGGTATTATGAACGACCTCTATGATTTCGGTATTCGAGGTCGCCTTGCTTATTTCATTTCTGCTTTTCTAGATGAACGCCAGTTTAGAGTCCGGGTTGGAAATACATTTTCCAGTCCACGTGAGCAAGAAATGGGCGTCCCCCAGGGAAGCATCCTTTCAGTTACACTGTTTAGTGTTAAAATTAACAACATTGTTAAATCTGTTTGCCCTGGAGTAGTATGCTTTCTGTATGTTGACGACTTCTGCATTTCCTATCGGTCGAAACATATGCATACGATCGAAAGACAACTTCAACAGGTCTTAAATAACTTAAGTAAATGGTCAAACGAAAACGGTTTAAAATTTTCAAAAACCAAGACCAAATGTATGCATTTTTGTCAGTCGAGGAAACTTCATCTCGACCCGGAGCTAGCGCTAGATGGTGTTCACATTGAAGTCGTTCCAGAATTCAAATTTTTGGGTCTTTTATTCGACTCTAAACTCACGTTCATACCACATATTATCTTAGCAACAAATGCCAAAAAGCTCTGAATCTTTTACGCGTTGTCTCCAGTATGGACTGGGGAGCAGATAAAAAAGTATTATTAAGATTGTATAGGTCACTAGTAAGATCTAAACTTGACTACGGTTGCGCCGTATATGGGTCAGCACGTCAGTCATATTTACGCAAACTTGATACTATTCATAATCAAGGCTTGCGCCTTGCCTTAGGTGCATTTAAGACTTCTCCAATTAATAGTCTGTATGTTGAAGCAAATGAACCTTCGTTAAATCCTAGGCGAAAGAAACTTTCCATGCAGTACTATCTAAAACTGAAGTCAAATCCAAAAAACCCAACTTACAAAGTTGTTTTTGAACCACTGTACAAAGACGAATTTTTGAAGAAGGAAAAGATCATCCCGCCTTTTAGTCTTCGTTGCGATGCTGACATACAAAGTCTTGATTTTGATCTCGATGATATCGAGGAAAATAAAATAATAGACGTGCCTTTATGGACTTCTAACAGTCCCACATTCACATGATTTAGCATCATATCAAAAAGCCACTACAGATCCTATAATTTTTAAAAGTAAATATCTTGAAATAAAAAGGCAATACTATAATTATGAACCCATTTATACAGATGGTTCAAAAGATGGTGACAGGGTTGCTGCAGCTGCCGTGCTAGACGGCGAATTATATCAGTTCCGTCTTCCTGATAAATCATCGATTTTTTCGGCCGAGGTAAAGGCAATAGATCTCGCTCTTGATCATATAAAAGAAGATGGTTACTGGCGTTACATTATTTTTACTGATTCGCTCTCTGCCATACAAGCACTTGAACATGAGAAAACAGACAACCCGCTTATTGCTACTCTTTTAGAGAAAATATCCAATATCTGTGAAAATGATGAGGTCGTTTTTTGTTGGCTTCCCAGTCATATTGGTATTTGTGGTAATGAGGAGGCAGATAGAGCTGCCAAGGAAGCATTATCACTCGATGTTTTACCTTTTAAGGTACCTTTTAACGATTTTAAACCACTTATTAATGATTTTATTCAAGATGTCTGGCGAAGATCTTGGAGTGATCCGGTAAATCAAAACAATAAATTATTTAGTATGAAGCAAAATATAGGTGAATGGCTTCCAGGCTTGCGGTCAAACCGCCGAGAAGAAATAGTTTTGGCTCGTTTGAGAATAGGTCATACACACATGACGCATTCTTATCTTTTCAAAGGAGAAGAATCTCCTAAATGTATACCATGCAATACAATTATAACTGTCAAGCATTTACTAATAGAGTGCATAGATTTAGCACCTATCAGAAACAAGTATTTTCAGGTTGACAGTTTGAAAAAGCTATTTGATACTGTGAAGTTGGAGTCACTTTTCGAATTTCTTAAGGAAGTTAACCTTTTTAAGAAGATGTAGTTTTACGTTTCTTGACTTTTCATCTTTTAATAATGCTTTTAACACACATTTTTCTGCCTCTCTGATAGGGAGACTCTCACTGCATTACAGGTTGTTTTGTTTTAAAATTTTGCTAAGATTTTAGGGCTTATTGGCCTTTGCAAAGCTATTTTCTTTTATTATTGAAACAAGGTCGCTTCCTCATAGTTACTGCTCTAAACATCAAGTTTCAATATTTTACAGTATTATCTGAACTTTAAGCATGGTTAAATTTGTAAATGCGCCCAATATGACCTTAGCTGTCGACGGGCCATAAAACACTACTCATTCATTCATTCATTGAAGAGGTTTCTTAGTTGAACGTGGAATTTCTGGCAGCTGATCATCATCCTCTTCATTATTGCCCTGCATGGATCCATCAGCAACATTGTCACTGCCCTGAAGAGAGAGTATAAATCAAGCTTCACGCGCATTTTGGTATTTTTTAGATTATTCAGTATATGATAAAAAGACCCCTCCCCCAAACCCCAAAATTTTCAACGAGCACCACAACCCAACCACCACCCCATTTTTTTCAACGAGTACCACATTTCACCATTCCACCCATTCCCTCCCCAAACAGACATTCAAATCATCGAGTCATCCAATCGAGTTAGCCGTCTGAGCTGTCTGACTCGTCTGAGCTGTTTAGACATATATCTCTTTTCTCGAGAACCCAGCCTTTTCTCTCTGAGCGAAAACGAGTGAGCGTCCGAGTCGTTTAGCCGTTTTTACTTCCCCTCATTGCCCTGATTATTTTGGCTTGCGAGTCTGGAGCATTGTGGGGAGAGAGAGGAGAGGGAATTGGAGAGTGAAATGGAGTGAATGAGTGAAACACAAATTTGCATTAACTGAGAGAAACAAATTTGTGTAAACTGAAGGAAAAACAAGGTTAAAAAGGGGGTTTTATTATATACTGAATAATCTAAAAAATACCAAAATGCGCGTGAAGCTTGATTTATGCTCTCTTATCATTTTCCGATTTTTTCCGAATTTTCTTTTTCGAGCAAATAGTGGCCAGCACTTAACGTATGAATCTTGTCATCCATCACATGCCTTACATCTTGTGTAGCACTCAAAGCTATTTTAGTCGTTTCTTCGGTGTATATATATCGTGGTTCTCCGTTTGAATCGTTCTAAAAGACAAACTCTTTTCGACTCCATCGAAAACGCAAGCTAGATAGTCATCCATACAAAGTTCGTTGATCGCACTATGACCAACTCCTTTGCATTTTACTTGATCGTTTTCTTCTCCTTCGATCGTATAGCAATACGATTTAGCGCAAGTGCCAGCGAATTCTCTCATTACTTTTCCTTTACATTCATCTTTCAGATAGCCTAATCTGTAAACATTGTCTGCTGAAAAGAGTGGATGGTTCTTCGGATATTTACTGGTATCAAAACGAGTGGCAACATCCGGAGCGATTTCCTCGTACAAATCTTTGCTCTGGATATGTAAAATGAAACTGTCCGTATCGGTATACAACAATGCTAATCTATTTCCGAATTTAGGGAGAAGATAGTTGTAGTACGTATCATACATTTTTAGTTTAGCTAGTTCTAGAATCACAAAACCTATATAGATAGGTTTGTCACATTTTACGATCGTTTTCTTTTTGTGAACCGCAACGAGGTTCTCTGAAAATATGGTGAACTTTAAATACTCGGGACTCCTATTCATCTTTTCTGCTTTGTCTACGCTATCAACCAATTCAACATTGCTTCTTTTACGAGGATTTTCGATGGTTTTTCCATAGACGCTATTGTTGGCTTTTTTGTAGAATCCTTCTTTGCTCCTTTGACCATTTTTTGCAGCTAGAATTCTCTTTTTGGTGTTGTTAGATATATATGGTTTCAACCATTTCTCAGATTGAAATATATAGCCTCGATGAATCTTACGAATCTTCAAACCCAAAACATCGACGTAAAAAGCGAGAAGTTCTGAATAGCATAGATATTCAGTTTTGTTACGGAGGTTGGGAACTAGCTTCTTGACTCCATTGACAACGAGATGTGCTGGTGGAAAACTATTTAAAAAGTTTTTCTTTGGGTATCTCTAGATCAACGACCAAAGCGCAATAGTAGTCACGCCAAGAATCAAATTCTTGTTTCAACATTTTTCGTTCGATTCCGTATGGCAGATATTGACTCATATTGTTGCCGTATAGATTGTTTTCATCTACATAGAACAAGAATGAACTTGGTTTTCGAGGATCATGGTCATGCATATACTTGTTGTTGGCCTCGGCATGACGAACAACACACATTGAAACGCCACCTCGAATTCCTTTTTCAAAATCCTCGTAAGTGTTTCTATCTGTCAAAAGCTCCAATTCTTTACCGGTATATCGCAACATGTTAGCCCAAGAAACTCCTGGAAGAGTATAACCAGAAACGACCGGATCAACATCATATTCTTCAATGTTGATTTTTCTAAAGCTTTCGAAGATATCACACAAATGAAGTACATCTCTTATACAGTAGATCTTGGTATAATCAGCCATCGTTTTACAACCGAAAGTTTTCCAACCAATTCGAGCTCGTTCATAGTCTACTACTGAGATATGCTTCTTGCTTAAACAAGAATAGAAAGATTCACGAGGAGGCAACATTGTACAAGAAAGTTTTTCGAACGAGTCCATCCAATCATATGGATATATACCTTTTCCTTTGAGAACTTCAATTGGAAAACCTAAAAAGTATGTACGTGTTTCGATCATATCTTTTTCTGGTAGTTCGTCAGCTAATGTTCTATGCTTCCATCTAAGAAAAGGAGAAGAAGCGAATCTCATGTTGTTTACCTTGAACCGTAATATACTTAGAAAACGAAATGTACTTTTTCTCATTAGAAGGAAGAACTGTCAGTTTGCCACCATATCCGAATTCTGCTAGTTCTGTTACAAAAAGATGAGCATCATACCCTGAAAGGCTGTGGAAAAACACCGGAGTATGACAAGGTAGCTCTCCAGTTTCTTTCTTCCATCGTGTGACACATTCTTGTATAGTCCAAATCAAACGTTTTACGAAAGACTCCACAATATTTTCTCCTTCGTTTTTCATAACTTGAGATTGCATGATTGATAGTAAACTATTTCCTGGAACAGGTTTGATAAAGAAACTCCAACAAGAAGGAACATGTTTTTGATGTTTGCCTTTCTCCTTTTCTTCATCAGTACAAGGAACGACCAAACTCGAAATCAGCATATACCACTATACACGGAGGTACAACCTTTGTTTTTCTGTCACTGACAATGTTGTCGGGCAATTGAGGAAGTTGTAAAAGAGTTTCATCGTTACACATTTCTTCGTGAACGACTAACTTTTCTTCATTGACAAATTCTTTTGACATTTGTAACAAAACAACATCTTTTTTCCTCCATAGCCTCTGATCTGTGAGGCGATCAATCTAGATAGATCATTCACCAAATAGTAGTGTTCGAAATAGTATATCATATGGATTTTAGTCGGATTGTAAATTTTTACGTGTTCTTTTCCATCATATATCACAGGAGTTCTTTTCGCATGATTGTCGATTCCGTATATGACAATATGGAGATGTGGGTTTTTCTTTTGAAATAGATCAATACCTTCACTCGTTACGGGATATTCAACACCGGTAAAATCAGCATATTTGTTTGGTTCTTCTCTCGCTATCTTTTGTAGAGACTTGTCGACTCTTCCCCTATCTTTTTCTCTCGGATTGAAAAAACGGAGTATGCTCCAATAGAAACATTTTTGATCACCACTAATCATCGATATAGTAGCTTTTTTGTCAATGATCCAATCAGGAAGTTTTAGAATAGAACAACCTCCACGCCAAGGTACATATTTTCCATAGTTCATTGTGATACAAACGTTACCGACTAAACTCCAACCACTACCTTCAAAATCGGTACCCCAAAATGTGGTGAGTAATTGAGAATAGAGTGAATCGAATATCGCTTTTTTGTTGTTCCAAGCATTTACGATATGAGGATATGTGTTGAAATATTTGGTATCCATTCTGTCACCTTGTCTCATATTCGCTGTCAATCCCAATACTACTTTTGTACCAGGATTTCGTTCTAATGATCGAATCGCTTCATTCTCTATCTTTTTTAGATAGTTTGCTAGAGAAACACCATCACCATCTTCAACGGAGAATGACAATTGTTTGTAGTATCCGTTAAAAGATGAATCTTTTTTTGTGACGACTACTTTTCTTCCTAATGCTATTCTTTTGACTTCCTTAGGCATTTGCCTGGGTAATTTGAGTATATTTCCCTTAAAATATGCTCTACAATTGTTCATTTTTTATGTAAATTAAGTAATTTAACTCATTTTAAAAATGTCTGAGTCAATTATGGATTATACACAACTAACACTAACACCTCCTACTGTTATACAGGGGAACAAGAAAAGTGATAGAATCGTTTATAGTGATATAGTACAGAACGGTAAAAAAGGTATTTTTACGAATTTAAGATCTAAAACACCAGCAAACAAACCAACTCTCTATTCATTCAATGAGAGGAATATGTATGTCTATATAGAATACAACGAACAACTCGAAATTCTCTTGAAATCTATTGTCGAACATATGGATGCAGATAGTGTGGAGCAACTACAAGAACAATATCTAATCGAAGGAGTCATAGACAAATACAGAAACGATGGTTTTGTCAAAGCCAAAGTAGATATCCACAAATTTGGCAACTCATTTTTCCAACAAGTAGAAGAAGGGAAGAAAGGCAAAAAAGGAACCAAAAATATACCTTCAGACAACTTTCAATACGATATAGTCATCGATGGTGTTTACACACTGAAAAAAGGAGGAGTGTGGAAGAAAGAAAATTCATCAGATTGTGGTTTTTCAATCAGAGTTCTAGCTGTTCTTGTAAAAGGTTTGAGAAAACATGTAGATGAAGATGAAGAAAACGATGATGAAGCTTTGAACGAACTATTCATACCTTCTCAAAGGAGAGGAAGCTCTTCAATGTATTCCATGCAACACCATTATCACTGTCAAGCATTTACTGATAAAATGCACAGACTTTGCACCTATCAGGGACGGGTACTTTCAGGTTGACAGTTTAAAAACACTGTTTGATACTGTAAAGTTGGAATCACTATTTGACTTTTTGAAGGAAGTTAACCTTTTTAAGGAAATTTAGTCTTGCGATTTTCGACTCTTCTTTTAAGAACATTCTTTACATACATTGTTTTGCCTCTTTAGTAGGGAGATATTTACTCCATTAGAGGTTTTTTTTTTTAAATTGCCATGATTTTAGGGCCTATTGGCCTATACAAAGTTTTCCTTTTTAATTATTCCAACATGGTTGCTACCTCATTGTTACTATTCTAAACATCAGGTTCAAACGTTCCACAGTATTATCTGAAGCATAGGCATCGTTAAATTTGTAAATGCGCCCAATATGACCCAAGCTGTCGACGGGCCTTAAAACACTACTTATTAATTCATTCATTCGTTAGTTTGATCGTCTTCAACATTTTTGTCTTTTGCCACAATGTTTGTCTGCAATCGTTTTTTTCTGCACACACACATCTGCAGGCGATATGAATTTGGTACAGTTTAAAGTTTAGTCGTTTGGGAGAGGAGGTGGAAGAGTTAGACAGGGGAGAAAAAAGAGCCGTTTTTTTTTTTCTCCTTTTGCCTCTGGTTTCTTTCGCGAAAATGGCCGTTTGTTGACAACCCGTAACCCACTTTTTTTTCTCTCTTTTTGCCAAAATGTTATCGAAAAGTGCTTTTAATTTGGTTTTAGTTAGTCCTATTTATAAGACCCAACGGTATGTTATTTCACATTTTGACATTCATCGTGTACGTAGGGTCTTATCGGTTCCTTCTTAGGTTTCTTTAGCAAACTTCGACATCGAATTTTGTCGCTGTTTGAGCAACAAATTCGGACACTTAAATTACAAAATGCCCAATAAAACTTATATCGGTAACAAGATAAATCAATATGGAACCGATTTAAAAGACTTGGTTGTAAAAAAACTTACGTTTTATGAGTTAAATCCGCTTCTATTTCACACTACCCTATTTTTGAAGTGAAACCGGTGTGTAAGAGTGTAGTTAACGCAACTAAAAGAATTTTTTTAAACGAAATTCCTATACCTCCATTAAAGTGTTGCAGAAAGGGGCAACCCTCATTCACAAACATAACTTTGCCTAGAAAGAAGTACTGAATCGTCTAATGGTCCATAACAGACGGTTATAGAGTTTTAAGACTATTTATAAAGAAAAGAAACGCCGAGAGAATGTCCTAGTAATTTGTCCCAAATCTAGTTCGTTCCCACGTATTCTGAATCGATTGCTCCGGATTCCTCGTCCAACATGAGTTTCTGATACTTTCTGGAGTTGGTCTGTTAAATAAAGTGATAACTTTCTTGAATGATTGGTTAAGTGTTACATATCGGATTTTAAGATGGTTTATGTGCATGGGTTTATTTTACGTAGATAAAGACATGGACATAAATGAACGTACGGCAGTAAGGCTGCAAGTATTTATGTAAACTATAACTTTGGCAAATATTGAAAAGCTTCATTTCATGAAAGAGGAATTAGATCTATCGTCGATCGACGTGTTTTCGAGGGGTGCATGAACCCCTTATTTGAATGCAAACAATAGTTTCACTGCTGTTAATTTAGGAACTGTAACCAAAACAAGACCGTATGCATGTTTCTAAAGGAAAGATCGGTTTTCGTGGCATTTTTATGACTTTTTTTTTTTTTTGTTGTTCTCCTACGACGGAAAAAAAATGTCCAGACTACTCACTGTTCTTACTGAGAGTGAATATTTCCAGCCCTTTTATTACGACACTGAATATTTTCAGGTGAATAATGATAAAGTAGTTTTGAAGAAAATTGCTAGTCCTTCTTCACAGCTGCTAATAAATTTGATAGTAGGAACCAAAACCGGTATTTCCGCTTAGGGTACACTTACCCCCTGAGCTGTAAATCTGTGGTTAAGATTTCATATTAGAGGATTGGACAATAATGGTTCTCAACTACAGCTTAAGCAACCCATATTTATGATTTGCAGCAAAAAAAAAGTCTGTTAGATCAAGATAATTGTTAAAATTTTCTGTTTAAAGTAATTAAAAAGCTGAAAAGACGGTCTGAAGTCTCTGATCGGGCTAAGTCTAACGGAACATTCTGTTGTGTCATGGGTTTCTGCGTTTTTTTGCACCGATCAAATTTTCGTGTCTGTTAATTCATGGATAGGTTTTTCCGCATGATTTGACAAAGAAAATGTCAATAAGGGTGTCAATTTACTGCAAAACTGTCATTTTACACAAGATAACGGAAAAATGGATTCTTTTTTTTTTCTTGGGTGAGGTTTCGCGTGTAGCCAAAATTTACTACGTGAATTTCAATTCCACAACTTGATTTTCGCATTAATTTGCTTGAGCAGAAATACTGCAAAATGCATTATTTTTTATTTTCTGGAATTCTAGTGCTGCTGTCAAGAGGGCAAGGGACGCTAAATTTTACACTCGTCCGTCCCGTTCATCGCGCTGCAAAAACTGAAGCTAATTAACTTAGAACTGTTCATTTATATTAACCAAAACAGTTACTTCTAGTGATAGGAAGCATTTTAGTTGAGTTTTGGCATAGATTATGTTTTTTCATGAACTGTTCAATGGATATTTAAAGCCACGCAATGAGGTCGGGTTTCCCATGTCTAAATTCAGCTTCTGGCACAAGACCGAAGGCTGAATATGTTGTTATGGTTGAATATACTTGATTCAAGTAGGGACTATGGTTATACAGGCATTTCACGTTAATTTATGTGGGGGTTATGAAAATAATTTTGGTAAACAGAACTTCATTTAAATATTCGTGAAATAAAACCGTCAATTAAGCCCTTCGAATCGTTGGTTAACCCTGTCACTTATTCGTATTCTGAAATGCATGTTGGCCACAGGAAATTGTGCAAAAACACCGATCTGTATGCAATTGACACAGCCAGTGAATTCATAATCCTTATTAAATGCAGTTCAAAATATCTAAAAGGTTAAAAAAAAATTGGTTGCCAAAACCATTGTTACAATCCGGTAGGGGGGGGGCGTAACCCGATTTCGTTCAAAAACCGTTCGGAATGTCGGTTCTTTATTTAACCCAAAATATGCTTGTAAATATGGCGGCATTTGTGTTGAAAAAGTTACACGATTGAATTCTAGATAAATATATCATGAATGTGGCCCTTTTTCAGAGAGAAAAAAGTAAATTTATATCCAGTTAAGTCATCTTTCATGTTAAGTTCAGCGCTTTTTCAACATTATATCGGATTTCAGGAAATCGAATTTGCTACATAGAACTAAGTGGGACCCGTTTAGACGTAACATGCAAAAGAAAAGTAATATGTGAAATGTCCGATAGATAAATGTTGAACGGCAAACAAGCATGTGTACGTCTAAATATTTGGACTAGGTTTTAGTCTGAAATTTTGACGTTTTGTCACAATGTTTTCAAGAAACGCTTTACCGTTCCTTAGTTTGATCATCTTTGTCACCAGCATTTTAGTCTTTTGCCACAATGTTTAAAAAAAAAAAAGTTTTACTCTTCGTTGGTTTGATTACCAGCATTTGGAATGTTTAACACCGGGTAAAGGGGTGGTAGGTAGGTGTCACGGTATGGTACACACGATATGGGCTTATACAAGCTACGAAATGATCGCTAAATTTGAAATGAGAGGACGTTTAACAGGGCTTCACCAGTACTAGGCTAGGGTTTAGAAGTGTCTTGCCCAAGGACACTCTCACGAAAACCCCACTAGATCAGGTTACTGAACCCACTCTTTATCACTAAGCCATGAAGGGATGGAGAAAAGATAGAAACAGAAACGCACACAGAGAGAGCGAAATAGAGAGAAAGAGAGATTCCATTAACTGGAGGAGGGTTTATTTCTTTTGTGTAAAAGAAATTTTATTCGCGGGGTTAGTGAGATCAGGGTGGTTTAACCCTGATGGCGCTTAAATGTTTGCGTCAAGTTTTCATATGGAAAAGAAGTGTTTAACGCTGTGTAAAGGGATGGTAGGTAGGTGTCATGGTATGGTACACACGAAATGGGCTTATACACAAGCTACAAAATGAGCGCTAAATTTGAAATGAGAGGACGTTTACCTCTGACATGTGTCAACCCAATCACGTATGACCCCGTTCTGTCATGCGGTAATAGGTCATCTATTTCAAGAATCAACCAAAAACATGCATCGACCTGTTTCTGACTAGACCTATTTTTAGTAATGACACGACGAAAACACGCTTTGATCCGTTTTTAGCCCCTATTTTTAGTCATAACATCACGTGAAGGACATCCAAAATGGCGGTGGTCAAGGTCATCCAAGATGGCGGTGCCCATTTCCGGTCACGTGGTCGTTTACGGTCACGTGGTGGGCTCAGGCTCAGCAAGAAAGGTGTGAAAAAAGTATAACATACTACTACAGACCCATTGCCTTAACCAGCTGCATCTGCAAAACTATGGAAAGAATGGTAAATGACTCGTTTGGTTCCTTGAAAAGAACAAACTCATTACACCGTTTCAATCTGGCTTCCGTAAACACAGAGGCACAATTGATCATCTTGTTCGTTTTGAAACTTTTGTCCGGGAAGCTTTTATTATAAAAGAACATGTTGTATCTGTTTTCTTCGACTTAGAAAGTGCTTATGACACAACATGGAAGTATGGTATTTTGAACGACCTCTATGACTTTGGTATAAGAGGTCGCCTTGCTCACTTTATTTCTGCATTTTTAGATGATCGTCAGTTCAGGGTTCGTGTTGGTGATACTTACTCTACTCCTCACAAACAAGAGATGGGAGTCCCCCAAGGCTGCATCTTTCTGTGACACTTTTCAGCGTCAAGATTAATAACATCATCAAGGCTGTTTGTCCTGGAGTGGAATGTTTTCTGTATGTTGATGACTTTTGTATTTCTTACAGATCCAAACATATGCATACAATAGAACGTAAATTGCAACAAGTTCTTAACAATCTTCAAAAATGGTCTGAAGAAAACGGCTTTAAATTTTCTAAAAGCAAGACCAAATGTATGCATTTTTGTCAACTTAGAAAACATCACCCTGATCCCGATTTAACATTAGACGGCATGCGCATTGAAGTTGTGCCACATTTCAAATTTCTAGGATTGTTGTTTGATCCTAAACTGACTTTCATTCCACACATAAATTATCTAAAGGATAAATGCCAGAAAAGTCTTAACTTGTTGCGTGTTGTGTCCCATATGGACTGGGGAGCGGACCGAAAAGTTCTCCTTCGTTTGTATCGGTCTCTTATCCGATCTAAACTAGATTACGGATGCATTGTTTATGGATCAGCTCGTAAGTTGTACTTGCGGAAACTTGATACAATTCACCATCAGGGATTACGCCTATCACTAGGAGCTTTTCGAACATCTCCCATTAGCAGTCTGTATGTTGAAGCCAATGAACCTTCTTTGACCCTACGGAGGCAGAAACTAGGTATGCAATATTATCTCAAGTTAAAGTCAAATCCTGAAAACCCGACACATGAGGTTGTTTTTAATCCTATGTACAAGGAACTCTTTCTCAAGAAGTCACGAATAGTACCGCCTTTTAGCCTGCGGTTTGGCCCTGATGTTGCAAACCTCGATGTGGACCTCGATTCTGTAGTAACTGAAGAAGTTTCTGACACTCCACCATGGACTTTGAGGAGGCCTGTGTATTTTTTTGAATTATTGTCTGACAAAAAGGCACTAACAGATCCAATGGTATTTAGAAATAAATTCAATGAAATTAAGGATCGATATTATTACTTTGAACTGATCTACACAGATGGGTCTAAAGATGGTAATAGGGCTGCTGCAGCAGCTATTCCTGATGGTGAATTTGTAACATATGAAGGTGACATTACATTTCGCTTGCCTAACGATGCATCTATATTTACTGCCGAGCTAAAGGCCATTGATCTTGCCATAGACCACATTGAATCTGAGAACTATTACCACTACATTATATTTACTGACTCGCTCTCTGCGATGCAGGCACTCAGCAATGAAAAGTTAGAACACCCAGTGGTTAACAGATTGCTTACTAAACTTGATTGGATCTGTAGACACACCGAGGTTGTTTTCTGCTGGCTCCCAAGTCATATTGGAATTCGCGGAAATGAGAAAGCTGATCAAGCTGCGAGGTCTGCTTTTAGTCAAGACATTTTACCTTTTGATATACCACAGTCAGATTTTAAACCCATAATCAATTCTTTTATTTTTAATGTTTGGCAGAACATGTGGGATGATCCTGGTAATTCCAATAACAAATTACGTTGTATAAAACCAGTTCTTGGTAACTGGCTGCCAGGTTTTAGATTATCCCGTCGTGAAGAAATTGTACTCGCCCGCTTACGTATTGGACATACATATTTAACTCACTCGTACTTACTGAAGGGAGAGGAGGCCGCTCTTTGTGTGCCATGTTCGTCACCCCTTTCAGTGCATCATTTATTTATTGACTGTGTTGGTGTTGCGCCAATACGTGACAAGTATTTCAATATTTCGAGTACAAAAGAGCTCTTTCAGTCTGTTCTGCCGGAAACAATTTTTATGTTCCTTAAAGAAATTAGAATTTTTACCAAAATTTTATTAGGTTTTAATTATTTTTTCATCAACAAATTTGTTTTGTAATTGGTACACTTCTAACTCTCTGCAATTGTTTTTCACCGTGTCTTCCATTCATTGTAAGTACTTCATCATGAAAATTGTTAGTGACTATTATTTTATCTTAACGTTATTGTCATGGCTGTAGTACTGCTCCAAATAAGTTTTAGCGCCCAATATGACCTTTGATGTCGACGGGCCGTAAAACATCATTCATTCATCTATTTATTGACTGTGTTGATGTTGCGCCAATACGTGACAAGTATTTCAATATTTCGAGTACAAAAGAGCTCTTTCAGTCTGTTCTGCCGGAAACAATTTTTATGTTCCTTAAAGAAATTGGAATTTTTACCAAAATTTGATTAGATTTTAATTATTTTTTCATGAACAAATTTGTTTTATAATTGGTACACTTCTAACTCTCTGCAATTGTTTTTCACCGTGTCTTCCACTCATTGTAAGTACTTCATCATGAAAATTGTTAGTGACTGTATTATTTTATCTTAACGTTATTGTCATGGCTGTAGTACTGCTCCAAATAAGTTTTAGCGCTCAATATGACCTTTGATGTCGACGGGCCGTAAAACATTATTCATTCATTCTCCTATAAAAGCACTCTTTTGCAGGAAGAGCTCTCTCATCAAACTGAGAAAAGTCCTGAACGTATTCGTAACAATAAATTCCTTTTTTTGCCATAAGTTGAGCTTGTTTTTGCGATGGAAATACTTTTTTTCAGATTTATAAATGGTTCAAGAGGATCAAGTTTATTTTTGTCTCTTAAATCTTTAACCATTTGACTTAAGGAACAATTCATAAATTGAAATGAATCAATAAATCTTAAATTACCAAGTGAAAGGGACACATTTTTCCTTATTTCGCGGTATGCATTTGATACGATGTTTTTTAAACTGGCCAATAGCTTTGAGTATAAGATAAGAATCAAGGTTTTTCAAATTATGCAAAATAAGTGGTATGTATTTAGGATATTTTAAGTTTAAGATGCATTTTTGACAAGCGGCTCCCTGAAAGCGTCCACAAAGGTGGCAGTGGTCTCGAACTTTTGTATATGTGAAAGGCTTTCCACAAATGTAACAGCTTTTGCTATTTTTAAACTTTGTTTCGTCTTCAAGTATCATTTTCATAGGAACAACTTTTTTTAATATTTCAGAAATGCGCTTTTCTTCATTTAGCAAATTTTGAATAAAATGTTCCGCGGCATTTTTTCCTCTGTATAAAACAAGTTTTGACTAATACATTTCATGGTTACTGACGACTAAATAACAATAACTATTAGCTTCAAACTGAATATAAGGAACTGTACTTGACTTATTAGGATTTGGTGCAGCTGTATGTAAAGGTTTTGAAAAACACTCAAAATCAGCGTAGATTACAAATTCACACTTCAACTGTTTGCTAATTTCAGTAAAATAAAGTTTGTCGTTTTCACCCATTTTAGGCAATTCAATGTGCTGCAAATTATGTTGAGAACAATATTTTGAATGTTTTTGAAACGCATTTTTTGTAGTAAACATTTGTAAGCACCTTCTACAAACATGTTTCATCCTATGACTAGATTTGCTTTTTCTGAGTATTCTGTTTAAACTTGGTATTAGACAATAATGTTTTTTACCGTTTTTAGACAGATACAACAAGTCTACTTCATGTAAACACTTTGTTGACTTACTTATATATAATGGGAAAAGTTTTTCATTTTCGTATCCAAAAACGTTCACGGAAATATCACTGTTTTGTCTTTTGAAACGGGGAAGTTGTGAAATAGCAACACGATATGATATACCGTTCATATTTAAAGACTTTTTAAATTTCTTATAATGAATTACACGCTCTGGGTGAATTGATGCTGGGTTTATGTGAGCTAAAATAGCCCAAGTAAAACACTTTTCATCTGTTTTGTTTTGGATATTTATAACGTTTTTTCGCAAATTCTGTGGAACTGGAAAATATGAAGACCCCCTAATAGGGTTATATTTCGCAGTGGATACAGTAAGACTGATCACTCTCTGCAAAGTCCACCCCGATCCTCTGCTCGTGTATTCGTCGAAGGATTTAAATTGTTTTTGAAATGCATCATTCACGTTGTCACTCAAATCCTGTCCAGAATGCAATAATGTAAATGTACCACTATGGAAATGTGGATCTGCCGTTTCTTCCACATCTTCGTTACTATATCTCACCATTTGCACGTGTAAGCTTGTATACCATTTTAAAGCTTTTGAACTTCACAACGTTGCTTTATATGCTTTTTTATGAGATCTGAAACATTGGTAAAGAATCTAAGAAGGTCGTACCGGTTTTTGTTATCAGGATACACAACAAATTTGTTGGCTAAGCCATTAAGTGCCGATTTACTTTCAGTGTTAAAGTAACTCTGTTCTCGTTCTTCTTGCCGTTGGATATGGTCTTCATCGTGACTATTTTCGCCCAAGCCTGAACCTTGTTGTCCCTGTTGTTGTCGGGTATGGTCAACACGAGAGAGATTAAAATCTTCGACTATGCCTGAACCTTGTTGCTTTTCTCGTTGTTGACTGAGATCAGCACGAACGTGATTGAACAAACACGTGTAACTTTGAAAAACATTTCCACAATGTGCACGGGGTAAGCAGGTTGAAATTGTTTATAACCAACAAAGTGTCCTCTTTCGTGTCTGTTTAAATTATCCTTTCTGCTAAAAGTTCTACTACAAATGTAGCACTGATGTTTCTCTTTGTGTGAATTGCATGTTTTTCATATTTTTTTGTGTGTTTAAATTTTCTCCCACATTGTACACATGTGAAACATTGGTCCATGTTAACAGAAGTATAGCTTTATCTATTTTGATTGAAGAGAAACAGTTTAATACAAATGAAATCTTCGCCAGGGATTAAAATGTCTATCCATCCTATGTATTTGTGAAAACTCAGCGGGCTTTAGCTTAATCGCCTTCATCTGACCTTTGTATACTCGGCTTCGATTACGTGGGCCTGTCTTCGTTGATTTACGTTTTTTTGGTGTATTTATACTTTTATCCTTAGCAAACAAGCGGGATGAAATCGAGTAACTATCATCATCACCAGCAGTGGCAGCATCAACCGCAACAGCAGAACCATTATCGTTCACATGGACATCGCTATCTTCAGTTTTAATACCTTTTTCCACATTGTTTATTTTTCCCTTAGCTACATTAGTCATTTTTTTTCAAATCATTCGACAATATTGACAAATTATGTTTATTGATTAAGATGTCGTATTTTTCTTTGGTGTAAGTATCATTTCCCGACTCATATTTAAAAAAACTCACTCAAAATCATTGGCAGGAAAGGAACTGCTTTAACTAAAGCTCTTTGTCTTTGCTTAGGAGTTCGAGCAGGTGTAATTATGCGTCGAAGTGTATTCGCCGATTTCCCAAGTATTTTTTTAGTTGTTGATTATAAGGTATAACACCTTTTAAAATGTTAAACACTATTTCAACTAAAGCGTGCAATTGCTTTCTGTCTAGATATTTTACTAGTAAACGACGTTGTTGAGGTGTACATCCCAATAGGGATTTTAAAAATAAAACACTTTTGTCGGAAAATCGCGTGACAAATTACTTAAGTACGTAAACAATCGGATCTTGGTCTGGTAGTATATTACTACGTAACTGAAAAGACTTTGACGATCGCGGATCTAAGTCAATGACTATATATCCATAGGGCATTGACGTTGCTTGTTCATAAGCATGAAAAAACGCTCTTGTTAACTGTTTGTCCCCAAATATCTGTCTTCCCAGTATTTGTATTTGTTGTGAATTTCTAGAGTTTCTGAAAAGAATAAAGTAATGAGCATTCAGCGATATAGTTCTACCCACACGCCCTTGTTGAAACACGTTTTGAACAATGTTGATTATGCTCATTCCATAATGATGAGAGCCAACACAGAACATTTCTTCAACAGTCTTACTTTCTACAACGACTGACATAAGATCATCAAGAACGCAAACAAAATGTTTTCCATAATTACTGTATTTTTTTATTTCAAATTCTGAAGGTATACCCTCGTGAAAAGTTATTTTATCTTTTAAAATATCTTACAATTCGTCAAACGTCGATTGCCATGGACTACCATAGCAGTATATCACATGCGACACAGCTTTTGTAAACATTTTATCTGCATTTTGTAAGATGCGTTTTACTAAAAACGTTTTACCAGAATTTGAAGGACCGGCTATTATTATACTTGTTGGAGCTATAAATTTGACAGGGCTTTCATTTTCCCACCAATGCTCCATATTCAAACACTACAAGGATATTGAGATCAAAAACATATCTCGCATACTTTGAGCAATATGTATAACTTACATCGACACACTTTCCGGAGATGGGAAAAAACAAAATGGGAAAATATTGCATATATAAAAACTGACAAACACGTCATTTAAAGTTTTAGCAATTTCATTATTTTCAGAATTAAATTTTTGCACAATATCGCACATGGAAAAACCACGACATCTAAAGAGTAAATAGTATAAACAATACTGACCACACACATTTGAGTTAAAGCTTTGTAACGCGTGTTTATTATATGTAACTTCTGATCCTTTGAAAAAATTCGTGAAATAAGCCGAATATACTGATGGTAAATTACCATAGCTATCGAAGAACTCTTTTTCAAAATTGTTTTTGGAATAAAATGCGACCCAATGAGTACCAGACTTAGTGTGGTAATCAACATTTGCAATAAGTCGATGTTCTGTTCAGAAATATATTTCGGTATGGTGTCTGCAGAAAATACATTGATAACATGTTTACACAATATACTATCACAATTTATAACACATTTTAGTTGTTTAGTATTCATGTCTATTCTAAAACAACGTCACGAGAGGATGTTATCTGAAAAAGACCCTGTCTCTCGGAGTACACAAGACATGTAACAGGGTGTGGTAGTCCTTTACTAAATGTTGCATCTATTCTGACGTTACCTTGTTTTATTAATGATAGACAACCTTCTCCTGAAAACGAAGGTTCAAGATCGAATGAGAACAAGGCAAACCCTTTACTGATATCATCTCTTGTAATTTGATTCCCACAATCTTTTCTCCATTTTCCAGTGGACAAATTTATTGCCATTAATGCTTCTTTAGTATTGATACCTTCACCACTATTTAAATTAAATTGAAGCGGATGACCCCAACAAGGAATATTGTCCACTGAAACAGATATCTGACTAATATTATAGTGTTGAAAATTCCATGGTGATAATGCAAAATCCCCTGCCACTGCTTGACTGTTTACAAAAGCAACAACACCTTTGTTAGGTTTAACACCTTGGAAAATATCGTCCCATGTAAAGTTTACTACCCCAGCGGGAATACTCATATTCTTAATACTGCATTGAGTAAAAGGATAGAATGCATTTGATTTTTTCATGGCTTCCGCATGTGCAATAATTACAGCGCTATTAACGTGTATTTTTCAAATTCTTAGAACCATGTCTTCTATTTTTATTTCATAATTAGGTGCTAATGAATCGGACATTAAATAAAAACTGGGTTTTGACCGGTAAAATTTCACGTGCACACTAACCTGATTGAGCAAATACTTATCTAATGAAAATAAATCATGCAGAATAGGACCCGATAAATCACACACTTTACTTTCAACAAAATATTTGGAACGTTCGAAAAGCGATGTATTGGCTCCACTTTTCACGTCATCGTCATCGTGCGCTCCTGGAACATCTTTAATCCACAATTGTGATGTAAGCTGTGATGATTTTGCATCGCTACCATATTTTAATAATGATTGAATCATAGATTTATAGGCATAGTGACCCGTGTCAGGTGTTAATGGTTTCCCTTGTAAATTTACATCGACCTGACTAAAAAGAGACTGTAATGTCAAATTCACAGGTCCGACATACTCCGTGGTTTTGATATTGCTACCATCCGTATGCACAATTCTGCATTTTACGAGCATGTATGTATTGGATATGTCTATGTACTCTAATCCGTTTGTTCCGGCTATAACAAAATCTATAGGTGATGATGAAGAAATTTGTGATAATGGACGTACATCTTGATACGAAACCTTTTCAACAGCTGTTTGAAAAGGTGGTAGTGTAAATAAAGAGAGATTGCTCGGTTGAGCTTCCTCAAACTGTTTTCCATAAAAGTTAGCCATTAGTTACTTATTTTGAAAATATATCCTTTAAAAGCTTAGAGCTTTTGGTATGCCTTGATATTTTCCCTTTTTTTTAATATGTTTCGATGATTTTATTCTTTTACCACGTTTCACAGGTTTGTTCTGTTTGGTTTTACTTTTGCGTAAATGTTTACGTTTCTTCTTAGGCTTATGTCCTTTATGTTTCCCGTTCGTATTAAGAATACTGGATTTTCTTTTGCGTCTAGCTTGTATTTATGAATTTTCAGTTGTTTCACGCTTCAGTTCAGATGCAGCTTGATCAATCGACTGTGCAACCGGACTTACTAATTTCACATCAACTTTATTATTACTAGATTTAAAATCAATCTCTTTTTGTATAGGTTGCATGAAATTATTTTTAGTTGGTGCGATAGATCCACCTCGTTGACCGCCCCGCCCAGGTGGCTCAGTGGTGAGCGCGTCGTACTCATGACCTGGTGGTTGTGAGTTCGATACCCGGTTGAGGCGAACTTTCTTTCCGGCATATTTTCGCCTCTCACCTCTGCTGAAGCATGTGAGAAAAGTAGTCGGTGGCTTTGGAAAGAAAGTTGTGTTAGTACTGGTGTGAGAAAGCCAGGAAACACATGTGCGTCACCGACCGCCATGATATGACCTTAGCTGTTAAAGTGGCGTTAAATCCCAATACAACCAACCAACCACCTCGTTGACCACCTTTAGTTGCTTTTATAGCACTTGTGTGTGGGTTGTATTGTCCATTAACTATTGCATCATAAAATTTAATCCATTTGTCAACCGATGGAATATACATATTTCCTTGCATTATCTTTTGTTTAAAAAACACGGGTATCGGCGAATATGTAACGTCATCGATACTGGACTGTTAAAAAATGACATTAGATTTCCACTTTCATCTTTAATATAGAATTCTATTTCTGTTATCTTCATGTTTTTAATTGGTATATTGGCTATGTTTCGAATTTCCTGTGGTTGTCCTTTGCTATTTGTTAATACTCGTCTTAAAACCGATTGAGAATAGCCATTCACTAAGGTATCTTCACAAATATTACAGTATATATAAACTCTTCGATGTGCTGATAATACAATGTCTGTGTCAACCAAACCAATTTACCATACACCACCCGAAAAGGTTAATTCCTTTTCGATTTTAATCTTAAAGCGACATGGTTTATTATTTGGATAGTATTGTAAATTCGCATCACTGTTTACAATCATATAAAAACTCACCTTTCATTGTGCAAATTCGCCACATTTATAACGTCTTTACCCGATAACCACTGGTTATAACTACTATCATAACCTAAGAAGCTAACATATAGTTCAACACGACCATTTCTCTTCCTCCTTTTTATTATTTTGTCAACATAAAAAAGAGAGTCTTTGTCTTTATCAACCTTTTGTAACTCTTGCTGATAAAAATTTACTTTAATTTTTTTCTCGTGAAAGTCAACTAGCTTATACATTGGGAAACCTTGAATACGAATTCTTTTATAGATCTTAAACAGTTCCACTGACCATTTTTCTTGGTAGCTTTTGCGAAAAGGAGATGATATTTTAGAAACTCGAACTAGATCACCAACGTTAAACAGATAACGCGAGTCTGCATTTTTTTTTTTTTTTTTTTAGGTACATAAATGCACATAAATTCGGCACATTTTCATAATTAACGTCTTTAGGAGCGATATAATTTAAGGAATTGTGCGGTGTACTGTTGTATCCTTCAACCATTTTCTGTAAAACATCAATGTATTTATACGTTCTTACCCTGTTCATATATCGGTACAACATGTTTTTTAAAGTGCGTGTTACCCTTTCAGCTGTGTTTGCTTTTACCTCGTTTAATGTTATATAATGATAGACATTGAGAGTTTTAAAATATTCGGCTATTTTTCTGTTTTGAAACTCGCCTCCTCCGTCAGTACGCACTTTTTTTGGGATGGGTGCTTTCTTAAAAACTTGCTTAAAGCCTTTCAACACGTCAGCAGCCTTTTTACTCTTTAATGGAGCAACGTATAAGTAACGCGAGAAGTCATCAATTAGCACTAATAAGAACTTTATACCGTTATTGTTTTTACTAATCAAAGCCATATCTGCTAGATCACAGTCATATTGTTCATTAGGTCCTGAAACAGCAACTCGGGCTCTTTTACATTTTTTCTTCGCTTGAACTTGTAAACTATAATCATCGTTTGCTTTTAACTTTTGGCGTACGGTGTTTTCACTGGGAAATTTGTGAATTGAGAAATTGGCCAAGCGCAGCTTATGAGGACCAAAAAACGCTCCCGGTTTCCCAAGGTCACAATACGCCTTTTCTATAACAGACTTGTTTGCTTTCATGTTAACACTGCAAACGCTTGACAGAAACTATACAAAGTCATTAACCATACTCGTTAATATATTACATTCTACAAAATGGTTCGCTATGAAAACAAATTTCGCCTTCTTAGGGAATCATTTTGCTATTTATCTATCAAATGAAAAGGGAAATGAGGGTTTTGCTAAGCGTTCTGGATAGACTATGAGACCTGTAGTCTCAGACTTCTCGGGGTGCTAATCAAACACGGTGAGTTTTAGTCTCTTTCGCGCTGCTGGTCACATATTTCCTTAACTCTTTTACCCTTAACATTTTGGTCTAGACTTAATTTAAAGTGTTTTTAGACGATAAATTAAATGTACTAAAACTGATGATTTCTGTCTTTGATAGGGTATAAAACATTTTGGGAAAAGGAGAAAATGTCGGTTAGAGTATTTTCTCCTTTTCCCACAATGTTTTCAATAGGCCTCTTCCCTAGGGTCGTAAAAACTCGGGATTGTTTGGGAAAGGCTTAAGCAGGCATTTCAGAACTCAAGTCTAATGCTTGTGATACTCAAGAAGTGCGTGATGAAAAAGCGGTGTACAAACAAACAAAAATTTAAGACTAGTGAAAATTGTAAGCGTTTAAAGACATCTCAACATTTCTCCCCGTTTTACATCACGTACAATTTAATTTTTTTATTTCACACTATTTTTTTTATTGCCGTACTTACATATATTAGATATAATTATTAACTGAAATTACACAAAACGTTTGAAATATGTTTTTAACCCTTTAACTTATAAATGTTTATACACAGATTTAAGAGGAGATGAATTTTAATTGACTTAACAGTAAATGGTGCATGAAACAATGAATTTTTTCTTTGTTGTTAAGAATTGTTAATCTCTGAAGTATAATATTTTTAGCAAATAGAGAAGACATTGATCAAACAGCTCTTGCTGTCTGCTCTGGGTCTGCTCTATTTGCCAATTCGTCAAAATGCGTCTACATAAGGCAAAGGGTTAATGCTTAACCACAACACATAATATAAGGAACATGGTTGTGCACACACGTTTAGTTCATGTTCATCGGTTATATATGATGCAAAGTGTCAAACCAAGCAGGAGATGGGAAACAGTCGCGCAAAAGTTTTTTCAACATCATTACAACCTTTCAAATATTTTCGAATTTCTTTGAGCGTCAAAAATCCGCAATGTCTTGTTATATTATTCACGCACATATTTTCTAATGTACTAAATTGAACACATAGTTTACGTTGTGATAACAGCTCAACACATACAAAGTGAACATCAACCTCATTTTCATCTGCCTTAGAACATAAATTATAGATTGATTTTGTGTCTGCAGAAGAAAGTTTTGACAGTCTCTGATAAAAATAGTTTTGTTCTTCAACAAACCAGTTTCCAGATTGAAATTTAACCATTCTAAAACTTGGCTTAGTGTCCTGTTTTTCCTCCAAAGCTGTAAAAAAAAATTATTTATACTAATGTGCCCCGTCACGTAAAGAGGAACCATTTGGGAACTCCGTAGAGTAGATAAACTTTAAACAATCTAAGTCAGTGGCGATTAATCTTGGTGAATATCAATTATAAAATTGACATAATACAGTGAAGCAGAAAGACCATTTAACATACTGAAAAAAAAAAATCACAAAAAGAAAAAAGTTTCAATATTGGTCTGCCTGAGTGAACAGCGCAGGGTTAACAATTTTCAAGTTTTCCAAATGCTTCCTTTTTACGTGACGAGTCACAAAATTTAATTAAAAAAACACATACACACACTTATCTTGAAAACATGTCTGTCAAAAAAAGAGTCGATATTTTAATTTAAAAAAAAAACATTGTGCAGTATTTACGTAAAAACAACCAGATTCGATCCCGTTCAGCCTATGCTAAGTGTTGATATTTTTCACAGTTTCCAAATGTAGTTTTTTGTCTGTGTGCGCTGGTATCGGGCCACGTTTAAACTGTAATCAAGAGTTTTAGGTTCGCACCTTTCTTCCTCCAGTCTTGCTGTTTTTCAGTCTGAAAAAGAAAAATAGATAAATAAGAAACAAGTGATTTAGAGGTAGTGCACATGTTTGCCTTTTTAGTAAGGTAGAATGCGTTAAAGATAAGTAAATTAACTCTTTGCCAGACGACTAATAAAAATTTAAAGTGTATGTCGACGAAAGATTCTGTGGTACTTAAAATGTAAAACATTGTAGAAAACCAAGAAGGGCGTAAGTCCCAAGCATTTCTCTTTTTCCCATAATGTTTTCAACGTTTTCCTACTCAGCGTAGACTCTTTGCCAGACGACTAATCAAAATTTAAAGTGTAAGTCGACGAAAGATTCTGTGGTACTTAAAATGTAAAACATTATGGAGAACCGAGAAGGGCGTAAGTCCCAAGCATTTTCTCCTTTTCCCATAATGTTTTCAACGTTTTCCTACTCACCGTAGTTAAAACCCCGCATTGAAAGGTTAAATGAAAATAAAATTATACTTTAATAAAAACAGTATTAGTACTCACGTTTTTACGTTGTTTGGTCCGGCCTTCGGTTCCTCGTCACTTTCTAGAAAAACGACTTGGCTAGTACCCGTTTTTTTCCTCTTCTTGATACCAGGCGCCCTTACCAACTCCTCGTCCGAAGAAGCGTCCTCCTTTTTTCCATATACATCGTCATCTTCATCGTCAGTATCAATTTTAGGGAGAGCAATCTCCTCATCGTTGTTTTGCTCTTCGTCCTAAAAGTAAGTATAAAAAAGAAATATGTGTTCAATTGACGAAATAGTCACAACTACTAATACTCTTTAACCCATTTAAAAACATCAGGCGAAAAATATACAAACCTAGAGCAAATAATGTTTTAAATTTCTGATAGGGTAGAAAACAATGTGAAAAAAGGAGAAATTGCTTGTAACGAAAAGGAGAAATTGCTTGTAACGAGCAATTTTATCTTTTCCCACAATGGCTTCAAAAGTCGTTATTTCAGACCCTTCAAAACCCGCTTCTAAGGGGGAAAAGGTTAACCCATTATTACACATTGTCGAGTAAGGCTACACTGAGAAAGGCAGTTTTTGCACACATTATGAGACAATGAATTAACCAAGACAAATTACTCTATTTAACTCATTACCACACAATCCCAACTTTTAACGACCCCCATGGAGGAAGGCTTTTGAAAACATTGTGGGAAAAGGAGAAAATGCTGGTAACCAGCATTTTCTCCTTTTGCCACAATGTTTTCTACACTATCAAAGAGAGAAATCGTCCTAAATTTTGTCGTTTGGTAAAGAGTTAAAACATAATTTTAAGGTTGTGTCAAACCATTTCAAATTAAAATTAGTCAAAAAGTAGGTAGAGTGAAAAAAAAGTACTTACTTCTTTTCTACATCTTTCGTCGACCTTCTGCAAAGAGTCCATTAATATCTGCGACAGCTCCTCAAATTCGTCGATTCCAAGGCTAACACTCTTATTGTTTTTAAAATTTCTAATATGAATATACGTGCATCCCCCATAAAAATTAACTATTACACATTTTCGCGATTCTCTTCCAAACTTCGTGCGTCCGTTCGTCCGTGCGTGCATCCGTAAACTTTTTCTTTAAAAATCTTCTCCTGGATTTTTACCAAATTTCACAGGAATGTTCCTGAGGTGGTCCTCTTTCAAATTCCTTCAAATAATTGTGTTCCATGAATAATTCTGGTTGCCATGGCAACCAAAGTAAAAAACCTTTAAAAATCTTCTCCTCCCAAACCGCAAATTGGATAGCATTATTTTTTTGCAGGAATGTTCCTTAGATAGAGGTCTACAGAATTCCTTAAAAAAAAAAAGATCCGTCAAAAAACATGGCTTTTATGGGAGACTCATTTTCCTTTTATGGTATAAAGTAAAATCTTCGAAAAATTTCTTCTCTCAAACTACTTGTTTTGATGTCATTATTGTATTGCAGGTTAGTTCCAATGGTGGTAAGTCTTTACCATACAATCTTGACTTTTAACGACCCTAAAGAAGAAGTCTTTGGAAAACACTCTTGGAAAAGGAGAAAATGCTGGTAATCAGCATTTTCTCCTTTTCCCTCAGTGTTTTATACTCTATCAAAGAGAGAAATCATCATTTCATCAATGTTTAATTTGTTGTCTGCAGATGCTTTCAGTTTGGTCTTATCCCAAATTTTGTCGTTTGGTAAAGAGTTAAAGATGGTTGCTTTACATAATCTATAATCCTTTTCATATAAAACAAGAGAACCTCTGCACTTTGATTAGTTCTGGTAAAGGTTTGTTGACCTACTGGTGACCTAGTACAAAGAGGGACAGGGCTTTACTGTTGTGATAAGGCATTTTGTTATCCAATCAAACTGATCCCTGACAAAGAAGACTTTAGAAAACATTGTGGGAAAAGGAGAAAATGCTGGTAACCTTTTCCCACAATGTTATCTACCCTTCACAAAACAACTTTCAAATTTTCAGTCGCTTTTATTTTTTCATCTACAAATGCTTTCCATTTGGACAACCCTAAAATGTTGTTGTTTGGTAATGATTTAACTATAACCGGAAGACAAAATTTTTATAACTGGCCATAATTGAAAGATGTTGCAGACAACATAATAAATCTTCAAATTAGTAAAATTTGTATCAAGAAGGGTAGAAATTATTGTGTAAAACTAAGAAAATGCAGGTAACTTTTATTTTCTTCTTTTCTCACAATGTTTTTCATAGCTTTTTTTCTTTAGTGACCTAAAATGCAGGAATGAATGGTAATTGTTAAAAACTTCTCTTCACCGTTACAGAAAAATCAGGCCTGTGGAGCGATACAGGCGCTCAAGCGCCTCTAGTTTAATTGTTGTCTACAAATGCTCTCAATATGGAAGAGTCTAAATAGTGTTGTTTGGCAAAGGGTTACAGAGTTCCCGATCATGCAAAATCGTGCTTGAAACACGTATAAATGAAATAAAACACGTACAAAATTACAAACCTGTACGTGAAATCACGTACAAAAAAATACAGAAGAAGATCACACAAAAAAAGTAGGAAACGCTTGCATAGAACAGCTCACGTAAGTGTGATTTTCGGAAAATATAAATCATCAGAAACATTTTGGATATTTATAGAACATTTACATGATCGGCGTACTCGGTCTTTATTATCATGATCAATAATATTGCAGACTGGGACTCGTTTTTTTCCAAAAAATTCCGTACTTCAGCTCTCCTTTGTTTAACACAGTCGATAAAAAAGCGTTTTGTCGACGTCAACGTCTTTCGTCTGTAAACCTGTATTTGGAATAGCTCAGAAATATACTTTAGACGCTTTCGGAATTCAACATTCAGGTTCCCGTAGGCGAGCAAGGCACACTAGTTGTAGAACCATTCAAAATTGAATTCAATTCATGCAGAAAGACTTACCCATAAATGAACGGACACGATCACAGTCATTTCCTACTCTCTTTTCAGCTTTTAATAGGTGTAAGCTGTAAATTTCCACAAATATCTTGATATAAGAAACTTTTGGTGCAAATCATCAGAATCGATTGCTTTGAGAATCATTATTGTCATAATCTCAAAATCAAATATGAGATATGCTTCTATCTTGTGTTGCACCATCCCCTTGTTACCTACTGCCTTTACATGTAGAGATGCTAGTGACTTCACTTTGCTTAATTTTGGTTTATGGTATAATGTTTGCATGTTTTGCATTTTGTCAGATCATGGAAAATTACCTGCTAAGCAATTGAGAATTTAACTATGTATAAAGTAACTGAACCAGGAGTTTGTCAAGTACCACTATGATTCTTAGTACATTGGTATTTTGTGCATGCAATGTAATGCCAAAAAGTCAGTAAGAGATCAAGGAAACAAAAAAACATTGTCCATGATCTGACTGCATGCTGAGTAAGAGTAAGTATCATATCTCAAAAATAAGAAAAATAAAATAAATAATGATAAATAAAAAAGCACAAAGTTAATGATTGATGGCTTAAGTGTTGGCAAGGGTTGGCTAGAAGGGGTGGTTGGAGGCCAACACAAAACTTCTGATCTCTTTAGAAACATGCTAATTTAGTATGAGCTTGAGGAAACAAAGAAAATTGTCCATGATCTTACTGCATGCTGAATAAGAGTAAGCATCATATCTCAAAAATAAAAAAGGAAATTAAACAAGAAAATAAAAATAAAAAAGCACAAAGTTAATAATTGATGGTTTAAGTGTTGGCAAGGGTTGGCTAGAAGGGGTGGTTGGAGACCAACACAAAAATTCTGATCTCTTTAGAAACATGCTATTTAGTTTCTTTGTTAGGAATGCAGATAATGAATTTTAGTGTGTTTTTTCAAAATGAGTAGGTTAAAAGCAGTAGTTCTATAGCTATTATATGCATTATAGCATTGGTAAGTCTTTGATAAAATTGTTAAGGAAGAGGGAAACATCAGTTGAAATGTTGATAAAATGTCAGGGAAAATCACTTTCTTGTCAGGGAAATGTCAGGGAATTCTGGAACTGCTGGAGCTTGGGAACCCTGTTCGAATCACTTTTATACCTTTTTTTTAGTCTTGCAAATTACATTTCCAATTTGTTTTATTTTTAGATAATAGCAGTCAGTTTATTGCTAGCCGGTCCAGGGTCAGTAGAAAAAAGCTAGGACGTAGGAAAACATGGACAGCAACATTTGTCTGTTTAGCAGACAAGAACCAGAATAAGGTTCCGAATCAAGAGGAGAAAGTTGTACTCCAAAAGGCGGGACTGGGAATAAAAAAAATATGTTTTGATTCAGAGGCATCGGAATTGGAAGTTGAATCTATTTTAACTGGTGAAAGTGGCTTTAAGAAACTTGAAGGGTGTGGGGGTTATGAACTCTTACACTGTGGGTCTAACTGCAGAACCCTTTCAAAGGTAGATGTAAGGTGGGATGTAAAGAGCCTGAAAACTGTTATTGGGGGACAGAGCAGAATATACATCAGACCTATTCAAACCTCTCTTCAGTTAGAGTATGAAGATGATGAAGTCAATACATCAGATATCAAATTTCCATGTAAACAGTGTGGTGTGGAATTTAATGTCAGTGACTTACGGGAGCACACAAATATGTGCATGAAAACTGATATTAATCTTGTTACAGATGAAGTTTTGTTTTATAATGAGGCAGTTATTGAGCAACCTTTTGAGGTAAATATGCCTCTGGACCTTAACAGTGCCATACTTTTCTCTTCTGATCTGCAAGTAGAAATTCCTGTAGAGAATAGTAACTTAAGCAACAGCTTGGTGGAAAAACAAAGTTCAGAAATAGAAAAGATTTCAGAATGCTGTATAGAAGATATAAAGGCACAAGAAATAACAGACCCTATTCATGCCTTACGCTACCTGCAGTCAAAAATTGTTACTGGTAGAAAATTGGATTTAGAGGTGGAAGACTTGGTTGCTGGTATTGGAGGAGGGCAAACCAATTTTATTATAGTAGACAGGCAACACATTCTGTCCACTGGAATGGATGAAATTAAAGAATTAAAGGATGTCAGGCCAACTTTGGAAGTCCAGTTCTATGGAGAGGTAAATCAAATTCATCCTCGGATACCCCGGGGTCTTCCTATTTGCTATGCTACATCGACCCCTGGGACAATTAATTGAATTTCCCTCGCTTTACCGCTGGCCGAATGCTGGCTTTTCATTGGTTCCATCATCATTTTGTGATGGGCGAGTCGATGTACGCTATGACGTTTCGTATCGATTTTCGGCGGCTGATTCAAAGTTTTATTAGTCAATTGTCCCAGGGGTCGATGTAGCGTAGCAAATAGGGAGACCCCGGGGTATCCGAGGATGAATCAAATTTAGTTAGATTCTTAGTTCTGATGTGCTGTAAAACTACATAATTGTATAGCCAGAAATTGTTATTCATTAAAATTTGCAATAGAAAGAACTTTGATTAATAGGACCTCTTAACCAACCACCTCTGATGTGTAGCTCATGATCCTGACTTTAAATTCCAAGCAGGGACCAAAACTTAAGTTGGGTATGACTGGTTTGTAACCCAGGATGCATTTTGATTTGAAACCCAAGAAGCATTTATTTAAAAACATTAGGCTAGACTTCAAGGTCAGTCATTGTAAAGGTATATAACTGTGGAAAACATTGAGAGAAAAGGAAAAATTGCTTATAACAAGCAAGATTTCCTTTTCTCACACTGTTTTCTACCCTTTATAGTACTTATTTTACATTTTAACCCTTTCCCAAACGGCAAATTTTGGACCAGACCAAATTCAAAATTTTGCTGATGACAAATTGATAGTTGCTAAAAAGATGATTTTTCCTTATGATAGGGTAGAAAACATTGTGGGAAAAGGAGAAAATGCTGGTTACCAAAATTTTCTCCTTTTCCCACAATGTTTTCAAAAGGCTTCTCATTCCAGACCCGTAAAAAACAGGGATTGTTTGGGAAAGGGTTAAATTCACTTTAAAATGTTGTCTGCAATTTGTTTAAATTTGGATTTGTCTAAAGTTTTGTGGTCTGGTAATGGGTTACTGGTATACCATACAATCTGGAAAGCTCAGGCGGGGGATTCAGGCCATCATGGCCCTCTTGTTTTTTGAAGGTGGCCCATGACTTGAAGCAGCAATTTCTTGCCGCAATTAGCCCGTTGATCAGGGATGGGCAGAAAGGCTACACACAAAATCGTTGAGAAATTTAAAATCTAATTATCAGTTTGATTTGGTTCAAAGCTTTCCCAAACTACAAATTTTAGACTAGACCAAACTCAAAAGAGTTTGCAGATGACAATTTCAAATTTGATAAAAATGACACTAAGTTCACCAAAAGGGTAGAAAACACTGTAGATAAAGGAGAAATTGCTCGTTACAAACAATTTCTCCTTTTTTTTCTACAGTGTTTTCAAAAGACTCCTACTGCAGACATGTTAAAACCAGGACAGGGGTGTGGAATTCCTACGTCCGACTCAGGTAAATTTGACGTCGGAGTAGTGGCTATTTGCAATTTACTCGTCTGCGGACAAGTTGAAAACAAGGGGGGGATTGGAAGAAAAGATCTATATTAAATAACATTATCCATGCGAAATAGAAATGTTCTCTCCGTCTCGCTTCGTAAGCAAGAACATTTTTAAATTTAATTATGATAAACTATTTCCTGATATCTGGAATAAATAAAAGGCCAAACAATTGGCTGACTCTGATTTTATCGCCTATGCAGGCTTATTTTTTATGCTCCCCGAAGGGCGAGCATATAGTCGCCGCTTCGTCTGTCCGTCCGTCCGTCCTTCCGTCCGTCTGTCCGTCCGTCCGTCCGAAGCGATTTCTCCACAACCTTTGGACCAAATTGGATGAAACTTCATATATGAACTCCTTAGGGTAAGATGCCGATATACTTTTCCCGGATTTTCAATTTGACCCCGTGTCATGGAAAAAAGGGGCTTAATGCAAAATTGCAATTTTTACCAATATCTCATTCAGTTTTTGTCAGAATATCATGAAACTTCATGGTTATATTGTTTATGGAAAGTTTTAGCATGTGTCCTTGCTATTTTTAATCTTGGCATTTTTTAAGTTGACGTTCTGTCATGGAAAAAGGGGGCTTCTTGCAAAATTCCAATTTTTACTAATATTTCATTCAGTTTTGGTCAAAATTTCATTAAACTTCATGGTTATATTGTTTTTTCAAAGTTTCACAATGTGCTCTTGTTTCTTTATCTATGTGTTTTTCAATTTGACTCTCTGTCATGGAAAAAGGGGGTTTCTTGTAAAATGAAAACCCTAATGCAAAATTGCAATTTTTACTAATATCTTGTTCAGTTTTTCTCAACATTTCATGGTTATATCTTGTTTTACAAGTTTCAACATGTGCCCTTTGTTTTTGCAATCTATGAATTATTAATGCACAAATACGTCTTTCCTGGTTTCTCAAAATAAGGCTGCATCATGGAAAAAGGGGACTTCATGGAAAAAATTGTTTTTCACTAGGTTCTCCTTTATCAGTGCTCAAAACTTTGTGAAATTTCAAATCTGAACTTGTTGGAACGTTGCCCAGGTACCTCTCTTCCTTTTTCTCAATTTCAGGCTGCGTCTCGGAAAAAGGGGGCTTCATGTAAAAAATTGTTTTATGTAATATTTAATACATGACTGCTCAAAATTTTATGAAATTTCGAATTTTTAATTATTAAAAAATGCCACAAACCACACACCAGTTGTATTTATCGCAATGATCCAATATTGTCTTATGGGAAAAGGGGGCTTAAAGGGGGCTTATTGGGCTTATTGAAGTACTAAATCCGCTACCCATGGGTGTGTACGACAGTAATATTATAAAGGGGCAGTAAGTGCAAACACTGAGACATTTGGCCATGGTTTTTAAAAGCAGCTATAGTGTAATCTTGTTATAGTGTTGAATCTTTTTTAATTAGTAAATCATTGCACCTTTCTATTTTCTGTATCTGTGTACAGTGCCATTATTTTATTAAATTGATGTACCTTGAAAATCAGCCTGCTTTTTCCCAATTGGCCAAAATTGTGCTTGAATATCCCAAAATGAAAGGCTTAGGCCTATTCCCAATTTTTGGGATAAAAGCCTCATAAAATTTGCTTGATTTATTTTCATCATTATTATTAAACCCCAATCAAAACAAATTTAAATGGTCAAGAGAACATCATTATCTACAAACTACATTCAATGAGGTCTTTGTGTACTATTTAAAATTGTTTTGTTTTGGACAAGTAAGCTTCTCTGACGGACAAGTAGATTTTTTAGATTTACTTGTCCATGGACAAGTAGAAAATTTCAGTATTTCCACACCCCTGCAGGGCTTGTTTGGGGAAAGGTTAAGAAAAATCAACAAAATGTCACTGTTTTAAAATTTATTTTGAAATACTTTTGCATTTGGCAAACTGTTGTTTCGACCAAATTGCATTTGACCAAACCTGCTCTCTATGAAATGTCATTTGACAAAACGTCGTGCATCGCACGAAGAAATGTTTTCAACCAGGCAATGTGTAAAATTTTGTTGTCATAAATTAGGAGAGCAATGATTCAGTAAATAAATCTTACTCTCAAATTTTGAACTTGTCTTAAAAGCAGACAACGATTAAAATGATTTATATATATTTTCAGCTCACCTGAGCACGGAGTGCTCAGTGAGCTATTGTGATCACTCACGGTCCGTCGGCGTCCGTCCATCCACAATTTGCTTGTTAACACTCTAGCATCTACAAATTTTATATTAACCAATCATCACCAAACTTGGTCAAAATGTATATGACCACAACAGCTCGGATGAGTTCTATAATGGAACTAATCGGGCCAGAACTGTTTGAGTTGTATACCCTTGAATTAGAAAATTTGCCATATTTAGTAATTACTCATTTAGGCAAGCTAATTTACACTATGTTTACACTCTAGCATCTGCAAATATTGACCAATCAGTACCAAACTTGGCCACAATACATATGCCCATAAGGGCTCGGATGAGTTTAATTACGAGACAAATTGAACCAGAACATCTGGAGTTATTTGCCCTTGAATTTGGAAACATTGCTGAAACAAACTTTGTTTACACTCTAGCATCTACAAATATTGACCAATCAGCACAAAACTTCGTCAAAATGTATGTGACCATAAGATCTCAGAGGAGTTCGATTATGGATCTAATCAGACCATAACTGTCCGAGTTATCTGCCCTTGAATTAGAAAATTTGCCTTGTTTGACTTTGTTTACACTCTGGCATCTGCAAATATTGACTGATCCGTACCAAACTTGGCTACAATATAGATGTCTATAAAATCTGGGATGAGTTCGATTATGGGACAAATCAAATCACATCTGGAGTTATTTGCCCTTGAATTTGGAAAAATTGCTGAATCTGACTTTGTTTACTGTCTAGCATCTATAAATATTGACCGATCCGCACCAAACTTGGTCAAAATGTATGTGACTATAAGATCTCGATTATGGATGTAATCAGACCAAAACTGTCTGAGTTATGTATTCTTGAATTAGAAAATTTTCCATATTTGACTGTTAACACTCTAGCATCTTCAAATATTGACCAATCAGTACCAAACTTGGTCACAATGTTTATGACTATAAAGTCTTGAATGAGGTTGATTATGCGATAAATTGAACCAGAACATTCAGAGTTATTTGCCTTTGAATTTGGAAAAAAATTGCTGAATCTGACTTTGTTTACACCCTAGCAACTGCAAATGTAGACCAACTAGTACCAAACATGGTCTTAATATATATGACAATGAGTTCTTGGATGAGTTTGATTATGGGTCCAATTCGACAGTAACATCTGGAGTTATTTGCCCTTAAATAAGGAAACAATGTTTAATTTGAGACCAGTCAGCACCAAACTTGGTCAAAATATTTATGTCCAATGTTTACACTCTATCATCTGCAAATATAGACCAGTCAGCACCAAACATGGTCAAAATATTTATGTCCAACAGAATTTGAATAATTTTGATCATGAGTCTGATTGGACTGGAACAACTGAAGTTATTTGATCTTGAATTTGGAAAAATTGCTACATTCGACTTTGTTTGCTCTCTAGCATTTACAAATATAAACATAGATCTCAGATGAGTTTGATTATGGGTCAAGTCATACCAGATCAGTGAGTTATCTGCCCTTGAAATAGAAAATTGAACTTCAGTAGACTATTTGATAATTACTTTCATTGAACGGCTTAGTACTTGGGTGAGTGATATAGGACCATCATGGTCCTCTTGTTTTTTAATAGGACAGAAAACAGTTTGAGGGGAGGAAAAAATGACTTCGCATTTTCCTAATGTTTTGGATTATGTGATAACTGGTTAATTAGTTTTACAATCTTCCAGTGAGCAAACATGACAAGAAGAAGAAGATAGCGTACCCGTGCTAAACAACAAAATCTTTTACTTGTCTAGATTGAAAGTATTCACATACAACAAATAAGATGAGGCTAAACAAAAATAAAACTTAGTTTTCAGAGGCTTTAAAATATTGTGAATAGAGGATAAAATTTTAAGAAACTGCATTTTCGCTTTCCCTCATTATTTTCTACCAATTAGGAGAACTTCATGACATTTTCATCAAATTTGAAATTGACCTCTGCAAACTCTTTCAGTCTGGAAGCGTTCCAAATTTGTCGTTTGGGAAAGGGTTAAGAAACATTTTAATGTGACATATCAAGAGTAGAGGCCATTATCTGTTACCTTATGCATTGTAATACTTGTGAACTTATGTTGTCAGTGGGTATGTAGTCATAGTTTTCACACTTTTGTTGTACGCCCGTCGAAGACGGGACGTATTATGTGATCACCCATGGTGGGCGGGCATCAGGACGGGCGGGCGAGTGGCGTTCAGTTCTTTGTCCGGAGCTTATTTCCAAAACTATGCTAGCTATGGTTATGAAATTTTGTCAGTGAATAGATCTCATCAAGGGGGGAGTGTAGTGCACAGGAACCTTAACTCTTGCTTGCTTAATTTTTTAGTTATTGCCCTTTGTTTATTTTCATAATTGAATTTTGTCCAGAGCATATCTCAAAAACTATACTAGCTATGGTTATGAAATTTTTGGGTGGATAGATCTCATCAAGGGGGAGTGCATTGCCCATGAAGCTTAACTCTTGCTTGCTTAATTTTTGAGTTATTGCCCTTTGTTTACTTTCATACTTAAATATTGTCCAGTGCATACATGTATATCGAAAACTATACTAGCTATGTATGGCTATGAAATTTACTTGGGGTAAGACAGGCGCATCTTGCAACAATTTGCCGCTCTTGTTTCAGAATGCTGAAGACTTGGGAGGGCCCAGGAAGGAATTCTTCAGCCTCATTCTGCCAGAATTGAAGGCTAAATACTTTGAACCGGTGCGTGACTGGATTCATTTAAGTGAATATGAAACGGCAGGAAAGATTATTGGTAAAAAAATCTTTACATACATTATAGTTCATATAATATTACATTAACCCATTACCAGATGACAAAATTTTAGACTGGTCCAAATCGTAACAAATTGCTGACAACATTTTAAAGTGCATTTAAAATGGAAAATAAGTACGATATAGGGTAGAAAACATTGTAAGAAAAGGAAAACTTGCTTGGTACAAGCAATTTCTCCTTTTCTCACAGTATTTTCTACAGCTATATATCTTCAGTGCATCAAAATGAGGTATTGTGTGGTAATGGGTTTATAATACATATTCATCTATAAAAATTTAGCATCTGAAAAAAAAAAATTGGGGGGGGGCTATATTGGAATCATCCTATTGCTTTGACAATCATATGGTAGATTTGTCCGTAACAATGTCTCTTTCCTATAAAATAGGTTGGAAATTCTTTTATTATTTTGTACCATAAGAAATCTGTTTGCTATTGCAACCAAACAGAAAAACTAAGAAAATTCTGTAAAATTATTTTATAAAACTGCCAAAAGAAAATGCCTATGTTCCTGTAAAAAGTTTCTGTGAGAAATCCAGGGCAATCTTGTTTTTGATTTAGGATGACCCATGACTTTTATTTGACTGCTGAACAAAGAAGCTGGCATATACCAATGCTTTAGTCATGTATTAGTTTTAACATTATCTTTCGAAATTTAATGGGTAAATACAGGGGTCAAATTTTACTATTTTTTAGCTAGCAAATATTTGCTAGTAACCATTTTTTCTACAAGCCATAATCAATTTTGTACTAGGCTACAGGCAATATTTTAACCCATTTCCACACAATGCCGCATTTTGACGCACTAAATATATATAGCTGTGGAAAAGGTGAGAAAAAGAGAATTTGCTTGTAACAAACGATTTCTCCTTTTCTCACAATGTTTTCTATAATATAAGGCACTTATTTTTCATTGTAAATGCACTTTAAAATGTCGTCTGCAATTTGTTTTAATTTGGACCACTGTGAAATTTTGTTGTCTGGTTAATCCATTGCCACTCAGTCCAGTGTTTTAACAACTCTGAAATGGGAAACATATGAAAACATTGTGGCAAAAGGAGAAATTGCTTATAAAGAGCAATTTCTCCTTTTCCCAAAATGGTTTCTACATTATTACCTCTACTGGCTGAAAGCCAGCAGAGCTTATGTCGTGGCGTGTTTTCTGTCGTACATCTGTCAATCCGTCTGTCGATCTGTCTGTCGGTCGGCTCATCTTTTCTTGTTTACACGATAAAGTCGACATGTTTGGTCGGATTTTCATGAAACTTACAGGTTGTCAATCTCATCAATAGCTTCAACCCTATTGATTTAAAAAAAAAATAAAAAAATCGGACAATCACTATGGGAAAAGTAGCCATTTTAAGTTGAGAATTTGCATTTCTTGTTTACGCGATAGACTTAACAAATTTCACCGATGGAACAGTTTTACAGATTTTTTCTATATTCTTGCAGACATTGTGCTGATTTTTGGAATTTTAAGTCAATCACCAGCATTCTTAAAATCAATGCATACAAAGACAGACATTTTTTACATCTTAAAGTCCCAATAGCGGCCAACTAGAAAGGTGCTTGTTTACAAAATACAAGTAAATTCCACTCATACCATCTTAAAATATGGCGATTAATTTGACTTTATGGATAGGTAATGGTGCAGTTCTTAAAAGTTCCAGTCAATGGCAATTAAAAGAACTTTGAAAATTAATAATTCATGGACGGAATTATGGAAAATAAATAATTCATGGACACTAGTTGGCTGCTAATGGGACATTAAAGGATGATCAAATACCTTCTTTTATTTCTAAAAGTCAAGTGAAACTTAGGAACTAGAGATCAATGAAAAAAGTGAAAATAGGCCATCGAGTTCTGATACGGTGATTGACTATGTACAGCAAAGCGAAAGTAGGCCATCGGCATCAACATCCTCAACAGAGAGTCTGTTTACTCAAGTTTCCGAGCCTGAAACTTGGTTTTAATTATGTATACTTATATTATGTTTAAAAATTAGAAGCAGGCTAGCTAAATATCTGACAATAAATTTTTCCCGTTATTGATGCATTTTTCCCCAACTTGGTGGCCCCGGGTCCCTTCCCCTACACTCAAAAAATAGTTCTACTTTCACTTTGACTTACATAAAGCGATCAGAAAATAAGTTTGCAAAAGAATTTGATTGCTTGATTTTTTTTCCGTTATTGATGCATTTTTCCCCAACTTGGCGGCCCTGGGTCTCTTCCCCTATCCTTAAAAAATAGCCCAGATTGTTCTCCTTTGACCTACGTAAAGCGATCAGAAAATTGGACTGCAAAGAGATTCAATTGCTTGATTTTTTTACTCGCATTGTTTGAATTCAGCCCGCAATTTGCGATTTTGCGAGTGGTAAATATCTCTTGTTAACACCCATCTCCACTAGTATGTTATTGAATGGAAAGGGAGGGTGAAACTTGGTTAAATCCCTATAAATTACATGTACTTTTTCAGCATTATGTTTAGTGCAGAATGGAAAATTACCCAAAATCCTGGATGCAGACACTGTGGTTGAGCTGTTTGGAGACAATCCAAGAGGTGTTCTTTCAGCTTTTGGAAAAGGAATGGATTCTCTCGGAATGTTTAAGGTATTATTACCTGCAGTAACATTTTTTTTTAACCCTTTCCCAAACAATCCCTGGTTTTTACGGGTCTGGAATAGTAGCCTTTTGAAAACATTGTGGGAAAAGGAGAAAATGCTGGTAACCAGCATTTTCTCCTTTTCCCACAATGTTTTCTACCCTATCATAGACAGAAATCATCTTTTCAGCAAGAGTTGAATTGTCGTCTGCAAATGCTTTCAATTTGGTCTAGTCCAAAACTTTGTCGTTTGGGAAAGGGTTAAGTCTGATAGTTTGTTTGATGTAATATGAAACTTGGACAACAAAATTTATTTAAAACAAAATGTACAACTTTGTATGCAAGCTTGCATTAAGTAGAGATTGCCATTGTATGTCAAGACAGAAATTGCAAGTTTATGGAGAGCTTTTGTTATCACTATGTGTCTGTCATGCATGGCATGTTGTATATCATTTTCAAGTACTCAGACGTCTTCTGAACTACTGTGTCAATTTTTACCAAACTGTTCAGAAATGTTCTTTTGCAGGCCCTCTTACCAGTTGTCCACAGAACTTGATTCCATGAAAAACTGTTGTTGACATGGCAACCAAATGGATTTTTTTTTAGAATTTTTAGCTCACCTGAGCACTTCGTGCTCAAGGTGAGCCATTGTGATCGGTCTGTCGTCCATCGTCCGTCCGTCAGTCCGTCCGTTCACAATTACCAAAAAAATCTTCTCCTAAACTATTTATCAGATTTCAATCAAATTTCACAGAAATGATCCTTAGGTCATACTCTTTCAAAATACTTCAAAGAATTGAATTCCGTGAAGAACTCTGGTTGCCATAGCAATAGAGTTAAAAATCTTTAAAAATCTTCTTGTCCCCAACCGTAAGTTTTGGAGCGTTCACATTTGGCATGTAGCATCATCTAGTGGTGCTCTACAAAAATACCTCAAATAATTGCCTTGGAGTGGAAATTAGTCCTATGTTGTGGGGTCTCGGATTTCACATAGAGATAAAGAAGGAAATTTTTTAAAAATCTTCTTCTCCCAAATCATAAGGTCTAGAGCTTTCATATTTGGCATGTAGCATTTTCTAGTGGCCCTGTACCGAAATACTTCAAATTATGATCCTGGAGTTAAAATTCGTCCTATGTTGTGGGTTCTCGGATTTCAAATAGAGATAAAGAAGGAAGCTTTTAAAAATCTTCTTGTCCCAAACCGTAAGGGCTAGAGCTTCCATATTTGGCATGTAGCATCACCTAGTGGCCCTCTACCAAAATACTTTAAATTTTGATCCTGGAGTTGAAATTAGTCCTATGTTGTGGGGTCTCGGATTTCACATAGAGATAAAGGAAGAAATTTTTAGCTCACCTGAGCACGAAGTGCTCATGGTGAGCTTTTGTGATCGCCCAATGTCCGGCGTCCGTTGGCCACAATTTCTTTAAACATCTCCTCCTCCTAAACCACTGGGCCAATCTTGATGAAACTTGGCAGGGATGTTCCTTGGGTGAAGCTCTACAAAAGGTGTTCAAGAGATTGAATTCCACCCATAATTCTGGTTGCCATGGCAACCAAAAGGAAAAAGATAGCAAAATCTTTGAAAATCTTCTTCTCTGAAACTAGAAGGCCTAGAGCTTTGATATTTGGTATGTAGCATCTCCTAGTGGACCTCTACCAAGATTGTTCATATGATGCCCCTGGGATCAAAACTGGCCCCGCCCCGGGGGTCACAAGTTTGAAACATAGGAACAAAGAAAGAAAACTTTAAAATTCTTCTTCTCTGTCACTAGAAGGTGCAGGGCTTTGATATTTGGTATGTAGCACTTTCTAGTAAACCTCTACCAAGATTGTTCATATGATGTCCCTGGGGTCAAAACTGGCCCTGCCCTGGGGGTCACAAGTTTGAAACATAGGAACAAAGAAGAAAAACTTTAAAAATCTTCTTCTCTGAAACTAGTGGGTGCAGAGCTTTAAAATTGGGTATGTAGCATCTCCTAGTGGACCTCTACCAAGATTGTTCATATGATGTCCCTGGGGTCAAAACTGGCCCCGCCCCGGGGGTCACAAGTTTGAAACATAGGAACAAAGAAGGAAAACTTTAAAATTCTTCTTCTCTGAAACTGTAAGGGGCAGGGCTTTAATATTTGATATATAGCATCTCCTAGTGGACCTCTACCAAGATTGTTCATATGGTGTCTCTAGGGTCAATACTGGCCCCACCCCGGGGGTCACAAGTTTGAAACATAGGAACAAAGAAGGAAAACTTTAAAATTCTTCTTCTCTGAAACTAGATGGAGCAGAACTTTGATATTTGGTATTTAGCATCTCCTAATGGAGTTCTACCAATAATGGTAATATGATGTCCCTGGGGTCAAAACTGGCCCCGCCCCGGGGGTCACAAGTTTGAAACATAGGAACAAAGAAGGAAAGCTTTAAAATTCGTCTTCTCTGAAACTAGAAGGTGCAGGGCTTTGATATTTGGTATGTAGCATCTCCTAGTGGACCTCTACCAAGATTGTACATATGATGTCCCTTGGGTCAAAACTGGCCCGCCCCAGGGGTCGCAAGTTTAAAACATAGAAATAAAGAAGGAAAACTTTCAAATTCTTCTTCTCTGAAACTAGAAGGTGTAGGGCTTTGATATTTGGTATGTAGCATCTCCTAGTGAGCCTCTACCAAGATTGTACATTTGTTGCCCCTGGGGTCAAAAATGGCCCTGCCCCAGGGGTCACAAGTTTAAAACATAGAAATAAAGAAGGAAAACTTTAAAATTCTTCTTCTCTGAAACTAGAAGATGTAGAGCTTTTACATTTGGTAAGTAGGATGTCCTTGTGGACTTCTACAATGTTTGTTCATATGATGTCCCTGGGGTCAAAACTGGCCCTTCCCTGTGGGTCACAAGTTCGAAATATAGGAACAAAGAAGGAAAACTTCAATATTCTTCTTCTGTGAAACTAAATGGCATAGAGCTTTGATATTTGGTATGTAGCATCTCTTAGTGGACTTCTACAAAGTTTCTTCATACGATGCCCTATGGGTCAAAACTTGCCCCGCCCCATGGGTCACAACTTTGAAATATAGGAACAAAGAAGGAAAACTTCAATATTCTTCTTGTCTGAAACTAGATGGCATAGAGCTTTGATATTTGGTATGTAGCATGTCTTAGTGGACTTCTACAAAGTTTCTTCATACCATGCCCCATGGGTCAAAACTTGCCCTACCCAAGGGGTCACAAGTTCGAAACATAGGAATAAAGAAGGAAAACTTTAAAATTCTACTTCTCTGAAACTAGAAGGTGTAGAGCTTTGATATTATGTAAGTAGCATCTCCTAGTGGACCTCTAGCAAGTTTTTTTTCTTAGGATGCCCCTGGGGTTAAAACTGGCCCTGCCCAGGGGTCACAAGTTTGATTTTACAGCTTAGTACTCAGGTGAGCGATATAGGATCATCATGGACCTCTTGTTTAAAAATCTTCTTCTCCCAAACCGTAAGGGCTAGAGCTTTCATATTTGGCATGTAGCATTATCTAGTGGCCCTCTACCAAAATACTTCAAATTATAATCCTGGAATGGAAATTGGTCCCTATGTTGTGGGTCTCGGATTTCACATAGAGATAAAGAAGGAAATTTTTGAAAATCTTATTGTCCCAAACTGTAAATGCTACTGCTCTGATATTTGATACGTAGCATCTTCTACAGGACCTCTACCAAGTTTGTTCATATGATGCCCCTAGGGTCAAAACTGGCTCGCCCTTGGGGTCACAAGTTGAACATAGGAACAAAGAACGAAAATTTCATAATTCTTCTTCTCTGGAACTGGAAGGCCTAGAGCTTGCTTTGATATTTTGTTTTTAGCATTTCCTCGTTGACCTCTACCAAGGTTGTTCATATGATGCCCTAGGGGTCAAAATTGACCCCGGCACAGGGGTCACAAGTTGGAACATAGCAACAAAGAAGTCCATCTTCAAAATTCTTCTTCTCTGAAACTGGAAGGCGTGGCATCTCCTTGTTGAACTCTACCACATTTGTTCATATGATGCCCCTGGGGTCAAAACTGGCCCCGCTCTGGGGGTCACAAGTTGAACATAGGCACAAAGAAAGAAAACTTCATAGTTCTTTCTCTCTGAAACTGGAAGGCCTAGAGCTTTGATATTTTTTATGTTGAATCTCCTTGTAGGCCTCTACCAAGTTTCCTCATATGATGCCCCTGGGTTCAAAATTGACCCCACCTGGGGGTGACAAGATTGAACATAGGAACATAGCAGACCAACTTCAAAATTCCTCCTCTCTGAAACTGAAAAATCTTTGTTTGAACCAAAAAGGCTTAGAGCTTTGAAACTTTGCATGAACTATCACCTTATGGATGTCTACAAAATTTTCACACAAGATGCTCCTGGTCTTATTACAGGGCCTGTCCCAGGACTTAGACATTTGTACATAGGTATATGTCGGCCAATTATAAGAAATTTTTCTGGGTAACGTAAGGGCCTACACCTCTATTAAAGTTGTGAGTTTTATCTTTTTCATAGTCGTTTGGCCTTGAACTGTGGTATTTGGTTTTTATTTCCATTGTTGACCTTGACTGCTTAGTACTCAGGTAAGCGATATAGGACCATCATGGTCTTCTTGTTTAAAAAATTCTCTGAAACCAATGCGCAGACTTTGAAGAAATTTTACTGAAATTTTTCTATGCTGATATTTTTAAAAAATTGATTGTGAAACAATGATTTCAAAATCCCTATGACTCTTCAATCAAATGCCCGTACATAGGCCAAGCCAGAGGGGTCAGATCTTTCGCCATAGAGCTTTATCTCGCGTGAACATTCTAAGGCTAATGGCCCTCTTGTTTACGTATTACAAAGCTCCGAACCTTTCAGTGATTTTCAGTTTTATTTACCGTAAATGTTCTTTCTATTTTTTGGAACGTTTCAGGTCCTTTGAGTGTTTCAGGTCCTTTTAGATTTTTTGTGTAATAAGAAAGCGGTAATTTTCATTAAATTTTTAGCTCCACTGCCCGTAGTCCAGCGAGCTTAAGACATGGCCTGTTGTCCGTCGTGCGTCCATACGTGCGTTAACTTTTTCTTTAAACATCTTCTCTGAAACTACTTATGGGATTGTGATGAAATTTCACAGAAATGTTCCTGCCATGGTCCTCTTCAGATTTTTTTTTAAAGAATTTGATTCCTTCAAAAAGTATGGTTGCCATGACAACAAAACTTAAGATTTTTTGAAATCTTTGAAAATCTTCTTGTCAGAAACCATAAGGCATAGAGCTACCAAATTTGGCATGTAGCTTTACCTAATGGGTCTCAATCAAGTCTCTTCAAATAATAGCCCTGGGGTCAAATTTGACCCCACCACGGGGGTCACAAGTTTTAAGTGGGATAAATAGGGAAAACTTTAGAAATCTCCCTGTACCTAGCAATAAGACGGCTTGCCAAATTTTGCATGTAGCCTTACCTATATGGCCTCTACCAAGATTTCCCAAATTATAGCCTTGGGCTCAAATTTGGCCCCACTCCAAGGGGTCATAAGTTTTACTTAGATTTATAAATGGAAAACTTAAGAAATTTCCCTGTACCTAGCCATAAAGCTTAGGGCTACCAAATTTTGCATGTAGCTGTATCTAGTGGGCCTTCACCAAGAGATGTAAATTATAACCCTAAGGTCGAATTGTATGCCAAGGGTTACAAGTTTTACATGGGTTTATATAGGGAAATCTTTCGAATTGTTGCTAAACATAAGAACTATGGCTACCAATTTTAGTCCTTGTTAGGGGTCTTATGTTTTAAGGTAAGACCTGTGTAATGGAAATCAGCTATTTCCAGTAAAATATCATCCTGCAAAATTAGCTATAATTAAAAATGAGTATTATTGAACTACTTTCACCTTTTCATTTTTTCATTTTTTTCCTTCTTTGAATTCTCATTTATAAATCTAAAACCACTATATTCCCAATTCAAAAACAGATAATAATTACCTCCTTTTTTAGAAAACAAACAAAAGTGTCAAAAAATAGTTTCAAGATAGACATAAACGGAATTTCTGATCCATTAGAAATGTGCAAAAATATTATTTCTGCATAAATCCTTATTTATCTTTATTTATCAACCAATTAGGATTTTTGCCCAATGTTCACCGGAAGTGCATTACACAGGTCTTACCTTAAACGAATTCCCAAGTATTGTAATGTTTGGTATGAAGGGATTTCAAGTATGAGCCAGAAGAGCGATACAGGGCCATCGTCGCCCTCTAGTTGTGTTTGTTGACCATATATCAGATGTTGTGACATTTGGCATTTTGTTTCAGATTATGAAAGCTCATGAATTTTTAAGGCACCTCATCACTCCAGTGAAATACCCCCCAATCACACTGAAAAAGATAACCCATCTTTTGAACCCTGACTTTGCACCAGATGGCTCAAACAGAAGGCACCCTGAGTCAGTGGTCTACCAGAAGTTCATCAAGTACCTGAGAGAGCTTGCTGGTTAGTTGAACTACTTAATGATTGAACATCTTTAACTTACACATCCAGGGTTTATTATAGCTTTAAGGTTGTCTCAGATTGGAGAAACAAAGGATTAGCATGTGTCATTGGATCAAATCATCACAATCTTTGGGAAACTTGGGTTGAGGTTGAGGAGTGTTAAAAAATTGTTTGATTATCGAAAATATGGCCAAGACTGCCCTGATTTGTTCGTATCACAAGAAAGTGTGATAGAACTTGAAGAACTTGGCAGACAGAAGAGAATTTATCACATCAATTTTTTCTTTTCTTGAGAGATGTTATAGGGTATTGGTTAACATCAACATAAAAGGACTTTGCATGCGGATGGTAATCATACTTTTCCAGACCTGAATATGCCGAGCCCCATAGCTCAGTTGGTAGCGTTGTGGACTTGGGAACAGGAGGTTGCTGGTTTGATCCCCGGCTCAGCCATTATTCTTTCCAAGTACTGATGATAGTCATTGCGACAGGATTCATTCCCCTCTCACCACTGTCGGTTGTTTCGACAATGGTTAAGTGGGAAAGCAGCCATTGGCTTGGGAAAAAAATATTGTGTGGAGTAGTGGTTAAAAGAACTCCAGGAAAGCATGGTGCATTGGCCCCTGCGATATAACTGAAATACTGTTGAAAATGGCGTTAAACACTATACAAACAGTCAATCAACCAGATTTGATTATTAAGCTTCTGATAAAATTTAGTCCTGTACAGTGTTAAGAGACTGTTTCTATTTATATCTGTTCAATAATTGTCGTAAAACATCATGACAAAGACAAAATGACAATTAGCAAGCAGTTTTCAGAGAAAACATGAGGTATTGCTATAGCCTTGGCATTGTTTTTGTTGCCTGCGTGCTAAAACTGAGACATTTTGTAATATTTCTGTTATTACTGAAGATAGCTACTTTTAACTTGTTATGTGTTTACTATCTAAAGAGCAATCCATTCAATCAAGAGGGACAATTCTAAAAGCATTTTTAGCTCACCTGAGCACAACGTACTGAAGGGGAGCTAATGTAGTTGTCAAATGTCAGTCATCTGTCGTCAACATTTACCTTGTGGGCACTCTAGAGGTCACAGTTTTTGCTCAATTAACTTGAAATTTGGTCAGAATGTTGGTCTTGACGACATCTCATGTGAGATTGAATTTGGGTCACCCTGAGTCATAAACTAGGTCACTAGGTGAAATTAAAGAAATGCCTGGTGGTCGCTCTGAAGGCTATATTTCTTGCTCCATCAACCTGAATTTTTGGTCAGAATCTTTGTCTTGATGGAATCTTGGATAAGTTCGAATTTGGGTCACCTTTGGTCATAAAATAGGTCACTAGGTTAGAATGAAGAAATACCATGTGGGCAATCTAGAAGCCACACTTTTTGCTCAATGAACCTGAAATTTTGTCAGAATGTTTGCTATGATGGAATCTCTGACGAGTATGAATATAGGTCACCTGGGATCATCAACTAGGTCACTGAGTCAAAGTAAAGAAATACTCTGTGGGCATTCTAGAGGCCACATTCCTTGCTCAATTGACTTGAAAATTGGTCAGAATGTGTTTTGATAAAATCTCATATGAGTTTTTAGCAGATATGATTTATGCTCAATTGATCAATTTTCTAGTGAGTTGGGCAATAAATTAGTCCTCATAGTTCTTGCTCAATTGTCCCAAAAATGATGTCTAATTCTTTTTGTGGGGAAATTGTCTCAGGTGAGGAATCCAGGGCCATCATGGTCATCTTGTTTCACAATTATGCCCCTTTTTCAACTTGGACTTCTTTGACATTTTGTAATATCTCTGTTATTACTGAAGGTATTGACTTGAAGAGGCTTGTAGTATATGTTTACAATCCAAAGGGCAATCCATACTATCGAGGGCGACAATTCAGAATGCATTTTTTTTCCAGAATTATGCCCTTTTTTAGACTTACACTTTTCATTCTCTATCAAGCACCCCACTGTCGAGAGTTGGCACCCGCATGCGGGGCTCTTGTTTTAAAAGCATAACACAGCTTGCTGTTACATACCAGGTTTAGGAATCAATATTTTGACAAATGCTCTTTGTTCAATTTTAAACCCAACTGATTCCCTTTAATCTGTCTGCCTAGCTCCATATCCAAATCATAATTCTGTTAATCAGATTGTAAATTATTGAATGAGATCATATCATAACTTGGCCAGTGGAGCATTTTAATGGAACAAGTTAAGTGATCACAAACTATAGTTATCATAGAAGACCTTTAGAGAACTCATGAGAATTCGCTCTTACTTGCACAGTGCAAATGCCAGCAAACTTATGTCAAGGCCTAGTATCTGTCTTGGGCCAGTGCATGCATTATTTTTAGCTCATCTTAGTACGAAGTGCTGACTGTGAGCTTAAGTGATCTTCCTGTGTCTGGCGTTTGCATCTGTCGTGCATCATGCAGCCATCAACATTTACCTTTTGTGCACTGTAGAGGCCACATTTTGTAGGTCACATTTTCAACCAGATCGATTTGAAACTTGGTGAGAATGTTTTTTTATTTATGATATTGTTCACTAGTTTGATTTTGGACCATGTCAGGTCAAAAAGTAGATCACTTTCATTCATGTGTTTAACATCATTAAACCAGGATCTTTTCAGCTTTATCAACTTCAAATGACTTTCATTAGGTGAGCCCTTTGAGCTACTCTTGTTTATATCTTGTCTGAAACTACCCATGTAATTTTTAGCTCCGCTGGCCATAGGCCAGCGAGCTTATGTCGTCTCCCATTGTCCGTCATGCGTGCGTGCTTCCGTCCATGCATTAACTTTTTAGCTCACCTGAGCATGAAGTGCTCAGAGTGAGCTATTGTGATTGGTCTCTCATCCGTCTGTCCGTCCGTCCGTCCGTTCATAATTACCAAAAAAATCTTCTTCTCCTAAACTAACAATCACATTTCAAAGTAAACTTCACAGAAATGATCCTTAGGTCATGCTCTTTCAAAATACTTCAAAGAATTGAATTCCGTGAAGAACTCTGGTTGCCACGGCAACAGAGTGAAAAAACTTTAAAATCTTCTTGTCCCAAACCGTAACGGCTAGAGCGTTCATATTTGGCATGTAGCATCATCTAGTGATGCTCTACCAAAACACTTTAAATTATGGCCCTGGAGTGGAAATTAGTCCTATGTTGTGGATTCTCGGATTTTACATAGAGATAAAGAAGGAAATTTTAAAAAATCTTCTTGTCCCAAACCATAAGGTCTAGAGCTTTCATATTTGGCATGTAGCATCAAAATACTTCAAATTATAGCCCTGGAGTGGAAATTAATCCTATTTTGTGGGGTCTCGGATTTCACATAGAGATAAAGAAGGAAATTTTTAAAAATCTTCTTGTACCAAACTGTAAGCACTAGAGCTTTGATATTTGGTATGTAGCATCTTCTAGTGGACCTCCACCAAGTTTGTTCATATGATGCCCCTAGGGTCAAAACTGGGCCTGCCACAGGGATCACAAGTTGGAACATGGGAACAAAGAATCCTGTCTTTAAAATTCTTCTCCTCTGAAACTGGAAGGCGTAGAGCTTTGATATTTGGTTTTTAGCATCTCCTGGAGGGCCTCTACCAAATTTGTTCATATGATGCTTATGGGGTCAGAACTGGCCCAGCCACGGGGGTCACAAGTTGGAACATAGGAACAAAGAAAACCAACTTCAAAATTCTTCGCCCCGCCCGGGTGGCTCAGTGGTGAGCGTGTTGGACTCATGACCTGGTGGTTGCGAGTTCGATCCCCGGTTGAGGTGACTTTTCTTTCTGGCGTATTTTCGCCTCTCACCTCTGCAGAAGCATGTGGGAAAAGTAGTCGGTGGCTTTGGAAAGGAAAGTTGTGTTAGTACTGGTGTGAGAAAGCCAGGAAACACATATGCATCACCGACCGCCATGATATGACCTTCGCTGTTAAAATGGCGTTAAACCACAATACAACCAACCAACCAATCAAATTTCGTTAAACCCCAATACAACCAACCAACCAATCAAATTTCTTCTTCTCTGAAGCTGGAAGGATTGGAGCTTTGATATTTGGTATGTAGCATCTCTTTGTGGGCTTTTATCAATTTCATTCATATGATTCCTTTGGGTTCAAACTGACCCCACCCCGGGGGTCACAAGTTGGAACATAGGAACAAAGAAGACCAACTTCAAGGAAGGGATAGAGCTTAGAATTTTGGTATGTAGTATCTCCTTGTAGACCTTTGTCAATTTTATTAATATGATGCCCCTTGGGATCAAAACTGGCCCCACCCCGGGGGTCACAAGTTGGAACCAAAGGAAGAAAGATGTAGAATTCATTTGTGGGGAAAATGATTCAGGTGAGCAATCCAGGGCCATCATGGCCCTCTTGTTGTGGAGTGTTTTCAAAAGACTTGTCTTGCAGACACGTAAAAGCAAGGGTTTCTTTGGGAAAGGGTTAAACCAGTTCCCAAGCATTGTAGTGTTTGAAATGATGGGACTTTACGTATCAGCCAGTGGAGGGATACAGGGCCATCATGGCCCTCTTGTTACCATACTTCAGAGAAATGATCCTGCCATAATCCTCTTCAGAATTCCTTGAAAGATTTTGATTCTTTTAAAACCATGGTTACCATGGCAACAAAAATGAAAGAAGGGGACCCTTAAAAATCTTCTTAAAAATTATGGGTGATTATGAGCATAACCTCACTAAAATGGTTTCCTTTGGCTGAAAAGTTGTTTTAAAATGTAATCCTTAAATGATTAAAATCTTTCAGTTTAAAACCAAAAGGCCTATGGCACTTATGTTTCTGATATAATGTTATCTTTTCAGTAAAAGCTTCCAACAGAAAGTTGCTAAGTTGAAACATTGAGACTTTTAAGTTTATGTTGTTTGATAGCAATCTTATAACATAAACTATGCAATTTATATTTAAGTTTATAAAAATACCAGTTAAAAGTAAGGCATTGTCATTCAAAATATGGCATAACAAGAATGCCTAGCTTTGATGAAAAAAATGTTTATGTAAAAGAGGTATTGTATTTTATTTGTCAGCTGGAAGACGCAACGGGATGAATCTGGGCATGGTCCTTCAGATTGTGACTGGTGTGGATGTGGAACCACCACTGGGTTTTGCCATCTCACCTTCAATAACCTTCATCACAGATGAATCATTGCTACCTAGAGCCAACACTTGTTCTAACAGACTTACATTGCCAGTTCCAGCAGATGGCACTTTGCCTGATGAAGCAACTTTGTTTGAGCTCTATGACTATGCATTCTGTAATAGTTATTTTGGAGTGGTATGATATGTATGAACTATACATGGAATGTATAGGAATGAGCATTTAAGTTTTGCTGAAAAAAAAAAGTTGTTGCCTGAATTGTTCAGACCACCAGTGTTAAATGTTTCAGCCACAAAATGGGCCATAGTTTTTAGCTCCACTGGCTAAAAGCCAGCAAGGCTTCTGTCATGGCGTGGTTTCCGTCTGTCTGTCCGTCCATCTGTCTGTTAGTCTTTTTCTTGTTTACATGATAGTCTACATTTTTGGTTGGATTTTCATGAAACTTACACAGTTATCAATAGTTACAACCCTATTGATTTTCAAAAAAATCGAACAATCAGTATGGGAGACACAGAATTGACCTAGGTTCCTCAAATTTGGCACAGACATTTGTATTGGAGTGTAGATGATCCCTATTGATTTTGAGATTAATCTGTTAAAGGTCAAGGTTACAGTGGCCTTCAATTTAATGATATATTTAGACCAAACATGGTGTACATGATAACTACACACGATTGGCTCCACATGTTGGTCAAACTACTTTTTTTAACCAAAAGAGTTTTTAGTTCACCCGAGTGATTTGTCCGTTGTCCGCCATTTGTCGTTTGTCGTCAACTTTTTGGCTTGTGTACCCTCTAGAGGCCACATTTTCTGTCCGATTATCATGAAACTTGGTTAGAATGTCTTGATGAAATCTGGGATGAGTTCGAAAATGGGTTATGTGGGGTCAAAAACTAGGTCACTAGGTCAAATCTTAGAAAAACCATGTGTATGCTCTAGAGGCCACATTTTCAGTCCGATTATCATAAAACTTGGTCAGAGTGTTTGTCTTGATGAAATCTCGAACAAGTTTGACAATGGGTGATGTCAGGTAAAAAACTAGGTCATTAGGTCAAATTTTAGAAAAACCTTGTGTCCCTGTAGAGGCCACATTTTCAGTCCTATTATCATAAAACTTAGTCTGAATGTTTATCTTGGTGAAATATCGGACATCTTAAAAAACGAGTCATGTTGGGTCAAAAACTAGGTCAACAGGTCAAATCTTAGAAAAACCTTGTGTACACTCTAGAGGCCACATTTTCACTCCAATTATCATGAAACCTGGTCAGAATGTTTGCCTTGATGAAATCTCAGACAAGTTTAGAAATGGGTCATTTCGTGTCAAAACTAGGTCAGTAGTTCAAATCTTAGAAAAACATTGTGTACGCTCTAGAGGCCACATTTATAGATTATCGTGAAACCTGGTCAGAATGTTTGTTTTGATGAAATCTCAGACGAGTTAAAAAAATAGGTCATGTTAGGTCATAAACTAGGTCACAAGGTCAAATTTTAGAAAAACCTTGTGTACTCTCTAGAGGCCATATTTTAAGTCTGATTATCATGAAACGTGGTCAGAATGTTTGTCTTGATGAAATCTCAGACAAGTTTGGAAATGGGTCATATCGGGTCAAAAACTAGGTCTTTAGGTCAGATGTGAGAAAAACCTTGTGTACACTCTACAGGCCATACTTTCAGTCTGATTTTCATGAAAACTATAATGTTTGTTTTGATGAAACCTCGACGAAAATGAAAATGGGTCATGTCAGGTCAAAAATTAGGTCACTATGTCAAGAAAAGAAGAACTTGCTTAAAACAAAAATATCACAAAATAGTGTCAGTTATACTGATGCATTTGTCGTAGTTAAGTTGAAACTTGAAGCATACTTCTATAACTCATAATAATCAAATCGTCATTCCTATCTTTCAGTAACATACAACAACGCTTATGAAATTGATTAGGTTTAAGGCCTTGTTCTTTCCTGAGATGATGTCGATATTTGCCAGTCAATTCTTTTGATATAAGTAAATGAACTGTGCCACTTCCTGTATCAATGTGACAAAAGGGGGGCATGACTGTTTTACAAACAGACATCTTGTTTCAGGATGTGTTTTTAGCTCACCTGAGCACAAAGTGCTCAGAGTGAGCTATTGTGATAGAGATGTGTCTGTCGTCCGTCAACGTTTTGGATTGTGTACCTCTAGAGGTCAAAATTCAGTCAGATAATCAGGAATCTTGGTCAGAATGTTTGTCTTCATGATATCTCGTAAGAGTTCAAATATGGGTCATGTTGGGTCAAAAACTAGGTCTCTAGGTCAAATCTTAGAAAAACCTTGTGTACGCTCTAGAGGCCACATTTTCAGTCCGATTATCATGAAACTTGGTTAGAATGTTTGTCTTCATGAAATCTCAGACAGTCCAAAACTAGGTCACTAAGTCAAATCTTTTAAAAAAACCTTGTGCACGCTCTAGAAGCCACATTTTCAGTCTGATAATCATGAAACTTGGTCGGAATGTTTGTCTTGTTAGAATATTGAATGAGTTAAAAAATTGGTAATGTTAGGTCAAAAACTGGGTCACCATGTCAAATCTTAAAAAAAACTTGTGTGTGCTCTATAGGCCACATTTTCAGTCTGATTTTCAGAAACTCGATCAGAATGTTTGTCTTGATGAATTCTCGGACGAGTTTGAAAATGGGTCATGTTGGTTAAACAAGAGGGCCATGATGGCCCTGTATCGCTCCACTGGCTATTAAGTAAAAACACTACAAGCCAAACATTACAATATTCAGCAAATTGATTTCAAACACGAGGACATGCAAACATTTTTCTATCTAATCCTACGAGAAAGTTGTGATTCATGGGCAAAGCCAATTTTGATCGCAAAGCTATAATTATTTGAATCCTGGTGGAGGTCCACAATATAAAGCTCCATACCAAATAATTCAGTTCTTGAATGTTATAAACAAGAAGATTTTCAAATTTTTCTCAATGAAAAGCCCTGTAAAACATTTTGAAGAATTCCTTCATTTCTATATGGTGCAAGAAGCCCCCATTCACCAGAGCCACATTTTTTGACGGATCAAAATTTTACGAACAATTTTTAAAAAGGGTCACCCAAGGAGCATATCTGTGAAATTATTTCAAAATCTGACCCGTGGTTTCAGAGGAGAAGATTTTTAAAGAATTCCCTAAAAAATTCCATTTGGTTGCAATGGCAACCAGAGTTTTTGATGGAATCAAATTCTGTGAACAGTTTTTAAAGAGGACCTTCCAAGGAACATTCCAGCCAAGTTTGGTCCAAATCCGCCCAGTGGTTTAGGAGGAGTTGATGTTTAAAGAATTGTTGACGACACACGACGCACGACGGACACCAGGTGATCCTAAAAGCTCCCCTTGAGCACGTTGTGCTCAAGTGAGCTAAAAAGTTAACATATGGATGGACGCACAACGGACAACAGGCCATAACATAAGCCTGCTGGCCTTCGGCCAGTGGAGCTAAAAAACTTGTCTAGCACCAATCATGTATCACTGCAGCTTGATAATCAAGGGAGGTAAATAGTAACGAACTTTATCTTTCATAAAAAGAGTTATTTCCCTTGATTAATGTTTAAATTGAAGTGACAATATTTTGAAGCCCATGTTAAACTTGCGATCCCTGGAATGAAGGCAATTTTGACCCCAGACCTACAATATGAAACTAGAATGTGTGGTTATAAACAAAAAGATTTTTTTAATCTTGCCCAATAAAAAGTCATGTAAAACAAGTTTGCTGAATAAAAGGCCCTGTAAAATATGTGATCCATGACACACGTTTATCAAGTTTTCACTATAAAAGCCAATGTAAAACTTGTGACCCCTGGTGTGGAGTCAAAATTGACCCCCAAAGTTAAAATTTGGGCCCTTTTGGTAGAGGCCCATTATATAAAGTTACATGCGAAATTTGGTAGCCCTAGGCCTAAATATGGCTATGTACAAGTAGATTATTAAAGTTTCCTTATATAAGACCATGTAGAACTTGTGACCCCCTGGGGTGGGGCTACATTTTACCCCCTGGGCTATAATTTGGGCACCCTTGATAGAGACCCCCTATATAAAGCTAAATGCAAAATTTGATAGCCCTAGCCCTTATAGCTAGATGCGAAAGATTTTCCTATATAAGCCCTCCCATGTAAAACATGTTACCCCCCGGGGCGAAGTCAAATTTGACCCTCGGCTATAATTTGGACACCCTTGGTACAGGTCCACTAGATAAAGCTACATGCCAAATTTGGTCGCCCTAGGCCCCATGGCTAGGTCAAAGAAGAATTTTAAAGTTCTCCCTATATAAGCCCATGTAAAACTTGTTATATAAGCCCATGTAAAACTTGTTACCCCCGGGCAGGGCCTAATTTGACCCCAGGGCTATAATTTGAACAATCTTGGCAGAGGTCCACTAGATAAAGCTACATGCCAAATTTGGTAGCTCTAGGCCCTGTGGCTAGGTAGAAGAGGAATTTTAAAGTTCTCCCTAAATAAGCCCGTGTAAAACTTGTGACCCCCGGGGCGGGGCCAATTTTGACCCCAGGGCTATAAATTGAAGAAACTTGGTAGAGGTCCACTAGATAAAGCTACATGCCAAATTTGGTAGCCCTTGGCCTTACGGTTTCAGACGAAGATTTTCAAAGATTTTCAAAATTTTTCAGTTTTGTTGCCATGGCAACCAGAGTTTTTGAAGGAATTAAATTCTTTCAAGAAATTCTGAAGAGGACCATGGCAGGATCATTTCTGTGAAGTTTCATCAAAATTGGATGGGTAGTTTCAAAGAAGACGTTTTAAAAAAAAGTTAACGCACGGACGGACGGACGGACGGACGGACGACGGACAACAGGCCATGACATAAGCCCGCTGGCCTTCGGCCAGTGGAGCTAAAAACTAGTTCACTAGGTCAAATCTTAGAATCACAGTCCGTAAGGCTCAGGTGAGCGACTCCAGGCCCTCTTGTTTAAAAGGTTATCTGTTATAGAATGGTGAGAAAACATCACAAGTGTGAAACTTTCTATTTTCACGTAATAACCCATAACTCTTTACCAAACAACAAAATTTTATACTGGTCCAAATTGAAAGCATTTGCAGACGACAAATTGAATGTAACCCAAATGATGATTTTTGTCTTTGGTAGGGTAGAAAACATTGTGGGAAAAGGAGAAAATGCTGGTTACCAGCATTTTCTCCTTTTTCCACAATGTTTTCAAAAGGCTACTTCTTTGGGGGTTGTTAAAAGTCGGGATTGTGTGGTAAAGTGTTAAACAAACATGGTATGTGTTCACCAGGGCTATTCTCGTGGTAATGTAGCAATTCAGATTTGGCTTCTGCAATTGAGGGAAGAATAATCAACAATTGAATTTCAAACAAATCTGCAAAAATTCTAAGATGGGAAAAAAATTCCAATATGCAGTAGTTTGAACATTGTTGTGTGTAAATTGTTCATGACCTGCAAGTTTTAGTCGAGGATAGACCACAATGCCCTTTGTTAGAACACATTTTTGTAAAACATATGATGCATAAGTTGTCTTTTTTACATCTTCTTGAATTTGAATATTTACTTGTTGATGTTATATGATGATATAATCATATCATTTTCTAATACTTTTTTGTAGCATAGGAATCAGGTGTAAGTACAAAATGCCAGAGTTTCCAGTTGCTTTCATTTATTTTATGGAAGACATCCATTGCAGTCAGGCAATTCAGTTTTGTCATGATGCTTTTTTGGATATTATTGATGTTTATTACCATGGGATTAACATTATAGGGTTTATGGCATTCAGTGACTTCCAGGCTTGCTTAAACTTCTGTAGCAATCAGAACTTCAGCTTTATTACATTCCAAATTGCATTCATGCATTTGTAAGCATGGGCTACTTGGTCGAAGAATGGCATGAAGATGTACACATATGAGGGGATTAACCCTTTCCCAAACAAGCCCTCTTTTTTACGTGTCTGCAACACAAGCCTTTTGAAAACACTATGGGTAAAGGAGAAATTGCTTGTTATCAGCGATTTCTCCTTTACCCACAGTGTTTTCTACGCATTTGGAGAACTTTCGTTTTCATCAAATTTGAATTGTCGTCTGCAAACTCTCAGTTTGGAAGAGTCTAAAATTTGTCATTTGAGAAAGGGTTTATTAGTTTTTGCATAATAACAAGAAAGTGAAAGGTCGTCAGAACTTAAAACTATATGAATGATTTATTTTCATGAATTAACCCATTAACACTTAGTCCCTACTTTTGAAGCCCCTGAGAAAGAAGCCTGTAGAAAACATTGTAGGAAAGGGAGAAAATGCTGGTAACCAGCATTTTCTCCTTTTCCCACAATTGTTTTCTACCCTTCACAAAACAAATTTCAAATTTTCAGTCACTTTTATTTTGTCGTCTGCAAATGCTTTCAATTTGGACCAGTCTAAAATATTGTTCTTTGGTAATGGGTTAAGTCTTCAAACTTTTTGATAGCTCATTATGTGTGAGATATTTTCCTTCTTGTCTACTGTTGAAAATAATATGTGTTGATAAAAGTTCACCGATGTCAAAATGGCAAAGTGTTTGAATTTTAAGACTATGAACATTTTTATTTTAACCCATTAACCCACAACAAAATTGTAGACTGGTCCAAGTTGAAACAAATGGCATACGACATTTTTAAAGTGCATTTAAAATGAAAAATAAGTGTCATATAGTGTAGAAGACATTGTGAGAAAAGGAGAAATTGCTTGTTAGTAGCAATTTCTCCTTTTTTCACAATGCTTTCCACAGTAATGTATCTTTAGTGCATCAAAATGCCGCATTGTGTGGTATTAATAGTTCACCCCAGAATGAAGTTGTTAGGATAACGACCCTTCATGTGTATTTTCCTTTTCACACAATAATAAGAAATCAACAATCCTATGAATGGATGCGTTTGACAACATTGTGGGAAAAGAAAATTTCTCTAACCATTTCCTCCTTTTCCCTGGACAATGATTCTACCATCTCTAATTCAAATTTCATTGCATTGACCATATGCAATTTGTTGTCTTCACAAGCTTTCAATTTGGACCAGTTGGAAATTTTATCCTTTATTCATGGGTTAGAAACGAAGGCTGTATCATTGTAATACAACAGGCTAGTTAGAAATTATTTCATGTCTTTTCAGTGGGGGAAATCATTAAGGTAACTGGTTTTAAACATTGATTAGCCACAGGTATGGCAGAGGATGGTTTTCCTTTGGGTATTTTGGTATTTTCTAATTATTCAATGTTTCTTTCGTTTTTTGAAGTTTTCCAAAATAGGAAATATGAAGTTAAAGTTAAGGATATGTGTATCTTTGCTTATGATAGTAAGGAGTTTTATGAAATGGTGGCTATGAGTTGTTGCCATGTTGAGGCATTTGTTATTTCAGAAATAAACCCTGTGGGGGCTAGTTACAAGAAGTTGTAAGTCAAGTTAGAATGGCTCTATCGACGAGATTTATGCCAGGGTTGTTAAAAAAGTTTTTGATACAATGCCTATGGTGTGAAAACTAGAACACCTTTTACATTTTAGCTCACCTGAGCATGAAGTGGTCAGAGTCAGGTATTGTGATACTGCTGTGGCCATCGTCCGTCATGCCTCGTCAACGTTTTGGCTTGTGTACGTTCTAGAGGCCACATTTTCAGTCCGATTATCATGAAACTTGGTCAGAATGTTTGTCTTGATAAAATCTCGGACAAGTTCGAAAATGAGTCATGTTGGGTCAAAAACTAGGTCATTAGGTCAAATCTTAGAAATACCTTTTGTAAGCTCTACAGGTCACATTTTCAGTCTGATACTTATGAAACTTTGTCAGAATGTTTGCCTCGATGAAATCTCGGATGAGTTTGAAATTGGGTCATGAAAGATCAAAAACTATGTCACTAGGTCAGATCTTAAGAAATCCTTGTGTACGCTCTAGAGACCTCATTTTAGTTAAGATACTTATGGAACTTGGTCAGAATGTTTGCTTAGATGATATGGGGTTTAAAACTAGGTCACTAGGTCAAATCTTAGAATCACAGTACGGTAGGCTCAGGTGAGCGACATAAGGGCCATTATGGCCCTCTTGGTTGTAAGCACTTTCCTTCATACTGAATTAACTGGCCAGTCAATAGCAGTAGAGCCATTCAGGTCCTCAAGGGCCTTTAGTTAGGGTTATGTGAACATGTAATACATAACAAGTGCTTGAATATTTTCAGGATGTGTTTTTAGCTCACCTGAGGACAAAGTGCTCAGAGTGAGTAATTGTGATAGTGCTGTGTCCGTCGTCCGTCAACTTTTTTGCTTGTTTACGCTCTAGAGGCCACAATTCAGTCCGATTATCAGGAAATTTGGTCTCAATGTTTATCTTGATGAAATTTCGTACAAGTTCAAATATGGGTCATGTTTGGTCAAAAAGTAGGTCTCTAGGTCAAATATTACAAAAACCTTGTGTATGCTTTAGAGGCCAAATTTTTTGTCCGATTATCATGATACTTGGTAAGAATGTTTGTCTTGATAAAATCTCGGACGAGTCCAAAAATGGGTCATGTCTGGTTAAAAACTAGGTCACCAGGTGAAATCTTAAAAAAGCCTTGTGTACGCTCTAGAAGCCACATTTTCAGTCCGATAATCATGACACTTGGTCAGAATAATCATGACACTTGGTCAGAATGTTTGTCTTAATAAAATCTCGGACGAGTCCAAAAATGGGTCATGTCCGGTCAAAAACTAGGTCACTAGGTGAAAGCTTAAAAAAGCCTTGTGTACGCTCTAGAAGTCACATTTTCAGTCCGATAATCATGAAACTTGAATGTTTGTCTTGATTGAATATCGGATTGAGTTAAAAAATTTGTAATGTTAAGTAAAAAACTAGGTCACCATGTTAAATCTTTGAAAAACCTTGTGTATGCTCTGTAGGCCACATTTTCAGTCTGATAATCATGAATCTTTGTCGGAATATTTTCCTTGATGAAATGTAAGAGGAGTTCAGAAATGGGTCATGTCGGGTCAAAAACTAGGTCACTAGGTCAAATCTTAGAAAAACCCTTATGTACGTTCAAGAGGCCACATTTCAGTCCGATTATCATGAAACTTGGTCAGAAAATTGTCTTGATGAAATCTCGTACGACTTCGAAAATGGGTTTTGTCGGGTCACTTGGTCAAATCCTAGATGAACGATTTGAATGCTCTAAGAGACCACATGTTGGCATAAAAGATTGGGTCAAACATTTAAATCATAGAAAAACTTTTATACAATACACAATGGATTAATTTGACAAAAATACTCAGGTGCGTGATTTATGATGGCCCTCTTGTTTATTGATTTTATTAACATTTTGAAAGGAAGTTAAATAGCGTTTTGTAAAATTCTTTTATGCATTGATTTTTATGTTGCCTGAATAACATGGTGTCTTTAGCATCATCATGGAGAGCTTATGTTATCATAACAAAAATAAAAAAGAATGAAAGGATTACATTCTGGTTTGTAAGACCTGAAGCTCTCTCATTTTGTTGTAGCATTGTGTAGTAGACCACTACAAAAATAACTTCAAATTTTGAGTGATCCAAAGCAATCATGAATCTTCTTTAACGCATTACGGCGCAATGCTGCATTTTGATGCACTAAAGTTATATGGCAGTGGAAAACATTGTGAATAAAGGAGAAATTGCTTGTGAAAAGCAATTTCTCCTTTTCTCACAAAGTTTTCTATATTTTGTTGCACCTCTGTTTTGTTTTAAATGCGCTTTACAATGTAGCCTTCAACTTGGACGAGTCTAAAATTTTGTCATCTGGTAATGGGTTAACATTTGCACAGATTATGGGTATTGTTGTAGACTCTAACTTTTTTAAAATAGAAATGATCTGATTATCAGTTGGTGAGAAAGCAGTTTTTAGATTGTTTGTATCAATGGCATTGATTTTATTGAAATTTGAGATCTTTACTGTTACAGAGGTCTAAAGACGGTTCCAAACTGTTACAAGCAATTTCTCCTTTTCTCACAATGTTTTCTACTCTATATGGCACTTATTTTTATTTTAAATGTACTGTAAAATGTCGTCTGCAATCTGTTTCAATTTGGACCAGTCTAAAATTTTGTCGTCTGGTAATGGGTTAAAAAAGTTTAAAATCATCCTGCTACTTGACCCTACGACAAATTTATTTTATTTCAAAGGTAATTAAAAAGATGTTTATTCTGTGAAATTATTCTCTTTTATGGTCCCATGAATCCTCTACACAACATGCTCAAGGGGGGCTTTCAGGATCACCTGGTTTCCATCGTGCATCAACAATTTCTTTTAAACATCTCCTCCTCCCAAACCACTGGGCCATATTGGACCAAACTTAGCAGGAATGTTCCTTGGAAGGTCCTCTATAAAAAATGTTCACAGAGTTTTATTCCATCGAAAACTCTGGTTGCCATGGTAACGAAATGGACTGTTTAAAGCAATTCTTTAAAAATCTCATCATCTGGAACCGCTGGTCCGATTTTGGAATAATTTTCACAGGAATGTTCCTTCGTTGACCCTTTCAAAATTTATCGCGAACACATTTTTGAAAGGGTCACCTTAGGAACAATCCTGTGAAATTATTTCAAAATCTGATCAGCGGTTTCAGAGAAGAAGAGTTTTTAAGAATTTCTACATCAATCCTATATTGATGTAAATGTACCCCTACAAAATATTGTTTCATGTACAGGACTTAACTTTTGATGATGTAAGTAATAAGTGTCTTCAAACTAGCCTTTCTGTTAACAGGCGCCATTGTCGTATTATTCTAGTCAGCATAGAGAGTTCTATGTTACTCTTAAGTATTTAGCTCACCTGAGCACGAAGTGCTCAAAGTGAGCTATTGTGATAGTGCTGTGTCTGTCGTGAGTCATCAACTCTTTGGCTTGTGTATTCTCTAGAGGCCACATTTTCAGCCCGATTATCATGAAACTTAGAATTTTTGTCTTGATAAAATCTTGGACAAGTTTGAAAATGGGTCATGTTGGGTCAAAAAGTAGGTCACTAGGTCAAATTTTATAAAAAAAAAAACTTGTGTACGCTCTTGAGGCCAAATTTTCAGTCTGATTATCATGAAACTTGGTCAGAATGTTTGTCTTGATGAAATCTCGGACGAATTTGATAATGGGTCATGTCGGGTAAAAAACTAGGTCACTAGGTCATATCATAGAAAAACTTTGTCTAGGCTCGAAAGGCCACATTTTTAGTCCGGTTGTCATGAAACTTGGTCAGAATGTTTGTCTTGATGAAATCTCAGACGAGTTCGAAAATGGGTCATGTTGGGTCAAAAAATAGGTCACTAGGTCAAATCTCAGAAAAACCTTGTGTAGGCTGTAGAGGCCACATTTTCAGTCCGATTATCATGTAACTTGGTTAGAATGTTTGTATTGATGAAATCTCGTATGAGTTTGAAAAATGGGTCGTGTCTGGTCAAACACTAGGTGACCAGGTCAAATCTTAGAAAAAATTCGTGTGTGCTGTTAAACCCTCATTTTAGTTCAGATACTCATGAAACTTGGTCAGAATGTTTGCTTTGATGATTTCTAGGATGAAAACTAGGTCATTAGTTCAAATTTTTTAATCACAGTCCAGAAGTCTCAGGTGAGCGACTCCAGGGCCATAATGACCCTCTTGTTTTGTTTTGTGTTTTGAAAATTTTGTAACAGATTTCAAAATAAAAACAGTTTGGGAAAAAAAATAATGCTCTTTTTGTCTTGTTCACTTATATTTTGATATTTTTAGCTCACCTGAGCATGAACTGCTTATCGTTATCTTTTGTGACATGTCTGGTGTTCGTCTTGCCTTGTCCGTTGTCCATCATCTGTCGTGAACTGTTTACCTTTTGTACGTTCTAGAGGCCAAATTTTCAATCCGATACTTATGAAACTTGCTCAGAATTTTGCCTGATGATATCTCAAACGAGATTGAAAATCGGTTATGCCAGGTCAAAAATTAGGTCACTAGGTGAAATCGAGGGAAAACCTTGTGTAGGCTCTAAAGGCTACATTTTCAGCTCAGAACTCCTGAAAGTTTGTTACCATGTTTGTATTGGTATCTTGGACAAGTCTGAAGACGGGTCATGTAGGGTCAAAAACCTGGTCAGTAGGTTTAATCCTAAAAACAACTTTGTGTACGATCTAGAGGCCACATTTACAATCCAAAACCCTGAAACTTCCTCAGAATGTTTGTCTTGATGATACCTTGAATTAGTTTAAAAATGGGTCATGTTGGGTCAAGAACTAGGTCACTCGATCAAATCTTGCCCGCCTGGGTGGCTCAGTGGTGAGCGTGTCCGACTCATGACCTAGTGGTTGTGAGTTTGATCCCGGTTGAGGCGAACTTTCTTTCCTGCGTATTTTCGCCTCTCACCTCTGCAGAAGCATGTGAGAAAAGTAGTCGGTGGCTTTGGAAAGAAAAGTTGTGTTAGTACTGGTGTGAGAAAGCTGCCACAAGTTCTGTCAGTCACAATCTGTCTCACTGCTTCGTTCCAGTGATGTCCAAACCTTACAAAGCACCGCCACAAAGAGCTCTCATTTTCGTCTTCCAATCAATATGGGCTGATGATGCTATGGGTGAAGAATGCTAACGCAAATTTCTACCTGTTTTGAGTGTTTCAAGGATAATGTGTACCATACAACACTCAGATGGTTGGTGAACTGAAGACAGAAAACACAACAGTAATTAAGTAAATCAAACAAGAGGGCCAAGATGGCCCTGGATTGCTCACCTGAATTTTTGAGATTACCCTAACCATTTTTTTTAGCTCAGAGAAGTGCTCAGAGTGAGATATTGTGATCACTCACCGTCCTCCGTCGTCCGTCCGTCTGTCGTCCGTTCACATTTCCCTTATTTACACTCTAGCATCTACAAATATTAACCAATCAGCACCAAACTTGGTCCAAATGTGTATGACCATAAGATCTCAGATGAGTTCGATTATGGATCTAATCGGATCAGAACTGTCCGAATTATCTGCCGTTAATTAGAAAATTTGCCATATTTGACTTTGTTTACACTCTAGCATCAGCAAATATTGACCAATCAGTACCAAACTTGGCCACAATATATATGCCCAAAAAGGTCTCAGATGACTTCGATTATGGGTCAAATTGAACTAGAACATCCGGAGTTATTTGCCCTTGAATTTGGAAAAATTGCTTAAACAAACTTTGGTTACACTCTAGTATCTACAAATATTAACCAATCAGCACCAAACTTGGTCAAAATGTATGTGACCATAAGATCTCAGATGAGTTCGATTATGGATGTAATCCGACTTTAACTGTCTGATTTATTTGCCCTTGAATTTGCAAAAAATTGTTCAATCTGACTGTTTATACCCTAGCATCTACAAATGAAGACCAATAAGAACCAACTATGGTTATAATATAAATGACAAAGAAATCTTAGATGAGTTCGATCATGGGTTAAATCCGACAGTAACATCTGTAGTTATTTGCCCTTGAATAAGGAAAATTGTTTAATTTGACTTTGTTTACACTCTAGTATCTACAAATAATAATCAGTCAGCACCAAATTTGATCAAAATGTATGTGACCGTAAGATCTTGAAAGAGTATAATTATCGGGAGAGACTGGTCAGAATTATCTGCCCTTTATTTAAAAAACTTTTATATTTGACTTTGTTTACACTCTATCATCTGCAAATATAGACCAGTCAGCACCAAACTTATGCCAAATATTTATGTCCAACAGAATTTGAATGACTTTGATCGTGGGTCCAATTGGACCGGAATAACTGGAGTTATTTGCTCTTGAATTGGGAAAAATTGCTGCATTCGACTTTGCTTACTCTCTAGCATCTACAAATATAAACCATTCTGCACCAAACCTGGGCACAATGATTATGAGCATAGATCTCGGATGAGTTTGATTATGGTTCAAGTCATACCAGATCATGCAGTGTTATCTGCCCTTGAAATAGAAAAATAGAACTTCAGTAGTCTATTTGGTATTTATTTTCATTGTTAACCTGTACTGCTTAGTACTCAGGTGAGGGATATCGGACCATCATGGTCCTCTTGTTTTTAGCTCCACTGGCCAAAGGCCAGCGAGCTATTGTCATGGCGTTGTGTCCGTCGTGCGTCCGTTCGTTCGTCCGTGCGTACGTTCGTAAACTTTTTCTTTAAAAATCTTCTCAGAAACTATTGACTGGATTTTTACCAAATTTCACAGGAATATTCCTTAGGTGGTCCTCTTTCAAATTCCTTCAAATAATTGTGTTCCAAGAATAATTCTGGTTGCCATGGCAATCAAAGTAAAAAACCTTTAAAAATCTTCTCCTCCCAAACTGCTAATTGGATAGCATTATTTTTTGCAGGAATGTTCCTTAGATCAGAATTCCTTAAAAAAAAAAAAAAAAAAAATCCGTCAAAAAACATGGCTTTTACGAGAGACTCATTTTCCTTTTATGGTATAAAGTAAAATCTTTGAAAAATTTCTTCTCTCAAACTATTCGTTGCGTTTCATTGTTGTATTGCAGGTTAGTTCCTATGGTGGTAAGTCTTTACCATACAATCCTGACTTTTAACGACCCTAAAGAAGAAGTCTTTGGAAAACACTCTTGGAAAAGGAGAAAATGCTGGTAATCAGCATTTTCTCCTTTTCCCTCAGTGTTTCCTACTCTATCTAAGAGAGAAATAATCATTTCATCAATGTTTAATTTGTTGTCTGCAAATGCTTTCAGTTTGGTTACTTCCCAATTTTTTTCGTTTGGTAAAGAGTTAAAGATGGTTGCTTTACTAGTACAGACAACTGTCCCCAAAGGCGATGTTACTTTTTGACTAGTCGCCTCTGGGTACAGAGACAATCCGGACAAAATCAGTTGAAAGTTCCGCACACATTTTGTGCGCAAGTTTGAACTCTTATGATTTCGCATTTAGAGCACATAACTAGGATTTAAACATACCTGTTGCTTGTGTATTCAATATTCCTTTGTTTGAAATACAAATAGTTTCAATTTAAACGCTGAACGTGAGAAAAAAACGTGTATTTCATCAGTTACTCGAGGTGTTGACGTTCCCGAAAACATACAAAATGGCCGCCACGCACTACAAATTTCGTCAGTGATTTTTTTCGGAGATAAACATGTTATAAACGACTTCTACAAGATCTTTATGTAATGAATGGTTTAACAATTTATTTTTGGTCGTGTTTATTACTAAAAGATAATTGCATTTCGCTGCAATACGGATAAAACTGACGAAACAGAAAGTCAGTATAGCGCTCTATATTTGCTACCAGAAAAATTACGATGGACTTGAGACGGTACGGTGTACAGTAAATGTCCAAATATGAAAAAGATCACCGGAGCGTCTCATTATTGAGACTAGTTGCTTTACATAATCTATAATCCTTTTCATATAAAACAAGAGAACCCCTGCACTTCTATTAGTTCTGGTAAAGGTTTGTTGACCTACTGACCAGTGACCTAGTACAAAGAGGGACAGGGCTTTTACTGTTGTGATAAGGCATTTTGTTATCCAATCAAACTGATCCTGCAACTTCAATAAAACAATTGCCACAATACATATTTTCTGTATTTTGATGTTTCCCCACCCAAAATGGTTTGTAATAAGACCCTCTTTAACTATAACCAAAAGACAAAATTTTTATAACTGGTCATAATGGAAAGATGTTGCAGACAACACAATAAATCTTCAAATTAGTAAAACTTGTATCAAAAAGGGTAAAACTTATTGTGTAAAACTAAGAAAATGCAGATTACTATTATTTTCTTCTTTTCTCAATGTTTTTCATAGCTTTTTTTCTTTAGTGACCTAAAATGCAGGAATGAATGGTAATTGTTAAAGACTTCTCTTCACCGTTACAGAAAATCAGGCCTAGTTTTTGACCCCACATGACCCATTTTCGAACTCGTCCGAGATATCATCTAGGAAAATATTCTGACAAACTTTCAAGAGCTTTGGACTGAAAATGTGGCCTCTATAGCGTACACAAGGTTTTTTCTAAAATTTGACCTAGTGACCTAGTTTTTACACAAGGTTTTTCTAAGATTTGACCTAGTGACCTAATTTTTGCCCCGACATGACCCATTTTCAAACTTGTTCGAGATTTCATCGAGGCAAACATCACAACCAACGTTCATGAATATCGGACTGAAAATGGCCTCTAGAGCGTACACAAGGTAAACGTTGACGACGCACTACGGACGCAGGACACAGCACTATCGCAATAGCTTACTCTGAGCTAAAAAACCAAAACCGGTTAGAATTTTAACGTACCGGTATTTCTGCAATGTCATCTCCTCATTAATGCACCAGAAAGTCTGGTATTCCCAAACAAGAGGGCCATGATGGCCCTGAAATCGCTCACCTGAGTTTATTGACCAAACATGAACCATCTAGTTTCCCAGTGACCTAGTGTTTTATCAGACATTACCCATCATCAAACACTTTTGAGATATCTGTAAGTCAACCATTCTGACCAAGTTTCATGAGTATTGGACTGAAAATGTGGCCTGTACAGCGTACAAAAAGTTTTTCTAAGATTTCACCAAGTGACCTAGTTTTGGACCCGACAATTATCCATTATCAAACTCTTTTGAGACATCACCAAAACAAACATTCTGACCAAGTCTCAGGAGTATCAGGCAGGAAATGTAGCCTCTAGAGTGTACACAAGGTTTTTCTAATATTTGACCCATTGACTTAGTTTTTGACTGTACATGACCCATTTTCAAACTCATTCAAGGTATCACCTGGACAAATATTATGAACAAGTTTTAGGAGTATCAGACTGAAAATGTGTCCTCCAGAGCATACAAAAGGTGTTTACAATATTTGACCTATTGACCCAGTTTTTGACTCAACATGACCCATTTTCAAACTCATCCAAGATATTACATTCTGACTAATTTTCAGGAGTGTTGGACTGAAAATGTGGCATCCAGAGCATATACAAAGTTTTTCTAAGATTTGACCTGGTGACCTAGTTTTTAACCCCCAATGACCCATTTTCAAACTCGTCTAATATATCAGGAAGGCAAACACTCTGACCAACTTACAAGAGTTTTGGACTGAAAATGGCCTCTAGAGCCTACAAAAGGTTTTTCTAACATTTGACCTTGTGACCTAGTTTTTGACTCCACATGAACCATTTTCAAATTTGTCCAAGATATCATGAAGGCGAATATTCTGACCAACTTTCAAGAGTTATGGACCGAAAATGTGGCCCCTAAAGCGTACACAAAGTTTTTCTAAGATTTGACCTAGTTTTTGACCTCACATTATCCATTTTCAAACTTGTCCGAGATATTATCAAAACAAACATTCTGACCAACTTTCAAGACTTTTGGACTAAATATTTAGCCTCTAGAGCGTACACAAAGTTTTTCCAAAATTTGACCTAGTGACCTAGTTTTTGACCCAACATGACCCATTTTCGATCTTATCCGAGATATCATCCAGGCAAACATCCTGACCAATTTTCATGAGTATCCGACTGAAAATGTGGCCTTTAGAGCTTACACAAGGTTTTTCTAAGATTTGACCTAGTGACCTAGTTTTTGACTTGGCATGACCCATTTTCATACTTATCCGAGATATCATCAAGACAAACATTCTGACCAAGTTTCAAGAGGTTTGGACCGAAAATGGGGCCTCTGGAGCGTACACAAGGTTTATTCAAAATTTGAACTAGTGACCTAGTTTTTGACCCAACATGACCCATTTTCGATCTTACCTGAGATATCATCAAGGCAAACATCCTGACCAATTTTCATGAGTATCCGACTGAAAATGTGGCCTTTAGAGCTTACACAAGGTTTTTCTAAGATTTGACCTAGTTACCTAGTTTTTGACCTGGCATGACCCATTTTCAAACTCGTCATAGATTTAATTGAGGCAAACATCCTGAGCAACTTTCATGAGTATCAGACTGAAAATGTGGCCTTTAGAGCTTACACAAGGTTTTTCTAAGATTTGACCTAGTGACCTAGTGTTTGACCTGACATAAACCATTTTCATACTTATCCGAGATATCATCAAGACAAACATTCTGACCAACTTTCAAGAGTTTTGGACTGAAAATTGGGCCTCTGGAGCGTACACAAGGTTTTTCTAAGATTTGACCTAGTGACCTAGTTTTTGACCCGACATGACCCATTTTCAAACTCGTCCAAGATATCATCCAGGCAAACATCCTGACCAACTTTCATGAGTATCGGACTGAAAATGTGGCCTCTAGAGCGTACACAAGGTTTTTCTAAAATATGACCTAGTGACCTAGTTTTTGACCTGACGTCATATGACCCATTTTCAAACTTGTCCGAGATATCATCAAGACAAACATTCTGAAGAACTTCCAAGAGTTTTGGACTGAAAATGTGGCCTCTAGAGCGTACACAAGGTTTTTCTAAGATTTGACCTGGTGACCTAGTTTTTGACCCGACATGATCCATTTTCGGACTTGTCCGAGATATTATCTAGGCAAACATCCTGACCAACTTTCATTAGTATCGGACTGAAAATGTGGCATCTAGAGCGTAGACAAGGTTTTTCTAAAATTTGACCTAATGGCCTAGTTTTTGACCCCACATGACCCATTTTCGAACTCGTCCGAGATTTCATTGAGGCAAACATCCTGACCAGCTTTCATGAGAGTCGGAACGAAAATGTGGCCTCTAGACCGTACACAAGGTAAAAAGTTGACAACGGACGACGGACACAGCACGATCACAATAGCTCACTATGAGCACTTCGTGCTCAGGTGAGCTAAACATTCTGACAGAAATGAATCGTATTTTAAGTTACAGATAGATTTCCAAAAGCGAAAGTTGATTATCTTATTCTTTTTCCCGCCACCGGCAGTGTTACATGTCGGTCATACTATTTACTCCAGGACACACATTGACACCCCTAGACGCCATTTGACACCCCAGGACGCCCTCTATATGGTTAGAAAGTCATTTAATTTGTTCTATATGATAAATTATCATGAAGTTATAACTCTCTTATTATGTATAACAGTTTCCCACAGAAGAACATACAAATTCTAAAATTCATAATGAACCTACCTAGTAAATAGCATTAGTCCATGTCACTGAAATTATGGATAATTTCCTTAACCCTTTCTCAAACGACAAATCTTAGACTCTTCCAATCTGAAAGGTTTTGCAGACAACAATTTAAAATTTGATGAAAATAGCAGAAAATTTTCTAAACGGGTAGGAAACACTGTTGGAAAAGGAAAAAATGCTCATTACGAGTAATTTCTCCTTTTCCCACAGTGTTTTCTAGAGATTTGCACTGCAGACACGTTAAAACCGCGGCTTGTTTGGGAAAGGGTTAAAAATTGTCTTGAAAGAATGGAAGAGTTCCAAGCAGATATACTAGTTTTCTTTATCACTTCTTCAGCATATGCTACAGTAAAAATGTCTACAAGTGGTCAGATAAGTAAAATGTCATATACAGCACAATGCAATATGTATTGCAATATGGGTCAGCCGTATTGCAATATATTGCATTACGCTTTTTGCCGTATTGTTTCACCCCTAGTGCTTTTATGTATCTAGTGTAATGCATTACATCAAGCAAGTCATTACATGACTATGGATCCATAAACTTCACTACATTTAACTCTTAACCACACAACAAAATTTCAGACTGGTCCAAATTTAAAGCAATTGCAGACCAAAAGTATAAATGTGCTTTAAAGTTAGAATTTGTTTTGGGAAGTATAGAAAACATTGTGTGAAAAGGACAAAATGCTGGATACCAGCATTTTCTCCTTTTCCCACAATGTTTTCAATAAGCTTCTTTTTCAAGGTCCTCTCATCAATGCAGAAGCATCTGAGAAAAGTAGTCGGTGCCTTTGGAAAGAAAAGTTGTGTTGGTGGTGGTGCGAGAAAGTCTGGAAACACATGTGCGTCACCGACTGCCATGATATGACCTTAGCTGTTAAAGTGGCGTTAAACCCCTATAAAACCAGCGATCAATCTTAGAAAAACCTTGTGTACGCTCTAGAGGCCACATTTTAAGGCTGATACTAATGAAACTTAGTCAGAACGTTTGTCTTGATGATAACTCAAAAGTATGTTATGAAGGGTAAATGCCTGATAAAGAAATTAGGTCACTGGATAAAATTTTAGACAAGAAGGCTATGTTGGCCCTGGAGTCGCACACCTCAGCTTTCCTGATTGTGTGGTAAGTATTAAAGAGCAGGCTGTAAATCACAACCTCTTGGTTACAGGCATAGGATATTCCATGCATTGACCTATTGACCTATTTTTTGACCCGTCACGACCCATTTCGAAAAATGTATGTCGATGCAAACACTGACCAATTTACAAGAGAGTACGACCGAAAATCTGGTCTCAAGAGCATACGCAAGGTTTTCAAACATTGGACCTAGTGACCTAGTTTTTGACCCACCATTACCCATTTTCGTATTCATCCCAGATTTCATCAAAACAAAAATTTTGACCAAGGTTCATGATCATCGGACTGAAAATGTGACTTTAACAGGATATAAACGTCTTTTCTAACATGTGATCCAGTTTTTGACCCAACATGACCCATTTTTTTAACTTGTCCGAGATTTGATCAAGGAAAACATTCTGACCAAGTTTCATGATTATCGGACTGAAAATGTGGCCTCTAGAGCGTACACAAGGTTTTTCTAAGATTTGACCTAGTTTTTGACCCGACATGACCCAATTTCAAATTTATGCAAGATTTTAGCTAGAGAAACATGTTGATCAAGTTTCATGATTTTTTGGCCTAAAAAGCACGAAGCTGTATGAGTACATCAAAGGGCATGAAAATGTTTTAAAACTAAATACATGTGAGTCCCAAGTTTTTTCATCCATGTTGCAAGTTCTAATATGAAAGTTCCAGTTAAAATGGCAGGAATAGAACATGTACCTTGCGAATAGATATGTTTTCTATTGTAATCTGGCAAGGACACATTATGAATTCATACTTGAACAATGGCTTGTATGCAATATGCCAAGATTCTATAGCATTGCTTCACAATTGTCTGACAATCCAGCATTAAACAAGAGTCATGGGGTTGACAGTTCTGTCTAAAATCTATTTAAAATGTTTGTCGCCTTAGTAAATACATCAATTCCGTGATTATCTGAGGTCCAGTTCTGTTTACATTCTACATCGAGTCGGGACAAACACTCTTCACTTAAGTTCAAATTTGGAAACAAAAATAACGGTCTATGTATGAAATTCTCATCACTGCTACTACCTTCGCTGTCTGTGTCTGATTCTTGGCTAGTACTAGCGGTGTGGTAGGGTTCAGGTGGAGGATTGTTTCGCATGCCTGCAGTGAAGAGTTTAATCGGTGAAGACTTGACCGTGCGGATTCTATGGTTATTCCATGCTGACTTCCACAAACTTAGACGTTTGTTAATACTACTACGATAGACGTGATGCAGCGCATACAAATGTTTCTCATTAAGTGTGTCAAGCAAGTCATTATCTTCTAAAAAGTAGAACAGATCGTAGTAATAACTGAGCACTCCATCGAAAACGTCTCTCCATAAGCGTTCAATCCGTTGATTATGGGTGCTTTTCCCTGTTAACATTGAGTTTCTTCCTCGAGCGTCTGTCATATACTCCGCCACTTTAGAGTTTTCCATTCCCATATCAGATCTCACACGCAGGGGAGTGCCATATTCTTGGACACCTTTTCTGAAACAATCTAATATAGTTGTGGCTTTGTTATTTTCTGTACAAAACAAGAATGTTATCAGCCGGCTGAAACCATCAATACCTCCGCTTATTACAAAGTTCCATCTGATCAATTTGTGGTTTGTGTCTATGTGCCATAGTTCATTTGGACCTTGCACACAATACACACGCCGTTTAAGTCGCTTTCGTTTTCGTTGGTGTAAGCCATCTTTATCCAAACGTTTTAAAGCATTTCTGATACGAAATCTTTGTATCTGTAATTAGAAAAAAAAAAAACATTAGGTCACTACAGACTAGTAGTATAGGAGGGTAGACCACGGACACTGACAGATCCGTGGTCTACCCTCCCTGAGTGCCGTACATCACCACCCCTGAAAGAAATTTGTCCTTAGTCTGCCAGTCTGAAAGAAGTTGCATTTTTTATAATCCCTATTCTACCTACCCTGAGAGGGATTTAGCATTCAAAATGGCGGCCTTATGGGTGGTACTCTGGGGATAAAAATCCCTAGTCTACCTACCCTGAGTGGAATTTTTCTGCAAAAAAGTGAAAGTTAAGGGAAAGTAAAGGGTAAGCCTGATCACTGAGTGGAATTTTTCTGCAAAAAAGGGAAAGGGGGGGGAGGAGGTCAAAAAATGATACATCTTCGAGTGCTCTATAGGGATCTGTCAGGCCTGATCACTGAGTTGGACTTAGTTTTTTCGCCCTATGAATGATTTTCTCTCTTTCTAAAAGCCTGATCATTGAGTTGGACTTAGTTTTTTTCTTCACCTATGTATGATTTTTTCTTTCTAAATGTCTGAGCACTGAGTTGGACTTAGTTTTTTTCACCCTATGAATGATTTTCTCTCTTTCTAAAAGTCTGGACATTGAGTTGGACTTAGTCTTTATTTCTGCATCTATGAATGATTTTGAGTTGGACTTAGTTTTTTTACCCATATGCTAAGGGTAAGCCTGATCACTGAGTTGGACTTAGTTTTTTCGCCCTGTGAATGATTTTCTCTCTTTCTAAAAGCCTGATCATTGAGTTGGACTTAGTTTTTTTCTTCACCTATGTATGATTTTTTCTTTCTAAATGTCTGAGCACTGAGTTGGACTTAGTTTTTTTCACCCTATGAATGATTTTCTCTCTTTCTAAAAGTCTGGACATTGAGTTGGACTTAGTCTTTTTTTCTGCATCTATGAATGATTTTCTCTCTTTCTAAAAGCCTGATCATTGAGTTGGACTTAGTTTTTCTTCACCTATGTATGATTTTTTCTCTCTAAAAGGAATTTATCCCTATATCACTGAGTTGGACTTAGTTTTTTCACCCTATGAATGATTTTCTCTCTCTCTCTCTAAAAGCCTGATCACTGAGTTGGACTTAGACTTTTTTCTGCATCTATGAATGATTTCTCTAAAAGCCTGGCCTTTGAGTTGGACTTAGTTTTTTTTACCCATATGCTATTACGATTGCTTTATTGTTTTACTTCTATCCACTACTTAGCCTCTAAGTGGTTTCTCTTTCTAAATGCTTGAATACTGAGTTTGATTTAGACTTTTTTCTTATCTATGAATGATTTTTCTTTCTAAATGCCTGAGCACTGAGTTGGACTTAGACTTTTTTCTGAGTTTTTTAACACTCTGGAGTGTAACTCTTCTTAGAGAAAAGAAGATTGACAATAGAAAATGTCATTTTTTTGGCCGTTACCTAGCCTTTAATTGCAAATATCCTACATCACTGAGTTGGACTTAGACTTTTTTACTCTTTGGAGTGTAACTCATCTGAGAGAAAAGAAGATTGACAATAGAAAATGTGTCATTTTTTTGTCCGTTACCTAGCCTTTAATTGCAAATATCCTACATCACTGAGTTGAACTTAGTTTTTCTGAGTTTTTTCTGCATCTATGGATGAATTTTCTCTCTAAAAGCCTGAGCACTGAGTTGGACTTAGACTTTTTCTGAGTTTTTTTTACTCTTCGGAGTGTAACTCTTCTAAAAGAAAGAAGTTTGACAATTTGAAGAAATGACAATTTGAAGATAGAACTTTCGTGGTAGATGGTTAGTCCTGAAAAGGACTGTTGGGTTAGCTCTAAAGAGAGCTGTGACAATTTGAAGAAATGACAACTTGAAGATAGAGCTTTCGTCTGACAGCTTGAAGATAGAACTTTCGTCTGGCATCTTGAAGATAGAACTTTCGTGGTAAATGGTTAGCCCTGAAAAGGACTGTTGGGTTAGCTCTGAAAAGAACTGTTGGGTTAGCCCTGAAAAGGGCTGTTTTGTTTTGGAGGCTGTGTTTTTTTCGTCTCACGTTGTTTTTTTTCCACTTCTAATGACAGCATCCAAAATTCGCTTGACAAATGGGGCATGCTTCAACTCTTTTTCTGATTACCATTGCTCCATTATCGCAAGTAATCTTCCTCCCAAATTCGATATCAACCAAAATGACATCCGGTGTTGTCTTTAAAAATAGTTGAACTAATCTTTCGCCGAGATCTTTGTATGGCTGTGTTATACGTTGTAGCTGGTTTTGTTCCTCCTCTCCTACGAAATGAGTGTTTAGTTGTAATAACTGTTGACCTGCATTTAGATATTCTTGGAGAACCTCACGTAGTTGATAATTTATCTCCTCCATATTTATACTGCTTCCGAATATTGATACTGCTTCCGAATATTGATACTGCTTTCGAAGTGTTCGTTAGCTGAGAGTCAAAAAATGATGAATGTATGGAAATAACCCTGGGTTTTATACGTTTAAGGAGGATTGAAATTTTTAAAGAGCGCGGACCTGACGGGAAACACCAGGATTGTACTGTGTGACACTGAGTTAGGAGTGGTAAAAACAGCATGAAACGCCGATGCGGGAAAAACATATGAAAAAATGACGTCATGAGTCAATCAGTTCAATCCTCCTGTAAAGCTATAAAACCCAGCGATATTTTTACATAAAATCATATTTGTTCCAGTATGGTTCGAATTCTTGTCTACCCCCCACTGCGCAAGCAGATGTCTGATAGAGTGTGGGAAATGTTTTGTTGATTTGCAAAAGAAACAGTTCTTTGTTACTCGTTTTTTCTTCTTTTCGTTGTTTTGCTTTTTTCTCCTCTTTTAGATTCAAAGTTTGTTGTTTTCTTAGATTATCGCTTGTAGATATTTTTTTCTCTGCCTGTTCTGTTATTTTGCAGATTTTTTGAATCGGTGATATCCGTTGTGTCGGACTGCATGTCTACGGTCTGATTTTCAACCGGTGATATTGTAGTCTGTAGTGAACTTGTTTTCCATGTATTTTCGTTGTAGAATGAATGTAGTGTCCCGACGAATTTCGTATGTTGGAGATCGACAACGTTGTAAAACGATGGTGAAATTTCGATGTCATGACTGTGTGGGTTCACGTAGACAAAAAACAAATGTTCCTGTCTGATTTTCTTTTTTGGACAATTTCTGGACCAATGTCCTGCTTCGTTGCACGTAAAACAAATATTTGTTCTCTCACCATTCATCCGATATCGTTTGTCGAGCGTCGCTTGATCTAAAACTCTGTAGCTGATAGTACAGCGTATAGAGCTATTTATAAAAAATACGCTTCACTACTAGACGCTGACGTAGTGTACCTCTACCCAATGGTCTATTTATAGCAACAGACGCTAACATATTGTGATTTAACCCCTTGTCACACTAAACGGCGTTTCCACTGAGTTGGCACGGTGTTGTTTAAGTTCCCAGACTGCCAAGAGATCGCAGGAAAAATGCGAAGCTCCCGTGGCCTATTATCGCGTTCCTGATGTTGATGAAAAAAAAGCAAGAAGGAAATCAAGTACATTGATATCTGTTCTCTGTACCCTTATGTTTGTAAACACAAATCCTATCCTGTAGGTCAGCCAGAAATTTTGTCTGCTGAGAATATTGACATGAACAATATTCGACAATATGAGGGCTTAATCAAATGCAAAGTTTTGCCTCCAACTGATTTGTTTCACCCCGTTCTCCCAGTTCACTGTAACAACAAAATGATGTTTCCACTCTGTATGAAATGTGCAGAAGAAAGTTCAAGTATTTGTAGCCATGGTGAAGAAAAGAGGGCTTTGGTCGGAACTTGGGTTACTTTTGAATTATTCAAGGCTCTTGACTGCGGTTATCGATTATTGCAAGTGTATGAAATTTGGCATTTCAATTCTGTGTCAGATCAGTTCTTTAAACGTTATGTGACCAATTTCTTGAAAATTAAGCAAGAAGCCAGTGGTTATCCAGATCGGTGTCAATCAGACTCAGAAAGAGCAATTGCACAAAGACATTACGGAATATGAAGACAAATGTGAAACTCGTGGTATTTGCGAATTTGCATTGTAAACAAATATTTCAGTGTGAATTTTTTCATTGTCAAGAAAATTTTTTATGTTGCATTGCAAAAAATGTTTCCTTATGAATTTTTTCATTGTCAAGAAAATTTTTTATGTTGCATTGCAAAAAATGTTTCATTGTTTAGTTCTGTTCAATAAAAATGCTTTCATTTTCAATGATGTTATCATTTTATCATTAGCCTTTAAAGAATAAAGTAAAAAATGGATGTACAATCCATATTATTTCAACATCCTTGTAATATTTTCATCACAGGGCCGAGCGGTTGTGGAAAAACAGAGTTCGTTCATAAATTAATTGAGTATCGAGAAGACTTGTTCAACATCGTTCCTGAAAGAGTTGTTTGGTGTTACAAAGAATGGCAACATGCCTACAGTGTTATGCAGGAAAAGTTTAATTCACAATTTGAATTGATAAAATTCGTGGAGGGGATTCCTGACGACGAAAACGAAATTGTCAGTGATGTATCCATACCACATTTAATCGTCTTTGATGACATGTTGGGGGAAAAAGATGAGGAAAAAATTAAACTTTGGTTTACAAGAAAAGGTCATCATCGTAATGCAAGTGTGATTTACATCACGCAAAATATGTTTCAACAATCGAAATCGAGTCGAACCATTAGCCTTAATTCTAGATACATGATTTTATTTCGAAATGAACGAGATAAGAATCAGATTAAAACATTAACTCGACAAATGCAAGCCCCACATTTGGTACCTGCTTATGAAGATGCTACATTGTCGGACCATGGATATCTAGTCGTAGATTTTCATTCACAAACAAACAAAGAATTAAGACTCCGAACAGATATATTTTACCGTTGGTATACACAAGGTAATAAAAGAGGACCTGTTATTTATTCTTCTGCTTAAAAAAGTTTCTTTAAGAAAAGTTTTTTATGCAAAAGTTCTTGCTTTAAAAGAGAACTACATTTTTAAATATAAATCATTTTTATGATACCCATCCGTGAGTAAACATGGACTTGCCACCTACACCAAGATCGGTTTTAGTTGCTTTGCGAAATTTAAGTCAACAAACCGATAAACATGAAAGAGAAGCTGTGTTAAAAGCAGGATTAAAAGAAATTTTAAAATGGTTTACATTAGCTGCGCAAAACATCATCGAAAATAAAATCAAATTACCAAAACAAACCATAACGTACATGACAAAACATAGAGCAGATATTGAACAGCTAGCAGATCCGTCCATAGATGAGGAAAGTAAACGTAAAATCATTTTAAAACCTGGAGGGGGTGGATTTCTAGGTGGTGTGATTATCAGAAGTTTGCTGAGATGGGATGGAACAAAAACCATCAGAAAATTTGGAGCTGAAAGACAAACTCGAAAACGTGTTCCACGAAAGCGTGCTCCGCAAAAGAAGAAATCTCCAAAAAAGCTTACTCCAAGAAAGCGTGCTCCACCAAAGAAAAAATCTCCAAAGAAGAAGAATTCACCACCAAAGAAGCATGCCCCAATTACGATTGATGAAAGATTTGTTACTACCCGAAAACGAAGTTCTGTAGGAAGCAACATTTCAGAACATCAACAGTATCCGAAATCCGAAGAGGAAAGAATGAGAAAAAAACTGCAGGATTACGAAAGAAAGTATTCAAGATTCATATTACCAGGTAAAAAATTATCGTTTCAAGAAATCCCCTCCAGCACGTGGTCTCCAAAGACATTAGCTAAACATAAAAAAGGGTTAAAAAAATATAAACGAATGTTTTATATGGTGAAACACAACCTTGATACAGGGAGATATAATCTTGACGACAAAAATGAGGTGCTCCACCTTGGGAAAGGAAGATCTGTTCCCGTGGATTCATCTTTATCTACAGCCGCTACATTAGCCGACGATCTCTATTCACAGTTTTCTTAAGAAATTTTAACAACAAATTTTGTCTACAAAAAAACATTATATTAGCTATAAATGTTAGTGATATGGAACTTGTATTATCATTTAATCCGAAATCGAGATCAAGTCAACATGAAGAAGAAAAGACCTCTGATAAAAAAACATGGTTCAATGGTTATGGCTATGATACAGGCTAAACCAAAAGCACGTAAAAAACTTGTAAAAGATTCATCACCTGAAGTGATAAAATGCATATCGGAATGCTGTCATAATGTTTTAAAAGGCAATGTACATTTATCATCACCTCAGAAGAAGAAATTGTATTCAAGTAGACAGCATCTCAGACGTTTAGCTTCGAAATCAGTCTCAGTAAAAAATAAAAAACAAATATTAAATCAAAAAGGTGGATTTCTTCAATTGCTTGGTCCTGCATTATTACCATTGTTAGGAAAAGCCGTTATCGGAGGAATAGGAGGAGCTCTTAAGGCCTTGTAATTTTATAATTTTTAAATTATGTCTGTTAAAAAAATGGTTATTGTGCCTTACCAAACCTTAGAAAATATGAATCGTTGGAAAGCCGAACAAGCTCAAAGACCTCGTTTACCACCCAATCCACAAGTTGTAGATGTAGTATATCTTCAACAGGACATGGGACATATTTTACAAAACACCAATTTATCAGAATCGGAGAAAGCTCAAAAGTATGGTGAGACTTTAAGTTACAAAATTCTCTTCAAAAAGCAAGACCGACTTTGAACAATTTACTTTCAACGACAAAAAGTGATGATAGTGCACAGAAATCAACATCTGTTACCTTGCATGATCAAATTTTGCAAAGTGTACCAAAAACCATGAAAAGAAAAGCCGAGTTACTTTTGAATATGATAAAAGATAACAATAATTTAACTTGGGATGAACAAGGAGTTGTGTCATATAAAGGCGGACGCATTCATGGTTCCAATATCATCGATCTTGTCAATGATGCAATACGTCAAAGAAAAGGTGTTGAACCCAAAGGCTGGAAAACCTTTTCAAAGGCATTACATGAAAGTAATATTCCGCAAGAAGTCATTGGCAATCCAAGCAGATGGAGGTGGATGCATAAAACTTATGATAAAGCTTATGATAAGCCGCTGAGTGAAGATGAAAAATCCCATGGTGAGTCTGATTACTTATTTCACACACCAAAAAGTGTACAAAAAACTGCAAGGAAATCGCCTGCAAAAAGTGTTAAAAAATCTACGATGAAAACTCCATACATGAAAACTCCATACATGAAACCTGAAGAAAAAGAAAGACTGAAGCAATTCTATACTAAAGAGTTGTTAACTCCACCAGATTCTATAAAAAAGACCCCTAGTCGTAAAACGGCTCAGTCATGGGAGCCCTGGTAAAGCCTAAACTTGATTACGTGTTAAGAAAGTTATTTTATGATCCCAAAAGTACTGTCGCATTTACTGGAATAAACCAATTGTATCACGCTGCAAACTCTGTTTTGAAAGGAATAAGATACAAAGATGTTCAAGAGTGGTTACGAGGTGAATCCACCTATACCTTACACAAACCAATCCGTCGACGTTTTAAAAGACGAAAAACTATTGTAAGTGGTATAGATTATCAATGGCAAGATGACTTGGCCGACATGCAACATTTAGCAAAACAAAATGATAACAAGAAATATTTACTTTGTGTAATCGACGTGTTTTCAAGATTTTCATGGGTTGTCCCTATTCCAAATAAAATGGGAAAAACTTTGATTCGAGCATTTCAATCTATTGTTCAGAAATCAAAACGAAAACCTTTGGCACTTCAAACAGATAAAGGTTCGGAATTCAAAAACAAACTGTTTGAACAATACTTGAAAAAGAGTCAGATTCATTTTTTCACCACCGAAAATCCAATGACAAAAGCAAGCCTCGTTGAAAGATTTCAACGAACTTTAAAATCGAGAATGTGGAAATACTTTACGTACAAGAAAACAAGACGTTACATTGACGTACTGAATTCTTTAGTTCAGAATTACAATCATACTTTTCACAGAAGTATTAAAACATCTCCTGCAATGGTAACAAAATCAAATGAGGCAGAGGTTTCGAAAAATCTGTATCCTCGATTATCGACAATCGCTATGACGAAAAAGCCAAAATTCGAAATTGGAGATCGTGTTCGGATCAATAAAACAAAACGCACATTTGATAAGGGATATTTACCAAATTGGACGCAAGAAATATTTGAAATCACTCATGTTAACAAGACATTTTCACCTATCACCTATAAAATAAAAGATTTACAGGGTGAACAAATTTTGGGAAGTTATTATGAATACGAACTTCAATTAATAAAAGATGACGAAGTCTATGAAATTGATTCAGTTCTTGATAGACGTACAAGGCGTGAGGGCAAAAAATTAATCAAAGAAATAAAAGTCAATTGGAAAGGTTATCCAAAAAAATTTCAAAGTTGGATACCAGAATCGCATTTGGTGTCTTTGAAGGGGAAAAAATCTTATAGATAAAAAAATCTTATAGATAAAAAATCTTATAATAAAAAATCTTATAAAAAGACAGTACAGTTATGATGAATTCACAGTCAAACATTGAGTGCGCGACAGAAAGTGTCGATAGTGTTGGTACTAAAAATTACAGCTGCTGTGGAAATCGTGTTCCAAAGAATCAGTATACATATATTTCACAGATAATAGTCATTTACGCAATTATTGCAACCTCCATAGTACATTTAAGCATTCAAAGTCAGGATCGTGAATTGTGGTTGATACTGTTAAATAGTTCACTCGGATATATTCTCCCATCTCCGGGGTTAAAATTCACAAAGACAGAACAAAAACAACCGGGGCTTGATTTCATTGACAGTAAAAAATAAAATATTAAAAAATGAATTCATTTTATGTTACTCTACCTAGCGATAGTTCCATAAACCTTTATCCGAACAACACACAGTGCTGTTTTAAAGTTCATTTACCAAAGACAGTTCATATTGATAGGGAAAATTGGGAAGTTGCATTAGTTCAACTTATTACCCCCTCTCAGTTTTTAAACGTAAGTGAACAAGAAGCAAAGTTCGAAATTATAACTGCAGATAACGCTTTATACAATGCAGTAGCAGCGGCAGATAAAAAAAGAGATAATATGGAGATATCTGTATTAAGGCGAGACGATAAAGCTAGAGCAGAAAAATGGTCAATTCTATTTACCTTTCCACCGGGTAGTTACACTTCACCAAAGCATATTATAGAGGTGATCGATGATTTGGTTCAAAATAACCTATCGGGTATCCTTCAAAAGAATTCAATGCTACTGTCTATTAGCTATTCAACCTCATCCAAACGTCCGAAACTTGCAATCAGAAATATTACAAAAACCGGAATCAAATTCCACTCATCGCTGTTTTTAAAACTGGGAGGATCGCCAGAATTTCAAAACGAGGTGATTTATCCGGGTAGAAGATTTTTAAATGCATTTAAATACAGTCCTAACATCGATGCTGGCTACAACCATCTGTTTGTTTATTCAGATATTGCCGAACACACTATAGTGGGTGATACATTTGCTCCTATACTTCGTGTTTTACCGTTCAAACCAACCGAATCAGTTGAAAATAATTATGAAACCCAACATATCAACCATGATATTACATTACCGCATTATATCCCCGTTTCGAAATCTGATTTTGATACTATTCACATTCAAATAACAGGGGATTCTGGCATATCGTTTCATTTCATTACTGGTAAGACAATCGTCAAGTTACATTTCAGACAGAAAAAATAAGAAATATTTGATATTTTGAAATAATTAAACTGATACATTGACAAAAAAAATGCTGCCAGTTTATCGTGGCATAAAACATCAGTATGGGTATGGATTAGGTTCCCTATTTAGATCAGCGCTTAAAACAGTGACACCATTGCTTAAACCCTTGGTCAAATCTGGTTTTAATGCTATAAAAAAAGAAGGAATCAAACAAGGAATACGTGCAGCAGAAGATATCCTTTTACGTGGTAAAAACCCTAAAAAAGTTGCAGTCTCGCGGGGAAAACAATATGTTAATAATTTAGCCCAACAGTTAATACCTGGGATAAATAAACGAAAATCACAAAAGACAAGTCATTTATCTTCTCGATCTCACAGGGGTAAGATTATTAATAAAAGACAAAGAAATCATTACACTAGACCGAGACCTCTTGATATATTTGATTGAGAGAAAAAATCTTTTTTGAAAATGATGCAAAGCGGATCTTGCGAATGCAGTAAATCAGAACTCGATGTTCTTTCTGTACCACCCACATTGACAACGATGCAAGAAAGTCAATGGGTTGAACATTTTCCAATATCATCTTTGACAAACAATTCACCGATAGAATTCATCATACCACCTCAAACCGAACATTGGACAGATTTATCACAATCGTATTTGTATATCAAATTCAAAATCGTTAAAGCAGATGGTAGCAATTTAGATGCCGGCTCAAATGTAGCCCCTGTAAACAATTTCATGCACAGTATGTTTAGCAGTATCGATTTGTATCTAAATAATAAACTAATCAACAGTAATTCAGACACCTATCCATACAGAGCATATATCGAAAATCTTCTGTCATATAATGCCGACTGCAAGACTACGTTTTTGAAAGGTGGTGTACTTTGGATCGAAGACACCAGTGGGGAATTCGGAGCACTCAACCATGATGGGAATAATGAAGGATTACGAGAAAGAATCGGTGTAATTACACTTAGCAGAACTGCAGAGCTTTTAGGACGATTGCATCTTGATCTATTTCAGCAAGAAAAATATTTACCTAACGGTATTGAAATCAGACTTAGATTAAACAGAGCTTCACCAAACTTTTGTCTTACGGGAGGTACTGGTGCACCAGCTGCAAAAATTGTATTGGAATCTGTCAGTCTACATATGCGAAATGTCGAATTGTTGCCTGTTATTGCGAATGATCTAAATCAAATTATTTCTCAGCAAAACATGAAAATTCCTATCCGCAGAGTAGAAGTAAAGACTTTTACCATTGGTAATGGACTTCAGTCTAAAGTTGAAGATCATTTGTTTCAAGGACAGCTTCCGAAACGTGTTTTCATTGCAATGGTAACAAATGCTAGTTATAATGGAGGTTATGATACCAATCCATTTTTCTTTGAACATTTCAATCTGTCAAAAATAGATGTATCATGTAATGGTCACAGTATTCATAACAGACCCTTTGAGCCTGACTTTGAAAATGGCTTGTATTTGAAATCATATTTGTCAATGTATCAGGCTGTCTCAGCCTTTGGACTCAATAAATCATTTGATATTGCCAAAGAAGATTATGCTGGTGGATACTGTTTGTGGGGGTACGATTTGACAGCTGATCAAGGCAGTGAAGAAGGTCAACTTCACCCTATAAAAACTGGAAGTCTTCGAATTGAGCTTCAATTCGCCCAAGCCTTGGCAGCAGTGGTCAACGTTATTGTTTTTGCTGAATTTGACAATCAGATCGAGATCAACAGTTTGAGAGAAATCATCACAGATTACTAACTTCGGAAAAAAATCACATCAGAAAAAACAGTCCTTTTCAGGACTAAAGAGCATATATAGAAAAACGATGCTGGGACTCAGATTTGCTATATCACTGAGAGAAGAAGCAGAAAAAGTGAAATATTCTACTTCAAAGTGCATCTCTACTCGGAAAAATGACATTCACAATAGCTTCGAAAAACATATGATTGAAGAATTACAAAATCTTATTGCCAGTGAAGTTCGCAACCAGTGTTACGGATGTCAAGTTGACCACCCCAGTCAAATACAGCACGACCTGTGTTTATTTAAGAACAGACAAGAACATACGGATATGTTCATAGAAAAAGCTATGATGGAATTAAATCCATACAAAATCATGGAAAAATGGTATCCTGAATTAATGGAAATGAAACTCGAGGACAGTGACTATGTGGAAACCTACAGATTGTGGAAGGATATAAAACAAAACATTTTATCTGAATTTGTGGATTCGTCTTGGTTACATAACTGGTGTAACAAAGTAAAACAATCCTGGGAAGAAAGTGACTAAGAAAAAATGTGATGTATACTTATGAAATTCAATACATATTAGATCACGGAATCTGGATAAAAAATCTACAGGCGAAAGTCTGTGCAAAAGATCAGTTGCCTCGACAGAAACCCGAACATGTGAAAGCTTACATTGTGAATACAGAGAGATCAAATAAACCAGGAGAACACTGGGTGGCAGTGATATTCAACAATAATGACAATGTGCTATACTTTGATTCGTATGGACTACCACCACTTGAGCCAGAAATCATTAACTTTTTAGACAATCATTCTTCAACGTGGAGATACAATCGACAAACTCTTCAGAGTCTACAGGGTAAAGTTTGCGGACTTTACTGTATCTTTGTATTGGATGCTGCTGCTAGAGGATACAATATACAGAAATATCTTCAACAGAAATTCCTCTCAACGAAACACCATCGAAACGATCGAGATGTATCATTGTGGTTTAATCAACACTACGGAATGCTATACAAGAAAATTTCAGAGACTCAAACCTACAAACAGTGAAAAATGATCTTCTTTTTTTGCTATCAATTCATTGTGAATATTTCATTTTTTGTCTTTTTTACAGGTCATTGTAAAATATGTTCATTGTTCAGTTCTGTTCAATAAATAAAAGTTCAAAAAACAATAGAGTTCTTCATTCTGTTTTTTCCCAAGACTTGTTCTGTCTACATTTTTTCCCATACATCGGGTCATAACTTTTTTTGCTATATTAGCATGAAACGTAGGATGGAAAAAAATGTATGTGCTTTCTGCCAGGTCCGAGCTCTTTAAAAAATTTCAATCCTCCTTAAACGTATAAAACCCAGCGATATTTTCATACATTCATCATTTTTCGACTCTCAGCTAACGATCACTTCGAAAGCGGTATCAATATTCGGAAGCAGTATCAATATTCGGAAGCAGTATCAATATGGAGGAGATAAATCATCAACTACGTGAGGCTCTCCGAGACTATTTGAATGCTGGTCAGCAGTTATTGCAACTAAACACTCATTTCGTAGGAGAGGAGGAACAAAACCAACTACAACGTATAACACAGCCATACAAAGATGTCGGCGAAAGATTAGTTCAACTATTTTTAAAGACAACGCCTGACATCATCTTGGTTGATATTGAATTTGGGAAAAAGATTACTTTCGTTAATGGAGCAATGGTGATCAGAAAAAGAGTTGAAGCATGCCCCATTTGTCAAGCGAATTTCGGGTGCTGCCATTAGAAGTGGAAAAAAACACAGCCTCCAAAACAAAACAGCCCTTTTCAGGGCTACCCATCTACCACGAAAGTTCTATCTTCAAGATGTCAGACGAAAGTTCTACCTTCAAGCTGTCAGACGAAAGTTCTATCTTCAAATTGTCATTTCTTCAAATTGTCACAGCTCTTTTCAGAGCTAACCCAACAGTCCTTTTCAGGACTAACCATTACCACGAAAGATCTATCTTCAAGATGTCAGACGAAAGTTCTATCTTCAAACTGTCAGACGAAAGTTCTATCTTCAAGTTGTCATTTCTTCAAATTGTCACAGCTCTTTTGAGAGTTAACCCAACAGTCCTTTTCAGGACTAATCATTACCATGAAAGTTCTATTTTTCTTTAAAATTGTCATTTCTTCAAATTGTCACACTTCTTTTCTTTTAAAAGAGTTGCACTCCAAAAGAGTTATACTCCAGAGAGTTATACTGCAAGGAGCAAAAACTCAGAAAAAGACTAAGTCCAACCCAGGGTTCAGTCTTTTAGAAAAGAAAAAATCATTCATAATTGCAGAAAAAACTAAATCCAACTCAATGGTCAGACTTTTAGAAAGAGAGAAAATCATTCATAGGGTGAAAAAAACTAAGTCCAACTCAGTGCTCAGACATTTAGAAGAAAAAATCATACATAGGTGAAGAAAAAAACTAAGTCCAACTCAATGATCAGGCTTATAGAAAGAGACAAAATCAATCATAGGGTGAAAAAAACTAAGTCCAACTCAGTGATCAGGCTTACACTTAGCATATGGGTAAAAAAAACTAAGTCCAACTCAGTGATATAGGGATAAATTCCTTTTAGAGAGAAAAAATCATACATAGGTGAAGAAAAAACTAAGTCCAACTCAATGATCAGGCTTTTAGAAAGAGAGAAAATCATTCATAGGGTGAAAAAACTAAGTCCAACTCAGTGATCAGGCCTGACAGATCCCTATAGAGCACTCGAAGATGTATCATTTTTTGACCCCCTCCCCCCCTTTCCCTTTTTTGCAGAAAAATTCCACTCAGTGATCAGGCTTACCCTTTACTTTCCCTTAACTTTCACTTTTTTGCAGAAAAATTCCACTCAGGGTAGGTAGACTAGGGATTTTTATCCCCAGAGTACCACCCATAAGGCCGCCATTTTGAATGCTAAATCTCTCTCAGGGTAGGTAGAATAGGGATTATAAAAAATGCAACTTCTTTCAGACTGGCAGACTAGGGACAAATTTCTTTCAGGGGTGGTGATGTACGGCACTCAGGGAGGGTAGACCACGGATCTGTCAGTGTCCGTGGTCTACCCTCCTATACTACTCAGACTTCAAATACTTTCTATAAAGGAGGTAAATAAAAGCACCCATGCGGATACCAAAGCTCGGCTGTAGTTGCCTTTTATCTTACATTGTATGGCCTCTGGTAACATTTTAATGTATGAGTTCCAAGTAAATATGTTTAGTAATATTTGGGGTAATGAAAAATTAATAATAACAATAATAAGAATTTTACTAAAATAGTTAAGTCCAAAAAGGAGCATAAATAAATCTTGCAAAAATAAATTAAGTGTTATCTCCCTTGTTTGTACATTTTCCCTTTCTATACTGAATTCATATTTTGAGTTTCAAGTATGTATGTTCAGTAATGGCAGAGATATGAGAAACATTGCACAACGACTATGTCAAGGCTATAGCAATACCTCGGGTTATTCTCGTAGAACAGCTGAGCTAAAATTTGTGCAACAAGGGGCGGCTGGCTAAAATTCATTGTTTAAACAAGATGTGTTTGTGAAACACTAATGCCCCCGAAACGGCCATTCATTTAGAAATGTAACATTGATATTCGACCTTGACCTTCGCAGGTGACCTTGACAGATGACCTTGACCTTGGTACCAGCAGATGCATATTGATGAGATGTGCCATCATACAAAATATGAGCCTTGTAACTAAATTAGTTTAGGAAATTGGGAAAATGCTAAGTTTTCATGTTAAGTTTGTGTAGACAGACAGACGGACGGACGGATGGACAGACGGACAACGATAAAACAACACGCCCCCAATCTTTCGATACAGGGGCATAAAAACCAATGCAAACAGCCAAATTTGAAACGAATGATTTTTTATAGTCAAAACGATACAAGTGAGTTTATCAAAAATATTCATGGCGTATTGAAATAAAAAAAAAAGGTGGTTTCAAGCATTATACTATAAAAACCAAAACTGGACCATGATTGTCGTATATCGCTCACTGAGTGCTAAGCAGTACAGGTTAACAATGAAAGTAAATACCAATTCTAACATGACACGCGACTTTGGCTCTATAAACACAGTGCAAGGAAAACGTGGTAAAATCTGCGACAATCCATGCAGAGTGACGTCATTCAATGAGTGAGTTATTCAATGGAACATAATCTTCATCCGCGTTTTTACTCTTAGTTTGAGCTTGTTTTCCTTTCATTAAGAATTGGCCATGTTAGAGTCGAAATAATCTTCTTTCTATCGTGGTATATCGTTCAATAAACCACGTTGTGAGTTATGAGGCGCAATGAATAACCCACTCGGGCTATCGCCCTCGTGGATTATTTATTGTGCCTCATAACTCACAACTGTGGTTTATTGAACGATATACCACGATAGAAAGAAGATTATTTCTTAAATAGACTACTTAAGTTTAATTCTTTTATTTTTCTATTTCAATTGGTTGGTTGGTTTGAGGTTTTAACGCCACTTTACTACAGCTACAATCATGGCAGTTGGTGACGCACATGTGTTTCCTGGCTTTCTTACACCAGTACTAACACAACTTTTCTTTCCAAAGCCACCGACTACTTTTCTCACATGCTTCGGCAGAGGTGAGAGGCAAACATACGCCGGGAAGAAAAGTCACCTCAACCGGGGATCGAACTCACAACCACCAGGTCATCAGTCAGACACGCTCACCACTGAGCCACCCGGGCTGGGCTTTCTATTTCAAGTGCAGATAACACTGACTGATCTGGTATGACTTGACCCATAATCAAACTCATCTGAGATCTATGCTGATATTCATTGTGACCAAGTTTGGTGCTGATTGGTTTATATTTGTAGATGTTAGAGAGTAAACAAAGTCAAATGCAGCAATTTTTCCCAATTCAAGAGCAAATAACTCCAGTTGTTCTCGTCCAATCGGACCCATGATCAAATTCATTCAAATTCTGTTGGACATAAATATTTTGCCCAAGTTTGGTGATGACTGGTCTATATTTGCAGATGATAGAGTGTAAACAAAGTCAAATATAACATTTTTTCAAATAAAGCCCAGATAACTCTGACCATTCTGTCCCGATTAGATTAATAATTGAGCTCTTTCAAAGTCTTACGGACACATACACTTTGACCAAGTTTGTCCTTTTCCCACAATATTTTCTAGATCTACTCTATCAAAGACAGCAATTATCATTTTTGTTACAATTAATTTGTTGTCTGAAAACGCTTTCAGTTTGGACCAGTCCAAATTTTTGTTGTTTGGTAAAGAGTTAAGAAAACATCTGCCAACAGCAACTGAAAGAATACTTAATTGAGATATTTAAAAAAGAATTACCATTAAGGGAAAAGGAGTAAGAACTAGAATCTAGTCATCAAAGTTCTGTTCATGGCCACAATATTTCCAAAAACTTTATCCCTTATCCAAAGTTATTGAAAGATTGTGGTAAAGTGTAAAATCTTTAATTAATATGCATACATATTTATAAAACAGGAAGATTATGAGAACCTCCCAAAGTGGAATGTGGGATGGCATTTTAGAATTATTTTAAAATTTTAGAAAATGGTACAATCACACAAAAATAAAAAGTAAAGACAAATAAAGCTTGGAAAAATTTGCTACAAAAACAAAATGCAAGGCAAAATTGGGTCACACAAGAGTCTATAGTTTATATAAAACTAATATACTTAAAGTGATTATCAAGGAATGATTTCATAAATAATGTCAATAAATACCAAACAACAAACTTTCAGACATGTAAAAATTTAAAGTGTTGCTAGATAACATATACGGTGTGGCTAAAATATTCGAATTTGACTGTAGGTGTGTTACCAGATTTAATTAGGATGGGGATTATGGGGCCTACTGAGGGGCACTGATAAGTATAATTGTCTTTAAATCCTTTTGAAAACATTGTGGAAAAAGGAGATAAAACCATTTTCTTCACTGTTTTCTAAACCTTTATCACACTGTTTACTTCTATAAGTGTCGTAATAACTGCTCGAATCTAAGTGGTAATTCTTTCTCTCAAATTCATAATTATGTAATGATTAGCTAAAACTATTTTTTTTTAATTATTATTATGAATAAAGTTATATGAAATATAAATCTAGCCTTTCCTTAATTTTCAGTTTTGAATAGATGTTATTTACTTGTAGTTTATCATCACAACTATTCCCCAAATAGACCCCCCCCATCCCTAATTCACACCTTATATTATTTTATAGGAGTAGGCGTTCGGGGAACAAACCTGACTGTAGTAGCTAAGAAAATGATGTGGGAAAAGGAGAAAATGTTATTAACCCATTACCAGACAAAAAAAAATTATACTGGTCCAAATTGAAACAAATTGCAGACGACATTCTATTAAAGTGCATTTAAAATGAAAAAGTGCCAAATAGGATTGAAAACATTGCAAGAAAAGGAGAAATTGCTTGTTACAAACAATTTCTTCCTTTCTCACAATGCTTTCAACACCTATATATCTTAAGTACATCAAAATGCGGAATTGTGTGGTAATGGGTTAATCATCATTTGCTTCATTTCCCACAATACACATATTCAAAAGCCTTTTCTGTCAGGGTCATTTTAATCGAAAGGTTGTGTGGAAAAGAATTAACAGACACCTGAAAAAAATGAGTAAAGATAAAAAGCCTATCAGGTGAAAAGCCCTCCTCCACACAACAGCCCACTTGGTGAATGCACACCACCCTAAAAAAAATCCACCAGTAGATCTACTATAAATTGAGTATCATGCGTTTGTAGGAAATATTGGGTGTACATAGATTCAGTTGATCTAATGTTTTTATCAAATAACATCTATACGATGAAAATATCTGATTAAAAAGTACTGGGGAACTGAGGGGATATTTCTGTTCGGATTTAATCCATGGACAGAGAGAAAAACCATCAATATATGCATCAATAACACTGGTAATTGCCTATTTAAAGGTCATAAAACTCCATCGCCTATTGTCTTCAGTAATTTGAAAACTCTTTCTAAAGATGAAGTATATAATACCTACATGCACATACTTTTAGAAAACAAGATCTGAAATAAAAACATCTGTATGATTGCATGGTACAAACCTTTATTCCCTTTTCACGTAAAATGTTTCTCAACATCATTTCCCCACATCTTGGAAAATCTTCAAGCATCTTTGCCAAGACCTCGTCAAGCTGGTGATCGTCAATACTGCTGAAAGCGTACTTCGAAATATTATGTCGCCGCATATTTCGATAAAATGTGCTTTCCGATACCCCCAAAAGTTGACTGGCTTCGACAACGGAAAACCCTGACTCGAGGAGACTTTCAATAGTTAATTTTGGTATATGAAAACCACGCTGCACTGTTTTGTTGAAATGTCTTCCGAATGTTACACATTCCACTCGCAATTTCATAATGTCAGATCTGTCCGTTACACCCAAGCATTTGAAGTCGTAGAGTGAAAGTAAAGAAACAATATCCGGAGTAATCTTTTGCTCATTAAAGTTTCTGATTGTGTCCGTTCCAAACCCACATTTTTCTAAAATTCCCTGCATTGTTTAGATTGTTTTATTAGTACACACATCCCAATGATCCGAGGGAGATAAAGATGACCATTTATTTTACAAAGCGTGATGGACTCCATCTACTTTATATCACCACTTCCATCGAATATAATGGCTCAGTGACATAGTATAATATTTCATTGGCATTATATATTGACCTGCTGAATCAATACAAGGACAATTGAGCTTAATATATTGATCATTGGACATATTATAAGGTTTACACGACTCCATATCAGAAAACTACCACTCAATATAGTGAAAAGTCCACCTGGCATAAAGGTACATCGGCATAATATATTGTCTCATTTAATCGATATAATGACTGATGTACTCGATATATTATCAATTGGACATAATATAAGGTTTAAATGACTCCATATCTGCAGAAGACTATCCAATATATTGACAAATCAACCGGGTATAAAGGTCCATCGGCATAATATATGGTCTCACTGAATCATTATAATGATTGGTTAACTCGATATATTATCAATTGGATATAATATAATGTTTACACGACTCCATATGAGCAAGGTACCACCCAATATATTGAAAAATCTACCTGGTATAAAGGTATATCGGCATAACATGTTGTCTCACTGAATCAATAAATTGGCTGTTGTACTCGATATATTATCGATTGGACATAATGTAAGGTTTACACGACTCCATATCAGTAAACTATCACTCAATATAGTGACAAGTCCACCTGGTATAAAGGTACATCGGCATAATATATTGTCTCACTGAATCAATATAAGGTATACACCACTCCATATCAGCAAGTTAGCACTCAATATAATGTCAAGTGGACCTGGTATAAAGGGACATCGGCATTATATATTGTCTCGTTGAATCATTATAATGACTGTTGTACTTGATATATTATCAATTGAACATAATATAAGGTTTGCATGACTCCATATCTTCAAAATACTACCAAATATATTAACAAGGCGACTTGGTATAGAGTCAAATCGGCACGATATATTGTCCAGTTGAATCAATGTAAAAGCTGTTTCACAAGATATAATGATAATTGGACATAATATAAGGATTACACAACTCCATATCAGAAAACGGCCACTCAATGTATTTACAAATTAACTTGATATACAGTCACATTGGCATAATATATTGTCTTGTTGAATCAATATAATGGCTCTTTTACTCAATGTATTATAGATTGGACATAATAGAATGTTTATACGACTTCATATCAGCAAGCTAGCACTCAGTATAATGACAAGTCGACCTGCTATAAAGGTTCATCGGCATAATATATTGTCTCGTTGAATCAATTTAATGACTGTTTGACTCGATATATTATCGATTGGACACAACATAATGTTTACACGACTCCATATCAGCAAGCTAGCACTCAATATAATGACAAGTCGACCTGGTATAAAGGTACATCGGCATAATATATTGTCTCGTTGAATCAATATAATGACTGTTTGACTCGATATATTATAGATTGGACATCATATAAGGTTTACACGACTCCACATCTTGAAAATACCACCCGATATATTAACAAGGTGGCTTGGTATAAAGTCAAATCGGCATGATATATTGTCCAGTTGCATCAATGTAAAAACTGTTTCACAAGATATATTGGTGATTGGATTTAATATAAGGTTTACCCGACTCCATACCAACAAACTACCACACAATATATTGACAAGTCGACCTGGTATAAAGGTTCATCGGCATAACATATTAGTAGATGAGAAAATGGGATGTTTAGCTTATTTTGCTAATGTTTAGCTTATTTTGCTAATGTTTAGCTTATTTTGCTAATGCATCCCTAAATCATTTCATCATCATCAACGCATCAATTGCATCCTCTAATCGCTTAACCCGCTGCTCTATTGCGCAGCGCAGCGCAAAGCGCTGCTAGGTGGTGCCAGTCTACTAACTACTTTTACCCATCAACATCTATTACCCATTGATACAATTCATTGATGACTCAATGCATGAATCCTAGCATACATCGCTTTACCATTTTGATGTGAGGAAATGATTTGGTGTGTCAGTGAGTGACTGAGTGACTTGACTATTTGGCTAAGTAATACTACATATAATATGCATGGTATGTATATTATATGCATAACATACTTACATGGATGAACCTAACTATAATTCAATTATATCCCCCTTCTCCATACATTAAGTTCATATAAAAAAAAATTTTTAATTTTTATAAAAAAAATAAATTGTTTAAGTTAAAAAAATAATTTTTGAATTTTTAACTGCTTTATTTTTAGAGTAAATAAAATATGAGTGTGTTTAATGAAATAAAAAAGTTTTTTAATACAACAATCATTGCAAGATATAAAAATGTGTTAAAAAGATTTAATTCTAAAGAATTACAAAAATTAGAAAATCATATAAAGAATAAATATAATGAAATACCTGTTTATGAAAATCCAGGAAGAAAAGTATTTTTCCCAGGTCTTTATGGTAATAAATATTATGAAACTTTGCAAAAAGCAAAAGCAATTATTTATTATTGTTTTAGTAAAGATATGTATCAATATGGTTCCCATGATTTATGTATGTGGATTGGACTTTATGATAACACAAGTCCTTCAAGAAATAGAATTCGTTGTTATTGGATTGATATTATGCCAGAAGATGAAAAATATTTAGTATCATATAAAAGTCGGATAGAATATTTATTTTTAAATGATGGAGAATTTATACCTGATGCAATAGAAGTACGTAATGGCTGTTTTCACATCTCACCTTGTATAGAATTTAGTGGAAGACATAATGATTTAAGTGGAGACCCTGATGATATGGAATTTCATGATATGATGGATAGTGAAATGGAGGAATTAAATAACGAACCAAAAAGAATTAAAGAAACCAAAACATTCTATGAGGAGTTATGTGTTATATGTAAAGAAAATAAACCTAATATATTATTTTGTGATTGTGGTCATATATCTATATGTGACTCATGTGATAAAGATGATTTATATAAATGTCCAATGTGTAGAAAGGAAACACATGTTAAACGATATCTTCATTAAAAGAAAATAAACTTATAAATATAACTTCTCATTGAGAAAGGAGTTATATTTATTTAGTGTAATTATAAATCTAATTCTATTAGTAGTGTCATTTGTATAAAAAATCACCTTCAACTCCGTTTTACAATATTTAACACTTTACAAGTCTAATTCTATCAAAATAGATATGTAAGCGTGTGTTACATCACGATTAGTTGACCTTGAAATAAAGTTTATGATGTCGCATTGCTTTACCTCCAACGCCCTAGGAAAAACCGTACAGCTGCAAATTTCGTCCGCTTTTTTAATAATAGAGTAATCAACCTGCTCTAATCCGTTTACCGCAATATTAACTTTTACCTCTTCTGGTACATTAAGGTCCCTTTTAACAATTGTTAAACTTCCTCATAATTTTACCTGACGCACTCATGCAGTAACCCCCTAAACCATGTCTTTTACCTGAATTACCATTACCAAAAGAGAACTCGTAATTACCATCTCCAGTTGGCCCTTGTTCTTCAGCCCACACAGTTATAATAGGTTTTGGTTTATATGCTCTGAAGAAACGTTCCATATATTCTCTATTGACAACGTCTTTTGCAAATCTCGGGTCCGCTGTATTATGTATTCTCAAATTATTCATATCAATATTTTGTTTTACTAGTAGTTCCTCATTTATTTTCATTGAGAAAGATTTATACATAGCGCCTTGGCCACCTCTAATATTTTTAACGAGGTCATCAACATAACCTTTAGTAGTAGCGGCATCTTGGGACGCGGGACTCGATAATCCAGTAATCGAGTTATCATTCATATCTATTCCACCAGCCATTAAAAAAGACCCGTCTTGTTTTCTCGTTAAAGCTTTTTGACCTGCAGTAGCTACCTCAATGGAGGTATCTACGTAAAACTTGTTAGAGGCTTGGTCGTGTCTCGTAGGGATTCCGAGATTGTTAATTACTCGTCCTCCCATTGAAATTGCATCATCTGCCTCATACCACTTTCCATCTCTATAAACGAAGGCTCGGTCAACATTATCCACATAATTTTTAGTAGCAGCTTCACCCGGTTCTGTTGGGTCCTTAACATTTCTTATCGGATTAAAACCCATATTTAAATATCCAGTAACGTGGAATCCACCGTTTTCATCCAACAACCCCGAGTTGGCGTCAACATAAGCCTTAGTTGCAACATCATGAGAATTTACTGGATTACTAACCCTCGTTAATGTATTACCATTCATGTTTATAGAACCAGTAACAACAGTTGTTCCATCCTTACCTAAAAAATTATTATTTATATAAGCGAGTGACACACCATCACCACTTGTTTCAACATCTTCCATTCTTCCAAATTTGTCAACAGGCATTTTTTATATAGTACTAAAAAAGTTTATTTAAAACATTTTGAAACCCGTTACCCATGGATAACTCCTTTAGAATGTACAAACATAAATGACCGCAAAATACTTGCCCAGCTTGTTGTAATTGCTCAGTATTGTACTGTATTGAACTTTTTAAATAATCTCGAATTTCAATAGGTGGTTGTATGCCATAACTATCAAAATAAATTTTAGTTTTACCGTTTTTATACCAAGCAACCCAATGTGTACCAGGTCCACCACTTTTATCAAAGTTTACTATACCACATTCTTTTTTACTCGGTTTTCTCGGTAATGTATCTAGTAAAAAAACTCCTCTAAAATAAGGAATCTTTAATCTTTTTGCGGCACCCTCTAATTCGAAATTGTTCAACGGTTTATTCGGTAAAATTACGTTTTCAATCGAAATATTTTCCATTTTTTTATAGTTTAAATATTTCTAATGTCTTTATTGTCAACCCATGAATTAAATTCATCAGGATAACCTTTCCACTTTACGAGAGATTTCTTTTTTCCTTTTATAATAACCTTTTCTATTCTATACAACTCTTGACTGGTTTTCTGCAGTTCAGGTTCATAAAAGGTACCTTGTATTTCTTCTCCATTAAAATCTTTAATTTTATATGTTACAGGTGATGTAAGTTTTACTTCAGAAACTGTAAAAACCTCCTCAGTCCATCTTGTTGTATAACCTTTCTCAAAAGTCTTTTTCTTTTTAGTTATCCTTACTTTGTCTCCAACGGAAAACTTAGGTTTAGAGTCTTTTATTTCGAGATTATCGGGGTAAAGATTTCTCCAAACTTTGGTTTCATTTTCTTTTTTACTAGCGTCTACCGGAGTCATCTTAATAGATGAATGTCTCGTGTTATTATATTTTTTAACCAAATCCGGTAGCACATTGATGTAAACGTTTGTAGAGTTAGCGGAAAAATACTTCCACATTTTTTCTTTCATTGTTCTAATCCATCTCTCAACCACACTAGATTTTTCCTCATTTTCGGTAGAATATAATTCAACCATGTCTTTTACATCTTTGTTATAAAACTCTTTACCCTTATCCACCCACATTTTTTCAGGTTTTCTCTCCTTAAAAATACTTTTTAATGCTATAGCAACAGATTTTCCTGTTTTGCCTTTTAATGGCACTAGATATCCATATTTAGAAAAGATGTCAATAACAGCGAGAAGGTATTTAACACCACGATTAAACTTAGAAAATGCTTGCATGTCTACTAAATCCGCAGCCCATATCCTATCTATACCGTTTACTCTAACTCTCCTTTTCTTAAAATTTCTTTTTACAGGTTTATGTAATTCTTCCGCTAAAATTTTTATCGTGTCGAAATTTTTTTTTTTACTCCCATTCCAAATTTCATCTTCGTTCCAATGAGTTTACTTACCAAACCCTTTTCCATTTTTTCTCTAATAGTAGGATTGTAAATACCTTCTAACTCTGTTAACATATCTTTATCACATATTTCATTCCTAGTTTTTGTATCATCATGCTTAAGATAGCAAACATCATGATGATAAGCAGCTTTATCAACACGGTTTATTGGTTTACTCCGTTCCTTCGGTGTTAAATCTGGATTGAGTCTTTTATTTAGTTCGGTACCTGGCCCCGTAAAGTTGTGTCCTGGTAGATGCATTTCAACAGGTAAATTATTTATAAATTTGTTTAAGATGCTACTCCCAGTGGTTTTTTTTTTATAAACTGAGTTTTAGTTATTCCACAAACCACACATTTCCCCTGCATCATATTTCTTCCATTTTTAGAAACGGTATATTTTATATTGTTTGTATCAGTATGTTTTTTACATTTAACGCAATACATTTTATATATAAAAATTAAAAAAGTTATATAAAATGGATATTATAAACTTATCATGGAATGAAGAAGTATCAAAGAGATTTAATCACTCCCTTTTACCAAAAAGTATTAGGGGTTTAATTATAGGCAAATCAGGATGTGGTAAAACTACTTTATTGTTAAACCTTTTACTCAGACCAGGTTGGCTTGACTACAACTATTTAAATGTTTTCGGAAAAAGCCTTTTTCAACCGGAATACCGAATACTAAAAAAGGCTTTTGAAGAAAAACTACCAAAAGAATGTATCTTAAGATTGTTTAACATGCATGATGACATACAAGAACTAAACATTGCACCAACAGCTTTAGTTGAAGAATGGATTAAGACGATTAAAAACAAATCAGATATAAATTGCAACTTCTTTGAAAATGCTAGTGATGTACCTGACCCGAGAGAGTTAAACTCAGAAAATAAAAAATTAATGATTTTCGATGATTTACTTTTAGAAAAGCGAAATAAATGTGAGTGTTACTACATTCGAGGAAGGCATAGTAATGTTGACTGCTTTTACCTCTCACAGAATTATTTTAGACTACCGAGACAAACTATTAGAGAAAACGCTAATTTTATTTGTCTTTTCCCACAAGATTTAAAAAACATTAATCATATTTATAACGACGACGTAGGTGAAGATATGCCTAAGGATGAGTTTAGAAAGTTTTGTCAAAAGGCATGGGAAAGACCACATGGTTTCGCTATTATTGACTTAACCAGTAAAAAACATGATGGGAAGTATAGAAACGGTTTTGACAATTTTTACATACCTAAGTCGGTATAAAAAAAATTTAAATATTATAAAATGGAAACCCTTTTAGAACAAATTGTAGAAAATACAAACCATAAAACATCATTTCAAATCATAGTAAGCGATAACAAAACACGTTTTAGAACAAGGTTTAATCCTCCAATTCAACTGGAAAAGGATAAAGTATATGAAATAGCTTTAGTAAACCTTGAAACTTACTACTCTTTTCCAAACATTGATAAAACGAACAACACATTCGTTTATTCTCCAGACAATGGTACCTCATGGATTAAAATAAAAATACCTGAAGGAAGTTATGACCTTGTTAGCATTAATGATACCATTCACCAGGAAATGAGAAAAAATGGTCATTACGATAGAGTTAATGAAGAGTATTATATTAACATTTCTGCAAACACCAATACTCTAAAGTCTATTATTACCTTAGAAGATGGTTATCAAGTAGATTTTAATCAACCAAGCTCCATTGCCAAAGTATTAGGATTTACTCACGCTAAATATACACAAGGATTTTACGAGTCAGAGAATGTAGTGAACATTCTTAGCATAAATAGTTTGCTCGTTAACATAGATATTATCTCAGGAAGTTATGTTAATGGTTCAACAAAAAACACTATTTACTCCTTTTTCCCAGATGTTGCACCTGGATATAAGATAATTGAGTCACCAATTAATTTAGTATACTTACCAATAACATTAAATGAAATACATAACCTAGAGGTAAATATTACTGACCAAAATGACAATTTACTAAATCTTAGAGGTGAAAATTTAACAATTAGGTTTCATATTAGAGAAGCTTGATAAATAAAAAAATAGTTGTATATAAAATGACGAGTTACACTAATGTTAAAGTAAATATATCGGAAGGACAAAAGGAAAAGCTTCAACATGCTGTTAAAGCTGGTTGTCCAGTAAGTATTCGTTTAGGTCATGAAGATTTACATGGTAATGATGTTTTAGCAATTACTGATTCACAAGCGAGGAAAATAGCTAAAGCCTATGAGGATGGTAAGGGTATAACTATTAAAATGACTGCAAAACAACTTAAATAGAACATGAAAATAGAGGGAGGTTTTCTCGGAATGTTGGCTGGGTTAGCTGCCAGAGCTTTACCAATGCTTGCAAAAACCGTTTTACCAGCTTTAGGTGTTGGCGCTCTTTCTGGATTAGCTCAAACAGGTGTGTCGAAAGCGATGGGGTCAGGTCTTTATCTTAAAAAAGGAGGATGTGTTTGTCAAGTTGAAACTGATGGATGTGGATTATACTTAAAACCATACAAAGGTAAAGGATTAGCTTCCGTTGGTGATGGGTTGTATTTAAAGCAAGGAGGAAAAATGTATGATGGAAAAGGACTTTTACTCGGACCTAATAGTCCATTTGCTAATATCCCTATCCTAGGAGCTATATTGTAATATTTAAATATTATTTACAATAAATGAAAAAATGGATATACATAAATTTGTTATAAAACCTAATATTACTACCCAAAATAAAACTATATTTTGGAAACCTCATTTACATGGAGTAAGATATCCTCCTTTAAAGCAAGATTCTCTAAAATGGAAAATATACTCACAAGTAACTATCAAGATTCCTCCTCATGATGGTATGAGACTTTCGCTAGGATTTGGTTATATAACTACACGAGGAGTTGTAGTGATATCTATTAGTAATAAATGGAAAGATAGTTTAACCATTTTTAATGGTACACATCTTGATAATGACGTTAATGATATCTTAGCCTACATTTATAATTTCTCGGAAAAACCAATCGAAATACCAGAGGGAGAGTTATTCTGCCATCTAAAATATTTAGCATAAAAAAATTATTATATTAATAAAATGACAGATACAGAACAAGAACACCCTAATAAAATATATCCTCCATTACCCAAAGAACGAAGTACCGCAAGCGCCCCACCTATTGAAATGTATGCAGTTGGAGATGATAAAGGTCATTCCTATCGTTTACAAAAGATTTCGGAGATACAACAATTTCTTGAGAAAGAAGTTCAAACTAGAGACGTTCTAGCAAAAAAGTATTTACGTGCTTCAAAAATTATAAACAATGTTGATGTTGTTTTAGCTACAACAGCTTTAGGTGCAGGTGCAGGAGGAATTGGACTGCTATCTACAGTAGTAGCGATTCCCGTTGTTGTTGCCTTAGAAGGAGTTGCCTTAGGAGTTGGTCTTCTAAGCGTAGTTGGTAATTTTGTTGTAAGAAATACTAGAAGCAAAGCAGAAAAGCATATGAAAGTTAGAATGCTTGCAGATGCAAAATTAGATACTCTTTCAACACATATTTCCAAGGCTTTGGTGGATGGTTTTATATCTGATGATGAATTTAACCTCATCATGGAAGAAGTAGAGAAGTATAAGGTTATGAAGGAAGAAATACGTACCAATATCAAGAAAAAGATTTCTACTGAAAACGAAGAATCTTTGATAGAAAAAGGAAGACAAGAAGCTCGTGAGTCCTTTCGGAGGCTCGTTGAAAAGAACCATGGAGGTTCCCTCCCCTATTAGATTTCCTAAAATTAAATTCCCTAAAATTAGGTATAGGTGTAAGTGTATGTGTGAAATTGATAATTCCTCAGACATGTAATATATAAGAGAATATATAATGTTCTTATATATTAAAACTGTTACAAAAACTATTACGAAATCTACGTTAAAAAAATATGTTGCTTATTAAAAATGTCATTTCTAAAAATAACTGACCCTGCAAAAAGAGACTTAATTGTAAAAGAGTATCTCGAAACGAGAAAGAAGATTCGGGATAATCTACTAGCAGAGAGAAAGGGGGAGAAAGAATTGCAAACTGACCTTTCAAAGTTTTTTAGACCTATAACGGAAACGCAAAAAACTACAACAAAGGAGATTACAGAGGGACTTAGACCTATTAAAGAAGCTATCGAACAGTTACCACAAGCTATTAATCTACCAGCTTTTCCAACAATAGAAGCTTATCCCTCTGAAGAAAAACCAGCTATTGAGGAAAGAAAATTGGATGAATATAAAGGTACATTTTTTATCGGACCACTTGCAAGGGAGTATCTAACAAAATATCTTGGTAAAGATGATGTTGATAGAACATGGGGATTATATGATAAAGATGGTAAATTTTATATTGGTCGCAAAATGATTATAATTGAGGGGGATGATATTGTTCTTGGTAATGAAATATATATGGGAACACCTGGTTTATGGGAGTTAATTGTTGCTAAAGACCCAAATGAAAATATTTATGATGATGAGGATTTTACAAATTATTCTGATTTAATGAGACGAACCAGCGCTCTTCATCGAAATAACGACCCAGATAATAAATATCCTAAAAGTTCTAGAGGGGAAAAATGGATTAAAATTCTTAGATATATTTGGTATAATAGAAGAAAAAAGCATGAAGGAAAGGGTATCGTTGTTATCCCATCTGACCCTAACGCATTAGTAGAAAGACTAGACCTGTTGATGGCAAGTAAAGAAGCAGGTAATACAGGTGTAAGAAATGAGGTAGTAAGCATTTGTGATGAATTAAAAAGACAAGGTGTTTTAAATTCACACGCTTATAAAAATTTAATGTCTATACTATAAAAAAGATGATAATCACTAAAAAACACGGATTTAAAAAAAGGTATTCATACGGTGGTGCCGGAATCTTTGATAGTGTTGCTAACTTTTTAGCGAGGCTTTTTACTAGTAGTGCAGCTAAACAAATTGCGTCTTCTGCCCTTGATGTAGGAAAGAGTGTAGCTAAGGAAGGTGCAAAGAAAGCTTTAGAGGTTGGAAAAAGAGCAGCTGTAGATGTAAGAAAAAAATTAGTTACGAAAGCGTTGACACCAAAATCACAGAAAATTTTACAGAAATATAACACAACACCTCCACCCCCTAATACTCCTAAAACGCAAAACATTAGTACATTAATAGATGGAAGCGCCATTGCTATTCAAGACTTAGTTAAAAGATTAAACAGTGGAGCGGGTATTAAAAAAGTATGAAGAAAAAAATAAAAATAAGTTAAAGAAATTATATTACTTATAAAAAAGATAATGCTAGAATTAAAATTTAATCGTGTATTTTATGAAAAATATAATACTAGTTGTATTACTATAGTAGGTGCATCTTTAAACATAAAAGATTGTGAAATCCTCGAAATTAATAAAACGAAATATGGTTATAAAAAAGCTGTTGTGAAGTTATCTCCTGAAAAGGTAATCAAGATGAAAGAGATTGAGGAAAAGGTGAATGAATATTTACAAAAGTGGGGGATACCTCAAATAACACTTGTATATGGTAATAGAGTTTATCCTAAAACTAAACTGGATACCGCAAAAAGTATTAAACTTAAAGGTGTGTTTGTTAATAATGAAAATAAGTCTTTTCCCCAGCTTTGGTTAGAAATTTAAGTAACACAATTATAATTTTTATCTCATTTAAAATTATAATTGTTATTATAAAATGGACATTTTAAAAATCACCGAACCAATTTTAAAAGATGATAGTATTGCTGAGTATGAACACCATGAGTATGAACCAATCACCGGTACCAATCTCAACAACTCAGGAGGAGAAATTAGGATTAACATTGAGACTCAAGATATTTTTACTCATCCTAGTGAGAGTTATTTACTTATTGTAGGCGAATTAATAAGAAGTGATACTGGAGCAGTTTACGATGCTAACACTAATATTTCTTTAACAAACAATGGTCTCATGTATCTTTTTAAAAATATTAAGTATCAACTTTCGGGTATGGAGATTGAATCCGTATTGTATCCTGGCCAGGCTACTACAATGCTTGGTTTGTTAAAATATCCGGATGATTTCTCTAAATCACAAGGGTTAAATCAATGTTGGTATAAAGATACAGCAGCCGCAGCAGCTGGTGGAAACACTGGTTTTGTTGTAAGAAGAAATTATATTATTAATGACCCTCTTCCAAGAGGTACCTTTAGCTTCAGAGTTCCATTAAAACATATATTTGGTTTTTGTGATGATTATGATAAGATATTGTATGGAATGAAGCAAACTCTCACATTAACGAGAAATGATGATAATGATGCGGTCTTTCGAGATGGTGTTGCTCCTGCTGATGGTAGAATTAATTTACTTAGAATATCTTGGTTTATACCACACGTGCTACCAGCAGATGGAGAGAAAATGGAACTTTATAAAATTATCGAGAAAAAAGAAAAAATACCGGTTCGATATAGAATGAGACAGTGCGACTCTATCGCGGTTCCCGAGTCAACATCATTTACTTGGAGACTTTCTGTTAAATCATCACCTGAAGTGCCACGTTTTATCATTGTTGGCTTTCAGACTGGTAAAAGTGGTAATCAACAACAAAATCCAGTTATATTTGACCATAGAAACGTTAAAAACATTTATGTTACGTTAAATTCTACTAGATATCCTGCTGTTGATTATAATCTTTCATTCGTTGCGAACCAATTTAGTAGAGTGTATGGTGACGCTTCTCTATTTAGGTCTAAGTTTTATAACATGAATGAAATGGTGTCAAACCCTAACATTACTCCCTCAGATTATAAAACCCTTTATCCTTTGTTTTTGTTTGATGTTTCCAAACAGAGTGAGAGATTAAAATACTCTGTCACCGATATCCAAATCAAAGCATATTTTACTGAAAATGTGCTTGCGAACACAGAGGCATATGCTGTCATTATTAGTGATAGGTTAATTAACTTCCAGTCTGATGGAAATAAAATGAGTGTAGTGTATTAAGATTTTTCTTTTCTATATAAAAATGATAAAGGTTACAGATTTAAAAAAAATTCTTAAAGAAAATAATATAAATTTCTACTCATACTGGGATAAAAAGCGTTTAGTTAAGTTGGTGAAAGAACATAGCTTACTACCAGAGGAAGAGTCTAAACCAGAAAAAAGCAAAGACCCTAAGTTTGATAGATTACAGACTATTATGAAAAATCCTAAGAAAGTTAGTTTAGAGGATGTTGAAACCGGAGAAATAAAAACCTTTCCATCGATTTATAAGGCAGGTCAATTTATAGACCGCTGCCCACAAACGATTGGGAATTGGAATGGAAGGGTTTGGAAAGATAAATATAGGATTAACATTCAGTAATTTTATTATATTTATATGCAGATATAATAAAATTTTTGATAGATTAAGAAAATTATATTTACTTTATAAAATGAGTTGGCTTAATAGAATTTCGAATATAGCTAGACAAGCTGCATCAGGTGTTAGAAGAGCTATAGCAAATGTTATACCTGAACCGGTTCAACGAAGAATCAATAATTTTAGTAATTGGTTAACTAATAATGTAGCTGAAGACCAGCTACCACAAGTTTTCGATGAAATTGTTGAACATGTTAGAAAAAATTACCCTCCAAGGCGACCGTTTGAGATTAGAGATAGACGGTCCGCATTTAGCGGATATGCTACACAACATGTTATAGAGGGTAGAGAAAATTATAACCCACAAGTATTTTTCGCAGAAACGTGGATGCTTCTTATAAATACTCTTCAAAATAATTTACAAACAAAGGTAAAACTTGTATTTAGGTGTAGATTTCACTTACCTACAGACCCTGATTCGGAGAGTGAATTTGCTTTTCACTCTAAACAATTATTAAACTTGAATGTGGGAGGAGTAGAGGAGTTATTACAAGAAATGATAGATGAAGTTTTAGAAAAGATAGCTAAGTTTCAAAGAAGAGGTAGTGGTTGGACATTTAAAAGTATAGTGCGGTTAGAACTACATACAGCTGCTTATGTTCCTTTAAGAGTTAATGGTCACTTACCTTTACCAAAATGGATTGTTAACAAAAAAGCAGTTATCAATATGAAAAATAAAGATGACAAATGCTTTTTATGGTGTGTTTTAAGAGCGTTAAACTCTAAAGAGCATAATGCAGAGATAGTTGACAAGGCTTTGCAAAAGAAGGAAAGTAGTGTAAACATGGAGAGAATAGAGTATCCTGTTTCGTTTAAAGATATCGATAAGTTTGAAAAACAAAATCCTGAAATTAGCGTAAACGTGTATGGGTATACCAATGATTGTAAATTTTATACTTTAAGAATTACAAAAGATGAAAAAAGTGAACATGTTGACCTTCTTCTTATTACAGATGGAAAAAATATGCACTACGCTCTCATAAAAAAATTTAATAGTTTAATGAGAAAACAAGTAACAAATAGTCATAATGGAAATATAGAATTTTGTAAACGATGTCTAAATCATTTTGGTAGTAAAGAACTTTTGGAAAAACATAAAAAATACTGTAACGAACACGAACCTATTACTTCAGAAATGCCAAAACCAGGTACCATGTTAGCTTTTAAAAACCATTCTAGAAAACTTGAGGTTCCCTTTGTTGTATACGCTGATTTTGAAAGTGTTTTGAAACCAATACACACATGCCAACCAAACCCGGAAAAGAGTTATACTATACAACGTCAAAAGCATGTACCTTGTAGTTTTTACTATATTTTAAAATGTTTTGATGATGTAGTGTGCGCTCCTATAGAAAGAAGTTATGTTGGAGAAAATGCTGAGGAAGTTTTTATAAACTGGTTGGAAGATGATATACGAGAAATTCATCAACGGTATCACCAAAAACCAAAACCTATTGAAATTACAATAGAGGAAAAAATGAAACATACACAACAAACACATTGTTGGATTTGTAATGAAGAATTTACTCATGAAAATTATAAGGTAAGAGACCATTGTCATTTTACAGGTAAATATAGAGGCGCCGCACACAATGAATGCAATCTAAAAGCTAAAAATCCTAACTTCACACCTGTATACCTACATAATCTTAGTGGATATGATGCTCATCTTTTTATTAAATGTCTCGGCAAATCTGAAGGAAAGATTGATTGTATTCCAAACAATGAAGAGAAATATATTAGTTTTAGTAAAGATATTTGGGTTGGAGAAAATATAAAACATAAAATTAAATTTCTTGATAGCTTTAAGTTTATGAGTTCTAGTTTAGATAAACTTTCGAGCAACTTAGAGGAAAGTCAATTAAAAATTTTATCGAGATATTTCACTAGCTCCCTGCTGCCCTTGGTTAGGAGAAAAGGAGTTTTTCCTTATGAATACCTTGATTCATTCGATAAACTTAAAGAAGAGAAATTACCACCCAAAGAAGCATTTTACTCCAGTTTAAACAAAGAAGGAATTACGGATGAAGATTATACTCATGCACAAAATGTTTGGAAAGCTTTTAACATGAAAACGTTGAAGGATTACTTAGAACTTTACAATAAAATAGATGTATTGCTTTTAGCGGATGTTTTCGAAAACTTTAGAGATGTTTGTCGTAAAAACTATGACTTAGACCCTAGTTGGTATTATACAACTCCTGGTTTAGCTTGGGATGCAGCATTAAAAATAACGAGAGTAAACCTAGAGCTTTTATCTGATTCTGATATGCTTTTAATGGTTGAAAAGGGTATCAGAGGAGGTGTTAGTATGTGTAGTAAAAGACACGCAAAAGCAAATAATGAGGATATGGGTGAATTATATGATTCTAGTAAACCATCTATATATTTATTATATATAGATGCAAACAGTCTTTACCCTTGGGCAATGAGTCACCCTCTTCCTACTCATGGTTTTAAATGGATGGTGGGTAAAGAATTAGAAATTTGGCAAAAAATACCGTGTATATTAGAGGTAGATTTAGAATATCCTAAAGAATTACATGATTTACACAATGACTTTCCTTTAGCGCCTGAACGTTTAAAAATAGAAAAAGTAGAAAAACTTATTCCAAACTTAAATAATAAAAAGAATTATATTATTCATCATGAAGATTTAAAAACATGTGTTGATTTAGGTTTAAAGATTACTAAAATACATCGAGGAATTAAGTTTGAGGAAAGCCCATGGCTTAAATCATATATTGATACAAACATTACACTAAGAAAAGCGGCTGAAAATAATTTCGAGAAAGATTTTTTTAAGTTGATGAATAATTCAGTCTTTGGTAAGACTATGGAAAACCTTAGAAATAGAGTAACGATACACTTGGTTTCTAGTGAAGAACGTTATAAGAAATTAGTAGCAAAACCAAACTATAACCACACAACAATATTCGATGAAAACCTAACAGCGGTACACATGAAAAACACTAATTTAAAATATAATAAACCTATTTACTCAGGATTAAGCATCTTAGACATCAGTAAAACGCATATGCAAAAAACTTATTATAACTACCTTAAAGCTAAGTATGGTGAAAAGGTTAGAATGTGTTATACTGATACAGATAGTTTTATCCTTGAAATAGAAACTAAAAATTTGTATAAGGATATGGAGAAAGATGTGTTTGATACAAGCAATTATCCTAAAAATCATTTCTTAAAAAATAATTGTAATGCTGGAGTAGTTGGAAAGTTTAAAGATGAGTTAGGTGGTAAGATTATGACTGAGTTTGTTGGTCTAGGAGCAAAAATGTATGCTTATAAAACTTTAGATGGTGAGGAAGATAAAAGATGTAAAGGTGTTAAAAAAGCGGTTATCAAGAAAGAGATAAATTTTGATAATTACAAAGAGTGTTTGCTTACAGAAAAGGACCAGTATAGAAAGATGACTGTTTTAAGAAGTAAGGGTCATAATATGTATACTGAAGAGTTAAACAAAAAAGCGTTAGGGTCAAGTGATGATAAAAGGTTTGTTTTGGAGAGCAAGATTGACACTTTAGCTTGGGGGCATCATAAAATATAATTTAATTTTATAAATTAAATTATATTTATAAAAAATCTTCAAAAGTCTTTTTTAATATTTGCTTTTTTATATTATTTGATAATTTTACAGGTTTTTTTCTCATTTTTTTTAAAAAATCTGATGAAAGTCCATTATAATCACTAAAATCATCAAAAATATGCATTACAATTTTGTATATCAATTGGTTTCTAGTTAATTTTTTATCTAATTTAATTCCTAAATTGGTTTTACATATATATAATATTTCTTTTTTTGAATTGTTTCTATAATTATAAATGCAGTCCCAAAATTTAATCTTATAACTATTATTTAGTCTAAACATAGGGTTTAAAGAATCTAAATTACTATTTGCATAATTAGCTAGAAGTACAGCAAATTTTGCTGAAATTTCTTTGTCTGAAATTAAGTTTTTAAATTTATTTTTAGCTATATCCATGTTTATCAAATTCTCTTCCATGTTATCTATAGCCTTCATTAAACCCTCATCTTTATCTAAGTTTAATTCTTTTATAAAATCTTTTAATGACTCCATCTTATATTAATTATATATTTTTCTCTATAAAAAATCAAAAATTATTTTTTTAACTTAAACATTTTTTATAAAAATTATAAATTTTTTTTATGAACTTAATGTATGGAGAAGGGGGATATAGTTGAATTATAGTTAGGTTCATCCATGTAAGTATGTTATGCATATAATATACATACCATGCATATTATATGTAGTATTACTTAGCCAATTAGTCAAGTCACTCAGTCACTCACTGACACACCAAATCATTTCCTCACATCAAAATGGTAAAGCGATGTATGCTAGGATTCATGCATTGAGTCATCAATGAATTGTATCAATGGGTAATAGATGTTGATGGGTAAAAGTAGTTAGTAGACTGGCACCACCTAGCAGCGCTTTGCGCTGCGCTGCGCAATAGAGCAGCGGGTTAAGCGATTAGAGGATGCAATTGATGCGTTGATGATGATGAAGTGATTTAGGGATGCATTAGCAAAATAAGCTAAACATTAGCAAAATAAGCTAAACATCCCATTTTCTCATCTACTCATATTGTCTCGTGGAATTAATAGAATGACGGTTTACCATAACAAATTAAGAAATGCACACCATGTAAAGATACTACAACTCAATATATTGAAAACTTGGCTTGATATATTGCTGTTTTGACAGGACAGCATAAAATTAGTGCATATAAGACAGCCAAGGCTTTCCATAGATGTGGCTAAGTGAATCATGTGGGTTTGAAACATTGTTAGATGTGTTGAGTGATTTTTTTTTTTTTTTTTTTGTCAGTGGGTTACGGAACATTGTTATTCAGAGAAAGTTATCGTTAGATGAGGAATTCACTTTGAAAAAGGCATTTGATGTGGCTGTTAGTATGGAATTGGTGGAGATTGAAGCGTCGAAAACTAAGGGCCCATGATAGAGTACCCACACAATGGTTTAGGAGTGAAAGAACTAATCATGACAGTCTGAAATGTTTCTACAAGAATGCGAAGTGTCATAGCTGTAAAGGTCATATAAGCATGATGTCTCCAAAAAAAGGCTATAAAAAGACCAACAGAAAATCACAGCCCTTGGCCAAACGGGACAAGAGAAATAAAAGAATGTTCAAAATTCACTTACTGAATGAACATCAAACTTTCGGAGTCTGAAAATGAAAATGAGGGAGAATGGCCACTTTTCACACTAAGATCATTGTGTAGCTCAGATATCTATTTTTCAGTGCTGGGTAAAAATTGTGATATGGAATATTAGATACAGGGAACCTTATGATTATTGTTATGGAAAAATTCCATGAAAGTACTTCTCGTCATGTGAAACTTGAGCCATCTTTTGTGTTGCTAAAACCATACACAGGAGATAAAGTTCTGGACAAGGTATAGTAACTATCAAATATAGTAGTCAAAAGAAAAGTCTACCATCAATTGTTGTGTGTGGAGATGGTCTATCTATTTTGAAGAAGCTGGTTAATAGAACTCAAGCTTGATTGGAAGAATATTAAATGGTGTAATGAAGTTGGTTCTGTATAGCAGCGACTGTCAAAATACTCTTCCTTGTTTGATACAAATATTGGGGTAATAAAAGGTATTGAAACAAAACTGACTTTAGATGATGACTCAATTCCAAAATTTTGGAAATCAAGACCTGTATGGGTTGCACTAGTTAACAAAATGAAAACAGAATTAGAAAGACTAGTTGATGGTGGAAAAAGTCCAAATTTTTAATGGACAACTCCAAAATTGTCCCGTACAAACTTATATTCACTGTCTCTACCTTAGTGGTTTAACTCTTTACCAAAGGATAAAGTTTTGGATTTGACCAAATTCAAAGCATTTGCAGACAACAAATCAAATCTTGTTAATACAAGTGTTGTCCCAAAATGCCGTAGAATCACATGAAATAAAGCAAACTTTCATTTTAATTGGTGGGCGTCCTGTAGGGAATTAATTTTCAGACATAACACTGACATTTCATCACATTTCGTCAAATAATAGGTAAATTCTCCAGAATTTACTAACATTAGGTATAGCCGTGCGGCCCACTAAAGGTTAACGTCGTCACTAACTTGCGACGTTGCGTAACCACAATTTTTCAAAGTACTTCCCTGCACTTTTCGTGCCTCCTAACCCAGTGGTTGAACACGTTTTCAAACCACTGACAACTAAGCGACCCTTTAAAGGCTTTCACAGACTGCAGTATATCCTCAGTATCATTGAATCTGCGGCCTTGTAGACTGCCTTTCAACATATGAAAGGAGGCAAAGCCCAGTGGTGCCAAACCTGGCGAATAGGGTGGATGCGATAGCCTCTGAAACCCTAGAAGCCCAATTTCTAACGCTGGACATACGATTTACTTATTCCGATATCAGCAATTTCTCTCACTGTGAGTCGATGATTTCCTCTGATTACGTCAGATACAGTTTGGAGAATATTGTTGTTCAACTCCTTTCGCCTGCCATTTTTCACACCGCTCTCCTCCCAATCCGTGGTATAACGTCGGTGCGTTTTAAAAATGAGCTTCCTACTTACGGCATTGTATTGTTTAGTTGAATTAATTTCTTCGATGGTTTGCCCTGGTGCCATACTGCGCACAACACAGTACTTGATGTCAGACCGCTGAGCCGTAACGTCGCTGGACGTTACCATTTTCGAAAGTCTGATCGCGGTAACTTCGTTATAAAACATCATAAAACGGTCACATATGACATCATTTCTATGAATCGTCGTACGACGTCGTGCCAAAATTTGTCAATTTCGTCTATATAATTTCGACTGGATTTGATCGAAATATTTATGTTAGTTCCTGCATTAAACAGAACTATCTAAATCCAATTAATCATTATTTTTCTGGTGGGCCGCTAACCCTTACCATGAGTTACAATTTTTTCTACTATAATACGCAGCGAAAGCTGAAATTCATTTAAGTGTGTAATTATTTGTACAACGGTTGCAGCTATTTGCGTGTGGAGTTTCAAGGCTGTATCGTTCTGTTTGGCCTACTTTCTAAACGATTCTACGGCATTTTGGGACAACCCTCTTATGATGATTTCTGACTTTGTTAGGGTAGCAAATACTGTGGGAAAAGAAGAAAATGCTGGTTACCAGCATTTTCTCCTTTTCCCACAATGTTTTCTATAGGCTTCTTTCTCAGGGTCGTTAAAAGTCGGGATTGTGTGGTAAAGAGTTAAGGGCTCTTTGCTTAAACTAAGTAGTAAACTGAAAGTTGTCAAAGTTGATAGAAACAGTAATATCGACCAGCCCTGTGAAAAATTGCAAGTTCTCTAAAAAACTGAACTAGAAGGTTTGACTGGTATATTAAGATTGAGGAAAAGTATTCTTGTAAGTTGTGTCAAGACAAGTCTTAAATTTCCTGAAACCGAGGTTTACATACCATGAGAAAATTGAAACATTGTGGCAAAAGGAGAAAATGAGGGTTGCAAGCATTTTCCTGTCTCACAATAATTATGTTCTAACCCTTTGATGACTTTTGCCATAAGTAAAACCTAACTTTAGTTTGGACACAAGTCTTATTAAATTTCTTTGAAACTGGGTTTTCTTACCATGAGACAATTGAAAACATTGTGGTAGTAGGAGAAAACAAGTTGGTAATGAGCTTTTCTCCTTTTGACAAAATATTTTCATTACATTTTAACATTATTTACATTCTTTAAGGCATTATCTATATTTGTCTGCTGCAAATGCTTTCAATTTGATAGTCAGAAATTATCTTAACTGGTAAAGCGAATGATTTTCAGGATGTTGGAAATAATAGTGCTTGGAAAATTAAAAAAAAAATAATAATAAAAAAAGTGCTAAGAAAAACCATTATTCAACCAAGTAATGTGCTCTCTTTCCGTAATGTTTTTTATCCAAAAAGTGTATGAATAGAGCTGGGGAAACAATAATCATGTTTTAACTCTTTACCACACAGTCCTGAGTTTTAAAGAGCCTGAAAAGGAAGGCTTTTGAAAACATTGTGGGAAAAGAAAGAAATGCTGGTAAACAGCATTTTGTTCTTTTCCCACATTGTTTTCAAAGATCTTAAAGACAGATACTGTCATTTGTGCCCCATTTTATTTGTCATCTGCAAATGCTTTCAATTTGTACTGGACTAAATTGTTTTTTGTGTTGCAAAGATTTAAATAGTTGTTTATAGGAATAAGGATATTGATTAAAAAGATAGAAAGTATTATATAATTTCATGTATTGACCTGGTTTTCTATTTAATTAAACTGCTGAATTGTTGAAATATTATTATTTCCTTTTATAACTCAGCTCACATCCTGTTTTTAATGTCTGTCTAAACTTTTCTCAGTCTGTCCACTTCTCCCCATTTTGAAAAACTTCTGTAAATTCTCAGGCTAGGGAGAAGTAGCTTCTCCTCAAATTCTGAGAGTTGGCAGAAGCCTGAATATTAAAACCTGACAAAATAGTTAGAATTTAAGGATATTTCAAAGTATTTGATAAAGCAGATTATCCATTACCAACAGCAGGAGATGTGTTCATAAAATTAGATTGGGGACCAAACTTTGAAGAAATTGATATGGGTCATGTGTACTAACATGTATCATTAAATGAGCAGTCGCATGATTATTTGACAAATTCACAATATATGGGGCATTACTGATACTGTCTAAGTGGAAATTATTGTGATGTGGAAATTTTTGTGATTTTGAGAATTTGAAAAATTTGCAAAATTTTCTGTTTGCGTGTTTTACCACAAATATACCAACAAATAATAAGTGTTTTGAATTCACAAACATTTACATAATCAGTATCTCAAATTTTCTGACACATGTATAATTATGTTATCCATGTATACAGAATCTATAGCTTCCATATAGACTTTCAAATTCATCTGCAATATTCCAACAAACTATGGACATGGTGCTGAAAATATTGGATCCTGTGGTTTGCATATTAAATAATATCACTATTACAGGTCAAAATGATGAGTTAGTGTTGATCAGACAAGCCCAAATATATATTAAGCTGAGTTAGGAAAGAAAAGTGTTTTATCTTTCAAGAGGAAGTTGAATATTTTGTTTTTAGGGTACATAAGGATGGCATTTAGCCTTCCAAGAGGAAGATGGAAGCCATAGTGCAAGTTCCTTGACCTAAAACAAAATAGAGTCGTAATCTTGACTTGGTATTTTCAAATATTATAGAAAATTCCCTCCAAATTTGTCTACAGTAGTTGAACCCTTGACATACATGTTGAAAAGCAAAAATCTATGGATTTGGACTATGAAATGTAAACAAGCCTGTGAAAAAGTTAAAAAAAGAAAAACACTTAGTTCTTTAGATATATATCAATCCAAACAATCTATGGGGACGGTTTAAAAGGCAGATGATATTATGGGTGATAAAAGGCAGACAATATAGATAAAGAAGGACTACATGCAAAATGCAGACAATATAGTTCAAGGTACTCAGAAATACCCGACTTTCCTTCTTGTTTTGGGGTAAATATCTTCAATTAAAACAAGATTTCTTTAAACTTCACTTATTTCAAACTCTCCTCCCCCCACTATTAATTCATTGCTTCAAGACAAAATAATGAAAAAAGGCACATATATTCAATGAGGTGAAATATACAGTATAATTAATCCATTTTTATCATTTGTATGGTCCCATTGAAAGGTATCAAGTTGGTAGATTCGTTTCAATTAAAGTAATCTATACATAAGCAACACCTTATGTTTAGTCTTACTTCAATTTAAAATGTATGGACCATGTTGAAATAATTCAATATTAATAGTTTTCATGAACATTGGCGAGTTCTGATTGGCTGAAAAATTTTTTTCATAGCTCCATGAAAAAAAAAAAATTTAGCAGTGCCGGAACTACTTTTGCAGTCAAAGTAATGTAAACAAACATGTATATACGAGATTTCATAATGTTTTTTCGGTCTGATTTTATATCGAGTCCGAAGATTAAATTGCTAGCTGAATTTGTTTTTTCTGAATACTGAAAAAAAAAGTCCAACAGTAAATTCAAAGCGAGAGCTGAAAACTCATTGTTACTCTGCTGGGTTTAAACGATCTTATTTTCAACTTAATTCTAGTGTATTGAACTTCTAATAATAAATCCACTCAATCTGCAAACGTTCAATACTGTAATGACGTCATGAATTACGTCATTTGACGTCATGAAGGAGCAGTTTTACCGCGCGTTCAAATATCAATGAAAAGGACAGTAAATAAATACGCAATGTTGGATTTACACAAAAAGAGCAGTTAGTATTATTTAAGTGCATATTTGTTGTCTGTGATATTGAATTATAAGGAATGAAGAGAATTTTTTTTTGTTTTCATGGAGGTATGAAGAAAAAACCTAATCACACTTTTGTATGAAACCGCTTCGCGGTTTCATACAGTGTGATTAGGTTTTTTTTTCATACCTCCATGAAAACAAAAAAATTCTCTTCATTCCTTAAATGAAACATAATAAGTAACAACACCCTCCTCCTTGTTTTATACACTGATTTTTTATACACTGATTCGCTCGATGAACGAATACAGCTTAACATTAAACTCCGCTGTGTGGAACTTTGGATAGATAAATTGCACAGAGGCTTTGCAAAAGGAGAATCGTCCTGCAAATTGTATGGTATACAGTACTTTATTGGGATGATGGTAGACGATTCAGATTTGAAACACATCATCAAAACTTATTTAGCAACTGGTGGAAAGACGGTGCTAAAGGTAAACAAATGCGATCCACAACTCGATGGTGTTTCATTATCTTAGGAAGAACCGAAGAAAGTTTTCTGAACGTTCTGAAAATGAAATCAGTTTCATTTAACTTTTACTTACGCTATAAAAGAGGATCTTTTCATGACTCTGAGGAAGCATTGGACATTATGGAAGGCTATATCTTATTTGATAGAGATGTTACAGAAGAAATTGTATATTCATCTCTTTCAACAAAAGACGTTTTAAAACATGTTTTTCCATTTAGTTGAACACGTGAATTCAGTGAGATGGACAGAGAATATCCACTGTATTTGGGTGATGAACAATTGCACAAAGACATTACGGAACACGAACAAAAATGGAGAACTCGGGGTATTTGTGAATTTGCATTGTAAAATGTTATATCAATACAATATTGTTTTAACACAGATATTTTTTCAATCCACTGATTTTTCATTAACTCTATAGTTATAAAACGTTGAGGAAAAAATTCCATGTTACATTGTTTTGAAGAGAACGGTCCAAGTAAGACGCAAAAATATCGCTGAAAAATTATGTTGCCTTTACCAATAAAACTACGTGAAAAGATTTACGGAGAATTCGTTCATCAGCACACGCTCGATGAACGAACGTGGTTTAATATTAAATTCTACTGTGTGAAAATTTGGATAGATAAATTGCATAGAGGATTTGCAAAAGGAGAATCGTCCTGCAAATTGTATGGTATACACAGCTTTATCGGGATGATGGTGGACGACTCGGATTTAGAATACATTCTCAATATTTATTTGGCAGAATGTTGGTGGAACATCAGCAGTATTGCTAAACAAATCCGAATCACGAGTCGATGGTGTTTCATTATCTTAGGAAGAACCGAAGAAAGTTTTCTGAACGTTCTGAAAATGAAATCAGTTTTATTTAACTTTTACTTACGCTATAAAAGAGGATCTATTCATGACTCTGAGGAAGCATTGGACACTATGGAAGGCTATATCTTATTTGATAGAGATGTTACAGAAGAAATTGTATATTCATTTCTTTCAACAAAAGACGTTACAAAACATGTTTATCCATACAGAGGGATGCGTGAATTCAGTGAGATGGACAGTGTATATCCATTGTATTTGGGTAATGACCAATTGCACAAAGTTATTACGGAACATGAAGAAAAATGGAGAACTCGGGGTATTTGTGAATTTGCATTGTAAAATGTTACAATGTAAATAATACATTGTAAATAATGCATTATCGATATTTTTCATCAGAATGTTTTTAAAAACTGTGTGAAAAATTTTCTAACAAAAATGTTTTCAACAGAACAAAATTACTGTTAAGAAAAAATGTTTATGTAAAAAATAACTGTTTTGAAAAGAACGAAAGAAAATTTCATCAGAACATTTCGAAAATTTCAGAACGTTAAAGAAAAAACTAAACTGAACTTTAATTTTAATAACAAGGAGTATTACAATAAAGACTTCACCTTGAAAGAACTAAAGGCCTTAAAAAATGTCATGATACTGCCGTTGGATGTGACGATATCCATTATCAATTTTTAAAACATTTGCCTTACAGATCCCTTGATTGTTTACTTGGAATATTTAATCAAGTCTGGCATACTGGTAATCTTCCAGATTCCTGGAAGGAAGCTATAGTTATACCAATACCAAAACCAGGCAAAGATTCTACGAATCCTGCAAATTATCGTCCTATAGCCTTAACAAGTTGTATTTGCAAAACCATGGAAAGGATGGTCAATGACCGACTTGTTTGGTTTTTAGAGAAAAATAGACGTATTGCTGCCGCTCAAAGCGGATTTCGTAAACAAAGAGGCACTCTTGACCACTTAGTTCGCTTCGAAACATTTATTCATGAGGCTTTCATAAAAAAGGAGCATATTGTTTCTGTGTTTTTCGATGTAGAAAGTGCTTATGATACCACATTGAAGTATGGAATCATGAACGACCTCCATGATTTCGGTATAAGAGGTCGCCTTGCTTATTTCATTTCGGCATTTTTGAATGAACGTCAGTTTAGAGTCCGGGTAGGAAATACTTACTCCAAGCCCCATGAACAAGAAATGGGCGTTCCCCAGGGAAGCATTCTTTCCGTTACACTCTTCGGTGTCAAGATAAACAATATTGTCAAGTCTGTTTGTCCTAGAGTGGAATGCTTTTTGTATGTTGACGACTTTTGCATTTCCTATAGGTCTAAGCATATACATACCATTGAACGGCAGTTGCAACAAGTTTTAAACAATTTAAGCAAATGGTCAGGTGAAAATGGTTTTAAATTTTCTAAGACCAAGACCAAATGCATGCATTTCTGCCAATTAAGAAAATTTCATCTAGACCCAAAACTTACGCTAGATGATATACAAATTGAGGTCGTACCTGAATTTAAATTCTTAGGTCTTTTGTTTGACTCTAAGCTGTCGTTTATTCCTCACATCAATTAACCTGAGCAATAAATGCCAAAAAGCTCTTAATCTTTTACGTATTGTCTCCAGCATGGACTGGGGAGCCGACAGAAAAGTCTTGTTGAGACTTTATAGATCACTTGTCCGTTCTAATTTAGATTACGGCTGCGTTGTTTATGGGTCAGCGCGACAATCATACCTTCGTAAACTGGATTCTATCCATAACCAAGGTTTACGCCTAGCACTTGGCGACTTCAGAACATCCCCTGTTAATAGTTTGTATGCAGAGGCAAATGAACCATCTTTGAATTTCCGTAGGAAAAAACTTTCTATGCAATATTACTTAAAATTAAAATCCAATCCTGAAAATCCTACGCATAAGGTAGTTTTTGAACCGCTGTATAAAGACAATTTTAAGAAGAAGGAAAAAGTTATACCTCCCTTCAGTATGCGATGCGAAGCCGATGTAAATCTACTTGAATTCGATCTGGAGGATGTAGCTAAACATAAAATTTCAGATGTTCCTCTATGGACATCAAAAAGCCCAACCTTCTTATATAATCTTACTGCCAATGAAAAAGCTACAACAGATCCCTTAGTATTTAAAAACCAATTTCTTGAGATTAAAGAGCAGTATTACAACTATGAACAGATTTATACCGATGGTTCTAAAGATGGAGAAAAAGTTGCCTCAGCTGCCGTACTCGATGGTAAAATTATGCCAATTTCGCCTACCAAATAATTCTTCCAGTTTTTCTGCGGAACTGGAGGCAATTGATCTTGCTCTTAATCATATAGAACAGGACGCCTACTGGCGATACATTATCTTTACTGACTCACTGTCCGCTATGCAAGCGCTCGAAAATGAGAGAACGGACAACCCGTTGATAGTAAATCTGCTTGAAAAGATTTCTAGAATCTGTGCTAATGCTGATCTGGTGTTTTGTTGGCTCCCTAGCCATATTGGTATAAGTGGCAATGAAGAGGCAGACAGAGCTGCTAAGGAGGCAAGGTCACTTGATGTTTTACCTTTTAAAGTTCCTTTTAACGATTTTAAACCACTGATAAATGTTTTTATTCAAAATGTATGGCAGCAATCCTGGAATGATCCAGTTAACCAATCTAATAAGTTATCTACAGTGAAGCCCTATCTGGGCGAGTGGCTTCCGGGATTGCGGACAAATCGCCGCGAGGAAATTATCTTGGCCCGTCTTCGTATTGGTCATACATATTTGACGCACTCATACCTTCTTAAAGGAGAAGAAGCACCCCAATGTGTTTCATGCAATGCGTTTCTTACTGTTAAACATATACTTGTAGACTGTGTAGAGCATGCACCTACAAGGGACAGATTTTTTCATGCTGACAGTATGAACATTTTATTTGATACTGTAAAGTTGGAGTGTATTTTCCAGTTTTTGAAAGAGGTAAATCTCTATAAAAAGATATCATTTTAGGTTCTATTGACCGTCTTTGTTTTTAGACAGGATGTAACCCCCTTTTTTTGTTCTTTTAGTGTTTACACAGCTAAGTTTTTTACCTTTGTTGTAACACAACAGTATCATCAATTAAATGCATTTCACCAGTTGTAAGTGCGCCCAATATGACCTTTGATGTCGACGGGCCGTAAAACACCACTCATTCATTCATGTTTATTCTTTTTTCCTTTGTTGCAGAACCAATGAGTTGTGTACAGCGAAGGTCCTCGATACTTCGAAATTAACCAAGAGAGGGATGTCATTGTACAATTATGAACACTTCTCAACTACAGTGCAACATCTCCTGCGACCTAGTGTTACGAGAACAAACTCTGGGCGTCTTTGCGGCGGATCAGTTACCAAGCGTCTTACCGAGACGATCCTGCGAGTTTATTGCCAACACCGATGTTAGCAGTCAACCGGGGCAACATTGGCTCTATTTCTTCATTAGTGACGATTCAGTGGAATGTTGTGACAGTTACGGTCAGGATCCGGGTGTATATAATTCACTGTTTACTTTCTGGTTACGTCGCTACGCTAGAAAAGTACGTGTAAATCGTCATCGCCTTCGAAGTGACTATTCTAACGTGGGCTTTATTGCGTTTATTTCTTGCACCAAAGATTCTTAGGAGAATGCATGAAAACAATCCTTCAGCAATTTTCTAGCAATGAACCAGGGATGAATGATCATTATATTAAAGACTTATTTTCGCGTGTTACCCTCTTTGTGTAAAGAATGATTTCGTGTGTAATCAAAGTTGCAAACCTTGTTGCGTTGAATTTTCTTATTAAATATTGTACACTACCATAGAGATATTATCTAGGCTGAGCATTTCATCGTATGTAATAACCAACCATAGAATGACCAAACTAGATTTAAAACAAAAGGGGGGGGGTGGGTGAAAGGGAGACTCACGTGCAAAATGTTTGAATTGCTTTTCTTTCTCTCTAAATGTACTAAAGCTGGATTGGTTGGTTGGTTGTATTGGGGTTTAACGCCACTTTAACAGCTAAGGTCATATCAATGCGGTCGGTGACGCACATGTGTTTCCTGGCTTTCTCACACCAGTACTAACACAACTTTCTTTCCAAAGCCACCGACTACTTTTCTCACATGCTTCAGCAGAGGTGAGAGGCGAAAATACGCCGGAAAGAAAGTTCGCCTCAACCGGGTATCGAACTCACAACCACCAGGTCACGAGTCCGACACGCTCACCACTGAGCCACCAGGGCGGGGCACTAAAGCTGGAACACATTTATTCTATATGTATATTGTAAAACTTAATACATAGATTTGATACTTTATCGTATGTTCTATACATAATATAAAACATCAGATCTATTTAAATAAGTAATAGATAAAGCTGGAACATGTTTTCTTTTTGCATATTGTAAACTAGACATAGTATTTTAGTTTATGTTCTATACATCGATTTGTGAACTGTCGCCGTTAAATAAAAGTAGTGTATGTAGAACACCAGCTGCCCTTCTTGAGTTAAAACTTGAGGTTGAAGTGGAATGACCTTGACCGCCGCCATCTTGGATGACCTTGACCGCCGCCATTTTGGATGTCTTTCAGGTCATCACGTGATATGATGTTATGACTAAAAATAGAGGTAAAAACAGGTCAAAGCGTGTTTTCGTCGTGTCATTACTAAAGATAGGTCTAGATAGAAACAGGACGATGAATGTTTTCGTTGATTCTTTAAATAGATGACCTATTACCGCGTGACGTTAGAATGGGGTCATAAGCGATAGAGAAATGGGTTGACACGAGTAAGAGGTAAATGTCTTCTCATTTCAAATTTAGCGCTCATTTTGTAGCTTGTGTATAAGCCCATTTCGTGTGTACCATACCGTGACATCTAACTACCATCCCTTTACACAGCGTTAAACACTTCTCTTACATATATGAAAATTTGACGCAAACAATTAAGCGCCATCAGCTTAAAACCACCCTGATCTCACTGACCCCGTAAATAAAATTTCTTTTACACACACACACAAGAAATAAACCCTCCTCCAGTTAATGGAATCTCTCTCTCTCTGCGTTTCTGTTTCTATCTTTTCTCCATCCCTTCATGCATGGCTTAGTGATAAAGAGTGGGATCAGTAACCTGATCTGGTGGGTTTTTTTCGTCGGAGTGTCCTTGGGCAAGACACTTAAGTCCTAGCCTAGTACTGGTGAAGCCCTGGAGGTACATGACCAGATGAGCTGTCTCCGTGATATGATTGATATTATGTAGAAACGCGGCGTAAAACTCCACTCAGTCAATTCATTCTCTCTTTTCTCCCCTTTCTGTCCGACTCTTCCACATCCTCTACCAAATGACAAAACTTTGGACTATACCAAATTCATAGCGTCTGCAGATGACAAATTTAATGTAGATCTACCAAAATGATGATTTATGTCTTTGAAAGGGTAGAAAACATTTTCTCCTTTTTCCACAAAGTTTTCAAAAGGCCTCTTCCCCAGGGTCATACAACCAGGGATTGTTTGAGAAAGGGTTAAATCGTCCTAAGTCCTACATCTCATTAATATTCCGGTTGTCCTTGGAAGTAGACTTTTAAAAAGCGCGCGAATTAAGACTGGTGTACGTGACATAGCGAAAATAAACGATCTCTGGTTTGTGTTTCCAATGTCTGGCGTGCGCGCCGAAGTATTGGCGGGTCTTTATCTACCAAAATGGCGGGGTAGTCTAAAATCTAAAACTCGTGCATGGAATTTTAGCGGGATGCGTGTGCGTATAAAAAAAGCTAGGCTCTGCTTGGAGATTTGTTTTAGCCTGGTGTCTTGTGAACCTGAGTGGTCTAGTAAATTCTAAAATTTATACAAATAATGTAACCCCACATTTTATTGGATGTTTAGCAAACCTTACTTTGAAAATAAAATCCCAAGTGTTTAATGTGGAGTTAGGTGAAATGTGAAAGATGGAATAATCCGCATTGTGCATTTTAGATCTGTATGGGTCGAGTTTCTCTGGATATATAACGAAATTATTTTGGATTTATTGTGTGTTGTGGCTTTGTATGTCTTTATTATGTGACTTTTGGTAGATCTGTATGAAATGCAGAGATGGAATTATGCGCATTGTGAATTTCGGATCTTTATCAGTCGAGTTTTTCTGGATATATAACGAAATTATTTTGGATTTATTGTGTGATTTTTATAAATATTCTGGACTTTGCTGGATCTGTAGCTAGAATTATTTCAAAATATGTTTCAAGTGTGACCCCACACCTATTATGTGCGAGTAATTAGAAATGTGTTTAAAGTGTTATGTGGCCACCATCACACATCTACCCTGCGTAAGTAAAGTTTAGTGATCTGTGAAACATTTATTCGTCTTTGGAATACTAATTTTGTTTCTAAAACACGGTGTAAACAATTTTGGAAAGGAAATCTATTCAACTGATTTGAGACTCGCAATTACTGGTAAGTTGTATTCACGAGTTTTGGCCCAGCTCAAACTATTTTTTTATTTCAACACAACACAACAAATGGAATCTGTTGTTGATACTTTACTCTCTGTCTGTCTCTCTCTCTCTCTCTCTCTGTCTGTCTGTCTGTCTGTCTGACTTTCTCTCTCTTCGTCTCCTTTCCACCTGCCTCTCAAGAAGGACCACTCCATTATTTAATATTTTGACCATGTAAGGTTTTCCAACCTAAACGAAATGTCCACCTAACGTATTTTATACAAAATCTGTGCAGCATGTTCTTGTCTTACCACGCTTTTTCAAAACTGAATTTCTCGGTATTTAAACACAATTCAAGCTTGAAAAAAATAATGATTTTTAACATGGCAAGACACCGTAAATTTCTAACCTTTGTTTCTCAATAGAAAGCCATGATTCTTGCACATTTAAACAATCACGGGAAGAAAATCCAACAAAGAAAAAAAAATCCTTAGATTATATCCAGGTTGTTTAAAATTTGTATTTCATAGTCCACATTATAAATACAAAATATCTGTGTATAATTCACATAACGTTACACTCACCTGGTTTTGGGGGTTAAATATTTTCTACATGTAGTCCGTAGCCTTGACAACGGATGTAAAATTTAGTTGTAGCTTATTCACGCGTTTAAAGGAACCGCGTCACATTAAAACATGGGAAATCGGTCTCCAACTAATAGCACCGAACAAATCAAAATGAGTTTTGGCAGATCATTTTTTTTTTCAAACGATGTCTGTTTCATGTTATGTTCGATATTCTATCACACGATACGTTGTGGGCAAGGGTGAATAAGTTTTTTTTGTTTACTTCAGACTTACGAAAGTAGCGACTTCACTAAAATCACATCATGTTTAATCAAAGCGCTGAAAGTTCCGAGTGTAATATGTTCACTGAAAGTATGAATGTAATGTGGTCAAATCAAAGCACTGACTGTACTGAATGTATTATGTTTATACCAAAGGTGTGAATGTTATAAAATCATAGCGCTGAAAGTACCGATGTTTCAAATTGACATAAAATCATAGTACAGAAAGTAGCGAATGTTCAAATCAAAGCACTGAAGTACCGAAAGTAACATTGCGACAATTCTCGGTGTCTGCTAAAGATACAGTTTGAATTTACAAGTTAAAAATTTAATGTTAATTTGTTTTCATTTCAGAGAATGTCTGTCTGCCGACGGTGTGGGGCGTTCTTTAATGAACCCAAACAATTGAACGACCACGAAGAAATATACAAGTTGATAGATGGTTTGGGGGGATATATGACTGTAAGTTTACGTGACTAGAATATTTGAAATGTGACCACAATGTTTAAGGAATTTTCTTTTAGCACAATATTTAAACAATTTTACTTTTAATTATTTTACAATTAACTGCAACTCAGTTCTTTGCCATTTCAAATACCCCCTACTCTCTCTCTCTCTGTAGGTGTGTGGGTGTGTTTAATAATGTATGATGAGAATTAAAGTCTCCCAGTAGAATGAAAGGCTCTGGCAACTGACCTATAAGATCATCAAGTTTCTTGACATCAATTCGCGAGCTAGGTGGAAGATAAATAGAACATACAGTAATAGTCTTATTGAGAGATATACTAACCGCTACAGCTTGTAGAGTAGTTTCAAGCTTGAGGAAATGATGTGGAACATTGTTGTTTACAATCACGGCGACACCTCCTGAGGCTTTATCGTTACCACTAAAGTTTTTTAAGTAACTAGAGTGATACTTTAAACTGAACTTGTCGGAGTCTTTAAGAAATGTCTCTTGTAAACAAACTGCTACTTGTTTCTGTTCATTTACTAACAGGTTAAGTTCCTCAAAGTTGGCTTTAATACTACGACAATTCCATTGCAGAATGTTATTATTTATTGCTAGATTTAAAGTAAAGAAGATACCACAGAGCAATGAAATTATGTATTCATTCATCTTTTATTGTTAAGTTTGATAATTCTTCCTTGCTTATTAGTATTTGACTCTGCTGGTGAGTCGTCGGCTTCCATGTCTTCATCAAGACATTCGAAGCGGTTATGTTGTTTAATTTGGTCGTCAGATCCCTTAGCAAAGCGATCAGAGAGGACATTGGTAGGAGATTTGTTTCTCTTTTGGTTAGGGCTACTTGGAGCCTTTGCGTGTACTTGCGCACTATTTGACTTTCTGGATGCAGGTTGGCTAGATGCAAGACTCGGGTTACTTTTGTTTGAATTGGAGGTTTTCAGAGGAGCTTTTTCGCTTATTGGTTTGTCTGTTGTTTGAACAGCAGCATCAACGGTTTGGGTTTGGGCATCCCTACGCTGTACCAGTTTTGACGAAGATGCTTTTGACACAGATGCGTATGGAGCACTTAAATTGTGCCTAGCTTCCACAATTTTCCTCGCCTCGGGGAAAGAAAGGCCTTCTGTGTATTTAACAGTTACAACTTCCTTCTCTTTCTTCCAAACTAGACAAGATCGAGAAGTTGCAACATGATCGCCTTTGCAGTCAATACATCTGATATCAAACTCGCAGTTGTCTCCTTTGTGTACAAGGTTTGAATTGCCACAACGTCGGCAAAATTCGTCACCTTGGTTAAATCTACACCTTTTTTCATGGTGCCCAAACTTAAAACAACACTAGCATGGAAGTGGATTAGGTATATAAAGGTCCACTGCTACTTTCAGATATCCTACCTTAAGTGATTTAGGTAGGATAGACGAATTAAATGTCAATACAATTGTGTTGGTGGGTCTTCTGACTCGATCTCTGATAACTGTAATCCTTCTTGCTGCTGTAACGTTCTGACTTTATAGTTTTGATGTTATTTCGTCATCAGAAACATCCGCAAGATCTGGGCATCGAATGATACCTTTAGAGGTATTCAAGCTACTGTGGGGAGTGCATTTTGCAGGTATGTTGAAGAAGTGCTTCAATTTCATCAAATTTTGAGCACGAGACGCTTTTTCAACTTCTACTAAAAGGATACCAGATTTAAGCTTTTTAACCGATTTCGGGCTTCCAGCTAATCCCACAAGTACCTTCTGTATTACGAATGGGGATAATTTTGAAAGTGGCTGGTCAGGTACAGTTGAGTCGATCATAAGGAATCGGGGAAACACAGAGTTGTTCGAGTGTACGTTGTCCTGGTCTGCATCTAGCTGATCACGGTTTCGTTTTTTGTTTTGGTGATCCATATTTGAAATTTTGATATTCATCATCCGTAGTCCCCGCCCACCGCGGAGCCCAACTAGCGGACATGGAGTATGGAACGGAGTATCCAGCTCCCCATGCCAGGGTTGCCCAGATGATATACTCGGGCAGCAAGATAAGGCAATGCGACAAACATCAGGCATGGCTAATTCCTGGGAATCAGAGAACAGCCATGGAAGCTGCTGCCTCAACCACAAAACCTATATCACCCAATTAGCCCATGAGCCTATATTAGACTAGGGACTAAAACATGTAAAGCGTAGTAAAAACTAGTAATTTGAACATACTGATGGTGTATGAATACATGGGAAAACTTAGATAAAATGTACAAGATACATGCAGTATTAACAAAAAACTTATCAACTTCGTGCAATGATCGTATACTTCGGAACCATTAGAGGTATTAACTAAGTTTCGATATGAATTAAAAATGCCCAAATCTAAAAACGACCAGCCCCATCTAGGCTCTCGTTTACACCGAAGCCGAGGCAGTGTGTTGAAGAGCTGGAGATCCCTGGGCTCCCCTCAACTGCCAGGACCCTCCTTTCCGGCTTGCGAGTCTCCACCCACGGCAAACAGGCGGGTCGGGTCCATTGGTGGGGTCTTATCACTCCACAGGACTGGCAGCCGGCGAATTCTACCCCCCGTCCGGCTTACGAGTCTCCACCTACGGCAAACAGGCGGGTCCATTGGTGGGGTCTTACCACTCCACAGGACTGGCAGCCGGCGAATTCTACCCCCCCGTCCGGCTGGGGCTCTACCAAGCTAAAGAAAATAGTGAAATCAACATAAGCCTTGAACACAGTCAAGGAAGAAAATGGTACTTCTGATCAAGTATGGGCACAACACAAGGCACTCATCTTTTTACAAACACATACTGTTAAAGAGAGATCGACTTCGAAAGTAACAAAATTTCAGTAACATTCTAGGAACAGATTTTAAGATAATTTTATGTTTATTTTTTGCTTTTTTCTTTCACACTGGCATTTTCTTCTTTTTGCTGATCATCAAAATCCTGAATCAACGCTGACTCAAACTCATTGAACTGTTTAACTTTCCTTCTTAGGTCATTGTTTTCCCTGTGTAGATGTTCCAGTGAGGCATTCTTCTGAGCAAGACCCTTACAATACAGGTCTTCTTTGGTGATTAGTGGAAGATTTGCGTTGGTGTATGATTTGCTCTGCTCAAGAATTCCCTGAATACTTTTGCAACCTGAGGAGCTGTCTCCAATAAATATGTCATAGAGCATCGTTTTGCATGTCGTTTGCAGCTGCTGGTGAAAGCAACCCAAGTTGTTTTTAATGTCGCCGTAGCTAAGTCTTCTCTTTGCTGGACTAGCTCTAGCCATTTCAGGGAATGGACGCTTGTGCAAGGTAGATACTGGGGAACTTGTCGGCAAAGTCTCAGGTACATCCCTTCCCTCCTTCTGCGGGGTAGATATTGGGGAACTCATTGACAAAGTCCAAGGTACATCCCTTTCCTCCATCTGCGCGGTACATACTGGAGAACTTATAGATAAAGTCCCATGCACATCCCTTCCCTCTGTCTGCAGGGTATATATTGGGGAACTTAGAGACAAAGTCCCAGGAACATCCCTTCCCTCCTTCTGCGGGGTAGACGCTGGAAAAGACACTGGTGATGGCAAAACATCTTTTCCTTGGGAGGATTGTTGTAGGTTTTTGTTTGGTTCAGCTGTGTTGTTTTGTGACATGATTGAGGCTCCCTGATTACAATCTTTTGTTGACATCAATATACTGAAAGTAGATGTTTTACATGGGTGTTTTAAATCTAGCTATATACAGACTTACCAGTGAACCCTTATCAACTTTCATGCAAAGACAGAAAAGAGAAATGAGGCACAGTGAGAAATCAGGACAAATTTATGTGAACCCTGGTAAATAAATATACTTTATATGATCAAAGGTTCAGGATTAAATGCTGATATAAAATCAATATAGTTCATCATTGGGAAAGGTGAAACAGACTTTAACTTGAAGGATTGTGCATCTAATTATTTTGTTTCATCAGGGTTGACATAATGTAGACTATAGATATTATACAAATCATGACTAATGTAAGAAGTAACCATGGGTGATTTAGCCTACATGCAATATACCCTTAGAAGTTATTGTCATTATTATTATTATCATTATGTTAGGACAGCCAAGAAGTATCTGAACAGTTGAGCAAATCTTTCTTTGGCTCCATCATAAATATCAGTTACATCAATTATATCGAATAGGCAAGGAAATGCCTTGATGGAATTGATATTGTGCTAAATAGAGGATATATTACAAGTAGTTACCAGGCGCACCACACATGCCTGAATAATGATACACTGCACACAAATGAAAATGGATTACATGTGATTATCTGAGTATTGTGATGAAAATGCTAAAGGGAAAATATAAGAGGATCCTTCACAAGTGGTTAGTGAATATACAAAATAAAATTACTTTGAGGTACAATTGTGAAATTGTATGCAGGTTCAGGTAAAAAATATTACAATGCATTTATCTCATAATGGTCAACAGAAATCAACGTAGCAAGACATCAATATGTCCATGTTTTGAGACTTATTCATACTTTAAACTTGGTTATTAATCTCAAGGTAAGTGGCACAGTCAGAACACTATTTAGGATTAATTTAGTGTTACTGTATAAATTGATTTTTTTGATAATCAGGATATATATTTTTTGATATCAAAAAATGTCATAAAAACGGTGCCCCATAGACCAGGCATTCACTGAAGAGATCATTGTGAAGAAGAACTTCATAATATTAGTCAGTATTAAAACAATGTTACTGTTAACACAATTCTTATCCTTATCAAATAGAAGGTTATCAAGAATAATGATGCCTTTAGAACAAACGATTACCAATTATGAGATAAACATTATGTACACACTTCAAAAGACAGGCAGCAGGCTATTAAGGCAAGCTCAAGGAGGTACACCCATGGTACAATGCAGTTGACTCTTTTATCTTAAACAACAACATGTCTTTTGCAGACCTGTTTCTTATCAAATTGTTAATAAATGATATATTCTGTTACATTTGTGATTGAATACCATGTTATGTTTGTGTCAATTTCATGTCAACTACATTGTAAACAGAAATGACAGTTTAATTTTTAACGGAAGAGAAAACATTGCAAACATGTAGGGCTACTAATCTTTTCAAGCAAATATGTTAATCTGTTTTCCCCATTGAATATCATTTTCTAAAACTAAAAGTGTCTTCAAGTCATACCAGTTTGTCTTATGCGCATACTGTAGCGGCAACGCAATGTTGCTGAGATCGAACTTCAAAAATGACAAACTATGTCCTGCGGATAGCAGAATGTAGTCTGTAGAAAACAACTTGGAAAGAGAAGTAATTGCTTGAATGAGCGATGGTTTCTTTTTCCCAGATTTTTTTTTCAGAAACATTTTTTTTGAGCCGAGCAAAGCATAAACGTGAGCCGAATGAAGTGTGAGCGCTAAGTATCCGGTATTTCGGAGTTTCATTTCTGTATCGCCAGAAAAAGGAAGTAAATTTTTATGATGCATTAGAAATAAGATGCTCAATTCTTGTTTTGTTGATGGATCAATTCTTTTCCTGTTATAAGTCAATGTTTAAAGTTAAGCTAAACAGATTTCATGAAAATTTTGGAATGATATTTGACAAGGCAGTGCGAACTGATGTCCATAACTGTATAATATCATGTAAATGTTTTAAACTGTTTCCATTTATCTACATATCAACTTCCATTTACATTAATATAAACTGTCATCTCTGCTGCGCCCATATACTATTTGTGCAAAGCAAGCTACATCTAATATCACAACAGTACTGTTGTACAGTTTGTAAAAACACTCCGATACTTACTTGTATAAAGTTTGACATCAACTGCAAACTTGCACTGCTACAAAACGTGCCTGGAATAAATCTTACTCGGAATTCTTTACTAAGAAAATAGTGAAATAATTAAAAAAAACTACAAATAAGATGGGTAAGTTATGTGATTATTCTGCCAAGAGTTCCATTTTGTACAAGCAAGAAATACTGTAAAAATGAAGACCAAAGTGGAAATACTCAAAATCTGCGCTAGGTATACTGTTCTTGCTCACTGTACTCCGTAATATTGCAACAAACATGCATACCAAGTTTTGAAGCCATTCTGACTTGAGATGACAGTTATATTCCGGACAATCCATAAAATTAATGCTGTAAAAAATGATGATCAAAGGGAAATAACTCAAAGACAGCACAAGAAAGAGTTACAGTTCTTGCGCACTGCACTTGCAAATATTGCAACAAATAGGCATACCATATTTCAAGTCATTCCTACTTAAGATGACAAAGTTATGCTCCGGACAAGCAAGAAATGCTATAAAAATGATCACAGTGGTAATAACTCAAAATCCGCGCTAGGTAGAGTTATGTCTCTTGCGCACTGCACTCCGTAATTTTTCAAAAAACATGCATACCAAATTTGAAGATGTTCAGACTAGAGATGAAAAAGTTCTGCTCCGGATAAGCAAGAAATGCTGTAAAAATGAAGATCAAAGGGGGAAAAACTCAAAATTTGTGCTAGGAAGAGTTATGGTTCTTAAGCACTGCACTCCGTAATTTTTCAACAATCATGCATACCAAATTTGAAGATGTTCAGACCAGAGATGACCAAGTTACACTCCGGACAAGCAGAAAATGCTGTAAAAATGACGATAAAAGGGAAATAACTCCAAGACAGCTCGAGGTAGAGTTATGGTTCTTATACACTGGACTCCGTATTATCGCAACAAACACAAATGCCAAGTTTCAAGTCAATCGGACTGGAGATGACAAAGTTATGCTCCGGACAAAAAAATGGACACCGCCCGCCCGCCCGTACGCCATGGGTGATCCCATAATACGTCCCGTCTTCGACGGGCGTATAAAAATGGGGCTAAATGCAACTACACCTGGGTCGAAACTTTCTGTTATTGGTCAATTATCTGCATGTCAAAGGATAATTCTACCTCACGATTCAATCGGCTGTTGGACAAAATGGACTTTATACATCCAGGATCATGTGATGACTCACGGTAATACATTAAGGCCCCTTTTGCCAGAGCAGGACTCATATTCAATTTTTCAAATCTTCATTATAATATTTTGTGTTTGTGACAATCAAATAAATATGGCTAATTTCCGTTTTGTTTCAGTTTCTGGGGTAAATTTGGACAGCGTCTCAACCAAGGGGTCTCCGAATTTATCAACTCCACCGAGCTGGAGAAATTTTACACGCTGTTGACAGATCGTACGAAAAAAGTGAACGATTTCCACATCATCAATGAAGACAACTTACATTTACAATATGAACACCAGTCTGGATTTGTGCCTGAAGACATGAAAACAAACATCTTTCTTGCAACATTTACCACATGTGGGGCTCGTCTAAAATTATACGATGTACTCGATCAACTCGGAGAGAGGGTTCTTTATTATGACACGGACTCTGTCATATACATTAGCAGACAGGGACACTACGATCAGCCCTTGGGCGATTTATTTAGGTAGGTTTTTTTAACTCACCTGAGCACAACGTGCTCAAGGGGAGCTTTTAGGATCACCCGGTGTCCGTCGTGCGTCAGTGCGTCGTCAACAATTTTTTATACATCAACTCCTCCTAAACCGCTGGGCCAATTTGGACCAAACTTGGTTGGAATGTTCCTTGGGAGGTCCTCTTTAAAAACTGTTCACAGAATTTGATTCCATCAAAAACTCTGGTTGCCATGGCAACCAAATGGAATTTTCTAAGGATTTTTTTAAAAATCTTCTCCTCTGAAACCGCTGGTCAGATTTTAAAATAATTTTACAGAGATGTTCCTTGGGTGACCCTTTTCAAAAACTGTTTGCGAAATTTTGATCCGTCAAGAAACATGGCTCTGGTGAATAGGGGCTACTAGCACTATACAGAAATGAAGAAATTCTTAAAAATTCTTCTTCTCTGAAACCGCTGGTCAGATTTTGAAATAATTTCACAGAAATGTTCCTTGGGTGACCCTTTTCAAAAATTGTTCGCGAAATTTTGATCCGTCAAAAGACATGGCTCTTGTGAATGGGGGCTAATTGCAATATACAGAAATTAATAAATTCTTAAAAATTAATCTTCTCTGAAACCGCTGGTCAGATTGCGAAATAATTTCATCGAGATGTTTCTTGGGTGACCCTTTTCAAAAAGTTCGCGAAATTTTGATCCGTCAAGAAACATGGCTCTGGTGAACGGGGGCTACTAGCACTATACAGAAATGAAGAAATTCTTAAAAATTCTTCTTCTCTGAAACCGCTGGTCAGATTTTGAAATAATTTCAGAGATGTTCCTTGGGTGAGCCTTTTTAAAAATTGTTCGCGAAATTTTGATCCGTCAAGAGACATGGCTCTGGTGAATGGGGGCTACTTGCAATATACAGAAATGAATAAATTCTTAAAAATTCTTCTTCTCTGAAACCGCTGGACAGATTTTGAAATAATTTCACAGAGATGTTCATTGGGTGACCCTTTTCAAAAATTGTTCGCGACATTTTGATCCGTCAAGATACATGGCTCTGGTGCCTGGGGGCTACTTGCACTATACAGAATTGAATAAATTCTTAAAAATTCTTCTTCTCTGAAACCGCTGGTCAGATTTTGAAATAATTTCACAGAAATGTTCCTTGGGTGACCCTTTTCAAACATTGTTCGCAAAATGCTGATTCGTCAAGAAACATGGCTCTGATGGGGGGGAGCACTTGCACTATATGGACATGAAGACATTTTTAAAAATTAATCTTCTCTGAAACCGCTGGTCAGATTTCGAAATAATTTCACAGAGATGTTTCTTGGGTGACCCTTTTCAAAAAGTGTTCGCGAAATTTTGGTCGGTCAAGAGACATGGCTCTGGTGAATGGGGGCTACTTGCACGATACAGAAATGAAGAAATTCTTAAAAAATTTTCTTCTCTGAAACCGCTGGTCAGATTTTGAAATAATTTCACAGAGACGTTCTTTTGGTGACCTTTTTCAAAAAATTGTTCGCGAAATTTTGATCCGTCAAGAAACATGGCTCTGGTGACTGGGGGCTACTTGCACTATACAGAAATGAATAAATTCTTAAAAATTCTTCTTCTCTGAAACCGCTGGTCAGATTTTGAAATAATTTCACAGAAATGTTCCTTTGGTGACCCTTCTCATAAATTGTTCGCAAAATGCTGATTCGTCAAGAAACATGGCTCTGATGGGGGGCCCACTTGCACTACATGGACATGAAGAAATTTTTAAAAATTCGTCTTCTTTGAAACGGCTGGTCAGATTTTGAAATAATTTCACAGAAATGTTTCTTGGATGACCCTTTTTGCAAATTTTCGAGAAATTTTGATCCATCAAGAAACATGGCTCTGATGCCTGTGGGCTATTTATACCATACAGACATGAAGAAATTCTTAAAAATTCTTTTCTGAAACCGCTGGTCAGATTTTGAAATAATTTCACACCAATGGTCCTTGGGTGACTCTTCAAAAATTGTTCACAAAATTGTGATCTGTCAAGAAACATGGCTCTGATGGTGGGGGCTATTTGCACTACAGGGACATGAAGAGGAATTTCTTTATTCTTCTTCTCTGGAACAGCTGGTCAGATTTTGAAATAATTCCACAGAAATGTTCCTAGGGTGATCCTTTTCAAAAATTGTTAGGGAAATTTTTATCCGTCGAAAAACAACAGCCAATTGTTGGCACCTGCATGTGGTGCTCTTGTTCGACTTATGTTTTTAGTCACTATTGAGCATGTGCTCTTCTTCAAGAAATTGTCCTTGGGTGATCTATCCAAAAATTTATTTGCAGAATTCTGATTCATCAAAATCATTGCTGTGATGATGATTGTAGGGGTGGTGACAGATTTTGAAATTACTTTTACAGGTGACCTTTTCAAAATTGCTTGGCAAAATAATGATTTTGTTTCCAAAGTTTCAATACCTCAAAAAAAAAAAGGCTATGGTCCTCTCAAAAATTCAGGTGAGCGATCTAGGGCCATCTTGGCCCTCTTGTTTGTATTTCGTTCTGCTCATATTTTTATCAACTGGTAAATATGTGTGTCTATGCGTTAACTTCTTGCGCTTGTATGTCTGGGTGTGTGTTGGACATATCAGTATAGTCAGTGCACCAGTACCTGCACAACATTCTTTTCAAACTGAAGTTTTTTTTACAAACCGGTTTTCGAAGTTGTAACCTCCAAAGTCCGTAAATCCACCGTTCCATTTTTCTTTTAAAATTGGATTTTTTTTTTTATCTTTTAGGAGAACTGACTGATGAGCTAGACCACGGGGACTATATAGAAGAGTTTGTCAGTGGCGGCCCTAAAAATACACTACAGTCAAAGGAAAGCAGTCTTGTGAAATCAGGGGGTTTAAACTACGAAAATTCACAACTATCGAATTTTAACAGCGTAAAGAACATGGTGGAAGACATACAACCTGATGAACCAAAGTCATATAAGAAACGCAAGCATGAAAATGGTCAACAACCACCACCCAAGAGAGTAGTCACGCTAAATCCGTCAAAGATATCGAGGGACAAGTATTGTAACATTATATTTAGTAAAGAAGAAATTAAAAAGTACAGGATGGTATATGATAAAAGAGTTATTCAAACCAGTTTGAATACTCTGCCGTATGGGTTTTAATTCATAAGAAAAGAAAAAAACGAAAGAAAGTTATTTATAAGAGAGAAAATACTGTCTGAAATGTAGAAAGAATGGACTTTTGCGCAGAGTGCGTTAAATATTTTTCCCGACGAGATGTCTTGTATAGACACAACCGCACCAAACACCAGAGAAGGACATCTGCTGAACACAGAAGACCCCTTTTTGCTACACAAAGTCATGATAACAACAGAATGCCATTGCGGTCACCACCACCACCACAGAGAGCACCACCACCACAGGGAGCACTACAACCAGCACAGGGAGCACTACAACAACCACCACCACCATCACAAGGAAGATTGTTGAGCCTTCTTCCTTTTGAACCGTGTTCGAGTATAATGGTTGCCGGCCCAACGGCTTCGGGAAAAACGAAATGGACGTATACGTTTCTGCAACAACTAGATTATTTGTTCTCTAAAACGGGGGGAAAAATCGATATTTACGTATAAAAATCTACCGTCATCCGGCGATGTATTCCCCCGCGATCTCTCGCAAGTCGCCGCGATCCACCGCGATTACCTCCTGCTGTGAAGCTGCCCGATATTTTTTTCAGGCCGCGGTGACAAGTCCGCCGCGTTTCGCCTACCTTTACCCTTGCAGCAGATTTGCCGCGGACAAATTGGTCCGCCGCGTCTCGCGGACTTGAGCAAAAAACGCGAGAACTGTACTGTATATGCGTCTTGATCGCTAAGCCATTTCGCGATTCTGTACTTCCCAGTTTTTAATTTTCCTTCCGTTTTCACAGTTTGATACAGTTTGCCAGGGCCTGCTAAGCTTCCAGGGTGCTTTGGGTCAAAATAGATAGAGGCTAGGTAATCTTTCCAGTCTGTCATTTCTTTCTTTTATATTTCAATCCAGCGTTTTCCGATAGTTTTTTGCGATTTGCTATTTAGTTTTATTCCAGCTAGAATTCCAGGAAGTCCCTTGCTTTTATCTGTGAATTTCTGGCTGGCAGTATGTATTTTAAAAGTGTCGGATTTCTTTTCAAATGGCTTGAAATTTGAGTCACTACGTTTCTGCTGATCAGGGGTATTACTAATCACTGACTGTTCGTTTCTTATTAACCTTTGATATTTGTCAAACGGAAGCAACACTGATTTCTGTACATTACTAAATTTATATAGTTTTTCATATACGGTTCAATAGCTTTCATAAATTTGGTCACAACTTTGGCTCGAGTTCGTAACAACTTCTTCTTATCCTTTAAACTGATAGATGTATCGGCAATACGTCTCGGAATGTGCTTATGTCGAGACAAAGTTGTTATAATTTAAGGTGGAACTGTCAGCACGCGTTGTAGAAAATTAACGACAATTTCAACAAGAGCCCTTAACTGGTCGTTGCTGATAGTTTCCAGTAAACCGCGCCTTTGTATATTAGTCATCTTTGATACAAACAGTTGAAAATAAGGCCACTGACTCCTTCGCAGTTGACTCATAGCGTTGTTTACAATCTCTTTCATTTCAGTGTCCCTTATAAACATTTGTTGATGATTATATCTTCGTCTCGAAAAATTTTGGTTCTAAGACGGTACTGATCTTGTCCTCTAGGTGTCAAGTCAATGATGAGATAGCCAAAGGTATCAAGCGTGGCGTCTTTAAAAGCTTCTGTCAAACATCGAGATTTTGTCAGAAATAGTTGGCGACCCAGGGCTTGAATCTGTGAAGTACCTCTAATGTTTTTGAAAAGTATCATATACCAACAGTTAAGCGCAATTGTTCTTGCCGCCTTGCCTTGTCCGAAAATGTTTTGCGTTATAAAAATGACGCTGAGTTTTCTGTGATGACAGCCACTGTTTTAGAGAACCACTGTTCTCGGGAACCAAGAACTAATTCTTCCATTACGACCACAATATTTTCGTACCTGTAAATGCTGATATAAGCTTTGCCTACAGGGATTACTTTAGTTAAGATGCCACAAAACATTATATATATCATTTAATTCAGCTTTTCGCTAAGTTACAAACTTGTAGGCCTATCGCACATTTAGTTTTAACGACATGAAATTTCGAATTTCGGATTAAAAGTGCAATTTCATGATTATTTTAAAAAACCGAAAACCAAAGTTCCTACTTCCTGATTGTTTGTGACTCAGCAGCGTGTATTTGAGAAGTGGAAAAACTCTGGAGTCCCATTTAATAATTTAACCCATAGAGCGCCGAAAACTCCTAACACACTCTACAATTTAATCAAAAAAAAGACCCAAGAAGCAGCATTATTTTTCAATGTTGGTTTCGTCAATGTCCTACAAGAGCGCAAAGTGTAAATCCAAAATCAGACTGCACATTTCGTGCAGCCTGAACTTGATTTATATAAGTCGCAAAGGCAATTATTGTTGTGAATGCCGTTTAATGGGTTAAAGTGCAAAAACGTGTAATGTAGCATTATCGAAAATTTACCACTACACCTGCGGTCTGAAACTGCACATTGGGAAAAAAAACGTACAATTTACAAGTCCATGTACAACAGGCTTCAGGTATATTTTCATCACACACTCGAAGTAATCCTTCATTAGATGAAACAGATATAGCAGTTATTAGCCATTTGTTTTTTATTCTATTGATAAATAAAAACTGAAAGACAATTTAAAAAATATATGCTACCCTGTATATTATCACACTGTTTATCCTCATTTTCTTAGTCTCTTGATGTAAGGAAATCAAAGGTAACGAATAAAACTGTTATATATATTTAGCCTTTTCAAAATACAGGTTGGATTGTCAGAAAAACAAAACATGGTCCACATTCTAAACTAAAATGTTCTTCTTGTTCTCTTCAACAAACATCTGTTCTTTTCATTTCTTTTTTAATAACATATATCCAAACTTAACACAAAGGACAGGCAAGGGTTAACTCGGTATTCCTTTGATGTTGGTATAGCACTCCGGCAGTGTGAAGTACTGTCCTAGTTGTTAGTTCCACACGCACGTGTCATACTAAACTCCTTGACATTTTTTTTTATACGACCCTTTTTAACCCTTCTTGAATATTTACGACTTAGATTTCGATGATGGATTACCCGTTCATTTGGTAAGTCAAAATAACTATAGATCTGTTTATTTTCTGTAAGAAAATAAAATATTCGAATAGCAGCGAATGTCTAGAAATATGTCGCTTAAAAATGTTTGGAATATTTTCTCCTTTTTCACCCAAGTTATTTTTAAACTGGAAAAAAGTTACATCTCTCTCTCTCTCTCTCTCTCTCTCTCGTCATCTTGCTGCCACTAGGCCTAGATATTGGCGGATCCTATCCTATCAACATTGCTGAACGTAATGTAATCTTTTGGACTTGAAGTTTATCTCGGCTAGAATATCGCACCAAATATCAGGGTGTATCGTACCATACCGGAATGGATTTAACTTCCGGCAGAATCTTGATCTTCATAGTTTTCGAAAACGGGACTGGAATTGTCTTCAGCATCTCAAACCTTACAGCATAAAGTTGCTTTTGCAGAGCAGACCAAGATCAGAAAACGTCATGCATTCACATCTTGGATCTAAACTGTGCGAGATTATGAAAGACTTTTTTGTTATATTCAAACAGCCCAAAAAATTGTCTTGAAGCCTTTTTCGTTATTTAGGCGCACAACACAACATATATGTCATTCATGCAAGGAAAAGTGATTGAATAGGCATTTAAAGAAGGAAATGGGTTAAAATGTTTACTAAAAGGAGTGAACCGAATTGGATACATAATATTATTTCTATTTCATCATTTTTGGAAAAATTGATATCGATATGAAATTTCAATGTCAATAGAAATTGTTGTAACAAAAATAAGAAAATCACCATTACACTAAATAAAGCCGTTTCCCTTCGAACTGGTAATCGGCTGACCTGCTAAAACAACCAAACAGTTATTTCCTCGGCGAGTGCAAAGTAAATCAGCCATGCTCTGCGAAAAAGGGTTCTAATGCATATATCCGCGACGCATTATACCAAGCAAGCCATCACAAAACATGGATCAGTAAAATCCATTTTATCTAACAACCGACCTAGTCATGAGGTAGAATGATAAGCTGAAAATTAACCAAAAAGCAAAATGTTTCGACACAGGTCAGCCTGTACGGTCTGCGCAGGCTGACTGGAGTCGATACTTTTTGTAGATTCACCAAACTACTTTTTCACAGAGCATGGCTCAAATTGAATCGACATCAACGGTAGGAAAGAGTTACAAAAAAAAAAAAATGTAGAATCAGGCTGATCGGGTAACTCTGACACTAGTATGCGGACAGTGAATATTAAAGATCAGGCACTGCGTGATGCGTAGTCTGATCTCAATCCACGATGTCTGTAAAAATCCTAACAGGCACTCTAAATTTAGTACCAGTTGCGTTTGACTGCATTCGAGTGCCTTAAGTAATAATGGTTGCCGAAGTAAACAAAGCGTGTGTTGAAATGCATTTAAAAGAGTGGAAATTATTATGAAGATGACAATCTGTTATCGCATGGTTGGGCCAACTGTTTGTCGCTGACAAAGAAATTAATAAAAAAAATAGGTTAAAAGTTGGCAAATCACTGTATCTTAAGTTTACTTTTTGCCTAATTTTGACATGATTTTCTCTTCCTGGAACTTACATTTGGACAGAATACACAGATAGTCATCATCGGAATATTTTCCATACTTTTAAGTGGAATGGTTTAAATTTAAATGAATCTTAATCGCTGTTGGGCTTTTAATACTGACTTTGTAAAAGACAGCATAAGGTCATACAACAGCCGTCTGATGACATGTATTTCTTTATAAAGAAAATAGCATTGGAAAATCTCATTAACCCCAATCCCCCACTCTCTCTCGGTGGACGGACGTTTTGGCCAGGATGTTTTGGCCACGAACGTTTTGGCCAGATCAAAGTGCAAAACAGGACATTTTGGCCAAATTATTTTTTTATCACAGAAAAATGCAATTAATGAACTTTCTATGGTTTATAGTATACAGTTTAAGAAAAACAAAAGCATATCAAGTATGTTTCATGCATTTTTTTTTCTTTAAAATGATATTTGGCCTAAACATACTTTGATTTTTTTGGCATTCTTTTATTGCAAACTACTGTGATTTTTTTTTAAACTTTATTGTCCACGTCTTTATGGTACTTGAGGGTCGTGGCCATCCCCCAATGCACCTTACAGATCGTTGTTAGTATTCTGTGTTAGTAATTGAACATTAAAATAGAAACAAAAGTCGTAATTACAGATTCCAGATTTTTTACAGCTACTATTGTACTACTATATTGATATGGCTACTAAAATATGACTACTGAGATTTTTCATAGTTTGTTGCAAACTACTGTTGCAAACAGAAATTTCAAGTTATTGTTCAATCACCATGGTATGACAATTATGATAATTGACAATTAAAGCAATCACAAAACACAGTTCTGTCCTTCAAACAGTATGAAAGCAAAACAACACTTCAAACTAACTATTTGTAGCACCAATCAATTTAAAAACAAAAAGAAAAAAGTTAACTATTTGTAACTCTAATAAATTGAAAAAAAAACCAATCATATAACCATAATATAAATAACATAATATCTCTTTATTACACCCAAGTATTATACAATACAATATGGGGGAATAATACAAATACGATTGTGAAATAAAACTAATGGCGTCGGGGAAAAAAAAGAAAAGAGTCATAGATAGGGAGTAAGATATAGAAAAAGAGAGGTAAAGATTTGTTTTCAGAGCACACATTTTAAAATGGTGATCTGTCGGAGCATAGCATTGTGGGAGATAGAGAGAAAGTGGCAATTATGGACGTACTATAGACCGGGGGTGGGGGGGGGAGAAATAAGTAGTCAGGCTGGGACTGCAACAAAAACATTACAAAAAAGTAGGAATTAAAAATAGATATATATATTACAGTCAAAGAATGGTGGATAGAACATTAGGATATACAAAGGCCAAAGGGTGATAAGAAGAGAAAGGAAAGAAAATGACAGCAATAGGAATATTACAGACACAATTAGTATGTACATAGGGTTTACGGCAAAATAGAGGAATAATGGGGGTGGGGGAAGCTATCAGAGAGATGGAGATAGCCTATGTACATATAGATACATTTTGCAACAATTTAATTTTTATGCAGGAAAAAAAAAGGTAAAGGTTGGGGAGAAATCGAAATGCGTAATAAAAACCATACACTTGATTTTTATGCATAGATTGTATGATATTGGTTAACAACTAAATAAAGTTGTCCTAAATGGGTTTGGAGATAGCCTTGTTAATAAGGTAAGCATGAGTAAACATTGTTGTTAACATAGATGTGTTAACACTGTTGCAAACGGAGAAAGTGCTCTTATCGAACAGATTATCCATTCGCCACGGCGCTAACAGGCATCGTCTGTCGCTAGACTGGGGGAAAAAAGTCTACAGTAGGTACTAATATATAAATTAAAAGGAAAAATGTTATCGTATGCTTGCAGAAAGCGATAAATAGTCATACATGCAATATTGAGAAAACACTGACGCAAGTGGAGATGTTACATACTGCAAAAAAAAAAACACCGTCGCCCGCTGCCACAGTGTTTTCGGAACGATAAACAAGACATGTAGGGATATTAAAGAAAAAAGGTTATAGGTCAGTTCATCCTATAAATTTACATATAAGGAAAGATGAACACTGGCGTGCAAGTTTACACGAAACAAGAACATTTGAGAAACTTTGAGTATGCAGTAATTTACCGATAGAATAATATGTTCAGCAAAACATTTTAAAGTCTAACGACGTGAAACAAATTTGCAACTGAAGACGTAAAAAGTCCTTGCAAATATTAGATGGCTGACTAGTGAATGTTGAGTGACAGACGGAAACCCAGTGGCATATGAAGAGCCCGCTCGCCAAGGGAAGACTCCCCATCCGCCACAGTATTAACCCCCATCCTGCTAAATAACTAAAAAGAAATTTTCATTTCGATAGTTAAAACCCAAATATTGCTATTTCAAAGTTCTGTTTTAGGGAATAATGTCTCCTTATCGGACAGTGTAGATCAAAGATCAGACTGCACGTTCTATGCAGTCTGATCTTGGATCTACACCGTCCGCAAAAGGTCAGTGAGTCGCACTTAGCAGTCTAAGGGTCAATAAGAGTTGTCCGCTGTACGACGGAAATAGTCGTCAGCTGGGAGTTATTAGCAAACACAAATATTGTGAACATACATCATAAACATATATATGGGATATAAACATGGACCGAAGGCATTCAAACGTACGAAAACAATCTGGCAGAAGGAAAGGTTGCTCACTACGAAACAGACATAAACAGATTATGTCCATGTATGCTTTAACCGTGCTTGACAGTAACCGGGAACGAAAGCACGCTTAGCACGTGCTAACCCTCGCGGCTACTCAATACGTACATAGTAGATCAGTGGTCAATGGGATTCGCAATGTAAACACAACCCATGAGACTTTTTAGAAACAGACGGGGCACGATAACTTATTAATTGGGATTTGCAGAAATACAATGTAAGAAATTAATTCCAAGGAGAATGTTTCAGGATCGTAACAGAGGTAAGTAAATAGACATTTACAAGAATAGATTACGCGGCTCCTAGATTGCCAAGTGAATAACAGGAAATGATAACGATCACTTTATGTCCGAACGTGTTAACTCGTTGGTCGGTGTAGACATAAGATCAGACCGCAAGTTCTGTGCAATCTGTCCAATTACTGCATATATGTCAAACATAGTGATTTGTCCTTTACCTATAGTGTTTTTAATCATGGTTTACAGGGCACAAAATCTCACAAATAGCATTTGGCCAAAACGTCCTACTTTGTAATTACTTAATCTTAGGAACTGTTTATCTACCCCCAGAGAACTCCCGTTTCTTCGATAATGATCAACTTAACGATTTTCAGTTAGAAATAACTAATATGTGCAGCCAGCATAAATATGTAATGCTAGCCGGTGATACCAATGCGCGCACTGGTAATTTGAAGGATTTTGTTGAACCCGACACATTTTTTCAGGATTTTTTCGATTTTTCAGATGTATCGGATGAATTTTTCAATAAACATATCTAACTAGAAAACTTATCAATCCCGCTAGACAGATTTAATTATGACCAAAAGACAAATACAAGTAGTATAAAAATAATCAACCCGCGGCCATCTTGGACGGATTTGACGGATCATTTGACGGATCAGTTCAAAATGGCGGTCATTAAAAAAGTCCGGGAAACTATTCCCGCGTAATCATGACGGATTTTTGACGGATCCACCTATTCAGTCGAGTAAGTTCTATCGGCGGCCATCTTTAACGGATAGTGACGGGTCCGCTCATAATGGCGCTTAAATGACGGATCGTGGAAGACTTTTAAAAAAAGTTCGGGAAACTTTTCCCGCGAAATCATGACGGATCAAAATCTAGCGCCATATATGTTCCTGCGATAACTACCTACAGCCATCACAACGATTTCGTGCGTTCGTTTTTTGTTCATAGTCTAACAAACCCTAGTTTCATCCTTGTTTCCAAATGTTGAAAGCCTTAACCAAATAAGCCCCGGTTTTCGTTATTCTCACACAGAAGGCTACTGAAAACATTGAGGTGAAAGGAGAAAATAGTCGTATGGGTGTTCGAAATCAACCGTTTTGGTTTTTGTTACCTTTGGTTTGACTACAGTTCGTTACCGACTGTTGGTATTGTAGATGGAGAAGATGCTAATTGTGGATTTTACGTGTGTAGAGCATGTAGCGTTAAATATCAGTCCAAAGCAGCCTGGCTGGGAATGGGTTAAACAAGCATTGGAGTTTGGGAAGAGATATGAACAATGTAAACATTAGACTTGATGTTAGGTAATGATTTATCAGTACAGTGCTTTGACATAATAAGCCGTGATAAAACTTAGGTGTATACAAAGAGCTTAAAAGATAGTCGTTAAGTTGATTTACTTTGGTGTTTTCCACTTTCAACAATTTTCCACTTATATCACGGAACAGTTCACTGATCCACGTTTCCTGGTCTTTCAAAACTAATGCTAGCTCGATCACATTATCCTGAAAAATAAGCTGGCTAGTCTTTTTTTTTTTTTTTAAAAACCTGAACATCAAGAAGCTAAAGGCTAGCAATTTTGGAGTCTATGGTCCGAACCATCTGAGGATTGAACCTGAAACCTTCCTCTCAACGAGGATAATGCTCTAACCACCAGAGCATTAGCATGGTTACTTTTCCCATACGAATCAGTGACGACAGACTGATATAATCCTGATTCGAACAAGTGATCTTAATCGATCTTATGCTTCTCAGTGGTATGTCTTCAAATCTTTTTAATTTCACGGGTAAGGGTTAACGATGCTTTGATGGTAACTTAATCCATGCCGGTCAATTCTCATATTTGAATCTTGGGTGGAGTTTAGATAATGCCCGGAACGGATTAAGATAGAAGAGTATTCATATTTGTAGTCCATTAGCGATCTCCGCTCACTTTTCATTTCTGGACATAACAGGATGCTGAAGTTCAAGCAAAGGTTTGTAAACTTGTCATAGTTTCCAAAAATTGATGAGAACCGTTGTTTATGAAGTGTGTACTTGTTACAGTTTCTCATGATAAACTTCTAGGACATAACAGGATGCTGAAGTTCAAGCAGAGGTTTGCAAACTTGTCCTAGTTTCTAACATTGATGGGAACCGTAGTTTATGAAGTTTGTACTTGTTGCAGTTTCTCATGATAAATTTCTATTGTATATCACTACTAACAAAGTAACAAAGTCTTAAGTTTGATCCAACTTTTATTTATTTCCAACGGAGCACCAAGCAATTAAAGACAAACAACGAATATCATAGACTCGACATATACTACGCAAACAAAACAATATAAGTAATTATGAAAAAATAGAATTTCTAGTAATTAAACAAGAGTGGGAAAAAAACGGTGTGATAATAGACATTTTCAAAACACAAAATTATGATTTGATCAACAGCTACTGCATCTAACCAGTATAATAAAAAAGCTTTTGAAGACATCGAGGGAAATTTACAACGAAGAAGTTCACCTTTTTCTGGTCTTTTCAACTTTACCCACTCTGTCCATATTGATTTTTGTTATTTTCCAATGTATATAACTTTTAGTAAAAAAAATAGCTTATCATGAAAAGTGTTAAATATAGGATATACACATGTATGGACAGGACTCAGAATTTCTCTACAGATTCAAGTCTTTTTTTTTTTTTTTTTTTGTTTTTATGAAGTTGAAATGTTACTCCTTGAATGTTTACAACAAGATAAAAAGTACTCTAATCTGAACACACATGAATAAAAATCAAAAGAAATTTTAACACAAAAACAATTACAACTATTCTATTATCAATAAGCACCTGAGCACTGATTATGGTCTTTTTGAAAAACAAACAAAAACATATGATTTGATTAACAAGGTAAGAGAATCAATAGTAACCTGAGCAAATAATCGCAGAACTTTTGACAAACAAATGAAAAAACATATGACTTAATCAACAATGTAAGAACATGAAAACAAAATCATCTTACTAGGCCCTTAATCAAACAACAAGTTTTTAACTCTATTGCATAGAAAGTGTTTGCAGACTAACATTTCAGATTAAATAAAATAGGTTGAAACTTCACGTATCTAATGGAAAACATTGTGGTAACAAGGGAAATCATGACAAGTAATTTCTCCTTTCAAAACCCAGTTTCTGAAAGACTTAAAATCTTGACTTGTAAAAAAAGTCTTTGGTTATGGAGTTAAGCAGTTACATGATTATCAAAACTAGATGAATTTTAACTTATTCATAAAACATTTGACTTGATCAACAATGCACATGAAAATTATATACATTATTAAATTGAGCAATTATTTGGAAAAACAAAATGAAAATGTGATATTTGTAGCAATATATATGAACAGTAACCTGAGCAATCATAGAAGAAGCCATGATTTGAGCTGATATATTATTGAAAGTAATGGAATGATCCAACAGGCAAATACAAGTGATACATCAGATTGAAAGGATCTACTACATACACATTAAAAGCACTACAAATACAAATTACATCTCCTGACAGAGTTGAAAACAATGTAGAAAAAAGAGAAATTGCTCGTCATGAGCAATTTTTCCATTACCAACATTGTTTTTTCTCAATTTTCCAGTTACCGACATATCACATGTTCTCTGATAGAAAGTCTTTTTGACAGTGAAATGTGATGGATAGTAAAAAAAAAATAAAAATGTCATTTTGATTTAAAAAAAAAAAAGAATGATAGGATGAATTATGTTGGATGTTGAAAGATTTATTTAAACTATTTCTAACAGGTAGTGGACAAAAAAAATCATAGAATTCACTTTTAGTGATAATATTGTAAAGTCTCAACTTGTCTTCGAATTCTTAAAGGATATCTTCGTTGTTGTGGAAACTGTTGTCTTCTTTCTTCCATAAGTTGTTGGGTGTAATGAACAATATAATCATGAAATGAAATCATCCATTGTAGGAGGATATCAGCAAGGAAATAAAATGTCCATGATGATGATATCTAAAAAGAAAAGAACAACCTTAATTTAATCAGACTTAAGATTTCTAATGTCAAATTCCACAATAGAGCTATCTGCAGACTGGACGGACTGAGTGTCTGCTGCTAGGAAAGAATGTCTTCTAAAATTTACTGTGGGTAATTCAATAGAAGTAGTGGTTCGCCGTCTCTTTTTGATGATGATGATGATGATGATAATGATGGTTGTGATGATGATTACTAAGACTGAAAAAAATATTTATAAACAGGCTTAAAACAAAATAAATCTGAAGGTCATTGAACTTAACTATATCAGAGTTTTACTGTAAAATTAGCTTTCACACTAAAACTCTGATATAGCTGATAGTTTATATATAGGTCCATTTGCAGATTCCACATCAAAAAAATCATCAATGGGATTACTAAGACGTAGTCTCAGAGGTGCTCTTTTAAAACAGTATTTTCTATAAATAATATATGTGAAAAGACACATGAGTAGAATTACAGCTGTAATACAGCCTATAAGTAGCCATACTATCTGCTTCTCATTTGAATTTGCTTTTTTAAAAGACTTTGTAGTAAAGAATACAACTTCAGTATAATGAGTATCTGTAATAACATCAACAGTAGAAATTGGATATACACCTGTCCAAGACATGGTACTGTCCTCGCTGCTCATCGATGAGGTTTTGTGTTCTTTCGTAAAGGTAGTAGGTTGTTGTGTAGTGGCTCCATCCATGGTTATACTCTGCACAATGCCCGTACTAATTCTCTGTTGACCATCAGTCTGCGAATGGAAAAGAAAAAGTTGACTTTTGAGTCATCTGACCTGAAATGACCTTTCCTATAGGCTCTCTCACAATAGGTAACTCTCTAAGGAACATCAAATATTGAGAAAAGATCAATTGTATCTTACGTGCAGATGCTAACATACAGGTTGTGACCCTGCTGCTATAATGATTTCTCCCTATGATATGGTTAAAAAGATTGTAGGAAAACGGGTCAATTCAGTTTGAAATGTGATTAAATCTTTACATTTACAAGCAACAAAAAAGACATGCAATTAATCATTAGGTCTTTCAACATTATTTCATTCATGTCACGATGACTGCATTCATGCATTTCTTTCGTTTCACCAGTATTTAGCCAAGGGCTCTGCATATTCTTGCCAAAGGGTAATTCTAAAAATCCTGATAAATCCAGTGAGGCTTGAATCTAATGCTTTTGGGTAAACAGGTGCTCCGACAAGTCAATTTACCCAGTATTATGCAGTGCATGGGAATAAAAGGGTAAAGGTCGATATTTATTTTTGGTGAATTTCCAATGTTTTCGGTGTTCCTCGAATAAATCGAGACATTTCAGAATCATTTATTTCGGTTTCATACCTGACAATGATCCTCTCCATTGGCGTTGTAAATGGTTATGGGTCGTGTATTACCCACAACATCCTCACATGTCAAAAAAGAATCAGGGGCATCTATGGCTGACAATGAGGACAAGTTCTTGACATCAATCATTCCACCCATCGCTCCCGTCACTGCAATTCTCTTTATGCTGACCTCAACGCTGCCGTAAGAATATACCCCTCGACCCTCGCCATAACAATACAACATCTCTGATTCATGCCTGCAATGATTTCGCAGGTCGATGGCTGCGAGAACGAAACAGCTGAGCAAAACGACTAAAAGGTATGACAGAGTGATGGCCATTTTTCTTGTTTACATAAGCTGATTATAATAATGGGACAGGCTAAATACCATCACGAAAGCGAACCCTCATCAAATTACGGAAGTCGTCTATTAATAAATAAAGGGGTGGACTAAACCTTTTTGAGAGTATGTAACGGATTCAGTGAAAGTCGTTCATATATATTATTATAATGGGATAGAATAAAAATGTTCCGTAATATATAACGGACTCAATAAAAGTCGTCTATACCATTATAATTGAACACACCTATTAAGGAATATGTAGATGAACTCGTATTTATTTATGAATACTAATCAGTTGTAGGAATCTAAGACAGTATACGAGCTCGAAGATAGCAACGCCTCGTATGACCAATGAAATGATGTTGATTATCTACTGACCAATAGAAATGAGTTATAATAGAGGGTGACTGATAGGTGCTATGGTATAAAAATAGGTTTTTTTCTCTTCTCTCGTCCCAGACAAAGTCTACTTTTGTTATTACATAGATTTCTTAAAGCAATAAATTTGATTGAAAATGTATTCAGAGAAACGTAATGCTTTTAATAAAGTGGTGAAAGCCCAAACTAAGTTTGGGAAAACCAAGGAATTATGTATTACACCATTTCATGGTAGGACATATGTACACATCAGCGACACTAAAAATTGTTTTCAAGCTGACGGTTCATTTGACTTGAGCAAGTCAAAATCGATATCATTCAGTTCAGAGGAGGTGAAGGAACTGAGTGCTCTGTTAAAGCACGTGGATCATTATGATGGAATGTTCCATCGAAGAACACAGGTAAAACATATATATTTTCTTCAAAATCTTGTCCTTTGACACAATGAAAAGAAAAAAACCTCGATATTTTGTTTGTAAAAGTACTGGTTATGTTTCCAGGAAGCAAGTTTTTTTCTTCAATCACAGAAAATATTGGGTATAGCATAATTTATCAGTCACATGAAATATTGGTTATAAAAAAACAGCACATTGGTTTTAATCAGGATATATATTGTTATATATATCACGGCTAGGTGCTAACACCTCTCTCAAAATATTGTGTATGTATGTGTGTGAGAAAGTAGTATATAACAATCGGTTGGGGAACTTTGGGGGATTAGGGGATTATGAATCCACCGCGCAAAAACAATGGGATCACTCACGTATGACTGCCTTTAAACAATGGGGTCACTCAAGCATGAGTGATTACGAACAATGGAGGGGCCATCGACCTTTAAGGAGGGGGTGAGTCATCGAGGGGGGGGATTACGCAAAAACAATGGGATCACTCACGTATGACTGCCTTTAAACAATGGGGTCACTCAAGCATGAGTGATTACGAACAATGGAGAGGTCAGCGACCTTTAAGGAGGGGGTGAGTCATCGAGGGGGATTAGGGGATTATAGATCCACCGCGCAAAAACAATAAGGTCACTGAAGCACGAGTGATTACGAACAATGGAGGGGGAGTCATCCTTTAAGAAAGGGATGAGTCATCGAGATGACATCACCGAGGTGAGTCATCGAGGTCAAGGTCTCGTGAATTAATACGTGCAGGAAATGCAGGATCGGACGTGCCCGAGCATTCCGAGTTGAATTGTCGAAGGAATAGTATCGGTGTTGAACTTTCAAAATGGATAGTCGCGTAACCGATGTCGAACTGATAGAATATTCTCGCGAACTGGGGTCTAATTGGGAGTTGTTTGCATTTAGTTTAGGATACACGTTCGATCAAATTGATCTTTTAAAAAGCGCGTATCCTCGACAAATCGAAACATTACTCTTCGTGTTGATACATAAATGGTACAATGTTATCATACAGTGTCCCAACGAAAATCTAAAGGGCCTTCTCGCCGCGGCCTTCAGACGCATTCGAGATAACAGGACGGCATTCAGGATTTTGGGGAGTAGAGAGTTACCACAAGAGCTATCCGCACTCAAACCGGGACCGGATTCCGCAAAGGCGATACAACAAATTAGATTTTAAAACTATAAAAACGTTCGTCGTTTAAAATTGCTATTAGTCGGAAAACGTAAACAGACGAATACGCATTGTGAAGATGACCGAAGAAATCCGGGATCCTCAAGATCAAAATGATACGTCGTTGCATATGATGTGCGAAGCAATCGAAACTGTAGAAGAAGGATTGATTTCCAAAGATCATCATCTTAGAAAACATTTAAAGATCGTAAAAGTGGTGGCAGTCGCGATTCTCTGTGTTGTGACATGCGCTACACCGAGTTTCGTGCTATTAGCACAAAGGTGCGAGCACGATTACACTTTTCCCGTGTCAGAAGACGTAAACGTGACTGCCTGCGTGTTTGCCAAGCAGTTTTATCTACGGGAAAACATTTACGCGACAGTATGCAATCGTAACGGATATATATTCATGGATATAAGAAAATTTGTAAACGGAACCGCGTCCATTATCGGAGTTGACCTCGGTTTAACGCAGTGGTTAAGCCTTAAACAGTACGTGAAAAGCATTGACGAAGCCATCACCGAAGCTCGCACCTACTGGAAACGCCTGGAATCCTACCAGGGTTAAACAACAACATGTGTTTAACGCTTTTGTACCTTTTTCACGATCTTTTACTGAGAAAACTTTTTCCGTCTTACAATCTCTACTACGAATCGATAGAGGCCGTAAACAGATGTACTGAGTCGTACGACTGTGTTAAATAAAAACGTTCGAATAACGTCTCGAAACTCATTTCAACGAAAGACGCGAGATGGAACGATCCAGAATCTTTCTCAGAATACATTATCTTCTTACCTTGGGAAGTGAGACAGCCGGTCGTAGATGATTGATGATCGAATCGATGACCCCGGCCCAAATGGAATGCATACAGATAATAGCTAAACAGATCGTTGAAGGAAAAATTCCCATTTTTCCTAGAGACTCGGACTATTTCCGTCGTTACAGCGCTTTACTCAGGGCACTGAAGAGTGCATTAGTATCAGTTGTCCGTAAGAAACGTTTACTACTCATGAGGCATACGCTCGTACCGAGGCTTTTGCGTCCAAGTTACCTCCGTTCCGCCATACGCAACGAAATGAGGGACGCGGAGAACTAACGGTATACATGTCGCATCGAACAAAAAGTAAAACGAATGACGTCATCAATGCTATTTGAGTCAAAACGTCGAGAGAACATGTTTGAACACGAAAAAGAAGAAAACGCATGACGACATTGTCATTTTTTTTTTTGGATGAGTCACGGAGATGACATCATCGACAACGAGTCTTAACACGGCCGGTGAAAGGCGACTACGTCATCAATTATGATTAACCAATCGACGCCAAGAAAGACACGCCCACTCTTTCTTTTGACCAATGGAAACGTGTTACTTCGTAGCTTATTATTGGGAGACGATCTATAACGTATCAGTTTAGTTCCACCGATTAAAGAAGAAACACGTGCGACAAATTATTCGTGAAAAAATACAAAACAACGACCAAATGGCTTCCAAAGAAACACAGAACGTCGGGATCCAAGCGCGATACTGCCAACCCATAGGGCAAGGATTTTACTTGTTCGACAGTCACTTTAACGGTCAAACATTCATTCACATCAGGAAAGTGCTGGATGGAAAAATACCGACTAAAGATGGAATCACTCTCAATTTACAAAGGTGTAACGAACTTTTCATAAGTTTGCCTTTTCTGGAAGACGCCGTTCATACGTTGGAACTAGATCAAGATCGATTCTACAGTCGGCATCTCGGCGGAAATTGGCATGTAAACGTGCAAAACGGGTTGAAGCGCGTCGACACTCGGAAATTCTGGTCTCCCGAGGATACTCAAGAACTACAGGCCACTAAAAAGGGAGTATCGCTTACATTCGATCAGTTTCGACACCTGAGAAACGGACTGGGAATCATAGACAGTTTTGTGCCAGAGCTGAGAAACGTTGTTCCTTGTTACATGGATCCTAACCATAAGGTGGAATGCTGTCCCGAATGTACACCCAAATAAGAATGTGAACATTATTAATTACGTTCATTCTTACAGGAATACTCGGACAGTGAGCACGTTTGTCATAACCCAAAGACAGTTAGAAGTTTATGATTATCGACTACAAAAAGACGAGTTCGAACGTGTTGAATTTTCGAACGGAGAAGTGACTTGCGCATTGAACGATAGATTTTCGATCGTCGTTAAACGTCAAAGACATTCAGTAAAACTGTTTTTAAAAAGCGGGAGCAGACGTTTAAAAGTTCCTTTCGAGGTATTTGAGGGTCTTTGTAATTCTCATATAAGCGTAATGTATTTAAAACATTTCCTTGAAGGACACTAGAAATTATGTGCAGTGTGAATTTCTTAGAGTCTTGTTTCGAGTTTTACTACGCCGAGGAAATCCTATGTAAAATGCGCATCGTGTTTAAAAGGAACTGTTACGGATGTCAGTACGGACGATTATCTCAGCTCAGTCATTCGTGTTTGAACGAATACGACCAGCTAGAAATATATTGGGACGACATTCTCCGTGAAGTAAATGAAGAAGAGATTTTAAGAAAATGGGAATCTAGCGTTTCGATTACGGAGGATATACCACCAGAACTCGTGGATATGTACAGATTGAAGATTTATTGTCAAGACTGGAGGGAAACGGATATGAAAACGGAGGCCTGGAAATCAAAAATGTATAGACTTATTCTCGAAATAATTCGCTTGAATGACATCGTTTAAACTATGTATGAATTGTAAATAAAAGTCGTAAAAATTTAATCCCCATTTTCTTATTGATATAACGACCTAACAATATTTACACTATTTTACATTTTATTCATTGTTTTCCTTTTTTTTTTTTTTTTTAACACATTTTACACACAAACTACATACACAAGCGAAAATCATGTCGTTAAAACACGATCACTATTTTTTACACAAGGCTGTACAGTTTTGACCTTTTTCTCCTGACAAGCAGTCGGAATATGCTCGTAATACACTTCGGCATACATACGAGTCATTGGCATGAGTATCGGTAGCATCGAACAAGCGAACAAAATCCTCTAACGAACCACTGTTCACCGCTACACGCAGAAACATGATACAATAAAGTCCGCACACTTTGGATTCATCGCTTTGAATCTGCGTACGACTGAATCGAACCGTTTTTGCCTTTTTATTTAACCACTGCCGAAAAAAGACACTATTTTCACCAGGTTGTCTTCCGTAACTGTCAAAGAATTGTATGTGTCCTTGGCCATCATCATAAAACGCGCACCAGTGTTCTCCGGGTAATAAATGCGCTTGGGTATTAGCGATAAAGCCGTAAGCTCGCCCAAACTGTTGTGTTGGAAGTTGATCCGCAGCATATACCCCTATAATTCTTTGTCGTAATGCCGGGTCACAATTGATCATACATTCGAGCTGAGACGTGTTCATTCTTAGAGCACGATTATATCTCGTTCTTGATTGATCTCGAAATAACCCGGTCCCTCGCTGTATACCAGACAACTCATCGGTTCTGAAATAGATAAATAAATAATAAAATCAGCCAGCAAACAACCATCCAACCAACCAACCAACCAACCAACCATCCAACCAACCATTCAACCAACCAACCATCCAACCAACCAACCATTCAACCAACCAATCCAAACACCCACCAACCAGCACACCAACCCAACCACCAACCAACCATTCAACCAACCAATCCAAACACCCACCCACCAACCAGCACACCAACCCAACCACCCACCGAATAATCAATTAATCGAATCAGAAACGATTACATACGCTATATTTTAGAGAGAGAGAGAAAAAAAAGGACTTTCGAAATCGCTACTCACCCGATAAAGCTTCCTTAAACTGCACTTCTAATCTGACATTTCCATTCTTTACCAAGGACATATATTCCCCGTGGTGGGAGAAGTCGGGTTGCAACTGGAAGGCAAATAACGCGCTACCGCTGATAAAGTGTTGTCTGTCTAATCCATTGCCTTCGTCTTGTCTCCATTTTCCGGCAATGATTAGTAGATTGGTGTAAGCTCTTATAACTGCCGTACCGTCCGCGGTAGAAAAATCCATTTTCAGCGGATTGCCTCCAACGGGCAGTCCGTCCGCATATAAGGCAATATGCTTAATACCGCAGTTTTCGAAATTGAACGGATTCGTGGTATAGTCTCCGTTCAAGGCCTTGCTTTTCACAAACCCTATAATCACTTTCTCGGGTTTTCTCCCTTGAAACAAGTTCTCCCAGTTAAACGAAGTACTTCCCGTGGCTATGCTTTGGGACCTGCATTCCACTTTGGTGTAGGGATAAAGGGCGTTTTGCTTCTCTAGGAGTTTCGAGTGTCCGTAAATCACCGCTGGATTTAGGCGGACTTTCTTGGCTAAGACGTAAACATCTTGAATATCGATTTTAAATTCCGTCGAATTATCGGCAGCAAGTAAAGAGAAGCTATCGACGCTTCTATACAATTTTATCTTCACATCTACCTGATTCAGGAGGTATCTTTCCATGGAAAAGAGATCGTGAAACAGCGGACCCTGAAGGTCTAATGTTTTAGATTTTTCGATCCATTTAGACCTTAGGAATAACCCGTTATTATTTCCATTCGGATCCGACACTCCCGGAGAATCCGAATCATCCATGAGCCAGCCCTGGGTTTGTGTTTGGCTGGACAGAGTTTCCCGCCCGTTACGGAGCAATGTCTGAATGTAAGCTCTGTAAGGATTGTAGTTACAAGTCATACTGGCTTTGTTCTGTAAGGTTACTTCCGAAGAGCTAAAGAGTGTTTGTAGAAATAAATTCGCCGAGCCGACATTTTCTGACGTCAGCGTCGTTCCGTCCGCTTTGACCACTTTCAGTTTCACGTAAATTTGAGAATTTTTCAAATCCAAGTAATCCATGGAATTTTGGCCGCTGATTCTAAATTCGAACGGTCCCTCAGCAGTTACTTGAGATAAAGGTCGAATCTCCTCGTAATACACGTCAGAAACGCTGGTTTGGGTCGCTGGTAAATCGAACAAGGTTAACTCTGAGACGAGTCCCTCCTTAAATTCCTGCTCATTAAAGACGGACATTATTTTATTTGGAAAATGTCGTGATAGCCTTTGATAAACTGTGTCGACGATGTCTTGGAAATTCTTTCTCCCTTTTTAGTCGCGTTTGACGTTTTCTTTCCTTTCTTAGAGGTCTTGGATTTTGTCTTTCCTTTATTCGCACTTGCTGCCTTGCGCTTTCTTCCCCGATCCGTGGAAGACTGAACGGCTTTGACGACGTCTTTCGGATTTATACTCTCTCTCTCCAATTCGGCTTTGGCTTGTGCCGCGGTTTGTTCCGCCGGCAAGACGGCTTTTACAGGGCACGGATTGGATCGTTCCACCGTAATAATACGCGGCCTTCTCCCTCTTCCTTCCTGCGTTAACTGCGTTTGTCCGCTTTGAACGCGTTCGAAGAAATCTAACCAATTTTGCTGATTCGGAACGTAAAGTTTCAGCATTTTTAAAAGAAAGGATACGGTTTAAAATGAAGCGTTAGGTAGACCGGATTAATCAACTGTGTCGCATCCACGTCGTTTTCCCGCCTTATATAGATTTCGAATTCGCGCAGTTCCTGTTTCTTGACGGGGACGTAAAATGGGGTCTCGAACGTATAATCCCATTTTCCTCGACTGTTTTTTTCCACTCGTCTTAGAAGGGGGCGTTCTTGTCCGTATACGATAGTTTCCTTGCACAAATCCGTGTAAAAGTAAAGCCCTTCATCCGCTTTTGTGGCAGACTTCCCCTTTTCTGTGGCGTGAAATTGGACAAGTCCCACTTTCCATTTGCCGTAAAAGTACAACGGTAGTTTTAAGTGAACTTTGAATTTATAGGTACTGTTATCGGCGAAATAATCGTCGCTTTCGTCGCTTTTGACGTAGATAAATCTATCTGTTGACATGAGTAGTGTATAAATAAGAATCCCGCGGCCATGTTGAAAGGATATGCTTGAGTAATTTCAACATGGCTGCCATATCGCGGGAGACCGCGGCCATTTTGATTGTGGTGGGTGGGGATCAGCCATAATGCTATCGGGTGGAAAGGTCATTGTTGGCCGCCATTGTTTAGGACCCATTGTTGGATTGTCCAGTCGTGGGATATAGAATTTCATGTTACTGAATAGGTATGCGTTGGCGGTATTGTTTTTTCAAAAATTGAATATTTGAATCGATAAAAGCGACGTCTGCTAGCTTCTGAGATTCATTAGAGAGAAAAGACGTTGCTCTTTCTTCACATTGGCACAGTAGAGCGCAGTCAAGTCTTTCTGAACGTAAGATGGAGCACATTGAAAACGACAAAATTCTAGAGTATTCAAATCTGATATTAAACTGGGAGATTTTTGCGTTGCACCTTGGCTTTAACATGGATCAGATTAACTCTTTAGCCGATAAGCATGGAAGAAATCTGGAATTCTTGTGCTTTGTATTGCTTCGTAAATGGTTCGATGTTGTTGCGAAGTACGAATTCAAACCACACTGGTTTTTAGCAGCAGCTTTCTCGAAGGTGAAAGACAATTTGGCTGCCGGAGATATTCTAGGGGATAGAGACTTGTTCGATAAATTAAACGAATTAAAGTTTCAGCCACAGACTTTGCGAGACATTCGTAAGATCACATTCAACTAGCAGAAATTTTGTTGTTTATACAGCGATGGCACAAGCACAGTTAGACTTTATCAACAACTCTCTGGAGTTTTTACAGGGATATGGAATTTCGAACATTGCATGGTCACCAAGCTCAAAAACCATTACATGTATGATAGATGATAAACTGTCTGTAATTATTTCTAAACGACGAAATGGACCAAGTTTCACATTGAGAAAGGGCACCCAATCGTTGTCACTATCCCATTCGACAATTTCAAGCTTGTGTGATTTAAAGGAAAGTATTGAACTAGTGGCCTCATTTTTAGACGGGCAATCAAAGTGATTAAAGATGAGCAGTTGTAAATCTTTTGGATTGAGTTTTTGTTGTCCTGATTTGAAATTCTATGAAGACAGACTAAACACTTTTGACTCTTGGCCTTTGCAGATAGTTCCAAATAAATATCAGCTTGCTTCCGCAGGCTTTACATACACGGGAAAAAGTGACATTGTTGAGTGTTTCTCATGTGAGTTAAGATTGCATCGATGGAAGAAAGAGGACGATCCTATTAAAGAACATACAAAGCTATCTCCAAATTGTTATTTTATTAAAATGATTGGACATTCAAACTGTGAAACAATACAGGGACTTGACGTCTTTTCGAAGAATGGCGGGTTTTTCAGTCCATGGAGTACATCGAGTCAGTCACAGGGTTCTTTGCTAGACCTGAAAAATATGTAAAAGACCGTTAAATGAAAGTTAAATTCAAACGCATATTTTGAAATTCGAAATTTAACCGCCAAATTTGAAGTCAGTCACACTAGATTCAAATATAACCGTTAAATTCGAAGTTGAGTATAAAGACAAGCATTTCAACTCGGACACTTTTCGAGATCACAGTCATTGAGATCACATAATGGCAAATGCTGGTAAAAGAAACGTGCTTACTCTTGAACTTAAGCAAGATGACAACAGCTCAGATTCAATGACTACAAACTACGATGAGACGGAGTTTGAAAATGTTCCTGTTGATTTTTCGATAACAAGTGGTTCTATGACATTGTTGATGAGATCTTATTTTGATTTCATATACGCTAAAGCCTTATGTGAGGTGAAAAATGTGGTACGAAAGAAACATTGTCATGGCTGCTCAATAGATCATCCATCGCAGAAACAACACACGTGTCTTACGGACTCTGATGACGAGGACGAAAAATACTTTATTGACTTTTACTTCGACCGCATGCTGCAAGAAGTGGATGAAAGTGATATCCTAAAATCATGGGAGGATGTCATGAAAATTTCCAACATTTCAACAGAACTCATGGAGTTACACAAAATGGTGATTTCCAGCAAGGACTTTTTAGAGACAATGAAAACAGAAAAGTGGAAACGAAAAATGAAAAAAATGGTCTTAACAATTATTCACCTAGAGAACAGACTATTCCGTGTTTAAAAAGAAAGTGGTTTTGACAATAATTTGTTTAACAGAAAAAAGAACCGATCATGTTTTTAACAAATGGTTCATACTGTATCATTTCAATTTGTGTGTTGAATTTTCAAAAACCATTTCTGAGTTTGACTAATATTTTATGTGCAGTTAACATGTTCAAATTGTATATTTCAATTTTGATATATTGCTAGTGTTTTGATTAAATTCATTTCATGATTTTGTGAAAAAAAAATAAATGAGTAAATAATAAATTGTCTTTAAATTCTTGCTTAACCCAGTAGTCCCTTATCTATGAGATGATCCAAGTAATAAAACTATTTTTAAACATTGTTGGGAAATGGTCAACAAGCATTTTCTTCTTTTCTCTCTATGTTTTAACTATTTTCTTCTTTTCTCACAATGTTTCAGCCATTTTTCTTCTTTTCTCGCAATGTCCTATTTTCTCCTTATCTCACAATGTTTCAACCATTTTTTCTATGTTTAAATTATCGAGAGAAAAAATACAAAGCAAAATTCCTACCTGAAACGGCAAGAATTCTGTTTTGACAAATTTTTCATCTCTATAATTTTGTATAACGCCCGTCTTCATTACACGGCCCCCAAATCCACCCTTAAAATTGTTTCCATAAAACAATTTACATCAACATCAAAACAATCAGAAAGCCATGATGATGGATAAGAAACAGAAGGAAAATATTTTATCTAAATATTATTTCAATGTTGAATTACCAGGTAGTTATCTCGGAGCGAAAAAGCTACACAGGATTTTGGAAAAGAAATATTCCAAAACATTTACTGTTTATTTTATTCAGAAGTGGTTGAACAACCAGGATTCATATGGTTTACAAGAACAAGTTAGACATAAATTCAAAACTGCACGTGTTGAAGTCTCCGGGTTAAATGATCAGGCAGACATTGATTTAATGTCTGTTGAAAACATTGCAAAGGATAATGATGGAGTTAAATATTTGCTTATTGTCATTGACATTCTTTCTCGCTTTTTGATAGTAAGACCATTGATGAATAAAAAGACAAGCACTGTTGTTTCTGCAATGCAAGATGTTTTAACTCAAAAACATTTCACTAAAATTCGATCCGACAAAGGAGTCGAGTTTTTGTCCAATCAATTCAAATCTTTACTTAAAGATAAAGGCATTTACTTTTTTATTGCACAAAATGTACCAAAAGCCAATTATGCTGAACGAGTTCAAAGAACATTAAGAAACATGATTTTTAGACTTTTGCGACATCAAAGGAACTATAGATACATAGACAAATTGCAGGATTTAGTAAATGTATATAATCATAGCCCACATCGAAGTTTACATGGCTTAAGTCCCAGTGAAGTAACACGAAAAAACGAAGCAGATGTCTGGGCTTCTCAGTATTTAGTGCCAAAATCGATGAAGAAAACTCCAATAACTTACAAATTCAAGATTGGAGATTTAGTTCGGTTGAGCTATTTAAAGCACCCATTTCGGCGTACCTATCAACAGCAATATACCACGGAGGTATTTAGAATAAAAAGCAGACTAATCAAACAAGGTGTGCCATTTTACAAAATAACTGATCTCAATAATGAACCCATTAAATGATCTATGAATGAAAATGAAATGTTAAGAATTGAAAAGGATGAAAACAGTTTATGGTTTATAGAAAAAGTTTAAAAAAAAAGACAATTTAGAGGAAAAGATCAGTATTTTGTTAAGTGGGAAGGATTTCCATCTTCATTTAATTCTTGGGTGAATGCTGAACAGATTAAAGATAAGTAGAATGGAGCGTTTTGTATACATAAAAGATAGTGATAGTACCAATATTTTTAAAGATAACACACCTTGTAAATTTAAGGTACAGTTTAATTTACCTTTAACATTTGATGGGTTTTGGAAAGTTGCATTGTGTGAGATTAGTTTACAAGTAAACACAAAAACGCCTAAGAAAAAATTAAATGACACTTTATACATTTATTGCAACATATGCAAAGAAAGTGTTGTAAATTGCGGGGAATATAGTCTTTTAAGGTGTGTGAAAAAAAACATGAGAAACGGTTGGCATTACATCTTTGATGCTCCATTTTATTTACCTTTAAAAAAAACAGAATTTCAAGACTTGGAGTTTGTTATAAAAACAGATGAGGGCGACACCGCATCATTCTTAGAGACACCTTCATACCTTACACTTCATTTTAAGCGTTCATTTTCACCATACTCATGAGTAATTTGTATGTTGGAAATCCAAATGTTTGGATTAATCATTTGAAGAAAAAAAATCATATAAAGCATGATAATTTTCTCCTTCATAAAGACAAAGCTTGCGATTTGTCGGTAAAAGCTGTCTTACCTGCTGAACAAACTGTAGAACAGGCAAAAAGCGAGGTAAACCATGCCAAATATAATCTGTCTAACGCTGGAATTACCAATCAGTCGACACCAAACCACAGAAGAAGATGGTCTTCAAACAAGCGTAGACATTCTGTGAAAAATACAAATCATAAAAAAGTGAATCATAAAAAGAGAAGAAGAGAACAATCTAAACAAAAAGTTGGTGGAAAAAATAAAAAACTGAAAAAGAGACAATTGAAGAAAAGAAGCAAAAATAAAAGACATCAAGGAATAACTGACATTTTCGACAAGTAAACATGTCCTTCTTTACACAAGATAGTTTTACAGAGGGTATACCAGACGATTTATCATTGTTTGATTTACCCCCAACGCAAGTAGCCGTCAATGATGTTTATTACCAAGAAGTGAGACCTATATCACAGGTCTCGGAAGACACTCCCATTGAATTTCGTATTAGTGGACAAAATGCCATGAACTATCTAGACCTTAAAGGAACTCAGATCTATGTAAAACTGAAAGTAACAAACCCAAATGGAACTAATATTACCCGCAAGAAAGTGGGGCCAGTTAATCTATTCTTACAGTCCTTGTTTTCTACAACAGAAGTCACGCTTCAGAACAAAACAATCATAACATGTAATTATAATCCTTATATCGCTATGATTCAAACGTTACTGAATTATGGTGCTGATACAATTAATTCACAGCTGCTGACTCAGCTTTTTATCAAGGATGATTCAGATCATCCTGAAGATTGTGATCCCACTGGTGCTAACAATGGATTGTTCTTGAGACAGCGTTATATTGACGGATCTAAAGTGTTAGACTTACAAGGTCCCATTTACCATAGCCTTTTTACCACGAAGAGATATTTATTAAATCAAGTGGATGTAAAATTAAAACTCTATCGAAGTTCACCAGCATTTTGTCTATCTTCTGGTGATGTATCACCTAACTTCAAGGTGGAAATCCTGGACGTTTACTTACTTGCTAGGAAGATTCGAGTCAATACTGCTTTAGTCATTGCTCATGCGGAAATGTTAAAGACAACCACTGCCAAGTATCCATTCAATCAAATCGAGTGCCGCTCTCAGAGTCTTGCATCTGGAAGTACAGTATTTACATGGGATAATATGTTTCAAAGTCATCGCCCTAGCAGAGTTATTATCTGTTTTGTATCATCAAAAGCATTGTCAGGAGATTATAAATCTAACCCATTTCATTTTAAAAACTGTGATATACAAAGCATATGCCTGTATGTAGATGGCGTTCCTGTTGGTGGAAATCCATTGCATTTAGATTTTGATCCATCAGATGGCACTGCATCTGTGAGAGCTTATGCTAATTTATTTCTCACCACTGGTAAATGGGGAAGAGACCAAGGGTTAGATCTTAGTAGATTTGACTTTGCAAAAACATCAGCATTATTTGCTTTTCAATTGGAGCCTATCTTCCCAGAAAATAATTCATTTTTGTCCCTGGTTAAATTAGGACATGTTCGTTTGGAAGTTCAATTCAGACAAGCATTGGCAGAAACAATAAGTTGCATTGTATATAGTGAATCCCCTGGTTTCTTTCAAATCAATAAAGAAAGAGACATTTTAACAAATTGAATTTTATGTAAACATTATATTCAAATAGTGACAAAACTGTTGAAAATAGCATTAAATAATTCATTGGTTGCGATGTCTCTTTCTTTAAAACCACTTTTATAGTAATATAGATTTTTATTGTTTTTTAATACTGTTTGTAGTATTATAGATTTGTTTGCTTTATCATACATGTAAAAATAGTCTCGAATAAAATACTTTGTGTCATGAAAATATATAGTTCTTGGTGCTTTTTTAAATGTCATTTCAGAACAGGATATTGTTTAGAAAACATGATGTCAAATGTGGTTATCAAATTTGAATGTCCTACTACTTGTATTTTGGCAGGACCAAGTTCAAGCGGTAAGACAACATTTTTGCATAAACTGTTGAAGCAGAATAAACAGGTGTTTCAAAAGGTTCCAAAAAAAATCATTTACTGCTATTCAACATACCAACCCCTTTATGATGATATAAAACATGATGTTGAAGATATTGAGTTTTTCAGAGGATTACCAACTAAAGAAAACATGGATTTATGGGCACTGGAAACTGGTTTTAAGCTTTTAATATTGGATGACATGGCGCAGATTGCTTCTCAAAGCCTCGACATTGTGAATCTTTTCACGATTTATTCACATCATAAAAATTTTTCAGTATTTTTCGTTGTGCAAAACTTATTTACTGGTGGCAAGTATTTCAGAACAATCAGTCTTAACTCACACTATTTTGTCCTATTCAATAATCAAAGGGACAAGCTTCAGATTCAAACTCTAGCTAGACAAATGTTCCCTGGTGAGACCTCCTTTTTCATGAGTGCATACAAAACAGCCATGGAAAGGAAAAAATATTCATATCTGGTTGTGGACATCAGCAGTCATTCAAACTCTCTGTATAAATTACGTACAGACATTTTTCCTGACCAGACTTTGACAGTATTTCGTCCAGTAAACGAGAATTATGAGTGAAAAATTAAAAAAGGAAAAATACTTTCTACAGTTCTTACTTGTGACTAATATCAATCAACAACGTGCTATAATTAAACATATAACAAAAAGTCAAATGAGTGTCATTATTGAAATAATCTTCAATGCATTAAGAGGAAATATCTCTCTTTTAAAAGACATTAAAAACAAATTGAAACGCTACCGACATGTCATTCGTCAACTAGTTTTGAAGAGACTTGCTTTTAAAAAGAGAAAAATATTATTACTTAAATACTGGAAACAAGTGATTCAACTTATTACACCGTGTAAAACATGGCTCAAGAGTTAGTGCTAATACCAAAAGTAAGGTATGAACATTTGAAGAAAATATACAATTCTACAGAAAGCAAAGACAGTGTTCCAGAAAGTACAAATTTAGACAAAAAAGATGAACCTGAGGTTGGAAATCATCAACAAAAAAAAACTGAAAACGAAATTAAAGATAATCAGAAACAAAACATTTCGAAAGAGAAAAAAGGTTCAAAAACAAAGTCTGTTTTTTCAGATCAAAAACAATCTAAAAACTCTGAGAAAATGCTTTATGTTAAACAAAAATTTAATTATCTTTTTCCAAACCAACTGAAAAAGAGGAAAAAAGTAAAAAAAGATCAACAGTTAAGGAGGATAAACCTAAAGGAAAACTCTCAAATTACAAGACAAAAGAATTTTCCTATGGATAATGAAAAACGAAACAAACAAAAGTGGATTCAATATCACATATGAATACAATTTGAAATGACAGATATCACATATGAATACAATTTGAAATGACAGATATTGATTATTGAAAATATGAAATTCTATTGGTTAATGGAAATTTGCATATGAGTGTTCAAAAACTTTAGGGTGTGGTTATATACTTTGGTCGATCAAATAGTTTTGTCATAGTGATTGAATTTCACTTTGAGTGAGGGTGTGCTTTAGTACCAAAGAATTTTAAGCAAGTTAAATATGGATTCTAAAAGGAAAAGAGAAGATGAGGAGGACAAAAAATAAGAGAAAAATTTTAAAATCTCTAAATGAAGTTACATTTCACAAATGTAAATATTGTGATGCCAAGTTTAGAAGAGCAGATTACCTGAAAAAACATGTCTCTGAAACATCAAACAGTGGGGCATAATGAAGTTCCTTCAACATCGATCACCAACAATCAGCGGGAGGAGAAACTCAAAACAGTTGAACCTTCATCATCGATGTCGATCAGTTCACAAACCATGGAGCGGGAACATCAGTCTGGACCATAACTATTCAAAACCAGTAACACATAGTGACCATGATTATCACAGGTCTTCTGGAAACTCTATCATTCACAATGATCATGATTATCACAAGTCTTCTAGAAACTCTGTCATTCACAATGATCATAATTATGTGAGGCAAGTCAGAACTGCAGTCAATAACCCTCATATTACCTCTACAACTACAGCAATCAACAGAAGAGTTCAAGACCATCAAATACTACCAAATGGTAATGAACAGTATGATATGTTAACTTTTCTTGCAAATGTACAGTCAGATGTTGTACGTTTTTTGAAGTCGCGAGTAATGCAAAATGGGGTAAAGTGGTACCTATCTATTCAGGTGGAATTGACCAAGGAAAATCCTGAGCAAAGGACTGCAAGACCTCATTTCAGAAGCAGAACTTATATAACTCTCAATCTAGAAACATTCGAAGAACATATGCTAAATGAAAGCTATCAAAAAATGTTTGAGAGTTTTGAGAAATACATAAGGGAATCTTCGGGGTGGACATTAAAGAGAGTTGAAAGTCTAGTTGTTCACACAGTGGACTATACACCACTTACAGCCTCAAGTTTTATGGAGCTACCTAAAGAAATACGACATGTGAGGGGTCTTTTAAACATAAGAAATTTGGATCAAAAATGTTTTCTTTGGAGCTGTTTAGCTTCCTTACATCCCTTTGATTCACCTTTGGTAAGTGATTATGAACCTTATGAAAATGAATTAAACATGAAAGGCATAAACTACCCAGTTTCAATTCACGAAGTCGCTAAATTTGAAAACCAAAATCCAAATATATCAGTCAACATTTTCACGTTTGAAGATGGAGAAGTCATACCATTGAGAATAAGTAAGCAGATAGAAAATACACATCACATTGATTTATTGCTATTGCATTCAGAAAAGAACTCCCATTATATTTTGATAAAAAATTTGAATAACTTCCTGAGTTTTAGAAATGGAAAACGTAATGAAAAGTTTTTTTGTAGATACTGTTTACATGGTTTTGTCAATGAAAAATTGCTCGAAGATCATACTCCATACTGTCAGGTTTATGGAGAACAGAAAGTTGAATTACCAACCTCTAAAGACTGTTGGCTTGAATTCAAAGATTTTGAAAAAACATTACGTATCCCATATGTTATTTATGCAGACTTTGAAACACTCAACAAACGTTTAGATGAACATGATGATAATCAGTCATCAACAAAACGTACTCAATTGTTAGAACCTTGTTCTTTTGGTTACAAGGTTATTTCAACAGATCCTAATTTTAGCAAGGAAACCGTTATCTATAAAGGGAGTGATGCCCCTAAAAAATTGCTTGAATATCTTTTTAAAGAAAGTGAAGAGATTGAGCAACGTTTAAAAAACGTGAAACCACTTGCATTGACAGAGGAGGAAGAAAAAATTTTTCAAACATCCAATATGTGTTGTATATGCAGCAAGATATTTATTGATAGTGATACAAAAGCCAGACATCATGATCACACAACAGGAAATTTCATAGGGGCAAGTCATATGAATTGTAATTTGCAGTGCAAACAAGTCAAATTTATTCCTGTGGTTTTTCATAACTTGAAAAATTTTGACAGTCATTTATTATGTCAAGGAATAGGATCTTTTAAAGATAAGAAAATCAGTTGCATTCCTCAAACCATGGAAAGGTACATAAGTTTTACAATTGGAAAGCTTAGATTTATTGATTCATTTGCTTTTCTACCATCATCTTTAGAATCTCTGACAGAAAACTTGGCTCAGAATGACTCGCACCCTTTTTATCATTTCTTAAATGAGTTTCCCAATCAAAAAGATTTACTGCTACGAAAAGGAATATACCCATATCAATATGTGGATTCTTGGGAAAAATTTAATGACACAGAGCTTCCACCTAGAGAAGAGTTTTACTCAGATATCAAAAGGGAACACATATCCCAAAGTGACTATGTTCATGCTAAAACTGTTTTAAAAAAATGTGACTGTAAAACATTAGCAGATTACCATGATCTTTATCTTAAGGTAGATGTTTTACTTTTAGCGGAAATAATGGAACATTTTCGAGATGTTACTCTCCAATGCTATCAACTAGATCCATTTCATTTTTATACCAGCCCTGGGTTAAGTTGGTCAGCCATGTTGAAAATGACCGGTGTTACTCTCGAACTTTTGATGAATATCGACCACTACCTGTTCATAGAAAAAGCGATTCGCGGGGGGATAAGCCAAATTTCAAACAGATACGCCAACGCCAATAACCCATATTTAGATGACTTTGATAGTTGTAAAGACACTAGCTATCTCAATTACTATGATGTAAACAATCTGTATGGTTTGAGTCTTTCTCAGAAACTTCCAGTAGGATTTTTTCTTTTCTTAAATACTGAGGAAATTGACAATTTTGATGTCATGCAAATACCTCAGGATGGATCAAAGGGATATATCTTAGAAGTTGACTTAGACTATCCAGAAAATTTACATGATAGTCATAATGATTATCCTTTGGCGCCTGAACATAAAAGTATTTCTAATGATCAACTATCTCCATATGCAAAGGCTGTATGGAAAAAGCTGCACGGAAAAGCAGATAGCGACAAACTACCACCAAGAGCAAAAGTTGAAAAACTACTCACCACACTCGAAAATAAGAAGTATGTCCTGCACTATCGCAACCTTCAACTTTATCTTCAGCTGGGTATGAAACTGAAAAAGATACATAGAATTTTAGAATTTGAGCAAGAAGCCTTCATGAAACCCTACATAGAGTTCAACACCAAAATGAGACAACAAGCAACGACAAAGTTTGAAAAGGATTACTACAAATTGATGAACAACAGTTGTTTTGGTGAGTGTGCGTCTTTTAATCCATTAGTCTTATTTTAAGAATAATTCCAAAGTAATAAACATCAATATTAATGATTGAGAAAATAATTAAAAATCATTTTTGGGGTCCTACATGGCTCGGTGGTAAAGTGTATGACTCGTAATACATGGATCTTGGGTTTTTTTTTGTGAGAGTGTCCTTGCACAAGTCACATCAGAGCCCCAGTCTAGTGTTGGAGAAACCCAGACTGTCACCATAATATGGCTGAAATACTGCTGAAGCCGGTGTAAAACATCATACAACTCGGATTCATTTCATCTACATAATCCACGCTTTAAATACCTGTTTGAGAAGGAAAGTTCAAAACTCTGTCAGCTTTCCCGAGAAAAACATTACAAATGGCGATTTTTAAGATAGGTGTGATTTGAAGAAAATTTAAGGTTTCATAATAATGTTCTAGGGATTGCATTCAAGGCACTTAATCGATTAAACTTTTTTCTAACAGAATAAATATACTTACATAGATTTCCAAGTAAAAAGATATACTTATGTGATTTCATTCTCTTTTTCAGGTAAAACGATGGAAAACCTCAGAAAACACAGGACTGTGGAACTGTGTCACACAGAGAAACGTCTAAGGAGATTATCTGCCAAGTCAACATACAAATCGCACAGGATCTTCTCGGAGGACCTCGTTGGTGTAAAACTCAACAAACCTATTTATGTTGGAATGACTGTACTTGATTTATCCAAACATACAATGTATGACTTTTATTATAACCATTTAAAAAAATTATATGGGAACAATGTACAGCTTCAAATGACAGACACTGATTCCTTTTTGTTTCTTTGCAATACTGCTGATGTTTTTAAGGACATACATGTTCATTCGCATTTGTTTGATACGTCTGACTTCCCTAAAACCCATTACCTTCATAGTGATACCAACAAAAAGGTAATGGGTAAAATGAAAAGTGAGACTGGTGAAAAAGTTATAAAAGAGTTTTGTGGTTTAAGATCAAAAATGTATGCTTATACTTGCGAGGGAAGGGAAGATAAACGTGCAAAAGGCATCTCAAAAATTGTTGTTGAAAACGAGCTGTCCTTAAAGGATTACAAAAACACATTATTCAATAAAACCTTGATGAAATCAAAGATGGATCTGCAACGCAGTCACAATCATCAAATTTTCTGTGAAAACATTTGCAAGATTTCTTTGAGTAGTTTTGATGATAAAAGATATATTTTAGAAGATGGCATCAGCTCTCTTGCCTATGGTCATTACAAGATTAAACAAGTTTCTACGCATGAAAGCATGCCTTCTCATTGAATTGCTACAATATATGTAAAGGGAAATATTATAGGATGAGGAGAAACAGGTGTTCCTTCGCATGCTATAGTATTTCCATTTATACGTATATATAGATAGAAAGGAAAAAATCCAACAAAAAAACTACGTTATTTATTTTTATTATTTTATTTATTTATTTATTTATTATTTCTAGATGTTGGTGAGCCCTCCCTGGATCTGAAAAGACAGAAAGTCTACATTTTCCATATGATCTTATGAAAAATAGTGGCAATAATAATCTTTAAGAATTATTATTACCACTATTTTTAATCAATGTAAATATTACTGTCACTTTTTTTCGGAACGTTTTAATCTATGAAAATATTAGTGTTACTTTTTTTCATAACGATTTTAATCAATGTAAATTATAGTGTTACTTTTTAATCAATGTAAATAATAATGTTACTTTTTTTTGTAACGTTTTTAATCAATGTAAATATCATTATAAACATTTACTTTTGGTGATGGATTAAAATATTGAATAATATGAATGACTTGGAATTATTCTATAAAATAAACCACTTACGGGGACTGCGAAAAAAATCTCGTCTTCCCCTACTCCATTCTGTAAAAGAGAAGACATTTTCTTTGCTATGAAGGTTTTTTTTAATCAGCATTGTTGATTATGAAACTTATCTTTGAAGAAAATGTGGGTTGTCTTGATCTACTCCTTTTTCCTCAATGTTTTCAAAGTCTTAAGGTAAGAATTGTTCGTGTCTTTAAGTGTAGATCAATATCTTAATTGCAACAAAGACACAGATGGAAAAACATTTTTAAACTTACGAATAGCTGCTCCTCAGTCTCAGACGTAATGGCACTCGTTGAGGCAGGTGTCTGGAAAATATGTAAAAGACTGAATAACACCCTTTCACAAACTCTATAAATGCCTCGCTATAAAATCAGAAAACATATTTTACAATTCACACTCATTCTTTACTCTACAACTCGCTTTCATTCTAAATATTCCAGGAAATATACTCACTGTAAAAACCAACTGCTTGGCCTGTGTATGAGGCGGTGTTACCGCCTCATACTGAGGGCTTTGTACCTCCGTCAGGGGGGGACTGAAATATACATATGTATATCTTTGTCAGAACGTTTCCAAAATAAAAAAAATATAAAGCATGTTATACATGTTATATATGTTTTTCCATATGTGTCAGCAACTGGTGAACAACATCTGACTTAACCCATCATCACAAAACAAAATTTTAGACTCTCCAAAACAAAATGCAGATAACAAAATAAATCGAAACAAAAGTGGTAATGGGTTAGGTTACAGGTTGTCTTGGCATTAAGACAATAACAAGTAAATTAATGTCCTAACGTCGCTGCTATTTTTATATGACCAATGTAGTTAGGCATAATGAGTATGAAACAAAACTGATAGAAATAATTCCAATTAACCCTTTCCCAGCAATGTTTTCAAATTGCTTCTAGATGAAGTAAAGAGTAAAAGACTTACTTCTTCGGCCCTAAACAGGGCGTCATATCGCTCAAACTCCGGCAATAGACGTCGGAGTTCGAGGACTTCCTCCCGATTAAATGATACCGATTTCATTTTACTGAAATCGAATTTTCCACTATGAAAACAATTTTTCGAATCAGACAAATGTGCATATGTGCGACCTTCGTATGGAGTAAAACACAACTCTTTGTTTTTCCCGAACTTCACACTACTTTTACAAATAACACCATTATCGGTTCTTTTCTCTTGGAAAGACATGATTAATTTTGAGGTTAAAAACCGTTAATTTTGAGCCTAATGATAAACACGAATGAAGTCTTTCGTAAAAAGTGTTTTGAAGAAATGTTTTCGGAACTATTTATACCACCTTTGTCTACCACTCATTGCTTATTAAGGTATGTCATTGGTCATCTCGGAGGAAAGAGCAGCCAACCTGATACCCCAAGCCAACGTGCCCTCACCTCGTTGGTCATCTCTGGGGAAAGAGCAGCTAACCTGATACCTCAAGCCAGCGTGTCGTCGCCTCGTTGGGCACTTAAAAAACTGGAATCATCTTCGAGATGTTTATCTCTTAACGCACGATTGCATTCAAAGGTAAACACCAATGGAATACACACCACATGAAAATAAAATTAGGCAACCCTTACCTTATTCATCCTTTCCTTTATGTTACATGTTTTCCTTTTCATCAATTTCATTACATTTGATTGATTAACAATTTGATCTTAAAAGCAATACTGTCTGCGCAATCGAATTAGCATTTCCGGTAGAAAAAATTAGAAGGGGTCGCCATTTTAATTTCCAAGAAGCACTCATTAAGAACATGATGAAGTTGATCGTCGTTTTTCTGATCCAGATCTACGCATGTGAATGCATTTTTATTGATAAAGAATGCAACGAGATTGGAGTGTTGCTAGACTGTGATGAGGTTACTGGTAAAGATCAATATGAAGGATCAGCAACATCTGTCATCGAAAGAATATCTTTCCTTCGACTTAGTGGATCGGTGGACTTGAAAAATTTCCCTAAAATTCGGCGCATAGAGGTGGTCTATGGTAATGTGGTATGTTCACAGATAAAGAACCAGTGGGGAGATGTAGAGATTGAAGCTGGCGGACAATCACCAATTGCTTGCAGGGTAAGCATATATTTCAAAAGAAATTTCAGACCAAAAATGAAGTAAATCTGTCATTTCTTGCGTCATGATATAAATGTTTTCCAATACAAGATACTTGCATAGCTCAAAGCTATTATTTCTACTCTGTTAATATGGTTTTATCTGAATATTGTTTTAACAGAATGTTGGTTGATTTGTCTTTGTTAACCCTTTCCCAGACCAGCTCACAAACTACTGAGACCAGTCCTCTACTCGAGACCAGCGCACAAACTTCTGTAACAACAATGACAACAAACGGAGATGAATCCACAACCATACAAACAACCAGGGAAGAAAACACAGAGGAATTTGAAAATATGGATATAACAACTGCTGGTGTTTATCATTTTATCACTTCATCAAATGACATATCTCATTTTTTCACTCCATCAATTCACATGTTTCATGAGAAAAATAATTCATTGATCATCATCATTACTGTATCTATCATTTCATCATTTTTTGCAATTCTCATCCTTGGTTGTATTCTTTTTTGCTTTAGAAAATATAAGCAAAAGAGTTCAAATACGTCCAATGCACTCTCAGATTTGTATGAGATAGGAAATGAAGACATATTATTTGACAAATAAAAAATCAAAAAAGAAATTTATCTTTAAAGATGTTTTAATTTTGGGAATTTAAGCTAATTAATTAACCAATGAAAAAGGAGATCACTATTTCTCCTTTGTTTGTAATGTTTCTCCTTTGATTTCAACCTTTCTACATTTCATAAATACTTCTTAAGACTATTCATCATTTTATCATTTCAGATATCATAAAAATTGTCATTCCAACCTCCATCTCAACCATCATCATCATCATCATTCTTATCATCCTAATGAGATGTTTTTGTCATAGGTGCAGACGATCAAAAAACAGAAGAGACATAGAATTGGGAACGTTGCGAAGATACAGAGACAATTTGGATGAAGAAGTTCATTATGATATTAGTGGGTTTAAAAATGAATAATCATACTTCATTTGTCTGCTTTCAGCTCGCCTCATTTTGACTGCTCTGTTTTCCACTTTCATAACTTGGATTTTTTACCACCTTTCGAACATCATATTTGAAACGATGATTAGATTTCATGATCATGTTATACTCATCATCGAAAGAATAGAGAGACATAGGGAGGTTGAGAGAGAAAGACAGATAGAAGACGTAAGGAGATATCCAAGAAGAATTAGAAGACAATCAGAGACCTTACAATATAGACATTTCTAAAAAGTTTTCAACATTGGTATTTCAATTTATCAGTCTAAATTTAAAACCTCTTTTGACATTAAAGAATTATGTTGTCTGCTTAAATTAAAACCTCTCTTGGTAGTATAGAATTTTGTTGTCTGCTTGAATGTAGAGCAGTCAAATTGAGTAGACAAGGGACCTTCATTTCAAGATTTGCTTAATATCGAATCACTTTTCAAGTCATTAAAACAATGAAGAATGATGGAAATTTTCAAGATTAGCACTAAAATATTTACACATGAGTTTAAATGGTCTAAATTTGATCTATAAATGATACAACAGAAAACATTTCTTTCTTTTTTCTCGTGTATATATTTTGTATATATGAAAAGTGTTGAGGTTGTTACATCATTTGCATAACGCATTTACTGTGAGATTACTTTTTTATTACCTTTAATGTTATTTTTATGTTGGACTTGGCTTGTCCTGTTAGACTAGTTTAAATAGAAAGTTTGAAGTGGGTTAATTTGAAAAAAAAAAAAGTAATGACTTAAAAACAGTTTGATAAAAAAAGAAATGGCTTGTAATAAACCATTTCTTCTTTTCCTACACTGTTTTCCAACACTCTTTTCTTAAATGTAGATTCTGATGTTGGTGGAAACTGTGGTTGTATTGGAAATCATTCAAATTAATTTTGTCTGCTATTTACTATCTTCCTGTGATTGTATAGATGGGTGTGATCATTTTAATCCATCATCAAACAATCCTATGTTTTACCCACAAAATGTTGATGGAAAGGAGAAAATGTTGGTAATCAATACTTTCTCCCTTTTACATAACATTTTTCAGTTCATATTCAATACATTGCTGACAGCAGATTGAGATAAAAAAGCATTGTTGTTTTTTTATCTCAATCTGCTTTCATTCTTTTAGTTAGAATAATTTTGCTATTTGTTTTTTAGATTTTTTATTATTAGATATTTACTTTATGAGATGTTATGATTTCTATATTTTATGATTAGATATTTACTTTATGAGATGTTATGATTTCTACATTTTATGTCTGTCACAGTAACAGGTATCATCTAGAACATTTCCAGTATTATCTCTGGTTAGATTGTATAACTATACCAGTCACAATACTACATTTTCAATATCTACCTCATTTTCACTATCTACATCATTAGAAGCTATCCAGATTTGCGCATTTTTGTCTCAAGTTCTAAGATGGTACCTTTTGTAAATACTTTTAGGAAAATGTTGTACTAAAAGAAGAAAGTGTTGAAAATCAATACTTTCTCCTTTTTACGCAATGTTTTCTTTATATTTTTCTATGTGCTCGGTTCATTCTATCTAGTGGTATATTACAACTCAGGTTTAATTTATCTAATGCATAATTTGATTTAACTATTGAACCCTTTCCTGTGATAATCGTATAAAATAATGTACTAAAAGAAGAAAACGCTGGATATCAACGTTTTTCTATGTGCTCGGTTCATTCTATCTAGTGGTATATTACAACTCAGGTTTAATTTATCTAATGCATAATTTGATTTAACTATTGAACCCTTTCCTGTGATAATCGTATAAAATATTGTACTAAAAGAAGAAAACGCTGGATATCAACATTTTTCTTCTTTTACACATTATTTTCATACATCTTTGAAAGCAAATTGAACTGAATAACTATGCTATCTCAATCTTGCATTGCTTTCTACCTATTGGGTTGTGATTTTATATGATTTTAATATTTTCCTTTTTATGTTTATCTCTGTTCAAGGTAGCATCTAGAACTTTTTAAGCATTGTCTTTGATTAGCCTGAATGGCTGAATCAGACATAATGCTTCATTTTAAACAATAACAAACAATGGACTCAATGCTGTTCTAAGATGATGCCTTTTGTAAATACTTTTAGGAAAATGTTGTACTAAAAGAAGAAAATGTTGGAAATCAATACTTTCTCCTTTTTACACAATGTTTTCCTTATATTTTTCTATGTGTTCAGTTCATTCCGTCTAGTTTATTCAACCATATCGCTCTTCCTTCAAGTCATAATTTGATTTAAGTACTGAGCCCTTTCCCGTGATAATCATATAATACTCAGACTTAATCATTGAACTCTTGCAAAAGTTATGCATGTTACTAGTCATTGAACTCTATGTTGTTCATACTCGTGGAATTCGACAAATCTGTCGAATTCCACAAGTATGAACAACATAGGGCTTTCTCCTCATGAATGATAAATGGTCTTTCATCATATTGTTGATGATTAAAACCTCATAACTATCACTTATTCAGGTTGTAGTTACGAGGTTTTGATCGTTCATCAGCTGATAACATACAATGAAATCAATTTGATTAGAAGTCATGTGATATTTTGTTAAATACCGTTATAAATTAGGTGCTCATGTTTTATTAAAAATGATAATTGGTTGAAATAATGTTTGTGTTTTCATTGATAACAAAAAAACTGGTTGACACTAAGTCTACAGTCTTTTCCACGTGAGCTTTCAGTCAGATAAACCAAAGAAAAATAACAAAAGCCTTTTCAAATTTAATTGTATATTACTCTATTGTCATATAATATGACGCACAATCGGAAAAATTATGTCATTATTATCTCAAAAATATGTATTGTTCCTATTGTAAAAAAATCACTCACATAGTTTTATTCCATGTTACATTGAAACCTAGCGTCGAAAGAAAGAAAGGACGCTTGGATTGGGCTTTTATTCGAGATTTTTCTTTTCAAACTCAAGACTGAAAACTTGACAGATTTGAAAATATACCCCCTGGTCTTTTTGTGCTTTCATCGTGTTTGCTGACAGATGAAACTGAACTTTCGGCACAAAGGCAATTAAAAATTGTACCTAGGGCGTTCAACTTATGAGTTGAAATTAAAAAGTTCAACTTTTAAAGTCAAACAATTTCGACTAACTGTTTAATCCATTCTACAAGCATAAACATTTGAAAAATGTGCGAAAAAGACCAAAAACCTCGTAAGTATAGTTTTTGCTATAAAACAAAAACTGTAGCTATGAGGTTTTGGGTGTTGATAAGATGCTGCGCAAGGTTGAGTCTAAATAGTTCCCGATTCAAAAGTCTATCCTATTGAGGAAAGAAATGTAACCACAACACAAGACAAAACCTGTGTTGGTTAGGAAATTGCTCATCGATTCATGATACTCTTCATGAATGAAAGCGTTTAGTTAGATTTAAAAGTCAATCATACATAGAAAAAAGAACACCTTCGTAACTACAGCATATGATATCTTGAATACTGGTGTCGTCTGTGAACGAGTTAAATGTGTGGTTGGGAAAACATTGAGACAAAAGAAGAAAATGTTAATAACCAACATTTTCTCCTTTTTCCTCGATGTTGCTATATTGTACACAAATCCTTTCGTTATCAACATCCATTTTGTCGTCTGTAGCAGCTTTCAAATTGGAACAGTTTAAATTTTACCGTTTGGGAAAGGGTTTTTATTCGGTGGAAGGAGCTGGCACAATGAAAATCCTTTTCTTTATCAGCATCCATTTTGTCGTCTGTAGCAGCTTTCAAATTGGAGCAGTTTAAATTTTACCGTTTGGGAAAGGGTTAATTCGGTGGAAAAGGTCATTCCTCCAAAAAGAACGGGTGAAATGTACGATCAAATACGATGGGTCAGCGACCCTTCGTTTATCGAATCTACCATCACTCTTCATTGTTCCTCATTTCATTGAAAATACCGTCTTCAATGTAATTATATCTCAAAAGCCGGGGAATGAAAGCGTGAAATGTTAACAATAACCTCTTCTTTCTCCTTAAACTCGCTTGACCAGTGGCTAATACACGAAGCAACCTATTATAACGTCTAAAATGGCTCATATCCCTTGATAGAACCGCAATTTGATTTAATAATATCTGTGTGATGATAACCAGCAAACTCTCCATCTGTGAATAAGTCATGTTTCTAATGGCCTCTTTCCTTTCATGCGAAGACGATGTTCCTAAAAACATTAAATAATCTAACTCTGTAATAATTCTAGAATGAGACATGTCGAGTGAGAAAAGGCTACTAAAAGACTTTGGATAGTAGATTTCTATATATAATGCTCTAAAATCATGAAATAATGCGCTCTCTTTAATCTGGCGAGAAAACATGAAAACCCGAGGGAAGGGTGAATTCATGTCTTGAAATTCTATATCCCACGACTGGACTATCCAACAATGGGTCCTAAACAATGGCGGTCAACAATGACCTTTCCACCCGATAGCATTATGGCTGATCCCCACCCACCACAATCAAAATGGCCGCGGTCTCCCGCGATATGGCAGCCATGTTGAAATTACTCAAGCATATCCTTTCAACATGGCCGCGGGATTCTTATTTATACACTACTGACATGTTTTATATGTTTAATCACTGGCTTTAAAATTATAGGGAGTATATGTTGATGCTTTTTCAACAGCCTTTGCCTCTGTTCGGGTTTTAGATCGTCGGATACCATTCGTCGAATGACGTCCTTATACTCAAAAAGTTGCTTTTTATCTTTGTTCTGTATGGGGCAAGTACCTTTCAATACGTTGAACATCGCTTCTATCACGGCTTTTAACTGTGGTCCTGTTAAAGTCACTAATATAGCCGTCCGTTGTTGATCGTCAGACCCGGCGAGTAATTCGAACAAGGGTAAATGTTTTTGTACCATCGTGCTCGAAGGACGGTTAGTTTATGATAAAGTTTCGACCGAACTTAAGCTTTTAAAATCTTCTTCGCTGATCCACGTGTCGTATTTCGGAGGCCAACCTTTCCAGCGCGCTAAATACTGCTTTTGCCCAGCACGCTTTCTCGATTTAAGCACTTTTTCTACCAAGTACGTGTCTTTTTCGTAAGCTTTCTTGAGTTGATTTTGATAAAAGGTGCCGGAAATTTCTTCGCCCGCGTAATCTTTTAACTGATACTGCGGAATGTATTCCGTCATAAACCTTTTGTTAATAACAAACAATTCTCTGGACCAGCGTTCGTCGTATTCTCGCTGAAAGGTTCTTCGCAGGCGTGACACACGCACCAGGTCTCCGACTTTGAACTTAAAGCGACTGACGGGGGGTACAGCTTTTTTCCTTTGCGGTTTTGCAAGTTTTTCGTATTGAAATTGCCACAAAATCGCGGAGTCCGAGGGTTTTACGCTTTCTGGAGTTCTCTTGATAGAACGATGATAACTTTTGTTGTAATTTTCGGTAATATCGGCTAGAACATGGATCCACTTTTGCGACTGTTGACGCGTCATATACCTCACGATGCGACCCTTGATCGATTTGATGGCTCTCTCCGCGTAGGAAGCTTTCACTAAATTGCGGGTCACGAAATAGTTGACGCCTTCTCGCTTTAGAAACGCTCTCACGTCTTTGTTGGCGAATTCCGTGCCCGGATCGCTTCTCAGTTTCGTAGGTTTTCTCCCTTGGGCAAAAACCTTGCGCAAAGCTTCAACCATTTCTTTCCCCGTTCGCCCGCGTAGAGCCACGGTCCAAACGTACTTGGATAAAATGTCGACGGCTAACAGGAAGTAGGCGAACCCGTCGTTCTGTTTCTTGTAATATTCCATATTAGCCGTGTCTACGTCCCACTGGTAGTCCACTTCAGGGGCGATTACTCGTCTCCGTTTAAATGTTTGTCTTTCTTCTCGATGCACGGCGTAATCTTCTTGTTTTAGTAGCCAGTCTCGAATTTTCTTTTTGGTGAGCACGAATTTTCCCTCTTTTCTCACGGCCCGAAATAACTTGTCGACCCTCCGTAAGTGCCCGCGTGCTTCGGATTATAGTAGATTCTTTTCAGATAGTTTTCGTACGTTACAGACGGAGCCATTTTACTTTTTTATTTTTTGGTCTTTTCACCGGACTGGTTGTTTTTGGTCTTTTGACCGGACTACCTGGAGGAGGTGGAATCTGTTCTTTTCGGGAGCTTGTTCCTTGACCCGTCTGGTCTCGTCTAGAGCTCGATAATAAGCTAAGAGGAACGTTGATGTCTCTTAATATACGCGAAAATTTTTCGAGGCCAATCGGATCGAGGTCTTTGTAGTCTTTTAATTGTACTTTGACGAGATCGACGATATTAGAATTCGGAATTGTTTCTCCTCCTATAATCGCTTCTCCGCGTTGGTTCCAAGTTACACGAGGGGAAATGAAAGTTAATAATGCCCTCGCCCTACTTTTCAGAGTTTTGGGAAAAAAGGCGAGTAAATCATTTACGGATTTCCCCGCTTCTTTCGATACCTCAAGGATTTCCTCGGGATTTTCTGACGGTAAAGAGGGCTCTTCCGTCTTTGCGCTATCGTGAACTGTCAAAAGTCGTTGATATCTGTCGAACGGTAACAAGATCATTTTCTGCATGTTGCCACAACCGCTGTCAACGAAGGTATGACGCTTGTCATGGGTTGTTTCTGCTTATTTAGGGCGATAAATGACGGTGTCTTCGTCCGGAAACACGTGGGTTCTTACTCGGTATTCTTCGCGACCAGTCGGAGAAAAATCCAAAACGAGATAACCGAACAGTTTCGAAGTAGCGTCGCGATAAGCGTCCATTAGAAACCCTCCTTTTCCCAAAAAAGCTTGACGTCCCAAAAACTGGAGTTGAGACAAGTCTCTGGGATTTTTCATCAGAACCAGCACGTGAGTATTCAGGTTGATGGTTCGACTGTGTTTGCCCTTACAATACAAGTTCTGATTCAAGTATATAATGCTCAAACGACGATGGTGCATACCTTTCACGAATAAAATTTCCATGTCTTGTGATGACGTCACGCTTTCCATCAAGTCGTCTAAAACCACCAGATTGCAAACATTTTTGTCCGACAGCTTACATAATTCTTCGTCAGAGGGTAAACCCTCGTGAAAAGCGATAAACGGTAAATCTCGCTCCATAACGTCGAATAAAGGTTGGTAAATATCGTAGCAATACAAAACGTTTTGTGGCGGGTTCTCAAACATTTGGTCTTTATGACGTAGAAGACGAAATAACCAGGTGGTCTTGCCACTGCAGGTAGCTCCTGACACAGAAATAGACGTACATTCGAGAAAGGGATACATTTCGCAAATGACGGAGGGACGTAAAATCTCTCTCATTTATTCTCTACTAATATGGCAGTGATATGACTGTATAAGGGCAATTATGGACGTGATATGACTGAAAAAGGGGAATGCTGCTAAGATATGACTGATGACGAAGGCGGCGTAAAACGTGGCTAAGTTTTGCGTAAGGGGAAATAACGCGAGAGATTTATACGTTTTCATACATTATGTACCATTTATTTATAACATATAATATATAGGTGACATGCATTTTAAGAAATAGGATGGTTTAAATTTATTACAAATGTTTGCGCACTAAACTTATTGTCTTACACGTTTTCTCTTTATTTCTTAAATTCTTATATTCACGCGTTAGATTTGGCGTCACATATGTTTCCACTTTGTTCATAATAGTCCATATTCGATCTTTAGAATTCTGTCACAATTGTTTTCACTTGTTTTAATAAGAATAATTACAGAATACATCCATTTTTTTTCTAAGTTCACAAAGCTGTATATTTGCGCTGTAGACTTACTGACGCATAATTTTGACTTAAATGTTTTCACTAAACTACACTTGACACTACGCTTTGTTTTAGTCAAACTGATTATTCAGCATGTCCACCAGCGCGATATCATCGTCTAATTCCTGTTGTGTCTTTTTAGGACATAACACGATCTCCAAAGGTACCGTGTGAATACCGTCGTTTAAGACCCGGCGCTTACAATAAAAGTATGAGAATCCACACCGGGTCTGGTTGTAAGTGTAAACACCATTGTTTCTCACACGGAAACCCTTATTTTCCCCGGAAGCGGGTTTTCCGGTGCTTAGGACTTCTTTAAAGATGTGTAGGGGGTCTTTGACCAGCCGCTTCGAGACCCCCTTGGAACTGAATTTTAGATCCTGATCCGTGTTCTTCACCATGTAGGTTTTAGAACACAGACCAATCATTTCGTTCCCCTCATACTCCGTTTTAAAGAGACCGGGCACTCTTTTGTCGAATTTGGCGTGCTTTTCGCAACATTCCCTGGGGAACCAACGGTCTCCAACGGGATTGTACTGATCATCGCATAACCCCGTGAGACCGCCCTGGTAATCCGCCAGTTTCTCGGGCTTCACTACTTCCTGGAGACTCGACGCCGCCGATAAAGCCATATAGGCGGAGTCCTGAAATATAAACAACATTGCTTTATCAGCGTTCACAATCATTCAACTACATAAAAAATCGTTTTGTAAAATAATAGAAAGAGTCAACGTACCGTGTCCATTTCCAAATACTCAAAGTCGGAGCGCTCCACGTATTCATCCAGGAAGTCGTAGTAGAACTGCAGCATGCGTAATTTTGCGTACTGCAGTATAAAGAAACCCAGTTGTATGGGAAGGTCGAGTTTGATGCATCGTTTGGCTGCCTCGATCTCAAAGTATTGATCTTCTTCATCCAGACACGTGGTTTGTCTGAACTGAGGCTTGTTGACCTCGAAACATGCTCTGTTCTCTCCTTCGACGTAGTAGATTTGACGATGCTTCGCCTTATCCATGATCAGAGAACCATACCTGAAATGGAAGAAATTAAGATGTAGTAAAAAAAAAAGAGCTTAATAAAATATTAGGTTGACAACAAGAGTTAACTTAAATAAAATAAAACTAAAAGAACAATAATAAAAATGAAAATAAGAAGTAAAACTAAAAGAAAAGTAATGATAATAATAAAAAAAGCTTGATGAAAAAAAAAAAAATTGCGTACCCGCTATTGCCGATCAATTTCATGGTGTCGGCGATAATGGCTAGCTCTGACGAAGCATCCCCGGCTCGTCTGGCATCGCTGACATCATCAACGAAGGATTGGAAGCAGGCCATCTTACGATACTCAATCACTTGATATATTTTGGTCACTTTCATACCATGATCCAAGTACCATTTCAGGAGAGGTGTGGCCAAGAGAATTTGGCAGGCTTTCGTGCCACCCCCTAACAAGTAGTATAGGAGGGTCGCATACAACACAGACAGGGCATGGTCTGTGTTGTATGCGACCCTCCCTGAGTGCCCTACATCACCACCCTCAAAGAAATTTTTCCCTATTCTGCCAGTCTGAAAGAAGTTGCATTTTTTATAATCCCTATTCTACCTACCCTGAGAGGGATTTAGCATTCAAAATGGCGGCCGTATGGGTGGTACTCTGGGGATAAAAATACCCAGGGTCTCTACCCTGAGTGGATTTTTTCTGCAAAAAAGTGAAAGTTAAGAGAAAGTAAAGGGTAAGCCTGATCACTGAGTTGGACTTAGTTTTTTACCCATATGCTAAGGGTAAGCCTGATCACTGAGTTGGACTTAGTTTTTTCACCCTATGAATGATTTTCTCTCTTTCTAAAAGCCTGGCCATTGAGTTGGACTTAGTTTTTTTACCCATATGCTAAGGGTAAGCCTGATCACTGAGTTGGACTTAGTTTTTTCACCCTATGAATGATTTTCTCTCTTTCTAAAAGCCTGGCCATTGAGTTGGACTTAGTTTTTTTACCCATATGCTAAGGGTAAGCCTGATCACTGAGTTGGACTTAGTTTTTTCACCCTATGAATTATTTTCTCTCTTTCTAAAAGCCTGGCCATTGAGTTGGACTTAGTTTTTTTACCCATATGCTAAGGGTAAGCCTGATCACTGAGTTGGACTTAGTTTTTTCACCCTATGAATGATTTTCTCTCTTTCTAAAAGCCTGGCCATTGAGTTGGACTTAGTTTTTTTTACCCATATGCTATTACGATTGCTTTATTGTTTTACTTCTATCCACTACTTAGCCTCTAAGTGGTTTCTCTTTCTAAATGCTTGAATACTGAGTTTGACTTAGACTTTTTTCTTATCTATGAATGATTTTTTCTCTCTAAAAGGAATTTGTCCCTATATCACTGAGTTGGACTTAGTTTTTTTCACCCCATGAATGATTTTCTCTCTTTCTAAAAGCCTGACCATTGTGTTGGACTTAGACTTTTTTCTGCATCTCTATGAATGATTTCTCTTTTCTAAAAGGAATTTATCCCTATATCACTGATTTGGACTTAGCTTTTTTCATTCTCTTTTCTAAATACCTAACCATTGAGTTGAACTTAGACTTTTTTTCACCCCATGAATGATTTTCTCTCTTTCTAAAAGCCTGACCATTGAGTTGGACTTAGTTTTTTACCCATATGCTATTAGGATTGCTTTATTGTTTTACTTCTATCCACTACTTAGCCTCTAAGTGGTTTCTCTTTCTAAATGCCTGAATACTGAGTTTGACTTAAGACTTTTTTTCTGTATTATGAATGATTTCTCTTTTTAAAAGGAATTTGTCCCTATATCACTACTGAGTTGGACTTAGCTTTTTTCACCCTATGAATGATTTTCTCTCTTTCTAAAAGCCTGACCATTGAGTTGGACTTAGCTTTTTTCATTCTATGAATGAATTCTCTTTCTAAATGCCTGAATACTGAGTTTGACTTAGACTTTTTTCTGCATTATGAATGATTTCTCTTTTCTAAAAGGAATTTGTCCCTATATCACTGAGTTGGACTTAGCTTTTTTCATTCTATGAATGAATTCTCTTTTCTAAATGCCTAACCATTGAGTTGAACATAGACTTTTTTTACCCTATGAATGATTTTCTTTCTAAAAGCCTGACCACTGAGTTGGACTTAGACTTTTTTCTTATCTATGAATGATTTTTTCTCTCTAAAAGGAATTTGTCCCTATATCAGTGAGTTGGACTTAGACTTTTTTCTTATCTATGGATGATTTCTTCTCTCTAAATGTTTGACCATTGAGTTGAACTTAGCTTTTTTCATCCTATGAATGATTTTTCTCTCTAAAAGGAATTTGTCCCTATATCAGTGAGTTGTACTTAGTTTTTTCACCTATGAATGAATTCTCTTTTCTAATTGCCTAATCATTGAGTGGAACTTAGACTTTTTTACCCTATGAATGATTTTTCTCTCTAAAAGACTGACCATTGAGTTGAACTTAGTTTTTTTCACCCTATGGATGATTTCTCTTTTCTAATTGCCTAATCAGTGAGTTGTACTTAGTTTTTTCTGCATCTATGGATGATTTCTCTTTCTAAAAAAGCCTGACCACTGAGTTGGACTTAGTTTTTTCTGCATCTATGGATGATTTCTCTTTCTAAATGCCTAACCATTGAGTTGAACTTAGACTTTTTTTCTGCATCTATGGATGATTTCTCTTTCTAAAAAAAGCCTGACCACTGAGTTAGACTTAGTTTTTTCTGCATCTATGGATGATTTTTTCTCTAAAAGCCTGAGCATTGAGTTGAACTTAGACTTTTTTCTGCATCTATGGATGATTTTTGTCTCTAAAAGCCTGAGCACTGATTTGGACTTAGACTTTTTTCTGAGTTTTTTACTCTCTGGATGATTTTTCTCTCTAAAATCCTGAGCACTGAGTTGGACTTAGACTTATCTGAGTTTTTTAACACTCTGGAGTGTAACTCTTCTGAGAGAAAAGAAGATTGACAATAGAAAATGTGTCATTTTTTGGCCGTTACCTAGCCTTTAATTGCAAATATCCTACATCACTGAGTTGGACTTAGACTTTTTTCTGAGTTTTTTACTCTTTGGAGTGTAACTCTTCTGAGAGAAAAGAAGATTGACAATAGAAAATGTGTCATTTTTTGTCCGTAACCTAGCCTTTAATTGCAAAAATTCTACATCACTGAGTTGAACTTAGTTTTTCTGAGTTTTTTTCTGCATCTATGGATGAATTTTCTCTCTAAAAGCCTGAGCACCGAGTTGGACTTAGACTTTTTCTGAGTTTTTTTACTCTTCGGAGTGTAACTCTTCTAAAAGAAAGAAGTTTGACAATTTGAAGAAATGACAATTTGAAGATAGAATTTTCGTGGTAAATGGTTAGTCCTGAAAAGGACTGTTGGGTTAGCTCTGAAAAGAACTGTTGGGTTAGCCCTGAAAAGGGCTGTTTTGTTTTGGAGGCTGTGTTTTTTCGTCTCACGTTGTTTTTTTCACTTCTAATGACAGCATCCGAAATTCGCTTGGCAAATGGGGCATGCTTCAACTCTTTTTCTGATTACCATTGCTCCATTACCGAACTAATCTTTCGCCGAGATCTTTGTATGACTGTGTTATACGTTGTAGTTGGTTTTGTTCCTCCTCTCCTACGAAATGAGTGTTTAGTTGTAATAACTGTTGACCTGCATTTAGATATTCTTGGAGACCCTCGCGTAGTTGATAATTTATCTCCTCCATATTGATACTGCTTCCGAATATTGATACCGCTTTCGAAGTGTTCGTTCGCTGAGTGTCAAAAAATGATGAATGTATGGAAATAACGCTGGGTTTTATACGTTTAAGGAGGATTGACATTTTTAAAGAGCGCGGACCTGACGGGAAACACCAGGATTGTACTGTGTGACACTGAGTTAGGAGTGGTAAAAACAGCATGAAACGCCAACGTGGGAAAAACATAGGAAAAAATGACGTCATGAGTCAATCAGTTCAATCCTCCTGTAAAGCTATAAAACCCAGCGATATTTTTACATAAAATCATATTTGTTCCAGTATGGTTCGAATTCTTGTCTACCCCCACTGCGCAAGCAGATGTCTGATAGAGTGTGGGAAATGTTTTGCCATACTTTTTTTACCCTTGTGTTTTGTTGATTTGCAAAAGAAACAGTTCTTTGTTACTCGTTTTTTCTTCTTTTCGTTGTTTTGCTTTTTTCTCCTCTTTTAGATCCAAAGTTTGTTGTTTTCTTAGATTATCGTTTGTAGATATTTTTTTTCTCTGCCTGTTCTGTTATTTTGCAGATTTTTGAATCGGTGATATCCGTTGTGTCGGACTGCATGTCTACGGTCTGATTTTCAACCGGTGATATTGTAGTCTGTAGTGAACTTGTTTTCCATGTATTTTCGTTGTAGAATGAATTTAGTGTGCCGACGAATTTCGTATGTTGGAGATCGACAACGTTGTAAAACGATGGTGAAATTTCGATGTCATGACTGTGTGGGTTCACGTAGACAAAAAACAAATGTTCCTGTCTGATTTTCTTTTTTGGACAATTTCTGGACCAGTGTCCTGCTTCGTTGCACGTAAAACAAATATTTGTTCTCTCACCATTCATCCGATATCGTTTGTCGAGCGTCGCTTGATCTAAAACTCTGTAGCTGATAGTTTGATTGATTGAATTTGCGTTTATTTATCGTCGCCACCGGTTGCCCATATGGGCGACGCCCCCTGGAGGCTGTTAGTATGGTTACGGGGGATAGTGCAGATACAGGACGAAACCCATCTCAAGTTACGCCTGGTTCTTTTACGTGCTCGGTGTATAGCACCGTCACACGGGACCTCGGTTTAACGTCTCATCCGAAAGACTATTAGTAATTTTAGGGTGGCCAGCCGTGGGGATCGAACCCACACCCTCAAGTGACTCGAAACATCATGTTCACGAGTCCTACGCTCTACCTATTGAGCTATGCGGGCTGGTCGTAGCTGATAGTACAGCGTATAGAGCTATTTATAAAAAAAAAAAACGCTTCACTACTAGACGCTGACGTAGTGTACCTCTACCCAATGGTCTATTTATAGCAACAGACGCTAACATATTGTGATTTAACCCCTTGTCACACTAAACGGCGTTTCCACTGAGTTGGCACGGTGTTGTTTAAGTTCCCAGACTGCCTACAGATCGCAGGAAAAATGCGAAGCTCCCGTGGTCTATTATCGCGTTCCTGATGTTGATGAAAAAAAAGCAAGAAGAAAATCAAGTACATTGATATCTGTTCTCTGTACCCTTATGTTTGTAAACACAAATCCTATCCTGTAGGTCAGCCACAAATTTTGTCTGCTGAGAATATTGACATGAACAATATTCGACAATATGAGGGCTTAATCAAATGCAAAGTTTTGCCTCCAACTGATTTGTTTCACCCCGTTCTCCCAGTTCACTGTAACAAAGTGATGTTTCCACTCTGTATGAAATGTGCAGAAGAAAGTTCAAGTATTTGTAGCCATGGTGAAGAAAAGAGGGCTTTGGTCGGAACTTGGGTTACTTTTGAATTATTCAAGGCTCTTGACTGCGGTTATCGATTATTGCAAAGTAAAAAAGTTAAAAGTAGAAAAAGTCAAAAGTCTCTCTTATATAGGTCTAGATCTACATGCAGTGAGGAAATATTCCCGTAAAATGGTCTTTGCAAGTGTGTGAACCAATAATTATTCCAAGTTATTTTTCTTGACATAAAATTAACGAAAGTGTCAAGGAACTGTCTTTCTTTTGTTAAGGAAATCAGGGATATTCACCCTATTTCACATGTACAAATCTACGAAAGAAAAAATGCTTTCTACTTTTGACAACGCTCAAAATTCGAACTGACACCTTTTTTATATTAGTTAAGCGTATAGAGGTATTTATAAAAAAAAGCTTTACTAGACGCTGACGTAGTGTGCCTCTGCCCAATGGTCTATTTATAGCAACAGACGCTAACATATTGTGATCTAAGCCCCTGTCACACTAAACGGCGTTTCCACTGAGTTGACACGGTGTTGTTTAAGTTCACAGAGTACCAACAAAGGTTTTCGTTTTGATTTCTGAACAATAGATTGAAATGCTCGAATCAAAGTTTTTTGCCCAGAAGAAAAAATCCATTATTCAAATTGGCAATCATGACCAACTATGTTTTGCAAGAGCCGTTGTTGTGGGAATTTGCTACAGTGAACGTGAAAACACCGGGGCATGGAATAGAAAATGGGATCCTATTTGTCGTTCAAACCGCCCTCTTCAAAAGACTGAAGCTGAGAAATTGTTGAATGAAGCTGGAGTTTCACCAACACAACCTGTAGGAATTGACGAATACAAAAAAATTCAAGCATTCTTGTATGAAAAAGGCTATGTCATTAAAGTTCATCAACAGCATTCAAAAGTGGAAAAAATATTTGAACATCCAGAAGTGAAAACCAATAGTAAGATCATACATTTGTACTTTCATCAAAACCATTATGACTACATCAAATCTATCAAAGGTTTTTTTGTTGTGGATATTATTGTGAGTTCTGTGATGTGGGTTACTCTCACCGGGAAAGTCATGCTTGTTCAATTATCTGCAAAGGTTGTTACCGCAAAGGAAAATGTCCATCAGATTCAAAAGAATATGTTTGCAGTTATTGCAGTAGACGATTTTTTAGTGTTGAATGCTTTGAAAATCACAGAATTGTTCAAGGTAGAGAAAAGAAATCCATTTGTGAATTAGTGAAACTCTGTTCAAAATGTGGTGTGCAATATCTTGTCAGAAAGAAAAATCATGTTTGCAATGGAAAGAAAAGGTGTCATATCTGTAAGAAAATTGTTAACTTTTTTTATCGATGCTATATTCAGCCTTACCAAAGTAAGTTGAACCATGACAGCGATGACGAGACGAGTTCTTCTGTAGTCAAAAAACCAGAGTTTATTTTCTTTGATTTTGAATGCAAACAAGACACAGGTCTACACATCCCGAATTATTGTATTGCACACAGAGCATGTGATGAATGTATCGATAAATCACTTGATTTTCATTGTTCTACATGCAGTGAATTTGAAGAGGGCAGGGAAGTTATTTTTCAAGGTGAAGAAACTTTGAGTCAATTTTGCAAGTGGTTCTTTTCAAAACATCATAAAGGAGTCACGGCTATTGCCCATAATTTCAAAGGTTATGACGGTCAGTTCATTCTTGGCTATATTGTCAAAGTTGGGTTAAAACTTCCAAAATTGATCATGAATGGAAACAATATTATGAAGTTAGAACTGAATGGTGTACGTCTGGTCGATTCTTTCAATTTCATGAGCTTTGGTTTGGCAAAATTTCCAGCCATATTTGGTCTTCAAGAAAATAAAAAAGGTTACTTTCCTCACTGGGCAAATACAGATGAATTTTGGAGTTACATTGGACCTTACTTGGATATGTCTTATTACAAACCCGACTCAACATCTGAAGAGGTTAGGTTAAAATTCATAGTTTGGTATAATGACAAAGTTCAAAAGGGTGAGGAATTCAATTTTCAGAAGGAGATAACTGATTTGTTTCACCCCGTTCTCCCAGTTCACTGTAACAACAAAATGATGTTTCCACTCTGTATGAAATGTGCAGAAGAAAGTTAAAGCATTTGTAGGCATGGTAAAGAAGAGAGGGCTTTGCTCGGAACTTGCGTTACTTTTGAATTATTCAAGGCTCTTGACTGCGGTTATCGATTATTGCAAGTGTATGAAATTTGGCATTTCAATTCTGTCAGATCAGTTCTTTAAACGTTATGTGGACAATTTCTTGAAAATTAAGCAAGAAGCCTGTGGTTATCCAGATCGGTGTCAATCAGACTCAGAAAGAGCAATTGCACAAAGACATTACGGAATATGAAGCCAAATGTGAAACTCGTGGTATTTGCGAATTTGCATTGTAAAAAATTTTGTTATATACTGTATTGTAAATAATTCATTGTGAATAATTCATTGTGAAAAAATATTTCAGTGTGATTTTTTTCATTGTTAAGAAAATGTTTTTATGCTGTATTGTAAAAAATGTTTCCTTGTGAATTTTTTCATTGTCAAGAAATTTTTTATGCTGTATTGTAAAAAAATGTTTCCTCGTGAATTTTTTTCATTGTCAAGAAATTTTTTATGCTGTATTGTAAAAAAATGTTTCCGTGTGAATTTTTTCATTGTCAAGAAATTTTTTTCATTGTCAAGAAAATTTTTATGATGCATTGCAAAATAAATGTTTCATTGTTTAGTTCTGTTCAATAAATAAAAGTTCAATAAATAAAAGTTAAAAAAAACAATAGAGCTCTTTATTCTGTTTTTCCCCAAGACTTGTTCTGTCTAATTTTTCCTATACACCGGGTCATAACTTTTTTTGCTATATTAGCATGAAACGTAGCATGGGAAAAAATGTATGTGCTTTCCGCCAGGGCCGTGCTCTTTAAAAATGTTCAATCCTCTGTAAACGTATAAAGCCCAGCGATATTTTCATACAATCACCATTTCTTTGGCTCTCAGCTAACGAACACTTTGAAACCGGTATCAATATTCGGAAGCAATATCAATATGGAGAAGATAAATCGTCAACTACGTGAGGCTCTCCAAGAGTATCTAAATGTCGGGCTGCAGTTATTGCAACTAACCACTCATCTCGTGGGAGAGGAGGAACAAAACCAACTACAACGTATAACACAGCCATACAAAGATCTCGGCGAAAGATTAGTTCAACTATTATTAAAGACAACACCGGATGTCATTTTGGTTGATATCGAATTTGGGAGGAAGATTACTTTCGATAATGGGACAATGGTTATCAGAAAAAAGAGTTGAAACATGCCCCATTTGCCAAGCGAATTTCGGATGCTGTCATTAGAAGTGGAAAAAAACAACGTGAGACGAAAAAACACAGCCTCCAAAACAAAACAGCCCTTTTCAGGGCTAACCCAACAGTTCTTTTCAGAGCTAACCCAACAGTCCTTTTCAGGACTAACCATTTACCACGAAAGTTCTATCTTCAAATTGTCAAACTTCTTTCTTTTAGAAGAGTTACACTCCGAAGAGTAAAAAAACTCAGAAAAAGTCTAAGTCCAACTCAGTGCTCAGGCTTTTAGAGAGAAAATTCATCCATAGATGCAGAAAAAAACTCAGAAAAACTAAGTTCAACTCAGTGATGTAGGATATTTGCAATTAAAGGCTAGGTAACGGACAAAAAATTACACATTTTCTATTGTCAATCTTCTTTTCTCTCAGAAGAGTTACACTCCAAAGAGTAAAAAACTCAGAAAAAAGTCTAAGTCCAACTCAGTGCTCAGGCTTTTAGAGACAAAAATCATCCATAGATGCAGAAAAAAGACTAAGTCCAACTCAATGCTCAGGCTTTTAGAGAAAAAATCATCCATAGATGCAGAAAAAAGTCTAAGTTCAACTCAATGGTTAGCCATTTAGAAAGAGAAATCATCCATAGATGCAGAAAAAACTAAGTCTAACTCAGTGGTCAGGCTTTTTTTAGAAAGAGAAATCATCCATAGATGCAGAAAAAAAGTCTAAGTTCAACTCAATGGTTAGGCATTTAGAAAGAGAAATCATCCATAGATGCAGAAAAAACTAAGTCCAACTAAGTGGTCAGGCTTTTTTAGAAAGAGAAATCATCCATAGATGCAGAAAAAACTAAGTACAACTCACTGATTAGGCAATTAGAAAAGAGAAATCATCCATAGGGTGAAAAAAACTAAGTTCAACTCAATGGTCAGTCTTTTAGAGAGAAAAATCATTCATAGGGTAAAAAAGTCTAAGTTCAACTCAATGATTAGGCAATTAGAAAAGAGAATTCATTCATAGGTGAAAAAACTAAGTACAACTCACTGATATAGGGACAAATTCCTTTTAGAGAGAAAAATCATTCATAGGATGAAAAAAGCTAAGTTCAACTCAATGGTCAAACATTTAGAGAGAAGAAATCATCCATAGATAAGAAAAAAGTCTAAGTCCAACTCACTGATATAGGGACAAATTCCTTTTAGAGAGAAAAAATCATTCATAGATAAGAAAAAAGTCTAAGTCCAACTCAGTGGTCAGGCTTTTAGAAAGAAAATCATTCATAGGGTAAAAAAAGTCTATGTTCAACTCAATGGTTAGGCATTTAGAAAAGAGAATTCATTCATAGAATGAAAAAAGCTAAGTCCAACTCAGTGATATAGGGACAAATTCCTTTTAGAAAAGAGAAATCATTCATAATGCAGAAAAAAGTCTAAGTCAAACTCAGTATTCAGGCATTTAGAAAGAGAATTCATTCATAGAATGAAAAAAGCTAAGTCCAACTCAATGGTCAGGCTTTTAGAAAGAGAGAAAATCATTCATAGGGTGAAAAAAGCTAAGTCCAACTCAGTAGTGATATAGGGACAAATTCCTTTTAAAAAGAGAAATCATTCATAATACAGAAAAAAAGTCTTAAGTCAAACTCAGTATTCAGGCATTTAGAAAGAGAAACCACTTAGAGGCTAAGTAGTGGATAGAAGTAAAACAATGAAGCAATCCTAATAGCATATGGGTAAAAAACTAAGTCCAACTCAATGGTCAGGCTTTTAGAAAGAGAGAAAATCATTCATGGGGTGAAAAAAAGTCTAAGTTCAACTCAATGGTTAGGTATTTAGAAAAGAGAATGAAAAAAGCTAAGTCCAAATCAGTGATATAGGGATAAATTCCTTTTAGAAAAGAGAAATCATTCATAGAGATGCAGAAAAAAGTCTAAGTCCAACACAATGGTCAGGCTTTTAGAAAGAGAGAAAATCATTCATGGGGTGAAAAAAACTAAGTCCAACTCAGTGATATAGGGACAAATTCCTTTTAGAGAGAAAAAATCATTCATAGATAAGAAAAAAGTCTAAGTCAAACTCAGTATTCAAGCATTTAGAAAGAGAAACCACTTAGAGGCTAAGTAGTGGATAGAAGTAAAACAATAAAGCAATCGTAATAGCATATGGGTAAAAAAAACTAAGTCCAACTCAATGGCCAGGCTTTTAGAAAGAGAGAAAATCATTCATAGGGTAAAAAAACTAAGTCCAACTCAGTGATCAGGCTTACCCTTAGCATATGGGTAAAAAAACTAAGTCCAACTCAATGGCCAGGCTTTTAGAAAGAAAATAATTCATAGGGTGAAAAAACTAAGTTCAACTCAGTGATCAGGCTTACCCTTAGCATATGGGTAAAAAAACTAAGTCCAACTCAATGGCCAGGCTTTTAGAAAGAGAGAAAATCATTCATAGGGTGAAAAAACTAAGTCCAACTCAGTGATCAGGCTTACCCTTAGCATATAGGTAAAAAACTAAGTCCAACTCAGTGATCAGGCTTACCCTTTACTTTCCCTTAACTTTAACTTTTTTGCAGAAAAAATCCACTCAGGGTAGAGACCCTGGGTATTTTTATCCCCAGAGTACCACCCATACGGCCGCCATTTTGAATGCTAAATCCCTCTCAGGGTAGGTAGAAGAGGGATTATAAAAAATGCAACTTCTTTCAGACTGGCAGAATAGGGACAAATTTCTTTCAGGGTGGTGATGTAGGGCACTCAGGGAGGGTCGCATACAACACAGACCATGCCCTGTCTGTGTTGTATGCGACCCTCCTATACTACTCTAACAACCGTCTGGGCTTGTCAGACAGCTGGTAATGCCAGACGTGGGCCTGCATATGCTCCCCCATATCGTCAAATCCTACGTCCGTGTTACAGAAAATGGGACACATTTCCGCGAAATATTGTTCGGGAGTCATGGAGATATGGGCGAATTCCGGCCCCCACTGCTCCGGAACCTCGATATCGCATTCCACCATGCCAAACAGTTCCTCGAATCGAACAGCGTTCAAAATGTGAGTTTCGCTGACTTTTCCCCGGTGTTTCTGGCTGAAGGTCGGTCGACATTGGTCCCGGATGGCATAGATTTTTGGATGCGACTTACAGTAGTCCCGAAATTCGCACTCCCACATTTGTACCACGGTATAGCCCTTCTGTTGCAGTTTAGCGACTTTAGCCCTCGTTCTCTTCATCAGCGATTCTTTGATCTTGTGCCACTTCTCGCTGATGACATTTTTGGTGACGTCACACTCGTGGCCGTGATGGTAACACCCCTGATAGAGAATAAAATGTTAATTTAGGATACGATTATGAAAATACGGTTATGAAACGGTTAAAATATCATAATAATAAATATGGGACTTCTACCGAGAATTAAAATTTACCTGAAATTCGTAGACAGTATTGGTTTTAGGGTCGAAACCATCTACGGGGTATTTATCTATCCGAATTTCTTGGCCATGATTACGCTGGTGAAGAATATCGATACTTTCGTATTTATTGAGATAGTTCAACCAGTTGAAAGCCTGCATAAAATGGTCTCTGTGTTCCGGCTTGAACTCATTCTCGGCACGACGACGCACAAAGATACCCTCTGGCATGGGTTGTCCTATTGACCACAGATAGAGGGCATTGGCGTCGTAACCAACGATCTTTCGGCATAATTTATCCCCCCTGATCTGCGTTTTACCCGCCTCGTGGTGTCGGGTGAAAATAATGGAGGGACCTGGAAGGTAAATGTCTCCGTGTAAACACACGAGCAAACATAATAAATAAATAAATAAATAAATAAAATTAAAAATAGATAAATAAATAAATCACCTCCTACAATATTTTCTTTGATGGTGTCGTAGAGGTCGGCGTTCTTTCGATCTATTAACGCGAATTCCGCTCTTTGAGTTCGTGCCGACTTGAAGAGTAGCTGACGGGCTATACCGGGAACGCTCATGGTCGTCTTATATACGTCGATTCCTTTCTCAAAGTAAAAGGTTTGAGGTCGTTCTACAGCCGTGACAAACGGACCAACATCGAGGTTATTGTACCATATCAAAAAGTCGCGAAAGGTGGACCTGTTTTGGTCCCGCCACACTTTCTGTCAATAGGCATACTCGTCTTCCGTGATGTTGACTCCTTTTAGGGAACTATAGAAGGCTTCATGTGGAGGTAATTCCATTTCTTCAAGCTTAGATGGGTTATCCAACCATTCATAGGGAAAGAAACCCTTAGCTTCCTCGACCATGTACGCTTTGAGGTATCCGGAGTAGGATGTGCCCGGTGCCAGGAAATGGCTGATGTCGAGGAGCTTCAACTCGTCTGTTGTAATACAGGCATAGGCATTAGATTTCTTCACGACAAACCCGTGCTCCTGTTTAGACATCTTCAAATGTTTTGCCAGCTTTTGTTTGACCAAGTTGAGGTCATATTTGGCACTGAAATGGGGAAAATAGGTTTATCGATACTTGCGTTACATTTCCAAACTTAATACTTTGTGACTTGTCAACTTTAAGCATTTTTTTTTTTTTTTTTTCGCTACGGTGCTTTCAGGGCTTTGATTGACAATTTCAGGAATAAGACAATATCTCTTTTTTCTAGAAATAAAGAATTGTAATCACAATGCATAACAGTACTTTCAGCGCTTTGAAATGAGTAAGTTATACAGATTCGTCAATATTTTCAGTGTTTGGATTTAACTATTTTTATCGACTTTAAAACATGACTATTTCGAAAATAACAATTACCTATTGAACCCCAGCACGGGTAAAGTTGTCATATAGCCTTTCAGTTGTCCAAACAATTTTTTTACCCTTTCCTCCTCTTTTCGGTCTTCTTCGTTTTCGTCGTTTAGATGCTCCAGACGTTCGTTCATGAGGTCTAAATACCTACCCCATTTCTGTTGGGCTAGGCCACTTGCAGAACGCTGGATCTGATTCAAGGCATCCACCATTTGTTCTACCAATGGATCCATGTCCGGGTGGATGAAACACAAGGGTTGGGTGTGTTCTGGAACGTTGGAGCAGACGGTAATACTTATTGGCACGTGTTGTTGGGTCCACTCGATTTTCTCTGTAGCATCTCCTAGTTTCAGAAGCATCGATTCGAAGTCAAACACGGCGAACCAGGGGTACATTCGCTCGTCTCGCGGAACGTGGATGTTAAATTCTTCCAGAAGCTCGAACACAGTCTGGAACCCTTGGTAAAAACCGCCCGGGAAATCGAACACGGTTTTTTTGTCGCAAATTTTTGAGTGTTGTCTAAAATTCCCGTGATGATCAAACATTCGGTCGCAGAGCTGGCATTTGAATCTTTTGGCATAATTAGCAAAGTCCGTGATGTAAGAACAGTGATTCTCGTGTTGGTTGACGTACATGGTATCCGGGTAGCGTTCTGTCGATTTAAAGACTTGCACCACTGCCCCGTCTTCTTGGAGACTGTACATTTGTACATTCATCTCGAAACATTGCTCGAATTCGGGGAGGTCTTGCAACTGCAACGCTAAAAAACTGTTCGGTGATTCAACTTGAGTTGTCGTACGTCCGCCAAAGAAATCTACGTATTCTCGCTGGTTGTGCAGCCTCTCCCACTGGTTATACAGGGCTAGTACTTGGGCTTTGTCCACCGATCCATTTAGGTGCAAGCAAAGGCAACGAAATACGCACAGGTTGTCGTTGTAGGCTTTTTTGTTCACGGGGTCTTTGTCCAGTGAGATGATGGCTTTGCATCGGCTGATATATTCTGGCAACGGGGTTCGTTCTACGTATCCTAATGAGAAATTAGTGTTATACACTTTACACCGGATATTGGTCAAAAGGACCAGTTTCCACTTGGTGTTTGGGCGGCTCTTGGATATTTCTGCCATGACGTCCATTGTTCTCAGTTTCTTGAGGACTTTGCTAATATCGGATCTTCTAGAGATTAGTATGGGTTCGTCAAAAACGTTAACGTTGTCGTAGGGCCGAAAATATCGAAAGCGCCCGGTCTCCACGTGCCTCATAATGAACCCGAAGGACAAGTTTATTATGAAGGCGTGACTCTGTCGGTCGTAGATCCCTTGTAATGCCTGACCGATGTCGAATATGGTCATGCCTGGATACATGGGGATGTTGTACAGACTCGACGGGTCCTTCCCTATATCGCTCCAAAATCAGGGACCGATTGGTTTGGTAACAGTCCGTTAACCCTTCATTAACGGTCCTATCCTCATTGACTCAAGGCTCTTGTCCGCGTTGAAAGGGTTCCGGGTGAAGGCCACCGCCCACCTGGTAGTGCCGTTGTACCTGGTGGGCATGCAACGCTTGTCTGTCCGGAAACTGGGCGGGACAACGGCGGCATTTGTAGGTGCTCGGTCCCGATGCAGAGCTTGGACCGGGTTGTGGGCTGGACTGACGCTGTCGTTTAGCCGGTGGTTCGTTTTCTGACTTCTCTCGTTGTCTCTTTTGGGGCTTGACTTCATGTTTGATTTTCTGATGAAATTCGAGTTCCCGAGCAGTTTTCAAAACGATGTCACACAGGTTACAGGGAAAAGCGACAATGCCCTGGCAGTTTGACTCATGATGATGCAATTTATCTCGACGACTGAAGGATTTGTTGCATTTGAGGCAGATATAGGTCATCTTCTGGTGAACCTCTTTCACGTGCGGAAATAAATTATGCTGTCGCGTAAACGTCTTCGTGCATTGGACACATGCAAACAAGCGACTCCCAGCTTTATTCTGGACATTGGTTTTTCTTTGCTGAAAAGTTAAACGACTGATGAATCATTGGGTGGGGCGGGGAAATAACAACAAACAACAACAATCATTATAATTATAACAATGATAAAAATAATAATAATTATGATACTGAAAACTTACAGGGGCGCCCTCTCCTTCAGTTTGACCGGGGATTTTAAAAAATCCAGCAAGTCGTTCGCATCGTCAACAGTCCATGGTCGAGGGCTTCCTTGATTTTGGAGCAATTCATTGGCGAGCAATTGATTAAAAGCTTCCTGAACAAAAGGATCGTTTTGAATGCCGTAGTCGTTCGCAAAGGCTAAAAATTGGTCTGTGGTCGCCCCTTCCTCCACCAAAGCTTTAACAACCCCTTCCATTCCTATAACCAATTTATCCAGTCAGTTGGATTGCATATGGGACACTGTAACGCACCCAGTTGGTTACAATGATCTTCTCTCAAGTAACACGGTTCAACTGTAAAAAGAAATGCGGATGAGAATTATTTATTCATATCTACCAAAAGACTAGGAATGTTGGACTGAGTTGAATGCAACAAATCCTGACTCAATTTGATCCCGAATAAGGGAGATATCGCAGTTTTATTGCGCCACTGCACCTCGCTGAGATGTTCAGTCTTGAGGACAAAGGAGAAATTGCTCAGCTTGTTTTTCCGCTGAAGGCGGAGAGCGGATCTTTTGTAAATGTTCAGTAATCTAACTCGAGCAGACTGAAATTAATACAGGGCTATCGTATTTACTCTTTACGGTGAATGAATTAGTTCTTTACATATCGCAAAAATCGAAAAAAAAAAAAATAACTTCAACTAATTGGTGAACTTGGTCGTAAATTGACGAGATAAGTTCATTGATCTTTTGGGGAAAGAGAAAAAAAAATACGAGTGCGTCGAACTGTAAAACTAAAGGACTTTCGAAATTAGAGTCGCGTGTCAAGGTATATCGAATTTCAAAACAAAGTCCGCGGGTTTGAATGGGTATTTCAATTAACCAGAAGCAAAGGAAAGATTACCTTTTAAGTTTTGTTCAAATTCTGCACTAATTTGAAACAAATCGTGTTTCTCCTTTACGGGCGTCGAGTGAAATATTTGACTGCGTAATACGTTTTCTGTTGTGGTTTCAAATTCGAAATTATTCTGTTGCGTTTTCTCAAATGCTGAAGGGTGTAATGAGTAAACCGTGGTCTCTTCGTTTAAATGGAAAGATAATTCTTCTAAATCTGTTACAACAAAAATTGTCATCGATTGATGAATTAACGAAATGGTGTTTTACGGCACTTTCAACATAATTTCAATCGTATCACGACGAAAGCTTATATCACGTGGACAGCTCACATATTCATGCATTGTTTGGGTTTTGCTCAAAGACAGTCGCAGGAAAAAAAAAAAAAAAAAAAATCCAAAGGATTCAGTGCGGATCTTACACTTTACACACTGGAAGCTAAATCAACTTAAAATAAAGATGAAAATAAAAAATACTGCTTGCTACCTAGACAACTGGAAACACACTGATTTTGTAGATAGTCTTTCTCAATGTTATCAATTTCTTGTAGGTCGGACTCGGTGTATGTCGTTTCCCATAGATTTTCTTCTAAACCCATATCTGATAAAAACATCAAAAAGTCTTTTCAGAGTGATAGTGACCAAGGACAATACAGGCTTTAACTGTAGTTTCAGTCTAATTTTTTGAACAAATGATGAAAGTAAACCATAATGAATTTTCTACGGACGGGTTCTTTTGTCTATGAATTTTTAAATAGTATCGCTTTGATTTTCAAACTTTAGTCCTGTGGCGAAATTTGGAAATGGAAGAGGTGAGTTTTAGTTATTTTTTCTTGACTTGAAAATGGCGGGAAATGCGCCTACAGTATAAAAAAGAAAATAAAAGATGTACTTACCGATTTCAATAATTCGTTTTACACAGTAAGAAATCCTGTACACGAAGTAAACCGTAAAACGCTAGTTACATTAAAATCACACTTTTAAATTTAAATCTATACGCGAACCGCATACTTCCAGTCCTTGTCTCTAAATGAAATCTGAACTTTCATGTATGTAATTTTAAGTAATTAGCAATCCTTGAAATGAGTCATAAACGAATAGATGACTTGGTCTGCATTGTATGTCATAATACACTGTGACGTTCTACTGTTTGTCGATGAAAAAAAAAATTCCGTGGGGTCGATCATGTTGAAACTTGTAGGGCGCACCCCCTATTATCTTTTTGACGCGAGTCAACGAATATTAACAATGTCAAATATGAAGAGTTTGTTATCTAATATCTATTTACTTTCAGGTAAACGAAGTAATCGTAAGTATTGTTTTACCTATTCCATTGCTAAAACTAAAAGGATTCTATTCCACGTTCTTGCAATTTTTTACCTGCTAATGTATGAAATAAAATATGAGGATTGTTAACCTATTCTCTGACACATCCTTCTAATACAATCACAAAATCTACAGGCGTCTAAATATAACCAGAAGAAAGGGGAGGTGTTACATACAGATTAAAAGATCATGGTGGACTATAATCATAGAGGGAGAAGGGGGGGGATGCTCGTTTTTATTATCTTTAACGTGATACTAACATTAATTCAGTAAAATTATCGTTTTCATGTTGAGACGGATGCAGTCCCCATCACAAGAGGAAATTGAACCCGAACAAATCTCTGAACATGATAAATTATTATATCTGCAGATGTACAAATTAATTATCATCCGCAGGTTATCTCACCAGATGAAAATGAAAAACCAATAATGGAACCTGCCCCTTCTGGACGGCCAAACTACGGGGAACCACAGGTATGAAAAATTACTGATGTGAAAGCTTTGTGCATTTACTGAGTACAGAATGCTTAATATTCATTATTATAGTGCAGGAAACTGATCATTGTAAATCCTATTTATTTTTGATGGAATCATTATAGGCTTTACCGCATCCGACCTTTTCTTTGGAATATATTTCATTTAGAACCGAGTCTTTTTTTTTTTTTCCACACCCTCAGATGTACAAATTAATTTTCATCCGCAGGTCATCTCACCAGATCATAACCCAATTTTGGAGCCTACCCCTTCTGGACGGCCAAACTACGGGGAACAACAGGTATGAAAACTTACTGATGTGAAAGCTTTGTGCATTTACTGAGTACAGAATGCTTAATTCATTATTATAGTGCAGGAAACTGATCATTGTAAATCCTATTTATTTTTTATGGAATCATTATAGGCTTTACCGCATTCGACCGTCTTTAGAATCGAGTTTTTTTTTTTTTTTTTAAAGATTCGGACATGTTTTCGTGTTTGAACAAGATTTAGTTATTTAATATCTCTGGTATATACGTTTTCATGCTATCATACTTACCTGTTCACTTCTTACACTTTTTTTTAAAACTCTGCCATAATTTTTTGCACGTTTAACTTTTAGGCACGGAAAAGAAGAAGACTATTTCAACAGAAGGGTGGCCGGGAACCCTTCCCCAACCAGCAGGAGGGTGGTCAGGAACCCTCCTCCAGCCAACAGGAGGGGGAACCCTCCTCCAGCCAACAGGAGGGTGGCCAGGAATCCTCCTCCAGTGCACAGCGGGATATAGTCTGGCATCAGGGGGTGGTATGTTTGGTGAGTTTCTTTTTTAAGTTTTTACTTACATATTCACACATTTTTCCATCACCACTTTTTTTTTTCCTGTTGTTAATGTTTTTTTTTTTCTCTCTCTCTAGGCTGACTGTTTTCGTGAAATTAGTAAAGTACAAAGAAGTTTAGAGAGGATAAAGACAAAAATGTCAAAAGTGATTAGTGATTTTTAATGTAAAAAAAAAAATAAATAAAATTTGCCTTGGTTTCTTTTGCTATTTGTGTACATTTATTTTTTGTTAATCGTTTTCCTGTTGTATATATGTGTGTGTGTGTGTGTGTGTGTGTGTGTGTGCGTGCGTGTTCAGCATGAAATATTGTATGTAGTTGACGAGGAACTATTACTGACAGAAACGACGTGAGGTGATAAAGGGTTACCCGTCTTACAGTGGTAATTCGATAACCTATAAGCGTGTGCCAATATTGAAATCGATATCACACGCCTTTCAGGCTATTGGATCATTACTCTCGACGGAGCGCGTCACTTGTTATAAAACCCTTACCTGTAATGAATTTATAAAACTTTTTGGAATGTTTGTTGGAATGTTTGTTAGGGGTCTGTCAACGTTGGTTCAGCTATATCTCAGTGTGTGCGAGAGGAAAAAAAAAAAAAAAAAAGATTGTGCGTATGTTGAAAACAGTGCGGAAATAACACTAAACATGGACGGAGCAGCGAAAGTAAAGGTCTCTCAACATTGTTTCAGTTATAAAAAGGTGCTTGAGATGGCTAACTAGTGGGCGAGTCATTGTCTCTAGGAAGATAGATATACGATATTTACAGCAATCGGTACTGGTTGGTAGATATATGATAGGTATGCCATTCGACTCCGAATAATAACCCGTTGTTTCTGCACATATAAGCGTGACGGATCCATAATCCCTCAATTGTACCTTGGTATGATACACGATACGTATTTCATTGTTCTCCGAATGATAACCCGCAGGTCGTGCTCGGGCACGTCCGATCCTGCATTTCCTGCACGTATTAATTCACGAGACCTTGACCTCGATGACTCACCTCGGTGACGTCATCTCGATGACTCATCTCTTTCTTAAAGGATGACTCCCCCTCCATTGTTCGTAATCACTCGTGCTTCAGTGACGTTATTGTTTTTGCGCGGTGGATCTATAATCCCCTAATCCCCCTCGATGACTCACCCCCTCCTTAAAGGTCGCTGACCTCTCCATTGTTCGTAATCACTCATGCTTGAGTGACCCCATTGTTTAAAGGCAGTCATACGTGAGTGATCCCATTGTTTTTGCGTAATCCCCCCCTCGATGACTCACCCCCTCCTTAAAGGTCGATGACCCCTTCATTGTTCGTAATCACTCATGCTTGAGTGACCCCATTGTTTAAAGGCAGTCATACGTGAGTGATCCCATTGTTTTTGCGCGGTGGATCCATAATCCCCTAATCCCCCAAAGTTCCCCAACCGATTGTTATATACTACTATTGAATGACAACGATTTCCTTTCTAATAAAGGATACATGTTTTGTAGTATAGACAGAATGATTCAAGGAGGGTACAAATTGTACAAAGAACGACAGAGGAACCTATCTCTCCCTCATCGGTAACGGCGGAGAGACACGTCTCTCTGCAACCTACACAGGCATATGGTGGGGCATCGAATGTAAGTGATACTTTTGGTTCATTTATTTTAAATGAAAACATATTTTCTCATCGATTGAATTCATCGTTAAAGAAATGGATATTAAGTAACACAAGAAATCATTTTACTTTACAGGGCGTATTACAACAGGAGCAACGAGAGGTCTATATCGACCCAGAGAGACGTGTTACTCTGGTTCATACAACAACAGAGAGACACGTCTCTCTGGCTACACCGTCAAAAGAACAACATGTATCAACTTTTTTTCCCCCTCCATTATAAAATAAAGGACACTTTTAATGCCTCGTTCGTACAAATAAGTAAATGATTTTTCGTTCTCTTTTAGGCATCTCATCTCGATATAGATCTACAAGGCATTCATGATGTCATAACACAGTTGAGGCATGCCAGTGTATGTATTCTCGCTTAATTACACTTTGATTTTTTTTTCCAGAAACATCTAATGAATTTATCAAAATATCACTATAAATTCTGATATGTTGTATTATCTTTTCTTATAGACAATTCCGCAAAGGGAACAACAACAACAACAGCAGCAAGAACAGCAGCAGCAAGAACAACAACAACTCGTAAGTAAATACTATTTATTTTATCTTCAGAATAATAATATATATATATGACCATTCATCGAATAAAGTATTTTTTCTTTCATATATTTCACAGATTGACCCTCAGCTACTAGAAGATGAGGAGATCTTCTATGCTGTAAGTAACCTTCTAGACATTTTTTTTGTGTGTGTTTCAAGTTGAAATTTTTTTTTTTTTTCTGTTTTAATTATATAATATATATATATTTATATATATATATTTTTTTCTTTCAGATTCCACTTACTGAAGCACAAGCTGAAAACTTTTGATCATTTTAAATCCATGTGAATTTACTTCTGTATATTAAGAGAAATTTAGAGAAATGAATTTTTTTTATAGACAGTTCCTTGTTTGTTGTATTTTATAATGACCATAAGCTAAAGATTGAACTCCATCTTCTAAAAGAAAACGTTTGTCATCAAAACAAGATAAGCCAACTTTTGAGATTTTCTCGCAGTAGATTTGATGGTCATGGCTTCGAATTACATTCATTTCAGAAGTTAATTTAGATTCATTAAATAAGGTGTCTTTATAATGACTGAATGACAATTCCTTTTTGACAACAACTTTAGCAATACCTTTAGCTCTCTTATCTTCTACAGAATCGCATTTAAAGGCATACATTTTTGAACGCAGTCCACAAAATTCTGAAATGCAAATTTCATTCGTTTCACTTTTCATTTTACCCATGACCTTTTTATTTACATTGCTATGTAGAAAATGGTCTTGAGGAAAATCAGAAGTATCAAATCAGAATAGGCATGCATATCGTTAAAAATATCTTTAGTCTGACAGCTAATCAAAAAAGAATCTGTATCTGTCATCTGGAGTTGCACCTTATTCCCATACAAAGACTTTAAGTGATTATAATAGAAATCATACATAGTATGCTTTGACAAATCTAACACAGTCATCCCAATGTAGATGGGTTTGTTCAGTTTCACTTTCACACGGCTAAGTTCCACACCAACCAGGTCTTCTGAGAAGATTCGATGAGTCTTGTAAGATGCTTTGGATGAGAGTTTCTTCAAACCTTTTTCTGTATTACATAACTCTACAGTGCGATGCTTCCGTAGATTCTCCATAGTTTTACCTGAAGAAAAAAAAAAAAAAAAGTATGAGTATATGATTCCAACTGATATGGTAAGTAAATTATTACTATTCATTCATAGATATAATTTGAAGGATTGTGATTGTCTCATGATCTTAAATCAATAATTAATATATATTTTTTTTAAATAAAATTATTTTGATAAGTTATTTTTATCTAAAATCAACACAATTTTATGACAAAGGAGGAACAATAATTAAAAGTACTTACCAAAACAAGAATTGTTAAAAAGTTTCATCAGTGTTTTTTCAAAGGCAGACGTTGTTTGTTGTCTCCGACGAGTGTTGAACTCTATATAGGGCTTCATAAAGGCTTCTTGGTGAAATTCAAGGATCCTGTGTATTTTCTTTAATTTCAGTCCAAGTTGAAGATACAGCTGCAGATTCCGATAGTGAAGAATGTAGTTGTTTTTGTCTTCCAAAGTAGTGAGTAATTTTTCAACATTAGCTCTAGGTGGTAGTTTGTCCGTGTGGTTGTGTAATTTTTTCAGCACTTTCTGGGCATATGGTGACAGTTGTTCATTAGGTATAAATTTACGTTCAGGTGCCAGTGGATAGTCATTATGACTGTCATGTAAATTCTCTGGATATTCCAAATCAACCTCCAAAATATACCCCTTTGAGCTATCCTCTGATATTCGTGTCACATCAAAAGTATTTATTTCCTCAGGGGAAAGAAAATTAAAGAAACCAGTAGGTAGTTTTTCAGACATACTATAACCATACAAATTGTTTACGTCATAGTAAGCCAAAAAGGAATGTTCTTTTTTGGGGTTGTAATCATCTAGGTAAGGGTTATTAGCTTTTTGATATCTGTTTGAAATTTGACTAATCCCACCCCTTATCCCGCTTTCAATAAACAGAATCATATTTAAATCCGTTAAAAGCTCTAACGTTACCCCGGTCATTTTGAGCATCGCTTGCCAACTTAGTCCGGGGCTTGTGTAGAAATGACATGGGTCAAGATCATAACACTTTTGGGACATATTTCTGAATTCTTCAAAAACGCCTGCCAACAATAATACATCGGTTTTAAGATAAATGTCATGGTAATCTCCTAAGGTTTTGCAATTGCATTTGTGGAACACAGTTTGAGCATGCCCATATTGTTCATCTGAAATACTCTCTTTTGTTAATGAAGAGTAAAATTTATCACGAGGTGGAAGTGGAGGTTCATCAAATCGTTCCCAATCTGACATATACTCATAACAGTAGACCCCCTTCCTAAGTAAAAGATTAGAGTGCTCTTTCATCTCGCTTTGAAAATGTGTAAAAGCTTGCATGCAATCTTGAGCCAAGTTATCCACCAATGCTTCTAAAGAGCTTGGTAAGAATGCAAAAGAATCTAGGAATCTGAGTTTGCCAATACTGAAACTTATATATTTTTCCATGGTTTGAGGAATACATTTGATTCTGTGATTCTTAAATAGTCCAATGCTTTGACATAATAAATGAGAATCAAAATTTTTCAGGTTGTGAAAGATGACAGGTACGAAATTGACTTGCTTACATTGCAAATTACAATTCATGTGAGTAGCTCCCAGATATTTTCCCATGACATGATCATGATGTCTGGCTTTTTTATCTGCTTTAGAAAAATGATTTTGACACAAGAAACATTTATCAGCTCTTTGAAAAGACGATTTTTCATCCTTTATTAAATTTAACGGTTTTATATTTTGCAGACGTTGTTCAATCTCATGACTTTCTCTCAAAAGACATTCTAATAACTTTTTAGAGGCATCTGGACCCCTATATAGGACAGTGTCTTTTACATTGTCTGGATCAGTAGAAATGATTTTATAACCAAAAGAACAAGGTTCTAATAGCTGAGTACGTGTGATAGATCCTACTTGAATTTCTTCCAAAGGTTTATTCAACGTCTCAAAGTCAGCATAAATAACATAGGGGACTCGAAGTGTCTTTTCATAGTCTTTGAACTCTAGAAAACAATCTTTGCTTGAAGGAAGTTCAATTTTTTGCTCACCATGTACTTGACAATAGGGTAGGTGCTCTTTAAGTAACGTCTCATTGGTGAATCCGTGTAAGCAATAATGACAAAAGTTTGAGCAATTTGAGTTTTTCTGTACTAAACGCAAAAAATTATTTAGATCTTTTATTAAACAATAGTGTGAAATAGTGTCTGTCTTTAAAAGTAGTAAGTTAACATGATGAAATTTATCCTTTTCTTTTGTGATCCGTAGTGGAACAATTTTCTCATTCTCATATGCAAAAACATTGACAGATATGGAAGGGTTCCTGGATTCAAACTTTTTTATCTGATTGATTGATACCGGATAGTTAATATCACACATGTTTAGTTCGTTTTCATAGACTTCATAATCACTTACCAGAGGTGAATCTGAGGGATGCAGTGAGGCAAGAATACTCCAGAGAAAACATTTTTGATCTTCGTTTCTGATATTTAATACACTACGTGAATGGCGTAATTTCTTTGGGAGTTGTATGTAACTAGAGCCCGAAAGTGGTGAATAAATTACCGTGTGAACAATCAAATGCAGCACCTTCTTCAACACCCAGCCAGATGATTCTCTTATGTACTTTTCAAAACTTTCAAACATTTTTTGGAAACTCTTGTTTAGCTCATGTTCATCAAAAGTCATATTGTTTAAAGTGCTATAAGTTCTGCTTCGAAAGTGTGGTCTGGTTGTCTGCTGTTCTGGTTGGTCCTTGACTAATTCAACTTGGACTGATAAAAACCACTTGATTCCACATTGTGATAATCGACTGTTTAAAAATCTTTTCACCTCCGGTCTGGTGTTTGCAAAAAAAGTCAACATATCATACTGATTACGCTCATCAGGTTGGATTATATGATCTTGTACAGAGTTGTTAAGTGCTGTATCAGTAGTGTTTCGAGTATAACTATGATCGTTGCTTCTAAATGGAACAGAAGGTTTGGTATAATCATGATCATCAATTTCGTTTCTTTGTGGGTTAGAAGTTGAAGGCTTGGCATAATCATGATTGACCATTTCGTTTCTTTGCAGAGTTGAAGGTCTGGCATAGTCATGGTCTACCAATGCTGTGTCGCCCAAAGATGTGGATGGAATCTGATGTTGTGCTGATTTGGAACTTTCTGATGGTAATTCAATAGTAGACACCTCATTTTCACCTCCCCCTGTCTGCACATGTTTTCTTTTTAAATGTATTTGAAGATAATCCTTTCTCTCAAATTTCCTCCCACACCTAGGACACTCGATAGAGGTAGTGTGTGAAAAAATATGTCTGGTTAAATTGGATTTACTCCTAAAAGTAGACGGACAAAGGTGACATTTAAAAGTATTTTCCAATTTCAACACTTTTCCACTTTCATCGCTTTTCACTTCTTCTAATTTCCGTTTTTCACTTTGTTCACCCGACATGTTTCGACACCAAACAAGATATGCAAGGAGACTAAAGAGAGAGATATATATATATATATAATATGTATATAACCCGCCAAGATAAGTTTTCCCGCCAATTTCTTGAATATTCAAATACGGTACTCGATCCATTTTCGAGGTGACCTATTAACTTCATCGCTAACGTTTACTTTTTTGGTAATTTTAGTTGATTTCTTTTCTTTTTTATTCACTTTCAATGGAGGAGACTCTAGAACAGGAAACTTTCGCTTGACGTACAAATGATTTGCTTTACCCTTAGAAAAAATAATGTCATTTGGTTCCTTTATTGAAGGAATTGTACCACCACTTTGTTCCTCCTTTTCTTTTTCAGTGGGTAAATCTGTTGAAGTAGAAGTATTAATGTCCGGCGTTTCTGTCTGTTTGTGTAATAAATGTTCGTACTTAGTTCTAGGAATAAGCACTAATTCCTGAGCCATGGTTCGCAGAGTTTGATGAGTAGAAGAATTTGCTTTAAATATTTTAAAAACAGTTTCCTCCGTATTGAGATAGAGATCGCTTTGGATGCTAATCGTCGTATGACATGACGATATCGTTTTAGTTTCTTTTTAATGTCCACTGATAGAATTAAATTTCCTTTCAGCACATTGTAAATAATTTCGGTAATCACACTTGCTTGACTTTTAGTTAAATGTTGAATGAGTAATTTTTGCTGCTTCTGATCTGTATTTAATAAAAAAATCAGAAAATATTTTTCCTTCTGTAGCTGATGACTCATATTTTCTCTTTTTCAGGTCGAAACACTATCATAGTCTGATCAGGGAAAATATCTGTACGTAGTTTATAAAGTGGATTTGAATGCGGGTTGATGTCTATAAGTAGGTAACTATACTTTTTACTTGTAGCCTTCTTATACGCATCCATAAAATATTTACTTTCTCCAGGAAACATTTGTTTAGCGAGGCTATGAATCTGTAGTTGATCTCTTTGATTTTTGAAAAGAATAAAATAATGCGAATTAAGACTGATGGTTCTGAAATATTTTCCGCTCGTAAACAAATTTTGCACCACAAAAAAGACGGAGAAGTTTTTGTGATGGCTGTAAATGGTAAACAGATTCACAATATCCACGCTTTCAGACGCTTTCTGTGCGAGATCATCTAAAATTAAGATTTTAAAACCTTCTTCTAACGACCATAGATCCCTATCTTCTTTTGTTGGGAGTCCTTCAAAAAACTCTATGTTGCTCACTGTGCTTTTCATTTCATCATACAAAGATTGATAGGTGGAATAACAATAAATCATTTTCTTTGGGTATTTCTGAAACATGTATTTAACTTGTCTTAACACCCGAAAAAGAAAACTAGTTTTTCCACTTGAGCTGCTCCCAGCTACAATACATGTTGATGGACACTCAAATTTAATTAATGCATCTGTCATGATGAGGTTCGGTCTGACTCTGTCTGAATAATGAGAGTGGAACAGAAAACGATAAGACTAAGTAGTGATGCTTTGCTAACTATTTATTAAATGCTATGCAACTTTGATTGAAAACATAAGGGTTTTTTACACATTCTTGAAAAGTATTGACAATAAAATTATATACAAAACTATCATTACATTCCGTGTTTTCAGAAAACATGTTGATAATTTCACAAAAAGACACATAATTCACTCTGTACAGTAAGAAAAATAAACAATACATTCCACAAATATTGCTTTTTACACTTTGTAATTGGTTGGAATTTATCACTATGGTAGGAAAAGAAGACACATATTTTATAAATTCGTTGTTATAATGATCGATGGGTTTACCATAGCTATCAAAATATTCTACAACACCAGCTTTGGGAAAATAAAAACTACACCAATGTCTTCCAGGTTTATTATGATTGTCTGTATTTGCTATAAATCCAGAACCATATTTCAATTTGGATGGAAGTTGATCAGCTGCAAAAACACCTGCAATGTATTTTTTTAGTGATAGGCTACACTCGATACAACACTGGAGTTGGGAGGTATTCATTCCGTAATAATATCTCTCTCTTTATTTATTTGAAACAACCCTGGTGATTCACTGTACACAATACAACTTATTGTCTCACTGAGCGCTTTCTTAAACTGAATATCCAATCGAACATGCCCTGATCGCACAAGCGATAAGAAGGGAATGTCGTCCGGAAATATTGGCTCTAACTGAAAGGCATATATGGTTGATGTATTTATAAAGTCAAGCCTGTTTAAATCGAGCCCTGCATTTTTACCCCAAGTTCCATTTGTTAAAAACAAATTGGACTAGGCTCTTGCTATTGACTGTCCTTCTACATTATCAAAATTCAATTTCAATGGATTTCCTCCAACTGGAATACCATCTACATACAAACATATACTCTGTACGTTGCAATTTAGGAAGTGAAATGGATTCGATTTGTAGTCTCCCGATAATGCTTACGACTTTACAAATGCAACCACGACACGATTTGGTCTTAAACCCTGAAAAATGTTATCCCATGTATACACTGTACTTCCAGGAGCAAGACTCTGAGAACGACATTCCACTCGATTGAATGGGTACTTAGCTGTGTTGCTTTTCAACATCTCAGAATGAGCGACAACCAGAGCTGGATTCACTCTAATCTTTTTTGCAAGTAAATATATGTCTAAAATATCTATTCTATAATCCGGCGAGGCATCTCCAGAACACAAGCTAAAGGCAGGGGAACTACGATATAGTTTAAGTTTGACATCTACCTGATTCAACAAAAATCTCTTGGAGCTAAATAAGCTGTGGTAGATCGGTCCTTGAAGGTCTAGATTTTTAGAACCAGAAATAAATCGATGCCTCTGAAATAAACCGTTGTTGGCTCCCGAAGCATCAACATCCTCAGGGTGGTCATTGTCATCCTTTATAAATAGTTGTGTTAATAGCTGAGAGGAAGTTGCGTCCTGACCATAATGCAATAACGTATGAATCATAGCACGATATGGGTTGTAATTACAAGTCATAATGGTCTTGTTTTGTAACGTAACTTCGGTTGTAGAAAATAAACTTTGTAAAAATAGATTGACAGGACCCACTGTCGTACTTGTAATATGACTACCATTGGGGTTAGTGACTTTCAGTTTCACATATATTTGCGTACCGCTCAAATCTAAATAATCCATTGCATTTTGTCCACTAATTCGAAACTCGATAGGTGTTTCGTCCGAAACTTGAGAAAGAGGTCGAATTTCTTGATAATAAATGTCATTGACCGCTACTTGAGTTGGTGGTAGGTCAAACAACAGTAAATTTTCGGGAACACCTCTGGAAAAACTGTCTTCAGTAAAATACGCCATACTAACTGTTGAATATGTCAAAATGTTCCTTGGACAATTTTCCCTGGCTCCTCTTCTTCCCGTGCTTAGGTTTCTTTTTTTTTTTAATTAGCTTATTTCTTATCTGTTTTTGTTTCCCTTTTTGACTTTTTTTCCCAGTTGTGGTTTTTCTTTTTCGTCTTGTCTTTGATTTCTGTGACGTCTTCTCTCGCCAACGATTCACCTTTTTATGAGTAAGCAGATTTTCGTCAAGCGTACTTAAATCGTCTCTTTTCAGAACGCTTTTGGCTTGATCCACAGTTTGTTGGGCAGGAGAAACCGTACTCAGTGAAACGTTACATGCATTCGAAATTGCTTTATGAGGAAAGAAAAGACCTCTCCCCACTTGGGTTTTCTTGTTTTTAAAAAAGTCTATCCACCTATGTGGATCAGGTACGTATAAATGCATGCTATTCATAGCCCGAATAAAATGGATACCGCTTAAAATGCAGCGTGATGTAGACAGGTGACTGTAAAAATGATGCAAGTTCGCCGTTGGGTGTCTTTATAATAAATTCAAATTCTTGGAATTCAGGTTTTTTAATAGGAATATAAAATGAGGAATTAAAAATGTATTTCCAACCACTATTTACGTTTTTATCTATTCGTCTAAGAATTGCATATTCACCACCTGCAACAATACTCTCTTTACAAACGTTGGAATAAATAAATAACGTGTTTTCCGACGTTTTCAAACGTTTTTTGGGATCCATCTGTAGACTAATTTCTGTTAACGCCACTTTCCAATAGCCTTCAAAATTCAGTGGGGTATTTAATTGCGTTTTGAAATTGAATGCTGTGTTATCACTAAATATCTGATCACTGTCTGTGTCTTGAATATAAACATAGCGCTCCATATCTACTTCGTTTTGATTTCTGCACTATCTATCCAGGAATCAAAGGTCTTAGGAAATCCTTCCCAACGAACATAATACTGGATCTTACCTCGTATTTTTCTTCGTTTTAAAATTTTCTCGATAAACCACAGACTTTCTTCATCTTTATCAACTCGAATCATTTCATGTTCGTATACATTTCCTTTAATAAGGTCATTGTTCAAATCAACAATCTTGTACAATGGGATTCCCTATTTGATGAATCTGCTTTTAATTTTAAAAACCTCAGTGTTATATTGTTGTTGATAAGCACGTCGGAATGGATGTTTTAAATAACTCAGTCTTACTAGATCACCAAGCTTAAATTTGTAATGCACTAGAGTTTTATTGAATTTTTGCGGTTTTAAGTATTGAGAAGCCCATACATCTACCTCGTTCTGTTTTGTTATTTGGTTGGGACACAATCCTTTAAGACTTCGATGAGGGCTATTGTTATAGCTGTCAACTAATGCTTGTAGATGATCAAGATATTTGTAACTGTGTTGATGTCGCATCATGCGGAACATCATAGAACGTAAAGTCCTTTGGACTCTTTCGGCGTATCCTGCTTTCGAAACATTTTGCGTGGTGAAGAAGTATATACCTTGCTGTTTCATATAACTTTTAAATTGATGATTGACGAATTCAGACCCTTTATCAGATCTAACTTTTGTGAAACGTCTCTTCTTTAAAATGTCTTTGAATGCATTTAATACAGTCTCAGTTCTTTTATTAAGAAGTGGTCGCACAAGTAGGAAACGTGAAAAAATGTCAATTACTACAAGTAGATACTTCACACCATTGTTGTATTTTGCAAGATTTTCAACTGACATTAGATCAATATCAGCTTGGTCATTTAAGCCAGACACTTGTACTCGAGGTGTTTTGTATTTGTGTCTGACCTGCTTTTGTAGAGCGTATGAGTCCTGATTATCCAACCATTTCTTGATAAACTGTAAACTAAATACCCTCGGATATTTATTGTCTAAAACTTTATATAGTTTACTTGCTCCCAAGAAACTAGCAGGTTTCTTAACATCAAAATAATATTTAGAAAGAATGTCTTGCTTCTGCGTCTTATCCATGATAAATGATGTATACGTATTTTACGTACCGGATATAAATTATGTATAGATCATTGTTCGTTATATATTTTGTTTTTAAATAAATGACTCATACGTTATTGACATGCAAGATAGGAATTACGTATGAGTCATTTATGGTTAAATTTTTCGGTTCACATTGTCTACAAACATTAAGAAAAAAAAAGGGGGCTCGAGATAAAAAACAAGATGTTTAAAGAAAAATAACAAAATCAATATAGCTAAGATACATTATCCATGTTTATTTAGAATGATGTACAATGCAGAGAATTAAAAACAGAAACATTTTAAAGATAGAAGTAGTAATTATGGCACTATGCAGGTCAAATTGCCTGCGGCACTATAGGGGCCAGGCCTTTGTCTTTGACAGTTCAGACTATTGTTAGAGGCCTTTGTCTGTTGGAGGTCAGACTGTCTGTGGCAATATGACGTAATCTTGCATACCTTTTGTCTGGCTTTCGTTGCCTCCCACCTGCCGAGGCTAGATGACAATTCCAAGCGTGTTTTGGCGCGTTTTGACCGATCAGGCCGGCGCCCGATTGTATAGAACCGAAAATTCAGCCAAAGCATTCGCCATTGAAAATGCATGAGAACTTTCTCTCAAAGAGGTTGCTCTACTAAAAATGCTTTTGTCTGTGAACGCTTTTACCCCCCTTACCATTCAAAGTCTAGGTTTTGTATTGACTTTAATGAATAAAATCGTATGGTGTTTAACGCCGTTTTCAACATTTTTGTTGCACTTAAGTCGCTGCGGCCAGTGCACCTATACATGCTTTCCAGCAGTATCTTTTACCAGGGCATCATTTTCTTTCCAAGTCACTGACTGCTGTCTCACATAACCATTATTACGGTCAGCTGTGGTAGAGAAATAAATGGTTTCACAATTTTCAGTCCTCGACCTAGCCAGGGATCGAAGCCACGACCCATCTCAAGTCCTGCACGCTAGCTATTTAAGAGCTCAGCTTTTAGGTCCTCGCTTCTACATGGAAAAGTTTGCGAAAAACTTACTACGATCCCCAAATAGCGGTGGCATAATATAAAATTCCCTGTTGGTTTGATCATTAGCTTTCTTAGAAATTCTGATTTTTTTTTTTTTATAATTCATGAGACCTTTCGATACTCTCCTGACAGAGTCGCATATCAAAATGATTTAATGTTTGAGAAATGTCGACACTCTTCCACGTGATGTCTGGCGCGATTGTATAATATCGTCTGCAAAAATTCAGACAAAGCATTCGCCTCTCATTAAAAATGCATGAGAAAATGTCGATATTCTTACAAAATAGGTCGCTTTCCGCTGATTAAAATGCGTGACGTCTGGCGCGATTGTATAGAATCGTCTGCAGAAATTCAGACAAAGCATTCGCCTCTCATTAAAAATGCATGAGAAAATGTCGATATTCTTACAAAATAGGTCGCTTTCCGCTGATTAAAATGCGTGATGTCTGGCGCGATTGTATAGAATCGTCTGCAGAAATTCAGACAAAGCATTCGCCTCTCATTAAAAATGCATGGAATTTATAAACACTTTATCAAACGCTTTTGTCTGTTAACTATATAAAAGGCAAACGTTTTGTAGATGAATGTACATTTTCGGAGGAATGTGAGAGTCTGTTATGTGATAGTTATTTTCAAAATGAACATTTTAATATCAGATCATACTTATGAAAAGCATTTGTATAACATATCCTATACAGGAGTTTCTTTTTTTTCAGTAAAACTGTCTTGCTTAATGCAGTTCAGCTGTGTTTGGATTCTCCTGACAGGCAATATACTGTTGGAAGAAGAGTATATTTTCTAAAGCAATTTAGTTTTTACATAGGGGTTCTAGGTATCAATAAACAATTAAGTAATAAAGTAAAAGTTGTGTGCGTTAGAAATGGCACAAAGTTTATTGTTGTAACAGCGTTTCCAGATCATTGATGTTGGAACCTCGATTATAGAAAGGTAAGTCCGTTTTACTTCACTTGTTTGTAAACGCTTATAACTCGTTACCATACAAACCCTGGTTTTTACGGTAGTGAGGTAAAAGACTGAAAATTTAACCGGAACGGGGAGAAAATGAAAGCGTACAGGGGGAAAAGAAGAAAGGTTCTCAATGTGCACAATGAAAATCTGCAGTAAATATGATAGTAAAATATGAATCGACCTACCTTTAAAGCGTTGTAATCTATTCCTTTTTACAATATAAAAACATATACACAGTTTTCCCGACACACACCCACACAAACACACATAAACACTATTTTAGCGAATTACAGGATTTTCTTTTTACATACATACATGTATTAACACAATTTCACATTTTGACCTACACTTGAATTATTGTATATTTGATCCCGTGATTGAAACCACGGGCATTTCTTTTGATCTATTTGTGACAAATAAGTTTGCAGCAGCCATGAGACATGCGGTTGTTGTGAACCAAAAATTGTTATGTCCATTCCCAATTGGCAATATTGCATGTCCCATCTCGTGTATAATTGTTCCGGCACACTGTCTTTTTGAGTTCATATTGCCACAAAAAATGTGTATTTCATTAAATTCAGGACCAGCATACTTTGTGAAGCCATTATCATTCGAATCTTTTTCAGGGTGTAAATAAATGTGTAATTGTTTTTTATCTGTACTTCTTGTATGTAGACAGAACATTAATTGAGCTATAAGTTCTTTGCTATATTTTACAAACGCATCATAGGAGTTCTGTTCAATTAAAGCATCGAAAAAAGAATTAACCCTACAGATCATTACTTGGCATCGTTTATCAGTGAACTTGGGTGGTTGGTAGGTGATGTCTTCTTTCACCCATTGTGACCCTGAAAAGTGAAATAAAGAGACTCGCATCTCTTTGCACTTGAATGGTCCTATCCCTGTTGTTAAAAGAAAACGTAAAGCTTCTATAAGGTTAATGTCTATCGCATGAAACATAACTATAATTTCCAGTAAATTTAGAATATCCATCCTTCAGTTTCAGTAAAAAGAAGAGGTGCCCAAAATTGAAGTAAATATGCTGAAACAAACTTCGTCAATTTTTCTTTTCGAAATCCTCGATTTAACAATGTGCTACTTTTGTGCAACCAGACACTGTTTGATATTAAATCTAAAGTGACTTTTCCGTTTTGAAAAATTTAAAACATCTGCAGAAAAACACCTGGCTTTTAATTTTTGCATATATATGAACGTGTAAGTCTAATTTGTAACAATTGTTTACCTAATGTTACAAATTGCAATCAAGTTTTGAGTGATAAAATCTTTTTGAATTTACGCCGAACGTCGATTTTCAACTTTTATCTCTATATGAGATAATTTGTCAGATAAAATGTCATTGAGCATGTTCTTATCATCTATGATCAAATTCTAACATGAATTTCGTTTAAAAAGCGAGAAAAACATCCATTTTTTGACCAAAGAAATGACTTTAGCGGATGCCTTTTACCCCGATTTCATATATTGCATTCCATACAAGTGTTGCTGTATGTCATTTTAAATTAAGAAAAAAAAAATTAGGTATAAAGGTATTAGAGATCACTTGTCAGATAAAATGTCATTGAGCCTGTTCTTATCATCTATGATCAAATTCGAAAGTGAATTTCGTTTAAAACACGACAAAATCCATTTTCTGACTACAGAAATGACTTCAGCGGGTGTCTTTTACCCCGATTTCATATATTACATTACATACTGCTGTCGCTATATTTCATTTTAAATCAAGAAATAAAAAAAATTCAAATTAGGTATAAAGGTATTGGAGATCACTTGTCAGATAAAATGTCATTGAGCCTGTTCTTATCATCTATGATCAAATTCGAAAGTAAATTTCGTTTAAAACACGACAAAATCCATTTTCTGACTACAGAAATGACTTCAGCTGATTTCTTTTACCCCGATTCCATATATTACATTACATACTGCTGTCGCTATATTTCATTTTAAATCAAGAAATAAAAATTTTCAAATTAGGTATAAAGGTATTGGAGATCACTTGTTAGATAAAATGTCATTGAGCCTGTTCTTATCATCTATGATCAAATTCGAAAGTAAATTTCGTTTAAAACACGACAAAATCCATTTTCTGACTACAGAAATGACTTCAGCGGATGTCTTTTACCCCGATTTCATATATTACATTACATACTACTGTCGCTATATTTCATTTTAAATCAAGAAATAAAAATTTTCAAATTAGGTATGAAGGTATTGGAGATAACTTGTTAGATAAAATGTCATTGAGGCTGTTCTTATCATCTATGATCAAATTCGAAAGTAAATTTCACTTAAAACACGATAAAATCCATTTTCAGACTAAAGAAATGACTTCAGCGGGTGCCTTTTACCCCGATTTCATATATTGTATGCCTGTATTAAATTAGTATATCTAAAAATAGCTCTTTCTCAAAACGAGGCTAATGGAGAGTATATAAGAAGACACACTCGGTAACATACCTATTCTGTTTTCAGATTTCAATCGAGCAACATGGACGCTGTGGCTGAAATAATGGACGTTATGATAAACTCTTATACGGATCCGGATGAGCTTATGGACTTTGCAACGACCATGGGGATCCAGGATTCCGTGTCTGTAAGACTTAGACTTTTCCAGCTGAGACAACAGGAATATGATAATGAGTTTATCGAAGAACAAATGGACTTGGTGCTGCAAACCCTAGGTGGACGTATCCAGACTCCGGTTACTTTTAACGAGGAGGACATGGTCGTATCGCTAGAGTATGTACAAATACAGGAGGAAATTGATGGAGCTGTCAAAGCCCTTCTTTTTGATGACGATATGAACGAGACAGCAAGGTTGTGTTTGGAAGATGGTGATTGGGACGATCCATTTGTTCAGACAGGGGGAGGGGAAGAGCCACGGGCGGGACCCTCCGGTCTACAGAACGATCTTTTTGATGACGATATGAACGAGACAGCAAGGTTGTGTTTGGAAGATGGTGATTGGGACGATCCATTTGTTCAGACAGGGGAAGGGGAAGAGCCACGGGCGGGACCCTCCGGTCTACAGAACGACAACAAACTGAAATACACAATGAGAAAGAAGGACACCCACACATATGCCAAAAATGCAGCAATAGATACAACATATCAAGTAAAATTGGATGAGCGGTACAATGGTCAGCGGTTAATAGACGTGAGGCAGGGACTTCATGACATGATCCAGGCAGCCCTTAACGAGGCCCGAGGACACCTACAGGGGAATGATCTAGGTCGTGTCGTGATATATCACGATGCTTTGCACAACCCTGTTGTCGTCCCTTTACAGAAGTGGGATACCCTTGACGCTAATAGAGTTATGGAGATCCTCGAAAAGGTACTCAATAGTAACCAGGAACTTTCGATCGATGAGACCTTTGATATAATAATAGGGACCATTGACCTACCTAAAGGAGGCAAGCGAAAACATATCATACGTATTAAAGGTGAAAACACTTCATTGGATTTAAAACGCTCGGTAGTGACTATTGAGAATGAAGATAAAATGTGTATGGCAAGGGCCATTGGAGTCAGCTGGGCAAAATTAAAGAGGTGTACCAAGGAAGAATGGGAGGAGGTAACGAAAAACAGACAGGGAAAAAGTAGCTTGGAGTTGGTTTTAGAATATCAAAAAGTCCCCTTGTCTTACTATAACGACCTTGTCAAAAAGAAGAAGAAACACCAAGGACAGCTGGCAAGGGCTCTGTGTAAGATGGCAGGCGTACCCATAGATCGAACAGCTAGTCTCAACGATGTGGAGGCATTTGAGGAAATCCTAGGAGTACGCGTGATGGTCATCAGCGCTCGCCTAGGCAATAAATTTATTACTGGTCCTAGCAGTGACGGGCGTCCCTGTATCTACGTGTACTTGGTGGACGACGACCACTTTCATGCCATAACAAACATCACTGGGTTTTTTAGCGACTCCTATTTTTGTGAAAAATGTCTCAAACACTATAGTAATAGGGAATATCACCAGTGTGCAGAAAAATGTATAGTGTGCAAGAGGGACCACTGCCCTAAAACGAACAAGACTCTGAGGTGCACAGATTGTAACATGGACTGTAGGTCAGATGATTGTTACAAACAACACAAGAAAGTACCCTTACACAAAAATGGAAGGAGAAAAGGTCAACCCAGTGGGCCTTCCCAGTGTGAAAAGTGGTGGAGGTGTTTCAGGTGTTACAAGGTACTAAGTACGGACATAAGGAAGAAGGAGGACCATGTGTGTGGGGAATACTTTTGTAAGACTTGTAAAAAGTATGTGTTGGACGATCATCAGTGTTATTTAAGAGCGAAAGAATGTAAGGACAAGTTTATACCTAAATATATATTTTTTGATTTTGAGTGTAGTCAGGATGATATGAGTGAGTGCGAGAATGGATACATACCGCAAAAGAAAATAGAATGCGCAGATTGTCAACCATCACAGGTATGTAAGTCTTGTTCTAAGTGTAAAAACTGCAACACGTCATGGTGCGGTAGAACTACGCATCGTCCCAACTTTGTCTTAGCTCATTCGGTATGCCCAAAATGTATTGACAATGAATTGACTGCCAAATCAGCACGTAAGAGATGCGGTAGCCGTTGTAAAAAATGTCAAAAAAATCTGGATGAGAAAGATTTGGGACCTTGTCCAGGGACATGTGGCTTTAGAGAAGTCACTTTCCAGGGACATGATACTGCTGAACAGTTTGGGCAATGGTTATTTACGGAACAACACGAGTACTGCAAGGTGGTTGCTCATAACATGAAAGGTTATGACGGTTACTTTCTGCTAGAGTACCTCGTTGATCAGTCATTACGGCCAGACAAAATTATTTACAACGGGTCCAAGATAATGTACATGACAGTAGAGCGAGACTTACATATCAAGGTAATAGACAGTCTTAACTTCTTACCCATGAAACTGTCAGCATTACCCAAAGCATATGGTTTACATGAATTGAAAAAAGGGTGGTTCCCACATTATTTTAATACCAGAGAGAATCAAAATTATGTTGGGCCCTACCCTGATGCTAAAGATTATGGTTACGATTTCATGGGTGAGAAAGAAAGAAGCGAGTTAGTAGAGTGGTTGAAACAGAGACAGCGTGAAGTTTTTGATTTTAGAAAAGATGTTAGAATATTGTAGAAGTGATGTTGATATATTGAGACAAGCATGTTTGAAATTTAGATATTTGTTAATGAATACAACGGGAGAAGAAAAAGAGGTCATAAATGGAAAGGGAAAGACTGAAAAAAGGTGGTTTGGGGCGGTAGATCCTTTCGACAGTGTTACGATTGCATCAGTATGCATGAATGTGTTTAGAAGTAAATTTCTAGAAGAAAAGTGGAAGGTACAATTGTATGACACTGATGAATGGATCCCAGCCAAACTATGTGAGGGAGTATTGTATGTACTGGTGAAAGATGAATGGGTGAGTGCAGCAAAATTGAAAGTCAAGGGTAAAGAATTTGTAAGCACCCCGATAGCAAAGATTCCTCCCAGTGGATACAAAGAACAATACAGTAAGGTGTCAATTCAGTGGTTAGAGTGGCGAGCGCTTACAGACCATGTACACATTCAGCATGCACTGAATGAAGGTGAAAAAAAGATACCAGGAACACGATACAAATTAGATGGATATTGTGAAGAAACACACACAGCATACGAGTACCACGGATGTGTGTTTCACGGATGCCCTGTGTGTTTCCCAGACAAACGAGAGGACACGTATCACCCCCTCACCAATCAATCACTGAATGAATTGTATGCTCTGACTCTAAAAAAGAAAGCATACCTCGAGCAATTAGGCATGAAGTATGTGTGTATTTGGGACCATGACTTCAAAAAATTAAAGGACGAAAATGAAGAACTCAAAGAATGCATTGCACAATTAGATGTAGCTGACCGATTAGATCCAAGAGAGAGTTTCTTCGGAGGGTGCACTAATGCCAGTCAACTCTATTACAAAACCAAAGAACATGAACAGGTCAAATACGTAGACTTTACAAGTTTGTACCCTTGGGTGAACAAGTATTGTCGGTATCCCGTAGGTCACCCCAAAATCTTGACCAAAGACTTCGGGAAGCTTGAGGAGTATTTTGGTATTGCCAAAATAAAGACATTACCCCCGAGAGGGCTGTATCATCCAGTCCTCCCCTATAGATCAAATGGCAAACTGAAATTTCCTCTATGTCGTACCTGTGCGGATACCGAGAATCAAGATTCATGTACATGTTCTTCTGAAGACAGGGTTTTAATTGGCACGTGGTGCATCCCCGAGATAAAAACGGCTCTAAGACTGGGTTACACACTAGAAAAAATATATGAAGTATACCATTGGGAGGAAACAACACAGTATAATCCTGAGACGGGTGATGGGGGGGGGGGGTTATTCGCCAAGTATATCAACACGTTTTTGAAATTTAAGCAAGAGGCGAGTGGCCCTCCTGATTGGGTCAAAACGAAACAAGACATGACAAAATACATGGAAGATTATCATAAAAAAGAGGGTGTATTGCTGGATCAAAACAGCATTGTAAAAAACCCTGGCAAAAGAGCTCTGGCCAAACTTTGTCTCAATAGCTTTTGGGGTAAGTTTGGACAGAGACTCAATATGCGTCAAACCAAAATATATCACGAGAGTCAAGCAAACTTATTTTTTCAAGTATTTTCTGATCCTACAAAAGAGCTTCTGAACTTTCATATACTCTCAAATGATATGATACAAATAGAGTGGATTTATAAACATGACTTTCACCCCGAAGACAACGAAACAAACATTTACTTGGCGACCTTTACAACATGTTGGGCCCGATTAAAATTGTACAGTGTGCTCGAAAAGTTGAATAAAAGAGTGTTGTACTACGACACGGACTCTGTCATTTACGTGAGTAGACCCGGAGAGTTTGATCCTCCCTTAGGGGACTACTTGGGTGAGTTGACGGATGAACTGGAGCAAGGAGAGCATATTGTAGAATTTGTGTCAGGAGGTCCAAAGAATTACGCATATAAGACCAGTACCAACGAGGAAACATGTAAGGTCAGAGGGTTTACTTTGAACTACACTAATAGCAAACTAATCAATTTTGAAGCCGTGAAAGCTATAGTAACAGATTCAAAAAGTAGTTCAAATATTGTTGTAACCAACCCATGTAAAATATGTAGAGACAAAAGAAAGAGGAAATTGTATAATAGAGAAGAAAAGAAAAGTTATCAAATGGTGTATACAAAGCGAAGGAAACTAGACAATTATGACACTGTACCATATGGATATGACTGATGTAATTTTTTTTTTTGTTCGTGGGTTGTTCAATGTCAATCATTTTTCAAAAAAAGGTGTTAGTCATTTTTCAAAAAGTGTCACTCATTTTTCAAAAAGTGTCACTCGTTTTTACGTTTTTATACTTTTACAGGTAAATTCCCATAGGGTCTGTTTCAAAAAGTGTCACTCATTTTCCTAAAAGTGTCACTCATTTTCAAAAAAGTGTCACTCATTTTCTTAAAAGTGTCGCTTATTTTTCTAGATACCAACTGTTGTTTATTTTATTTGTTAACGTGATAATTGTATTGCTTATAAATAAAAAATTGTAAGAATGAGTTTCTTTTTGTGTTTTGAGTTAATCTAACGTAAGAATATGACAGAAACTCCCGAAAAAGAAACGTTTTTACGTTTCCCTAAACCTGACGAAGAAAGCCATAGTGACAAGTGGCATTTACTGGGCACCCGTGTCCCCCAAGCAGAGATTGTCTACTTTTGTCAGATGATCATAGTGTACATCATTATTATTACGTCCATCATTAACCTATCAGTGCAAAACGGGTCGACCGAGCTTTGGGTATCACTCTTGAGTAGCAGTATCGGGTACGCTTTGCCTAACCCTAGACTTAAAAAATAATGGCCGTCCCTCTTCCATTCGAACCATGTTCTAGTATGTGTATTAGCGGACAAACTGGTAGTGGTAAAACCCAATGGGTGTACCGCTTTTTGAAACAAGTAAACCTCATGTACGGACGGGACCCCCCTTCTCATATTCTCTATTGCTACGGTATCCACCAAGACTTGTTTGATGTCATGGAGAGTTCCATTCCAAACTTTGACAGTAAGCAAGGACTACCTACTGCAGAAGAATTGGATGACTTCACAAGAGACAAAAAACACAAGTTAATCATTTTAGACGACCTAATGCACGAGGTCATGCGGAGTAAAGAAATGGAGTTACTGTTCACCCAAGGCTGCCATCACAGAAAAGTATCGGTGATTATGATCACACAAAACTTATACCCTGGGGGTAAACATGCCAGAACTATAGCTTTGAATACATGGTATCTGGTGCTTATGAAAAATATTCGTGACATATCTCAAGTAGGAGTGCTAGGACGGCAGCTTTATCCCGGTAAATCCGGAGTGTTTATGAAGGCTTACGAAGATGCCCTTAATACGAGACACGGTTATTTCATAGTGGACATGTCCCCTTACTCCGACGACAAGTACCGTTTAAGGACTCGTATATTTCCCAACGAAGATCCTATTGTGTACCGTTTGACGTAAGAATGGAAATAAATAGCTTATAAGAATACAATATGGTAGAACTAATTAAACAGCAACGTCACTTTTTATATTTAGTGGCCAACACTACAGCCGACCAGAGAAAAGCGCTTTTAAAAACTATTACCCGTCAACAGCTAAGGGCGCTTAGTCAAATTGCGTACAACATTATCCGGTTCAAAGGTAGATTGACACTTACGGAAAAAGCCACCTTAAAGAGGCAGAGACGCTTTATTTACTTGCTTGGAGATCGTAACACGGGGTTTGTTAAAAAGAAGGAAGCTATCCAACATAAACAACGTATTATCCATACATTGGTGAAGATTGCTTCAGCCTACTTACAACCCGTATTACAGTAATGGAGAAATATGTATTAGTGCCTTTCGAAAAGTTTGAGCGATTGAAAAAACTATCTGGGAGACAAGATGATCAGCAGAGAGAGGAAAGGGAAGATACCTCGAAAAAGAAGAATAAGAAATTAACACTATTTCCTCCGGGACTTAGAGAGAAGAAACGAAAGAAAGATATAGACTGGATTTCTTATTGAATAACGACTCGACAATTTCATGATTTTATATTTTTATTAACAGAATAATACAATAAAAGTATAAAAGAAGGCATGAGTCATTGTGTGTGTGTGTTTTTTTTTTTTATTATTTCCCTCCGTATTTATTGTATATACACATTTCTCGCTTTATCGATTGTAAGTATTTCTGGAAAAGTAGCGTACAGCAACAATGTCACACTCTCTGGTAAAGGTTTAGCAAATTTGATTTCCAAACGGCAAAGACCTCTTCTTTTTGTGTTGAAAGAATAGTAGGGATCGATATCCAGCACATATAGGCAGTATCCTTGCTTGTACTCTTTGTATGTGATGTTGATATCATTTCTACAGGAAGTGAGGGTCTGATAACAGTCGGTGAAATGATTTCCTTCAAAATTAGGTTGCAAAGGTTGCGATGGTACGGATTGGCCATCAACGAAGAAACCGAGGTAACTGCAGTCGTAATGTTTCAGGTTGAATGGGTTTGTTTTGTAGTCTCCGTTATATGAAACGCTCGCAACCGTCCCTATGATGATTTTGTTTGGCACCCTACCTTGAAATATATCGTCTGCGTGAAAACTATATTGTCCTTGCGCTATCGAGGTTGTTTTTATCTCTGAGCGGAAATAAGGGTACATAGCGGGAGTGTCCTGAATCATTTTGTCGTGAGCCAGAAGCAAATCGTTCTGTAACCGCTGAATACAGAGCTTGAAACGGGCGTCAACGATTTGCACCTTGTAATTCGGAGTAAACGCATCTGTAATGATTCGAAAGGCATCGGATGCTTGCCAAAATTTAAGCCCCATTTGCACTCCGTTAATAAGCAACTTGGGTTGTTGAAACAAGTCCACCGGGATACTTCCTTCCAGATCTATAATTTTACCACCCTTGGTCTTTTCATATCTTTGGAATAAACCGGTATTTGATCCAGTTTTGGGGTCGCTATCGTCCAGATTCCGATAATCCTTGTAGAATAATTGACTGGTCAGAAAAGCTTCCTGTATAGATTGATTGGTATTTAATAAGGTGTCAATGTAGGTCTTATACGGATGCGTGGTTCCGCTATTCGGGAGTGGTTTTTGTTGTAAATGAATGTCCAGCTGTCTGAAAATGGTGTGCAAAGGTAAATTGATAAGTCCCAGCGTATCATCTTCTGACACGGGTGTACCGTCTTGTAAAGCGAGTCTCAATTTCACCCTCAATTTACATTCCTTCAAGTTGATGTAGGCGCTGGCCTGTGGCGGTATATTAAATTCCAAGCTCGATGAAGAATCGGTTACCGGATTAATGGGTCGGAATTCGATCCAATCTTTCGATAACAAGGACGAATCTTTTGGGATCGGATTAAATAACGATAATTCTTCACTGTGCTGAATTTTACTATTCATGCTAATTTTTCAAAACGCCCAGTCGGGATCTTTGCGATACGTTTTGAGTCTTCTTACGCTTGATATTCTTACGATCTTCGTCAACACCGTTCTTACGTTTTATTTGAGATTTTGCCCTATCAACTACTTCGGCTAATGGGCTCACCATTTTTACCTGAGGAGTTTTGACTTTTTCAAGTTTTTCTTCCATATCTCGCAGCAGTTTATTCTTTTCTTCTAGTATTTTCTCCAAATTCCTTATTTGATCTGGGATGTGGTCTTTCGGTTTAAAATAATCAATCCAATACTCCACATCTTCTTTGTACGGAACCCACTTCTGTAGTTTTGAATCAAAGACGTCTATGGAACCCATGATTTCTTGAAATGAAGGACACAGTGAAAATCGTTCGAATTCAAATCAATCGGTTTTAAATCTTCGCCTTTTAACGACAGCCTAATAGTGTTAAATTTCTTGACACTCACGGGTCTTTAACGTCGATGAAGACATTCCGTAAATTTAAATTTCTTGTATCTTGTTTCGATTTCTATATTGGTGAGAACGGGTTGTAACTTATTCCTGACAAACGTTTCCTCTATAATGTCACAATTCAAATACAACCGCTTACTTTGAGGTGTAAAGTCGCAGGTCAATGACGATTCTACCAGAGCACATAACCAACTTCCTTCTAAAATATAGTCCTTAGAAAACTGGAACAAGAAATCTGCGTTATTCTTACGTATATCGATAGATTCTGCGGAATTTAAATACAAGTAAAACTCTGTCATTCTTCTCTCCTTGTTCTCAATTGGTCTAGTATAGTAGGAATGAGATAAACTGGGCGTAATAAAATGGGTATAAATGAATGAAATCGTCGAAGTAAAGTCTTCTTACGGGTTGATGAAACGTTATTTGAGCATAGTGTGCGTAACAATAGTCTCCTTCTTTCAAAAACTTGAACATCTCTTCTCATTGGATTAATGACTCCATTAAGTATACGTTTTGCCACCTCGATGATAGCCTTTAGTTGACGATTCGTTAAATTCTGCAGTAAATTCTTCCTTACCGTTGTTTCGGTCTCTTGTATGTGAAGTAATAAAGCGATTTGTAAATAGACTGTAGAGTGTTCCATGATTGAATCGGTTAAAATACTCATTCCTTCTTACGCGTATAGAGTTCGAGTTCAATTAGTGTGGGACAAACAATCTCGTCCTCTTTTTGTGAAGAGGTTACACCCGTTATGACCACTTTCCCTGTATGAAAACAACAAAAATGCACCCCTTCCCTTTTAAAGTTAAGAGAAGGAAATAACTGGGGTTCGTATACGACATCTTTATCGACAGACAAACGCTTCAAATCCAAATCCGAACTGAGGGTATGGCTCATAGACATGGTTAAAAGTTTCACGTCCGATAAATTCACTGGATATCCACAATTCTGTATCAGTCTCGCATATTTCCGTATTCGTTCGTACCCCTCTCTTTTACTCGAAACTTTGCCGTTACAGTTGATAATACCGTTAGAAAACACTAAACAGTTTCCTCCAGCTTTTCTGTGTTGCCATATCAGTCCGGGAAATCGTGCTGGATCATACCGTACATTCGTTATTTTGGAGCAGAGTTGTCTTAAATCAATAGGACAGTTGAGTTGAGCGCTGTAAAGCACGTTTGTGATGATCATGATCGTTTGACTGTCTAGACATAAATGATAGAACATTGCTAGTTTTCAGCATCTTTTTATATTCTCGGTTGTTTACGAGTATTGCTTAATATCAGTTTCCGGTATCCAGCTGTCATACTTTTTTGGCCAGTGTAACCAGCGCACCAGGACTTCCTGTTTCTTATTGCGTGTCCTTCTTTTCAAAATTTTTTCGATGCTAAAGTCGGTACCGTCGTCAACGTTTATGGCTTGTAATTCTTGTTCGTAAAATGTACCATCAATTTCATCGTTGTCCCAGTCTACTAACGTGTAAATTGGAAGTCCTTGTCTTTTGAAACGTGATCTGATTTTGAAAATCTCCCCTGTCCATTTTTGCGAGTATTCTCTGTCAAATACGGACCTGATGTGTGACAATCGTACAGTCTGGCCGATTTTATATTTGAATTTTTTTATAACGGGCTTTTCCCCTTTGCTTCCTTTGGTTCTAATGAGATACTGTTGAAGACGACTTTCCCCTTCATTTTTCACGGAAATTGCTGCTGGGTTTTCTCCAAGACTCCTGTGGTGAGTGTGATTGTAACTATGTACAAAATCCTGTAAAATGTCAATGTATCTACTAGTTCTGTTTTTGAGCAGGTATCGAAAAATCTTGTGTTTTAGCGTTTTAATAACTCTTTCCGCGTAATTTGCTTTTGTTTCCGTATTATATGCGTACATATGATGTATACTTTGACTATTTAAATATTTATTTACTTCTTTACTTCTAAATTCCATTCCTCTGTCCGTACGAATTGTGTTTGGCTTTTTGGGGCCTGTCAGTATACGTTTCAATGCCATGACTACATCAGCGCCTCGCTTACTCTTAACAGGTTGAGCATAAAGAAAACGAGAAAATACATCGATAACAATCAAAATGTATTTCACACCTTCGTTATGCTTCTGTAAATTGGCCATGTCCATAAGATCCATGTCCCATTGACTGTCGATGCCATTTACAATCACCCTGGAACGTTTAAAGCGGCGTCTAGCACCCCTGGTCAGAGAATACGCTTCTTGATTCTGCAACCATTGGCGTATTCTGTGCCTGCCAATTTTGTATTTACCCTCGTCTTTAACATGTTGATAGAGTTTTTCAGGACCACCATAGCTAGCGGGAGATTTTAAGTCAAAATACAAAGAAGACAAATATTGTTGCCAGTCAGACATGTTTATTTATTACATAGACATCCATACATTCTTACTACATCAAATAGAAATAGTAAATAGAGAGGTTTCTTTCGTTTTCTATATACAAGCCAACGAGCCTTTCAACACCCTCCGCGGCGTCTCTTCGCAATTGTCTGTATTTCAACCACAATTCGAAGTGTTTCATTGTTGTCACAAATATAAGAATGAGTCCGAACATGTTCACATCGGTTTTAGAAAAAGGCTGAATTCAAAGCACTCCAGTTATATGTAGAACCGTCACGGGACAATCTTCCATTGGTAACAGACGCGTTTCGTTGTGTATCACACCTTGAAGTGATTTGACTCGTGTATCCCGTCATTTTCAAATATATACAGGACGGAGACCATTTCTCGTGCTCTTCCCGAGGATCGTCCTTTTCCTCCCATGACATTATGTTGACACCACAGGCAAAACACGTCACTTTATCCGCAGTACCGGTGTAAAAGAAGCCCGCTTTTGCTAATGACCATTTCTCAGGCTTTATTTGCTTCGACCAGTGCTCATACGTTTGTAGTCTATCTTCACATAACATCAAGGCTGGCTTCGAATATGCAGTCACTTTTGTAGAATCTTTGAACATGGTGCTTATTAATGTGATGTTAATTCTGTCAATCGCGCCTATTTACCAGTTTCCGTTATCGTTAGGGTTACATTCAGAACACCGCAACGCCCCTAACTGGTTCATATGATCACTTTGAAGGTAACAGGGAATGACAGCGTCCAACTCGGGTAGATTCCTACCAATCTCTGACACGTGTTTTTTAAGAGAGTTATATTCAGCGGGTCTTAAGCAGATACCCTTTTTGGTCGGTACCACTTCATTGTCTGGTTTCCAATACTGTCTTATATCTACACAAACGCTGTTTTCACCGATACTGCAATAAACGTTTCCTCCTAGGTGAGCGCTGTATGCTTTTTTACCGTGTAATGCTTGATCAACAAACTCAGAGGCATCTACCAAATTCTTCCATCTCATAAGCGTAAGACTAATGCCTTTCTTAGTAGGTATGTCTTCCTGCCATTCCCTGATATCGACTCTCAGTTCACCCCTCCATTCACTGACCTGTACGTAGCGTTCGTTACCGAGACTAAATTTACATCTAACCATGTTGCTGATTCGAGTGTCAAAACTCTTATGACTCCAAACACGAAATTCAGCTTTCTAATATAGTCACAAAGTCTCTTCTGATTGGTCAGTTTGTTTTTTCCATCTGACCAATTGATTATTCGCTTTGTCTGAATTTTTGCAGACGATATTATACAATCGCGCCAGACATCACGCATTTTAATCAGCGGAAAGCGACCTATTTTGTAAGAATATCGACATTTTCTCATGCATTTTTAATGAGAGGCGAATGCTTTGTCTGAATTTTTGCAGACGATATTATACAATCGCGCCAGACATCACGTGGAAGAGTGTCGGCATTTCTCAAACATTAAATCATTTTGATATGCGACTCTGTCAGGAGAGTATCGAAAGGTCTCATGAATTATAAAAAAAAAAAAATCAGAATTTCTAAGAAAGCTAATGATCAAACCAACAGGGAATTTTATATTATGCCACCGCTATTTGGGGATCGTAGTAAGTTTTTCGCAAACTTTTCCATGTAGAAGCGAGGACCTAAAAGCTGAGCTCTTAAATAGCTAGCGTGCAGGACTTGAGATGGGTCGTGGCTTCGATCCCTGGCTAGGTCGAGGACTGAAAATTGTGAAACCATTTATTTCTCTACCACAGCTGACCGTAATAATGGTTATGTGAGACAGCAGTCAGTGACTTGGAAAGAAAATGATGCCCTGGTAAAAGATACTGCTGGAAAGCATGTATAGGTGCACTGGCCGCAGCGACTTAAGTGCAACAAAAATGTTGAAAACGGCGTTAAACACCATACGATTTTATTCATTAAAGTCAATACAAAACCTAGACTTTGAATGGTAAGGGGGGTAAAAGCGTTCACAGACAAAAGCATTTTTAGTAGAGCAACCTCTTTGAGAGAAAGTTCTCATGCATTTTCAATGGCGAATGCTTTGGCTGAATTTTCGGTTCTATACAATCGGGCGCCGGCCTGATCGGTCAAAACGCGCCAAAACACGCTTGGAATTGTCATCTAGCCTCGGCAGGTGGGAGGCAACGAAAGCCAGACAAAAGGTATGCAAGATTACGTCATATTGCCACAGACAGTCTGACCTCCAACAGACAAAGGCCTCTAACAATAGTCTGAACTGTCAAAGACAAAGGCCTGGCCCCTATAGTGCCGCAGGCAATTTGACCTGCATAGTGCCATAATTACTACTGATAGAAACATTGAAGCATCTTAAATCCACCATGAATTTCACTTTTATTTACATTTAATCAAAATGTGTCTTTAGCATCAGCGTCTGGAAAGAGTCGATTTTCTAACCGAGTAATGGTTAGAACCATCTTTTTCATTTTATTTCTCCACTGGTCAGTCTTCATCACAGCTAGAAAATCTTTGCTTGAGATCACTTTCTTGTGCAAGTCAATGACTTCTGGTGAAATGTTGGAGATTCTTATTAGGTCCTCCCAAGATTTTAAAATGGCATCCTCATCAATGACTTTTAACATGTCGTCAAAGTATATATCTAGCTTATATTCATCATCGTCGTTTCTGTTCCAGTCATCATTCATCAGACAGTCATGCTGGGTTTGGGATGGATGATCGATCTCGCAATCGTAACAGCTTCTTTTCATGGTCACCGCTTTCACTTCACATAAGGCTTTCGCATAAACAAAGTCAAAGTATGAACCCATCAACAAAACACTAGCTGACGTATTTGTTGTGTGATTCAAAGGCGCACTGCTCGTTTCCCATTCACCTTCATCACAAAGAGTCGTCATAGAGTCCGATCTTTTCACTCTTTTCACCCCTTTACCGCACCCACTGTCTGTTGTATCTACGAACTGAGCCATCTGAACGTGTGTTTGGTGTCACAGCTAAACAAAATGTGATACTTTCCCAAACACAAACACCGCTTTTATACAGAGATCAGGCTGTTATTTTCAAATATTGTAACGGTTAATTCAAATTTCGCGGGTATTTTCAAAATGTATAACGTTTTTTTTTAAATCCATAACCGTTGTACCTTTATTTGGCGGGTATTTCTCAAACATTGTAACGGTTAATTCAAATTTCGCGGGTATTTTCAAAATGTATAACGGTTTTTTTTAAATCCATAGCTGTTGTACCTTTATTTGGCGGGTATTTTTTTAAATATTGTAACGGTTATTTCTAATCTACTTCAGGTTATAATGAGTCCGCTCTTTTGAAGTCCAACAACGGATACGGAGAATTCCAGAGGTTCCATGAAGTCTGCCTATTAGTTAGATGATCTTCATTTGAATTACATTGTACAGTCATTTTCAAAAATAAACAATAATGTGAAGAACGGTCTTTGTGTTCCTTAATTGGATCATCATCTTTTTTCCATTGATGAAGTCGAAGTGAACATGAGAAACACTCGACAATGTCACTCTTTCCTGTATAATAAAACCCGGCTGATGCAAGTTGGTACTTGTTAGGTTGTATTTGAGAAGACGATGATTCGAACGTTTTTAATCTATTTTTATAAAATTTCATATCAGGAGACTGAAATTCGAGGTTTTTCATTTCCATTATTGCCTCTGTTGTCTTTGCTGTCCTTCCAAAAATGAACACAGAAGTAGAATACTCTCTTTTAAATCACACAAACTTTCCAAAAATGAATAAGGAAGTGACATCGATTGATTGTCTTTCCTCAAACTTAGACGAATGCCCTTCCTAGTGTGTCTTACTGACAAGGAAAATTTGTCATCTATATAACATGTAATACTTGCATTGACTGGTGACCAGATCACTTGTTGTAAACCATAGCTTTTCAGAAAGTCCAGTGAGTTCTCTGTAAAGGTTAACTGAGCTTGGGTCATAGTAACAGTATTACAACCAAACCCAGTGATGGAAACAATTATTTGAAAGTAACTTCCTTCAATGTGTCTGGTTGTAATATCGTGTGTTGAACTCTCTGTAATAAATCCGCTGACCTAGAAACTGATGTTCATGGTTCCTACTATTACAAAGGACTGCTGCTAGCAGATGCCTGGGATACACACGCTTAACTGACTCAATTTGTTCAATGCTGTACCCTAAATGTATGGCAAAGAAACACCAGTCACTTCCCAACTCTCTCAAATAATTCAAAACAATGTCAGATATGTGACTTCCCATTTTCATAAAGATCGTCATGCATATAGGTTACTGATCTCGTTTAGTTTTCGGATTCTCGCATCTCATTCGTCACAGCGTGTAGAATATATTGCAGTCTGGTTAATCTCGGTATTATGGCATGGTACCTTTTTAATAACCTTTTTTTCCTACCCAAAGACACAGAAACGCTCGCTAAAGCTCGCAAAACATCTCTAAAACGACGAAAATAACGTCTGTCGTATTGTGACATTGGGATCTTACCCAATAAAAGTTCGCTCGCAAACACTTCAATGATCTCCATCTGATAAGGAGACATGTCGTCAATTAGACGTTTTCTTTCCGATTTATTTTCTCTGTTTAAATTCAAAACAAATGTCGCTTCTGAAAGAATTCTGGACTGCGGCATTATGCGAGGTGATTAATCAACTAAACTATTATTCTTTACGCTAGCATTTACATAACTCAATTTTGATCTGTCATGATTTCGCGGGAAAAGTTTCCCGAACTTTTTTTAAAAGACCTAACCCTGTCTTCCACGATCCGTCATTTAAGCGCCATTATGAGCGGACCCGTCGCTATCCGTTAAAGATGGCCGCCGATAGAACTTACTCGACTGAATGGGTGGATCTGTCATGATTACGCGGGAATAGTTTCCCGGACTTTTTTAATGACCGCCATTTTGAACTGATCCGTCAAATCCGTCCAAGATGGCCGCGGGTTGATTATTTTTATACTACTAATACACATGGATTCAGGCTCATAGAAATATGTTGCAATAACAATATATTCATTCTTAACGGTAGATTATTTAAAGATAAAAACCGCGGGATTTTTACCTTTCGAGACCTATCCGTTATAGATTGTTATATCTAGTGCCGACTGTCTCAAGCACGTTACAAATTTTGAAGTGATCGAAACCGACGCGCTGTTCTCTGACGGTCATTGTGCAATTTCTTGGGAGATGCAATATTTTCTACCCAAATCAAACTTTATCGAAACCCAAGCAAATCCCAAACATGCTGTCTGGGACACTACATTGAGTAACGATTTCAAAAATAACATCAACATTAATGACTTAAACTTATTAAATGAACAAATTAACGACGTTCGCGACAGTTTCCATTATCACGCTTCGTGTAACTACCACGCTCACCTTTTTACACGAAACGGTGAGCACCTAACACAGTTGATCCTACCAAACTTGTCAATGTCTTCAGAATGGATAATCAAATCCCTTATTGAACACGAGACATAAATGGGTTGAATGTACTGTCCACTTGCAGATCAGTCATCTAGCTTCTATTGGCGGATCGTCGGTAGAGAATGTGGGGGAACGGATATTAAAATACATGGTTGCGAATCCATAGGCGGAACAATATAATTGGACTGGCTCCAAGAGCAAGGCAAAGTTTGGAGTACTTAGAATTCCAACACTCGTGAAAAGTAAGTTGATGTGGAGACAGGTTAAGTGTTGAACATGTACACATTATAAGCTTATAGCAACTAATTTTTAGCTCGGCTGTTTTCGAAGAAAACGTCGAGATATTGTCATAGCCCTGTCGTCGTCGTGCAAAAACTTTGACATTTTATAATATCTCTTTCATTACTGAAGATATTTACTTGAAAGTCGGACAAGTTGCTAACTATGAAAAGACGAACCCGTACCTGCGAGGCATGTAACTCTAAAAATACTTTTGACACAATTATGCTCCTTTTTCGACTTAGAAATTTTACTGAAAATCGATCTTTTTGTAGCATCTCTGTCATTCTTGAAGATATTTACTTGAAACTTGGACAAGTTGTTAACTATGAAAAGAGGAATCTGTACAGGCAAGGCAGGTAACTCTAAAATATTTTTGACACAATTATCGCCCTTTTTCGACTTAGAAATTTTTACTGAAAATGGACCTTTTTCGAATACCTCCGTCATCATTGAAGCTATTTACTTCAAACTATGACTTATTGTTTACTATCAAGGCACCCGCATGCGGTGCTCTTGTTTTTTATGTCCCCCCCCCCCAGTGGAGGGGGACATATTGTTTTTGGTGTGGATCCCGTCGGCGTCGGCGTAGCCTCTTGTCTGCACTCTACCTCCTGAATGAACGGATGGATTTTGACCAAACTTACACAGATACATCATTGGGTGGGGGAAAAGTGCTGATTATATTTTGGTGACATTGACTTAGTTTTCAAGGTCACAGGGGATTAAAACGTCAAATTTTAGGCCAAAAACGCTTGTCTGCGCTCTATCTCCTGAACCAATGGATGGATTTGGTTCAAACTTGGTACATAATATAAGTGGGATGGTCTTGAGAAATGATTAGAATTTTGGTGACCTTGACGTAATTTTCAAGGTCACCATGTACTTACACCGTTAAAAATAAGCTTGTCAGCTCTCTATCTCCGGGACCAATGGATGGATTTGGATCAAACTTAGTACACAATATAAGTGGGACGGTCTTAAGAAATAATCAGATACCACATTTCTACCCACATAGACTGTGACGTTCATGCAATGATCATATACTTTGGAACCAGTACAGGTATTAACTTAGTTTCGGTTTGAACAATGATGCCCAAATCTAAAAACGACCAGCCGCTTGCACTAGACCGGACCCATCTAGGCTCTCGTTTACACTGAAGCCGAGGCCGAAGCAGTGTGTTGGAGAGCTGGAGATCCCTGGGCTCCCATCAACTGCCAGGACCCTCTTTTCCAGCTCACGAGTCTCCACCGACGGCAAACAGGCGGGTCCATTGGTGGGGTTTTACCACTCCACAGGACTGGCAGCCGGCGAATTCTACCCCCCGTCCGGCTGGGGGAGGCTGAAGTCGGGTGTCAAAAACTAGGTCACTTAGTCAAAACTAAGAAAACCCTGATGTGCAGTCTAGATGACACACGTTCAGTCAGATACTGTTAAAATTCAATCAGAATGTTTGTGTTGTTGATATCTCAAACAAATTTAAATTGGGACATTTCTTGTCAAAAAGTAGGTCACTTGGCCGAATTTTAGAAAAAAAAACAAACTTGCGAGCAGTCTAGAGGCTACATTTTCAGCCTGGTACTCTTGAAACTTTGTCAGAATGTTTGCCTTGTTGATATGTAGGACAAGTTTGAATTTGGACACGTCTTGTCAAAAAGTAGGTCACCTAATCTCATGTTTAGCATCATCACGAGAGGTTCTCTGCAGCTTTATCAACCCCTGAAGACTTTACTCAGGTGAGCGCTTTAGGGCAAATGGCCCTCTTGTTTCGTAAGAGTCTCTACCCACGGCAAACAGGCGGGTCCATTGGTGGGGTCTCACCACTCTGCAGGACTGCAGCCGGCGAATTGTATCCCCGTCTGGCCTAGGGAGTAAGCTAGGTTTACTATTTTGTACAATAGCATAGATCCGATTGTTATCTATCAGTGATGGCCATAAATTCTATGTTTTATGAACTGAAAATAAAACGTAATCCTTGGCACACTTTAACCCCTTCTCTCACAGAAATGATTTTTGACGAATCAATAATCAACCTCTTTTAAGAAATAGTGTGGGAGAAGAAGAAATTGCACACAACGAGCAATTTTCTTTTTTTACATGTTTTGCAAAAGCGTACCTCCATTCACCGTATCTCTAATTTTACATCTTTGAAGCTCTTAAATTAGAAGTGTTTTTTTGCTGCTGCATAGAATGTAAACTTGACAGGTTTTCATCAGACACTTGTCAAAGGTTATATTTATCTATGCACGAGCCAATTCTTGCTCCCGCTCGGCCAGGTAGCTCTGTGGTTAGCGTCTCTGACCCGTGACCTGCCGGTTTGTAAGTTTGATACCTGGTTGAGGCAATTTGTCTTTCCGGCAATTTTTGCCTCTCACCTCTGATGCATGATATGACCTCGGCTGTTAAAACGACCAGTTCTTGTGCGGAGTGGCTCTGTCCACACATATTTCGACAGAACATCTATAGGTAAGAGAAAATAGGCTAACCCATTATTGTCATTTTTGTAATAAGCCATGTTGGCGGTATCCATATCCCATTGATAATCCACATAACCAGTTTCGAATCTTAGATCTTCCCAGAATAAATTTTCCTACCTTTCGAACGGCTCTGTATAATCTGTATAACAGATATAGATAAAGCTTATACATACCACTATATATTTTTGTGATGTAGAGAGTATCAGAGTGACAGTTCATAAGACCACCAAAATAGCATGTTTATCTTGAAAATCATTAATAGGTTAAAAATTTGATTTATACTGTATCAGAAATAGAGTAATGAACTCCTACCGGCCGCTACATGTGGTAGCTACAATTTTATCACAATCTTTACTTCTGCTCCAGTAAAGCAATTACCAAAAATACTGTTGGGTATTCTGCATGCAACAGCTATTTGAATCCGAAAATGATAAGATTCCGATTTGTATTCAATCATTACTGCTTGATACATATTTTCAGAATACAGCTTTATAATACCAGTGTTTAAAGTAAGTCGCGCCTAACTGCTTTTAGTCAGTTATAACATTGTAGAAAGTAGAGAGTATTTAAATTTGAACTATTTCATCTACTTTGCTAAGTACATGTATTGTTAAAGATTCGTGTGTTGCAAAATTAAAGCTTAGTATGAAGGTGTAGATGTTTTGTTATGCCTTTATGAAGAGTTTGTTCACTCTTAATTACAGTTAAAACATCTCGGTGTTTATCATAAAATTGTACACGCACACTATAAACTAAGACATAACACCATGAAAACTATTCGAAATGAAATATTGCAGAAAATATGCCACATGTGTGCTCTGTATTGATGTTATAGTTTGCTGTATGATGCCAGTTTTGCAAAAGGTAGAAACATTATTTCAGCCATGTTATGGCAGCCAGTGCATTTATCCATTATTTAGTACTCATACTCTTTAAAGTGTTTAAGGCTTTAATAAGGAGTACGAGTATTATTCAGTACAACTTCCTTTTCCATAGGGTTAAGTAACTGGCCAGTTTGCCACAAAAAACTGGAAATTATGTTAATTGAAGGTAGAGGAATTAATAATTTTACGGTAACTATTGTCAATCCTCTATTACAGTTTGGCCAAACAGAGAATTGAAGTAAAGACCTCTGTATTACAAGCATTTTTGCTATCGCATCAGGTGCTGGGCTAGGCTAAAATCATTCATACATTTTTTTTCTATGTCTGAAGCGGCAAAACAAGTAGCACCAAATGCACAAAGAGCATCTTTACCTGCATCTACCTTTGGGAAACCCGTGAAAGGACTCCACAACCTGTACCAACTACAAGCTCTGAAAGAACACGTAATTCAGGATATACATATGTCGATCAGAATTATAAATCATTGTTTGAGCATTCAACTTGTATCAAAAACATAGTAATCTCGATCATCTGTTAACATATTTGCATATAAGTCAGAAAATGCAGGAGTCGGGAAAATTTCTTATTCATGCAAGAAATTTTGACCCAATCACAAACTTTACAGATGTAATAGTACTAGATAAATACAGAAAAGTAAATAATTGAGAAAGACACCTTTGTAAGTACGATGACAACCCTTCTTTGGCCATGGAACTTGGACATCTTCTGAAGAAATGCATCGAAATCAAGAAGCCAGGAAATGAAAAGACTGCAAAGATGCTGACGATTTCCTGTCTTTAATCAAAGCGCTGAAAGCACCGATGTGGCATTTGTCAAGGAAGCCATCGTGTGGAATTGATAATTTGAAGTAAACGAAAAATGTTGCCTTGAATGTTAACATATCAATCAACTAAAAATTTGTCAGAAAGCAGTTGTTAATAATTTTAACCCTTATCCTGCTATTTATGTCCTGAAATGTCCTTGGCAACCAGTGAAAATGAAAATATTGTTGCAAGTCTGTGCAGTTTTATCTTTATTTGCACTGTTGGGTTTTAATTTATAATATCATACCAACGATCCAGTAAAAATGAATAAATGCTTGCACTAATTTGAATATCGGCTCTGCAATTTGCGGAAGTTGATGCAACCAAATTCAAACTGCTCTCACCAATGGACTTGTAAGACCATATACTGAAGCAGCCCCTGGCTTTGGAAGAATGTTGTGTACTGGTAAGGAAATACCAGGAACACAGGTGTGCTGTGTGTTGCAAAATACTGTATTTTATCATATTGAAACACCAAAATGTAAGTTAAATTTGTGGCTTCAATAAGTAAAAAAAAGACATTACAGAAAAACAGTTTTATTTGATGCTTATCATAGCATAACAAGAAAGAACTGAAAAAGGATTTATGTCTGGTATGACATTTAAACTACATTCTACCATAATTCAACAAGAGTAATCATCAGCGATAAAGATTTTTGTGTACACATAAAGAGTGAACAAGACTTCAACCCTTAATGAAAACAAAAAATGACGACTTCGAAGATATCAATAAAGGTATACTGTTCATAAAGCAAATAGTGACCAATAGAAACCAATGAAGTCTTATATGTTAAAATGCATCTAAATGTAATTCATACCATTTTTGAAAGTATTCCAATTACTGTCAAGAAGACAAATTGTCCTTGTATGATCAATCCAAATGTTAGTTTCTGGCACAAAAAGGAATTTTGTAACCTGGAAAAAAATAAACAAGAGCTAGAACTACCTGGCAATTTTTGGCCTAGTTTCATCATTCAATTTTTGCCTGCAAGTAACACTTCAACCAATAGTTTAATAACATACTGTCATGTTCACAATGTATTGCATTATTTTAATAGGTATTATTTATATTTAAGTACTACAGCCATTGTTAGTTACTACCAGGCCTTAAGTTAAAATGTTTAATAATACTGCTACCGGTATGAGGTTATTTCTTTGTAGTAGATACAGATTAACAGAGGAAAAAAATCCTTTTACCTTTTACTACATGGCAAAGTTTTCGCCTACATAAAATTGAAAGCATTTGCAGATGACAACTTTAATATTTTTTCATAAGATAGATATTAAATAGGTATAAACATAGTGTGAAAAGGAGAAAATGCTGGTTACCAGCATTTTCTCCTTTTCACATGTTGAAAAACACTGAGGGTAGATATTTAAACACACATAACAAGCAATTTCTCTTTCGACGTCACCTACCGTATCTCACAAAATTTTCATTTACTATTTTTTGAATGATTGTCTGCAGATCTTTTCAATATAGAAGTTGTTGCTTTGTAAAGGCTTACAATAGGTTAAATAAATCAATGAAACATAGGCAAATCTAAAAAAAAAACATTTATGAGAAGAAAATACAGGTTATTACAACAACAAAGAAGTACATCAAAAGAAAAACAAATTTAGTAAGTAAATGTAAGTTTCAGCTTTGGCAAACAATTGTGCATATACAAAGAAGACGGTCATTAACCCTAAAGCACTCCCCTGAGTAAAGTAATCTATGGTTGATGAAGCTGAAGATCTGCATAAAATGATGTAAAAAGCTTGTGTTAATGACCTACTTTTTGACCATCTTGGCCTACTTTTGAACTTGTCAGGGATATCATCCAGACAAACACTGTGATAATGTTTCATGGGAAATAGATTGAAAATGTGGTCTCTAGACTGCAGAAAAGTTCTTTTTTTCCCCAAGATTAACTCAGTGCCCTACTTTTGATCTGTTGTGACTGCAATGTAAATTTGAGATTTCCAAGAACAATCTTTCTGATCAAGATTGATGATAACTGACTAAAATTTTAAAATCAATCTTCTCTGTCTACAACAAAGTAGTATCTCCTTTGTTACAGTAGATGGGTAACGTAATCCTGAGAAACAAAGACTCTTTTACAGCAGTAATTCAAATGATCTCTTTTTATTCTACATGACAAGCCTTTGTATTGTACCAATATGAACATAAAGTGTGGAAAGTTCACGAATCACTGTTACTGAGCAGATTATGCCTTTTCTATCCTATTCAGTTTCATGTTTTTTCAGCCCAAAACTTCATAATGATATGCATGTCTGAAAATTTTCAACAAACAATTGTATGTATAATATGGAACTAATTATAAACTGTTTAAGAAAAATAAATAAACTCTACCCTTCATACAGAAATTTGTCATGTATCTTTTTAATACATTGTAAAGAAAAAAAAATTAAGTGTAAAAAGTAATTTGTACTTTTCCAACGTTTTCTGACACTTAACTGCCCATTTGATTTGGAGCACTCTAATATTGCCATATCAAGGAAAGGATAAATTTAATAAAATATACTTAACCCTCAATACCACATACCATTTTGTGACTGGTCTAAATTCCAAGCACCAGATGAAGCCAACATTATGTAAAGAGAAAAGAAACTTCATTTTGTGATAAGACGAGGAAAAGGAATGTGACAAATTAAGAAATTGCTCATTATTAGAAATTTCTCTGTGTCAACATTTTTTCATAAGTCTAATCTGGACGTGCAAAAATGTGTATATGGTGTCACTGGTTAACTTTATCTTGAGCACATGGAGAAGGAAATTTACATTACTACAGAAATAAGAAAGTAAGAAACAATTTGATCATACATCAGTAGTATAGGAGGGGAGCATACGGATCTGACAGGCCTGGTCAGATCCGTATGCTCCCCTCCCTGAGAGCCCTACGTTGCCTACCCTACAGAGAGTTTATCCCCATTCTGCCACCCTGAAAGAATTTGCATTTTTTATAATGTCCAGAGACTACCCTGAGTGGAATTTTTCTGCAATTAAAGGCTAAGTGCCAGACAAAATGCCATATTTTCGAAGGCACTATAGGGATCTGCCAGGTCTGATCACAGAGTTGGAGTTTTTTTCACCCTATGAATGATTTTCTCTCTTTCTAAAAGCCTGACCATTGAGTTGGACTTAGGTTTTTCTTCACGTATGAATATTTTTTTCTCTAAAAGACTGAGCGCTGAGTTGGACTTAGTTTTTTTACCCATATGCTATTAGGATTGCTTTATTGTTTTACTTCTATCCACTACTTGGCCTTTAATTGGTTTCTCTCCAAAAGCCTGATCACTGAGTTGGACTTAGACTTTTTTCTGCATCTATGAATGATTTTCTTTCTAAAAGCCTGATCACTGAGTTGGACTTAGTCTTTTTTCTACATCTCTATGGATGATTTCTCTAAAAGACTGAGCACTGGGTTGGACTTAGTCTTTTTCTGAGTTTTTTTTTTGCTCTTTGCAGTGTAACTCTCTGGAGTGTAACTCTTGGAGTGCAACTCTTCTAAAAGAAAGAAGTTTGACAATTTGAAGAAATGACAATTTTGAAGAAAGATAGAACTTTCGTGGTAGATGGTTAGTCCTGAAAAGGACTGTTGGGTTAGCTCTGAAAAGAGCTGTGACAATTTGAAGAAATGACAACTTGAAGATAGAACTTTCGTGGTAGATGGTTAGTCCTGAAAAGGACTGTTGGGTTAGCTCTGAAAAGAGCTGTGACAATTTGAAGAAATGACAATTTGAAGATAGAACTTTCGTCTGACAGCTTGAAAATAGATCTTTCGTGGTAGATGGTTAGTCCTGAAAAGGACTGTTGGGTTAGCTCTGAAAAGAGCTGTGACAATTTGAAGAAATGACAACTTTCGTCTGATAGCTTGAAGGTAGAACTTTCGTCTGACAATTTAAGAAATGACAATTTGAAAAAAAGATAGAACTTACGTCTGACAATTTGAAGAAAGGTAGATCTTCCGTGGAAGATGGTTAGCCCTGAAAAGGGCTGTTGGGGTGGTCCTAAAAAAGGACCTGGTTTGGAGGTTGTGTTTTTAAGCACAACCTCCAACCTTTCTGCAGGCTGGGCAGCTACTTGCTGCCCGCCTCTTTAGCCTCATTAGCTCCTGAGCATCTAGGTTATATTGAAGTGTGAACGCTGGTTTTTCATCGTCATCGTTCCAATCTTCTGTCGATGGTACTGTGAACTCTTTTTTCTCCTTTTTTTCTTTCGATGCCAGCTGGGCGAGTTCCGAAAAAGTCATGTCCCTCAATGCGCACTCCATTTCTTAACGACTTGAAGAAAATGAACGATGTGCGGGAAATAACGCTGGGTTTTATAGCTTTACAGGAGGATTGAACTAGTTGACCCATGACGTCATTTTCTCCTATGTTTTTCCCGCGTCGGCGTTTCATGCTGTTTTGGCTCCAAATTAATGTTATCAGTAGTATAATGGTTTCTTGGGCGTCACCAATTTTTCCTTCTTTCACACTGTTTTTGATAGCGTCAGTCATCTTTAAGTGCTTTTCAAATATTAGTCAGTGGTACTAAATCCGCCTAACGATGTTTACAGGTACTTGAAGGCTGTTTGAAGAGTGATTTGAGTGAAGACAACGTATATACATAATTCAGAAACTTCAAGATCAAGATCAGACTGCGCAGAACACGCTAAGGAGGTATTTGTTAAGGACAGTGTAGATCAAGATCAGACTGCATAGAACACACTAAGGAGATATTTTAATTCCCAAATCAAAACTTTGATGGAACAGCAATATTTCGGTTATTGATGTCGAATTGAAAATTAAAGAGTAGATCAAGATCATTTCGCAGGATGTGAACAGCACGTTTAATCTCGTTCAAACGTGTCCGGTCAAGTCTCTATTTGTTGTTTATTTGCGTTATATAAATATTGCTGCGATGTCTGTACACAATTACTGAGAGTATAACCTTTCGACATGACCTTATACTGTTTTCTTATAGAATCACTCGACTTAAAGTATTTTTCAAATATTAGTGAGTGGGAATTAATCGTCTTTCAGATACTTAAAGGTACTTGAAGACTGATTGAAGATGATTCCAGGGGGGTCTAGTACTATAAAGTGAATGAACAAATTTGAAATCGTAAAGGTGGTTAGTTTAAACATATTTATTTTACATCGATTGAGAAACAAGTTCTGACAACTTATACTAATCTCTCTCGATTCTGCTTCCTGGGAGGTTAGTACGGAAAATGTCAAAACCCGCGGCCTTTCATCTATTATTAACCCTTTGGCTGGTAAACGTGACTACCTAACCATTTATGGACAGTGTAGATCAAGATCAAACGGTGTAGAACATGTAGTTTGATCTTTGTTGTGGACAGTGTAGATTAAAATCAGAACATAGAGGGCGACCCCTGCAATTGTAATCAGCCCTTTGACTGGTAAGCGTAACTCACTGACCTTTGGGCTGACAGCGTAGATCAAGATCAGACTGCGCAGAACATGTTGTTTGATCTTTGATAAGGACAGTGTAGATCAAGATTAGACTACACAGAACATGCTGAGCGACCTTCTAATTATAATTAACCCTTTGTGTAGATGAAGATCAGACTGCACAGAATATTCAGTTTGATCTTTGTTGCGGTTAGTGTAGATCAAGATTAGACTGCGCAGAACATGCGGCGCGAGCCCCCCAATTATTATTAACCCTTGAGCTGTTGCGCGCGACTCACTGACTTTTTACGGGCACTGTAGATCAAAGTCTGACTGCAGAAGAACATGCGCTTTAATGTTTGTTACGGACAGTGTAGATCAAGATCAGACTACAAAGAACATGCAGCCGTCCAATTATTTTTAACCCTTTAGCTGTTGCGCGCGACTCACTGACCTTTTACGGGCACTGTAGATCAAAGTCTGACTGCAGAAGAACATGCGCTTTAATGTTTGTTGCGGACAGTGTAGATCAATATTTCGGTTATTGATGTCGAATTGAAAATTTAAGTGTAGATCAAGATCATACTACACAGAACACGATAAGGTAATATTATTTCCCCCTAAATCATAACTTTGAAACAGCAATATTTCGGTTATTGATGTAAAGGATGTGAGCAGTATGTTTAATCTCGTTCAAACGTGTCCTGTCAAGTTTCTTTTTGTCGGTTATTTCATTATGTAAATTTTACTACGATGTCTTTAAACAATTATTGACTTTCCGCCCCAAATTATTATTAACCCTTTTAATTGCCAAGCGCCACTCACTGACCTTTTGAGGACAGTGTAGATCAAGATCAGACTGCACAGAACATGCAGCCGTCCAATTATTATTGTTAAATTTCTTTTTGTTAGTTATTGTGTTATATAAATTTTACTGAGATGTCTTTAAACAATTACTGAGAGCATAACTTTTTGCCCCAAATTATTATTTAACCCTTTGACTGGTCGCGACTCGCGGACTTTTTACCGACAGTGTAGATCAAGATTAGACGGCGCGACCCACCAATTGTTATTAGCCCTTTGGCTGCTAATCGCGACTCACTGACCTTTTGTGGACGATGTAGATCAAAATCAGATTGCACAGAACATACACTTTAATGTTTGTTGCCGACAGTGTATATCAAGATCAGACTACACGGAACATGAAGCGCAATCCCCTTACAATGTACAATGGCATGACTCGTTTTCATGTTTAATACTGTTTGCATTCCACAACATCATACCCCGATTCGTTGCTCGTCACTATTTAGACTTTACAATGACACGCCCCCCTCCCCCACCCCCTCCCCCATCTCCCCGAATCGTTCGTTGCTCGTAATTTTAACCTCTATCATTCTTACATGAAGATACGCTTTAAAATCACTGCTCATTAATTATACAAAGTTCTGTGAAAATTGGATTGAAAGGATCTTTTGAGGTGGTAAGTTTAATTTTTATATTAATTCTTAATATATTAGACAGTCAATAATTCGTTATACCGGTGTACAGAGATTTTTCTTTTTTCTTATTAACGATTATGCAAACAATTTAAAAATTGGATAGAAATTGATAACATAATGAGGAAAAAAAAATACAGTGATATATTCGCAATGATAGGACCATGAAACTTGTTTATACATAGTGTATTTCATAATAGAAAATATGGTGGAAAAGTAATTTTTTTTTTTTTCGATTTTTCTATTTCTTATCCCTCTCAAACTGTTTTCCTTATATTATCATATAGAATTATTTTCATTTATAAATGGTGTTGTTTTTTTTTCTTTCAGGCATAAAGCAGCTGATACATGTGCTATTTATTCCTAAAGTAAATAAATATGAGTAAAGGATACAAGAACGTGAGGAACTATTTATAGACATTACGACTAGAGTACAAGTTCTAACCTGTTCATAGGAAACAAGAACGTGAGGAACTATTTATAGCCATTACGAATGGCGTACAAGTTTTATCTTGTTTGTAAGACACAAGAACGTGAGGAACTATTTATAACACAATAGCGAACGTGAGGAACTAGTTATAACACAATAGCGTACTAGTTTTATCATAATCATTTACTTTGTATCAGTGAACCTCTTACTGTGAAAATGGATTCCTTCGAGATGGCTTTAGAGACAATGGTCCAATCTTATACCGATGCTGAAGAGTTGATGAATTTTTCTGCGACCATGGGTATTCAGGATTCCCCTATTGTAAGGTTCCGTTTATTCCAACTGCGAAATCCGGAGTACAGTGATCATTTTATAAATGAACAAATTGATTCGTTATTTCATAATTTAGGAGGTCCAGTGGCTATAACCAATGACAGTAGTGACTTAGAGTTGGAATCGGTAAGAATAGAAAAAGAGATACAGGGGGCAATAAAAGCGCTTCTGTTTGACGACGAAATGGAGGAAACTGCTCGAGTTTGTGTTGAAGATGGGGAATGGAATCCTGTACTCCCTCCAAATCAGCCTCAGCCAGGATCTTCGAACGATATTCGGTATAATATTCGAAAGAAGTCTGAAAGAACGTATGCCAAAAACAAGGCTGTGGACAGGACCTATGAGATAAAAATAGACGAAAGACATTACGGTCAAAGTATAAGTGGTATTCAAAGAGGACTTGAGCAATTATTCGAAAATGTATTAAATGAGACCGGAGGTAATGTAGCTGGTAATGACTTGGGACGGGTAATTATTCAACACGAAGGACTTGATAACCCTATTATAGTTCCACTACAGAGATGGGATCAACTTAATGCGGCAAAAGTTATAGAGGCCATTATGAAAGTGCTAAATAGCCATCAAGAACTGTTAATTGATCAGAGTTTTATTATTGTTATTGGTTTGATCATTTTGCCAAAAGGGTCATCAAAACGACAAATGACAAAAGTAAAGGGTAAGAACAATTTGGTACATCTAAAAAGGTCCCTTGTAACTATTGAAAATAAAGACAATTTGTGTATGGCTAGGGCTATAGGGGTCAGTTGGGCAAAATTAAACAGATGCACTGTAGATGAATGGAAAGAAATAAGGAAAAACAGAGGGGAAAGAAGTAATATAGACTTGATTTTAGAACACAGAAAAGTACCCGAAAGTTATTATAAAAATTTACGCAATAAGAGTAGAAACGAACAAAAGAAATTCGCCCAAGCACTGTGCCATGCCGTCGGTGTGAGCACCGAGCAACCCGGTGTGAGCACCGAGCAACCCCTCAGTTTAAATGATGTTAGGATGTTTGAAGAATTCCTTGGTGTTCGTGTAATGGTGGTGAGTGCTCGCTTAGGAAACAAATTTATAACCGTGGCTAGCAATGACAAGTGTCCATGCATTTATATTTATTTGGTTGATGATGATCACTTTCACGCCATTACCAGCATCACGGGATTTTTCAGTTGCAGTTATTTCTGTACAAAATGTCTCAAACATTATAATGACAGAGAAGGACATCAATGTGAAATAAAATGTATTGTCTGTAAAAGTGACTCGTGCCTTAACGTAGAACCTGTGAAATGTAGCGACTGTAATATGTCCTGCAGATCGGCAGTTTGTTACGCTGAGCACAAAAAAGTTACAACATACAAATTTGGGCCTAAAAAAGGACAACCCAGTGGCCCTTCACCATGCGAAAAATGGTGGAAGTGTCCCACATGTTTCAAGGTGTTGAGAACAGACAAACGCAAAAAGGAGGAGCATCGATGTGGCGAATATCAGTGCTCCTCCTGTCACAAATATGTCATGGATGATCATTAACGTTATTTAAGAGCCACACCGGCCAAAGAATATTATATTCCAAAATTTATATTTTTTGATTTTGAATGCAGTCAGGATGAGATGAGTTACTGCGTTGAAGGATACGTACCCGATTCAAAATTAAATTGTAAGGACTGTCAATTGTAAATCTTGCTCCAAATGTCAGAATTGCAAAACAGCATGGTGCGGTAAAGCGACCCACCGTCCAAACTTTGTTGTGGCTCATTCAGTATGCCCTAAATGCATTGAAAAAGAACTGACTCCCGATTCCGTATGTAAGGGTTGTGGTACCCGTTGTAAGGAATGTGACAATTTTGATCTGCACGAGAATGAGGACCCAGGTCCTTGTCCCGGTAAATGCGGATTCAGAGAAGTCATATTCGAGGGCGCGGATACGGCCGAAAAGTTTGGACAGTGGCTCTTTACGGATCAACACGAATATTTCAAGGTTGTTGCCCATAACATGAAAGGGTATGATGGCTATTTTATTCTGGAATATTTGATCGATCAATCCATAAGACCTGCCAAAATTATTTACAACGGCTCAAAAATCATGTATATGACAGTGGAGAAAAATTTACATATAAAGGTGATTGACAGCCTCAGCTTTTTACCCATGAAATTATCAGCACTCCCGAAAGCATTTGACTTGCAAGAATTGAAAAAAGGGTGGTTCCCGCATTATTTTAATACTAGAGAGAATCAAAATTATGTTGGACCCTACCCTGATGCTAAAGATTATGGTTATGATTTTATGAGTGAGAAAGAAAGAAGCGAGTTAGTAGCGTGGCTGAGTGAGAGAGAGAATGAAATATTTGATTTTAGAAAAGAAATGTTACAATATTGTAGAAGTGATGTAGATATTTTAAGACAAGCTTGTATGAAATTTAGACATTTATTAATGAGTGCTACGGGGGAAGAGAAAGTGGTTCTCAATAAAAAAGGGAAGGAAGAGAAACAATGGGTTGGAGCCGTGGATCCATTCGATTCAGTCACTATAGCTTCCGTTTGCATGAACGTTTTTAGAACCAAATTTTTGGAAGAAACATGGCGCGTAAAACTGAAAGGCAATGATCAATGGGTACCCGCAAAAGTCATCGACGAAAAATTGTACATACAAAAGGGAAACGAATGGGTCCACGAATCCGAATTGAAAGGAGTGAAAGTGTGCAAGAAAGAATTTGTAAGTACCCCCATGGCGGAAATGGAAGAAATATGGCGCGTAAAACTGCACGGCAATGATCAATGGGTACCCGCAAAAGTCATCGACGAAAAATTGTATATACAAAACGGAAACGAGTGGGTCCAAGAATCCGAATTGAAAGGAGAGAAAGTGTGCAAGAAAGAATTTGTGAGTTCCCCCATAGCGAAAATTCCTCCCAGTGATTACAATGATCAATACAGTAAAGCGTCAATTCAATGGTTAGAGTGGAGGGCGAAACTCGATAACGTTCATATCCAACATGCTTTGAATGAAGGGGAGAAAACGATCCCCGGCACTCGCTACAAATTGGACGGATATTGTAGAGAAACCAACACGGTCTATGAATATCACGGATGTATATTTCATGGATGCCCCGTGTGTTTCTCTGACAATCGTGAAGAAACGTATCACCCACTCACACACCAGTTTTTGGACGAATTGTACGCGCTGACATTGAAAAAACAAACACGCCTCGAAAATTTAGGTATGAAATATATTTGTATTTGGGATCACGATTTCAAAAAACAACAAAACCAAAACCCTGAACTTCGGCAATTTATTTCTCAGCTAGATGTCATGGATCGACTTGACCCGAGAGAAAGTTTCTTTGGGGGTCGCACCAATGCTAGCCGGCTTTATTACAAAGTAAAAGAAAACGAGCGAGTGAAATATGTGGATTTTACGAGTCTTTATCCTTGGGTAAACAAGTATTGTCGTTATCCCTTAGGTCACCCCTCAGTCATTTCCAAAGATTTTGGGGACATCAAGGATTATTTTGGTATTGCCAAGGTGAAGATTATCCCGCCCAGGGGACTCTATCACCCAGTCCTTCCTTACAGGTCTAATGGCAAACTAAAATTTTCTTTATGTCGGACCTGCGCGGATACCGAAAGTCAAACCCCGTGCGAATGTACAAATGAACAAAGAGAGTTGACTGGTACGTGGTGCACCCCCGAAATACAAACGGCTGTCAGATTAGGGTATAAAATCACAAAAATTTATGAAGTATACCACTGGGAAGAAAGCACTCAATATGACCCCAAAACCAATAAAGGAGGACTGTTTGCTCAATATATTAACACATTTTTGAAATTCAAACAAGAAGCAAGTGGTCCTCCCGTTTGGATTAAATGTTACGATGATATGAATAAGTACATCGGGCAATATGTGGAAAAAGAAGGGGTCTCATTGGATCGAAAAAATATTCGACAGAACCCAGGACTTAGAGCTTTGGCAAAACTGTGTCTCAATAGCTTTTGGGGGAAGTTTGGTCAGAGACTTAATATTCGACAAACGGAATTTTTTCACGAAAGTCAGGCCAACATGTTTTTTCAACTTTTTTCCGATCCATTGAAGCAACCCATCGATTTTCATATATTGTCTAATGATATGATACAAGTTGAATGGCAGTATAAGAACGATTGTCAACCCGAAGATAACAAGACCAACATATATTTGGCAACATTTACAACGTGCTGGGCCAGACTTAAACTTTACAGTGTACTTGAGCAGCTGGGTAGAAGAGTCCTGTATTATGACACAGATAGCATCATATACGTGAGTCGTCCAAATGAGTATGATCCACCTCTAGGTGATTATTTGGGTGAACTGACGAATGAGCTTCAGAATGGAGAGTACATTGTGGAGTTTGTGTCTGGGGGGCCAAAAAATTATGCCTACAAAACGAATGAAAACAACGAAACTTGTAAAGTGAGGGGATTTACCCTAAATTATAAAAACAGTCAACTCATTAATTTCCATACCGTGAAAGATATAGTCGCAGACCCTCAAAGTAGTTCAAATATCACTGTGACCAATCCTAGTAAAATTTGTAGGGACAAAAGGAAAAGAAAATTGTATAATAGAGAAGAACAAAAAAGTTATCAAATGGTTTATACAAAAAGACGAAAAGTAGACCACTTTGATACAGAGCCATACGGGTTTTGATAGTCGGTCACTCAATTTTCAAAAAAATGTCACACAAATATTAAAAATTGTCAAATAAATATTAAAAAGTGTCACTCATTTTACGTTTTTGTACGTTTACACGTAAATTCTCAAAGGCTCAAATTAAAAAAAAGTACCACTTATTTTCCAAAAAGTGTCACTCATTTTTCAAAAAGTGTCACTCATTTTCTAGAAAGTTTTAGTCATTTTTTTTTTTTTCGTGCCAGTCACTTTACATCCCCCCACAATAGTATTTTTTTTTCTTATTTCTGGCGCGAAATCTAAAAATACATTAAGAGGCTACGTAACCCTTTATGGGAGCACATTAAAAAAAAACTTCAGGTGTGGGTGTGTGTGTAATTTTATGATTCTTAATCATTGATGATTTGTAATGTCTTTGTTTCATATAAATTTCAGTGATGTATATATTCTTTAATTTGATGAGAGAAAATCTAAATACCCACCTTTAAAGGTTTTACTCATATTTCCAAAGACTAACTGTTATTCATTTTATTCTATCATGGTCGTATTGCTTGTAAATGTTATTCATTTTATTCGATCGTATTGCTTGTAAATTAAAAGATAGTAAGAAAGAATTTCTCTTTGCGTCTTGAGTTAATCCAACGTAAGAATATGACAGAAACTCCGGAAAAAGAAACGTTTTTACGTTTCCCTAAACCTGACGAAGAAAGTCAGAGTGACAAGTGGCATTTACTTGGTACCCGGGTCCCACAAGCAGAGATTGTCTACTTTTGTCAGATGATCATAGTGTACATCATTATTATTACAGCGATCGTCAATCTATCCATAAAAAACGGTTCTACCGAACTCTGGGTATCACTTTTGAGTAGCTGTATCGGATACGCTTTACCTAACCCAAAACTTAAGAAATAATGGCCGTCCCTCTTCCCTTCGAACCATGTTCTAGTATGTGTATTAGCGGACAAACTGGTAGCGGTAAAACCCAATGGGTGTATCGCTTTTTGAAACAAGTAAACCTCATGTACGGACGAGACCCCCCTTCCCATATTCTCTATTGCTACGGTATCCACCAAGACTTGTTTGATGCCATGGAGAGTTCCATTCCAAACTTTTACAGTAAGCAAGGATTGCCTACTGCGGAAGAATTGGATGACTTCACAAAAGACAAAAAACACAAGTTAATCATTTTAGACGACCTAATGCACGAGGTCATGCGGAGTAAAGAAATGGAGCTACTTTTCACACAAGGTTGCCATCACAGAAAAGTATCGGTGATTATGATCACGCAAAACTTATATCCCGGGGGTAAACATGCCAGAACTATTGCACTGAATACCTGGTATCTGGTACTTATGAAAAATATTCGAGACATATCTCAGGTAGCAGTATTAGGACGACAGCTTTATCCCCGTAAGTCCAGAGGGTTTATGCAAGCTTACGAAGATGCCCTTAATACGATACACGGTTATTTCATAGTGGACATGTCCCCTCACTCCGATAACAAGTACCGTTTAAGGACACTTATTTTTCCCAACGAGGAGCCTATTGTGTACCGTTTGACGTAAGAATGGCGATAATGAGCTTTTAAGAAGACAATATGGTTGAACTAATCAAACAACAACGACACTTCCTATATTTAGTGGCCAACACTACAGCCGCCCAAAGAAAGTCGCTTTTAAAAACAATTACCAGTCAGCAATTAAGAGCACTTAGTCAAATTGCATACAATATTATCCGGTTTAAAGGCAGATTGGCCCTTACGGAAAAAAACAGCTTAAAACGGCAGAGACGCTTCATTTACTTGCTTGGAGATCGTAATATTGGGTTTGTTCAAAAGAAGGAAGCCATTCAACATAAACAACGTATTATCCATAAATTGGTGAAGATCGCTTCCGCCTACTTACAAACCGTATTACAGTAATGGAGAAATACGTATTAGTGCCTTTCGAAAAGTTTGAGCGATTGAAAAAACTGTCTGGGAGACAAGATGATCGGCAGAGAGAGGGAAGGGAAGATCCCCCGAAAAAGAAGAAGAATAGAAAATTAACACTTTTTCCTCCGGGGCTTAGAGAGAAGAAAAGAAAGAAAGATATAGACTGGATTTCTTTTTAAATAATAAGACAATTTTACATTTTTTTTACATTTTTATTTACAAAATAATACAATAAAAGTATGAAAGAAGCCACGAGTCATTTTTTTTTCCTCCATAATCTATTGTATATACACATTTCTCGCTTTATCGATCGTAAGTATTTCTGGAAAGGTTGCGTACAGTAGCAATGTCACACTTTCTGGTAAAGGTTTAGCAAATTTGATTTCCAAACGGCAAAGACCTCTTCTTTTTGTGCTAAAAGAATAGTAGGGATCGATATCCAACACGTATAGGCAGTATCCTTACTTGTACTCTGTGTACGTGATGTTGATATCATTTCTACAGGAAGTGAGGGTCTGATAACAGTCGGTGAAATGATTTCCTTCAAAATTAGGTTGCAATGGTTGCGATGGTACGGATTGTCCATCAACGAAGAAACCGAGGTAACTGCAGTCGTAATGTTTCAGGTTGAATGGGTTTGTTTTGTAGTCCCCGTTATACAAAACGCTTGGAACCGCCCCTATGATGATTTTGTTTGGCACCCTACCTTGAAATATATCGTCTGCGTGAAAACTATATTGTCCCTGCGCTATCGAGGTTGTTTTTATCTCTGAGCGGAAATAAGGGTACATAGCCGGAGTGTCCTGAATCATTTTGTCATGGGCCAAAAGCAAATCGTTCTGTAACCGCTGAATACAGAGCTTGAAACGGGCGTCAACGATTTGCACCTTGTAATTCGGAGTTAACGCATCTGTAATGATTCGAAATGCATCGGATGCTTGCCAAAATTTAAGCGCCATTTGCACTCCGTTTATAAGTAACTTTGGTTGTTGAAATAAGTCCACCGGGATACTCCCTTCTAGATCTATAATCTTACCACCCTTGGTCCTATCATATCTTTGAAATAAACCGCCATTTGATCCAGTTTTTGGGTCGCTATCGTCCAGATTTGGGTCATCCTTGAAAAATAATTGGCTGGTCAGAAAAGCTTCCTGTATAGATCCATTGGTATTTAGTATGGTGTCAATGTAGGCCTTATACGGATGAGTTGTTCCGCTATTCGGGAGTGGTTTTTGTTGTAAATGAATGTCCAGTTGTCTGAAAATGGTGTGCAAGGGTAAATTGATTAGTCCTAGCGTGTCATCTGCGGTCACGGGGGTACCGTCTTGTAAAGCCAGTCTTAATTTCAGCCTCAATTTACATTCCTTCAAGTTGATATAGGCGCTGGCCTGTGGCGGTATATTAAATTCTAAGCTCGATGAAGAATCAGTTACGGGATTAATGGGTCGAAATTCGATCCAATCTTTCGATAACAAGGACGAATCTTTCGTGATCGGGTTAAATAACGATAATTCTTCTATGTGTTGCATTTTACTATTCATCGTAAATTTCAAAATACCCAGTCGGGATCTTTGCGATACGTTTTGCGAGTCTTCTTACGCTTGGTGTTCTTACGATCTTCGTCTTCACCATTCTTACGTTTAATCTGAGATTTTGCCCTATCAACGGCTTCGGTTAACGGGCTCACCATTTTTACCTGAGGCGTTTTGACTTTTTCAAGTTTTTCTTACATATCCCGCAGCAGTTTATTCTTTTCTTCTAGTATTTTCTCCAAATTCCTTATTTGATCTGGGATATGGTCTTTCGGTTTAAAATAGTTAATCCAATACTCCACATCTTCTTTGTACGGAACCCACTTCTGTTGTTCTGAATCAAAGACGTCTATGGAACCCATGATTTCTTGAAATGAAGGACGCAGTGAAAATCGTTCGATTTCAAATCAATGGGTTTTAAATCTTCGCTTTTTAACGACAGTCTAATAGTGTTAAATCTTTTGACACTCACGGGTCTATAACGTCGATGAAGACATTCGGTAAATTTAAATTTCTTGTATCTTGTTTCGATTTCTATGCTGGTGAGAACGGGTTGTAACTTGTTCCTGACAAACGCTTCCTCTATGATATCGCAATTCAAATACAATCGCTTACTTCGAGGTGTAAAGTCACAGGTCAATGACGATTCTACGAGAGCACATAACCAACTTCCTTCTAAAATATAGTCTTTAGAAAACTGGAACAAGAAATCGGCGTTATTCTTACGTATATCGATCGATTCTGCGCAATTCAAATATAGGTAAAACTCTGTCATTCTTCTCTCCTCGTTCTCAATTCGTCAAGTATGGTAGGAATGAGATAAACTGGGCGTAATAAAATGGGTATAAATGAATGAAATCGTTGAAGTAAAGTCTTCTTACGGCTAGATGAAACGTTATTTGAGCATAGTGTGCGTAACAATAGTCTCCTTCTTTCGAAATTTTGAACATCTCTTCTCATTGGATTAATGATTCCGTTAAGGATACGTTTTGCTACCTCGATGATAGCCTTTAGTCGACGATTCGATAAATTCTGCAGTAAATTCTTCCTTTCCGCCGTGTCGGTCTCTTGTAGGTGTAGTAAATAAGAGAAATGTAAATAAACTGTAGAGTGTTCCATGGTTGAATTGTTGAAATACTCATTCCTTCTTACGCGTATAGAGTTCGAGTTCAATTAGTGTGGGACAAACAACCTCGTCCTCTTGTTGTGGAGAGGTTACACCCGTTATAACCACTTTCCCCGTATGAAAGCAACAAAAATGCACACCTTTCCGTTTAAAGTTAAGGGAAGGAAATAACTCTGGTTCGTATACGACATCTGTATCGAAAGACAAACGCTTCAGATTCAAATTCGAACTGAGGGTATGGCTCATAGACATGGTTAAAAGTTTTGCGTCCGAAAAATTTACGGGATATCCGCAATTCTGAAGCAGTCTGGCATATTTTCGTATCCGTTTATACCCCTCTCTTTTACTCGAAGCTTTACCGTTACAGTTGATAATACCGTTAGAAAACACTAAACAGTTTCCTCCAATTTTTCTGTGCTGCCATATCAACCCGGGAAATCGTGCTGGATCATACCGTACATTCGTTATTTTGTAGCAGAGTTGTCTTAAATCAATATGGCAGTTGAGTTGAGCGCTGTAGACCACGTTTGTGATGATCATGATCGTTTGACTGTCTACACATAAATGATTGAATATTGCTAGTTTTCATTCCTTATATAGCGAGCTCCGTTAGGTTAGTCGATAGAGTGCTGGACTTCAATGCACGAGGTCAAGCGTTCGATCCCTGACTACCACCCCCTGGCTCGATCTATTTTTTTTTTTTTCTTTAAATTGATGATAGTCACTGCGCCAGGATTCATTCCTCTCCCACCACTGACCATTGTTTTGACGTTAATCATGTGGGAAAACACCCAGTGGCTTGGAAAGAAAATTGCGCGAAGTACTTGCAAAAGAAACTCGAGGAACGCGCGGATAGCTGTACTGTCCGCCGTGATATAATTAAGATAATGTTGAAAACGGCGTAAAACACCACACAATCGAGCAATCAATTCAACCCTTTATATGTAATCAATTGTTTACGAGTATTGCGTAATATCAGTTTCCGGTATCCAGCTGTCATACTTTTTTGGCCAGTGTAACCATCGCACCAGGACTTCCCGCTTTTTATTGCGTGTCCTTCTTTTCAATATTTTTTCGATGCTAAATTCGGTACCTTCGTCAAGATTTATAGCTTGCAATTCTTGCTCGTAAAATGTACCGTCGATTTCGTCATTGTCCCAGTCTACTAAGGTGTAAACTGGAATTCCTTGTCTTTTAAAGCGTGATTTGATTTTGAAGATCTCCCCTGTCCATTTTTGCGAGTATTCTCTGTCAAATACGGACCTGATGTGCGACAATCGTACAGTCTGACCGATTTTATATTTCATTTTTTTGATAACGGGCTGTTCCCGCTTACTTCCCTTGGTTCTAATGAGATACTGTTGAACACGGCTTTCCCCCTCATTTTCCATGGAAATTGCTGCTGGATTTTCTCCGAGACTCCTATGAGAAGTATGATTGTAACTATGTACAACATCCTGTAAAATGTCAATGTACCGACGGGTTCTATTCTTGAGCAGGTATCGAAAAATCTTGTGTTTTATGGTTTTAATGACTCTTTCGGCGTAATTCGCCTTTGTTTCCGTGTTATACGCGTACAGGTGATGTATGTTTTGACTTTTTAAATATGTATTTACTTCTTTGCTTCTAAATTCCATTCCTCGGTCCGTACGAATTGTTTTTGGTTTTTTGGGGCCTGTCAGTATACGTTTCAAGACCGTGACTAAATCAGCGCCTCGCTTACTCTTAACGGGTTGAGCATAAAGAAAACGAGGAAAGACATCGATAGCAATCAAAATATATTTCACACCTTCGTTATGCTTCTGTAAATTGACCATATCCATAAGATCTATATCCCATTGACTATCAACCCCCTCAACGATCACTCTGGATCGTATAAATCGGCGTCTAGCCCCCCTCGTAAGCGAATAGGACTCTTGATCCTGTAGCCATTTTCGTATTCGATGTCTACCAATGTTGTATTTACCCTGTGCTTTTACATACTGGTACAATTTCTCGGGGCCGCTAAAACTATTCTCGGGGCCGCTAAAACTATCAGGATTATTGGAATCAAAATAAATAGAAGACAAGTATGTTTTCCAGTCATCCATGTTTTAATCAAATATACATAACTTACATTCTTACAAAATATAGTATTACAACAAAACTGAATACAAAGGTCTAATTTGGTATGCATATAAAAAAGTGAGAAATCGTTCCATTTCGATTTCTATTTCTGTTTTTATATGTCTATAATGTATCCATTCACCAATCAATACAATCATCATATGCACAAGTCCAAACATGATCACCAGTTATTTATAAACTCGTTCGGGTTACACTCTGTACACTGAAGGGCTCCTAATTGGTTCATATGATCACTCTGCAGGTAACAGGGTATCACACCGTCCAATTCGGGTAAAGTTTTTCCAATGTTTGGCATAAGTTCTTTTAATCGTTCGTATTCTTCGGGTCTCAAGCAAATGCCTTTTTTGGTCGGCACTACTTCTTCATTCGGTTTCCAATATTGTCTAATATCTACGCAAACGCTGCTTTCGCCAATACTGCAATGCACGTTGCCCCCGATGTGATATCCGTATGATACCTTATTTTCGAGGGCTTTGTCAACGTACTCTATTTGATTTACCAGGTTCTTCCAACGCATCAGAGTTAAGCTTATGCCTTTTTTGGTGGGTTTGTCATCTTTCCACTCCCTAATATCGACTCTCAATTCACCTCTCCATTCGTTCACTTGTACGTAGCGTTCGTTACCGAGACTGAATTTTTCTCTTATCATGTTGTTCGTTCGAGTGCCAAAACTCTAATGACTTCTACACACATACTACGGAGTTATATAGTCATAAAGTTTCTTCTGATTGGTCAGTTTTTTCTTACATCTGACGTGTATAAACAAGTACCCTTTGCGACAGGGTAAGCTGTTACTACGAAGATTCTGTATTTGGTCCTGGAATAAACTACTTTAACTGTACGACTCGGTTGCTTTTTGTGTCCCAATAAACCAATGTTGTACATAAATGTCTTTGTAGCTTCGAAACGTTTTCCAATTTTCGTACAGGCGTCGGGTTTTTCCAAACATCTTTCTACCGATTCGTACATGGTGCCTTTATCAAAAAACACAGAAGCCTGAGAATGACTTGCATTCAAATGCTTGTCAACCGTATGGGTAGAAAGTTTGAAGTCGATTTTCATGTCGAAAGGTTATACTCTCAGTAGTTGTGTACAGACATCGCAGCAATATTTATATAACGCAAATAAACAACAAATAGAGACTTGACCGGACACGTTTGAACGAGATTAAACGTGCTGATCACATCTTGCGAAATGATCTTGATCTACTCTTTAATTTTCAATTCGACATCAATAACCGAAATATTGCTGTTCCATCAAAGTTTTGATTTGGGAATTAAAATATCTCCTTAGTGTGTTCTATGCAGTCTGATCTTGATCTACACTGTCCTTAACAAATACCTCCTTAGCGTGTTCTGCGCAGTCTGATCTTGATCTTGAAGTTTCTGAATTATGTATATACGTTGTCTTCACTCAAATCACTCTTCAAACAGCCTTCAAGTACCTGTAAACATCGTTAGGCGGATTTAGTACCACTGACTAATATTTGAAAAGCACTTAAAGATGACTGACGCTATCAAAAACAGTGTGAAAGAAGGAAAAATTGGTGACGCCCAAGAAACCATTATACTACTGTTATCCAATCAGAATCATCGTTGTTTTTCTAATACTAAATGTTTTATTGTTGACCAATCTATAGTTTTGTTACATTTTCTTGTTCGGGTTAGGAAAACTAGAGCTAAACTAACCTATGACTTTTTTTGATTATGAGTCTTCTGACAAAATGAAAAGAAAGATGTTTATTTAAAATAGCTAGCCCTGAAAAGAGTTGCTTTTTTGTGCAGAATGCACTTTTTTATCCTCCTCTCTTTCTTTTGATTGATTCCATTTTATCTAGCATTTGCATTAGATGGTCAATTTCATGCCTGTTATATCTGAAACGTTCTCTTTCTTCTAACCAGAAGAGCAATGAGAGAAAAAATGTTAATCCAAACATTGTGGGATACTGGTTCAGGTTTTACGAAAAGTTAATGGTGAATGAGAAAAATAATCAAGAGTTTTATATGTGTAATGGATCACTTTTTTAGGCTTTTTTTTTATTTTATCCCTATATCACCGAGTTGAACTTAGTTTTTCTGCATCTATGAATGATTTCTCTAAAAGACTGAGCGCTGAGTTGGACTTAGTCTTTTTCTGCAATTATGGATGATTTCTCTTTCTAAATGCCTAACCATTGAGTTGAACTTAGACTTTTTTTATCCTAAGAATGATTTCTCTTTTCTAAAAGGAATTTGTCCCTATATCACTGAGTTGGACTTAGCTTTTTTTCATTCTATGAATGAATTCTCTTTTCTATTTGCCTAATCATTGAGTTGAACTTAGACTTTTTTACCCATATGCTAATAGGGTTGTTTTATTGTTTACTTTTATCCACTACTTAGACTTTAAGGGGTTTCTCTTTCTAAATGTCTGACCATTGAGTTGGGCTTAGTCTTTTTCCGAGTTTTTTACTCTCTGCAGTGTGGACCTTTGGAATGTGACTCTTTGAGGTGTAACTCTTCTAAAAGAAATGACAATTTGAAGAAAGATAGATCTTTCGTGGTAGATGGTTAGCCCTGAAAAGGGCTGTTTTTGAGAAGGGCTGATTTTTGAAAATGTTTATTCAGTATCCGCATCAGTCGATTCGCTGTCTGACTCACTCCTTTCAGCGGCGATTTGCGCGCGGAAAAGACGGTCTACCTGCTCTGTTTTTGAAATAACATACTGAAAATACATTTCAAGCATGCCCTCAATAATGAGTTCCTTCATCCGAAGGTTATAACAGAACATCCTGTTATTAGCAAGCTGAGCCCTCTCGTATCGTCTTCTCACTCCAACTAAGCGCTGTTTAAGCAAAACGATTTGTCTCCTTGCTCTTGTTAACTTTCGCTCGGCAGCCATCCAAGTGACGAGGAGTGATGGTCTTGAAGCCATTGTAAAAATAAAATGTATGGAAAATATATCGCAGAGATTTATAGCTTTTCAGACGGATTGAACTAGTTGACCCATGACGTCATTTTCTCCTATGTTTTCCCGCGTCGGCGTTTCATGCTGTTTTGGTTCCAAATTAATGTTATCCAATCAGAATTATCGTTGTTTTTCTAATACTAAATGTTTTATTGTTGACCAATCCGTGATTTTGTTACATTTTTTTCTTGTTCGGGTTAGAAAAAACTAGAGTTTGACTATTCTATGACTTTTGACAATTTGAAGAAATGACAATTTGAAGAAAGATAGAACTTTCGTGGTAGATGGGTAGCCCTGAAAAGGGCTGTTTTGTTTTTGGAGGCTATGTTTTTTTTCCACTTCTAATGGCAGCACCCGAAATTCGCTTGACAAATGGGGCATGCTTCAACTCTTTTTCTGATCACCATTGTCCCATTATCGAAAGTAATCTTTCTCCCAAATTCAATATCAACCAAAATGACATCCGGTGTTGTCTTTAATAATAGTTGAACTAATCTTTCGCCGAGATCTTTGTATGGCTGTGTTATACGTTGTAGATGGTTTTGTTCCTCCTCTCCTACGAGATGGGTGGTTAGTTGCAATAACTGCAGCCCGGCATTTAGATACTCTTGGAGAGCCTCACGTAGTTGATGATTTATCTCCTCCATATTGATATTGCTTCCGAATATTGATACCGCTTTCGAAGTGTTCGTTAGCTGAGAGCCAAAGAAATGGTGATTGTATGAAAATAACGCTGGGCTTTATACGTTTACAGAGGATTGAAATTTTTTAAAGAGCACGGACCTGGCAGAAAGCACATACAATTTTTCTCATGCTACGTTTCATGCTAATATAGCAAAAAAATGTAGACAGAACAAGTCTTTGGGGAAAAACAGAATGAAAAGCTCTATTGTTTTTTTGAACTTTTATTTATTGAACTTTAATTTATTGAACAGAACTAAACAATGAAACATTTTTTTGCAATGCATCATAAAAAATTTCTTGACAATGAAATAATTTCTTGACAATGAAAAAATTCACAAGGAAACATTTTTTTACAATACAGCATAAAAACATTTTCTTAACAATGAAAAAAATCACACTGAAATATTTTTACAATACAGCATAAAAAACAATTTCTTAACAATGAAAAAAATCACAAGGAATCATTTTTACAATACAGCATAAAAACAATTTTCTTAACATTGAAAAAATCACACTGAAACATTTTTACAATACAGCATAAAAAACAATTTCTTGACAATGAAAAAAATCGCACTGAAATATTTTTTTCACAATGAATTATTCACAATGAATTAATCACAATGAAAAATCACAATGAAATATTTTTTTCGCAATGAATTATTCGCAAATAATTTTTTACAATGCAAATTCGCAAATACCACGAGTTTCACATTTGTTTTCATATTCCGTAATGTCTTTATGCAATTGGTCATACCCCAAAAACATTGTATACTCACTGTCCATATCGTCGAAATCTCGTAGTCCTATGAATGGAGCAACATGTCTATAAGCGTCTTTTGTTGAAAGAGCTGAATATACTACTTCTTCTGTAACATCTCTATCAAATAGAATATACCCTGACATGGTTTCCATTGTTTCTCCGTAGGAATGAACAGATCCTTTTTTGTAGCGTTAGTAAAAGTCAAATAGAACTGATTTCATTTTCAGAACGTTAAGAAAACTTTCTTCTGTTGTACCTATGATAAAAAATGTCCATCGGCTTGTGGATCGAAACAGCTTACTAATAACATTGTTTTTCAAACAGCTCTCTGCTAAATAAGTTTTGAGAACGAGATCCAAACCCGAATCGTCCACCATCATTGCAATAAAGTTGATTATACCATACACTTTGTAGGATTTTTCTCCTTTTGCAATCCACTTAAACATTTCTTTTATCCAAATTTTCACACAGAAAAATTTAATGTTAACCTGTGTTTGTTCATCAAGTGTATGCTGTCGAACAAATTCTCCATAATTTTTTTCACGTAGATCTGTTGGTAACGGTAACATGATTGTTATTTTTGACCAACAGCTAATATTTTTTCCCGACTTACTTTGACTGATTGCTACACAACAATGTGATATAGAATTATTTTCTCAAACTTTTATGACCATAGGGTACAGTGTCAGTACCATTTACAATAACTCTCTTGGTGTATACAGAGCGAAACGTTTTTGTTTGTGGTTCGCTGGTAACCGTTCTATCTCTGTGTCTTTTAATTCTACAATCATACTGAATTTTGATTTCTATTGTGCGATCCAAAGCACATTTTGAATATGTATCGAAATTCACCACCTGTTTTGTATTGTAATCCAGAGTAATCCCCTTTACTTTACATTTGCTTATCTCTTCTCCATCTTTTGTTTTCATTTTGTAAGCATAATTCTTAGGCCCAAGTCCTCTGAATTGAGTAATTTTACAAGCAGGCTCTTCATCAGTCCATTTTCCTAGTCGGCTGTTAATAATAGGAGGATTCCATAATTCAGGGTCGTGAATGTACATACAACTATCTGTATCGAAATACAGAACTCTATCTTTTAACTTTTCAAGAACACTGTACAATTCCAGCCTTGCATAAGCTGTTACGTAAGACCCTACTACCACATTGGCTGTAGCGTGGGTGTCAATATGTTCCAACTTTGATTCATAGTTAACCAAGATGAATGAACAGTTCTCGTCAAAGATTTCTACATGCTTTACAATGAAATTGGGATTGGTGACTAATTCAAAATATTTAGACGGATCACTGATGTATTCCGTCTTGGACATTTTTTCACGCTGAGCTAATTTTCCCCAAAGACAGTTCAACATAATCTAAGCAAATGATCTTCTCCCAGGATTTCTTTGAATACAACTTGGATCAAGACGAACACCTTCCGCCTTCTCACATTCACAAACGAACTGATCTTTTTCTGAGTCTGATTGACACCAACCTGGATAACCACTGGCTTCTTGCTTAATTTTCAAGAAATTGTCCACATAATGTTTAAAGAACTGATCTGATACAGAATTGAAATGCCAAATTTCATACACTTGCAATAATCGATAACCGCAGTCAAGAGCCTTGAATAATTCAAAAGTAACCCAAGTTCCGACCAAAGCCCTCTCTTCTTTACCATGCCTACAAATACTTGAACTTTCTTCTGCACATTTCATACAGAGTGGAAACATCATTTTGTTGTTACAGTGAACTGGGAGAACGGGGTGAAACAAATCAGTTGGAGGTAAAACTTTACATTTGATTAACCCCTCATATTGTCGAATATTGTTCATGTCAATATTCTCAGCAGACAAAATTTCCGGTTGACCTACAGGATAGGATTTTTGTGTTTACAAACATAAGGGTACAGAGAACAGATATCAATGTACTTGATTTCCGTCTTGCTTTTTTTTCATCAACATCAGGAACGCGAAAATAGGCCACGGAGCTTCGCATTTTTTCCTGCAATCTCTTGGCACTCTGGGAACTTAAACAACACCGTGCCAACTCAGTGAAAACGCCGTTTAGTGTGACAGGGGCTTAGATCACAATATGCTAGCGTCTGTTGCTATAAATAGACCATTGGGTAGAGGTACACTACGTCAGCGTCTAGTAGTAAAGCTTTTTTTTTTATAAATAGCTCTATACGCTGTACTATCAGCTACAGAGTTTTTTGATCAAGCGACGGTTGACAAACGATACGGGGTGGATGGTGAGAGAACAAATATTTGTTTTACATGCAACGAAGCAGGACATTGGTCCAGAAATTGTCCAAAAAAGAAAATCAGACAGGAACATTTGTTTTTTGTCTACGTGAATCCATACAGTCATGACATCGAAATTTCACCATCGTTTTACAACGTTGTCGGTCTCCAACATGCGAAATTCGTCGGGACACTAAATTCATTCTGCAGTGAAAATACATGGAGAAAAAGTTCACTACAGACTACAATATCACCGGTTGAAAATCAGACCGTAGACATGCAGTCCGACACAACGGATATCACCGATTCAAAAATCTGCAAAATAACAGAACAGGCAGAGAAAAAAATATCTACAAGCGATAATCTAAGAAAACAACAAACTTTGGAAACGCCGTTTAGTGTGACAGGGGTTTAGATCACAATATGCTAGCGTCTGTTGCTATAAATAGACCATTGGGTAGAGGTACACTACGTCAGCGTCTAGTAGTAAAGCTTTTTTTTTATAAATACCTCTATACGCCGTACTACCAGATACAGAGTTTTGGATCAAGCGACGATGGACATACTATATGGGGTGAATGGTGAGAGAACAAATATTTGTTTTACATGCAACGAAGCAGGACATTGGGCCAAAGAATGTCCAAAAAAAGAAAATCAGACAGGAACATTTGTTTTTGTCTACGTGAATCCATACAGTTATGACATTGAAATTTTACCATCGTTTTACAACGTTGACGGTCTCCAAGATATAAAATTCATCGGGACACTAAATTCATTCTGCAGTGAAAATACATGGAAAAAAAGTTCACCACAAGCTACATCATCATCGGTTGAAACTCAGACCGTAGACATGCAGAGCGACACAACAGCTATCACCGAATCAGAAATCTGCAAAATAACAGAACAGATAGAGAAAAAAATATCTACCAATGATAATCTAAGAAAACAACAAACTTTGGATCTAAAAAACAATGAATTTTCTGCAGAACCGGGTTGTTCGTACGGAGAGGAAAAACAGCAAAACAACGAAAAGAAGAAAAAACGAGTAACAAAACACAAGGATAAAATCTGTCCAGATATGGTATTAAAAAACAACGAAAGGAAAAGAAAACGTAAAACCAAATGTGAATCTGACATTCCGAAGAAAAAAAGAAAACATACTGAGTGAAAAAAGATTTCAACACAATATTGAATTTAAAAAAGACTGACTTGACTTTTTCATTCATTTTTTTGTCTTTACAGTTAATTCATTTTTTTGTCTTTTACAGTTCATGATTTGATTTTTTCATTGTACATAAGTTCTTTTTGAAATAAAAAATATAAAATAATTACTTCTTACTTTTAACTTTTTTCTAGTTGTGACTAAGTTTTTTTTACTTTTGACAATTTGAAAAGAAAGATCTTTCGTGGTAGATGGTTAGCCCTGAAAAGGGCTTTTTTGAAGGATCTCACATTGACATCCAGCTCTACGATTCCTCCGCCCGATCCACTGGGATGATTTCACACCCACAGTGTTCACAGCAAATCGTCGAACCTTCATCATCATCGTAAAATCCTTCATCTGGATCTGGACAGTTATGTTTCTGACCAAGAAACTCAAGTATGGTAAAACATTTTCCACACTCTATCTGGCATCTGCTTGCACAGTGAGGGCACACAAGAATTCGAACCATCCTGCAACAAATATGTTTTTTATGTATAATATCGCTGGGCTTTATAGCTTTACAGGGGATTGAACTAGTTGACCCGTGACGTCATTTTCTCCTATGTTTTTCCCGCGTCGGCGTTTCATTAACATTGTGCATTCAAATCGATAGTTATATCGGTGTTTTTTTCACCACTCCCAATTCGATGTCACACAGTACAATCCCGGTGTTTTCCGTCAGGTCCGCACTCTTAAATTTTCAATCCTCTGTAAAGCTATAAAAGCTCAGCGTTATTTTCATACAATCACCATTTCTTTGATTCTCAGCTAACGATTACTTCGAAAAGCAGTATCAATATTTGGAACCAGTTTCAATATGAAGCACAAGTTAGATGAAATCAACTTGGACGATTTTCCACCAGTGGAAAACAATGAAGACATTCTTTCATCAGTTATAAATTCGACAATCATCAATCCGTCACCGGTGTTAAATTCGACAATCATCATTCCATCGACGGTGCTGGAGAACATTCATGAAGAGGTAAAGCAGCTAAATTTGAAACAAGATAGCATGATGACCCGGATCATAGATCAGTTGGAGACTTTAAACAGACATCTGGAGGAAATTAAAACTTTAAGCGCAAGTACTAAACAGCTCAGTAGAAATATCGAGGTACTACGCCAACAGGATCAGTGCATTTCAACAACTCCTGTGAAGATCCCTGTGGAGTTCGACTTTGATAAATCCAATCTTCACAAGTTAGTGGACTCTATCGTAAGTGTTGTGAAGAAAAATCAACCAAAGAAAAAACAGCCAGAGGAAAAACAACCAAGAAAAACAACAAAACGGAAATCTGAGGAAGATGTTAGCCATCTCCACAAGGAACAGAAAGTTGATCAAAAGCCAACTACACCGATAATGACCGGCCAGGGCAAATACGGGAAAAACATTGATAATCATGTTGATTTCAAGATCCCGAAAAAAACAAAGACGGAGGGAAAACAACCAAGAAAAACAACAAAACGGAAATCTGAGGAAGACGATAGCCATCTCCACAAGAAACAGAGAGCTGATCAAAAGACAACTACACCAATAATGACCGGTCAGGGCAAATACGGGAAAAACATTGATAATCACGTTGATTTCAAGATCCCGAAAACGCCAAAGAAAAGCTGTCGGTAGAGAAAAAAACACAGCTTCCAAAACAGTCCTTTTCAGGACTAACCCGACAGTTCTTTTCAGAGCTAACCCAACAGTCCTTTTCAGGACTAACCATCTACCATGAAAGTTCTACCTTTCTTCAAATTGTCAGACGTAAGTTCTATCTTTTCTTCAAATTGTCATTTCTTCAAATTGTCAGACGAAAGTTCTACCTTCAAGCTATCAGACGAAAGTTCTATCTTCAAGTTGTCATTTCTTCAAATTGTCACAGCTCTTTTCAGAGCTAACCCAACAGTCCTTTTCAGGACTAACCATCTACCACGAAAGTTCTATCTTCAAGAGGTCAGACGAAAGATCTATTTTCAAGCTGTCAGACGAAAGTTCTATCTTCAAATTGTCATTTCTTCAAATTGTCACAGCTCTTTTCAGAGCTAACCCAACAGTCCTTTTCAGGACTAACCATCTACCACGAAAGTTCTATCTTCAAGAGGTCAGACGAAAGATCTATCTTCAAGCTGTCAGACGAAAGTTCTATCTTCAAGTTGTCATTTCTTCAAATTGTCACAGCTCTTTTCAGAGCTAACCCAACAGTCCTTTTCAGGACTAACCATCTACCACGAAAGTTCTATCTTTCTTCAAAATTGTCATTTCTTCAAATTGTCAAACTTCTTTCTTTTAGAAGAGTTGCACTCCAAAAGAGTTACACTCCAGAGAGTTACACTGCAAAGAGCAAAAAAAACTCAGAAAAAGACTAAGTCCAACCCCAGTGCTCAGTCTTTTAGGGAAATCATTCATAATTGCAGAAAAAGACTAAGTCCAACTCAGTGATCAGGCTTTTAGAAAGAAAATCATTCATAGGGTAAAAAAAAGTCTAAGTTCAACTCAATGGTTAGGCATTTAGAAAAAAGAATTCATACGTGAAGAAAAAACTAAGTCCAACTCAGCGATATAGGGGCAAATTCCTTTTAGAAAAGAGAAATCATTCATAGGTGCAAGTAGTATATAAGCAAGAATCCCGCGGCCATCTTGAAAGGATATGCTAGAGTGATTTCAAGATGGCTGCCGAGATTCCAAGATGGCTGCCGAATTCAAAGATGGCCGACGTATCGAGACTGCAGCCATTTTGGGGGGAAGCGCTTCAATAATTTTGAAAATGGCGGTTTTTTCACAAATCCATTGTTGGGTATAGAATTACATGTTATTGAATAGGTATGCGTTGGCGGTATTGTTTTTTTAAAAAAATTGAATATTTGAATCGATAAAAGCGACGTCTGCTACCTTCTGAGATTCGTTAGAGAGAAAAGACGTTGCTTTTTCTTCACACTGGCACAGTAGAGCGCAGTCAAGTCGTTCTGAACGTAAGATGGAGCACATTGAAAACAACAAAATTCTAGAGTATTCAAATCTGATATTAAACTGGGAGATTTTTGCGTTGCACCTTGGCTTTAACATGGACCAGATTAACTCTTTAGCCGATAAGCATGGAAGAAATCTGGAATTCTTGTGCTTTGTATTACTTCGTAAATGGTTCGATGTTGTTGCGAAGTACGAATTCAAACCACACTGGTTTTTAGCAGCAGCTTTCTCGAAGGTGAAAGACAATTTGGCTGCCGGAGATATTCTAGGGGATAGAGACTTGTTCGATAAATTAAACGAATTAAAGTTTCAACCACAGACCAAGAGTTAGTGCTAATACCAAAAGTAAAGTATCAACATTTGAAGAAAATATGCAATTCTACAGAAAGCAAAGAAAGTGTTCCAGAAAGTACAAATTTAGACAAAAAAGATGAACCTGAGGTTGGAAATCATCAACAAAAGAAAACTGAAAACGAAATTAAAGATAATCAGAAACAAAACATTTCGAAAGAGAAAAAAGGTTCAAAAACAAAGTCTGTTTTTCCAGACCAAAAACAATCTAAAAACTCTGAGAAAGTGCTTTATGTTAAACAAAAAATTAATTATCTTTTTCCAAACCAACTGAAAAAGAGGAAAAAAGTAAAAAAAGATCAACAGTTAAGGAGGATAAAGCTAAAGCTAAACTCTCAAATTACAAGACAAAAGAATTTTCCTACAGATAATGAAAAACAAAACAAACAAAAGTGGATTCAATATCACATATGAATACAATTTGAAATGACAGATATTGATTATTGAAAATATGAAATTCTATTGGTTATTGGAAATTTACATTTGAGTGTTCAAAAACTTAGGGTGTGGTTATATTGATTATTGAAAATATGAAATTCTATTGGTTATTGGAAATTTACATTTGAGTGTTCAAAAACTTAGGGTGTGGTTATATACTTTGGTTGATCAAATAGTTTTGTCATAGTGACTGAATTTCACTTTGAGCGAAGGTGTACTTTAGTGTCAAAGAATTTTAAGCAAGTTAAATATGGATTCTAAACGGAAAAGAGAAGATGAGGAGGCAAAAACTAACAGAAAAATTTTAAAATCTCTCAATGAAGTTACATTTCACAAATGTAAATATTGTGAAGCTAAGTTTAGAAGAGCAGATTACCTGAAAAAACATGTCTCTCTGAAACATGAAACAGTGAACCATAATGAAGTTCCTTCAACATCAGCTACCAACAATTCGCATACAGTGAATCTTGATGCAGTTCCTTCAACTTCAGACAGTTCACAAACCATGGAGCAAGAACATCAGCTCGGTGCAGGAAAAATGAACTTGGATCATAACTATTCAAAACCTACAACAAACAGTGACCATGATTATCACAGGTCTTCTAGAAACTCTGTCATTCACAATGACCATGATTATCACAAGTCTTCTAGAAACTCTGTCATTCACAATGATCATAATTATGTGAGGCAAGTCAGAACTACAGTCAATAACCCTCATATTACCTCTACAACTACAGCAATCAACGGACAAGTTCAAGACCATCAAATACTACCAAATGGTAATGAACAGTATGATATGTTAACTTTTCTTGCAAATGTACAGTCAAATATTGTACGTTTTTTGAAGTCGCGAGTGATGCAAAATGCAATAAAGTGGTACCTATCAATTCAAGTAGAATTAGTAAAGGATATGCCAGAGCAAAGGACTGCAAGACCTCATTTCAGAAGCAGAACTTATCTAACTCTCAATCTAGAAACATTTGAAGAACATATGCTAAATGAAAGCTTTCAAAAAATGTTTGAGAGTTTTGAGAAATACATAAGGGAATCTTCAGGGTGGACATTAAAGAGAGTTGAAAGTCTAGTTGTTCACACAGTGGACTATACATCACTTACAGCCTCAAGTTTTATGGAGCTACCTAAAGAAATACGTCATGTTAGGAGTCTTTTAAACATACGAAATTTGGATAAAAAATGTTTTCTTTGGTGTTGTTTAGCGTCCTTACATCCCTGTGATTCACCTTTGGTAAATGCTTATGAGTCTTATGAAAATGAATTAAACATGAAAGGCATAAACTATCCCGTTTCAATTCAACAAGTCAATCGATTTGAAAATCAAAATCCAAATATTTCAGTCAACATTTTTACGTTTGAAGATGGGGATGTTGTACCATTGCGAATAAGTAAGCAGATAGAAAATACACATCACATTGATTTATTGCTATTGCATTCAGAAAAGAACTCCCATTATATTTTGATAAAAAATTTGAATAACTTCCTGAGTTTAAGAAATGGGAAACGTAATAAAAAGTTTTTTTGTAGATACTGTTTACATGGTTTCGTCAATGAGAAATTGCTCGAAGATCATTCTCCATACTGTCAGGTTTATGGAGAACAGAAAGTTGAATTACCAACCTCTAAAGACTGTTGGCTTGAATTCAAAGATTTTGAAAAAACATTACGTATCCCAAATTATGCAGACTTTGAAACACTCAACAAACGTTTAGATGAACATGATGATCAGCCATCAACAAAACGCACTCAATTGTTAGAACCTTGTTCTTTTGGTTACAAGGTTATTTCAACAGATCCTAATTTCAGCAAGGAAACCGTTATCTATAAAGGGAGTGATGTCCCTAAAAAATTGCTTGAATATCTGTTTAAAGAAAGTGAAGAAATTGAGCAACGTTTAAAAAACGTGAAACCACTTGTATTGACAGAGGAGGAAGAACAAAATTTTCAAACATCCAATATGTGTTGCATATGCAACCAGATATTTATCGATAGTGATTCAAAAGCCACACATCATGATCACACAACAGGAAATTTCATAGGGGCGAGTCATATGAATTGTAATTTGCAGTGCAAACAAGTCAAATTTATTCCTGTGGTTTTTCATAACTTGAAAAATTTTGACAGCCATTTATTATGTCAAGGAATAGGATCATTAAAAACAAAAAAATCAGTTGCATTCCTCAAACCATGGAAAAGTACATAAGTTTTACCATTGGAAAGCTTAGATTTATTAATTCATTTGCTTTTCTACCATCATCTTTAGAATCTCTGACAGAAAACTTAGCTCAGAATGACTCACATCCTTTTTATCATTTCTTAAATGAGTTTCCCAATCAAAAAGATTTATTGCTACGAAAAGGAATATACCCATACCAATATGTAGATTCTTGGGAAAAATTTAATGACACTGAGCTTCCACCCAAAGAAGAGTTTTACTCAGATATCAAAAGGGAACACATATCCCAAAGTGACTATGTTCATGCTAAAACTGTTTTCGAAAAATGTGACTGTAAAACATTAGCAGATTACCATGATCTTTATCTTAAGGTAGATGTTTTACTTTTAGCGGAAATAATGGAACATTTTCGAGATGTTACTCTCCAATGCTATCAACTAGATCCATTTCATTTTTATACCAGCCCTGGGTTAAGTTGGTCAGCCATGTTGAAAATGACTGGTGTTACTCTTGAACTTTTGATGAATATTGACCACTACCTGTTCATAGAAAAAGCGATTCGTGGGGGGATAAGCCAAATTTTCAACAGATACGCCAAAGCCAATAACCCATATTTAGATGACTTTGATAGTTGTGAGGACACTAGCTATCTCAATTACTATGATGTAAACAATTTGTATGGTTTGAGTCTTTCTCAGAAACTTCCAGTAGGATTTTTTTTTTCTTAAATACTGAGGAAATTGACAATTTTGATGTCATGCAAATACCTCAGGATGGATCAAAGGGATATATCTTAGAAGTTGACTTAGACTACCCAGAAAATTTGCATGATAGTCATAACGATTATCCTTTGGCACCTGAACATAAAAGTATTTCTAATGATCAGCTATCTCCATATGCAAAGGCTGTATCGAAAAAGCTGCATGGAAAAGCAGATAGCGACAAACTACCACCAAGAGCAAAGGTTGAAAAACTACTCACCACACTCGAAAATAAGAACTATGTCCTGCACTATCGCAACCTTCAACTTTATCTTCAGCTGGGTATGAAACTGAAAAAGATACATAGAATTTTGGAATTTGAGCAAGAAGCCTTCATGAAACCCTACATAGAGTTCAACACCAAAATGCGACAACAAGCAAAGACGAAGTTCGAAAAGGATTATTACAAATTGATGAACAACAGTTGTTTTGGTGAGTGTGCATCTTTTTATCCATTAGTCTTATTTTAACAAGAATATAATTCCAAAGTAATAAACATCAATATCAATGATTGAGAAAATAATTAAAAATCATTTTAGGGGTCCCACATGACTCACTGGTAAAGTGTATGACTCGTAATACATGGATCTTGAGGTTTTCTGTGAGAGTGTCCTTGAGCAAGTCACATCAGAGCCCCAGTCTAGTGTTGGAGTACCTTCAGACTGAAGGTAGTGTTGGAGAAACCCAGGACACACATATTAAGTAGTCTGCCACCGTAATATGACTGAAATACTGTTGAAACCGGTGTAAAACATCATTTGATCTCCATAAGCCACACTTTCAATACCTGTGTGGGAAGAAAAGTACAAAACTTTGTCGGCTTTTCCCGAGAAATACATTACAAATGGCGACTTTTAAGATAGGTGTGATTTGAAGAAAATTTAAGGTTTCATAATAATGTTCTAGGGATTGCATTCAAGGCACTTAATCGATTAAATTTTTTCTAACAGAATAAAGATACTTACATAGATTTCCAAGTAAAAAGATATACTTATGTGATTTCATTCTCTTTTTCAGGTAAAACAATGGAAAACCTCAGAAAACACAGGACCGTGGAACTGTGTCACACAGAGAAACGTCTGAGGAAACTGCCAAGTCAACATATAAATCTCACAGGATCTTCTCCAAAGACTTGGTTGGTGTTGAACTCAACAGCCATAAAGTAAAACTCAACAAACCTATTTATGTTGGAATGACTGTGCTTGATTTATCCAAATATACAATGTATGACTTTTATTACAACCATTTGAAAGAATTATATGGCAACAATGTACAGCTTCAAATGACAGACACTGATTCCTTTTTTGTTTCTTTGCAATACTGCTGATGTTTTTAAGGACATGCATGTCCATTCGCATTTGTTTGATACGTCTGACTTCCCTAAAACCCATTACCTTCATAGTGATATCAACAAAAAGGTGATGGGTAAAATGAAAAGTGAGACTGGTGAAAAAGTTATAAAAGAGTTTTTTGGTTTAAGATAAAAAATGTATGCTTATACTTGCGAAGGAAAGGAAGATAAACGTGCTAAAGGCATCTCAAAAATTGTTGTTGAAAACGAGCTGTCCTTACAGGATTACAAAAACACATTATTCAATAAAACCTTGATGAAATCAAAGATGGATCTGCTACGCAGTCACAATCATCAAATTTTCTGTGAAAACATTTGCAAGATTCCTTTGAGTAGTTTTGATGATAAAAGATATATTTTAGACGATGGCATCAGCTCTCTTGCCTACGGTCATTACAAGATAAAACAAGTTTGATTCCTTCAACAAGTGAAAGCATTCATTTTTATAAATGAGTCGTTAAAAAGCCGTACAATGATTTCTTTTTGACTGGTGATGTCGTGGAATAATAAGAAAACTTGTCTTTTCATGCAATGTTTTTTTATTTTTGACGCTAACTTTCATCAGCATGTGATACCATGCAATACATTCCACTTGAAATGAAACTTAACTTTGTTAAATAACAAAGGGAATAACTCCAAAAATAATGAGGACAAATTATTGTATTTTGTGGACTCCATGCTCTAAAACGATCTGTTTGTATATAAAGACAAAAGAAGATAGCTCTCTAAGTTTGGGAGTTATGCTCTTGACAAAAAATTTATCTTATAATTAACTTGGCCCAATAACCCCCTAAAAAAATAGAGACTTGGCCCAATAACCCCCCAAAAAATAGAGACTTAAGTTATCATGCACTGGACTTGTCCATAATGTGATTTATCATGCACTGGACTTGTCCATAATGTGATTTATCCACATAAGATGTTAAACCCTTTACCAAACGACAATTTTGAACCAGAGCAAATTGAAAGCACTTGCAGTCAGTAATTTAAATGTAGCTCAAATGATTATTTCTGTCTTTGACAGGGTAGAAAAGATTCTGGAAAAAGGAAAAAATGCTGTTGACCAGAATAAATTAAATTGAATACAGCAAACAATCTAAATGGTAGTGCATTTCGGTTGAATTTTGAAGTGCAAACACAACATCCTTATAAACTTAATATCATGTAGACAAATTGTAACAGAATTTAAAGCAAAAAAAAGGCACTCTTAGTTAAATGGAGACACCAAATGTATAACTGATAAGTAGTTGATGTGCTCTTTGGATTACAAAACAATAATCATTTGTGATTTTAACCTGATTGCCAAACACTACCAATTTGATAGATTTTGTACAGGAATTGGACAGTTCGATGGTACATGTATCTCGCTTACCTGCTTGTTTATTTTGCCAAAAGTGTTTGCACAGTTTGAGAAAAGGTTCCTAAATTGAAGAGCTTATAACTGTGATCATGTAGATCTATCTATAAAAAACGTGTTTGTGCTTACCACATGAAAACAGTTTCTCTTATAATAGGCTGTCATTAAGTAAATCTGGCCCAACCAAGTATCGTGATATTGTATCGTGATACTGTGTCTGGTATCGCGATACATTTTTCTTGGCGATACCCAGCTCTACTCTGGCCATTACCGTTTAGGACAAAGAGATTTTTAAAATTTCCTTCCTTATTTCTCATGTGAAATCCGAGAGCCACAACATAGGGCCAATTTTTACATCAGGGCCATAATTTGAAGTATTTTGGTAGAGGGCCAATAGATGATGCTACATGCCAAATACATGTATGAAAGCTCTGGCATTACCATTTTGGACAAGAAGATTTTTTAAAGATTTCCTTCCTTATATCTACTTGAAATCTAAGACCCACAACATAGGGCTAATTTTCACATCAAGGCCATAATTTGAAGTATTTTGGTAGAGGGCCACAAGATGATGCTGCATGCCAAATATGAAAGCTCTAACCCTTACAGTTTTGGACAAGAAGATTTTTAAAGATTTGATTCTTTATCTCTTTGTAAAATCCGAGACCCCACAACATAGGGCCAATCTCCGCACTAAGGCCATGATCTGCAGTATTTTAGTAGAGGGCCACTAGATGATGCTACATGCCAAATATGAAACCTCTAGCCCTTACAGGTTTGGACAAGAAGATTTTTACATTTTTTTCATACGGTTGCCATGGCAACCATAGTTCTTCATGGAATTCAAATCTTTGAAGTATTCTGAAAGTGCATCACTTAAGGATAATTTCTGTGAAGTTTCATTGAAATCTGATTGGCGGCTTCAGGAGAAGATTTTTTAGTGATTGTTTACGGACGGACAAACAGACGGACGGATGGACGGACGACGTGCATTGACCGATCACAAAAGCTCACCCCGAGCACTTAGTACTCCAGTGAACTAATAAAACTGAAACGGTATCAGTATATTTTCAACAATACTGAAAAAGTGAAACTTAAGCTTTTCTGATACTAATGGTAAGGTCTCTTGTCTCACTGTAAACCATAGTAAGCATTCGAAAATGCTAAGTCATAAAGTTGGAAAAGATCCCGTGTTTCTGGCAGTTTCAGAGATGAACACGGCCTTGGCAATGTAAGAGAATTCACACAGGTACTAGCTGTAGGCAAAAATCTTTCCCCAACCTCACAAAACACTATGGATGGCTGTATCTTGAATCCAAGTAGAGGTTCTTCATCTGTACTTGTCACAAACACAAGAATACTGGACAAACTCAAATTTCCTCTCCTTCCAGCTAAAAATCAAATAAGAAATATCACTGAAGGCGATTAACACCCCTGCAACATACACATATGACACAGAAATATCTTACCAAGTTTGTAATCTACCAAACTTTTAAGTATCTATCTATACATATGCAGTTTTTCAAAATTTTGCAAAGTTCAAGGGCAGACAGGTGTACATTACAAACAGGTGGGGGCCAGTTGTGACCCAAAAGGCATTATTTTAATCATGTTTGTAGAGAACCACTAGGTGATGCTACATGCTAAATATCAAAACTCACACCGTTATGGTTATAGACAAGAAGATATTTAAAGATTTTCCTTTCAGTTGCCATGGCCACTAGAATTCTACATGAAATGGAATTCTTTTAACAACATTTGTAGAGATACATGCAAGGAACATTTCTGCCAAGTTTCATTTACTTTGGTCATATGGTTTACTAGCTACATGTACTTCAGACAAACAACCACAACAAAATAAAACAAGAGGACCCTGAAAGGCTCACCTGAGTTGTCAAGGATTTTTGAAAAAAGTTTGACTGTTTAACACTATGAAACATTATACTGCACATGTCACATAGAAAACCAAACTGCTGAGCAATGTTACATTGATCTCTACTGACCCCTAGACATACCGTATAACGGTTTTTTTTTACGTGCTGCCAATTTTTACTAATTTTTAAGCATAAAAAAAATTCGTAAAAATTTGACGCGTAAATAATTACAGCGTAAAACCGTAGTATTGTATGATATGAAATATAGGGTTATCAGTATGTAATACCTGTGCACTAAATACACTCAATACAAGATTTTTTTCACTTGTGTTCTGATTACGTGTGATATGACTTCTCTCAGTCAGTCATCTCTACTTGGATCTTTTAAGCCACGGCTTCTGTGCCCAAACAGATAACTAATAGAGAATTCCTATCCAAACTATACGTGAATTGAATATTCAGGTTAAAAATGCTTTGACGCCTCGTTTTACACTACGTAAACGAGGCACCTTCATGATACTCGACACGTTGATTACGGCGGTGATGACAATTTGACTCGGCATTGGGCCGCTTCAAAAATGTCACGAATGGGTCTTGTGAAAAGACGTGGCTGTACAACTGCAAAACCTGAGGTTTTAAAATTTCGATGAGCTAAAGGAGGGCTTTCTAAACAGAGTGAAAAAAGTAATGACAGATGACAATGTGCCTCCACAGTTAGTTATCAATTATGACCATACAGGTATCTGTTATTCGTACGTCAAAACAATTACCACTATTCGCACGCCAAACAAAGAGTGACACTTTTCTTTCAACCTGTATTTAAAACAAACAATATATGTATAATCTTTAATGAAAGTGGACAATGCACTGATATTTTAATGCTGTAATTTTTTACGCATGTTTAGAATTAGTAAAAAATAAAATCGTAAAAATTTAAATCACATGTTTTTAGCTCAAATTCGTAAACTTTTACAGCAATAAAAAAAAACCGTTATACGGTAAACCTGCCCAATTTATGTACAAACATTCAATACCTCTGTTGAGGTTATAATCCTAAGAGAATGATTTCTTTGCGGGAACTTACTCCCTCCAGACTATGAATGCACGGCATAAATCATTATGAGCACAAAGTAAGATATATTTTGTTTCTTATATACTAAATTTAATGTTGTTTAGCAGAAAATCAAATAATATATTTCATAAAAACCATTAAAAAAATGTCTTCCTTGACAAAACTGCTATATACAAATCTTGATAAGAATAATTTAAGTCAGCAATGCCACTAATCAAGCACATGTATAACACAAATTCATTATTCTAATAATTAAAAGGGTGGAAATTTTTAGATATTTTGAGTCGAGGAGAATATTTAAGAATATCTTTTTTTAAATTTTCCCTTTTGTTGCCATAGTAACCCAAGTTTTACATGGATTTCAACTGTTTAACACTTTACCAAACGACAAAATTTTGGACTTGTCCAAATTGAAAGCATTTGCAGATGATGGAATAGATGTGAATCAAAAATTGAAAAATGATTTGGATAGAGTAGAAAACATTGGTCCAGTGGTTTGGGAGAATATTTTGCTTAAAGAAATCCTTATTTCAATTTTGGGCTTCACCCCACCTACATGTAGTGCCCCACACTGGTGGACCCAGGGTCATGATTTTAGCAATTTTTATAGAGGTCCATGAACTGATGCTCCATGCCAAATCAAGGTTCTAGGCCTTCTGGTATTTTTTTTTCTCCAAATTTTCACTTTGGTTGCCATGGCTACCAGATTTTCACAGATTTCAATTCTTTTAGCAATTTATAAATCTAAGTTTGTCCAAATCGAAAGCATTTTCAGATGACAAAATAAAAGTGTATGAAAATTTGAAATTTGTTTTTTGAAGGTTTGAAAACATTGTGGGAAAAGAAGAAAATGCTGGTAACCAGCATTTTCTCCTTTTCCCACAATATTTTCAAAAGGCTTTTTACTCAAGGGCGTTAAAAGTCGTTGTCGTGCGGTAAAGGGTAAAAGAAATCTTTCTTTATTTCTATATGTATAGGCCTGACCTACTAGGGGCTCTGCCCCTGTTGACCCCAGGGTCATGATTCTAGCAATTTTTATAGAGGTCCATGAACTGATGCTCCATGCCAAATACCAAGGTTCTAGGCCTTCTGATTCAGGAGGAGATTTTCATTTTTTTTTTCAAAGTTTCACTGTTGTTGCCATGGCAACCAGAGTTTTTTCATGGATTTTAATTCTTTTAACAATTTTTGAAGATGGCCATCTAAGGAACATTTCTTTCAAATTTGGTTCATATTGCTCTAGCAGTTTGTTTAGAGAAATGTTGATGCTTACGCATGCCGGATACCAGACAGACGGTGATCACAATACATCACCTCGAGCCATTCAGCTCAGGCGAGCTTACAAGAGGGCCATTAGCCCGGGGTCACACACCTGAGATAAAGCTCTATGGGTTAGGCCTAGGTTACAAACCCAGAAACATAGGGCTGATCCAACCCACTCCACCCGATCTCCTGGATCTGCCGCTGGAGACCCCAGGGTCATGATTGTAGCAATATCAAAGAGGTCCATGCACCAATGCTTCATGCCAAATATCTAGGTTCTTGGCCTTCTGGGTCACGAGAAGAAGATTTTTAAAGATTTTTTTTTCATATTTTCACTTTGGTTGCCATGGAAACCAGAAATTTTCACAGATTTCAATTCTTTTAGCTTTTTTTTTTTAAAGAGAACCAACTAAGGAACATTCCTGCCAAATTTGGTTCAAATTGGGCCAGTTTGGGAGGAGATGTCGTTTAACCCTTTACCAAACAACCCCTTGATTTTACGAACCCGAGACAGAAATTTTATGAAAACATTGGGGAAGGGAAGAAGAACATACTGGTTACCACCATTTTCTCCTTTATCCACAATGTTCTGCTTCTGAAATGAGGTCTTGCAGTCCTTTGCTCAGGATTTTCCTTGGTCAATTCCACCTGAATAGATAGGTACCACTTTACCCCATTTTGCATTACTCGCGACTTCAAAAAACGTACAACATCTGACTGTACATTTGCAAGAAAAGTTAACATATCATACTGTTCATTACCATTTGGTAGTATTTGATGGTCTTGAACTCTTCTGTTGATTGCTGTAGTTGTAGAGGTAATATGAGGGTTATTGACTGCAGTTCTGACTTGCCTCACATAATTATGATCATTGTGAATGACAGAGTTTCTAGAAGACTTGTGATAATCATGATCGAGTTTCCAGAAGACCTGTGATAATCATGGTCACTATGTGTTACTGGTTTTGAATAGTTATGGTCCGCTTTTCCAGACTGATGTTCCCGCTCCATGGTTTGTGAACTGATCGACATCGATGATGAAGGTTCAACTGTTTTGAGTTTCTCCTCCCGCTGATTGTTGGTGATCGATGTTGAAGGAACTTCATTATGCCCCACTGTTTGATGTTTCAGAGAGACATGTTTTTTCAGGTAATCTGCTCTTCTAAACTTGGCATCACAATATTTACATTTGTGAAATGTAACTTCATTTAGAGATTTTAAAATTTTTCTCTTATTTTTTTCCTCCTCATCTTCTCTTTTCCTTTTAGAATCCATATTTAACTTGCTTAAAATTCTTTGGTACTAAAGCACACCCTCACTCAAAGTGAAATTCAATCACTATGACAAAACTATTTGATCGACCAAAGTATATAACCACACCCTAAAGTTTTTTAACACTCATATGCAAATTTCCATTAACCAATAGAATTTCATATTTTCAATAATCAATATCTGTCATTTCAAATTGTATTCACATGTGATATCTGTCATTTCAAATTGTATTCATATGTGATATTGAATCCACTTTTGTTTGTTTCGTTTTTCATTATCCATAGGAAAATTCTTTTGTCTTGTAATTTGAGAGTTTTCCTTTAGGTTAATCCTCCTTAACTGTTGATCTTTTTTTACTTTTTTCCTGTTTTTCAGTTGGTTTGGAAAAAGATAATTAAATTTTTGTTTAACATAAAGCATTTTCTCAGAGTTTTTAGATTGTTTTTGATCTGAAAAAACAGACTTTGTTTTTGAACCTTTTTTCTCTTTCGAAATGTTTTGTTTCTGATTATCTTTAATTTCGTTTTCAGTTTTTTTTTGTTGATGATTTCCAACCTCAGGTTCATCTTTTTTGTCTAAATTTGTACTTTCTGGAACACTGTCTTTGCTTTCTGTAGAATTGTATATTTTCTTCAAATGTTCATACCATACTTTTGGTATTAGCACTAACTCTTGAGCCATGTTTTACACGGTGTAATAAGTTGAATCACTTGTTTCCAGTATTTAAGTTATAATATTTTTCTCTTTTTAAAAGCAAGTCTCTTCAAAACTAGTTGACGAATGACATGTCGGTAGCGTTTCAATTTGTTTTTAATGTCTTTTAAAAGAGAGATATTTCCTCTTAATGCATTGAAGATTATTTCAATAATGACACTCATTTGACTTTTTGTTATATGTTTAATTATAGCACGTTGTTGATTGATATTAGTCACGAGTAAGAACTGTAGAAAGTATTTTTCCTTTTTTAATTTTTCACTCATAATTCTCGTTTACTGGACGAAATACTGTCAAAGTCTGGTCAGGAAAAATGTCTGTACGTAATTTATACAGAGAGTTTGAATGACTGCTGATGTCCACAACCAGATATGAATATTTTTTCCTTTCCATGGCTGTTTTGTATGCACTCATGAAAAAGGAGGTCTCACCAGGGAACATTTGTCTAGCTAGAGTTTGAATCTGAAGCTTGTCCCTTTGATTATTGAATAGGACAAAATAGTGTGAGTTAAGACTGATTGTTCTGAAATACTTGCCACCAGTAAATAAGTTTTGCACAACGAAAAATACTGAAAAATTTTTATGATGTGAATAAATCGTGAAAAGATTCACAATGTCGAGGCTTTGAGAAGCAATCTGCGCCATGTCATCCAATATTAAAAGCTTAAAACCAGTTTCCAGTGCCCATAAATCCATGTTTTCTTTAGTTGGTAATCCTCTGAAAAACTCAGTATCTTCAACATCATGTTTTATATCATCATAAAGGGGTTGGTAGGTTGAATAGCAGTAAATGATTTTTTTGGAACCTTTTGAAACATATGTTTATTCTGCTTCAACAGTTTATGCAAAAATGTTGTCTTACCGCTTGAACTTGGTCCTGCCAAAATACAAGTAGTAGGATATTCAAATTTGATAACCACATTTGACATGATGTTTTCTAAACAATATCCTGTTCTGAAATGACATTTAAAAAAGCACCAAGAACTATATATTTTCATGACACAATGTATTTTATTCAAGACTATTTTTACATGTATGATAAAGCAAACAAATCTATAATACTACAAAACAGTATTCAAAAAAACAATAAAAATCTATATTACTATAAAAGTGGTTTTAAAGAAAGAGACATCGCAACCAATGAATTATTTAATGCTATTTTCAACAGTTTTGTCACTATTTGAATATAATGTTTACATAAAATTCAATTTGTTAAAATGTCTCTTTCTTTATTGATTTGAAAGAAACCAGGGGATTCACTATATACAATGCAGCTTATTGTTTCTGCCAATGCTTGTCTGAATTGAACTTCCAAACGAACATGTCCTGATTTAACCAGGGACAAAAATGAATTATTTTCTGGGAAGACAGGTTCCAATTGAAAAGCAAATAATGCTGATGTTTTTGCAAAGTCAAATCTACTAAGATCTAACCCTTGGTCTCTTCCCCATTTACCAGTGGTGAGAAATAAATTAGCATAAGCTCTCACAGATGCAGTGCCATCTGATGGATCAAAATCTAAATGCAATGGATTTCCACCAACAGGAACGCCATCTACATACAGGCATATGCTTTGTATATCACAGTTTTTAAAATGAAATGGGTTAGATTTATAATCTCCTGACAATGCTTTTGATGATACAAAACCGATAATAACTCTGCTAGGGCGATGAATTTGAAACATATTATCCCATGTAAATACTGTACTTCCAGATGCAAGACTCTGAGAGCGGCACTCAATTTGATTGAATGGATACTTGGCAGTGGTTGTCTTTAACATTTCCGCATGAGCAATGACTAAAGCAGGATTGACTCGAATCTTCCTAGCAAGTAAGTAAACGTCCAGGATTTCCACCTTGAAGTTAGGTGATACATCACCAGAAGATAGACAAAATGCTGGTGAAGTTCGATAGAGTTTTAGTTTTACATCCACTTGATTTAATAAATATCTCTTCGTGGTAAAAAGGCTATGGTAAATGGGACCTTGTAAGTCTAACACTTTAGATCCGTCAATATAACGCTGTCTCAAGAACAATCCATTGTTAGCACCAGTGGGATCACAATCTTCAGGATGATCTGAATCATCCTTGATAAAAAGCTGAGTCAGCAGCTGTGAATTAATTGTATCAGCACCATAATTCAGTAACGTTTGAATCATAGCGATATAAGGATTATAATTACATGTTATGATTGTTTTGTTCTGAAGCGTGACTTCTGTTGTAGAAAACAAGGACTGTAAGAATAGATTAACTGGCCCCACTTTCTTGCTGGTAATATTAGTTCCATTTGGGTTTGTTACTTTCAGTTTTACATAGATCTGAGTTCCTTTAAGGTCTAGATAGTTCATGGCATTTTGTCCACTAATACGAAATTCAATGGGAGTGTCTTCCGAGACCTGTGATATAGGTCTCACTTCTTGGTAATAAACATCATTGACGGCTACTTGCGTTGGGGGTAAATCAAACAATGATAAATCGTCTGGTATACCCTCTGTAAAACTATCTTGTGTAAAGAAGGACATGTTTACTTGTCGAAAATGTCAGTTATTCCTTGATGTCTTTTATTTTTGCTTCTTTTCTTCAATTCTCTTTTTCAGTTTTTTATTTTTTCCACCAACTTTCTGTTTAGATTGTTCTCTTCTTCTCTTTTTATGATTCACTTTTTTATGATTTGTATTTTTCACAGAATGTCTACGCTTGTTTGAAGACCATCTTCTTCTGTGGTTTGGTGTCGACTGATTGGTAATTCCAGCGTTAGACAGATTATATTTGGCATGGTTTACCTCGCTTTTTGCCTGTTCTACAGTTTGTTCAGCAGGTAAGACAGCTTTTACCGACAAATCGCAAGCTTTGTCTTTATGAAGGAGAAAATTATCATGCCTTATATGATTTTTTTTTCTTCAAATGATTAATCCAAACATTTGGATTTCCAACATACAAATTACTCATGAGTATGGTGAAAATGAACGCTTAAAGTGAAGTGTAAGGTATGAAGGTGTCTCTAAGAATGATGCGGTGTCACCCTCATCTGTTTTTATAACAAACTCCAAGTCTTGAAATTCTGTTTTTTTTAAAGGTAAATAAAATGGAGCATCAAAGATGTAATGCCAACCGTTTCTCATGTTTTTTTTCACACACCTTAAAAGACTATATTCCCCGCAATTTACAACACTTTCTTTGCATATGTTGCAATAAATGTATAAAGTGTCATTTAATTTTTTCTTAGGCGTTTTTGTGTTTACTTGTAAACTAATCTCACACAATGCAACTTTCCAAAACCCATCAAATGTTAAAGGTAAATTAAACTGTACCTTAAATTTACAAGGTGTTTTATCTTTAAAAATATTGGTACTATCACTATCTTTTATGTATACAAAACGCTCCATTCTACTTATCTTTAATCTGTTCAGCATTCACCCAAGAATTAAATGAAGATGGAAATCCTTCCCACTTAACAAAATACTGATCTTTTCCTCTAAATTGTCTTTTTTTTAAAACTTTTTCTATAAACCATAAACTGTTTTCATCCTTTTCAATTTTTAACATTTCATTTTCATTCATAGATCCTTTAATGGGTTCATTATTGAGATCAGTTATTTTGTAAAATGGCACACCTTGTTTGATTAATCTGCTTTTTATTCTAAATACCTCCGTGGTATATTGCTGTTGATAGGTACGCCGAAATGGGTGCTTTAAATAGCTCAACCGAACTAAATCTCCAATCTTGAATTTGTAAGTTATTGGAGTTTTCTTCATTGATTTTGGCACTAAATACTGAGAAGCCCAGACATCTGCTTCGTTTTTTCGTGTTACTTCACTGGGACTTAAGCCATGTAAACTTCGATGTGGGCTATGATTATATACATTTACTAAATCCTGCAATTTGTCTATGTATCTATAGTTCCTTTGATGTCGCAAAAGTCTAAAAATCATGTTTCTTAATGTTCTTTGAACTCGTTCAGCATAATTGGCTTTTGGTACATTTTGTGCAATAAAAAAGTAAATGCCTTTATCTTTAAGTAAAGATTTGAATTGATTGGACAAAAACTCGACTCCTTTGTCGGATCGAATTTTAGTGAAATGTTTTTGAGTTAAAACATCTTGCATTGCAGAAACAACAGTGTTTGTCTTTTTATTCATCAATGGTCTTACTATCAAAAAGCGAGAAAGAATGTCAATGACAATAAGCAAATATTTAACTCCATCATTATCCTTTGCAATGTTTTCAACAGACATTAAATCAATGTCTGCCTGATCATTTAACCCGGAGACTTCAACACGTGCAGTTTTGAATTTATGTCAACCATATGAATCCTGGTTGTTCAACCACTTCTGAATAAAATAAACAGTAAATGTTTTGGAATATTTCTTTTCCAAAATCCTGTGTAGCTTTTTCGCTCCGAGATAACTACCTGGTAATTCAACATTGAAATAATATTTAGATAAAATATTTTCCTTCTGTTTCTTATCCATCATCATGGCTTTCTGATTGTTTTGATGTTGATGTAAATTGTTTTATGGAAACAATTTTAAGGGTGGATTTGGGGGCCGTGTAATGAAGACGGGCGTTATACAAAATTATAGAGATGAAAAATTTGTCAAAACAGAATTCTTGCCGTTTCAGGTAGGAATTTTGCTTTGTATTTTTTCTCTCGATAATTTAAACATAGAAAAAATGGTTGAAACATTGTGAGATAAGGAGAAAATAGGACATTGCGAGAAAAGAAGAAAAATGGCTGAAACATTGTGAGAAAAGAAGAAAATAGTTAAAACAAAGAAAATGCTTGTTGACCATTTCCCAACAATGTTTAAAAATAGTTTTATTACTTGGATCATCTCATAGATAAGGGACTACTGGGTTAAGCAAGAATTTAAAGACAATTTATTATTTACTCATTTATTTTTTTTCACAAAATCATGAAATGAATTTAATCAAAACACTAGCAATATATCAAAATTGAAATATACAATTTGAACATGTTAACTGCACATAAAATATTAGTCAAACTCAGAAATGGTTTTTGAAAATTCAACACACAAATTGAAATGATACAGTATGAACCATTTGTTAAAAACATGATCAGTTCTTTTTTTTGTTAAACAAATTATTGTCAAAACCACTTTCTTTTTAAACACGGAATAGTCTGTTCTCTAGGTGAATAATTGTTAAGACCATTTTTTTCATTTTTCGTTTCCACTGTTCTGTTTTCATTGTCTCTAAAAAGTCCTTGCTGGAAATCACCATTTTGTGTAACTCCATGAGTTCTGTTGAAATGTTGGAAATTTTCATGACATCCTCCCATGATTTTAGGATATCACTTTCATCCACTTCTTGCAGCATGCGGTCGAAGTAAAAGTCAATAAAGTATTCTTCGTCCTCGTCATCAGAGTCCGTAAGACACGTGTGTTGTTTCTGCGATGGATGATCTATTGAGCAGCCATGACAATGTTTCTTTCGTACCACATTTTTCACCTCACATAAGGCTTTAGCGTATATGAAATCAAGATAAGATCTCATCAACAATGTCATAGAACCACTTGTTATCGAAAAATCAACAGGAACATTTTCAAACTCCGTCTCATCGTAGTTTGTAGTCATTGAATCTGAGCTGTTGTCATCTTGCTTAAGTTCAAGAGTAAGCACGTTTCTTTTACCAGCATTTGCCATGATGTGATCTCAATGACTGTGATCTCGAAAAGTGTCCGAGTTGAAATGCTTACTTGTCTTTATACTCAACTTCGAATTTAACGGTTATATTTGAATCTAGTGTGACTGACTTCAAATTTGGCGGTTAAATTTCGAATTTCAAAATATGCGTTTGAATTTAACTTTCATTTAACGGTCTTTTACATATTTTTCAGGTCTAGCAAAGAACCTGTGACTGACTCGATGTACTCCATGGACTGAAAAACCCGCCATTCTTCGAAAAGACGTCAAGTCCCTGTATTGTTTCACAGTTTGAATGTCCAATCATTTTAATAAAATAACAATTTGGAGATAGCTTTGTATGTTCTTTAATAGGATCGTCCTCTTTCTTCCATCGATGCAATCTTAACTCACATGAGAAACACTCAACAATGTCACTTTTTCCCGTGTATGTAAAGCCTGCGGAAGCAAGCTGATATTTATTTGGAACTATCTGCAAAGGCCAAGAGTCAAAAGTGTTTAGTCTGTCTTCATAGAATTTCAAATCAGGACAACAAAAACTCAATCCAAAAGATTTACAACTGCTCATCTTTAATCACTTTGATTGCCCGTCTAAAAATGAGGCCACTAGTTCAATACTTTCCTTTAAATCACACAAGCTTGAAATTGTCGAATGGGATAGTGACAACGATTGGGTGCCCTTTCTCAATGTGAAACTTGGTCCATTTCGTCGTTTAGAAATAATTACAGACAGTTTATCATCTATCATACATGTAATGGTTTTTGAGCTTGGTGACCATGCAATGTTCGAAATTCCATATCCCTGTAAAAACTCCAGAGAGTTGTTGATAAAGTCTAACTGTGCTTGTGCCATCGCTGTATAAACAACAAAATTTCTGCTAGTTGAATGTGATCTTACGAATGTCTCGCAAAGTCTGTGGCTGAAACTTTAATTCGTTTAATTTATCGAACAAGTCTCTATCCCCTAGAATATCTCCGGCAGCCAAATTGTCTTTCACCTTCGAGAAAGCTGCTGCTAAAAACCAGTGTGGTTTGAATTCGTACTTCGCAACAACATCGAACCATTTACGAAGCAATACAAAGCACAAGAATTCCAGATTTCTTCCATGCTTATCGGCTAAAGAGTTAATCTGATCCATGTTAAAGCCAAGGTGCAACGCAAAAATCTCCCAGTTTAATATCAGATTTGAATACTCTAGAATTTCGTCGTTTTCAATGTGCTCCATCTTACGTTCAGAAAGACTTGACTGCGCTCTACTGTGCCAATGTGAAGAAAGAGCAACGTCTTTTCTCTCTAATGAATCTCAGAAGCTAGCAGACGTCGCTTTTATCGATTCAAATATTCAATTTTTGAAAAAAACAATACCGCCAACGCATACCTATTCAGTAACATGAAATTCTATATCCCACGACTGGACAATCCAACAATGGGTCCTAAACAATGGCGGCCAACAATGACCTTTCCACCCGATAGCATTATGGCTGATCCCCACCCACCACAATCAAAATGGCCGCGGTCTCCCGCGATATGGCAGCCATATTGAAATTACTCAAGCATATCCTTTCAACATGGCCGCGGGATTCTTATTTATACACTACTCATGTAGTACCATCTTTCTTGATTATATACTTGCGTGTATTCGTACAGCATCAATTTGTCCATTTTAACTGCATATTTTCGTGTGTTTTAGTCCCTGGAGTAGTATATACTACTTTTTTAAAAAGCCCATTTCGGCAGCAGCAGCAGAAAATCCCCCTCCCATATTTCGCGCGCTTTTTTTTTTTTTTTTCGCGCCAACTACGCGCCAGTTTTCAACAGGAGTATTTCACCATATAAAGCAGTAGTCATCTCGGTTCATTTAGTCAGAAACATTACATTATTTGTTCGAGAGCAAAAAAACTTTGTAAAGACAAAAAAAAAAACATTGTCACTGCTGGACTTTGTGTTAGGCTGGCATCCCGATTCCTTAGTTTTCAGTCATAAGAACTCGGGAAGATTGTGAGAAAAGGACAAATTGCTCGTTTCGGCCCGAAGGCACTTTCCTAGGGCCTTCTCACACCGCACTATTTACGGTTGCGGTGGTCTAGTGGTTAGACAGCCCGGCCTCGCGAGCGGACGATCGTCGGTTCGAGCCCCCTGAAGGGACGGAACTCTTCGATATAATGGCTGCATACAAATATAAAGCCTTAGTAATAGTAAAGACAAAATGAGCTTTATTCACCGCATTTGCAGGATAAATGGTTTAAAACTTGTACACCTGTACTAGAATTTGTTGAATTTTGAAAAAAAAAAAAACGTTTTTTTTTTGTGACTCTGAACTAAAACACGTTTGAAACTGTTGTGGGAAAAGGAGAAATGTTCCATTATACACCGCAATCGCAGAGTAAATTGATTAAAAGTTATTTCTACGTTCTTCAAAATGTTTTTAAGAAACAAGATCGCTTAGACAGACGGTTAATTCTTTGACTCTTTAACCGATAAGTACTAGTTAAAAAGTCTGCTTTGGAAAACATTGTGGGAAAAGGTGAAGATTTGCCGTGTTTTTGCTCGAGATCAAAACTTTGTTAACGGGTAAAGAATTAAACATTAATCCTGGAAAGAGACTTATGTTTGGCTTTACGTTAGACTGGCATTCCAATTATGTATTTCATATCAATATGAATCTAAATCTGAACATGGTAAAAAAAAAAAACAAGGTGAATTTACTCTTTGTATTAATTTTAACCTAAAGGGACTTTCCTCGATGATTTTCGAAGCCTCCTACAGTTTCCACTTTACTTTTGAGACTAAAGACTTATGAAGGAAAATAATAAAATGAAAAGATGTAAGCTTTTTTAAAACAACGAACAGGACAGTGACCCCACCACTTTACTTTCAGTAATGGCCTTTTTTTTTTTTAGACACTAGTGATAGATATCTAGAAAAAAAAAATGCCGAAAGGCGATAACACTTACTTTAAAATACATACAAGTATGTAAGATATCCTTTACTACATTAAACTATCTCGTGCGAAATATCCTATTTCGCTTTTTTCCCGCAAAGGAGGTTTCTTTATGTACTTGATTTTAAATACAAAGCGCATGAAAACGATATGATGTTCGCAAGATTTAAGCACAGCTGGCTTCTGATTCGTGTTGTGTGTGTGTGTGTGTGTGTGTGTGTGTGTGACTGTTGGGTAAAAATATGTGAAGGTATTGTGGGAAAAGGAGAAAAGGCTTATTAATTCACCCCATTAAAACTTATTTCTCCAGATCCCCAAAATAGTTCTAATCTTAAAAAAAAGGAACAAGTTTGTGTTAGTAGATGGTAAACCCTTTCCCCGATAAGTACTAGTTATAACATACTGGATAAAGACGGCTTTGAAAACATTGTTGGAAAAGAAATTGTGCTGCTGAATTGTTGTATGTATTTAGTCGAGATTAAAACTTTGCAAAGACAAAACGCATTGGCACTGATGGACTTGTGTTTGACTGGCATCCCAACTCCATAGTTTTTAGTCATAAGATTCTAACTCGGGAAGATTGTGAGTATAGGAAAAATGACTCGTTATGCAAGTTTAGGCCCGAAGTACTTTCCTCAATGGTTTTCGTGCTTCTGTAACGGAAGATTATCGCTTCGTGTCTCTGACGAGTCTGACTCCTTCAATATAACAGCTTTATACGGTATAAAAGCTTAAAAACAAATCTACGGAAAGGGTTATAGGGGTAAAATAAAACCTATAAATACAAATTCACTCCTTGTTGACATAGTTAACCAAAGTAGGTGGGAAAAAAAAACATCACTTTTCCCGCCATTGGTGGCGGTAAAATCACACACAAAAAAAAAAACGCCCAAATTTTAACCCGTGTTTTTCACCGAAAAACAATACCCTTTCATGTTTTTTTTTTAATCTTAATGTAAAAAGTTAATATTGCGGAAAATTATAATCTATGTTTTAATTTAAGATATATATTCGGTTGTCACCGAGACCTGAGATCGAGTCGGAATGAGAGTAATCAGATCTACTTTTATTTCTCAAAGCTAACTGGGTGAAACCTAAGATCAATGTTCTAATGTACGATCAAAGTGAAAACCCTTATATATATATATACAGAGGAAGATCTAGGACCAAAATATTATTTTCATTAAAAGAAGGCAGCTGTTAGCATTTACAACTATTCACTGTATCAACTCGTTTTTATTTTGAAGAAAAAGGACATAATACATTGTCAAAACTTGGAGTTTGTGTTTGAACTACGAAACCAAAGGTAGGTGAATTTATTTAACCTTTTCTGGTATTTATCAGCGATTTCTCCTTTTTAAACATTGTCGGCCAATCTACACATTTTGAATCTGATATTTAAACCATGTACACTTTAACGTCACAAAATGTCTTCAGTTTTGAAAAGTTTACCATTTGTCCTTTAAATAGATTTATCCCTGTAATCTACATTTAAATCAAATGATTCACAGATCAGACCTCGAAGTCACAGTCCGATCGATAATGTGCATTTTCTCCTTTTACCATTCAGTTTTGGCGTCTCCTTAAATTCTAGAATGATGTAGGCTTACACCTTCACTAAAATCAATTTAGGTTAAAACGCGTTTGAAAATATTATGGAAAAAAAAAAAGAAAATGCTCATAATCTCAAACTGTTTCATTCTAATGTGTTAAACCTCTACTAAACAATATAATTCTAGAAGCTTAGAAGTATTTTGATGATCTAGAGAGAAACAGTTTTAATCCATGTCATCTTTAGATGCGACAATTAACAAGCAATATCTCCTGTTCCCCACTAAATTTTCAAAAGTGTTTTACCGCAGAGTCCTAAAAACACGGGTTAGCACACTGTACAGACACGACTTTGAAAACAAAAATGGGAAAAGGTGAAATTGCTCGTCGTAAGTAGTATAGGAGGAGCACATACGGATCTGACAGGCCTGGTCAGATCCGTATGTGCTCCTCCCTGAGAGCCCTACGTTGCCTACCCTACAGAAAATTTGTCCCTATCTGCCACCCTGAAAGAATTTATCCCTTGCAAAAGTTCACAAAAGGCCCGAGTAACCGATAAAGTCCGAGATTCCGCATGAAAATGTTACTATAAATAGAACCATAGCATTCAAAATGGCGGCCGTATGGGTGTCACTCTGGGGATAAAGCCACCCAAAGAGACTACCCTGAGTGGAATTTTTCTGCAAAAAAGGGAAAGTTAAGGGAAAGTAAAGGGTAAGCCTGATCACTGAGTTGGACTTAGTTTTTTCACCCTATGAATGATTTTCTCTCTTTCTAAAAGCCTGACCATTGAGTTGGACTTAGTTTTTTACCCATATGCTATTAGGATTGCTTTATTGTTTTACTTCTATCCACTACTTAGCCTCTAAGTGGTTTCTCTTTCTAAATGCCTGAATACTGAGTTTGACTTAGACTTTTTTTCTGTATTATGAATGATTTTTTCTCTCTAAAAGACTGACCATTGAGTTGAACTTAGTTTTTTTCACCCTATGGATGATTTCTCTTTTCTAATTGCCTAATCAGTGAGTTGTACTTAGTTTTTTCTGCATCTATGAATGATTTCTCTTTTCTAAAAGGAATTTGTCCCTATATCATTGAGTTGAACTTAGACTTTTTTCTTATCTATGAATGATTTTTTCTCTCTAAAAGGAATTTGTCCCTATATCAGGGAGTTCGACTTAGACTTTTTTCTTATCTATGGATGATTTCTTCTCTCTAAATGTTTGACCATTGAGTTGAACTTAGCTTTTTTCATCCTATGAATGATTTTTCTCTCTAAAAGGATTTTGTCCCTATATCAGTGAGTTGTACTTAGTTTTTTCACCTATGAATGAATTCTCTTTTCTAATTGCCTAATCATTGAGTTGAACTTAGACTTTTTTACCCTATGAATAATTTCTCTTTCTAAATGTCTGACCATTGAGTTGAACTTAGTTTTTTCACCTATGAATGATTTTCTCTTTCTAAATGCCTAACCATTGAGTTGGACTAAGACTTTTTTCTGCATCTATGAATGATTTTTTCTCTAAAAGCTTGAACACTGAGTTGTGCTTAGTTTTTTTCATCCTATGAATGATTTTCTCTCTCTCTAAAAGGAATTTATCCCTATATCAGTGAGTTGAACTTAGTTTTTTTCTGCATCTATGGATGATTTCTCTCTCTAAAAGGAATTTGTCCCTATATCAGTGAGTTGAACTTAGTTTTTTCTGCATCTATGGATAATTTGTCTCTAAAACCCTGGCCATTGAATTGGACATAGACTTTTTTTACATCTATCAATGATCTCTCTTTCTAAATGCTTAACCACTGAGTTGAACTTAGTTTTTTCTGCATTTATGGATGATTTCTCTTTCTAAAAAAGCCTGACCACTGAGTTGGACTTAGTTTTTTCTGCATCTATGGATGATTTCTCTTTCTAAATGCCTAACCATTGAGTTGAACTTAGACTTTTTTTCTGCATCTATGGATGATTTCTCTTTCTAAAAAAAGCCTGACCACTGAGTTAGACTTAGTTTTTTCTGCATCTATGGATGATTTCTCTTTCTAAATGGCTAACCATTGAGTTGAACTTAGACTTTTTTCTGCATCTATGGATGATTTTTTCTCTAAAAGCCAGAGCATTGAGTTGGACTTAGTTTTTTCTGCATCTATGGATGAATTCTCTTTCTAAATGTCTGACCATTGAGTTGGACTTAGTCTTTTTTTTTTGCATCTATGATTGATTTCTCTAAAAGACTGAGCACTGAGTTGGGCTTAGTCTTTTCTGAGTTTTTTTACTCTTTGGAGTGTGACTCTCTGGAGTGTAAATCTTTGGAGTGTAACTCTTCTAAAAGAAAGAAGTTTCACAATTTGAAGAAATATCTTTCGTGGTAGATGGTTAGCCCTGAAAAGGGCTGTTTTTGAGAAGGGCTGATATTTAAAATGTTTATTCAGTATCAGCATCAGTCGATTCGCTGTCTGACTCACTCCTTTCAGCGGCGATTTGCGCGCGGAAAAGACGGTCTACCTGCTCTGTTTTTGAAATAACATACTGAAAATACATTTCAAGCATGCCCTCAATAATGAGTTCCTTCATCCGAAGGTTATGACAGAACACCCTGTTATTAGTAAGCTGAGCCCTCTCGTATCGTCTTCTCACTCCAACTAAGCGCTGTTTAAGTAAAACGATTTGTCTCCTTGCTCTTGTTAACTTTCGCTCGGCATCCATCCAAGTGACGAGGAGTGATGGTCTTGAAGCCATTGTGAAAATGAAATGTATGAAAATATATCGCAGAGATTTATAGGTTTTCAGACGGATTGAACTAGCTGACCCATGACGTCATTTTCTCCTATGTTTTTTCCCGCGTCGGCGTTTCATGCTGTTTTGACTCCAAATTAATGTTATCCAATCAGAATTATCGTTGTTTTTCTAATACTAAATGTTTTATTGTTGACCAACCCGTGGTTTTGTTACATTTTTTCTTGTTCGGGTTAGAAAAAAACTAGAGTTTGACTATTCTATGACTTTTTCTGATTTTAAATCTTTTGAGTTTTGACAATTTTGAAGAAATGACAATTTTGAAAAAAGATAGAACTTTCGTGGTAGATGGGTAGCCCTGAAAAGGGCTGTTTTGTTTTGGAGGCTGTGTTTTTTTGTCTCACGTTGTTTTTTTCCACTTCTAATGACAGCACCCGAAATTCGCTTGACAAATGGGGCATGCTTCAACTCTTTTTCTGATCACCATTGTCCCATTATCGAAAGTAATCTTCCTCCAAAATTCGATATCAACCAAAATGACATCCGGTGTTGTCTTTAATAATAGTTGAACTAATCTTTCGCCGAGATCTTTGTATGGCTGTGTTATACGTTGTAGTTGGTTTTGTTCCTCCTCTCCTACGAGAAGAGTGGTTAGTTGCAATAACTGCAGCCCGACATTTAGATACTCTTGGAGAGCCTCACGTAGTTGACGATTTATCTCCTCCATATTGATATTGCTTCCGAATATTGATACCGCTTTCGAAGTGTTCGTTAGCTGAGAGCCAAAGATATGGTGATTGTATGAAAATATCGCTGGGCTTTATACGTTTACAGAGGATTGAAAATTTTTAAAGAGCACGGCCCTGGCGGAAAGCACATACATTTTTTCCCATGCTATGTTTTATGCTAATATAGCAAAAAAAGTTATGACCCGATGTATAGGAAAAATTAGACAGAACAAGTCTTGGGGAAAAAAACAGAATAAAGAGCTCTATTGTTTTTTTGAACTTTTATTTATTGAACAGAACTAAACAATGAAACAGTTTTTTTGCAATGCATCATAAAAATTTCTTGACAATGAAAAAATTCACGAGGAAACATTTTTTTACAATACAGCATAAAAAATTTCTTGACAATGAAAAAATTCACGAGGAAACATTTTTTTTACAATACAGCATAAAAAATTTCTTGACAATGAAAAAATTCACAAGGAAACATTTTTTACAATACAGCATAAAAACATTTTCTTAACAATGAAAAAAATCACACTGAAATATTTTTTCACAATGAATTATTCACAATGAATTATTTACAATACAGTATATAACAAAATTTTTTACAATGCAAATTCGCAAATACCACGAGTTTCACATTTGGCTTCATATTCCGTAATGTCTTTGTGCAATTGCTCTTTCTGAGTCTCATTGACACCGATCTGGATAACCACAGGCTTCTTGCTTAATTTTCAAGAAATAGTCCACATAACGTTTAAAGAACTGATCTGACACAGAATTGAAATGCCAAATTTCATACACTTGCAATAATCGATAACCGCAGTCAAGAGCCTTGAATAATTCAAAAGTAACGCAAGTTCCGAGTAAAGCCCTCTCTTCTTTACCATGCCTACAAATGCTTGAACTTTCTTCTGCACATTTCATACAGAGTGGAAACATCATTTTGTTGTTACAGTGAACTGGGAGAACGGGGTGAAACAAATCAGTTATCTCCTTCTGAAAATTGAATTCCTCACCCTTTTGAACTTTGTCATTATACCAAACTATGAATTTTGACCTAACCTCTTCAGATATTGAGTCGGGTTTGTAATAAGACATATCCAAGTAAGGTCCAATGTAACTCCAAAATTCATCTGTATTTGCCCAGTGAGGAAAGTAACCTTTCTTATTTTCTTGAAGACCAAATATGGCTGGAAATTTTGCCAAACCAAAGCTCATGAAATTGAAATAATCGACCAGACGTACACCATTCAGTTCTAACTTCATAATACTGTTTCCATTCATGATCAATTTTGGAATTTTTAACCCAACTTTGACAATATAGCCAAGAATGAACTGACCGTCATAACCTTTGAAATTATGGGCAATAGCCGTAACTCCTTTATGATGTTTTGAAAAGAGCCACTTGCAAAATTGACTCAAAGTTTCTTCACCTTGAAAAATAACTTCCCTACCCTCTTCAAATTCACTGCATGTAGAACAATGAAAATCAAGTGATTTATCGATACATTCATCACATGCTCTGTGTGCAATACAATAATTCGGGATGTGTACACCTGTGTCTTGTTTGCATTCAAAATCAAAGAAAATAAACTGTGGTTTTTTGACTACAGAAGAACTCGTCTCGTCATCGCTGTCATGGTTCAACTTACTTTGGTAAGGCTGAATATAGCATCGATAAAAAAAGTTAACAATTTTCTTACAGATATGACACCTTTTCTTTCCATTGCAAACATGATTTTTCTTTCTGACAAGATATTGCACACCACATTTTGAACAGAGTTTCACTCATTCACAAATGGATTTCTTTTCTCTACCTTGAACAATTCTGTGATTTTCAAAGCATTCAGCACTAAAAAATCGTCTACTGCAATAACTGCAAACATATTCTTTTGAATCTGATGGACATTTTCCTTTGCGGTAACAACCTTTGCAGATAATTGAACAAGCATGACTTTCCCGGTGAGAGTAACCCACATCACAGAACTCACAATAATATCCACAACAAAAAAACCTTTGATAGATTTGATGTAGTCATAATGGTTTTGATGAAAGTACAAATGTATGATCTTACTATTGGTTTTCACTTCTGGATGTTCAAATATTTTTTCCACTTTTGAATGCTGTTGATGAACTTTAATGACATAGCCTTTTTCATACAAGAATGCTTGAATTTTTTTGTATTCGTCAATTCCTACAGGTTGTGTTGGTGAAACTCCAGCTTCATTCAACAATTTCTCAGCTTCAGTCTTTTGAAGAGGGCGGTTTGAACAAATACGATCCCATTTTCTATTCCATGCCCCGGTGTTTTCACGTTCACTGTAGCAAATTCCCACAACAACGGCTCTTGCAAAACATAGTTGGTCATGATTGTCAATTTGAATAATGGATTTTTTCTTCCGGGCAAAAAACTTTGATTCGAGCATTTCAATCTATTGTTCAGAAATCAAAACGAAAACCTTTGTTGGTACTCTGTGAACTTAAACAACACCGTGTCAACTCAGTGGAAACGCCGTTTAGTGTGACAGGGGCTTAGATCACAATATGTTAGCGTCTGTTGCTATAAATAGACCATTGGGCAGAGGTACACTACGTCAGCGTCTAGTAAAGTTTTTTTTATAAATACCTCTATACGCTTAACTATATATAAAAAAGGTGTGAGTTCGAATTTTGAGCGTTGTCAAAAGTAGAAAGCATTTTTTCTTTCGTGGATTTGTACATGTGAAATAGGGCGAATATCCCTGATTTCCTTAACAAAAGAAAGACAGTTCCTTGACACTTTCGTTAATTTATGTCAAGAAAAATAACTTGGAATAATTATTGGTTCACACACTTGTAAAGACCATTTTACTGGAATATTTCCTCACTGTATGTAGATCTAGACCTATATAAGAGAGACTTTTGACTTTTTCTACTTTTAACTTTTTTACTTTGCAATAATCGATAACCGCAGTCAAGAGCCTTGAATAATTCAAAAGTAACCCAAGTTCCGACCAAAGCCCTCTTTTCTTCACCATGGCTACAAATGCTTGAACTTTCTTCTGCACATTTCATACAGAGTGGAAACATCATTTTGTTGTTACAGTGAACTGGGAGAACGGGGTGAAACAAATCAGTTGGAGGCAAAACTTTGCATTTGATTAAGCCCTCATGTTGTCGAATATTGTTCATGTCAATATTCTCAGCAGACAAAATTTCTGGCTGACCTACAGGATAGGATTTGTGTTTACAAACATAAGGGTACAGAGAACAGATATCGATGTACTTGATTTCCTTCTTGCTTTTTTTCATCAACATCAGGAACGCGATAATAGACCACGGGAGCTTCGCAATTTTCCTGCGATCTCTTGGCACTCTGGGAACTTAAACAACACCGTGCCAACTCAGTGGAAACGCCGTTTAGTGTGACAAGGGGTTAGATCACAATATGCTAGCGTCTGTTGCTATAAATAGACCATTGGGTAGAGGTACCCTACGTCAGCGTCTAGTAGTAAAGTTTTTTTTTTATAAATAGCTCTATTCGCTGTACTATCAGCTACAGAGTTTTAGATCAAGCGACGCTCGACAAACGATATGGGATGAATGGTGAGAGAACAAATATTTGTTTTACGTGCAACAAAGCAGGACATTGGTCCAGAAATTGTCCAAAAAAGAAAATCAGACAGGAACATTTGTTTTTTTTGTCTACGTGAACCCACACAGTCATGACATCGAAATTTCACCATCGTTTTACAACGTTGTCGGTCTCCAACATACGAAATTCGTCGGCACACTAAATTCATTCTACAACGAAAATACATGGAAAACAAATTCACTACAGACTACAATATCACCGGTTGAAAATCAGACCGTAGACATGCAGTCCGACACAACGGATATCACCGATTCAAAAATCTGCAAAATAACAGAACAGGCAAGAAAAAATTATCTACAAGCGATAATGTAAGAAAACAACAAACTTTGGATCTAAAAGAGGAAAAAAAGCAAAACAACGAAAAGAAGAAAAAACGAGTAACAAAGAACTGTTTCTTTTGCAAATCAACAAAACACAAGGGTAAAAAAGTATGGCAAAACATTTCCCACACTCTATCAGACATCTGCTAGCGCAGTGGGGGTAGACAAGAATTCGAACCATACTGGAACAAATATGATTTTATGTAAAAATATCGCTGGGTTTTATAGCTTTACAGGAGGATTGAACTGATTGACTCATGTCAAGAGTCTAGTATTACTCGGGGTTCTCGTTCTGGGCTGAAATGCAGACGAAACGGCTCTCTAAATAAAGTAATTCTATGCTATAGCTTAGGCGCAGGAGCAGAATGATCTGACAACTGAAAGGTTAAAAAACGACTGCCTTTATTACATAAACACTCGACAAATAGTGACATATACAAAACAGTAACGTATAATAGACAGAAGGACTAACGGACAGACTTAGTAATAAGACAGAACTCGGACATAATATTGACAATTACTAGGGCAGGCTAAAACCAACAGCCTGGCCAACAGACGGACATACAATGAAATTAAATGATGAACGAATGAAAGAAAAATGGATGAAAGAAAAGTGAAATGAGTTAGGAGTAGAAACGTGAAATGGAAGTTACACATACCTGAAATGCAGACGAAACGGCTCTCTAAATAAAGTAATTCTATGCTATAGCTTAGGCGCAGGAGCAGAATGACCTGACAACTGAAAGGTTCAAAAACGACTGCGCAGAAGTGGGTAAGCAGAGCCGGGACGTATACAAAACAGGCACGGGGAACTCGTGCATGAAAGAAAAAAATGAGGCCCTTATTTACATAATTTAGAATGATTGGAATGAGGCCCTGGAAGGCAAAATGGAATGAAACAAAAAATGACATATGAAGGTGAATTCTAACAAATACAAAAACAAAAACATGACGACACACAAACACAAAAACATGACGACACATTACATTTAATACATCCTGTGACACTCATTACGTCATTTTTTCCTATGTTTTTCCCACGTCGGCGTTTCATGCTGTTTTTACCACTCCTAACTCAGTGTCACACAGTACAATCCTGGTGTTTCCCGTCAGGTCCGCGCTCTTTTAAAATTTCAATCCTCCTTAAACGTATAAAACCCAGCGTTATTTCCATACATTCATCATTTTTTGACACTCAGCGAACGAACACTTCGAAAGCGGTATCAATATTCGGAAGCAGTATCAATATTCGGAAGCAGTATCAATATGGAGGAGATAAATTATCAACTACGCGAGGCTCTCCAAGAATATCTAAATGCAGGTCAACAGTTATTACAACTAAACACTCATTTCGTAGGAGAGGAGGAACAAAACCAACTACAACGTATAACACAGCCATACAAAGATCTCGGGGAAAGATTAGTTCGGTAATGGAGCAATGGTAATCAGAAAAAGAGTTGAAGCATGCCCCATTTGCCAAGCGAATTTCGGATGCTGTCATTAGAAGTGGAAAAAAACAACGTGAGACGAAAAAACACAGCCTCCAAAACAAAACAGCCCTTTTCAGGGCTAACCCAACAGTTCTTTTCAGAGCTAACCCAACAGTCCTTTTCAGGACTAACCATTTACCACGAAAGTTCTATCTTCAAATTGTCATTTCTTCAAATTGTCAAACTTCTTTCTTTTAGAAGAGTTACACTCCGAAGAGTAAAAAAATTCAGAAAAAGTCTAAGTCCAACTCAGTGCTCAGGCTTTTAGAGAGAAAATTCATCCATAGATGCAGAAAAAACTCAGAAAAACAAAGTTCAACTCAGTGATATAGGATATTTGCAATTAAAGGCTAGGTAACGGACAAAAAATGACACATTTTCTATTGTCAATCTTCTTTTCTCTCAGAAGAGTTACACTCCAAAGAGTAAAAAACTCAGAAAAAAGTCTAAGTCCAACTCAGTGATGTAGGATATTTGCAATTAAAGGCTAGGTAACGGACAAAAAATGACACATTTTCTATTGTCAATCTTCTTTTCTCTCAGAAGATTACACTCCAGAGAGTAAAAAAAAACTCAGAAAAAAGTCTAAGTCCAACTCAGTGCTCAGGCTTTTAGCACTCATTTCGTAGGAGAGGAGGAACAAAAACAACTACAACGTATAACACAGCCATACAAAGATCTCAGCGAAAGATTAGTTCAACTATTTTTAAAGACAACACCGGATGTCATTTTGGTTGATATCGAATTTGGGAGGAAGATTACTTTCGGTAATGGAGCAATGGTAATCAGAAAAAAGAGTTGAAACATGCCCCATTTGCCAAGCGAATTTCGGATGCTGTCATTAGAAGTGGAAAAAAACAACGTGAGACGAAAAAACACAGCCTCCAAAACAAAACAGCCCTTTTCAGGGCTAACCCAACAGTTCTTTTCAGAGCTAACCCAACAGTCCTTTTCAGGACTAACCATTTACCACGAAAGTTCTATCTTCAAATTGTCATTTCTTCAAATTGTCAAACTTCTTTCTTTTAGAAGAGTTACACTCCGAAGAGTAAAAAAACTCAGAAAAAGTCTAAGTCCAACTCAGTGCTCAGGCTTTTAGAGAGAAAATTCATCCATAGATGCAGAAAAAACTCAGAAAAACTAAGTTCAACTCAGTGATGTAGGATATTTGCAATTAAAGGCTAGGTAACGGACAAAAAATGACACATTTTCTATTGTCAATCTTCTTTTCTCTCAGAAGAGTTACACTCCAAAGAGTAAAAAACTCAGAAAAAAGTCTAAGTCCAACTCAGTGATGTAGGATATTTGCAATTAAAGGCTAGGTAACGGACAAAAAATGACACATTTTCTATTGTCAATCTTCTTTTCTCTCAGAAGAGTTACAATCCAGAGTGTTAAAAAACTCAGAAAAAAGTCTAAGTCCAACTCAGTGCTCAGGCTTTTAGAGAGAAAAATCATCCAGAGAGTAAAAAAACTCAGAAAAAGTCTAAGTCCAACTCAGTGCTCAGGCTTTTAGAGAGAAAAATCATCCATAGATGCAGAAAAAAGACTAAGTCCAACTCAGCGCTCAGTCTTTTAGAGAAATCACTTATAGATGCAGAAAAAAGTCTAAGTCCAACTCAGTGATCGGGCTTTTAGAGAGAGAGAGAAAAATCATCCATAGGGTGAAAAAACTAAGTCCAACTCAATGGTCAGGCTTTTAGAAAGAGAGAAAATCATTCATAGGATAAAAGTCTAAGTCAAACTCAGTATTCAGGCATTTAGAAAGAGAAACCACTTAGAGGCTAAGTAGTGGATAGAAGTAAAACAATAAAGCAATCCTAATAGCATATGGGTAAAAAACTAAGTCCAACTCAATGGTCAGGCTTTTAGAAAGAGAGAAAATCAATCATAGGGTGAAAAAAGACTAAGTCCAACTCAATGGTCAGACATTTAGAAAGAGAATTCATCCATAGATGCAGAAAAAACTAAGTTCAACTCACTCACTGATATAGGGACAAATTCCTTTTAGAGAGAGAAATCATCCATAGATGCAGAAAAAAACTAAAGTTCAACTCACTGATATAGGGATAAATTCCTTTTAGAGAGAGAGAAAATCATTCATAGGATGAAAAAAACTAAGCACAACTCAGTGTTCAAGCTTTTAGAGAAAAAATCATTCATAGATGCAGAAAAAAGTCTTAGTCCAACTCAATGGTTAGGCATTTAGAAAGAGAAAATCATTCATAGGTGAAAAAACTAAGTTCAACTCAATGGTCAGACATTTAGAAAGAGAAATTATTCATAGGGTAAAAAAGTCTAAGTTCAACTCAATGATTAGGCAATTAGAAAAGAGAATTCATTCATAGGTGAAAAAACTAAGTACAACTCACTGATATAGGGACAAAATCCTTTTAGAGAGAAAAATCATTCATAGGATGAAAAAAGCTAAGTTCAACTCAATGGTCAAACATTTAGAGAGAAGAAATCATCCATAGATAAGAAAAAAGTCTAAGTCGAACTCCCTGATATAGGGACAAATTCCTTTTAGAGAGAAAAAATCATTCATAGATAAGAAAAAAGTCTAAGTTCAACTCAATGATATAGGGACAAATTCCTTTTAGAAAAGAGAAATCATTCATAGATGCAGAAAAAACTAAGTACAACTCACTGATTAGGCAATTAGAAAAGATAAATCATCCATAGGGTGAAAAAAACTAAGTTCAACTCAATGGTCAGTCTTTTAGAGAGAAAAAATCATTCATAGGGTAAAAAAGTCTAAGTTCAACTCAATGATTAGGCAATTAGAAAAGAGAATTCATTCATAGAATGAAAAAAGCTAAGTTCAACTCAATGGTCAGACATTTAGAAAGAGAAATTATTCATAGGGTAAAAAAAGTCTAAGTTCAACTCAATGATCAGGCAATTAGAAAAGAGAATTCATTCATAGGTGAAAAAACTAAGTACAACTCACTGATATAGGGACAAATTCCTTTTAGAGAGAAAAAATCATTCATAATACAGAAAAAAAGTCTAAGTCAAACTCAGTATTCAGGCATTTAGAAAGAGAAACCACTTAGAGGCTAAGTAGTGGATAGAAGTAAAACAATAAAGCAATCCTAATAGCATATGGGTAAAAAACTAAGTCCAACTCAATGGTCAGGCTTTTAGAAAGAGAGAAAATCATTCATAGGGTGAAAAAACTAAGTCCAACTCAGTGATCAGGCTTACCCTTTACTTTCCCTTAACTTTCCCTTTTTTGCAGAAAAATTCCACTCAGGGTAGTCTCTTTGGGTGGCTTTATCCCCAGAGTGACACCCATACGGCCGCCATTTTGAATGCTATGGTTCTATTTATAGTAACATTTTCATGCGGAATCTCGGACTTTATCGGTTACTCGGGCCTTTTGTGAACTTTTGCAAGGGATAAATTCTTTCAGGGTGGCAGAATAGGGACAAATTTTCTGTAGGGTAGGCAACGTAGGGCTCTCAGGGAGGAGCACATACGGATCTGACCAGGCCTGTCAAATCCGTATGTGCTCCTCCTATACTACTGTCGTAAAATGCCTGATTTGTTGTCTATATGTGGTCGAGAGCAAATGTCTGTGAGCGTCTTTTTGGTGAATAGATACAAATGGTGTGTTACTTAAGTTGGAAACTAGGGATAGACGTTAAATAGAGTGAAAACGAGAATACATAAAATCTAGCCGAAAGAAAAAGAAAATAATTTCATTTACAAGCTGCCAGTCATTTCGAAAATACCTAAAGTCTGTCAGAACTGGAAAAAGTAATGGTATGTTCCTACTAATCTGTACGCCTATGTAACATTTCCATTAACGTAAGTTCAGTTGTTGTTTTTTTTTTTCCCCTTTCAGATGGCAAGACCTTGTAAATGGTGTGTAGTGTTCATAAAAGATGATGACGAATTATCTACTCACGAACAAGCCAATCGTGACTTGGATTTTTTTAATTCGAACGTAAGTGTGCACACCAAATTTTTATTATTATTTAAGGTTTTACGCTGCTTTCAACAGTATTCAGTTATCAAGGCGAGGTTATATTACAGTGCAAGGAAACAAAAGGTCTCGCCTAAAGCCACTACAACCGTTCACGAAGCGAATCGGGCTGAAATTGAACCCTGGACTCCCGGGTGAGAGTCCAACGTCTTAACCGCTAGGTCACGGTGGATCCTATCATTATTCGTATGGAGAAAGCATAACACTAGTTAGATATAATTAGATTTTAAGTTTGTTCTGTATTGTAACATTTAAAAAAAAAAAATTATTTCTATAAATGATTCAAAGTAACTTTTCTTTTTCAGATTACTTCAGAAAAAATGCATCGATGTAACATTTGTCAAAAGCTCTTCACCCAGAAGAGAAATTTAACGGCGCACATCACTGCCACGCATGAGAGACAGACACTGCATTACTGTTCCAAGTGTGAAAAGGCATTCAGGCATCGTAGAAACAAAATTCAGCACGAAAAGAAATGCGATGGAGAATCGGTCTACATTTGCCCTCAGTGTGACAAACGATGTTCTACGGCCCATGGGCTACGTAGTCATCTTCAGGTCCACAACATTCCAAGAGCCAAGAACCACCCCCAGCAAATGCGAAGAAAAAGTCCAAATCACAAACCAGTCAGTTCGATGCCTGGCAACAGAGCTCCTTCCTCGCATCTTAGGTGTCGCCGTTGCACAGACGTGTTTAATAATCGACGCGACTTGTATCTTCACGGCATGAGACAGCATTATAATCAGCGGGGAGGCGCATTACAACCTCAACCCTGGGGCAGGCATGAAGTGACACCTTGGGAAGGAGACGATGCGTTGCGTCGTGTTTATGAAGCCAATGCTCCGATCATTCTAGGGAATCACCGCCAGAGTCCAATCCAGTCTATCTACAATTTTCCTGTCACAAACGAAGTTAGCATGGAACAACTTTTGCTGTATGCAGGCGAAATCTACCGTAGACAAAATAGGGCCTTTCGTTTGAATTTGGTCTTCGGTGTAATCCTCCAAAATAGAGAAACGGGACAGTACAGGTATTTCGTGCCGTATAACAACAATGGTATTTTCGAAAGACCAGTCTATATTTCGCGAAGGGCTGACCTCCAGCGCCTTCCTCTTGAGCTGGAAAGGAAAGATATTCTGACAGAACTGCTTAAAGTCCGTCCCGACACCAAGTGGATACCAGTGTTGGTCACAAATGTTCATTTTTTGGTGAATGAAACTTACTACCCTTTGGGCCAAGGCCAGTTGCCGGACTACCTGTTGCAGAAGGACAGTCTGTACCCTTTGGTAAGATGCCGGAAGACCCGCAAGCCATACAAGGACAACCTGTGCGCATTTAGATGTTTGGCTTTACACCAAGGGTATAATATCATCTCACTAGAAGGACCAGCCAAGCAATTGTATCATCAATGGACGGATGAGCCTATAGAGCACTTTGGAGGGTTGAGTTTTGAGGAATTTCCGGTCTTTGAAACCTGTTTTAACATCAATTTGGAGGTCTACAGTTTAGCCGAAGACGGCTTCGCGCGATCGGTCTACAAATCGATGGGTAAACGCGAAAGGTCCATGTACGTTAATTTATATGACAATCACTTGTCTTACATACGAAATTTTGCCATGTATGCCCAAAAATATCAATGCAAGACTTGTGACCGCCATTTCAAGCAAGCTGGGGACCTACATCGCCACCAGAAAAGCTGCGCCAACAAGACGAAATTTGTGTACCCGGGAAGCTTCCACCAAGCTAGAGACAGCATTTTTGAGCAGCTCGACCAGTATGAGATTAACGTTCCCGAAGACGAACGCACGTTTCCCTGGTATATTTGCTATGATTTTGAAGTCCTCTTGCAAAAAATCCAAGATCAAACAACAGAATTGCTGCAGTGGACGCAAAAACACGTGCCCATCAGCGTCTCCATTTGTAGTAATGTAGAAGGATACACTGACCCCGTCTGCATTGTCGACGCCGATCAAAACAAACTCGTAGAAAAGATGGTGTCGCAGATGAATGACATCGCTCTACGAGTCTATGAATTAGCCGAAGAAAAATGGGGCTGGATTTTGGAAGCCATTGACGAGAAAATCCAAGAACATGACGAGGAATATCTGGAATTAGAGATAGAAAGCCATAACGAGGATGAATTGGACGACGAAGCCTCGGAAGATGACCGCGAAATTAAGAAACCTTCACACCCGCTTCAGAAAATCTATGGACACATGGAGACCTACATGTCCCAAGTACCTGTACTGGGGTTCAACTCGGCCAAATATGACCTAAATGTCATCAAACGTTGCTTGGCTGAACACCTAAAAATGCATGAGGATTCTAGTGCATTCGTGGTCAAGAAAAATAACGAATACACTTGTATTGCCACAGAGTCCTTAAAGTTCATGGACATGAAACAATTTCTTGCTGCTGGCTCATCGTACGCTAGCTTCCTCAGGGCATATTGCGTCAGGGAACAGAAAGGTTACTTTTGTTACGAATGGTTCGAAGACGTTGCTAAGCTCGAATTCAACTCTCTACCTCCTCACGAGGACTTTTGCAACCAACATTTCGGAGGAGGAATACCAGTACTGTCAGCAAGTCTGGCGCGACCACCAGATGGCTACATTCAAAGATTTTCTCGTCTGGTATAATAATTTGGATGTTGTGCCTTTCGTAGAAGCAGTACAAAACTTTCAACAGTTCTATTTCCAGAAAGGCATTGATGTGTTTAAGACGGCGATTTCAGTTCCCGGCATTGCAAGGCAAGTGCTATTTAAGTCAGCAAGAAACCAGAACGCTAATTTTGCCTTGTTTGACCAATACAACAAGGATTTGTATCAGACTGTGAAACGCAACATCGTAGGAGGTCCAAGCATCATTTTTACGCGTCACCACCATGCCGATCAAAGCTTGATCAGAGGCCAGAAGCTATGCAGAGCCATTCTTGGGTTTGATGCCAATGCTTTGTACCTGGAAGCTATCGGTCAGCCCATGCCCGTAGGTCCCTTTGTGCGTCGTCTTGCCGACAACGATTTCCGACCAGAGCTGCGCGACAAATACATGTCGGCTTATTATTGGATAGACTGGCTAGCTCACATTCATAATGTAACAATTCAACACAAATTAAATTCGGGCAGAGAGGTAAAAATCGGAAAATATCCTGTTGATGGTTTTCTGCCAGCCACTAACCAGGAGAACAAAGGTATTGTCTTCCAGTTTCATGGGTGTTACTGGTATGGGCATTTGTGTGAGGTAACAAGAAAAAACAGGGACCAGAAGTGGAGAGCCACCCGAGCTCAGAAATACAGACGCACGCAAGAGACTACAGCATTTTTGAAGCGTGATCACCATGTCGTCGAAATATGGGAATGTCAATTTCGAAAATACTGTTGCCAAACTCCAGCTATCTACAACTTCATTGACTCGAGGCGTCCCGGATTTTTTCGTGACCACAAGGGAAAGATCACTGAGGACACTATTCTGGAAGGAGTACATACCGGTGCCTTGTTTGGTATGGTTGAAGTTGACATCGAGGTCCCGAAGCAATGGCCTCCTTATTTCCAACATCCCAGCATGACCCCTTTCGAATACTTTCAAGAAATGTCACCTTTGTTTTGTACCACGGAAATACCCTTCGATGCAATCGGAAAACACATGCAGACTCATATATGGGCCCATCAACTCTCTGACAAGCCGAGAAGATTATTGGTGGGTGGTATGAAAGCTCGACAAATCTTACTGGCGACCCCGCTTCTCCAGTGGTACCTCAGTCATGGCATGATTGTGACCAAAATTTATCAGGTTGTGGAATTTCAACAGCAGCGTTGTTTTCGAGAGTTTGTGATGGAGGTCAGCGATGCTCGGCGACAAGGAGATGTAAACCCAGACACCGCTATCATCGCCGATACCATGAAAGTTATAGGCAATTCAGGGTACGGTTCCCTGATCATGGACAAGACAAAACACAGGGATATTCAGTACGTCCATGGCGAAAATGAAACCTGTCTGAAAGTCAATGACCCTCTCTTTCGTAAGCTCGAGTGCCTGGACCAAGAAGACCAATATTACGAGGTAGAGATGGGCAAACGCAAAATTAAAATGGACTTGCCCATCCAACTGGGATATTTCATCCTTCAGTATGCCAAGTTGCGCATGCTGGAGTTTTACTACAATTTTATGGATACTTATGTAGACAGGTCCGATTTCGAATACTGCGAGATGGACACCGATAGCGCATATATGGCCATTTCCGGGACCAGTCTTGATGAGATTATCAAACCCGAGATGAAAGAACATTGCCTGCGAGGACTGAAAGGCTTTTGTAGTGATAGTGACATTGAGGCAGATGCTGGTTTCCACTGGTTTCCTCGTACCTGTTGTACCAAACATGCCAAGTACGACAAGCGTACCCCTGGCCTCTTCAAACTCGAGTACCAAGGAGACGAGATGATTGGACTCTGCAGTAAGACTTACACTGTCCGCAAAACTAAAGTGCTTTAACCTTCCAGCGCTCACGTAACTGCTAGTAGACTCTTGAATAAGGCCAAAGGTTGTAGACCAAAGAGACAAAGATCCCTGACATCTCATCGCCTCAATGAATTCAAGTTCAGTTCCAAAGGTGTAAGCAAACGCCACCTGAAAGCCCCAATGACCAAATTCCGTCAAGTATTAAAGACTCACATGGCTGAGAGTGGAGTGAATAAAGGCTTTCGAGTCAGGAACAATACTGTTTTTACTTATATCCAAGAGCGGAGAGGTTTCTCTTACCTATACTGTAAAAGAAAAGTTTTAGATGATGGGATCCATACCATGCCACTGGACATCACGCTTTGCCCCCTTCCTCCTGAGGAAAGGGATGCCAGTGAAGAGGAGCTGATTAACATGCTGGCTAGCAATTTCGAGGATTAGAGATTTAAAAGGGAAAACATTTCTTTGGTCACAGTCATCGTCAAAATGTATCCCTTTCGAGATTAGAAATATAAAAGGGGAAACATTTCTTTGGTCACAGTCATTGTCAAAATGTATCCCTTTCCAGACTGTACTTCTATCGCTGTGTCGGGAGCCACCATGAGTGGCAAGTCGTTTTGGACATATCGCCTGTTGAGGGAGAAAGATAACATGTTTACCTCATCGCCTGAAAAAGTGTTGTATTGTTAAGGGATCTACCAACCTTTGTTCGAAGACATGGAGAAGGAGTTGACTTTCGTCACTTTCCATCAAGGCTTACCGAACGAGGAGATGCTACAAGAGCTGGCTAGTCCAAACACCTGCAACTTGATCATACTTGACGATCTAATGAGCAACGTTACCTCATCCATTGAAATGGAAAACCTATTTGTGAAGGGCGTGCATCATTTACACTTGAGCGTGCTGTATATTAATCAAAATTTGTATTGTAAAGGTAAACATAGTCGCACGATCAATCTCAACACACACATTTATGTTTTGATGAAAAATCCCAGGGATGTATCGCAACTGCAGTGCTTAGCCAGACAAGCCTTTTTGGGGAAAAGAAATTTTCTAATGGAGGCTTATAAAGATGCTACCTCGAAGCCTTATGGTTATTTGGTTTTGGACTTTTCACCGGGAACACTAGATGCTTATCGAGTGCGTACCAACGTGTTTACATCAGAGGATACCATTATATACCAGGCAGTATGAAGAAAATGAATTTATTACCTTACGATCGATATCGACGTTTAATGGCTGCCATGCCTACGACTGAGCCCTTAAATGTAGCCGAAAAAGCACAGATATCAGTTAGTGAAGATGTCCAGAATTTTTCAAGAAATAATGAGGATGAACAAAATGATACAAAACCTAGTGACTTGACCAAGCCTGGCGGTGGAGCGAGCACTTTAGAATCATTGCTACCTCATTTTTCAAAATCCACACGGAACCGGGTGGATAGTCTTCTTTATTATATCCAACCGTATGTCTCTTGGAATGCGAAAGGAGAAGTGATCTTAAAAGGTACCCTAATACCTGGCTCCAATATTATTGATCTCATCAAGGTGCACATGAAGGATTATAAAGACTTTCGACCCGTGGGCAAAGACATATTTGGTGAGTTGTTGTGTGAGCTCAATGTTCCAACGAGTTTGCTAGCAACGAGTGCGAGACAGCAAATAGGGAAAGGTATGATACCTCCTCCTCCAGGTATTCCGGTCAAAAGAAAATTATCTGAGGAAAGGACGTCCGGAAAAGTAAAATGGCTTCGACTTTAAACTACGAAAATTACCTGGCGAGTATCTACTACGATCCTACCCATGCCGGAGCTTATGGTGGAGTAGAGAAATTACATAGATCCATTAAAAAAGACGGTAAATTTGTTCTTGGCAGATCGAAAATACGTAATTGGATGTTAAAGCAAGAAGATTACGCCGTACATCGAGAGACAAGATCCAAATTTAAACGACGACGGGTAGTAGCTCCTTTCGTGGATTATCAGTGGGATATTGACACTGCGAACATGATTAACTACAAGAAAGCCAATTCCGGATATGCGTATTTCGTGCTAGCGATTGATATTTTATCGAAGTTTGTGTGGACAGTTCCTCTACGTACCACTACAGGGCAAGAAATGGTGGAAGCTTTGAGAAGAATGTTTGCCAAGGGAAGGAAACCAAGTCATGTGCGGAGTGATCAGGGGACTGAATTCCTCAATAAAAACGTCAAGACTTTTCTCAAAAAGGAAAATGTGACATTTTTTGTGACTCAAAATGTAGTAAAGGCTTCCTATGCCGAGAGAGCCATTAAAACGATAAAATATCGCCTTGTTCGTTATTTGACGCACAAGCAGACCAAACGATGGATAGATATTCTTCCCCAAATCACCGAAAGCTATAACAGGACTTATCATCGTTCTATTAAAAGAACGCCGGAAAGCGTCAAACCAAAAGATTCTGTAGACTTATGGAAATTACAGTATGAATCACTCCCAAAACCCACAGACAACAAAAGTCATTAGACTGTCGAATCTGCCAGTAAAAGGTACAAAATACGAAACAAAAGTGTTCACAGATATAAAGTGGGTGATCTCGTGCGAGTGTCTTTCATACGTAAAACTTTTCAACGAGAATACGATGAAAGGTGGTCCCGCGAACTATTTGTTGTCAATGATCGTTTCTTGAGCGATGACATTCCACAGTATCGTTTGAAAGATTATGCCGGGGAAGTTGTCAGTGGTACGTTTTACCAACAACAGTTAAATAAGGCATACGAACAAGCAAGCTACCTGGTCGAAAATGTACTACGCACTCGAACTCGAGCTGGACAAAAGCAATTGTTGGTACGCTGGAAAGGTTGGCCACCTAAATTTGATTCGTGGGTTAATGAAGAGGATATTGACGATTTAAAAGGAATGGTAGTTGACTGAATCTGAACATTAAATATGGCCAAGTTGGCTCGGAAACATCTACCTTTATTCACATTGTTGGTGGACTCATCAAACGAACAAAGAGTGGCAATATTAAAGACTTTATCATCTAAACAACTGAAGGCAGTGCAAGAAGGCATTTACAACGTCCTTAGAGGGAACTGTCCTATTGATGATAAACTCAAGAAGAAGTTGGAGCGCCAAAGAAGCATTATTCGTCGACTCGTTTCCAAAGATCTTACTCGTCAGCAGCAACGGCGGCTTTTGACTAAACACAGGGTGCTTTTGCCACTGATTCTCAAACCTGTGATCGCGTTTTTATCTGAGACGTAATAGCAAGTGTCATTAAAATTCACTTCTTCGTGCAGTGATGGAACACTATATGTACGTGCAAAGTGACGAGAGCAACGTTTTCTTGGAGGATAATTCGACAACAAAATTTAGAATTCAACTTAAGTTTCCTCTTTTCTTACCCGGTCTATGGAGAGTAGCTCTAGTAGAATTTCATGCCACTGAAATTGCAAAAGTTTCTAAAATAAGTGCCGACGAAGGCCTGTACATTTATTCGGATTTATGTAAAGGGAGTATAGCCTATGGGGAAGTGCGTGCCCTCTTAAGACGTCTTGAGAAGAATGCAAAAAATAAATGGGATTACATATTGGACAACCCATTCTACCTCGGTGTGACTAAGAACGAAATCAGAGACTTTGAAATCTATATAAAGCGTCAAACAAACGCAGGCAACACACAATTAGTGAAACCTGTGAATTTGACTCTTCATTTCAAACGCTATCCTTTTTGGTAAACATGAAACTGTACGTGCCAAACCCTCAACGTTGGGTCGACTTCTTTGATCGCGTGAGCCGTAGTAAAGCTAGCTTACAACAAACTGGGAGAGGTAGATTTCCAAGCGTCATCGAGGTGACTCCTTCATCGCACCCGGAAGTAAAAAAAGTCGCTATTAATGCTGTATTGCCTACCGAACAGATCACAGCCCAAGCCAAGGCTCAGCTGGAACGTGAACATATAAATCCAAAAAAGGTTGAGAACGCCTTTCAAACTCTCTCAAATCGTCGTCCGAACAACAAGAAAAGGAAGGCTAGGGATTTTTCGACTGGGCGAAGTAAAAGGAGGAAGACTCAAAAAAATAAAGGAAAGGTACCAAAGAGAGTGAAAAAAGTGAATAAAAGCAAGCTTTTAAAAAGGGACAAACACTCGAATATATTCGAACTTCAATAAAAAATATGTCAGTGTTTAACGAAGCAGAATTCAAGGAAGGCCTCGTATCGGAGCTGTCTGTTTTTGACTTGCCGAGTACTCAAACTAGCGTTACTGATGTCTATTACGATGAAATTCGCCCTCTATCTCAAGTTTCGGATGACAGCCCCTTCGAGTTTAAGATTAGTGGTCAAAATTCTATGGATTATGTGGATTTTAAAAACTCTCAGATTTATGTCAGATTGAAAGTAGAGAAGGCAGATGGCACTGCTTTGACAAAAGCGGAAAAAGTGGGGCCAGCTAACTTGTTTCTTCAAGCGCTCTTTTCATCGACAGAAGTCACTCTTCAAAACAAGACGACGATGAATTGCAACTATAATCCATACAGAGCTTACATTCATTCATTGCTGAACTACGGAACAGGTGCCGTCAGAAGTCAGTTAAATACTCAACTTTTTATACAAGATGATGCTGATAGTCCAGGAGTCACTGATCCAACAGGATCGAACAATGGACTCTTCAAACGAGCTGTTGTAATTGCCGAATCTAAACGCATCGATTTACAAGGACCCATTTTCCACGATTTGTTTTCCATGTCGAGGTATTTGCTGAACCAGGTGGATGTTAAAGTGAAAATGTACAGAAGCTCAAACTGCTTTTGTCTTCTAACTGGGGATGCGAATGACTATCGTGTAAATATTGAAGATATCTATATTCTGGTGAAAAAAGTCAGAACAAGCCCCGCCGTCATCTATGGTCACTCAAAAATTTTAGAAAGACAAAATGCGCTGTATCCCTACAATAAGGTCGAAGTGAGGTCAGTAAGTATCCCGACCGGTTCGACCAACTACACGTGGGAAAATATGTTTCAAGGAAGGCGACCAAACACGATCGTCCTTGGTTTTGTGAAAAGTAGAGCTATAAGCGGCGATTACAAAACAAATCCGTTTAATTTTGAGGACTGCGGCATTCAACAGATTGCAGTTTACAATGACGGTTTACCCGTAGAAAGAAGCGCACTCAAGTTGGATTTTGATGCTACCGGGGGAACTTCTATTATGCGTGGGTACACGAATTTACTGGTATCAAGCGGGAAATGGAGAGAAGACGGGGGCAATCTTCTAGACAGAGGGCACTACATAAGCGGTTCCACATTATTCGCCTTTCAGTTGGAACCCAACTTTCCTCAGCACGGAGAATATCTAACATTGGTGAAGATGGGTAACGTGAGGCTGGAAGTATCGTTTAAAACGGCGTTAGCAGGTATTTTTTTATATTCATATCTTGACTTGCCTATATCCCACTTTTTTATTTAGCTTCCAATAATGACAGCAGACTTTCAACGTTTATGTCTAAAAATCTTAAGTGTATTTTTTTTTTCCGTTAAGGGTTTATTTGCCTTTCTTTTTTGTTACTACTTTTGTTTGTTTGTTTGTTTGTATTTTATTTTCTTTCTTTCTTTCTTTCATTCTAAATTATTTATTAATGTTTATTTAATTTCTTTCTTTCTTTCTTAATGATTTATTCATGTTTATTCTTTGTTGCAGAACCAATGAGTTGTATTGTGTACAGCGAAGGTCCTGGATACTTTGAAATTAACCAAGAAAGGGATGTCATTGTACAATTATGAACACATCTCAACTACAGTGCATCATCTCCTGCGACCCTGTGTTACGAGGACAAACTCTGGGCGTCTTTGCGGCGGATCAGTTACCAGTCGTCTTACCGAGACGGTTCTGCGGGTTTATTGCCAACACCGATATCAGCAGTCAACCTGGACAACATTGGCTCGCATTTTTCATTAGTGACAATTCAGTGGAATGTTTTGACAGTTACGGTCAGGATCCCAGTGTATATAATTCACTGTTTACTTTCTGGTTACATCGCCACGCCAGAAAAAGTACGTGTAAATCATCACCGCCTTCAAAGTGACTACTCTAATGTGTGTGGACTTTATTTCGTTTATTTCTTGCGCCAGAGGTTCTTAGGGGAATGTATGGAAACAATAGTTCAACCATTTACTAGCAATGAAGCAGGGGTGAATGATCAATACATGAAAGACTTATTTTCGCGTGTTTACCCTCTTTGTGTAAACAATGATTTCGAGTGTAATCAAAGTTGCAAACCTTGTTGTGTTGAATGTTCTTATTAAATAGTGTAAATAGTCATAGAGATATTATCTAGACTGAGCATTTTATCGTATGTAATAACAAACTATAGAATGGTCAAACTAGATTAAAAAAAAAAAGGGGGAGGGGAAAGTGAAAGACTCACGTACAAAATGTTTGAAATGCTTTTCTTTCTTTCTAAATGTACTAAAGCCGGAACACATTTATTCTATATGCATATTGTGAGACAGAATACATAGATTTGATACTTTATCGTATGTTTTATACATAATATAAAACATCAAATCGTACTAAACAAGTAATCGATAAAGCTGAAACATGTTTTTCTTTTTACATATTGTAAACTAGACATGGTATTTTAGTTTATACATTCATTTGTGAACTGTCGCCGTTAAACAAATGAAATACTGCTAATACGGCGTTAATCACCAAACAAACAATTCGGCACATAGACTTGAAAACTAACAAGGCGGGGAGAAAATCAAAATATACTAGCTTTAGTTAACTTATGATATTATTTATTTGTATGAAATAAAAACATATTTTTGATAAAATTGTAACCTCTTTATTTTTCTATTTCCCTATTAATAAGAGCTTGGAAAATCTCAGAAACGCAGTTGACAATCCAGTCCCAGTATAGAAAAAAGTCATATAAAGTAACACAGCTTGACTGTTCATAAACAAAGCAGCGAACGAAGACTGGTGTCACTCGTCTGGCTCGTCATTCATCTTGTTCTTTGTCCATGAACGTTGGAGAGATGCACACTTCCACATTTCATACGGTTTGGTTGACATGGCTGGTGTGCTACAATTATCTTCGAGTTTCACACCACCGACCATTTTCATATAAAAACAGTTCCTGCCGTGTTTGTAATGTTCTAACCAAGGCTCATCATCCGCTTTCCATCCCCAAAGCATAACTCCACAAGAGAAACACGACACTCTGTCACTCACTTTAGTATAAAACAATCCCGCGTGAGCGAGACTATAATCGGATTGACGCATCTGCGGCGGCCACAAAGAGTAACTCGCCAGTCGATCCTTAAATAAAATATATTCCGGATGTGCCAGTTTTTGTAAATCCATGATCACGTTTCAAGTACTTTTTCAGGTTTGAGAGTCTTTCAGGTTTGAGAGTCTTTCATCGTGCTCAAAGTATTTATCTAAATTCAAAAGCCGCGATGTCATCTGTGTCATTCGATGTTTCCAGCTTTTCGTTTTCATAGTTTGGCGCCAGTCTGCACAATTTAATTTTAACTCGTACATGGCAATATATTCTGGACACGCAACTCGAGTAACAGCCTCCTTCCACTTGATCAGTATGTCCCGCTCGTCAATCTCAGATAGCACCTTTTCAAAGTACAATGTCAGTTGTTGACGCCTGGTCAACAAAACGCAAGGATGAGCCGTGTGATAGAGACTCAAACTGGCATCCTTCACACAATCGGCGCGCTATGTCTGGTAGACACCTTGAAATTTCTTTAGCGTAAAAAAAGTCTAAATACGAATCCAACAACGTAGTCATACTGATTTTAGTCATATGCTTCTTTTTAAAACATTATATATACCAGGTCTGCGCTTTTGTCCGTTCATTTATCAGAGTGAGAATTTATCACGTGTATTTGGTTCTCATGATCAAGGGATTCCATTTCTGTGAAAAATTGATCTCCGCAATAGCAGCATATCCACCGGCAGTCGTCGTTTCTTTCTTCCAACGATGTTTTCAGAAACGTAATACTTATTTGCGAGTTACAAATGGCGTGAAAGACCTCAAATGGCAGTTTTATAAATTTACTCCCGCTCCGAAGTAACACATACGTTGAAGAGCTGCCTCGCTTCACTTCGAGAGAAAAACGATCGTCAAAATGACAACTTACTCGATTATTGTCCCATTTTACAGCTCTAAACTCTTCCATTTGACGATTATAAGCGTCCACTTGTTTTTGAGTCATACTCGCTACTGACGATCAGTCACATGTTCTATATATCTTATTATTAAATTCTAAAAAATAGACCAATCAGCAGCCTCAACGATGACAAGTCTTGACCTGTATCGCCATGTCTCTCTTTTTGTCGCTAATATTTCTAAGGCTTTATATTTGTATGCAGCCATTATATTGAAGAGTTCCGTCCCTTCAGGGGGCTCTAACCGACGATCGTCCGCTCGCGAGGCCGGGCTGTCTAACCACTAGACCACCGCAACCGTAAATAGTGCGGTGTGAGAAGGCCCTAGGAAAGTGCCTTCGGGCCGAAACGAGCAATTTGTCCTTTTCTCACAATCTTCCCGAGTTCTTATGACTGAAAACTAAGGAATCGGGATGCCAGCCTAACACAAAGTCCAGCAGTGACAATGTTTTTTTTTTTTTGTCTTTACAAAGTTTTTTTTTGCTATCGAACAAATAATGTAATGTTTCTGACTAAATGAACCGAGATGACTACTGCTTTATATGGTGAAATACTCCTGTTGAAAATTGGCGCGTAGTTGGCGCGAAAAAAAAAAAGCGCGCGAAATATGGGGGGGGGGGATTTTCTGCTGCTGCTGCCGAAATGGGCTTTTTAAAAAGTAGTATATACTACTCCCTGGTCTAATATAGGCTCATGGGCTAATTGGGTTGTGTAGACTGATTAGTTGGGTTTTGACTTGCGTGGGTGCTTCCTCACCTGGGGTTGTTGCCACGCATTTTCTTTGCCACATTGTTTAGTTTGCATTGCTCAAGTATATCATTTGGGTAATCCTGACATGCAGAGCTGGATACTGCGCTCTATTTGCCATGTCCCCTTTGTCGGACTCCATGGTGGGTGGGGGCCGCAAATGATGAATCTTAAACAATAAAACATGGAAAACCAAACTAAAAAGCGAACACGGACAGAACTTGACGAAAACGAACAGGCAAAAGTTGAATCGGCTGATTCGTTTGCACGCTTTCTGATCATCGAATCGTTAAATTCAGAAAAAAACCACTTTCAAAGTTGTCACCATTTGTTATAGAAAAAGTACTTGTTTCTTTGGCAGGTTCTCCAAAGTCTGTCAAAAAGCTGAAAAATGGCACTTTGTTAGTTGAAGTGGAAAAGGCACAACACTCCAAAAATCTACAAAGCTTAAAACGATTCTTTGACATTCCTGCTAAATGCACCGCACATGGAACATTAAACTCGTCAAGAGGCATTATCAGATGTCCTGATTTGGCTGGTATTGAGGAAGAAGAAATTGTGAACGAACTAACGGCACAGAATGTTATTGAGGGTTGGCGTATTCGTGTTTTTCGGGATGGCATTCGGAAAGACACGAATACAATAGTTCTGAAATTCAAAACGGCAATACTACCGAAAACATTAAAAGTCGGGTACTTGAAGGTTCCTGTGGATACTTATATCCCAAATCCTCTCCAGTGCTACAGGTGTTTCAAGTTCGGACACCACGAAAGGCAATGCAATGCTGATGACCATTGCAAACAATGTGGAACTAACGAAGTAGAAACTTACCACACATACCCCTGTAACAAACCCTCCAAATGTTTGAACTGCGGTGAAGAGCACTTTTCTACATCCCGATCTTGTAAGGTTTGGAAGAGGGAAAAAGAAATCATTACAATTAAATACCGCGAAAGCCTTTCTTTCACTGAAGCACGAAAAATCGTAGATGCACGACAAGCCTTGGGTGCATCTTATTCAAGCATTACGAATTAAAATACAGCAAAAACAGTCAATTTGAAAGACGCCCAGATGCAAACGAATGACGCCTCAGTGCAAACGGATACAGTTCAGCAAAATACTCCTACAAGTACCAAGCCACAGAAACCTTTAGTAAACAAGAAACCGGAAAAGCCTGTTCGAAACAAAAGTCCAAACAAATCTCCAAAAAAGGTCCTGTCAGATTGCCTTCCAAAGGGTTCTGAGGACCAAATCCAACATCACAACCGCTTCCAGTGCCTTGATGAAGACATGGAAGCGGAAAACGACCATGCAGAAACCAATAAGCAAGGTCGTATTATCAAGTTAAACAACAAAAGATGAATCAGTACATACTTCCAGTTTTCTATGGTATCTGTCTAACTCTAACTTTAATTATGAATAACACCATTCTGCAATGGAATTGTCGTAGCATTAAAGCAAACTTCGAGGAATTAAAACTTTTAATTGATGAACAGAAACCAGTTGCAGTATCTCTGCAGGAGACATTTCTTAAAGACTCCAACAAATTATCCATAAAATACCACTCTTGTTATTCAAAAGGCTTTAGTGGTAATGATAAAGCTTCGGGGGGAGTAGCCACACTTGTGAATAACAGTGTTCCGCACCATTTTGTCAAGCTTGAAACTACACTACAAGCAGTTGCGGTAAACATTTCACTCAATAAAACAATAACTTTGTGTTCTCTTTATCTTCCACCTAGCTCACCAATTGATGTTAGGAAACTTGATGATCTTATAGATCAATTGCCCACACCCTTTATTTTAATGGGAGATTTCAATTCCCATCATACATTATGGGGATGTACACATACCAATGAAAAAGGTCGAACCATAGAAAGTTTTATCACGGAGCATAACCTTGTCTTGCTCAATGATAAATCTTCAACTTATCTTCATCCTACAACTGGTTCTTATTCGTCTTTAGACTTAACCTTATGCAGTCCGGAGATTTTTACTGATTTAAGTTGGAAGGTCGATGATGACCTTCATGGAAGTGACCACTTTCCGATTGTAGTATCGGAAGTTGGACCATGTACACAACAACGTCCAGAACGTTGGAAAATTCATAAAGCAAACTGGGAAACATTTAAATTCGCTGTGAACAGTCAATTTATCCCAATGCTTTTGAAGAATGTGAAAATCCCGCAGAATTGTTTATTTCCTTACTTTACTCGGCTGCAGAGAAATCACTTCCTCGGACGTCGACAACACCAAAACATCCCAGCAAACCATGGTTTAACGATGACTGCAAAAAAGCTATAGCTGAGCGAAAATCTGTTCTCCGAACTTTCAATCTGAGACCTACTCAAGAGAATCTTGCAAAGTTCAAAATCGCGCGTGCGAGAGCACGACGAACAATTAAACAAAGTAAACGTGCGTCTTGGCGACAGTACGTATCTAGACTTAATTCTAGATCGTCAGTGAAAAAGACGTGGGAAATGATTCGAAAGATTAAAGGTACAAGTACTTCTCATAGTATTGGTCATCTTGACACTGATGACGGGAATGTTACTTCTAAACTCGACATTGCCAACGTGCTGGCAAATACATTTGCCAAGAAATCCTCTTCCACAAATTATTCACCCACGTTCCAAAAATTTCAGGCCGTAAAAGAAAAATCGAAATTGAATTTTAAATCCGATAACATGGAACACTATAACAAAGATTTTACTACTAAAGAACTTAGAAAAGCCGTGAAGAAATGTCATGACACTGCAGTTGGATCTGACGATATCCATTACCAGTTCTCCCCCAGCCGGACGGGGGGGGGGGGTAGAATTCGCCGGCTGCCGTCCTGCAGAGTGGTAAAACCCCACCAATGGACCCGCCTGTTTGCCGTGAGTGGAGACTCGTAAGCAGGAAAAGAGGGTCCTGGCAGTTGAGGGGAGCCCAGGGATCTCCAGCTCTTCAACACACTGCTTTGGCCTCGGCTTCTGTGTAAACGAGAGCCTAGATGGGCCCGGTCTAGTGCAATCGGCTGGTCGTTTTAGGATTGGGCGTATTTTAAATGTAACTATTTTGTATTTAGGAAGTTGTACGGGGGGAGGACATCTGAGTGCAGATGCCTCCTTCCGGCATACGTCCTCCGACACACTTTAAAACCAAATTTCCGATTCTGTAGTCAAATTTGATGTATTTTTTTCCTCTAATATTAACATAATTTATATGATCTTCCTTCCCAAGGGAATAATCTTATACATGTGTTCAACCTATGCATTTCACATTTGTTTGAAAAGTGCCCTTTTATAGCTTTTATTTTGATAAATATGTACTTTTAAGTCCCGGTCTTATATAGGGCTCATGGGCTAATTGGGTGATATGGATTTTTCGTTGAGGCTTTGATTGCCATGGCAAATCCCTGATCTGGGGGACTACCCATGTTCTTTTCCTTGTCACTGCGACTTATTCATGGCATCTGAGTATACCATCTGGGTAACCCTGGCATGGGGAGCTGGTTTTCCGCTCCAAATACCATGCCCCCTAGTTGGGCTCCGAGGTGGGCGGGGGCCGCGGATGACGAAACTTAAAATCTTAACCATAGATCATCAAAATAAAAAACGAACACGTGACCAACTAGATGCTGACTCGGACAACTCTCAACCAACTTCGGCTTTTCCTCGCTTCCTATTGATAGAATCAACTGCTCCTGACCAGCCATTGAGTAAACTTTCTCCTTTCGTTATCGAAAAAGTCTTAGTTTCAGTTGCTGGTTCGCCAAAATCAGTGAAAAAGTTAATTTCTGGTGCCCTTCTAGTAGAGGTTGAAAAACCAAAGCATGCAGAAAACCTTTTAAAGATTAGCAGTTTTTAGCTCCACTGGCCGAAGGCCAGAGAGCTATTGTCATGGCGTTGTGTCCGTCGTGCGTCCGTCCGTTCGTGCGTGCGTCCGTAAACTTTTTCTTTAAAAAACTTCTCCTCAGAAACTATTGACTGGATTTTTACCAAATTTCACAGGAATGTTCCTTTGGTGGTCCTCTTTCAAATTCCTTCAAATAATTGTGTTCCATGAAGAACTCTGGTTGCCATGGCAACCAAAGTAAAAAACATTTAAAAATCTTCTCCTCCCAAACCGCTATTTGGATAGCATTATTATTTTGCAGGAATGTTCCTTAGATACAGGTTTACAGAATTCCTTAAAAAAAAAAAGATCTGTCAAAAAACATGGCTTTTATGGGAGACACATTTTCCTTTTATGGTATAAAGTAAAATATTTGAAAAATTTCTTCTCTAAAACTATTCATTGGATTTCATTGTTGTTAGCTCCACTGGCCGAAGGCCAGCGAGCTATTGTCAGGGCGTTGTGTCCGTCGTGCGTCCGTGCGTGCGTGCGTGCGTTCGTCCGTGCGTGCGTCCGTAAACTTTTTCTTTTAAAAACTTCTCCTCAGAAACTATTGACTGGATTTTTACCAAATTTCACAGGAATGTTCCTTTGGTGGTCCTCTTTCAAATTCCTTCAAATAATTGTGTTCCATGAAGAATTCTGGTTGCCATGGCAACCAAAGTAAAAAAACCTTTAAAAATCTTCTCCTCCCAAACCGCTATTTGGATAGCATTATTATTTTGCAGGAATGTTCCTTAGATACAGGTTTACAGAATTCCTTAAAAAAAAAAAAGATCTGTCAAAAAACATGGCTTTTATGGAAGACTCGTTTTCCTTTTATGGTATAAAGTAAAATCTTTGAAAAAATTCTTCTCTAAAACTATTCATCGGATTTCATTGTTGTTTTGCAGGTAAGTTCCTATGGTGGTTGTCTACCAAATTGTTTCTTCAGTGAGCTAAAATGCAGGATTGAATGATAATTGTTAAAAACTTCCTTTCGCCATTATAGAAATATCAGGCCTGTGGAGCGATACAGGCGCTCAAGCGCCTCTAGTTTCCAATACCAGCAAAATGCTCACCGCATACCACTTTAAATACCTCCAGGGGCATCATTCGTTGTCCAGACCTAGCAGGTGTTAGCGAACAGGAAATAGTACAGGAACTGGCGAAACAGAATGTGGCAGGTGCCAGACGTATCACTGTCTTCAGAGATGGGGTCAAGAGGGAAACAAACACAATAGTGCTCACTTTCAACTCTGCCATTCTGCCTGAAACTCTTAAAGTTGGTTATTTGAATGTTGGAGTAGAGCTTTACATCCCCAACCCACTCCAGTGTTACACATGTTTTAAATATGGCCACCATGAACGTAAATGCAAGAAGTCCACAATGGAAAGTTTATGTAAACATTGTGGAGAATTGGCAAATTCGCATGATTCCAACAATTGCAAGAATAAAATAAAATGTGTAAACTGCGATGGAGAACATGTTGCCACTTCACGAGCATGCCCAGTCTGGAAGCAGGAGAAGGAAATTGTATCAGTTAAATACAGAGAAAATCTCTCGTTTCCAGAAGCCAGGAAAATAGTGAATAGCCGCCATGTTTTGATAAACTCCTATTCTACTGTTACTAAATCAAGCATGAATACACAAAAACAGGTAAAAGACGCCTTTACACAGACTACAGATGTGGCCGTGCAAATGACAAGCCAAAGGAAACAAGACACGATCGTTGAACAATCTGTGAATAGTAAAGCAAATAAAAGTTCTTCATCTACACGTACACAGGCAAAGGCTCCAAGCAGCCCTAGCCAAAGGAGAAATAAATCTCCAAACAAGGTCACCTCGGATCGCCTTCCAAAGGGATCCGATGACCCAGTTCAGCAGCATAATCGCTTTCAATGTCTTCATGATGACATGGAAGCGGAAGATATGCAAGCAGATCAAAATGCAAATAGGCAAGGCCGAATTATCAAACTCAATAACAAAAAATGATCAAATACACACTTCCATTATTCTGTGGTATTATCCTTACTCTTAACTTTATCATGAGTAACAATATTCTACAATGGAATTGTCGAAGTATTAAAGCTAACTTCGAGGAATTAGACCTTCTAGTTAATGAACATAAACCAGTAGCAGTTTGTTTACAAGAGACGTTTCTTAGAGACTCAGACAAGCTTACTTTGAAATATCACTCTTGTTATTTGAAAAACTTCAGTGGTAACGATAAAGCTTCCAGAGGTGTTGCCGTGATTGTGAACAACAATGTTCCACATCATTCTATCAATCTTGACACTACCCTTCAAGCTGTTGCGGTAAACATTTCTTTTAATAAGACCATTACTGTGTGTTCCATTTATCTTCCTCCTAGCTCGGCAATTGATGTAAAAAAGCTTGATCATCTTGTAGATCAACTGCCGAAGCCGTTCATTTTAATGGGAGATTTTAATTCTCACCATACGTTATGGGGATGTACAAGAACAAATGACAAGGGTAGAACCATTGAAGAGTTTATCACGCAACACGACCTTATTCTGCTGAATGACAAGTCTTCAACTTATCTCCATCCTGCTACTGGCTCGTATTCATCTTTAGATCTTACTATATGCAGTTCTGGAATTTTTCCAGACTTAAACTGGAAAGTTATTGACGACCTTCACGGAAGTGATCACTTCCCGATCAAGGTATCGGAAATAGGACATTCAATTCAACAACGTCCTCAACGTTGGAAAATCCATAAAGCAAATTGGGAACAATATAAAGTCCACTGTGAACAATCTATTTGTCACAGTGCTTTTGATAATTGCGAAAATCCTGCAGAGCTTTTCACTTCCTTACTTTATTCGGCTGCTGAAAAATGAGTTCCTCGAACAACGACCAATCCGAAACATCCAAACAAGCCATGGTTCGATGATCATTGCAAAAAGGCTATAGCGGAGCGAAAATCTGTACTCAGACAATTCAATACGAGACCTACTCAAGAAAATCTTACTAAGTTCAAAATTGCTCGTGCTAAAGCACGACGAACTATCAAACAAAGTAAACGCGCGTCTTGGCGACAGTACGTGTCTAGATTAAATTCTAGATCGTCTGTGAAAAAGACATGGGATATAATTCTGAAAATTAATGGAAAAGGCTCCTCATCAAATGTAGGACACTTAAATTCTGATGATGGTGTTGTCACATCTAAAGCAGATATTGCAAATGTCTTGGCAGAAACTTTTGCAGAGAAGTCGTCTTCCACAAACTATACGACAACATTTCGAAAATTCCAAGACATGAAAGAAAAAACCAAACTGAACTTCAGATCAAATAATACAGAGCATTACAATAAGGATTTTACTTTGAAAGAACTCAAAAAGGCTCTAAAGAAATGTCATGATACTGCTGTGGGATGTGATGACATCCATTGTCAGTTTTTAAAACATTTACCATTACGATCCCTTGAAAGTTTACTTGGTATATATAATCAGGTCTGGCACAGTGATATTCTTCCAGACTCCTGGAAGGAAGCTATAGTAATTCCCATACCAAAACCAGGTAAAGACTCTACGAATCCAGCCAATTATCGCCCTATAGCCTTAACAAGTTGTATTTGCAAAACCATGGAAAGGATGGTCAATGACCGACTTGTTTGGTTTTTAGAGAAAACAATCTTTTAGCTACCGTCCAGTGCGGATTTCGTAAACAAAGAGGCACTCTCGACCACTTAGTTCGATTCGAAACTTTTATTCGAGAAGCTTTCATTAAAAAGGAACATGTTGTTTCTGTCTTTTTTGATCTCGAAAGTGCTTATGACACCACATGGAAGTATGGAATCATGAATGACCTCCATGATTTCGGTATAAGAGGTCGCCTTGCTTATTTCATTTCGGCATTTTTGAATGAACGTCAGTTTAGAGTCCGGGTAGGAAATATTTACTCCAACCCGCATGAACAGGAAATGGGCGTTCCCCAGGGAAGCATTCTTTCCGTTACACTCTTCAGTGTCAAGATAAATAATATTGTTAAGTCTGTTTGCCCTGGCGTGGAATGCTTTTTATACGTTGACGACTTTTGCATTTGCTATAGGTCTAAGCATATGCATACCATTGAACGACAGTTGCAACAAGTTTTAAACAATTTGGGAAAATGGTTTTAAATTTTCTAAGACCAAGACCAAATGCATGCATTTCTGCCAATTAAGAAAATTTCATCTAGACCCAGTACTTACGCTAGATGATGTACAAATTGAGGTCGTTCCTGAATTTAAATTCTTAGGTCTTTTGTTTGACTCTAAGCTGTCGTTCATTCCTCACATCAATTACCTGAGCAATAAATGCCAAAAAGCTCTTAATCTTTTACGTGTTGTCTCCAGCATGGACTGGGGAACCGACAAGAAAGTCTTGTTAAGACTTTATAGATCACTTGTCCGTTCCAAGTTAGACTACGGCTGCGTTGTATATGGGTCTGCGCGAGAATCATACCTTCGTAAACTGGATTCTATCCATAACAAAGGTTTACGCTTAGCACTTGGTGCATTTAGAATATCCCCTGTCAATAGTTTATATGCAGAGGCAAATGAACCATCTTTGAATTTACGTAGGAAGAAACTTTCTATGCAATATTACTTAAAATTAAAATCCAATCGTAAAAATCTTACACATAAGATTGTTTTTGAACCGCTGTATAAAGATATTTTCAAGAAGAAGGAGAAAGTTATACCTACCTTCAGTATGCGCTGCGAAGCCGATGTAGGTTTACTTGATTTTGACCTGGAGGATGTAGCTAATCATAAAATTTCAGATGTTCCTCTATGGACATCAAAAAGCCCAACCTTCTTATATAATCTTACTGCTAAAAAAGCTACAACAAATCCCTTAGTATTTAAAAACCAATTTCTTGAGATTAAAGAGCAGTATTACAACTATGAACAGATTTATACCGATGGTTCTAAAGATGGAGAAAAAGTTGCCTCAGCTGCCGTTCTCCATGGTGAATTATACCAGTTTCGCCTACCAAATAATTGTTCCAGTTTTTCTGCGGAACTAAAAGCAATAGATCTCGCTCTGAATCATATAGAACAGGACGCTTACTGGCGCTACATTATTTTCACTGATTCACTGTCCACTATGCAAGCGCTCGAAAATGAGAGAACGGACAACCCGTTGATAGTTAATCTGCTTGAAAAGATTTCTCGAATCTGTGCTAATGCTGATCTGGTGTTTTGTTGGCTCCCTAGCCATATTGGTATAAGTGGCAATGAAGAGGCAGATAGAGCTGCTAAAGAGGCATTGTCACTTGATGTTTTACCTTTTAAAGTTCCTTTTAACGATTTTAAGCCATTGATCAATGATTTTATTTTGAATGTGTGGCAGCAATCCTGGAACGACCCAATTAACCAAAATAACAAGTTGTTTACAGTGAAGCCAGCTCTTGGCGAGTGGCTTCCAGCGTTGCGGACCAGTCGCCGCGAGGAAATTATCTTGGTCCGTCTTCGTATTGGTCATACATATTTAACGCACTCATACCTCCTTAAGGGAGAAGAAGCACCCCAATGTATTTCATGCAATGCGTTTCTTACTGTCAAACATATACTTGTAGACTGTGTAGACCTTGCACCTACAAGGGACAGATTTTTTCATGCTGACAGTATGAACATTTTATTTGATACTGTAAAGTTTGAGTCTATTTTCCAGTTTTTGAAAGAGGTAAATCTCTATAAAAAGATATAATTTTAGGTTCTATTGACCGTCTTTGTTTTTAGACAGTATGTAACTAGTTTTTTGTTCTTTTAGTCTTTACACAGCTTAAGTTTATACCTTTCCTGTAACATTACAGTATCATCAATTAAATGCATTTCATTAGCTGTAAGTGTGCCCAACATGACCTTTGATGTCGACGGGCCGTAAAACACCATTCATTCATTCATTCCATTACCAGTTCCTTAAACACTTACCGTATCGTTCCCTCCATTGTTTACTCCAACTCTTTAATCAAATCTGGAGGACAGGTGTTCTTCCAGACTCTTGGAGAGAAGCTATAGTTATTCCTATTCCTAAGCCGAACAAAGATACTACAAATCCTAGCAACTACCGCCCTATAGCCTTAACAAGTTGTATTTGTAAAACCATGGAAAGAATGGTAAATGACCGCCTAGTTTGGTTCTTAGAAAAACATAAACTTATTTCTATAAACCAGTGCGGATTTCGTACACAGAGAAGCACACTAGATCACTTAGTTCGCTTCGAGACTTTTATACGTGAAGCCTTTATAAAGAAGGAACATGTTGTTTCTGTCTTTTTTGATTTAGAAAGTGCTTACGATACCACCTGGAAGTATGGTATTATGAAAGACCTCTATGATTTCGGTATTCGAGGTCGCCTTGCTTTTTTCATTTCTGCTTTTTTAGATGAACGTCAGTTCAGAGTCCGGGTTGGAAATACATTTTCCAGTCCACATGAGCAAGAAATGGGCGTCCCCCAGGGAAGCATCCTCTCAGTTACACTGTTTAGTGTTAAAATTAACAATATTGTTAAATCTGTTTGCCCTGGAGTAGAATGCTTTCTCTATGTTGACGACTTCTGCATTTGCTATCGGTCGAAACATATGCACACGATCGAAAGACAACTTTAACAGGTCTTAAATAACTTAAGCAAATGGTCAAACGAAAACGGTTTCAAATTTTCAAAAACCAAGACCAAATGTATGCATTTTTGTCAGTGGAGGAAACGTCATCTCGATCCGGAGCTGACACTAGATGGTGTTCACATTGAAGTCGTTCCAGAATTCAAATTTTTGGGTCTTTTATTCGACTCTAAACTTACGTTCATCCCACATATTAATTATCTTAGTAACAAATGCCAAAAAGCTCTGAATCTTTTACGTGTTGTTTCCAGTATGGACTGGGGAGCAGATAAAAAAGTACTATTAAGATTGTATAGGTCATTAGTAAGATCTAAATTAGACTACGGTTGCGCCGTATACGGGTCAGCACGTCAATCATATTTACGCAAACTTGATACTATTCATAATCAAGGCTTGCGTATTGCATTAGATGCATTTAAAACTTCTCCAATTAATAGTGTGTATGTTGAAGCAAATGAACCTTCGTTAAATCTTAGGCGAAAGAAACTTTCCATGCTGTACTATCTGAAATTGAAGTCAAATCCAAAAAACCCAACTCATAAAGCTGTTTTTAAACCACTGTACAAAGACGAATTTTTAAAGAAGGAAAAGATCATCCCTCCTTTTAGTCTTCGTTGCGATGCCGACATACAAATTCTTGATTTTGATCTCGATGACATCGAGGAAAATAAAGTAACAGACATGCCTTTATGGACTTATAACAGTCCCACATTCGTATATGATGTAGCATCATATCAAAAAGCCACTACAGATCCTATGAGTTTTAAAAGGAAATATCTTGAAATAAAAAGGCAATACTATAATTATGAACCCATTTATACAGATGGTTCAAAAGATGGTGACAGGGTTGCTGCAGCTGCCGTACTAGACGGTGAATTATATCAATTCCGTCTTACAAATAAATCTTCCATTTTTTCTGCAGAGCTAAAGGCAATAGACCTTGCTCTTAATCATATAAAAGATGACGGTTACTGGCGTTATATTATTTTTACTGATTCGCTGTCTGCAATGCAAGCACTTGAACACGAGAAAATAGACAACCCGCTCATTACTAATCTTTTAGATAAGTTATCAAACATCTGTGAAACGGATGATGTTGTGTTCTGCTGGCTTCCCAGTCATATTGGCATTCGTGGTAATGAGGAGGCAGACAAAGCTGCCAAGGATGCATTATCACTCGATGTTTTACCTTTCAAAGTACCTTTTAACGATTTTAAACCTCTTATTCATAATTTTATTCAAAATGTCTGGCAAAGATCTTGGAGTGATCCGATAAATCAGCACAATAAATTATTTTCTATAAGCCGAGTACAGGTGAATGGCTCCCAGGCACGCGGTCAAACCGCCGAGAAGAAGTTGTTTTGGCCCGTCTACGAATAGTTCATACACACTTGACGCATTCATACCTTCTCAAAGGAGAGGAAGCTCCTCAATGTATCCCATGCAACACCATTATCACTGTCAAGCATTTACTGATAGAGTGCACAGACTTTGCACCTTTCAGGGACAGGTACTTTAAGGTTGACAGTTTAAAAACACTTTTTGATACTGTGAAGTTGGAATCACTATTCCAATTTTTTAAGGAAGTTAACCTTTTTAAGAAGATTTAGTCTTACGTTTCTTGGCTTTTCTTTTAACGGCACTCTTTGCATACATTGTTTTGCCTCTTAAATGTGGAGATTTTTACTCCCTTGGAGGTTGTTTTGTTTTAAAATGGCTAAGATTTTAGGGCCTATTGGCCTATTCAAAGTTTTCTTTTTTAATTATTCAACCAAGGTTGCTACCTCATTGTAACTGTTTTAAACATCAGGTTCCAACGTTTCACAGTATCATCTGAAGTAAAGGCATGCTTAAATTTGTAATTGCGCCCAATATGACCTGAGCTGTCGACGGGCCTTAAAACACTACTTATTCATTCATTGATACTGTAAGGTTTGAATCTATTTTTGAAGGAGATAAATCTCTATAAAAATATATAATTTTAGGTTCTATTGACCATCTGTATTTTTAGACTATACGTCATTAGTACCATGTGTTCTTTTAGTGTTTTCACGGTTATTATTTTTACTTTTTGTAAAACACTACAGTATGATTAATTCAAAGGTTTGCATTAGTTGTAAGTGCGCCCAATATGACCTTTGATGTCGACGGGCCTTAAAACTTCATACATTCATTCATTCCATTTTTTCAGCAGAGCTAAAGGCAATAGACCTTGCTCTTGACCATATAAAAGACGACGGTTACTGGCGTTATATTATTTTTACTGATTCGCTCTCCTCAATGCAAGCACTAGAACATGAGAAAACAGACAACCCGCTAATTACTAATCTTTTAGATAAGTTATCCAGCATCTGTGAAATGGATGATGTGTTCTGCTGGCTTCCCAGTCATATTGGCATTCTTGGTAATGACGAGGCAGACAAAGCTGCCAAGGATGCATTATCACTCGATGTTTTACCTTTCAAAGTACCTTTTAACGATTTTAAACCTCTTATTCATAATTTTATTCAAAATGTCTGGCAAAGATCTTGGAGTGATCCAATAAATCAGCACAATAAATTATTTGCTATAAAGCCGAATACAGGTGAATGGCTCCCAGGCATACGATTAAACGGCCGAGAAGTTCTTTTGGCCCGCCTACGAATAGGTCATACACACTTTACGCATTCATACCTTCTCAAAGGAGAGGAAGCGCCTCAGTGTATCCCATGCAACACCATTATCACTGTCAAGCATTTACTGATAGAGTGCACAGACTTTGCACCTATCAGGGACAGGTACTTTCAGGTTGACAACTTAAAAACACTGTTTGATACTGTGAAGTTGGAATCACTGTTTGAATTCTTGAAGGAAGTTAACCTTTTTAAGAAGATTTAGTCTTACGTTTCTTGACTTTTCTTTTAACAACACTTTTTACATAAATCGTATTGCCGCTTTAGTGGGGATATTTCTACTCCACTAGAGGTTGTTTTGTTTTAAAATTTATAAGATTTTAGGGCTTATTGGCCTATATAAAGCTTCCTTTTTAATTATTGAAACAAGGTTGCTACCTCATTCTTACTGTTTTATACATAAAGTTCCAACGTTTCACAGTGTTGTCTGAAGCAAAGGCATTAGTATATTTGTAAATGCGCCCAATATGACCTTAGCTGTCGACGGGCCTTAAAACACTATTCATTCATTCATGTATATACTATTGTGTTTAGGAAGCGGCTTTTATAACAGAAATATATTTATGTAGGAATTTACTAGGCTGAAATAATGTACATACCAATAGAACCCAGTGACCACCATTTTCATTCACAACAGCAATACAAAAGTCATAGTTTTCAACAACATCCTGTAATAATTTATGTCGCGTAATAAGCAAGGTATGTAGGTTAACTAGCTCTAAATCCTCATCATTTGTGGGTTAAAATTTCCCACTTAGCTCATCTTTACCAAGTAACTATTTATTACTACGTGACAGAAAATTATATATATCAAGAAAAACTATGAACAGTGGACTAATGGCTACTGACATCTTAGATGTTAAATTTTGTGTCACTTCTTCAGATTCATATAACAAAACCGTATCTACCTTTCGAAAATACATGATATTCGAAAGTTACAATATGGCATGCGACATGCGAATAAGAGCCTTCAGACATTTGGGTAAAGTGTCGTTCCAGAGAAGCCTGTGCAGTCCGCACATGCTAATCCGAGCCGACACTTTCTTTTCGTATGTAGGTAGGCGTAAAGTGCCTTCCGTGATTAGTCTGCGCGGACTGCGCAGGCTGATCTGAGACGACGCTTTACGCAAATTCCCCCCCCCCCCGGACGGGGGGGGGGTAGAATTCGCCGGCTGCCGTCCTGCAGAGTGGTAAGACCCCCACCAATGGACACGCCTGTTTGCCGTGGGTGGAGACTCGTAAGCAGGAAAAGAGGGTCCTGGCAGTTGAGGGGAGCCCAGCTTTGGCCTAGGCTTCGGTGTAAACGAGAGCCTAGATGGGCCCGGTCTAGCGCAATCGCCTGGTCGTTTTAAGATTGGGCGTATTATATGTATAAATATTTTGTGTTGGGGGAGCTGTACGCGGGAAGACATCTGTATCCTGGGTTTAGATGCCTCCTTCCTGCATGCGTCCCGCAGTACACCTTAAGACCCAAAATTTCTGATTCCGAAGCAGATTTTTAATATTTCATACTTTTTCCCTGTATTGTGCACATAATTCGTGTAGTCCTTATTCTGCAAGGAATAATCTAAAATATGTGGTAAAACTATATCATTGCTTAAAATGTGCCCATTTTACTGTTTACTTTAGTATGCATTTTAAAGTCCTGGTCTTATATGGGCTAATTGGGTGATGTGGATTTTTCGTTGGGACTTTGACTGCCATGGTAAATCCCTGATCTGGGGGACTACCCATGTTCTTTCCTTGTCGATCCGACTTATTCATGGCATCTGAGTATACCATCTGTGTAACCCTGGTATGGGGAGCTGGATACCCACTCCATAAGCCATATCCCCTTGTTGGACTCCGCGGTGGGTGGGGTCATGGATGATGAAAATAAACTTAAATATGGATCCTCAAACCAAAAAAAAGAACGTGACCAATAAGATGCAAAATCGGAAACCCCTCAAACGACATCGACTTTTCCCCGCTTCTTACTGATCGAATCCACTGTTCCTGACCAGCCTTTAAGTAAACTTTCTCCTTTTGTGATCGAAAAAGTACTCGTTTCGATTGCTGGCTCGCCAAAATCAGTTAAAAAGTTACTATCCGGAGCTCTGTTGGTAGAAGTTGAAAAACCAAGACATGCGGAAAACCTCTTGAAGATTAATCGCTTCTTTCAGATTCCGGCCAAATGCTTGCCTCATACAAGTTTGAACACATCTCGAGGGATAATTCGTTGTCCGGATACCCCAGCCGGACGGGGGATAGAATTCGCCGGCTGCCGTCCTGCAGAGTGGTAAAACCCCACCTGTTTGCCGTGGGTGGAGACTCGTAAGCAGGAAAAGAGGGTCCTGGCGGTTGAGGGGAGCCCAGGGATCTCCAGCTCTTCAACACACTGCTTTGGCCTCGGCTTCTGTGTACACGAGAGCTTAGATGGGCCCGGTCTAGTGCAATCGGCTGGTCGTTTTAAGATTGGGCACATTTTATGTATATCTGTAATGTGTTGGTGGAGCTGTATGGGGAGGGCATCTGTATCCTCTGCAGATGTCTCCTTCCTGCATGTGTCCTACTATACTGCTTGAAACTCAGATTTTCTGATTCTAAAGCAAACTTGGAATATCTGATACCTTTTCCCCCGTTATACTTCCATATTTCATCTGGTCTTCATACTCAATGGAATAATCTAACATGTTAAACCCAAAATTAATGTTTGCTTGAAAAATGCCTTTTTACCTTTTACTTTGATATGTACTTTAAAGTCCTGGTCTTATATAGGCTTATGGGCTAATCGGGTGATGTGGATTTTTCGTTGAGACTTTGACTGCCATGGCAAATTCCTGATCTGGGGGACTATCCATGTTTTTTCCTTGTCGCTCCGACTTATTCATGTCATCTGAGTATACCATCTGGGTAACCCTGGCATAAAGGAGCAGGATATCCGCTCCATGACATTATGTCCCCTTGTTGGGCTCCGTGGTGGGTGGGGTGCCACGGATGACGAAGAAATAAAACTAATCATGGATAACCCAAACAAAAAACGATCACGCGAACAAGATGATAATGATTCAGATCATGGACATGCCAATATCCCCTTTCCTCGCTTCCTTTTGATTGAATCTGTTGTGCCTGAAGAACCATTAACGAAGTTGTCTCCCTTTGTCATCCAAAAAGTTCTTGTTTCTCTTGTTGGCTACCATTAGTCAGTAAAAAAGTTAAATTCCGGAGCTTTGTTAGTTGAAGTCGAAAAACCAAAACATGCTGAAAATCTTCTTAAGATTGATCGCTTCCATCAAACGCCTGCGAAATGCTCTCCGCATGGAAGTTTAAACAGATCACGAGGAATCATTAGATGCCCCGATTTGGCTGGAGTTTCAGAAGAGGAAATTGTCGCTGAGCTCTCCAGTCAGAATGTCTCGGAAGCTCGTCGAATAACAATTTGGAGAGATGGTGTAAAAAAAAGTACAAACACATTAGTCCTTACTTTTCGAACAGCAATCTTACCAAAAACACTGAAAGTTGGCTATTTAAACGTAGGTGTTGACATTTACATCCCGAACCCGCTTCAATGCTACTCGTGTTATAAATTTGGCCATCATGAGAAAAAATGTAGATTGGGTCTCGGAAACAAGCTTTGCCGCCGTTGTGGCGAAACTGCAAACGATCATGACGAAAAGGATTGTACTAGGAAAACTAAGTGTACTAACTGTGGCGGAGAACATATGTCAACATCCAGAGCTTGTGAACTTTGGAAAAAAGAGAAAGAAATTGTAACTATTAAATATAAAGAGAGTCTATCATTTCCAGAAGCCAGAAAAATAGTAGAAGCTCGTCATGTTTTACCCAATTCTTACAGTTCTGTTGTTAAGTCAAACAAGACAGTTGAGCTGAAAGACGCAAATACTCAGACTACTGATACTCCAGCTAAACCACAAGCTAAAGAGACCACTTCTGACAATATAAAAGCTCCTGCACGAAGACAATCTCCCAAAGGAAAAAGAACAGATTCAAGCGAAGAAAATGTTACCACTTCCCCAAAAAAGCAAAAGAAACAAAATAACAAACAAGCAAAACCCGTTGAATCGGATCGTTTTCCCAAAGGGTCGGACGATCCAATTCAACAACATAATCGCTTCTCATGTCTTCCTGAAGACATGGAGGCAGACAGTTACACTGTTGATGAAAAATCTAAGCAAGGCAAAATTATAAGATTAACAACTCAGAAATGAATTATTCCTTACTTCTAATCCTGTATGCCGTTATACTAAGTACCACTCAAATCATGAGTAATAACATATTACAGTGGAATTGTCGAGGTTTTTCAGCTAACATTGAGGAACTGTCTCTTTTAATCGATAAATATAAACCAGTGGCATTATGTTTACAGGAAACGTTTCTCACTGATACAAATAAAATATCTCTGAAACGTCACTCTATTTATAAAACCAATTCTAATGGAGGTGACAGAGCTAAAGGAGGAGTAGTAGTAGCTGTGAATAATACTGTCCCTCACAGAGTTGTAACTGCTGTCAGTATTTCTTTAAACAAGACAATAACTGTGTGTTCTATATACATGCCACCAAGTATGCCCATTGACTGTTTTAAACTTGATGAGTTAATTGACCAGCTCCCTAAACCTTTCATTTTAATGGGAGATTTTAATGCCCATAGTACCTTATGGGGTTGCAGAAATACAAATGTTAAAGGTCGACTAGTAGAAGATTTTATCTCTAAGCATGACCTCTGTCTCTTGAATGCTAAAACACACACGTACTTACACCCTGCCACTGGTTCATATTCATCCCTAGACTTGACTATAAGCAGTCCTGAAGTTGCTTCTGACTTCAATTGGAAAGTTGATAACGACCTTCATGGAAGTGATCATTTTCCGGTCCTGATATCAGAAATAGGGCCTTCTGTACAGCAAAGTCCAGAACGTTGGAAGCTTCATAAAGCGAACTGGGAACAGTTTAGAATATACTGTGAACAGTCAATTAGTCAATGTGCGTTTGATAACCATGAAAATCCTGCGGACCTCTTTACTTCTTTAGTTTATTCCGCCGCAGAGAAATCAATTCCCCGAACCTCGACAAGTCCAAAGCATTTAAGCAAACCATGGTATAACGATGACTGCAAGAAAGCTATAGCGGGGCGTAAACGTGTTCTCAGAAATTTCAATCTGAGACCGACTCTGGAGAATCTTACAAAGTTTAAAATTGCTCGAGCGAAAGCACGACGGATAATTAAACAAAGTAAACGTGCGTCTTGGAGACAGTACGTATCTAGATTGAACTCTAGATCGACTGTCAAAAAGACCTGGGATATGATACGTAAAATTAACGGCAAAAACTCATTTCAGAATGTTAGTCACTTGAATACTAATGATGGTGTTGTCACTTCCAAAACCGATATTGCCAATAGGCTGGCAGAAACTTTTGCACACAAATCATCTGCTTCGAATTACTCGCCGAAGTTCCGAAAATGTCAGAACATAAAGGAACAAACAAAGCTTAATTTCAAATCGAATAATGCTGAGCACTATAATAAGGACTTCACATTAAAAGAACTGAAGAAAGCGTTCAAAAAATCCCACGACACTGCTGTTGGATGCGACGACATTCATTACCAATTTTTAAAGCATTTGCCATATCGATCCCTTGATTGTTTACTTGCTATATTCAACCAGGTGTGGCAAACTGGTATTCTTCCAGACTCCTGGAAGGAAGCCATAGTAGTACCAATACCAAAACCTGGAAAAGATTCTTTTAATCCTGCAAACTATCGCCCAATAGCCTTGACAAGTTGTATCTGTAAAACCATGGAAAGAATGGTAAATGACCGTCTTGTTTGGTTTTTAGAGAAAAACAAATTAATAGCAACCGCTCAAAGCGGATTTCGTAAACAGAGAGGCACTCTTGATCATTTAGTTCACTTTGAGACATTCATACGTGAAGGTTTTCTTAAAAAAGAACATGTTGTCTCTGTATTTTTCGATCTTGAGAGTGCCTATGATACAACATGGAAGTACGGAATTATGAATGACCTCTTTGATTTCGGTATTCGAGGTCGCCTTGCTTATTTGTCTCAGCTTTTCTATATGAGCGGCAGTTCAGAGTCAGGGTTGGTAATACGTTTCCTGACCCCCATGAACAAGAGATGGGCGTTCCCCAGGGAAGCATTCTTTCTGTTACACTTTTCAGTGTAAAGATTAACAATATTATTAAGTCTGTATGTCCTGGTGTGGAATGCTTTCTTTATGTCGACGACTTTTGTATTTGCTACAGGTCAAAACACATGCATACTATTGAAAGGCAGCTTCAGCAAGTCTTAAACAATTTAACCAAATGGTCCAATGAAAACGGTTTTAAGTTTTCAAAAACCAAAACTAAATGTATGCATTTTTGTAATTCAAGAAAATTTCATCTCGACCCAGAACTGACACTAGATGGTGTCTGTATAGAAATCGTCCAAGAGTTCAAATTTCTCGGCCTATTATTTGATTCTAAACTGTCGTTTACTCCTCACATTAATTATTTGAGCAATAGGTGTCAGAAAGCTCTCAATCTTTTACGTGTAGTTTCCAGTATGGACTGGGGAGCAGATAAAAAGGTCTTGTTACGACTTTATAGGTCGCTCGTTAGATCAAAGTTAGATTACGGTTGCGCTGTGTAAGGGTCAGCGCGTCAATCATACTTGCGCAAACTTGATTCTATTCATAATCAAGGCTTGCGTCTCGCACTAGGCGCATTTAGGACTTCCCCAATAAATAGTCTGTATGCAGAAGCAAATGAGCCTTCCTTAAATCTAAGGCGAAAGAAACTGTCCATGCAGTACTATATAAAACTAAAGTCAAACCCTGAAAATCCTACTCACAAAGTTGTATTTGAACCTTTGTATAAAGACGATTTTTTAAAGAAAGAAAGGGTCATACCTCCCTTTAGTCTCCGGTGTGAAGCTGATGTTCAAAGCCTTGGCTTCGAACTTGATGATATAGCAGAACAGAAGATCACAGCCGTTCCTTTGTGGACTTCTAATAGTCCAACATTTGTGTATGAACTAGCATCATACAAAAAGGCAACAACAGATCCGACTATTTTCAAAAGCAAATATCTCGAAATAAAAAGACAGTACTACAATTATGAACATATTTATACAGACGGTTCGAAAGAAGGTGACAGGGCTGGCGCAGCTGCTGTACCTGATGGTGAAATATATCAATTCCGTCTTCCGGATAAATCTTCAATATTTTCTGCAGAGCTGAAAGCAATACACCTTGCTCTTGATCACATTAAAGAAGACGGTTATTGGCGTTACATTATTTTCACCGATTCACTCTCTGCCATGCAGGCACTTGAGCATGATAAAACCGAAAACCCAATTATTGTTGACCTTTTAGACAAGCTATCTGACGTCTGCGGTAGTAATGATGTTATTTTCTGTTGGCTCCCCAGCCATATTGGTATTAGAGGTAATGAGGAGGCAGACAGAGCTGCCAAGGAAGCATTATCACTTGATATTTTACCCTTTAGAGTTCCTTTTACTGATTTTAAGCCTTCAATAAATGCTTTTATTCAGTCTGTATGGAAAACTTCGTGGAACGACCCACTCAATCACCAAAATAAATTATTTGGTATTAAGCCAACTCTTGGGGAATGGCTACCAGGATCGAGGACTTGTCGCCGCGAAGAAATTGTTTTGGCCCGTCTGCGTATCGGTCACACGCATCTTACACACTCGTATCTCCTTAAAGGAGATGAGGCACCGCAATGCATTCCATGCTCTGCTCCTCTTACAGTTAAACACATATTACTAGAGTGCATTGACCTAGCGCCAGTACGAGAAAGATTTTATAAAGTAGACAGCCTGAGTATTTTATTCGATACTGTGAAGATCGAATCAGTTTTTTACTATCTAAAGGAGGTAAATATTTTTAGAAAAATTTAGAATCTTACTCACCCTTTGCGGTATTTTTCCTTCATTTTTAAAGGCTTTTTTGGCCCTCCTGTTGACTGTGTCTAATTTTTAAGTTCAATTAATTAGTGTACTTTTAACGGTTACATCTATTGTTTTTACTAACTTCTTGTTTTATTATCTCGCAGTATCTCTCTTCATCTTTGTATGTGCGCCCAATGTGACCACAGCTGTCGACGGGCCGTAAAACTCCATTCATTCATTCGTTGTCCGGATCTTGCCGGCGTTCTTGAAACCGAAATCATTGAAGAGCTTGCAAAACAAAATGTTACAGGTGCCAGAAGAATCACCGTTTTCAGAGATGGTGTAAAGAGGGAAACAAATACTATTGTGCTCACTTTTAACACTGCTATTTTGCCCAAAACCCTAAAAGTTGGTTATCTGAATGTTGGAGTTGAGCTGTATATCCCCAATCCTCTCCAGTGTTATACATGTTTCAAGTATGGCCACCACAAGCGCAAATGCAAGCAATCTACATCAGAGAGTTTGTGTAAACACTGCGGAGAATTGGCAAGCACACATGACTCTTGCAATTGCAAAGACAAGATCAGATGTGTAAATTGTGACGGAGAACACAATGCTACGTCACGTGCATGCCCTGTCTGGAAACGAGAGAAAAAAAATAGTGACTATTAAATATAAAGAAAGTCTCCCCTTTCCAGAAGCAAGGAAAATTGTAAACAGCCGTCAAGCCCTAACAAACTCCTATTCCGCTGTTACAAAATCTAACATGAGCACACCAAAGCAGGTAAAAGATGCTACAACTCAAACTTCTGATGTCAGTGTCCAAACAACGCACCAAAAGAAACCAGAAACTGCTGCGAATACTGTTGAAAAACCGACCACTACCACAGCAAATAAAACCCCAAATTCTGCATCTAAACGTAAAAGTCGCCAAAGAAAAATCAACCAGACCGGATCCCAAAAGGATCCGATGATGAAATTAAAAAATTTAACCGCTTCCAGTGTCTTGATGAAGACATGGAAGCAGACGATGAAGTTGCGATTTCAAAGCAAGGTAAAATCACAAGATTATCACTAAAGACACGAATAATTCCATACTTCCTTTATTGAATGTTGACTTTCTCCTTTTATCCTTAGGTATGGCCAGCAAAATTTGCAATGGAATTGTCGTGGGTTCTCAGCAAATGCTGAAGAACTTTCTATTTTAATTGATATATATAAACCAGTGGCACTCTGTTTACAGCAAACCTTTTTAACAGACAATAGCAAAGTATCTCTGAAGCATCACTCTATTTACCAGTCAAATTTTGATGGAAGTGATAGAGCTCGTGAAGGAGTAGCAATAGCAGTGAATAATTCTATTCCTCAACACGTTACAAATGTCAATACCTCTTTGCAAGCAATAGCTGTTAGCATTTCTTTGAATAAAACGATAACAATATATTCCATATATATGCCTCCAAGTATGCCTATAGATTGTACTAAACTTGGTGAGTTGATTGACCAGCTTCCTAAACCTTTCACTTTAATGGGTGATTTCAATGCCCATAGTACTTTATGGGGTTGTAGAGATACAAATGTAAAGGGTCGACAAGTGGACGATTTTATTTCCAAGCATGACCTCTGTCTCTTGAATGATAAAACCTACACGTACCTACATCCTGCCACTGGTTCATATTCATTTCTAGACTTGACTATATGCAGTCCGGAAGTTGCTTCTGACCTCAATTGGAAGATTGATGACGACCTGCATGGAAGTGATCACTTCCCAATACTAATATCGGAAGAAGGGCCTTCCATACAGCAACGCCCTAGGCGCTGGAAGCTTCATAAAGCGAATTGGGAGCAATTTAAAATACACTGCGAACAGTCAATTGATAAAAATGTTTTCAATGAGTGTGAAAATTCTGCGGAATATTTCACAACCTTGGTTTACTCTGCCGCAGAAAAATCAATTCCCCGAACCACGACAAATCCAAAGCATCCAAGCAAACCATGGTTTAACGATGACTGCAGGAAAGCTATAGGAGAGCGTAAATGTGTTCTCAGAATGTTTAACCCGAGTCCGACTCAGGAAAACCTTACAAAGTTCAAACTTGCACGTGCGAAAGCACGACGGACTATTAAACAAAGTAAACGTACGTCTTGGAGACAGTAGGTATCTAGATTGAACTCTAGATCGTCTGTTAAGAAGACATGGGATATGATTCGTAGAATCAATGGTAAAAACTCTTATCAAAATGTTAGCCACTCGAGTACTGATGATGGTGTTGTTGATTCCAAGACCGATATTGCCAATGCACTGGCTGAAACTTTTGCAGAGAAATCCTCCTCTTTGAATTATTCGCTGAAGTTCCGAAAATTTCAAAACATCAAAGAAAAAGCTAAGCTGAATTTCAAATCAGACAATATAGAGCAATACAATAAGGACTTCTCTTTAAAGGAACTCAAAAAGGCATTAAAGAAATGCCACGATACCGCTGTTGGATGCGATGACATTCATTATCAGTTCTTAAAGCATGTACCATATCGATCCCTAGATTGTTTACTCACTATATTTAATCAGGTTTGGCAATCTGGCATTCTCCCGGATTCGTGGAAGGAAACCATAGTAGTACCAATACCAAAACCGGGAAAAGATTCTTCTAATCCTGCAAACTATCGTCCTATAGCCTTAACAAGCTGTATTTGTAAAACGATGGAAAGAATGGTAAATGACCGTCTTGTTTGGTTTTTAGAGAAAAATAAACTGATAGCAACCGCTCAGAGCGGATTTCGTAAACACAGAGGCACTCTTGATCACTTAGTTCGCTTTGAGACATTTATACGTGAAGGTTTTATTAAAAAGGAACATGTTGTCTCTGTATTTTTTTATCTTGAAAGTGCTTATGATACAACATGGAAGTATGGGATTATGAATGACCTCTATGATTTCGGTATTCGAGGTCGCCTTGCTTACTTCATCTCAGCTTTTTAAAGTGAGCGCCAGTTTAGAGTCAGGGTTGGTAATACGTTTTCTAACCCCCATAAACAAGAGATGGGCGTTCCCCAGGGATATATTCTTTCAGTTACACTATTCAGTGTGAAAATTAACAACATTATAAAATCAGTATGCCCTGGAGTGGAATGCTTTCTTTATCTCGACGACTTCTGTATCTGCTACAGATCTAAACACATGCATACTATTGAAAGGCAGCTTCAACAGGTTTTGAACAACTTAAGCAAATGGTCCGATGAAAACGGTTTCAAGTTTTCCAAGACTAAAACTAAATATATGCATTTTTGCAATTCTAGAAAATTTCATCTTGATCCCGAACTGACATTGGATGGTATGCGTATAGAAGTCGTCCAAGAATTAAAATTTCTAGGTCTTTTATTTGATTCTAAACTGTCGTTCATTCCTCACATTAATTACTTGAGCAATAAATGTCAGAAAGCTCTCAATCTTTTACGTGTAGTTTCCAGTATGGACTGGGGAGCAGACAAAAAAATCCTTTTGCGACTTTATAGGTCACTTGTACGATCCAAGTTGGATTATGGCTGTATCGTATACGGATCAGCACGTCAATCATATTTACGCAAACTTGATACCATTCATAATCAAGGTTTGCGTCTCGCACTAGGCGCATTTAGGACTTCCCCAATAAACAGTCTGTATGCAGAAGCAAATGAGCCTTCCTTAAATCTTAGGCGAAAGAAACTGTCCATGCAATACTTTATAAAACTAAAGTCAAACCCTGAAAACCCTACCCATAAAGTTGTATTTGAGCCTCTGTATAAAGACGGTTTTTTAAATAAAGAAAAGGTCATATCTCCTTTCAGTCTTCGGTGTGAAGCTGATGTCCAAAGTCTTGGATTCAATCTGGAAGATATAGCTGAACATAAGATCACAGATGTTCCTTTATGGACTTCTAATAGTCCGACATTTGTGTATGAACTGGCATCGTACAAAAAGGCAACAACAGATCCAACTATTTTCAAAAGCAAATATCTTGAAATAAAAAGACAGTACTATAATTATGAACATATTTATACAGACGGTTCAAAAAAAAGGTGACAGGGTTGCAGCAGCTGCTGTGCCTGACGGTGAAATATATCAATTCCGTCTTCCGGATAAGTCCTCAATATTTTCTGCAGAGCTAAAAGCAATAGACCTTGCCCTTGATCACATGAAAGAAGACGGTTATTGGCCTTATATTATCTTCACCGATTTCACTCTCTGCCATGCAAACACTTGAGCATGAGAAAACTGAAAACCCAATTATAGTTGACCTTTTAGATAAGCTATCTGACATCTGCAGATATTGGTATTAGTGGTAATGAAGAAGCAGACAGAAGTGCCAAGGACGCATTATCACTTGATATTTTATCGTTTAAAGTACCTTTTACTAATTTTAACTCTTCAATAAATACTTTCATTCAATCTGTTCGGGATACTTCCTGGAACGATCCACTCAATAGTCAGAATAAATTATTCTGTATCAAGCCAACTCTAGGAGAATCGCTGCCAGGGACCAGGACTTGTCGTCGCGAAGAAATTGTTTTGGCCCGTCTGCGTATCGGTCATACTCATCTTCCACACTCGTATCTCCTGAAAGGAAAGGAGGCACCCCAATGCAATCCATGCTCTGCTCCTCTCACCGTCAAGCACATATTGATAGAGTGTGTTGACCTAGCGCAGGTTCGAGAAAAATTTTACAAAGTGGACAACCTTAGCCTTTTATTTGATACTGTGAAGATTGAGTCATTATTTGAATACCTGAAAGCGGTAAATATTTTAAGAAAAATTTAGAGTCTTATTCAACTCATTGCGTTATTTCTTGTTCGTTTTTTATGGGCTTTTTTGGCCCTTCAATTGTCAAAATTAACTTGATTATCATCGCTAAAGTGTGTTTTTACTGTTTACATACACTGTTTTATAGACTTCTGTTTTAGTACTTCACAGTATCATTTTTCATCTTCGTGTATGCGCCCAATATGACCTCCGCTGTCGACGGGCCGTAAAATTCCACTCATTCATTCATTCATTCTTATTAATTAACATTATTAATTAGAATCGACAGTAAAATCGATGTAATGATTTTAACAACTATAATTATACCCCCGCAAAACGAATGTTTTCGGGGGTATACTGGAATCAGCCTGTCTGTCCGTGTGTCCGTCTGTGTACAAATAATTGCTTGTTTCTGTCAAAACGCTGGCGGGGGTATTAAGTCACATTCAGTGACAGCTCTAGTTTTCTTTGACTTATTTACGCACAGCATGCCTTCAACTTGTATCTATTGACGTGGTAAATAAAGCTAAAAAAAAAAAGTTATGTGAAAAAAAAAATATTTTTTCTCCTCATGGCAGTTAGTACAAAATGATACTCGACTGATCAATAAACGGTTCCTCTCCGGTTTCAGTTAATTCCATTCGAGAATATTATCGGTATAGGCGAAAACATTGTGAAAAAAGCCAATACTCGAGACTAGCAATGACTTCTTTTTTCCGCAGTGTTTTCAGCAATTTATTACGATAAATTCTCCATTCAATTCGTCTCTGTAAAATACTGGCTTCGGCGCGTTCGGTTACGGTAAAGTTGTTGCTGAGCTCGACACACAGATACACCGGAAAATGGTGGGCACTGTAAATAGTTATAAAACAGGGGACTCAGCGCCATCTTGGATTTAAAGCGGGTTAACCCGCCGGGTTAACCCGTCAGCGCCATCTTGGATTGAAAGCGGGTTAACCCACCGGGCTGACGGGTTAACCCGTCAGCGCCATCTTGGATTGAACCCATAGAGTAAAGGCGGGAAATTGTCTACGAGTATGGTATGAAATGCGCGGTCGAATAAAATCGGTGTGAGCGTCTGCTATGAGCGTCTGCTACGGGTTGATTGATTATCGGTGTTTTTTCAGATATGGCAGACATTCTGGCTGTAAACTACTGAATCTAGATTGAATCTGGAATATGACCCTTTTGTTTAAGATGATGTAGACTCGGATCGACCTGTACATCTATATGGTACGATCTCAGCGTCTTTTTGGGTTTTTATCGAGTTATTTCAAAAGGTTAACCCGCCAAAGGGTTAACCAGCTAAAAGTTGCGACTGATAGCCATCTTGGATGATGTTTGACTACATTTTAGTCTTTATCAAACAACAAGATGTTAGACTGGAAAGCATATGCAGACGACAAAATAAATGTGAACCCAAAACTAAAATCTGTTTTGAAAAGGGTAGAAAACCTTGTAGGGACAGAAGAAATTATTGGTTAGAAGCATTTTCTCCTTTTACCACAATGATTCTAAAACGTCTTCTCACCAAGATCATTAAAACTCGAGATAGTGTGATAAAGAGTTATTGTCTTCTGCTTCAAGGACTAACGACTATTTCGAGTTTTTATCACGATGTTTATCTGATGGTTCAACCCGCTCGAAGCTCAAATAGCCATCAATCAACGTTTACCCTGACCACATTGTTTAAGTGATGTCCACAAACAAAGATGATACCCTATTGTACCAAGACGCGACAGGAGAGATGCCTGATAATTTTTTGAGTCGCCATTATCCAAAACTTAGCATAGCAGAAGAGTATGTTGGATTCTTAGAAACAATATCTTAAAGATATCCGTACACTTCTTCTCTCATACTCCCTCCAGTGAAGGAAAAGGAGTCCAAAAAACTTTCCATCACTTTTCAAGTATCCCAATAAGTAATAGATTGTTAAAAACGGGGTTAAAACTCATTCAATACACAAGAGGTAAAGAATGAAGTAAACACGTCCATTATGATAATTACCCCAACTTCAAGCGGAACATCACTTCACCAGATAATTCGAAACGAACATATTTTACACTTGATTTCACTACGATAGGACAAACTTTGGTCACTTAATGACTATTTTGCCACAAGAAAAAGCCAAGTGTTTGATCATCCATCTGCAGACATCCACGGGCCAGCTTGCTGAGAAGAAATCAATAGATGAAACCAGTGCTTTAAATTGGAAATATTGATTTTCAGGTAATCTTTTTATCACCTTTTGTTGATAATTCCATAAAATATGACCGACGGGAAGAAATTACAATTGAGACAAATCTTACTTCAGCTGTCTTTTTGTTTTATTTGTTAACGAGTTTTTCTTTTCCCAAGTAATATCATCAGATTTCAACAGAGTTAAAACATCTTTACATAAAAAATTGAACCACTATCATTTTCTTGTGTTCCTTCTTCAAATTGTTTTAATCCTTTTGTAAACAGACTTTTTAATCGATTTTTGTCTTTCATGGATTTGCAACAAATGAATGAATTGAAATGTGATCAATGTAGACTGACAGAAAATTAGATACCTATGTGATCTGAATTTTGGTTATATATTTTTTCCCCTATAACCTTTTCTTTATGGTAAAATATAATCACAGAAAATGCTATTTAACATTAAAAATATACTTATTTACATCACAGAAAATGCTATTTGGCATAACAACAAAAACAAAAACAACAACCTTTCTTAGGTACAAATGATAAATACTTATTAAATTAAAATATAACCTTTCTTAGGTTTAAATGATAAAACTTATAAAATAAATAGAGGTAGCATTACTTTCAGTGAGTACATTTTACATGAACAACTACAACACTCTTTTTATTTTTTTTTTAAAGATATGCATGATAATACTCATCAACTCTATACCGAACAACAAAATTTTGGACTTGATCAAATTAAAAGCATTTGCAGATGACAAGTGCAGCTCAAATGATGACCTCTGTCCAATATTGGGTAGAAAAATTTTCCTCGGTGTTTCCAAAAGCCTTCTTCTGCAGGGTCATCAAAATTTAGACTGTGTGGTAAAGGGCTGAATTAACCAAGCTAGCACCATTTTTAATTAAAAGAAATATCAACCTTTCTTAGGTTTAAATGATAAAACTTATAAAATAAATAGAGGTAGCATTACTTTCAGTGAGTACATTTTACATGAACAACTACAACACCTTTTTTTTAAGATATGCATGATAATACTCATTAACTCTATACCGAACAACAAAATTTTGGACTTGATCAAATTAAAAGCATTTGCAGATGACAAGTGCAGCTCAAATGATGACCTCTGTCCAATATTGGGTAGAAAAATTTTCCTCGGTGTTTCCAAAAGCCTTCTTCTGCAGGGTCATCAAAATTTAGACTGTGTGGTAAAGGGCTGAATTAACCAAGCTAGCACCATTTTTAATTAAAAGAAATATCAACCTTTCTAGGTATGAATGATAATACTTATTAAGAGAGGTAGCATTATTTTACATAAAATAAAGTGTAGATAGAGATCAATCTGCTTGTCTATGCAGTCTGATCTTTATCTACTCTAATCTTTATTTACTCTGTTTATATACATTTTATAAAGTAACAGAAATTAAACAGACGAAAGTGATCCATCCCATGTCATTAAATGTCTAGTTGTAAAGCAATCTATTTATTTTTACACGAAATTTGAAAACATTATGACAAAATATACTTGTTTTATAACCATTTATGAACCTCGGTTACTTGATCAAATGAAAAAAAAAAAAATGTAAACTTGTGCAAATTGAAAGCATTTACAGACCAAGATCTAAATATGACTTAAATGGTGAAGAAGCTTGTCTAATGGTAAAAAAACACTATCACAAAAGAACAAAATGTTGATCACTGACGTTTTCGCCTTTTCCCACAATGATTTTAACTTTTCCTCATGAGTTGTTAATACTCTTGAATGTTGGGTAAAAGGTTAAACTTGAGATTTTGTGGTAAATTGTTAAAAATGAAGGTACTCTAGTCGATCTGGTCTCTGTCTGTTTCGGAGAGGGTAACGTCTAATTTGAACATTTCCTCCTCTCTGACGTCTTTGAATGAGCAATTGAATCTGTTCTTTAACATGGTCAAGGAATTGCACTACTAGTTCAATAATGGTATTTTGTAGAAAATATATGATCCATGTGATGATTGATGAAGACAGTATGAGTATTATATCTAAAAAATGAAATAAAATAATCTTGAAGATGATATGTAACCTTTCTTCATCCATTTTTTTAGCTCCACTGGCCGAAGGCCAGCGAGCTATTGTCATGGCGTTGTGTCCGTCGTGCGTGCGTCCGTTCGTCCGTTCGTTCGTCCGTGCGTGCGTCCGTAAACTTTTTCTTTAAAAAACTTCTCCTCAGAAACTATTGACTGGATTTTTACCAAATTTCACAGGAATGTTCCTTTGGTGGTCCTCTTTCAAATTCCTTCAAATAATTGTGTTCCATGAAGAATTCTGGTTGCCATGGCAACCAAAGTAAAAAACCTTTAAAAATCTTCTCCTCCCAAACCGCTATTTGGATAGCATTATTATTTTGCAGGAATGTTCCTTAGATACAAGTTTACAGAATTCCTTAAAAAGATCTGTCAAAAAACATGGCTTTTATGGGAGACTCATTTTCCTTTTATTGTATAAAGTAAAATCTTTGAAAAATTTCTTCTCTAAAACTATTCATTGGATTTCATTGTTGTTTTGCAGGTAAGTTCCTATGGTGGTTGTCTACCAAATTGTTTCTTCAGTGAGCTAAAATGCAGGATTGAATGATAATTGTTAAAAACTTCCTTTCGCCATTATAGAAATATCAGGCCTGTGGAGCGATACAGGCGCTCAAGCGCCTCTAGTTTTTTTTGTGTAGACAATATTGAAAACCAATGTAGAATAAGTTGGCATTGTTTCATTAAACAATATCAACTTTTTCTTCATTACATTTTGAAAATATGATCAATCCACCCTAAACTCTTAACCTCACAATCCCAAATTCAAACAACCCTGTAGAATGACGCTTTTGAAGACATTATGAGAAAAGGACAAAATGTTGATAATCAACACTTAGTTCATTTCCCATTATGTTTTTCAATGGTTAATCAGTTTTGACAGAACTTATTTCAAATACGGTTTCAGAGGAAGAGGAAATCCTAGAAGGTGACAATGTGGTGAGTGGAAGATCACGGCTGAAGTTCCTTCGCCTTCTCCGCTTGACCAACTTGATGACTTTCACAATGATAAATGTTATAATGACTAATGACATGATGACTGCAGGTATGATAGTCATGATAAAGACTGAAAAAGAAAAAGAAACACATCCAACTATTTCATTCATCCCTTTCCTTCATTTTACATATAAAAGTTAAATATATTTCTATTCAAGTCAAACTTTGTGGAGTACTATGTTTTCTAAGCTTTCACATTGTTAAAAAAACTTCATACACCTTTTTTTTTTTCTACATTCTTATCCAATCTTTTTAAATAGAATCTGAAATAGTATTTAGTGTTTCAATCAAAATTATCCAGAATGTAAAGTTGTTTAAAAAGAAATGATGTTTTATGTAACTCTTCAGCCAAGCCCTAAAGCTCAATGTTCTTTGATGTATAGGGTTAAAAGCCAGGGCTTGAAGCCATGGGATCACTCTCTGCATGGGTTGGAACCTCATATTAACCAATTTCTTTCTGAGAATTGATAATAGTCATTGCAACAGAATTCATTCCTCTTTCACCACTAATCACTGTTTTTACAATGATGTGGGAAAGCAACAATTTGCTTTGAAACTCTAGGAAACAAGCATAGATTGATGCATTGACTGGTCCCAACATAACTGAAATAATGTTGAAAATAATGTAAAATACCATAATATCAACCGATCTTACCTATGAAAAAGCAGTCATATCAACTGTTATCATACAATCTATTAGCATACTACCATAAAAATAAATAATATACCATTGCGAGATCATTCATCAGAATGATTCACTTTATCAGACACTTGTTTTACAGTCTGAATGGTTGAAGTTTGCATGGTCAAAGATTGCATAGTCAAAACTTGTGTGGTTGAAGCTCGCATGAAATTCTGTGAGGAAGTTCTAACATGACTCTGGATAGATGAAGCAGACGAACCAGGGTTATGGGTGACTTTTACCTAGAGAGAAAAAAAAAAAGGTCAGTATATAGAAAAAATAAAGACTGTGAGCTTTGTGTGATTTAAGATCAGACTGCTCAACTCAAAGACTAATCCTTCTACAAATAACTTGACTTCATGTGGTACAGATACCTCATTTACTAAGAACCAGAGCTACAGATAAGAAGCGTATCGGCGTAATTACCCAATTATTTTGACCAATTTACGCAATTAAAATAAATTTCAAGCGTAACAATTACGCAAATCAAAAGCCTAGTACCCATTTAATCCGTACTTAGAAGCGTATCAATTATATCTCCTACTGCTTATTTTGCCGACAACAGAGAAAAACAAAGCTAGTTCCCACTTTTACTTTCACTTTCCCAGTACTATTGCGTCACGTTTATATTTGATAAAAGGGAAACCGATATCACTACATTTTACACCGGAAGAGCGTGTACTGTATGAAGGTAAATAAAAAGGTTACCCGTCTAAGATAAACAATCTTTCCGCTCCGACAAACCGCAGCAAGAAACAAATCATGGCGAAACGTGGGCGAAGAAAACTGGCAGTTTCTGAGCAAAAGAACAAAATTTTCGGGTATCTAACGGATCCAAAGCCGAAGGATGTCGTAAAGACCCTGTTAGACGATCTGATTAGTGAAGTGTGCACGCAGTCAACAAAGATTATTACAGAAATAATCGACGATCTTCTGACTGATGTTTGCCAGTCTGACAATACAAAACCAAAACATTCGGGTGATCGATTGACTGTAGAAACGAAACGTGAATGGGAAAATAAATTTCCATGGCTGGTAATCGTAGAAGATAGTGATCTCCAAACAAAACTTCGTAGCAAAATTTGCAGGTCAGTTAAAAAAGAATGCAAATTAACTTCAGTCTGGGCAGAGGAAGGAGCCTCAAGTATTCAGTTATCCAGTATTGTAAGGCACAACAAGAGTGCTGAGCACAAAAGCGCATGCACAAAAGAGGAGCAGAATAAAAACCTATTAGCTATCAATGAGGAAAATGAACCAGTGGTAAAAGTAAGTTGTGCCAAGGAAGATGTTGTGTTATTCAACACAGTATATTTCTGTGCCAAGGCCGAGTTACCAAGTACCCAAATAAATGGAATGCTTGAACTAAATAAATTGAATGGCTTGGACATAGGGTATAAAAACCTTAGCTGGGACACTATACATGAAATTCAGGTAACCATTTCAAATGTGCTCACAACTTCTGTTGTTCAAGATATTGAGTCATCCCCCTACTTTTCAATTATGCTTGATGAGAGTACTGACATTGCTGTAAGCAAACATTTGAGCATTTGTGTGCGTTATGTTAAATCGGGAAGTCCAGTGACAAAGTTCTTGTGTAATGTAGCTCTTGCTGATGGAAAGGCATGTACAATTGTAAACTGTGTTGCAGAGAAACTGCAAGAACTTGGCCTGAATCTTTCAAACTGTACCTCAATAGCAACTGATGGAGCTTCAGTGATGATGGGAAAGCATACAGGTGTTGGAGTCCAAATGAAGGCCAAGTATTCCCCCTTTGCTGTTCAGGTACATTGTATAGCACATCGTCTTAACTTGGCATGTGTTGATGCCATGAAGAAGAACGAGTTCATGACTAAATTTAGAGACAAGTTTAGTGCTCTGTATTACTTCTTTAGTACTTCCAGTGAACGCTCAACAACACTGCGTAGTCTACAGATTATTCTTGAAGAACCTGAACTTTCAATCAAGGAACCACACTCAGTTAGGTGGCTTGGTCTACGCAATGCTGTAAGAGCAGTATTTGATAGCTATGGAGCTATCATGGCTGCTCTCTCAAAATATGCTGCACAGAAAAATGCAGTAGCCAAAGGACTGCACAAGTACTTTGCAAACTTCAAAGTTGCCCTTACAACAGCATTCATGCTAGATGTACATAATGAACTCTCACTCCTGAGCTGTGAATTTCAGAAGCAAAACTTAAGATCAGTTCAGCCTCTGCTTGATGCCACTCGGGAAAAGTTAAGTAGTTTGCTTGAAGAAGATGGGGAAAATCTCACAAGAATGAGAGATAATTAGGATCACAGAAGGTGAGGCCTTTTATCAAGAAGAAAAGTTGTCATACAGAGAATCCATGGATGCTGAATTTCACACACAAAGAACACTGTACATTGAGAGCTTGAAGAAAAACATCAAAGGGAGATTTAGAAAAGCAGACAGTGCAATTTTCAGTGACCTCAGCAAGGTACTAGAGCCATGTGTTGTTAACTCAGGTGTTGACTCCAAAGAAGCAATAGAGCACTTGGGATCCTTCTATGGCCACTCAAAAGAGGTAAAAATTATACATGGGAACATTATTGATGGAACCAGAGACGAAGTAACAGAAATTGATCCAATTTTAGACCCAGATCAATTAGAAGCTGAATGGCCCAGACTGAAAGGCATGATAGGTGGTACATATGCAAATCTAGAGACAATTATGCTCTGCAAGAGAATCATCCTCATGCATAAAACACTTCTCCCAAACTTTGCTAAACTTGCATCTGTTGCATTAACAATGCAACTTAGTAGTGTTGAGTGTGAGCGTAGCTTCAGCCTCCAGAATAGGATGAAGAACAAGTTCAGAGCATCCTTAGGTACTGAGAAACTTGAAATTCTTCTTAGAATGTGCATGTTAGGGCCTCAGCAGCAACTGAGCACAGAACTAGACAGTCCCTATGAGACATTCATCAAGACTGCTGTGAACCAGTGGTTATCCCAAAAGAAGAGAAGGAAGGGTAGGCTTGTCACAGATTACAGGCCCAGAAAGAGGCAGAGGCTTGATTGTTAGGAGGAGAGGAGATGCCCATAAGTAAAAGCAGTAGTTTTACAATGTAAGTTAACACAATTATTCAATATAACAGGGGATTTGCAAAGGTTTATAACTCAAACCCTTTGCAAATCTTAAAATTGGTATGTAACCCGTTTTTTTTTCTTCGGTACCCAATTGTTTGACAGACAGAGGCGTAAATACCCAATTGACACAAATGCTTATCTGTAGCTCTGAAGAACTATATATTCTCGTATACAATCAAGTACGAACATGTTGCTTTATAAATGAAATAAACTTAGTCAATAGATCATGTGAGATATTAAACGTTAGTTGTATCATATTTTGACAGATGTAGACCTAAGGGTCAACAAACGACTTCGGTAACCCACCTGAAATTTTTGGTGAACGTTTCTGCGATACGTACTAGAAACATACATGTAGATTTGAGGTAGGGATGGACGAACGCTTACATCACACAACACTGTATTCAGCCACACAGCCTTTCGAACGTTCAGAATCTGTGAACAATCCACCACACCTTCTCTTACAAGGACTTTTTGGAGTCCCGAGATATTTAAGTCCAAGGTTCCCGTGAACCTCAAGAAGACAATCCTGGATACATCTTCATTTCGATATTCATACTCATCTGCCCCATCAATCGCCGTGCAGTCTAACAACGGACCTCTCTCCTGACACACTTTCCCAAGATCAAGAGCTTGACAGATCATAGAAAATATGCAAATACACGTAAGTCTCCCCATCGTCCATGTATGTTCAACTACGCAATTACGACTATTATCACTTAGGAAGGACCGGAATCCTATATTTTACCAGACTTTCAATTAAAATCACCGGATTGGTGTACAAAATGGCTTTGATTTACTTCGATAAAATGTTTATTTCTTTGAATTAGAATTTGGAAACATTAAAAAAAGAAATAAGCTGGGATACGCCAATACTAAATTTCTATTATCTTTTTCACTCTAATCATATGCTGTGAGAGTGGGGACTACACAAATTTACCTTCTCGAAGTTAATTACCTGTCGAAAGCAATGGCCTAGGCTTTGATAAATTGTTGTTTTGTGAGACAAATAGAGTGTAAAGAATATATCTTACAAAGTATTGTGGAAAAAGAAACCATTGTTTGTTCTGATTAGTCTATTATTGTCTCGAATTAGTCAGTTCGACTTCCATTTCGGTAAAGTCCGGGATATTAGTATATTACACAACATCAATATTGATTGGAGGGAGACTAAAAAGCTTTGGACTGAATTTGTTCGTGTTTCGGAAAGTGTGATATCAACTCTCGTTTTTTTTTTTTTAATAAACAGAACTTGATACCATTCATCACTTTGAGATACTTTACACCGCTGTCAACCTTGTCCATATCACGACAACAGCTCACATTATTTATGTATGTCTCATGAGGTTCCATCAGTACTAGGCTTCGAGTAAGATTCAAACCTCTGACTTCTTGGTTATGAGTACTACACTTTACCACAGCCATTCAGGACCTCAGATTGAAAGATGGGCTTAAAAAGGTATATGGCTTAGACAAGGTATTGGGAAAAGTCTTAAGCTTATTCGTCGCTGTCACCTGGTGAATATGGTCTCTCTCACACCCACCCATACACACACACACACACACACAGCTGTTGATTCGAACCAATCAGTGACATTTTTTACTTGTTGAATGTATTGCTCCAACTTTGTCATTGAATGCAATGAAGTGTAAATGAATGATAAACATCTAAAAAGTGTTGATATCCAATCAGGTAAAGCAGTTTTCTTCTGTTGTCATTTTTTTTTTTTTTAATATCATTAACCAATAGAATAATTCTCTAACAAAAATGATTGTCGTTGGAAACAGAATAAATATCCCACATCGCTGTTGAATTAGCACAGTCTTTGCAAGTGCTTAATCATGTCGTTCCACGAAAAACGAAATGTCTCAAGCAAGGTTGCTAAAGCCTCGGTTAGGTTTGGTAAACATAAGGAGTTGTCTTTTACATCATTCAATGGTGTAACTTATGCGCATCTCTCAGATGCCAAAAAGTGTTTTGTGCAAGGTCGATTTGACTTCTCAAGAATGAAGTCTATTTCCTTCAATGCGGAGGAAGTTTGTGAGCTGCGTGAGTATCTCACACACTTTGAGAGGTACGAATCTCAGTTTCGGAGCCATGAAAATCAGGTAAGTTCCGCAATAATAATAATAATAATCTTTTCCCTCATTCTTTTTTTCTTCGTTCATTTTATTCCTTTTATTCTGTTTTTCCTTCCTTCATTTTTGTGCACACTATTGGTCATATAATAAAAGCATACATCCTAAGACATATATCTAAATATATGTTGTCTTAGTGGTAGAAATGCTGACACGCAAACCATTCCTTCTGTACAACTATATGTAGGTAATCGTTTGAGTTGGTTTTCTTACATCTAAAGTTATTCATAACATGCTTTTAGGTGCCGACCCAGACCAAAATTACGGGCCAAGTGACCCAACTTCAGACTATGCATACACTACCGGGGCAACCGGCTGCAGTCAGTAGCTGGATTCCATTACCATCTGTAAGTTTAACCTTTTTACCTTCTTTTTTTTTTACTGGTAATTAATTAAACGAGAGAGAGAGAGAGAGAGAGAAAGAAAGAGAGAGAGAGAGAGATTTTGTCTTTGAATGTCAGTAGAAGAAATTGAATCGGGCTATGTAAACGAGGTTAGTTTCAGATTTTATGCTTTGTAACGTACAATCCGGATCTTAACCCTTGAGCTGCTAAGCGCGACTTCCTGACCTTTTGTGAACAGTGTAGATCAAGATCAGACTGTATAGAAGTGTAGTCTGATCTTGGATCTACACTGCCAGATAAGGGGGTATTTTTTCTCAACAGAAAAAAAGTTTGAAATATCTCTCTCTTCTGGTTTTTTACTATCAACTTGAAAGTTTCATTCAACTTACTTAGCAGGATAAGAGTTAAAAAGAGTTAACCTATTTACCAACAATATGTTATTCACAAATCGCTGTTGTCTTATTACTTTCTCAGCCACTGTATAAAGTGATAAAAACAAGAGTGATTTGAAGAGTTTCTTAGAAGAGACATTATCTTTTATAGGGTGAAGTCGATAAAAACCAAGAGGGCGACGACCTATTTTACGCCATACCTGTACGTGTACTGTTTTTATATCACTTTTAACATTTTTACGATTACCATTGTTGTAAGTGAATGAGTCAACAACTAAGCACAGACAACATTTATTGAAAGTAGCATGATTAATTTGCTATATATATTTGATAATGATACATATTTTGCACAAAAATCTTTAATATCGGACAGATAGTTGAAGATATTTAAAATTAAATTGAACGGTGTTTACCACCGCTTTCAACATAATTTCAGTCACATCGTGATAACAGCTCATATATTCATGATCTGGTTTTCCGTAGTACTTTTTACGATTTAGGATTAAACAGTCTCCCAAATTTTCACAGTCTTATATCGTAAGTACTCAAATTTTCAGTTTTATATCATAAGTACTCAATAGAATTATCTTAAACGAACCGATTTTATTAAATGCTTACAAAAGTTTGAATGACATGGAATATAGCATACCGTCTCGTGTCTGAAGCACTGTTTAGACGTTATCTAAAATGTAAACGATATCTTTTTCAGGTCACCCTCCCCCAGTAACAAGACAGTAAAATGATAGTGAAATGAAATGTAACTGTACTTGAAAATAAAGAAAAAAACACGATGAATATAATCTCATACTTTGGGTATTTTATAATGACCATAGGCAAGCGAGCTAAGGCCATCATCTAAAAGGTAACGTTTATCGTCGAAACAAGACAATCCAATCTTTTTTATGTTTTCGCAATAGATTTGATGATTATGACTTCGAAGTAAGTTCATTTCAGATATCAATTTAATTTCATTGAATAGTGCATCTTTATAATTCTCCAGTTTTAACTGTTTTTTCACTACAACTTTTGAAATGCCCTTAGCTCGCTTCTCTTCCTTTCCATGACAAGTGAAAGCATACATTTTTTATCGTAACCCACAGAATTCTGAGATACTTTTCTCACCAGTTTCACTTTTCATTTTACCCATCACTTTTTTGTTAACATTACTGTGTAGGAAATGCCCTGGTGGGAAATCTGAAGTGTCAAACAAGTGCGAATAATCAAACATATCCTGAAATAAGTCTTTTGTCTCTATACCCAGGAGAAAGCTATCTGTATCCATCATGTATATGTGAACTTTCGAACCATACAGTTTCTTTAGATGGTTGTAAAAAAAGTCATACATCAAATGTTTTGATAATTCAAGCACAGTCATCCCAATATAAATTGGTTTATCCAGTTTTACTTTTAAGCGATTTAATTCAACACCGACAAGATCTTCGGAAATGATTCTGTGGGCCTTATAGGTAGGTTTGGCAGAGATCTTCTTTAATCTTTTTTCTACATGACAAAGTTCCACTGACCTATGCTTCCTCACTGATTCCATTGTTTTACCTGAAAAAGAGAAGAAAATATCACCATCAGAAGGGTTACTTTTTCATTTGTTGATTCTTCACTTATAAGTCATAAGTTTAAAAATTCTTAGAGGCTCGAAATTAAGCAAACACTGCATTTGTAAGTCAATAGTCTAGAAAATTCATAGAAATTAAGCTGAAATGAACACTGCATTATTTATCATCTTTTGAAACACATCAACATTATCTTCATTTTTAGTACCATGATTTATTGTTTAACAAACTTTTAAGATACAGAACTACTTTAAACATTCAATTTCTTACAATTAAAAAAAAAAAAAAAAGACATATAGTATATATATCTACACGTTCCCAATCTACTATTAACGTTAATCATCAGTATTATACATACCGTAACAACTATTATTCATTAGCTTGAATAGGTCCTTTTCAAATGTGGACTTTGCCTTCTGTCGCATCTGAGTGTTGAAATCAACATATGGCTTTAAGAAGGCTTCCTGCTCAAACTCCAAGATCCTATGAACCTTTCTCAACTTCAACCCAAGTCCAAGATATAGCTGTAGATTCTTGTAATGAAGAATGTAATGGTATTTGTCTTCAAGAGTGGTGAGTAATTTTTCTACTTTTGCTCTAGGTGGGAGCTCATCATTTTCATTTACTTCCATGAAGCTTTTTCCAAACCCTTTTAGCATAAGGAGACAATTTTTCATTTGGTATGCTTTTACGTTCGGGAGCCAACGGAAAGTCATTGTGACTATCATGTAAATAAGTTGGATATTCCAAATCAACCTCTAAAGTATATCCCTTACAACTGCTGTCTGGTATTTCAGTTACATCAAATGATTCAATTTCTTCTGCTGACAAAAAGTTAAAAAATCCCGTAGGCAATTTGGCTGTCATTGCATAACCGTATAAGTTGTTAACATCATAATAGGCTATGTATTTTGTCTCTTTTGACGGGTCATAATTTGGTAGATCTTCAACGTTTGCCTTTCCATATCGATGAGATATTTGAGAAATACCTCCTAAAATTGAATTTTCAAAGAACAGAATTTTATTGATATCAGTTAAGAGCTGAAGCGTCACACCAGTCATCTTTAGCATTGCTGACCATGACAACCCAGGTGAAGTATAAAAATGACATGGGTCAAGATCGTAACATTTCAATGACATGTTTCTAAACTGTTCAAAAACATCTGCTAAAAGCAAAATATCTGATCTTAGGTATATATGGTGATAATCAGCAATAGTTTTACATTCACATGTTTTAAAGACCTTTTGAGCATATTCATACTCTTCTTGAGAAATCGTTTCATTTGTCAATGTTGAGTAGAAGTTGTGAATAGGGGGGAGCTGTTTTTCCTCAAATTTTTCCCAATTGCTAATATATTCATATGGGTATTGACCTTTTCTTAACAAAAGCTCCGTGTGATCTTTTATTTCACTTTGAAAATGAGGGAACATATGAAATCCATCTTGTGCTAAATTATCTACGAGTTTGTCTAATGAAAAAGGAAGAAACGCAAACGAATCAATGAATCGTAATTTTCCAATGCTGAAACTGATATACTTTTCCATCGTTTGCGGTATGCATTTGATTTCGTAGTCTTTAAATAAGCCAATACTTTGACATAACAAATGAGAATCAAAGTTTTTCAAATTGTGAAAAATAACAGGAATAAACTTCACTTGTTTACATTGTAAGTTACAGTTCATATGAGCAGCACCAATAAATTGTCCTGTCATGTGATCATGATGTCTTACCCTTTTCTCTTTATCTGTAAATATTTTTCGACAGAGACAGCATTTTGTAGATAACTGAAACACATTTTCTTCATTTTCAGACAAGTTTAGAGGTTTTATATTCATCAAATGTTGTTCTATCTCGAGACTTTCATTGAGCAGACTTTCTATTAATTTCTTAGATGCATCAGGACCTCTATATATTACAGATTCTTTGGTAAACATAGGGTCGACTGATATAACTTTATAACCCCATGAACATGGTTCTAGTAGTTGAGTTTGTGCTGTGGAACCTATAGAGGCATTTTGCAATGGTTTGTTCAATGTTTCAAAATCTGCATAAATGACAAAAGGAACACGCAATGTCTTTTCATAACTTGTGAATTCGAGTAAACAATCTTTTTCTGAAGGTAATTCAACTTTTTGTTCACCATGAATTCGACAATAAGGTGTGTGCTCTTCCAACAGCTCTTCATTAATAAAACCATGCAAGCAATAGGGACAATAGTGATATGTTGTGTGACTTTTTCTTTTGGAATTTAAAAATCGATTCATGTCTTTAATTAAACAATAATGAGAGTTACTATCAGACTGTAATAGTAACAGATTGATGTGATTTTGTCTGCATTTCTGTTTAGTGATGCGTTATGGTAGAATGTCTTTGTCATCATAAGTAAACACGTTTACAGAAATGTTCAAATTTTGATTTTCAAACTTACTGATTTGATTTATGGTGACAGGATACTCAATGCCTTGCATATTCAATTCATTTTCAAATTGTTCATAATCGCTTACCAGAGGCGAGTCTAGGTCATGTATAGCAGCCAAACAACTCCAAATGAAACATTTTTTATCTAAATTTCTTATATTCAACAAACTTCTCAGTCGCCGCAAATCTGTTGGTAATTCCATAAAGCTGGAACCTGTAAGAGGAGTGAATTTTATGGTATGAAGTATCAAGTGAATTACTTTATTAATGAGCCATCCGGATGAGTCTCTAATATATTTTTCAAAACTTTCAAACATTTTTTGAAAACTTTCATTCAATTCATGATCCTCAAAATTAGCTATATTTGCAGTTGCATAGGTTTTACTTCTAAAATGTGGAGTAGATGTTTGTCTATCTAGCGAATCTTTTACAAGTTCCACTTGAATGGACAAATACCACTTTATTCCATTACTTTTCAATCTATCAAACAATAAGTTTCGAACTTGGGTTTTCACGTTTGCAAAAAAGGTTAACAAGTCATATTTTTCATTGTTATTTGGTACTATTGTGTAGTCCTTGACAGCATCATTCAATGCAGAGTTTGTTGAGTAACTATGATCCAAGAGAAATTGGGAAGAATTGTCTCTGGGATAGTCATGATCCATCAATGTTTGGTCTTCATTTAGGACAGAGTTTGTTGAGTAATTATGATCCATCACTGACGGGTCTCCATGAACAGTAGAGTTTGTTGAGTAATCACGATCCTGAGCTCTTGTATAATTGTGATCCATTAATGAATGTGTTGGTCCATGGTTTTCAATTATAGGCGATGCATCTTCAACAGAGGTGGGTGTTTTGGTTCTGTCTGATATAACCGAGTTTGAAGAAACATGAGGTGATTCATCCGACTGAAATGAAGAGTTCACACGTCCACCAGTTTGTTGGTGTTGTCTCTGTAAGTGTTTCTTTAGGTAATCCTGCCGTTTGAATTTCCGCTCACATAAAGTACACTTGTGAAAAGTTCTGTGAGACAAAATATGTCTGGTCAAATGTTGCTTTAAGTGATACGTTTTTGAACAAGTATTACAAGTGAATCCATGTTTTAATGATTTAATGTCATCTACAGTTTCTGTCTTCTCAGTTTCACATATTTTTCTTTTCAAAATTTGATCTTCATTTCTTAAGTTCTCAGAGTTATCAAAAGAGTTATCAGAGTTATCAGGAGATTTCTCAACCAAAGAATTAACGAAGTTGTAGTCTGACATATTGACTGTCTCTCTGATAAGTGAGCAGCAATTTTGTGTCCTCAATGTCTTAAACCAACTGATCATAAATGTTATTGACCAATATTTCATTAAACGTTGTATTCGATCCAGTCATGACGAATCTTCTTCTTCTGACTGCTTTTTCTGATTGGTTGATCAATATCTGAAAACTTGCGTTTCACATATAACACTTTTTTATTGATCAATTTTGCATCCAATCCGCTGCCTATTTGTTCCTTATTGTATTTTCTTTGAGACCGCCCCCTCTTTGTACTATGAACAATGACGTATGCAGATTTATTACCTCGGGTCGATTTCATTCTTTCCCCTCCGGAATGTTCTTTTTTTTCAACTCCGACATTTTGTTTTCTTTCAACTCCGACATTTTCTTTTCTTTCTGCTTTTATGTGTTCTTTTTTAGCTGACTGAATATCCTCTTTCATTTCTTTCAGTAAATGTTCATATCTTAATCTAGGGATAAGAACTAAGTCTTCAGACATAATTCACAGAGTTTTATTAACACGATAATGTTTTTTAATGATCTAAGTATTTCCTTTCTCTGGCGTTTGGATCGTTTCTTTGAAAGTACTTTCCGAATGACACGGTAAGAGCTTCTGAGTTTCCGTTTTATATCCCGAACCACACTTTTTGTATTTACAACACATCCTAAATCTTGATCCATTCTTCACAAGGTCTGATTAAAGTGATGATCAGTTTAAAATATTTTACCAATATGTGTTTTCTTTTAGAACGTGTCAGTCCTTTTGACACTAGAAGTCGTATGATGTGTCGATAACGTTTTAGTTTGTTTTTAATGTTTGACGATATGTTTAAATTTCCTTTGAGTGCGTTGTATACCACTTCGATAATAACATCTAACTGGCTTTTAGTTATGTGTTAAGTAAGATTTTTTGTTGTTTTGTAGTGGTATTGAGCAGAAATTTTAAAAAGTTCCTTTCATTTTTTAACTTACTCATACTTTTCATTTTCAGGGCGAAATACTACCAATGTCTGTCCAGGAAATATGTCCGTGCGCAGTTTGTATAGAGTGTTTGAATGTGGACTGATGTCTACTAGCAGGTAATTATATTTCTTTCGTGTCGCTTTTCTGTATGCATCCATGAAATAACTGACCTCTCCGGGAAACATTTACTTAGCTAATGTTTGGATTTGGAGTTGATCCCTTTGATTATTAAACAATACAAAATAATGCGAATTAAGACTGATCGTTCTAAAGTATTTGCCACTCATATACAAATTCTGTACAATGAAAAACACAGAAAAATTCTTATGGTGGCTATAAACAGTAAAAAGGTTCGCTATGTCCACACTTTCACTGGCCTTCTGAGCTAAATCATCTAAAATCAAAATTTTGAATCCTTCTTCAAATGACCATATATCCATGTCTTCTTTCGTTGGCAACCCCTCATGAAACTCTATACAGTCTATGTCACGTTTCATGTCATCGTACAAAGGTTGATAGGTGTCGAAACAATAAATAATTTTTCGTGGGTTCTTTTGAAACATATGCTTTGCCTCTTTCAACAGATGAAAAGTAAACGTGGATTTCCCACTAGAACTTGCTCCTGCTACTACGCATGTAGCAGGACACTCAAATTTGATGAGTGCATCTGTCATGATGTAAACACGTGTAGATTTAGGTCTAGAATGAAAAAAGAAGGTGGAAAAACAAGCATTTCATCATCTATCGTTTACAATGTTTTATTAAAGACACACATTTCTGGTCACAAACATTAGAAATATTTAGACATTCAGGGAAAATAGTTTTGATATATTCATACACAAAGGTGTCATTAGATTCTACATTTGTACTAAACATGTTTACAACACTATTGAAAGATTTATAATTACATCTATTCAACAAGAAAAACAGACAATACATCCCACATAAATCACTCCTCTCACTTTGTAGTTGAATAGAATTCCATATAACTGTGGAGAAATTGGACATGAACTTTGGAAATTTGTCATTGTAAAAATCTATGGGTTTTCCAAAACTATCGAAATATTCTACAACATTTCGATTAGGAAAATAGAAACCACACCAATGTTGACCGTTTTCAAAATGATTGTCGGTATTTGCAATAAACCCAACCCCAGATTTTTCAATAACGGGTAATTGATCTGCTGCATAAACCCCAATAACTCGATGTCTTAGTGTAGAACTGCAGTTTATACAACACTGAATTTGTGAAGTGTTCATTCTGTAATTATGTCTCTCTGTTGGTTTATTTAAAAAAGTCCGGGAGATTCACTATATACAACACAGCTAATTGTTTCAGAAAGAGCTGTTTTAAAATGAACGTCTAATCTGAGGTGACCAGATTTTATGAGAGACAAAAAGTTTATGTCACCGTCAGCAAAACACGGTTCTATCTGAAACGCAAAAAGTGTAGATGTATTTACAAAATCAAGCCTGTTTACATCGATTCCTCTATTCCCATCATAATTACCGTTCATAAGAAACAAATTCGCATAAGCTCTAATGAATGTTTGTCCTTCCGTTTTATCAAAGTTCAACTTTAAAGGATTTCCACCAACAGGAACTCCATCAACATATAGACATATACTTTGAATATTACAGTTTACAAAGTGAAATGGGTTTGATTCATAATCCCCAGAAAGTGCTTTTGATTTCACAAAACCTACTATCACCCGATTTGGTCGATGCCCTTGAAATAAGTTATCCCATGTAAACATTGTACTTCCAGGTGACAAACTTTGAGAACGACATTCAATTCTATCAAATGGATATTTGGCTGTCTTTGTTTTCAACATCTCTGAGTGGGCGATAACGAGAGCTGGGTTGACTCTTAATCTTCCTTGCAAGAAGGTAAATATCTAAAATGTCAACTTTGATATTAGGCGAAACATCTCCGGATGAAAGACAAAATGCCGGTGAAGAACGATGCAGTTTCAGTTTTACATCTACTTGATTCAATAAGAACCTCTTTGTAGTGAATAAGCTGTGATAAATAGGTCCTTGAAGATCTACTGATTTTGATGCAGATATATATTTCTGTCTCATATATAAGGCATTGTTCGCTCCCGAGGCATCACAATCCTCAGGATGGTCATTGTCGTCTTTAATATACAATTGTGTCTGTAACTGGTAGGACGTGGTATCTTGACCATAATGTAATAAAGTATGTATCATTGCTCGATAGGGATTGTAGTTGCATGTCATAATAACTTTGTTTTGTAATGTTACTTCTGTTCCTGAAAACATTGCTTGTAGAAATAAATTCACAGGTCCCGTCTTTTCGCTGATATCGCTACCATCATGGTTGGTCACTCTCACTTTCACATACAATTGTGTCCCTTTCAAATCAAGATAATCCATTGAATTTTGACCGTTTATTCTAAATTCAACCGGAGAGTCATCTGAAACTTGGGAAAGCGGCCGAACCTCTTGATAATAAATATCATTCACAGCTACCTGAGTTGGTGGTAAGTCAAACAAGAGTAGATTGTCAGGTACACCTTCAGAAAAACTTTCTCGGTTCAGATAGGCCATCTTTACTAAAGATATCAACAGTTTTCTTCTTTTTCTTGTGTCGAAGTTTTACTTTTCTGACTGTCTTTTTCGATTTTTTCTTGTGTCGAAGTTTTACTCTTCTGGCTGTCTTTTTCGATTTTTTCTTGCTTTTAGCCCACACTGGCTTAGTTTTTTTAACGGTTTTTTGAGTCCGTTTCTTTCTGCGTTGTTGAAATGAAATTTGTGTATGTAGATTTTGAGTGTTTTTACGGTTTTCAGCGGTCTTTCTCCTTGAATTGCTAGCTCCCTTATGAGCTATTATTCCTGATTCTGATAGATTTATATCATCTCTTTTCAGTTCACTTTTGGCTTGTTCCACCGTTTGCTGTGCTGGAGACACTGTTTTTATTGATACACCGTATGCAGTTGAATCTTTATTTCCGGGTATTACAAGTCCTCTTCCGGTTTTGTTATTATTTTTAAAGAAACTAATCCACTTTTGAGGATCTGGAACATATAATCCACTTTTGAGGATCTGGAACATATAAGTCTATTTTACTCATAATTTCAGTAATATGGATAACGTTTAAAATGAAGTGTTATAAATAATGGTGAAGCTAAGAATGAAGCAGAATTTCCGTGTCTGGTTTTTATAACAAATTCTAACTGTTGAAACTCGGACTTTTTCACTGGTAAATAAAATGGATAGTCAAAAACATATCGCCAACCATTAGTAACATTTTTATCAATCCTTCGCAGTAGTGCGTACTCGCCACCATTTACTACACTTTCCTTACATATATTAGAATATATGAACAAAGTATTGTCTACGTTGTTCTCAAGGGCTTTTGGGTTCTTTTTAAAACTGACTTCACATAAAGCAACTTTCCAATGACCATCTAAAACAAGAGGACTTTTCAACTGAACTTTAAATTTGTAGCTTTTATTGTCCTTGAATATGTCGTTACTATCATCGTCTTGTATGTAAACGTAACGTTCCATATTTTTTTTTTACTTTTCCTGAATATTATTGGCATCCACCCAACTATTGAATGATTTTGGAAATCCTTCCCACTGTACAAAATACTGAAGTTTTTTTCCTACTTTCCTCTTTTTCAAAATATTTTGAATATACCAGAGACTTTCTTCGTCTTTATCAACACGAATAATTTCATTTTCACTCACATAGCCTTTAATAGGTTCTTTATTCAAGTCAATAACTTTGTAGTAGGGTATTCCTTGTCTAATGAACCTATTTTTGATTTTGAAAACTTCTGTTGTGTATTGTTGTTGATATGTACGACGAAAGGGACTTTTTAAGTAGCTTAATCGAACTAAATCTCCTTTTTTATATCGGAAGGAGATCGGTGATTTTTTTAGTTTTCTAGGTTTCAAATACAAACTCGCCCATACATTAGCTTCGTTTTCCTTGTTTATTTCACTAGGACTTAAACCATTCAGGCTTCGATGTGGGCTTTCATTATAACTTTTGACTAAGTACTGCAAATTATCGATGTACCTATAATTGCGTTGATGTTTCATCATTCTAAACATCATATTTCTCAAGGTTCGCTGAACTCTTTCAACATAATTTGCTTTCGTTGGATTCTGGGTGGTAAAAAAATAAATACCCTTCTGTTTCATGAATTTTTTAAACTCATTATTTACGAATTCAGAACCTTTGTCAGACCTTATTTTGGTAAAGTGTGTCTTTTTTAAAACATCTTTCATGGCAGTTAAAACAGTTTGTGATTTTTTGTTGATAAGCGGTCTCACTATGAGGAACCTCGAAAATATGTCAATGATCGTTAGCAGATATTTCACCTTATCGTTCTGTGAAGCAATATTTACCACAGACATTAGGTCAATGTCAGCTTGGTCGTTTAAACCAGCAACTTGAACTCTAGGAGTTGTATACCTGTGTTTAACCTGTTTTTGCAAAGCATAAGAATCCTGATTATTTAACCACTTTTCAATGAAATACAAAGTAAATGTCTTTGGATATTTTTTATCTAAAACTTTAAATAATTTCGAAGCTCCTAAATAACTGCCCGGACGTTTTACGTTAAAATAATAATCCGAGAGAACACCCTACTTTTCAACTTTGTTCATGTTCAACTATTTCAATATTTCCAACTACCGTAAAAGAGCAGAATGAGCTAAGGACATAAAAATCTGTGATGATATAACTGAAATACTCATACAGTGTGTAAGGAATCCGATTGAAGTCCCTTCCTTGTTGAATTTCGGTTTAATGAATAGAAAAGGTATAGGAGAGGTTCAAACAATCGTGATATAACTGAAACCTGATTTAAGTGGAGGTGAATATAGATGTTTGAAATAGACAGAAAGACAGAAAGAAAGATCTTCGATTTAATTTCATATTAATGATACAACACGTTAACATCTAGAAGAAAACCTCTACGATAATGAAAATGAAAATATGTTGTTTATAAAAAATACTAGAACATAACATCTAGACAAAAAAGCATAAAAAAATCAAATTAAATTACACAGCAAGATAAATATCAAAAACATGACTGTTCATTCAAAATACAAAAAAGATCTACAATATGTCTGTTTACTCAAGATACTAAAAAGAAAAGACATAGATATATTTGAATAACAGTTCCACAATAAAGACGAAGATACTTATTTTTTATGAATTTTGAAAAAGTCTGTTCTCTAAGCGAGTAATTGTCAAAACCATTTTCTTCATTTTTCTTTGCCATTGTTCCGTTTTCATCACATCAAGAAAGTCTTTGTTAGAAATGACCTTTTTGTGTAGATCTATGACTTCCGGTGATATGTTCAAATTTCTCACAAGAACTTCACATGCTTGTAATACGTTTTCCTCATTAATGGATTCCAAAATTTTGTCAAAATAAAAGTCAATCTGGTATTCTTCATCCAGTTCGTCGAATTCCTTTAGGCATTCATGTTGTGTTTGAGATGGATGATTTATTTCACAACCATAACAGTTTTTCTTCATTGCTGTATATCTGTTTTCATGTAATGCTTTTGCATATATAAAATCAAAGTATGAGTTCATCAACATCACGCTCGATTCCGGTTTAGAAATGTAATTCATTGGGACATTGTCCCATTCTGCTTCATCAAAGTTTGTAATCATGGAGTCCGAACGTTTGTGTTTTCTATCCACACATAAACGTAAATCTTGAGAACAAGCCATTTCAACCGTCAGTTCCCGTTCTTGACGAATGTCTAACATGAAATGAGCAGACAAGAGACTTCCGCTCTTTTATTTACTCGATGGACGCGGGCAATTCAAACGAGTTGTAACGGACAAACTTAAATTTGACTTTCCTTTATGTCTTTACAGGGTGCACTGTCCACAACATCCAACAAAAGATTAGTGGAACTCCAAGGACTCCACCAACTACTCCTCGAACTCCAATTCGATCGTTCACAGTCCATTTGATTCTTCTCGAAATTTCTATGTCCAACGATTTTAATAAACATACAATCTGGAGAAAGGGTTTTATCTTCTTTATACGGATTGTCAGCTTTCTCCCATTTATACAGCCTTAGTTTACAAAAGGCACACTCAATCATGTCACTTTGACCGGTATAATAAAATCCTAAAAACGATAACAAATACTTGTCCTGGTGTATTTGAGGAGGCCAGGTTTCAAATGTTTTAAGTCTTTCTTCAAAGAATTTCAAGTCTGAAGACTTAAATTCAACTCCAAAATACGAACACGTAGCCATCATACTGTTCACGTTCACTGTCCCTCCAAAAAATGATGAAAGAAGTTGAATGCTTTCTTTTAAATGGAAAAAAGTTTCAAATATAGAATATGGAAGTGACATTGTTTGAGTCCGCTTTTTTAAGCTTATACTAATCCTTCCGCATTTTTTCTGAATCAGCAAGGAAAACAGTTCATCCAGCTGACAAGTTATAGTTCTATGAATAGGTGACCAAACAATATTTCGAAACCCATACCCTTTCAAAAATTCAAGGGTATCCTCTGTGAAATCTAGCTGTGCCTGCGCCATTTCAAGACGGTTCTAGTAGGGAAAAAAAAGTTACTGAAAAGTGATCTGCTGTATTTCTCTCAATAAAGTTGAGTCCAGCTTTAAAGGTTTTACATTCACCAATGCCTCCCTATTACCGAGAATCTCAACGGCTGTCCTGTTGTCGTGGATTTTTGAAAAGGTCGCTGCCAACAACCATCTTGGATTCTGGCCGTATTTCATAACCACATCGAACCATTTACGTAGCATGACAAAACGCAAAAAATCATAATTTGGAGAAAACGTATCTGCTAAAGTTTTTATCTGATCAAGGTAAAGCCAAGATGTAATGCAAAAATCTCCCAATTCTCAATAAGGTCTGAATATTGTATAAGTTTCTCATTCTCTACTGTTTTTAAACTAAGTGCGTTACACTGATGATTTTCCATTTTCATGAACAAAACCCAAATTTCCGTCTGAGCTTTCTGTCAACAGTGTGAATCGTGTTTTGTAGTATGGAGTGAACTTTAAACAACAACGCATCAAACTGAGATCGGATTATATAGATGTACAGGTCGATCCGAGTCTACATCATCTTAAACAAAAGGGTCATATTCCAGATTCAATCTAGATTCAGTAGTTTACAACCAGAATGTCTGCCATATCTGAAAAAACACCGATAACCAATCAACCCGTAGCAGACGCTCGTAGCAGACGCTCACACCGATTTTACTCGACCGCGCATTTCATACCATACTCGTAGACAATTTCCCGCCTTTACTCTATGGGTTCAATCCAAGATGGCGCTGACGGGTTAACCCGTCAGCCCGGTGGGTTAACCCGCTTTCAATCCAAGATGGCGCTGACGGGTTAACCCGGCGGGTTAACCCGCTTTAAATCCAAGATGGCGCTGAGTCCCCTGTTTTATAACTACTACTGTAGTAGTTAATACGTGAAAATCGAGAGAAAGTATTGTACCTGGTCCTTATTCATGCAACAAAACTAACGTAGAAATAGGTACAGTCGGCGAAAGTCTTGTCTCTTAAATATTGAAGTATTTAGAATTGAAATTCTTAAATGAATGTATGAAGTTTTAAGGCCCGTCGACATCAAAGGTCATATTGGGCGCACTTACAACTAATGCTAAAACTTTTAGTTGGTCATACTGTAATGCTATGCAAAAATTAAAATTATAACCGTGAAAACACTAAAAGAACAAATGGTGCAAATGACGTATAGTCTAAAGATACAGATGGTCAATAGAACCTAAAATTATATCTTTTTGTAGAGATTTATCTCTTTCAAAAACTCAACAAGAGGGCCATGATGGCCCTGTATCGCTCCACTGGCTAATACGTAAAATCACTACATGCAAAACATTACAATACTTGGCCAATTGGTTTTGAACATAAGACCCCTGAAACAGGACTAAAATTGGTAGCCCTAGTTCATATGGTTAGTAACAAGAAGATTTCTAAAGATTTCACTATATAAGCCCATGTAAAACTTCTGACCCCTCAGGGTGAATCAAATTCCCCCCTAGGGCTATAATTTACGCACTCTTGGTGAAGGGCCTTTAGATATAGCTACATGCGAAATTTGGTAGCCCTACGCTTTATGAATAAGTACAGGGAGATTTCTTAAGTTTTCTCTACATAAGCCCATGTAAAACTTGTGACCCCCGGGGCAGGGCCAATTTTGACCCCAGGGCTATAATTTAAGCACTCTTGGTAGAGACCCACTAGATAAAGCCACATGCAAAATTTGGTAGCCCTAGGCCTTACGGCTAGGTACAGGGAGATTTCTAAAGTTTTCCCTAAATAAGCCCATGTAAAACTTGTGACCCCCGGGGTGGGGTCAAATTTGACCCAAGGGCTATAATTTGGGCACTCTTGGTAGAGGCCCACTAGATAAAGCCACATGCAAAATTTGGTAGCCCTAGGCCCCATGGCTAGGTCAAAGAAGAATTTTAAAGTTCTCCCTATATAAGCCCATGTAAAACTTGTTATATAAGCCCATGTAAAACTTGTTACCCCCGGGCAGGGCCTAATTTGACCCCAGGGCTATAATTTGAACAATCTTGGCAGAGGTCCACTAGATAAAGCTACATGCCAAATTTGGTAGCTCTAGGCCCTATGGCTAGGTAGAAGAGGAATTTTAAAGTTCTCCCTAAATAAGCCCATGTAAAACTTGTGACCCCCGGGGCGGGGCCAATTTTGACCCCAGGGCTATAAATTGAAGAAACTTGGTAGAGGTCCACTAGATAAAGCTACATGCCAAATTTGGTAGCCCTTGGCCATACGGTTTCAGACAAGAAGATTTTCAAAGATTTTCAAAATTTTTCAGTTTTGTTGCCATGGCAACCAGAGTTTTTGAAGGAATTAAATTCTTTCAAGAAATTCTGAAGAGGACCATGGCAGGATCATTTCTGTGAAGTTTCATCAAAATTGGATGGGTAGTTTCAGAGAAGAAGACGTTTTAAAAAAAAGTTAACGCACGGACGGACGGACGCACGGACGGACGGACGGACGGACGGACGACGGACAACAGGCCATGACATAAGCCCGCTGGCCTTCGGCCAGTGGAGCTAAAAATAGATTCAAACTTTACAGTAGCAAATAGAGTTTCCATACTGTCAACATGAAAAAACCTTTCCCTTGTAGGTGCAAGGTCTATACAATCTATAAAAATATGTTTGACAGTAAGAGGCTCATTGCAGGGAATCCACTGTGGTGCTTCTTCTCCTTTCAGGAGGTATGAGTGCGTCATATGCGTATGACCAATGCGAAGACGGGCCAAGATAATTTCCTCGCGGCGACTTGTCCGCAACCCCGGAAGCCACTCGCCAAGAGCTGGCTTCACTGTAAACAACTTGTTATTTTGGTTAATTGGGTCGTTCCAGGATTGCTGCCATACATTCAAAATAAAATCATTAATCAATGGTTTAAAATCATTAAAAGGAACTTTAAAGGGTAAAACATCAAGTGACAATGCCTCCTTAGCAGCTCTGTCTGCCTCTTCATTGCCACTTATACCAATATGGCTCGGGAGCCAACAAAATACAAGATCTGCAGTTTCACATATTTGAGAGATTTTTTCAAGTAAATTAATTACTAATAGATTGTCCGTTCTCTCATTTTCGAGTGCTTGCATAGCTGATAGTGAATCAGTGAATATAATGTAGCGCCAGTAGGCATCCTGTTGTATATGATTAAGGGCAAGGTCTATTGCCTTCAGTTCCGCAGAAAAACTAGAAGAATTATTTGGCAGGCGAAACTGGTACAATTCACCATCGAGTACGGCAGCCGCAGCAACCCTCTCTCCATCTTTTGAACCATCGGTATAAATCTCTTCAAAGTTGTAATATTGCTCTTTTATCTCAAGATATAGATTTTTAAAAACCAAGGGATCTGTTGTAGCTTTCTTGTTAGCAGTAAGATTATATATGAAAGTTGGACTCTTTGAAGTCCATAGAGGAACATCTGAAATTTCATGTTTAGCTACATCCTCAAAATCGAAGTCAAGTAGATCTATATCGGCATCGCAGCGCATACTGAACGGAGGAATAACTTTTTCCTTTGTCTTAAAATTATCTTTGTAAAGCGGTTCAAAAACAACCTTATGCGTAGGATTTTCAGGATTGGATTTTAACTTTAAATAATATTGCATTGAAAGTTTATTCCTACGTAAATTTAAAGATGGTTCATTTGCCTCTGCATATAAACCATTGATAGGGGATGTTCTGAAGGCGCCAAGTGCTAGGCGTAAACCTTGGTTATGGATAGAATCCAGTTTACGAAGATACGATTGTCGCGCTGAGACATATACAATGCAGCCGTAATCTAGCTTTGAACGGATAAGTGATCTATAAAGTCTCAACAAGACTTTTCTGTCGGCTCCCCAGTCCATGCTGGAGACAACACGTAAAAGATTAAGAGCTTTCTGGCATTTATTGCTCAAGTAATTGATGTGAGGAATGAACGACAGCTTAGAGTCAAATAAAAGACCTAAAAATTTGAATTCGCGGACGACTTCAATTTGAACTCCATCTAGTGAAAGTTCCGGATCTAAGTGGAATTTTCTTGATTGGCAGAAATGCATGCATTTGGTCTTGGTCTTAGAAAATCTAAAACCATTTTCCCCTGACCATTTGCCTAAATTATTTAAAACTTGTTGTAACTGCCGTTCAATGGTATGCATATGCTTAGACCTATAACAAATGCAGAAGTCGTCAACATACAGAAAGCATTCCACACCAGGACAAACAGCCTTAACAATATTGTTTATCTTGACACTGAAGAGTGTAACGGAAAGAATGCTTCCCTGAGGAACGCCCATTTCTTGTTCATGGGGGTTGGAATAAGTATTTCCAACCCGAACCCTAAACTGACGTTCACTGAGAAATGTCGAAATGAAATAAGCAAGGCGACCTCGTATACCGAAATCATGGAGGTCATTGATGATTCCATACTTCCATGTGGTATCATATGCACATTCAAGATCAAAAAATACAGAAACAACATGTTCTTTTTTGATAAAACCTTCACGTATGAATGTCTCAAAGCGAACCAAATGATCGAGAGTGCCTCTTTGTTTACGGAATCCACTCTGGACGTTTGATATTAGTTTGTTTTTCTCTAAAAACCAAACAAGTCGGTCATTGACCATCCTTTCCATGGTTTTGCAAATACAACTTGTTAAGGCTATAGGGCGATAATTTGCTGCATCTGTAGAATCTTTACCTGGCTTTGGTATTGGAATAACAATAGCTTCTTTCCAGGAATCTGGAAGAATACCTGTGAGCCAGATTTGATTACAAATACGAAGTAAACTTTCAAGGGATCGAAACGGTAGATGTTTTAAAAACTGATAATGGATGTCGTCACATCCCACAGCAGTGTCATGGCACTTCTTTAGTGCTTTCTTCAATTCTTTTAAAGTAAAATCTTTATTGTAATGTTCGTTATTATCCGACTTAAAATTCAGTTTTCTTTTTTCTTTGGTGCTCTGAAATTTCTGAAATGATGTCGAATAGTTTGAAGAAGAGGATTTCTCTGCAAAAGTGTCAGCCAAGACATTTGCAATACCTGCTTTAGAGGTGACGACACCATCACCAGCATTCAAATGTCCAACATTTAATGAAGAGGTCTTTCCGTTAATTTTTCGAATCATGTCCCATGTCTTTTTGACAGACGATCTAGAATTTAATCTAGATACGTACTGTCGCCAAGACGCACGTTTACTTTGTTTGATAGTTCTTCGTGCTTTTGCACGTGTAATTTTAAACTTGGAAAGATTTTCCTGGGTCGGTCTAAGATTAAATTGTCTGAGAACAGACTTTCTTTCAGCTATAGCCTTTTTGCAATTATCGTTAAACCATGGCTTGCCTGGGTTTTTCGAATTTGTCGTTGTCCGAGGAATCGATTTTTCAGCAGCCGAATACAGTAAGGAAGTGAAAAGCTCTGCAGGATTTTCGCAGTCATCAAAAACATTTGGATAAATTGATTGTTCGCAGTGGATTTTGAACTGTTCCCAGTTTGCCTTATGGAGTTTCCAACGTTCAGGACGTTGTTGAACCGAAGGTCCCACTTCCGATACCTTGATCGGGAAGTGATCACTTCCATGAAGGTCATCATCAACCTTCCAGTTAAAGTCTGGATAAATTCCAGGACTGCATATAGCAAGGTCTAAAGATGAATAAGAACCAGTAGCAGGATGAAGATGGGTTGAAGACTTATCATTTAGCAGAACAAGGTCGTGCTTCGTAATAAAATCCTCAATAATTCGACCCTTGTCATTAGTGTCTGAACATCCCCATAATGTATGGTGGGAATTAAAGTCTCCCATTAAAATGAAAGGCTTCGGCAATTGCTCTACAAGATCATCAAGTTTCCTAGCATCAACTGGCGAGCTAGGAGGAAGATAAATAGAACATAGAGTAATGGTCTTATTTAGGGATATGTTTACCGCAACTGCTTGTAGTGTTGTTTCAAGCTTTACACAATGGTGTGGAACACTGTTGTTCACAATTACGGCAACACCTCCGGAAGCTTTATCATTACCATAAAAGTGTTTAAAGTAACAAGAATGAAATTTTAAAGTAAACTTGTCGGAGTCTTTAAGAAATGTCTCCTGTAAACAAACTGCTACTGGTTTTAGTTCGTTTACTAAAAGATTCAATTCCTCTGCGTTAGCCTTAATGCTGCGACAGTTCCATTGCAGAATATTATTCGTCATGAGAAAATTAAAAGTAAGGAAAATACCACAGAGTATTGGAAGTATGTATATGTTCATTTTTTGTTAGATAATTCGGCCTTGCCTATTTGTATTTGACTCTGCTTGTGAGTCTTCCGCTTCCATGTCGTCATCTAGACAACCGAAGCGGTTGAATTGTATAATTTGGTCATCGGAGCCCTTTTGCAGGCGATCCGAGAGGACCTTAGTAGGAGATTTATTTCTCCTTTGGCTAGGACTACTTGGAGCTTTTGGCTGTCCTTGTGTACTATTTTGCTTTTTTGCAACAGGTTGGCTAGATGCAGTACTTTTCTGGTTGTTTTTGCTAGAATTCGTGGACTTCTGTTGTACTTTTGTGTTATCGTTTTCTAGGCTGTCTGTTTGTACATCAGCGTCAACTGTTTGGGTCTGAGCGTCCTTACGTTGAACATACTGATGGGCATTCACTTTAGATGCATATGAAACACCCAAGTTATGTCGGGCTTCTACAATCTTCGTTGCTTCAGGGAAGGAAAGACCTTCTGTATATTTCACAGTTACAACTTCTTTTTCTTTTTTCCAAACTGGACATGATCGCGAAGTTGCAACATGTTCGCCTTTGCAGTTGATGCATCTTATCTCGAAATCACAGTTTTCAGACTTGCGCACAAGGTTCGGGTTGCCACAACGTCGGCAAAACTCTTCCCCTTCGTTATACTTACATTTCTTTTCATGGTGCCCGAACTTAAAACAGCAATAGCACTGAAGCGGATTTGGAATATATAAGTCCACAGCTACTTTCAAATATCCTACCTTTAATGATTTAGGCAGGATAGTTGAGTTGAACGTCAATACTATTGTGTTTGTTGGCCTTCTCACACCATCTCTGAATACTGTGATGCGTCTGGCTGCTGTGACATTTTGACTTGCGAGTTCCGATGTTATTTCGTCATCAGGAACATCTGCGAGATCTGGACAGCGAATAATACCTTTAGACGTATTCAAGCTATTGTGGGGTACACATTTTGCAGGAATATTGAAAAAGTGCTTTAGTTTCAACAAAATCTTGGCATGAATAGCTTTCTCAACTTCAACAAGTAAGCTCCCCGATTTCAATTTTTTGACTTTTTCAATCACGAAAGGTGAAAGTTTAGAAAGTGGCTGGTCAGGTACAGTCGAGTCTATGAGTAAAAAGCGAGGAAAAACTGTGTTGGTCGATTGTTCAGTGTCCACGTCTGCATCTAGCTGATCACGGTTTCGTTTTTTGTTTTGGTGATCCATGTTTAAGTTTGTAATGTTCATCACCCGTAGTCCCCGCCCACCGCGGAGCCCAACTAGGGGACATGGAGTACGGAACGGAGTATCCAGCTCCCCATGCCAGGGTTACCCAGATGATATACTCGGGCAGCAAGGATAAGGCAATGCGACAAACAGCAGACATGGCTAATTCCTGTGAATCAGAGAACAGCCATGGAAGCTGCTGCCCCAATCACGCAACCCATACCACCCAATTAGCCCATGAGCCTATATTAGACTAAGGACTAAAACATGTTAACCAAAGTAAAAACTGGTAATTTGAACACAATGACGGTGTATTAATACATGCGATGACTTAGATAGAGTGAACAGAATACATGCAGCACCAAGAAAAAGCTTCTCAAGTTCGTGCAATGATCATATATTTTGAAACCATTCGAGGTATTAACTAAGTCTCGGTATAAACTTATAATGCCCAAATCTAAAAACGACCAGCCGATTGCACTAGACCGGGCCCATCTAGGCTCTCGTTTACACAGAAGCCGAGGCCAAAGCAGTGTGTTGGAGAGCTGGAGATCCCTGGGCTCCCCTCAACTGCCAGGACCCTCTTTTCCTGCTTACGAGTCTCCACCCACGGCAAACAGGCGGGTCCATTGGTGGGGTTTTACCACTCTGCAGGACGGCAGCCGGCGAATTCTACCCCCCGTCCGGCTGGGGGATTGAAATTCTTGCCACATTTATATAAAAAAGGTAAAAACTGACAATGTCTAGTTATCTTTTCACCAATTTATAGTTTTGGAAGTACAAGAAAGGGAAGTGAAAATTTTATTCCTCATTATATTCATCATGGACAAACATGAGTCGCATGTATGTTATTTCCGTCATTCAAGGAACTGATAGTAGTGAGAAAATGAGGTCATAGGAGCAAGGAGAGACCCAGGAGCAGGTCTCTCCTTGCCTGGACAAATAAGGAGATGGGATTAGGGAGCTGAAATAAGTAGCCATGACACAATTCGACCACAAATCTTTAGCGGGTAAATCAAGCAGAAATCGAAGCAATAACAATCTGACCATGAAATTTTAGCGGGTAAATTAAGCACAATCACGATTATGTTAGAGTGATTAAACAGGTGTAAACAACCATGTGTAATTTCCATTTAGTGAAGAAGTCTATTTTCAGGGTTTTGATAACAGAATTTCTCCTTCTTTCAATATAAGGATCATTTAACAACAAAGATTAGAATTAAGTTATCCATTTTCTTTTTATTAACAAACAATAAAATAGATCAGTTCTAACAACATCATAGGCAGGTTATATTGTCTCTCAATAAAAAAAAAAGATAAATATATGAATGTAACATGGGACAAAAAAATATCTATATACTTGACAAAATGGTTTGCATAGAGAAAGATTTAAACAATACATCAGTAGTATAGGACGGGATAATACGGATCTGACGGGTCCGGTCAGATCCGTATTATCCCGTCCTGTAGAGCCCTACGCTACCTACCCTACAGAGAATTTGTCCCGGTTTGCCTACCCTGAAAGAATTTTACATTATATCACTTCTACAAAAAATACCCAGGGTCTCTACCCTGAGAGGGTTTCATACCCAGAGTGTCTATCTTCAGAATTCAAGATGGCGGGCGTTTGGAGAGAGAATAGGGATTTTCACTGAGTTGAACTTAGTTTTTTCTTCACCTATGGATGATTTCTCTCTCTCTAAAAGCCTGAGCACCGAGTTGACCTTAGACTTTTTCTGAGTTTTTTTACTCTCTGGAGTGTAGCTCTTTGGAGTGTAACTCTTTGGAGTGTAACTTCTAAAAGAAAGAAGTTTGACAATTTGAAGAAAATGACAATTTGAAGAAAGATAGAACTTTCGTGGTAAATGGTTAGTCCTGAAAAGGACTGTTGGGTTAGCTCTGAAAAGAGCTGTGACAATTTGAAGAAATGACAATTTGAAGATAGAACTTTCGTCTGACAATTTGAAGATAGAACTTTCGTCTGACAACTTGAAGATAGAACTTTCGTCTGACAATTTGAAGAAATGACAATTTGAAGAAAGATAGAACTTTCGTGGTAGATGGTTAGCCCTGAAAAGGGCTGTTGGGTGGTCCTAAAAGGACCTGGTTTGGAGGTTGTGTTTTTAAGGACAACCTCCAACCTTTCTGCAGGCTGGACAGCTACTCGCCGCCCGCCTCTTCAATCTCTTCAGTTGCTGGCTGTCCAGGTTATACTCCAGCGTGAACGGTGCCTCGTTGTCATCGTTCCAATTCTTCGTCTCCGGCACAACAAACTCCTTCTTCTTTTTCTTTGCCGATAGTTGGGCAACCTCCCACAAATTCATATCTTTAAGCGAACACTCCATATCGACTCGAAGAAAATGAACAATGTGCGGGAAATAACGCTGGGTTTTATAGCTTTTCAGACGGATTGAACTAGTTGACCCATGACGTCATTTTCTCCTATGTTTTTCCCGCGTCGGCGTTTCATGCTGTTTTGGCTCCAAATTAATGTTATCCAATCAGAATTATCGTTGTTTTTCTAATGGTAAATGTTTTATTGTTGACCAATCTATAGTTTTGTTACATTTTCTTGTTCGGGTTAGAAAAAACTAGAGTTTGACTATCCTATGACTTTTTTTGATTATGAGTCTTCTGACAAAATGAAAAGAAAGATGTTTATTTAAGGCAGCTAGCCCCGAAAAGGGTTGATTTTTTGTGCAGAATACATTTCTTATCCTCCTCTCTTACTTTTCCATTGTTTCCATTTTAACTAGCATTTTTATTAGATGGTCAATTTCATACCTAATATATTTGAAACGTTCTCTTTCTTCTAACCAGAAGAGCTATGAGAGGAAAGAAAAATGTCAACCCAAACATTGTGGGATACTGACTCGACTTTTTACGATAGTTAATGGTGAATGAGAAAAATTAATCAAGAGTTTAGTGTTTTATATGTGTAATGGATCACTTTTTAAGGCTTTTTTTTATTCTATCCCTATATCACTGAGTTGGACTTAGTTTTTCTGCATCTATGGATGATTTCTCTCTCTCTAAAAAACCTGAGCACAGAGTTGGACTTAGACTTTTTCTGAGTTTTTTACTCTTTGGAGTGTAACTCTTCTAAAAGAAAGAAGTTTGACAATTTTGAAGAAATGACAATTTGAAAAAATATAGAACTTTCGTGGTAGATGGGTAGCCCTGAAAAGGGCTGTTTTGTTTTGGAGGCTGTGTTTTTTCGTCTCACGTTGTTTTTTTCCACTTTAATGACAGCATCCGAAATTCGCTTGACAAATGGGGCATGCTTCAACTCTTTTTCTGATCACCATTGCAGGGATCATTCTGGGCCGCGAAATCGCGAGATTCTCTCATTAAAATTGCAAAAATCGCATTTCTAAATCTCAATTGAAACAAAATCTCGCATACCGATTTTTGGCAGATGATAAGGATTGAACTCGAGTGTCAGTTCTTACATAGCGCAAATCCTCTCAATAATCAATCTAGTCTATACACTGGTTCCTCGCGTCGTAAAACAAGATATACGGGAAGCAGATTACCATTTGCAACATTCGGCTTGTTCGGAGTTTTTCCTTATCATTAGCGGACCGTGATGTTGCGTACGAATGCAGTTCGTGTTTAAGTCGTCTGCAGTTCTGTGTCAGGCACAGTGCGAGGAAAATGCCTCCCAAGAAGAGGAAAATAGAATCGAACCAAATAAAATCTTGGAATAAAATAACCAGTTTTCTTACGAACTCACGAGTCGAGACTGACGAGAGTGCTGAAAGTCAAGATAAACATGATAAATCGCCGACCAAGTCCAACGATGACACCGCTACTTCTTTGCCTTTGGATCCCTCGATAGCGAAAAAAAAAGTCAAATTTAACGAAAAGTGGCTTAAGTTACATGGGTGGTTGCGCTTTGATAATTAAAAAAACGAAATGCACTGCCATTATTGTCGAAATTTAAATATGACAAATAACATGGCCATTGGAACTGACAATTTTCGTACAACCACACTTCAACGTCACATTTCATCCTCTGATCACAAAATGGCAATAGCAGCCCCTTCTGCATCCAAAAGCTTTGATACAGCTATAGTCAATGCCGAAAATAAAGAGCAAACTGGCATCATTAAATGCTTACAAACAGTGTACTGGTTAGCGAAAGAATGTATTCCTCTTAATAAGTTCACCAGTTTGATGTCATTAGAACAACATCTGAACACTCCTAATCTAGATTGCTTGAAAATTGGAGAGCATATCAAGTACAACAGCTACACAACTGCATGTGGGATGCTAGAAGCAATTTCTATATCAATAGACACAGTTGTTACCCAAAAACTGAAGGAATCTCCTGTGCTTACAATATTAACAGACGAGAGTACAGACGTAAGTGTCCATCACAAACTATGCATAAGTGCAAGAATTGTAGACCCCACAACTCTAGAACCATCTACACATTTTTCTGTCTGATATCAGAATTACATCAGCAACAGGACTTGAGATCTTCAAACCTATAAAGTTTCATCTTGAAGAAAGAGGCATCAAGATTGAAAAAGTATCTGGTAATTTTTTTTTTTTATATAAATTTCATTAGTATGTAGATCTAATCATTTGTAAATATAAATAAATAAATAATTGATTAGATAAAAATGCACGTTTTCATTTCATAATTAACAAAGTTTAATAGTTTCAAACTTAACAAAAAATATGTGAAAAATATTTTATCACAGTAGTTTCAAAGTTAATGAAAAACACAGACAATCAAAAATGAACAGTTGAAGTTTAAAGGAGAGAATCTACAAACATTCAAATTTTTAAAAAAAAGAATTAATTCTGAAAAAGTTCTATAAAAATTGAGTTAGCATATATAATAGAAATAATTAAGAATATATATTTAGCTCTCATACACATTTCATAATAAAAGATTATTAGATATGTTTACTGCATTATCTGTGTAGTATAAAGTATATTAAAGTTATTTTCTATTTCAGGTCTAGGTACCGATGGAGCAACTGTCATGACGGGTAGAAAGACAGGACTGACTGGACAGTTTCTGAGATGTAACCCACATCTAGTGAGCACCCACTGCTCTGCCCATAGACTTGCACTATGCTCAGAACAAGCTGCTGACAAAATTCCTGGTATTTTTTATTCATAAATCATAATCAATCATTTAACCCTTTCCAAAAACAACATATTTAAGCTGTCTCAAGTGAAAGGAGAAGCAGATGACAAAAGTCTGACTAAATGATTAAGAAAATATTGTGGGAAAAGGAGAGATTGCTCATTTTTAGCAATTTCCCCCTTTTCCCACAATGTTTTCTTAAGTGTCATATCTCATGGTCAGGTCTAAACTATTAAGCAAATACAGCTTATGAAGCAGTTTTAATATCAATTTATATTAAAGAGAGTTACTGTCACTTTTTTATTATCAAAATTTTAATTCCTTTCTTGAAATTCAAAAAGGTTGAAATTTAAGCAGGTTACACAATTTAATAATTTTGCCGTAATGGTATTTTATAGTTACGTCCTTAATTAATTACTCACCTTTTTTTAAATAATCGAAGATAAAACCATTAATAATCAAGCTTACTCAAATTAAGAAAACATGCCTTGTTTTGTTGTTTTATTAACAGACTGAGTACTTTCTTTTTCAGCAATGAAGTACTTTCAGCAGGTTCTAGAAAATCTCTACTACTACTTCAAGAAATCACCAAGCCGCTGTGACAGTATGGAGAGTGTGCAGAAGGTCTTGAATGATCCAGTCTTAAAATACAGAGAAGTTCATCAAATACGGTGGTTGTCGTTTTATCAGGCATCGGATGCAGTCTATCTGTCATTTTTCACTACCAGCACAGATGTGAAAGCCAAAGGATTTCAGAAGAAACTCAGCGACCACTTTTTCCTGTACATGACCTATGCCATGATGGATATTCTCCAGCCTATCATGAAGCTTAACCTTTTCTTCTAACGGAAAGATATAGACATAGGCTGTGTGCAGGTAATAAAATACATGAATCATTTAATCACTGATTTCTCGTATTATGCATTTGTTCAGACCTTTTGTCCTTCTTTCATAATAATAGTACTGATAGGAAGGTTCCAGAACACACAATAAAATACTATCATTCATGATTCTGTAACTTTGTATGTACATGTCATGACTTCTGAAGCATCATTTTGTATTTTTGGTTAACCACTGGCTTCCAAAAAGACAAATTTCAGAGTTTTCCATATTCAAAGCATCTACAGATAAACAATTAATAATTTTGAGGTTTGGATAAAGTAGAAGCATTGTGGGAAAAGGAGAAATTGCTAAAAGTAAGCAATTTCTCTTTCTCTGACAATGTTTTCAAAAGTCGCAAATTTCAAGTTAGTAAAAACAATTAATTGTGTAGAAAAGGGTCAAACAGTTTCTGTTGGTGATTTAAATTAGGATAATGAAGCTCTAGCCTACTCATGAGCTATCTTTGACTGAAAAATCATATTGAATACTATCAATTTGAAAGCTGAAGCATCTTTCTCCTTTTCTGTTTTTACAATATTTTTGTTTTTGATAATGTCGCAGGTGTGTGTAGACCAGTGCTTGAAGGACCTGCAAGCCATGTTGGATGATGTAAAAACACCCCACCTTGACCTAATAAACGGAGTGTACAAGGGGCAACACAGAATCCAATCATCAGCTAAATTTCCTCCAGAACAGACCAGACAAAATTTTATCTCGGCACTGATAACAAACATCAAAGACAGGTATTAATTGGTAAAATTTTCTTTAACTCTTTACCACACGAGAAAATTTTAGACTGGTCCAGATTGAAAGCATTTGCAGACGACAAAATAAAGGTGACTTAAAAATAGAAATTTGTTCTGGGAAGGGTGGAAAACACTGTGGGAAAAGGAGAAAATGCTGGTTACCAGCATTTTCTCCTTTTCCCATAGTGTTTTCAAAAGGCTTCTTTCTCAGGGGCGTCAAAAGTAGGGATTGTGTGGTAATGGGTTAATTATACACTTTACAGGTAAATACAATTATTTTCAAAGACCTGCATGAGCATAAAGCTGAAATAAAAATCTGCAATCTATAGAAGTGGATATTTTTTCCCTTTTCCTTCATTGAAGAGAAAGGAAAAGTTTAAAAACAACATCATTGCTCATATGAAAGCTTAAGCAGTGCTTTAGTTATCCTACATCTTTATATAAGATACCAAAAGCTTTTACTGAATTGTTTAAACTTCATCTATTTCCAAGTGCTTTTTTTCACTTCAAGTTTCCAGACAAGCAGCTTATGACCAGCTTTTGTGCTTTGGGTCTTACACCCATAACCCTATTAACAGATGAAGAGATGGCTGCCTGGGGGAATGAGTCCATTGATGTTTTGGTCAGCCATTTTGGAAAAAGGCAGAGTCATACCTATCAAGATGATAATGGCCAGCAGCAGATGACAACATCAGAGCCACTTGTAGATGAGACGGCAACCCTGGAGGAGTGGCAAAATCTGAAACTGACTGTCAGAACTCAAATGTACCCAAGGCCATCAACAGCTGCCTTGTGGGAGCTTATTATGACTTACCATTCAGAGGAATACCCAAACCTATGCAAACTTGCTAGTCTGGCTCTGTCACACCCTGTACATACAAGTGATTGTGAAAGGGCCTTCTCTTCCCAAAACAAAATTACAACCCCTTTAAGAAACAGAATTTCCTCAGATCACTGTGATCAGCTTATGAGAGTTGTTATTGAGGGGCCCCCTTTACATGAATTTGATTTTAGATCTGCACTGAGGGTGTGGCAGAGCCAGAAGTCAAGGCTTATTTTGAAAAAATGTTGACACACTGGTTTTTAATTGTAAGACTTGTGAAAACAATGTGGGGAAAGGAGAAATTGCTCAAATTGAGCAGTTTATCCTTGTCCAACATTGTTTTCTCTCGTTTCAGAGAAAGTAGTCACTTTTAAAATAGTGTCTTAAAGAGGTTTGGATTTGTCGTCTGGAGAAGAGTTAGATTTCTGAAAAATGAAACATAAAAAATCTCATTAAAATTTTAAATCTCTCATCATTTTTGAGCAAATGGAACATTTTCTCTCATATATATGTCCAACCAGAATGATCCCTGCCATTGCCCCATTATCGAAAGTAATCTTCCTCCCAAATTCGATATCAACCAAAATGACATCCGGTGTTGTCTTTAAAAATAGTTGAACTAATCTTTCGCCGAGATCTTTGTATGGCTGTGTTATACGTTGTAGTTGGTTTTGTTCCTCCTCTCCTACGAAATGAGTGTTTAGTTGTAATAACTGTTGACCTGCATTTAGATATTCTTGGAGAGCCTCACGTAGTTGATAATTTATCTCCTCCATATTGATATTGCTTCCGAATATTGATACTGCTTTTGAAGTGATCGTTAGCTGAGAGTCAAAGAAATGGTTATTGTATGAAAATAACGCTGGGCTTTATACGTTTACAGAGGATTGAAAATTTTTAAAGAGTACGGACCTGGCGGAAAGCACATACATTTTTTCCCATCCTACTTTTCATGCTAATATAGCAAAAAAAGTTATGACCCGTTGTATGGGAAAAAATGTAGACAGAATAAGTCTTGGGGAAAAACTTTGATTCGAGCATTTCAATCTATTGTTCAGAAATCAAAACGAAAACCTTTGTTGGTACTCTGGGAACTTAAACAACACCGTGCCAACTCAGTGGAAAACGCTGTTTAGTGTGACAGGGGCTTAGATAACAATAGCTAGCGTCTGTTGCTATAAATAGATCATTGGACAGAGGTACACTACGTCAGCGTCTAGTAAAGCTTTTTATAAATAGCTCTATACGCTTAACTAATATAAAAAAGGTAAAGCCTCAATACGAACGATGTGAATTATTTGTGGAATATAAATAGATGTATTAATTCAAATGACGAGCTAGATTCTAGATCTTGAAATCAAAGGGTGTGAGTTCGAATTTTGAGCGTTGTCGAAAGTAGAAAGCATTTTTTCTTTCGTAGATTTGTACATGTAAAATAGGGTGAATATCCCTGATTTCCTTAACAAAAGAAAGCCAGTTCATTGACACTTTCGTTAATTTATGCCCAGAAAAATAACTTGGAATAATTATTGGTTCACACACTCGTAAAGACCGTTTTACGAGAATATTTCCTCACTGCATGTAGATCTAGACCTAATCAGCGGCAGATATAAAAGGAGATAATATGTTCATTGTTCGGTTCTGTTCAATAAATAAAAGTTAAAAAAAACAATAGAGCTCTTCATTCTGTTTTTCCCCAAGACTTGTTCTGTCTACATTTTTTGCTATCCTCTCCTACGAGATGAGTGTTTAGTTCTCTAAAAAAGTCTAACCATTGAGTTGGACTTAGACTTTTTCTGAGTTTTTTTTACTCTCTGGAGTGTGGCTCTTAGGAGTGTAACTCTTTTGAGTGTAACTCTTCTAAAAGAAAGAAGTTTGACAATTTGAAGAAATGACAATTTGAAGATAGAACTTTCGTGGTAAATGGTTAGTCCTGAAAAGGACTGTTGGGTTAGCTCTGAAAAGAACTGTTGGGTTAGCCCTGAAAAGGGCTGTTTTGGAGGCTGTGTTTTTCTCTACCGACAGCTTTTCTTTGGCTTTTTCGGGATCTTGAAATCAACGTGATTATCAATGTTTTTCCCGTATTTGCCCTGACCTGTCATTATTGGTGTAGTTGGCTTTTGATCAACTCGCTGTTTCTTGTGGAGATGGCTGTCGTCTTCCTCAGATTTCCGTTTTGTTGTTTTTCTTGGTTGTTTTTCCTCTGGTTGTTTTTTGTTCCAGGATGGTTCGAATTCTTGTATGCCCCCACTGTGCAAGCAGATGTCTGATAGAGTGTGGGAAATGTTTTGCCATACTTGAGTATCTTGGACAGAAACATAACTGTCCAGATACAGATGAAGGATTTTACGATGATGATGAAGGTTCATCGACTTGTTGCGAACACTGTGGGTGTGAAATCATCCCAGTGGATCAGGCGGAGGAGTCGTAGAGCTCGATGTTGTCGTGAAATCCTTTTTAAAAAGCCCTTTTCAGGGCTAACCATCTACCACGAAAGGTCTTTCTTTTCAAATTGTCAAAAACTTAAAAGACTTACAGTCAAAACTAGAAAAAAGTCAAAACTAGAAGTAATTATTTTTATGTTTTTATTTTCAAAAGAACTTATGTACAATGAAAAAAATCAAGTCATGAACTGTAAAAGACAAAAATAAATGAACTGTAAAGACAAAATTGAATGAACTGTAAAGACAAAAATGAATGAAAAAATCAAGTCAGTCTTTTTTGTTTAAATTCAATATTGTTGAAATCTTTTTTCACTCAGTATGTTTTCTTTTTTAAGATTTTCAAATCATACTTACATTAACAATTTTTCCTCTGATCGAGGCTCTTGTTTTTGTTGGGCTTTGTTTAGGATCGGAAATGGCTATTACGTCTGGTGGCGTTGGTTTTATTACTTCTACAGCAGACCTAAGCAGGTCTGCTGGCACATCAGGAGCTTTTGAGGAGAACACTGGTTTGAATAGTGACTACAACTTCTTTCTCTTTATTCATAATGGCATTGTGGATTACAAGTCCACAGTTTTCCCGGAAGTGTGAGAACTTCTTTGGATCGAAGACAACTGCTCGGCACATAGCAGTGCCATCTGCCACTGTTAGCTTCAACAATTCTTTTTCGCTGTTATACTTATATGGTTCTGCGACAGCAGCAACAATGATCCTCAATGGACTGGTCAGGGGTCCGGTCTTTTTTCTGCGCTTCAATGAGAGTCATCACTGAAAAATATCAAGATTATGTTTGTAATATACTAATCAATTATGTAACAGATTTTTGGAGAATGTGACCTTTGAATTTGACATTGATCTTGACCTTTGACATGTATGTCACCACATATTTGTATGGTGGATAAGAATCTATTTACGAATGAGCATTTTTTTTTATAAATCTTAATACAAAAAAAAATTACAACTTGAAATTTTATTCAGCAGGAAAAAGTTCAATGTTTTTACAGATATATTGCCTGACAATTTTACTCCATTATTTATCTTTTTTTATTAACTTAAAAAATATTGGCTTATGATCGGAGAAATAAGATTCCAGTGTTCCGCTGCATATAATTTTTTCTTCACAAATATTAGTGTAAATATGGTCTAACAATGAATTGTGATTATTTGTTGCAGTGGTAATCAATTGCTTTAAACTATGGACTGAAGTAATATAGTTTGAACATTTTTCATGTATCATTAAGTTAACATTGAAATCTCCAACTGTAACAAGTGGTTGGTCAAAATCAAATATGCTTTTGAATATGTTAAAAACTTTCTTTAAATTGTGAAAAGAAGCAAGTTTTGGTGGACAGTATACAATTCGGATTTGAATTAGTGTTCCACATAAACTGACAGTTGCACTACTAAGTTCCAAACCACGTGTATTTCCAATGCAAAAATCTGTTATTTGAACCTAGAATACAGGGCTATACCATAGTAAGTCTGCTGATTTTGCTCATTTACATAACAGTAATGTCTGTACAAATTAAAGCCTTGTAATGTGTATTAGTCTGAGGGCATTTGCGCATTTAGTTTTGTTTCACAAAAGGCTAAAACTGATGCTTCAAGGAAATTGAAATCCTTTTTTATGTCTTCAATATGCCTGTGTAAAGATCGACAATTGTGGAAAATCAGAGTTTGTGTATTAGTTGAACTAGAGGGCCATGATGGCCCTGTATCGCTCCACTGGCTTATAATTGATTGATTGATTGATTGATTGTATGGTGTTTAACGCCGTTTTCAACATTATTTCAGTCATATCGTGGCGACCAGTGCACCTATCCATGCGTTCCTGGAGTCTCTTTTACCAGTACTTCGCACAATTTTCTTTCCAAGCCAATGGCTGCTTTATCACATAATCATCGTCGAAACAATGGTCAGCGGTGGAAGAGGAATGAATCCTGTCGCAGTGACTATCATCAATCCTCGGAAAGAAATTGGCCCAGCCAGGGTTCGTAGCCAGGGATCGAACCCTGGAGCGTTTTCTCAAGTCTTGCACACTACCGACTGAGCTACCGGGGCTTGGCCCACTCGCTTATAAATATAAACCATGAATACTAAACATTTCAATTCTTGGCCAAATGGTTTCAAAATGAAGACTTAACAGTTTTTTTTCTGTAAAGGCCCATGTGAAAGTTGAGACCCGCAGGGCAAAACCATTTTTGATCCCAGAGCTATAATTACTTAACCCTGGTAGAGGTCCACAAGATAAAGCCACAAGCCAAAATAATACAAGTCTATGCTGTATGGTTATAAATAAGGTGATTTTCAAGTTTCGTCCATATGAAGCCTCTGTAAAACATAAGACCCCTTATGCAAGGCTAATTTAAAAAAAAAAAATCAAAAGTGATCCAGATTTGGTAGCCCTTGGGTTTGCGGTTAGGAGCAAAAAGATTTTTTGAGTTTTCACGCTATAAGCACATGTTTATGATCCATGAGATTGGAGTAATTTTGACATAACTTGAATAACTTTGGAAGAGGTTATTTAGATTACACTCATACAATATTACAGCTGTAACTCAAGGTAAGGAACAACAAGACCTTTAAAGTTCTCACTATATTAGCCTATGTAAAGCTTGTGACTTATTGGGTGAAGCAGTTTCAGAGACGATAAGTTTTATGGCCTTAGGCCTTAGGCCTGTGGAGCTAAAAAGCAGTATCTTTTTCATGAGCTACAATGACGTTAGTAAATACAAGCAGGTTTAATCAAATATCATACATACCAGATTCACGTACGATTGACTGACAAAATGTTGAAGAGGAAATTCAAAACTGAGCAGAATTTTTTTTTTTTTTCATATGGTATGGATAGTGAGAAAGAGATCTTTGAAATATAAGTTTATGAATGTTTATGTTTTGGCAATCAGGTTTGGAAAAGTTGGATAGTATGGGTACACTATTATCTTCAGTGCCATTAAAATTCAAGTACATACAACAACCTCAGTTTGAAATATATCCTTTTAAAGGTGTGTTAACAATTGTCATAATAAATCACAAAGATTTTTTTTTTTAACTTATTTAATTAATACTTTTTATAAGCTAGTCATCATCAAAAAGCGGGCATGGTGTATTAATCTGAACACTTCATAGTTTGTAAACACAGTCAGTTATGTAGAAGATAATTGTTTGTTTTGGTGTATGATTGAATATTCTTTTATCGAGTTGAAACAAATGAGTTAAAAGCAAAGGCTATATTTTCAAAAGTGGCGAGCCACAAGTGAAAATATGGCCATTGCTTTTCGCTCGATGAAAGAAATTTTGATCATACACTGAAACAAGTAATTATCTTATTTCTTTTATGCGCTTCAATTTAACCCTTTACCAAACAATCCTGGGTTTTTACGACCCTGAGAAAGAAGCCTTCTGAAAACATCGTGGGAAAAGGAGAATATGATGGTAACCAGCATTTTCTCCTTTTCTAACAATGTTTTCTACCCTTTCCAAAACAAATTTCAATTTTTGAATCACGTTAATTTTATTGTCTGCAAATGCTTCCGATTTGGACTAGTCTAAAATTATGTTGTTTGGTAAAGAGTTAACCTTTGTTTTCACATCTAATTTCTGCTCATCTTAAAGCACATGCCTTTTTCAAGTAAAAAGGATTTATTCAATCTGGTTCAATATGGACCAGTAGTTATAATGATGTCATGAATGATGTTGACTATGTCATAAAACATGATGTTCACCCACTAAATATTTAGTCATGTTCTATTAACCCTATACCACACAATTCTGAGTTCTATAGACCCTGAGAAAAGAGACTTTTAAAACATTGTGGGAAAAGGAGAAAATACTGGAAAGCAGCATAATGCTGGTAACCAGTATTTTCTCCTTTTTCCACTATGTTTTCTTATCTTTAACAGACAAATTCGATTGCCTGTGTCACATTCAGTCCTTTTTCCAATTTGGACCGGTCCAAAATTTTGTCATGTGGTAAAGAGTTAATATCAGTGGTATGTCAGAAAATAAAAGATATAGCATTCATCAGTGAATCAAAAGGATATAATTCACTGTTAGATTTCTATAAACTACTGAAAAGCATAAAAGAATTGGACTTATATACGGAATCCTGTTTCCGCCATCCACTTTTCGACCTACGAAGAACTCGAAAAGTAGAAATTAGGCACACTAACTTCCACTTTTCTAGCAAAAAAGTTACCTCGAAAAGTTGAAGTTTTTGACCTGACAATTGTCAAAAAAACTTTCGACTTTTCGACCTCATGTTTGTCTAGAAAAGTAGAAATTAGGAAGTACTAACTTCAACTTTTCGCGTTAAACTGCTAGGTCGAAAAGTAGAAAAGTGGAAGTTATTCACATGACAATTGTCAATAAAACTTCCACTTTTCGACCTAGAAAAGTCGAAAAGTCGAAATTAGCCGATTAAAACTTCCACTTTTCTAGTTAGGACTGATTATCACGGGATGTTTGTTTACCAGCACCGAATAATGTTGGAGCTGGTGTACGGGTAAAAATTTCTGTGTCACCGGTCCTTGGTATTTGGACCCAGACGAATACAAATGCTGGAATCGAAACATGACTCTGGACGACGACATACGCTGTTATTTCATGCAAAATCACACATACAAAGAAATCCAGGTACTTCTGAAGTTAGAAAAGAATGTAACAATCAGGTGGTCTTTTTTATGTTGTCATTTTTTAACAAGACCAGATCTGAGGGGGTTATAGAAGACGCTGTATAGTCTTGCGACCCTGAACAGCAGATGTTAGATGTATGGAAAGATATTTGAAAGTCATTTTTCCTTGAGAATTACATAGTTTTGGCCATTAACTCTATACCAAACATCAAAGGTTTATGGCTTGTCCAGATTGATAGCGATTATTTTGCAGACCACAAATCAAAACTGGGAAAAACAAGGAAAAATTTCTCCTTGATAAAACAGAAAACATAGCGGGAAAAGAAGAAAAAGGTGGTTTTCCTCCTTTTTCTACCCTGGTCAGCATGGTTAACACTCTGGGATTATGTGCTGAAGGGATAAGTACCAAGCACTGTGAACCATTGTTCCTACAAGTGTTTGGAAATTACTGTGAACCCTTTGCAACACAATCCCAAGTATTTCATCGACCCTGGGGATAAATCCTGTTGTCACATCATGGTGGAAAAAGAGGTAATGTTGGTAACCAGCATTTTCTCCTTTTCCCACAATGTCTCTACGATCTACAAGACGAGTCTAATTATTTTGGCCAAATTTAATTTGTTCTCCCCCAGATTCTTTAAATTTTGACAAGTCTCAAATGTTATGCTGAGCCCCTGTAGCTCTGTTGTTATCGTACAGAACCTAAGAGAAGGATCAAGGTCACTGGTTGGATCCCAAGTTTGGCTTATTTCTTTCCAAGGACTGCTGGTAGTCATTGAGACAGGATTCATTCTTCTCTCCCCTCTGACAAAATGTTTTGACGATGGTTATGTGGGAGAGCAGCTAATGGCTGGTCAAAAGAAATTTGAGGAAAAGAATGGACAGGTACACTGGCTGCAGTGATAAAACTGAAATTAAACTGAAAAGGCATTTAGCTCTTTACCAAAGAACAAAATTTAAGGCAGGTCCAAATTGAAAGCAGTTGCAGACGACAATTTAAATGCAGCTAAAATAATAACTTCCTTTTTTAGAAAACATTGTGGGAAAAAGGAAAATACTGCTTACCAGAACTTTCTCCTTTTCCCAAAATGTTTTCAAAAGGCTTCGTATTCAGGGTCATTAACTCTTTACCACGCAATCCTGACTTTCAATGACCATGAGGAAGAAGCCTTTTGAAAACATTGTAGGAAAAAGGAAAAAAATGCTGGTAACGAGCATTTTATCCTTTTCCCCCAGTGTTTTCTACATAATACCCACATTTAAATTGGCTTCTGAATGCTTTTAATTTGGTCTCGTTTAAAATTTTGTCTTCTGGTAAAAAGTTGAAGGGTTAAAGTCTGGTCACTGGGATGTATGGGACTGAGATCAAATATAAGCTGCCAAAACAGGTCTCGCGTTTTCTAGTTTACATGAAACAGAAAGTTAATGCACTTACAATCCCTGATATGATTTTGAATATGCAAAAATATTGTTAACACCTTTTTGTACATTTTCTTATTATTCTGCCCCGCCCGGGTGGCTCAGTGGTGAGCATGTCAGACTCTTGACCTGGTGGTTGTGAGTTCGAGACCCGTTTGAGGCGAACTTTCTTTCCGGCGTACATGTATTTTCACCTCTCACCTCTGCTGAAGCATGTGAGAAAAGTAGTCAGTGGCTTTGGAAAGAGAGTTGTGTTAGTACTGGTGTGAGAAAGCCAGGAAACACATGTGCGTCACTGACCGCCATGATATGACCTTAGCTGTTAAAGTGGCGTTAAACCCCAATACAACCAACCAACAATCTTATAATTCTTGTATGATTGTATCAGAAAAAGCATGTCATAAAGTTAACTCCGGATGGTGCAAGACAAGGATCTGGCAAAGACCGTCTCGGATATAAATTCATAACTTTAGACGCGTATCGCCGTAACACAAAGAGATATTTCAACTACATGTTCGGGTTGAGAATCCTTCAAAAGTTTAGAATACGACATTAACCCATTGTCATTGATTGTAATATTTAGGGATTTTGTTTGATTCAACAAACCGAGGTTTATTTTTTATCAGGCCCTAAGCGTCAAATTGACGATCTGGCTGACAAGTTATTAGTTACAACGCTCATGATTATGGAGTGGGTAACATGTCTTTTGTGTGTGAATCTAAATTAGAGTCAAATAATTTCACTGGAACTTCACAATTAAGCTTTACTTAATAAGGTACTATGTATATAATAATCGCCGGGTAATGATTTAGGACCTGGGTACTCCCGTTACCCTACCCGATACTCGGGTACTCGAGTACTCGTCCCAGCTCTATATCAAGCAGCAGTTGTCGGAACTCGGACTACCCAGAAGTCAGTCAGAAACATTTAAAAGTAATGCTCGCTTAGAATTATCGTTATATATCATAATTTGAGATAGTAAAATCAGTTTTATTGAAATATGTTCCTACAAACTTTCAAATGTTCTACAAAAACAACTCATCTGCTATACCCCAAAATCCACTATTGCTTAATCAACTGTAACAGTACAGTACATACTCAGAATATAATTATGCATCATGGGTATCAATAATCAAAGGGGGGGAGGGGTAAGTAAATCATCTTGAAAACTTGCGAACTCTCAACGATGGTAATTGAGCAGATGAAACGAGACTTTCCATTTCTCAGCAATGATAAATTCCATTGCATCTTGTTCAGTAACATTCATTCATGTATCATACATGTACACCTTGTTGATAAGGTCTTTGTTAGACTTCTGTCTCTTTGACCCTTTCAAAATTTACATTGCTTTTGTTGGTTTCAGGGCAGTAGGAGTCGGGTTCGAAAATGTTCTCTGACTGGCATTATTTATGACACTATAAGGAACCTTTTGTCAGATCCGCGCTCATATATACAGCTGAATCCTGTTAATCGCAACACCGATTTGTCAACATTTTTATTGCAAATAACAGGAAGTTACAATCAAAAGGAACTATTTGCTTAAAGCCAGTTGCAAATAAGCAGTGAATTGCTATTATCAGGGTTGCAATTAAGAGGACTCCACTGTATTTGTAATTGATGATGATGTGATTTCAGAGAGAAAGAGTCGAGGTATTATGCTGACTCTTGCATCCGCGATGTTGCAGGTGTTGGCATTAGGTGTTACTAACTTTAATCAAGGTCTTATCTCTGAAGATATTTACTTGAAACACAGAATATGTTCACTATCAAGAAAACAGAGCAACTTATACTATCAAGGCAGCCAACTCTTGATAGATTTTTGCAAAGTTTATGCCCCTTTTACAAGTTAGGTTAGTAGATAGATAAATGGGCATCCTGGGCTAATTTTTTAATTTTCGACTTTTTTTTTAATTTTTTGATTAAATTTTTATAAAATAAGCCAATTTGCCCATGGCATTTTTCGATTTTTCATATTTCATTCTATGAAAATCTATTTCCTCATAATTCTAAAGAAAATAAATTTCATCATCAACGCATCGATTTATCCACTAACCAACGCATCAACTAATGGGCCCCATGTGTCAACGCAGGATAAGTCTATGCATGAGGGGCCATCTAATTACTATATCCATTTTACCATAAATTCAAAAATTACTCACGCCTACATATGGGGCATAACTGTATGTTTCCTATTTTATAACATTCACCACACATACATTTATGCCCACAACCAAATGCTATTTTAGATTTACGGAGGTAACATATACAACATTCATCCTCTAAAAAAATTTTTATTTGTTTTATTTCTCTTGGTTCTAATTCTTGAAGTTCTCCTATTTGTGTATAACCTAATGTTGAATTATTTACTTTAGTAAGAATTTCAAATCCATACCAATTATAATCATAAAAATCTATATAACCCTGACTTTTACCTTCTTTATTATATGACTTTCTATAATCTGCAAAAGTATCTTCATATCCAGGAGGGGAAATATCATTTCTAAATGTTGTTATAGGATATATTATTATATTAGTTGGAACCGGTTCTCTATCTTTATCTTCCACTATTTCCAACAAAGCATCTTTATAATCACCAATAAAATTATTACTTCTACAAAAAGGTATTTCAATGATAGTATACATATTTTTACCTTTTTGGCGATAAATGCTTTCATTAAAAAGGCATTGGTCTGGCCAAACCATAAAAATAGTTGTGGTAAAATCAGATTCAACCAACTTTTGTTTACTATGTAAGTAATAATTGTATGGTATTAATTTCTTTAATATAACAATTGGGTCAGACATTTGTGAATTTAGTAAATTACCATTTAAAGTTATATATAATTTTTTACTTTTTACATACAATTTCTTTAAATAATGTTTATTTTCAAGAACTCTTGTTAGGTTTTGTATAATTTTATAATCTTTAAATCTATTTAGCACACTCATCTTATAATATTTATTAAGAAATCTACATAAAAAAATCAAAAAATTTTATCCATTTCCTATATCACAATAAGCAACATAGGAAATGTTAAATAATTAACATTTTTTAAATAAAAGATGAGCAAGGCAAAATGGAATAAATACAGAACAACAACTTAACTTATTAATATTATCGCGTAATACATAAATCTTAATGTTAAACCCTTCTTATTTTTTAATAGGGTTTAGTAATTTCTTAATTTATTTTGAATTTTTTTTTTCATAAATTTTTTACAAAATATTTAAAATGAAGTTTATAAAGCTATTTTCAAAGAAAAAAGATAAACCTATTAATAATGATATTATTAAAAAACAAATAATTAAACTAGATAGACGTATACAAGAATTAGAATTAATTATTGATGGATTAATGGATATTTTAAGTGATATGAAGAAGCCTAAATAAATATATAATATATTTTTTTATAATATATTATATATATTTACAAGTCTAACTCTATCAAAATAGATATGTAAGCGTGTGTTACATCTCGGTTATCTGTTCTCGAAATAAAGTTTATTATGTCACATTGTTTTACCTCCAACGCTCTAGGAAAAACTGTACAGCTACAAGTTTCGTCCGCTTTTTTAATAATAGAGTAATCAACCTGTTCATTTCCGTTTACCGTTATATTAACTTTTACCTCTTCTGGTACATTACGGTCCCTTTTAACGATTGTTAAACTTCCTCTTATAATTCTACCTGATGCATTCATGCAGTAACCCCCTAAACCGTGTCTTTTACCCGAATTACCATTACCGAATGAAAACTCGTAATTATCGTTTGAAATTGGTCCCTGTTCTTCGGCCCACACGGTTATAATAGGTTTTGGTTTATATGCACTGAAGAAACGCTCCATATATTCTCTAGTGACAGCATCTTTTTGACGTCTTGGGTCCGCTATATTATATATTCTTAAATTATTCATATCAATATTTTGGTTTACTGATAGTTCTCCATCCGCTTTAATTGAGAAAGATTTATACATAGCACCTTGTCCACCTCTAATATTTTTAACGAGGTCATCAACATAACCTTTAGTGGTAACCGCATCTTGGGATATGGGGCTTGATAATCCAGTAATCTGGTTACCATTCATATCTATTCCACCAACCATTAAAAAAGAACCGTCTTGTTTTTTTGTTAAAGCTTTTTCACCCGCGGTAGCCGCCTCAATGGTGGTATCCACGTAAAACTTATTAGAGGCTTGGTCGTGTCTCGTGGGGGTTCCGAGATTGTTAATTACTCGTCCTCCCATTGAAATTGCATCATCTGCCTCATACCACCTTCCGTCTTTATAAACGAAGGCTCTATCAACATTATCCACATAATTTTTAGTAGCAGCTTCATCCGGTTCTTTTGGGTCCTTAACATTTCTTATTGGATTAAAACCCATATTTAAATATCCAGTAACGTGGTATCCTCCGTTTTCATCCAACAACCCTGAGTTGGCGTCAACATAAGCCTTAGTTGCAACATCATGAGAATTTACTGGATTACTAACCCTCGTTAATGTATTGCCATTCATGTTTATAGACCCACTAACAACAGTTGTTCCATCTTTACGTAAAAAATTATTATTCACGTAAGCGAGTGACACACCATCACCGCTTGTTTCACCATCATCTTTCATTCTTCCGAATTTGTCAACAGGCATTTTTTTATATAGTACTAAAAAAGTTTATTTAAAACATTTTGAAACTGGTTACCTCTAGATAACTCTTTTAGAATGTACAAACATAAATGGCCGCAAAATACTTGTCCAGCTTGTTGTAATTGGTCAGTATTGTACTGTATTGGGCTTTTTAAATAATCTTGAATTTCAATAGGTGGTTGTATACCATAACTATCAAAATAAATTTTAGTTTTACCATTTTTATACCAAGCGACCCAATGTGTACCAGGCCCATCACTTTTATCAAAGTTTACTATACCACATTCTTTTTTACTCGGTTTTCTCGGTAGTGAGTCTAGTAAAAAAACTCCTCTAAAATAAGGAATCTTTAATCTTTTTACGGCACCCTCTAATTCGAAATTGTTCAACGGTTTATTCGGTAAAATTACATTTTCAATCGAAATATTTGTCATTTTTTTTATAGTTAGATATTTCTAATATCTTTATTGTCAACCCATGAATTAAATTCATCAGGATAACCTTTCCACTTTACAAGAGATTTCTTTTTTCCTTTTTTAATAACCTTTTCTATCCTATACAGCTCTTGACTGGTTTTCTGCAGTTCAGGTTCATAAAAGGTACCTTGTATTTCTTCTCCATTAAAATCTTTAATTTTATATGTTATAGGTGATGTAAGTTTTACTTCAGAAACTGTAAAAACCTCCTCAGTCCATCTTGTTGTATAACCTTTCTCAAAAGTCTTTTTCTTTTTAGTTATCCTTACTTTGTCTCCAACGGAAAACTTAGGATTAAAGTCTTTTATTTCTAAATGGTTGGGGTAAAGATTTCTCCAAACTCTCGTTTCATTTTCTTTTTTACTAGCGTCTACCGGAGTCATCTTAATAGATGAATGCCTTGTGTTATTATATTTTTTAACCAAATCCTGTAGCACATTAATGTAAACGTTTGTAGAGTTAGCGGAAAAATACTTCCACATTTTTTCTTTCATTGTTCTAATCCATCTCTCAACCACACTTGATTTTTCCTCATTTTCAGTAGAATATAATTCAACCAAGTCTTTTACATCTTTGTTATAAAACTCTTTACCCTTATCCACCCACATTTTTTCGGGTTTTCTCTCCTTAAAAATACTTTTTAATGCTATAGCAACAGATTTCCCTGTTTTGTCTTTTAATGGCACCAGATATCCATATTTAGAAAAGATATCAATGACAGCGAGAAGGTATTTAACACCACGAGTAAACTTAGAAAATGCTTGCATGTCTACTAAATCCGCAGCCCATATCCTATCTATACCGTTTACTCTAACTCTCCTTTTCTTAAAATTTCTTTTTACAGGTTTATGTAATTCTTCCGCTAAAGTGTCGAAATTTTTTTTTTTACTCCCATTCCAAATTTCATCTTCGTTCCAATGAGTCTACTTACCAAACCTCTTTCCATTTTTTCTCTAATACTAGGATTGTAAATACCTTCTAACTCCGTTAACATATTCTTATCACACACTGCGTTTCTTGTAGCAGTATCATTGTGTTGAAGATAGCAAACATCATGATTATAAGCGGCTTTATCAACACGGTTTATTGGTTTACTCCATTCCTTTGGTGTTAAATCTGGATTAAGTCTTTTATTTAGTTTGGTACCTGGTCCTGTAAAGTTGTGCCCTGGTAGATGCATTTCAACAGGTAAATTATTTATAAATTTATTTAAGATGCTACCCCCATTTTGTAGTTTTTTTTTCCTCCTTTTATAAATTGTGATTTAGTTATTCCACAAATAACACATTTCCCCTGCATCATATTTCTTCCATTTTTAGAAACAGAATATTTTATATTATTCGTATCAGTATGTTTTTTACATTTAACGCAATACATTTTATTTTATATATAAAAAATAAAAATATTTAAATAAAAATGGATATTATAAACTTATCATACCAAAAAGTATTAGGGGTTTAATTATAGGAAAATCAGGATGTGGTAAAACTACTTTATTGTTAAACCTTTTACTCAGACCAGATTGGCTTGACTACAACGATTTAAGTGTTTTTGGAAAAAGCCTTTTTCAACCAGAATACCGAATACTAAAAAAGGCTTTTGAAGAAAAACTACCAAAAGAATGTATCTTAAGATTGTTTAACATGCGTGATGACATACAAGAAACAAACATTCCACCAACAGCTTTAGTTGAAGAATGGGTTAAAACAATTAAAAACAAATCGGATATAAATTGCAACTTCTTTGAAAATGCTAGTGATGTACCTGACCCGAGAGAGTTAAACTCAGGAAATAAAAATTTAATGATTTTCGATGATTTACTTTTAGAAAAGCAAAATAAATGTGAGTGTTACTACATTCGAGGAAGGCATAGTAATGTTGACTGCTTTTACCTCGCACAAAATTATTTTAAACTACCTAGACAAACTATTAGAGAAAACGCTAATTTTATTTGTCTTTTCCGACAAGACCTAACAAACCTTAATCATATTCATAGCGACCACGTAGGTGATGATATGCTTAAGGATGAGTTTAGAAAGTTTTGTAAAGAGGCATGGGAAAGACCACATGGTTTTGCTATCATTGACTTAACCAGTAAAAAACATGATGGAAAGTATAGAAACGGTTTTGATAATTTTTACATACCTAAATCAGTATAAAAAATATTTAAATATTATAAAATGGAAAAACTTTTAGAACAAATTGTAAAAAATACGAGCAACAAAACATCATTTCAAATCATAGTAAGCGACAACAAAACACGTTTTAGAACAAGGTTTAATCCTCCAATTCAACTGGAAAAGGATAAAGTATATGAAATAGCTCTGGTAAACCTTGAAACTTACTACTCTTTTCCAAACATTGATGGAACGAACAACACATTCGTTTATTCTCCAGACAATGGTACCTCATGGATTAAAATAAAAATACCTGAAGGAAGTTATGACCTCGTTGACATTAATGATACGATTCTTCAGGAAATGAGAAAAAATGGTCATAACGATAGAGTTAATGAAGAGTATCCTATTAACTTTTCTGCAAACACTAATACCCTAAAGTCTGTTCTTACTATTGGCGATGGTTATCAAGTAGATTTTAATCAACCAGGTTCCATCGCTAAAGTATTAGGATTTACTCGAGCTAAATATACGCAAGGATTTCATGAGTCAGAGAATGTAGTGAACATTCTTAGCATAAATAGTTTGCTCGTTAACATAGATATTATTTCAGGAAGTTACGTTAATGGTTCAACAAAAAATACTATTTACTCTTTTTTCCCAGATGTTGCACCTGGATATAAGATAATTGAGTCACCAGTTAATTTAGTATACTTACCAATAACGTTAGATGAAATACATAACCTAAATGTAAATATTACGGACCAAGATGGTAATTTACTAAATCTTAGAGGTGAAAATTTAACGATTAGGTTTCATATTAGAGAAGCGAGATGAGCTAAATAAAAAAATATTTGTATATAAAATGACAAGTTACACTAATGTTAAAGTAAATATATCTGAAGGACAAAAAGAAAAACTTCAACATGCTGTTAAAGCTGGTTGCCCAGTAAGTATTCGTTTAGGTCATGAAGATTTACATGGTAATGATGTTTTAGCAATTACCAATTCACAAGCAAAGAAAATGGCTAAAGCCTATGAGGAGGGTAAAGGTATAACTATTAGAATGACTGCAAAACAACTTAAATATAACATGAAGATAGAGGGAGGTTTCCTCGGAATGTTAGCTGGGTTAGCTGCTAGAGCTTTGCCGATGCTTGCAAAAACCGTTTTACCAGCTTTAGGTGTTGGTGCTCTTTCTGGATTAGCTCAAACAGGTGTTCAAAAAGCTATGGGGTCAGGTCTTTACCTTAAAAAAGGAGGATGTGTTTGTCAAGTTGAAACTGATGGAAGTGGATTATACTTAAAACCATACAAAGGTAAAGGATTAGAGTCTGTTGGTGATGGGTTGTATTTAAAGCAAGGAGGAAAAATGTATGATGGAAAAGGACTTTTACTTGGACCTAATAGTCCATTTGCTAATATCCCTATCCTAGGAGCTATATTATAAATATTATTTACAATAAATAAAAAATGGATATACATAAATTTGGTATAAAACCTAATATTACTACCCAACATAAAACTATATTTTGGAAACCTCATTTAAATAGAGTAAGATATCCTCCCTTAAAGCAAGATTCTCTAAAATGGAAAATATACTCACAAGTAACTATCAAGATTCCTCCTAATGATAGTATGAGACTTTCGCTAGGATTTGGTTATATAACTACACGAGGAGTTATAGTGATATCTATTAGTAATAAATGGAAAGATAGTTTAACCATTTTTAATAATACACATCTTGATAATGACGTTAATGATATCTTAGTCTACATTTATAATTTCTCACAAAAACCAACCGAAATACCTGAGGGAGAGTTATTCTGCTATCTAAAATATTTGCCATAAAAAAATTATTATATTAATAAAATGATAGATACAAATCAGGAACACCCTAATAAATTATATCCTCCACTACCCAAAGAACGAAGTACCCCCAACGCTCCACCTATTACAACGGAAGCAATTGAAATGATAGCAATGGATAATGGTCATTCTTATAGGCTTCAAAAAATATCAGAAGTACAAAATTTTCTCAAGAAGGAAATAAATGAAAGGGAAAGATTGAATAAAAAATATGCTAGAATGGCTAAAGTAGTTGATAATGTTGAAGGAGGATTGGTTATTGTTTCATTAGCATTGGGAGGAGCAGGTGTTATTTTGCTTTCAACTGTTGCAGCGGCACCCGTTGCTGTAGGTTTGGAAGCTGCTGCTGGTGTAATCGGTCTTTCTTCATTGGTTAGTAAAATATTTGTTAGAAAAACTACTAATAAAGCTGAAAAACATTTGAAAATTCAAACTCTTGCTGCTGCTAAGCTTAATACTATTGATAATCATGTATCAAAGGCTTTGATGGATAATCATGTATCTGATGATGAATTTAAGTTGATAATGGATGAAATGAATAAATATGAAGACATGAAGAGTGAAATAAGAACTAAGTTTAAGAAGAAGGTAACACTTGAAGAAAAGGAAAGTTTGATTGAGAAAGGGAGGCAAGAAGCTCATGAGTCCTTTCGGAGGCTCATTGAAAAGAAAGATGGTGGAGAACTTTCGTATTAAGTTTCCTAAATTAAAATTTAGGTGTAAGTGTATGTGTGAAATTGATAATTCCTCAGACATATAAAATATATAAAAGCATTATATATGCTCTTATATATTAAAATCTATGATAAAATCTATGATGAAATCTACGTTAAAAAAATATGTTGCTAATTAAAAATGTCATTTCTAAAAATAACTGACCCTGCAAAAAGAGACTTAATTGTAAAAGAGTATCTCGAAAGGAGAAAGAGGATTCGGGATAATCTACTAGCAGAGAGAACAGGAGAACAACAACTTCAAACCGATTTATCAAAGTTTTTTAAACCTATAACGGAAACGCAAAAAGCTACAACAAAGGAGATTACAGAGGGACTTAAACCTATTAAAGAAGGTGTAGAAAAATTACCACAAGCTATTACTTTTCCAGCATTTCCATCTATCACAGCTTATGAAAAATCAGAAGAAATGACAGATGAAGAATTTGATGAGTTAATACGACTTCTTGAAGAATCAGAACGAGAGGAAGAAATCATTCCATCTTTTATTGGACCACTCGCGGAAAAGTACCTAAGAAAGTTTGCTACTAAGTCTGAAGCTGATAGAACGTATGGGTTATATGATAAAAGTAATATATTTTATATTGGCAACAAACCAGTTAGAATTTCAGATGATAATATTATAGTTGGTGATAAGTTTTATGATGGTACCCCTGGTTTATGGGAATTAATCGTGTCTAAAATACCAGACGAAAGTATTTATAATGATGAGGATTTTAAAGATTACAAAGAGATAATGATAAACAGCAATACCCTCTATAAAAATAATAACCCATCATCTAAATATCCAAAAAGTAGTAAATCATATAAATGGAAAAACATTCTTTCCAACTTTTGGAATGATATGAGATTATCCGGAAAAGGAATTGTTATCCCATCTGACCCTAACGCATTAATAGAAAGACTAGACCTGTTGATGGCAAGTAAAGAAGCAGGTAATACAGGTGTAAGAAATGAGGTAGTAAGCATTTGTGATGAATTAAAAAGACAAGGTGTTTTAAATTCACACGCTTATAAAAATTTAATGTCTATACTATAAAAAATGATAATCACCAAGAAACACGGATTTAAAAAAAGGTATTCATACGGTGGTTCCGGAATCTTTGATAGTATTGCTAACTTTTTAGCGAGGCTTTTTACTAGTAGTGCAGCTAAACAAATTGCGTCTTCTGCTCTTGATGTAGGAAAGAGTGTAGCTAAGGAAGGGGCAAAGAAAGCTTTAGAGGTTGCAAAAAGTGCAGCTGTAGAAGCGGGAAAAAAATTAGTTACGAAAGCTTTAACACCAAAATCGAAGCAAATTTTACAAAAATATAATACAACACCAAAACCTAATGATACTCCTAAAACACAAAACATTAGCACATTAATAGATGGAAGTGCCATTGCTATCCAAGACTTAGTTAAAAGATTAAACAGTGGAGCGGGTATTAAAACAGTATGAATAAGTTAAGAAAATTATATTCATTATATAAAAAAAGAATGTCTATATTAAATTTTAATCGTGTAGATTATAAAAAATACAATACTGCTACTATTGAAATAGTAGGCGCTTCTTTAAACATAGAAGATTGTGAAATCCTCGAAATTAATAAAACGAAATATGATTATAAAAAAGCTGTTGTGAAGTTATCTCCTGAAAAGGTAATCAAGATGAAAGAGATTGAGGAAAAGGTGAATGAATTTTTACAAAAGTGTGGTATACCTAAAATAACACTTGTATACGGGAATAGAGTTTATCCTAAAACTAATCTGGATACCGCAAAAAGCATTAAACTTCGAGGTGTGTTTGTTAATGATAATAATAAGTCTTTTCCCCAGCTTTGGTTTGAAATTTAAGTAACACAATTATAATTTTTATCTCATTTAAAAATTATAATCACTATTATAAAATGGATATTTTAAAAATAACTGAACCAATTTTAAAAGATGATAGTATTGTTGAGTATGAACACCATGAGTATGAACCAATCACTGGTACCAATCTCAACAGCTCAGGAGTAGACATTAGGATTAACATTGAGACTCAAGATATTTTTACTCATCCTAGTGAAAGTTATTTACTTATTGTAGGTGAATTAGTAAGAAGTGATAATGGAGCAGTTTATGATGCTAACACTAATATTTCTTTAACAAACAATGGTCTCATGTATCTTTTTAAAAATATTAAGTATCAACTTTCGGGTATGGAGATTGAATCTGTATTGAATCCTGGTCAGGCTACTACAATGCTTGGTTTGTTAAAATATCCGGATGATTTCTCTAAATCACAAGGGTTAAATCAATTGTGGTATAAAGATACAGCAGCTAACGCGGGTGCCGGAAACACTGGTTTTATTGTAAGAAGAAATTATATTATTAATGACCCTCTTCCAAGAGGTACCTTTAGCTTCAGAGTTCCATTAAAACATATATTTGGTTTTTGTGATGATTATGATAAGATATTGTATGGAATGAAGCAAACTCTCACACTAACGAGAAATGATGATAATGATGCGGTCTTTCGAGATGGTGCTGCTCCTGCTGATGGTAGAATTAATTTACTTAGAGTATCTTGGTTTATACCTCATGTGTTACCCGCAGATGAAGAGAAAATGCAACTTTATAAAATTATTGAGAAAAAAGAAAAAATACCGGTTGGATATAGAATGAGGCAGTGCGACTCTATTGCGGTTCCCGAGTCAACATCATTTACCTGGAGACTTGCTGTCAAATCATCACCTGAAGTGCCACGTTTTATCATTGTTGGTTTTCAAACTGGTAAAAGCGGTGACCAACAACAAAATCCAGCCATATTTGACCATAGAAACGTTAAAAACATTTATGTTACGTTAAATTCTACTAGATATCCCGCTGTTGATTATAATCTCAGTTTTACCGCAAACCAATTTAGTAGAGTGTATGGGGACGCTTCTCTATTTAGGTCTAAGTTTTATAACATGAATGAAATGGTGTCAAACCCTAACATTACTCCCTCAGATTATAAAACCCTTTATCCTTTGTTTTTGTTTGATGTTTCCAAACAGAGTGAGAGATTGAAATACTCTGTCACTGATATCCAAATCAAAGCAAATTTTACTGAAAATGTGCTTGCAAATACAGAGGCATATGCTGTTATTATTAGTGATAGGTTAATTAACTTCCAGTCTGATGGAAATAAAATAAGTGTAGTGTATTAAGATTTTTTCTTTTCTATATAAAAATGATAAAGGTTACAGATTTAAAAAAAATTCTTAAAGAAAATAATATAAATTTCTACTCATACTGGGATAAAAAACGTTTAGTTGAGTTGGTGAAAGAACATGGATTGTTTCCGAGTGAATCACCTAAAAAAGAAAAAAGCAAAGACCCTAAGTTTGATAGATTACGTACTATTATGAAAAATCCTAAGAAAGTTAGTTTAGAGGATGTTGAAACTGGAGAAATAAAAACCTTTCCATCAATTTATAAGGCAGGTCAATTTATAGACCGCAGTCCACAAACGATTGAGAATTGGAATGGAAGGGTTTGGAAAGATAAATATAGGATTAACATCTATTAATTTTCCAAAGTTGCCATTGCCATTTTCTTATTGTTTTTTTATTTAAATCTGGTTTGATACCACTACGAACAAGTCTTTCAACTATCTCATATTTAGGTATATTTTTTACACTTCTTTCACCATATATTCTGGTTACCTTGGTTTCACACAATTTTACTAATTCAGCTTTAGTATATCTTTTCATAAATTCTATTTTATCATTCATTTTATATATATATTAATAAGATTAATATATATATAATTCCAATAAAAATTTTTTGATGATAGGTTAAGGAAATTATATTTACTTTATAAAATGAGTTGGTTTAACAGAATTTCTAATATAGCTAGAAGAGCTGCATCAAATGTTGGGAGGGCCGTAACGAATGTTATACCTAAATCAATCCAACGTAGAATCAATAATTTTACTAATTGGTTAACTGGTAATGTTGAAGAAAACCAATTACCACAAGTTTTTAATGAAATTGTTCAGAATGTTAGAGAGAATTATCCACCAAGACAACCGTTTGAGGTTAGAGCTTCTCAATCCGCATTTAGAGAGTATGCTAGTCAATATGTTATAGAGGGTAGAGAAAATTATAACCCGCAAAGATTTTTCACAGAAACGTGGATGTCTCTTATAAATACTCTTCGAAATAATTTACAAACAAAGGTAAAACTTGTACTTAGGTGTAAATTAAGGTTAATGACAGATATTGACCAAGACCCCGTGGAACGTGCTTTTCATAGTAGTCAACATTTAAATTTAAACAGGGGAGAAATAGAGGATTTATTGAATACAATGATAGATGAAGTTTTAGAAAATTTAGCTAAGTTCCAAAGAGAAGGTAGTGGTTGGACTTTTGAAAGTATAGTGTGGTTAGAACTACATACAGCTACTTATGTTCCTTTAAGAGCTAATGGTTGGCTACCTTTACCAAAATGGATTGCTAACAAAAAAGCAGTTATCAATATGAAAAATAAAGATGATAAATGCTTTTTATGGTGTGTTTCAAGAGGTTTAAATCCTGTAGACAATCATCCAGAAATAGTTGACAAGGCTTTGCAAAAGAAGGGAAGTAGTTTAAATATGGATGGAATAGAGAGTCCTGTTTCGTTTAAGGGTATCGATAAGTTTGAAAAACAAAATCCTAAAATTAGTGTAAACGTATATGGGTACCAGCAAATGAAGGAATATATTTATCCGCTTAGGCTTACAAAATGTGAAAAAAGTGAACATGTTAACCTTCTTTTTATTAAAAATGAGGAAAACATGCACTACGCTCTCATAAAAAACTTAATTAAATTAGAAGTCAAATAACTAATAGTCGTAACTCTAAAAATATGGAAATTTGTAAACGTTGTTTAAATCATTTTGGTAGTAAAGAACTTTTGGAAAAACATAAAAAATACTGTAACGAACACGAACCTATTACTTTAGAAATGCCAAAACCAGGTACCATGTTAGCTTTTGAAAACCATTCTAGAAAACTTGAGGTTCCCTTTGTTGTATACGCTGATTTTGAAAGTGTTTTGGAACCAATACACACATGCCAACCAAACCCAGAAAAAAGTTATACTATACAACGTCAAAAGCATGTACCTTGTAGTTTTTACTATATTATAAAATGTTTTGACGATGCTGTGTGTGCTCCTATAAAAAGAAGTTATGTTGGAGAAAATGCTGAGGAAGTTTTTATAAAATGTTTAGAAGATGATATACGAGAAATTCATCAACGGTATCACCAAAACCTAAAACCTATTGAAATTATGAGAGAGGAAGAAATAAAACATAAACAACAAACACATTGCTGGATTTGTGGTGGAAAGTTTAACCATGCTAATTAGAGAGTAAGAGACCATTGCCATTTTACGGGTAAATATAGAGGTGCCGCACACAATGAATGCAATCTAAATGCTAAAAATCCTAACTTCACACCTGTATACCTTCATAATCTTAGTGGATATGACGCTCATCTTTTTATTAAATGTCTTGGCAAATCTGAAGGGAAGATTGATTGTATTCCAAATAATGAAGAGAAATATATTAGTTTTAGTAAAGATATTTGGGTTGGAAAATATATAAAACATAAAATTAGATTTCTTGATAGCTTTAAGTTTATGAGTTCTAGTTTAGATAAGCTTTCGAGTAACTTAGAAGAAAGTCAATTAAAAATTTTATCGAGATATTTTACTAAGAATCTCCTACCATTGGTTAGGAGAAAAGGAGTCTTTCCTTATGAGTACCTAGATTCATTTGATAAACTTAAAGAAGAGAAATTACCACCTAAAGAAGCATTTTACTCTAGTTTAAACAAAGAAGGAATTAGTGATGAAGATTATGCTCATGCGCAAAAGGTTTGGAAAGCTTTTAATATGAAAACGTTGAAGGATTACTTAGAACTTTACAATAAAATAGATGTATTGCTTTTAGCGGATGTTTTTGAGAACTTTAGAGATGTTTGTCGTGAAAACTATAATTTAGACCCTAGTTGGTATTATACAGCTCCTGGTTTAGCTTGGGATGCAGCATTAAAAATAACGAAAGTAAACCTAGAGCTTTTATCTAATCCTGATATGCTTTTAATGGTTGAAAAGGGTATCAGAGGTGGTGTTAGTATGTGTAGTAAAAGATATGCAAAAGCAAATAATGAGGATATGGGTGAATTATATGACTCTAGTAAACCATCAAAATATTTATTATATATAGATGCAAACAGTCTTTATCCTTGGGCAATGAGTCACCCTCTTCCTACACATGGTTTTAAATGGATGACAAATAAAGAATTAGAAATTTGGCAAAAAATACCGTGTATATTAGAGGTAGATTTAGAATATCCTAAAGAATTACACGATTTACACAATTACTTTCCTTTAGCGCCTGAACGTTTAAAAATAGAAAAAGTAGAAAAACTTATTCCAAACTTAAATAATAAAAAAAATTACATTATTCACCATGAAACTTTAAAAACATGCGCTGATTTAGGTTTAAAAATTACTAAAATACATCGAGGAATTAAGTTTGAGGAAAGCCCATGGCTTAAATCATATATTGATACAAACATTGAACTAAGAAAAGCGGCTAAAAATAATTTCGAAAAAGATTTTTTTAAATTAATGAATAATTCAGTTTTTGGTAAAACTATGGAAAACCTGAGAAACAGAGTAACGATAGAACTGGTTTCTAGTGAAGAGCGTTATAAAAAATTAGTAGCAAAACCAAACTATAACCACACAACAATATTCGATGAAAACCTAACAGCGGTACACATGAAAAACACTAAGTTAAAATATAATAAACCTATTTACTCAGGATTAAGCATTTTAGACATCAGTAAAACACATATGCAAAAAACTTATTATAATTACTTTAAAGCTAAGTATGGTGAAAAGGTTAGAATGTGTTATACTGATACAGATAGTTTCATCCTTGAGATAGAAACTGAAAATTTATATAAGGATATGGAGAAAGATGTGGTTGAAATGTTTGATACAAGCAATTATTCTAAAGACCATTTCTTAAAAAATGATTGTAATGCTAGAGTAGTTGGAATGTTTAAAGATGAGTTAGGTGGTAAAATTATGACTGAGTTTGTTGGTCTAGGAGCAAAAATGTATGCTTATAAAACCTTAGATGGTAAGGAAGATAAAAGATGTAAAGGTGTTAAAAAAGCGGTTATCGAGAAAGAAATAAACTTTAATAATTATAAAGAGTGTTTACTTACAGAAAAGGACCAGTATAGAAAGATGACTGTTTTAAGAAGTAAGGGTCATAATATGTATACTGAAGAGTTAAACAAAAAAGCGTTAGGGTCGAGTGATGATAAAAGGTTTGTTTTGGAAGACAAGATTGATACTTTAGCTTGGGGGCATCATAAAATATAATTTAATTTCATAGATTAAATTATATTTATAAAAAACCTTCCTCAATCTTGTTTAATACTTGCTTTTTTATAATATTTGATGATTTTATAGGTTTTTTTCTCATTTTTTTAAAATCTGCTGATGAAAATCTATTATAATCACTAAAATCATCAAAAATATACATTACAATTTTGTATATCAATTGGTTTCTAGTTAATTTTTTATCTAATTTAATTCCTAAATTGGTTTTACATATATATAATATTTCTTTTTTTGAATTGTTTCTATAACTATAAATATCATCCCAAAATTTAATCTTATAACTATTATTTAGTCTAAACATAGGAGTAGTATAGGACGCGAGCATGGTGCACTACCCCGGCCTGGGTAGTGCACCATGCTCGCGTCCCTGAGTGCCCTACATCACCGTCCCTGACAAAAATTTGTCCCTAGTTGCCGTCCCAAAAGATTTTTTTTTTATTTTGTCCCTAGGCTCTCGTCCCTGAGTGGAATTTTTCTGCAGTTAAAGCAGCAGATGTCGGCCAAAAATGATACATCTTCGAGTGCTCTATAGTGATCTGCCAGGTCTGGTCATTGAGTTGGACTTAGTTTTTTCTACTTATATGCTATTAGGATTGCTTTATTGTTTTACTTCTATCCATTACTTGGCCTTTAAGTGGTTTCTCTTTCTAAATGTCTGAACATTGAGTTGAACTTAGACTTTTTTTACCCTACGAATGATTTTCTTTTCTAAAAGCCTGAGCACTGAGTTGGACTTAGTTTTTTTACCCTATGAATGATTTTTTCTCTTTCTAAATGTCTGGACATTGAGTTTGACTTAGTTTTTTCACCCTATGAATGATTTTCTCTCTTTCTAAATGCCTGGACATTGAGTTGGACTTAGTTTTTACCCTATGAATGATTTTCTCTCTTTCTAAAAGCCTGACCATTGAGTTGGACTTAGACTTTTTTCTTTCTAAATGCTTGATCACTGAGTTGGACTTAGACTTTTTTCTTCACCTATGAATGAATTTTCTTTTCTAAATGTCAGAACATTGAGTTGAACTTAGTCTTTTTTCTGCATCTATGAATGATTCTTACTCTTTGGAGTGTAACTCTTGGGAGTGTAACTCTTCTAAAAGAAAGAAGTTTGACAATTTGAAGAAAGATAGAACTTTCGTGGTAATGGTTAGTCCTGAAAAGGACTGTTGAGTTAGCTCTGAAAAGAGCTGTGACAATTTGAAGAAATGACAACTTGAAGATAGAACTTTCGTCTGGCAGGTTGAAGATAGAACTTTCGTCTGACATCTTGAAGATAGATCTTTCGTGGTAGATGGTTAGTCCTGAAAAGGACTGTTGGGTTAGCTCTGAAAAGAGCTGTGACAATTTGAAGAAATGACAACTTGAAGATAGAACTTTCGTCTAACAGCTTGAAGGTAGAACTTTCGTCTGACATCTTGAAGATAGATCTTTCGTGGTAATGGTTAGTCCTGAAAAGGACTGTTGGATTAGCTCTGAAAAGAGCTGTGACAATTTGAAGAAATGACAACTTGAAGATAGAACTTTCGTCTAACAGCTTGAAGGTAGAACTTTCGTCTGACAATTTGAAGAAATGACAATTTGAAGAAAAGATAGAACTTACGTCTGACAATTTGAAGAAAGGTAGATCTTCCGTGGTAGATGGTTAGCCCTGAAAAGGGCTGTTGGGGTGTCCCTAAAAGGGACCTGGTTTTGGAGGTTGTGTTTTTAAGCACAACCTCCAACCTTCCTGCAGGCTGGGCAGCTACTCGCTGCCCGCCTCTTTAGCCTTTTCAGCTCCTGAACGTCTAGCTTGAAGTTCAGTGAGAACGGTGGCTTGTTGTCACTGCCCCAATCTTCAGTAGAAGGCACGATGATCTCCTTCTTTTTTCCTTCCATCTTCTTTTCTTTTGATGATAGCTGGGCAAGCCCGCTGAAAACTCATGTCTCGAAGTGCGCATTCCATTATGCCTACAAGTCGGAGAGATGAATGATGTGCGGGAAAATAACGCTGGGTTTTATAGCTTTACAGGAGGATTGAACTAGATGACCCATGACGTCATTTTCTCCTGTGTTTTTTTCCCGCGTTGGCGTTTCATGGTGTTTTGGCTCCAAATTAATGTTATCCAATCAGAATCATCGTTGTTTTTCTAATACTAAATGTTTTATTGTTGGCCAATCCGTGGGTTTGTTACATTTTCTTGTTCGGGTTAGAAAAAACTAGAGTTTAACTAACCTATGACTTTTTTGATTATGAGTCTTCTGACAAAATGAAAAGAAAGATGTTTATTTAAGATAGCTAGCCCTGAAAAGAGTTGGTTTTTTTACAGAATGCACTTTTTTATCCCCCTCTCTTTCTTTTGATTGATTCCATTTTATCTAGCATTTGCATCAGATGTTCAATTTCATGTCTGATATATCTGAAACGTTCTCTTTCTTCTAACCAGAAGAGCAATAAGAGAAAAAAATGTTAATCCAAACATTGTGCGATACTGGCTCAGGTTTTACAAAAAGTTAATGGTGAATGAGAAAAATAATCAAGAGTTTAGTGTTTTATATGTGTAATGGATCACTTTTTAGTTTTTTCATCCTATGAATGATTTTTTCTCTCTAAAATGGAATTTGTCCCTATATCGCTGAGTTGAACTTAGATTTTTTTGCACTATAAATGATTTCTAATTGTCTGAGCACTGAGTTGAACTTAGACTTTTTTACCCTATAAATGATTTCTAATTGTCTGAGCACTGAGTTGAACTTAGTCTTTTTTTACATCTATGAATGATTTTTTTTCTTTCTAATTGTCTGACCATTGAGTTGGACTTAGTCTTTTTTACATCTATGAATGATTTTTTTCTCTCTAAAAGACTGAGCACTGGGTTGGACTTAGCTTTTTTATTCTATGAATGAATTTTCTTTTCTAATTGTCTGGACATTGAGTTGGGCTTAGTCTTTTTTCTGCATCTATGAATGATTTTTTACTCTTTGGAGTGTAACTCTCTGGAGTGTGAGTCTTTGGAGTGTAACTCTTCTAAAAGAAAGAAGTTTGACAATTTGAAGAAATGACAATTTGAAGAAAGATAGAACTTTCGTGGTAGATGGTTAGCCCTGAAAAGGGCTGTTTTGAGAAGGGCTGATTTTTTTGAAAATGTTTATTCAGTATCAGCATCAGTCGATTCGCTGTCTGACTCACTCCTTTCAGTGGCGATTTGCGCGCGGAAAAGACGGTCTACCTCCTCTGTTTTTTAAAATAACATACTGAAAATACATCTCAAGCATGCCCTCAATAATGAGTTCCTTCATCCGAAGGTTATAACAGAACACCCTGTTATTAGCAAGCTCAGCCCTCTCGTATCGTCTTCTCACTCCAGCTAAGCGTTGTTTAAGTAAGACGATTTGCCTCCTTGCTCTTATTAACTTTCGCTCAGTATCCATCCAAGTGACGAGTGGTGATTGTCTTGAAGCCATTGTGAAAAAATGAAATGTATGGAAAATAAATCGCCGAGATTTATAGCTTTTCAGACGGATTGAACTAGTTGACCCATGACGTCATTTTCTCCTATGTTTTTTCCCGCGTCGGCGTTTCATGCTGTTTTGGCTCCAAATTAATGTTATCCAATCAGATTCACCGTTGTTTTTTTCTAATACTAAATGTTTTATTGTTGACCAACCCGTGGGTTTGTTACATTTTCTTGTTCGGAGGATTTTATTGTTGCCCAATCCATGGGTTTGTTACATTTTCTTGTTCGGGTTAGAAAAAACTAGAGTTTGGCTAATCTATGACTTTTTTTGATTGTGAATCTTTTGAGTTTTTTTTGACAATTTTGAGTTTTTTGACAATTTGAAGAAAGATAGAACTTTCGTGGTAGATGGGTAGCCCTGAAAAGGGCTGTTTTGTTTTTTTGGAGGCTGTGCTTTTTCAGTTCTAATGGCAGCACCCGAAATTCGCTTGGCAAATGGGGCATGCTGTAATCTTCCTCCCGAACTCGATATCAACCAAAATGATATCCGGTGTTGTCTTTAATAATAGCTGAACTAATCTTTCGCCGAGATCTTTGTATGGCTGTGTTATACGTCGCAGTTGGTTTTGTTCCTCCTCTCCTACGAGACGAGTGGTTAGTTGCAATAACTGTTGCCCTGCATTTAGATACTCTTGGAGAGCCTCACGTAGTTGATGATTTAGTTCTTCCATATTGATAATGTTTCCGAATATTGACACTGCTTTCGAAGTGATCGTTAGCTGAGAGTCAAAGAAATGGTGAATGTGTGAAAAATAACGCGGGGTTTTATGCGTTTAAGGAGGATTGAAATTTTTTAAAGAGCTCGGACCTGGCAGAAAGCACATACATTTTTTCCATGTTACGTTTCATGCTAATATAGCAAAAAAGTTATGAGACGTTGTATGGAAAAAATGTAGACAGAACAAGTCTTTTTTTGGGGAAAAAAACAGAATGAAGAACTCTATTGTTTTTGAACTTTTATTTATTGAACTTTTATTTACTGAACAGAACTAAACATTGAAACATTTTTTTTGCAATGCATCATAAAAAAATTTCTTGACAATGAAAAAAAATTTCTTGACAATGAAAAAAATCACAAGCAAACATTTTTTTGCAATGCATCATAAAAAATTTCTTGACAATGAAAAAAACATTTTCTTAACAATGAAAAAAACACACTGAATTATTTTTTCGCAATGAATTATTTACAATGAATTAATCGCAAAAAAACAGTATATAACAAATTTTTATAATGCAAATTCGCAAATACCACGAGTTTCACGTTTGTTTTCATATTCCGTAATGTCTTTATGCAATTGCTCATACCCAAAAAACATTGTATACTCACTGTCCATATCGTCGAAATCTCGTAGTCCTATGAATGGAGCAACATGTCTATAAGCGTCTTTTGTTGAAAGAGTTGAATTCACTACTTCTTCTGTAACATCTCTATCAAATAGAATATACCCTGACATGGTTTCCACTGTTTCTCCGTAGGAATCATGAACAGATCCTTTTTTTGTAGCGTAAGTAAAAGTCAAATAGAACTGATTTCATTTTCACAACGTTAAGAAAACTTTCTTCTGTTGTTCCTATGATAAAAAATGTCCATCGGCTTGTGGATCGAAACAGTTTACTAATAACATTGTCTTTCATACAGCTATCTGCTAAATAAGTCTTGAGAACGAGATCCAGCCCCGAATCGTCCACCATCATCGCAATAAAGTTGAATATAGCATACACTTTGTAGGACTTTTCTCCTTTTGCAACCCATTTAAACATTTTTTTGATCCAAATTTTCACACAGAAAAAATTTAATGTTAAGCTGTGTTTGTTCATCAATCGTATGCTGTCGAACAAATTCTCCATAAATTTTTTCACGTAGTTCTATTGGTAGCGGCAACATGATTGTTATTTTTTGAACAGTTGCTAATATTTTTTCCCCGACTTACTTTGAGTGATTGGTACACAACAATGTGATATGAAATTATTTTCTCAAGCTTTTATAACCATAGGGTACAGTATCAGTACCATTTACAATAACTCTCTTGGTGTATACAGAACGAAACGTTTTTGTTTGTGGCTCACTGGTAGCCGTTCTATCTCTGTGTCTTTTAATTTTACAATCATACTGAATTTTGATTTCTACTGTACGATCCAAAGCACATTTCGAATATGTATCGAAATTTACCACCTGTTTTGTATTGTAATCCAGAGTAATCCCCTTTACTTTACATTTGCTTATCTCTTTTCCATCTTTTGTTTTCATTTTGTAAGCATAATTCTTAGGTCCAAGTCCTCTGAATTGAGTAATTTTACAAGCAGGCTCTTCATCAGTCCATTTTCCTAACCGGCTGTTAATAATAGGGGGATTCCATAATTCGGGGTCGTGAATGTACATACAACTATCTGTATCGAAATACAGAACTCTATCTTTTAACTTTTCAAGAACACTGTACAATTCCAACCTTGCATAAGCTGTTACGTAAGAACCTACTATCACATTGGCTGTAGCATGGGTGTCAATATGTTCCAACTTCGATTCATAGTTAACCAAGATGAATGAACAGTTCTCATCAAAGATTTCTACATGCTTTACAATGAAATTGGGGTTGGTGACTAATTCAAAATATTTAGACGGATCACTGATGTATTCCGTCTGGATCATTTTTTCACGCTGAGCTAATTTTCCCCAAAGGCAGTTCAACATAATCTTAGCAAATGATCTTCTCCCAGGATTTCTTTGAATACAACTTGGATCAAGACGAACACCTTCTGCCTTCTCATATTCACAAACGAACTGATCTTTTTCTGAGTCTGATTGACAGCAATCTGGATAACCACTGGCTTCTTGCTTAATTTTCAAGAAATTGTCCACATAATGTTTAAAGAACTGATCTGACACAGAATTGAAATGCCAAATTTCATACACTTGCAACAATCGATAACCGCAGTCAAGAGCCTTGAATAATTCAAAAGTAACCCAAGTTCCGACCAAAGCCCTCTCTTCTTTACCATGTCTACAAATGTTTGAGCTTTCTTCTGCACATTTCATACAGAGGGGAAACATCATTTTGTTGTTACAGTGAACTGGAAGAACGGGGTGAAACAAATCAGTTGGAGGCAAAACTTTGCATTTGATTAATCCCTCATATTGGCGAATATTGTTCATGTCAATATTCTCAGCAGACAAAATTTCTGGCTGACCTACAGGGTAGGATTTGTGTTTACAAACATAAGGGTATAGAGAACAGATATCGATGTACTTGATTTCCTTTTTGGTTTTTTCATCAACATCATATCCAATTTTTATTGCATTACATCTTCCCCCGGACAAACCATCCCTCGGATCGATAGGGTCCCAATGTGGATATAACTTTTCAATGAGTTTTTTGTACTCTTTATCCTTCATCTTAGCATCAAATTCGTGTTCCCAAATGTACACTACATTATATCCCATGTCTTCGATATCTGCTATACGTTCAAAAGTACGTTCGTACAATTCAGACATGGGTTTTCCATTAATAGGATTGATCTGTTTTCGATCTGTATAGCATACAGGACAACCATGATAAAAATCCCCAAGAAATTCATAAACAGTGTTTGTTTGATGGTGAAAACCATCTACACTATATTTCCCGATTTGAGCTTCACCACCATTTTTTGCATGCTGAATATTAATACCTTTTTCCTGAGCAACGCTTTGAACCCATCGTATCGCTTTCATAGAAAAGCGACGTCTGGATGAGTCTTTACTTGAAATGATAGCTATTTGATTTTCTGGTAAATATTTGCTTCGCCACACCTTGTTACAGGCATCTGCGATGGTAATCGCCTCTAAAAATGGACAAATACCACCCTGTTCGATAAACAGCTTTCTGAATTCAGCACATCCTCGTCTGAGGATATCAACGTCTGACCTACAGTACATTTCCATCTCCTTCTGAAAATTGAATTCCTCACCATTTCGAACTTTGTCATTATACCAAACTATAAATTTCGACCTAGCCTCTTCAGACATTGAGTCGGGTTTGTAATAAGACATATCCAAGTAGGGTCCGATGTAACTCCAAAATTCATCTGTATTCGCCCAGTGAGGAAAGTAACCTTTTTTCATTTCTTGAAGGCCAAAGGTGGATGGAAATTTTGCCAAACCAAAACTCATGAAATTGAAAGAATCGATCAGACGTACACCGTTCAGTTCTAACTTCATAATATTGTTTCCATTCATGATCACTTTTGGAAGTTTTAACCCAACTTTGACAATATAGTCAAGAATGAACTGACCGTCATAGCCTTTGAAATTATGGGCAATAGCCGTAACCCCTTTATGATGTTTTGAAAAGAGCCAGTTGCAAAATTGACTCAAAGTTTCTTCACCTTGAAAAATAACTTCCCTACCATCTTCAAATTCACTGCATGTAGAACAATGAAAATCAAGTAATTTATCGATACATACATTACACGCTCTGTGTGCGATACAATAATTCGGGATGTGTACGCCTGTGTCTTGTTTGCATTCAAAATCAAAGAAAATAAACTGTGGTTTTTTGACTACAGAAGAACTCGTCTCATCATCACTGTCATGGTTCAACTTACTTTGGTAAGGTTGAATATAGCATTGATGAGAAAAGTTAACAATTCTCTTACAGATATGACATCTTTTCTTTCCATTGCAAACATGATTTTTCTTTCTGACATGATATTGTACACCACATTTCGAGCAGAGTTTCACTAATTCACAAATGGATTTCTTTTCTTTACCTTTTACAGTTCTGTGATTTTCAAAGCATTCAACACTAAAAAATCGTCTACTGCAAACACTGCAAACATATTCTTTTGATTCTGATGGACATTTTCCTTCACGATAACAACCTTTGCAGATATTTGAACAAACATGACTTTCCCGATGAGAGTAACCCGCATCACAGAACTCACAATAATATGTACAACTAAGAAAACCTTTGATAGATTTAATGTAGTCATAATGGTTTTGATGAAAGTACAAATGTATGATCTTACTATTGGCTTTCACTTCTGGATGTTTAAATATTTTTTCCACTTTTGAATGCTGTTGGTGAACTTTAATGACATAGCCTTTTTCATACAAGAATGTTTGAATTTTTTTGTATTCATCAATTCCTACAGACTGTGTTGGTGAAACTCCAGCTTCATGTAACAATTTCTCAGCTTCAGTCTTTTGAAGGGCGTATTTTGAAAGACGAATACGATCCCATTTTCTATTCCATACTTTGGTGTTTTCACGTTCACTGTAGCAAATTCCCACAACAACGGCTCTTGCAAAACATAGTTGGTCATGATTGTCAATTTGAATAATAGATCGCTTCTTCTGGGCAAAAAACTTTGAATCTAACTCTGACGACCTATATTTATGTTTTCCGCTACCACTTGGTGGTGTTGTATGTGTAATGTCAAATGTCATGAATCCATCGTTCAAGACGAAATCTGTATTCGATTGTAAAACTCGTTCAATTTCATTCAGCATAGTTTCACCTTGTAACTGGTCTGCAGCTAAAAAAGGAATATGGATTCCTATTTCCAACGAAGGATGATTGATGGTAATCCTAATCATGTCCGTAGGGCTAGCATTTAACTTTCGAATGATTTCACGGGTAACATCGTCAAATAATCCAACGAGTCTCTGAGGTGTTAATTCTTCAAATTTCTTAAAACTCAGCATCAGCACATGTGATTCTGTTTTAAATTTTCTTGACTTCTTATTACCCTTTTCTGTTAAATCATATAGACTTTTCATGTCTAAGTTAGAGTTGGTACTTTCATCGTTGCTATCATTTTCTTCTTTCAACGGTTTAGTTTTTTTCTTTTTTATTGGTGGAAACACCTCATCGTCACTTTCTTCTTTCAAAGGTCTAGTTTTTTTCTTTTTTGTTGGTGGAAACACCTCATCGTCACTTTCTTCTTTCAACGGTTTAGTTTTTTTCTTTTTTGTTGGTGGAAACACCTCATCGTCACTTTCTTCTTTCAACGGTTTAGTTTTTTTCTTTTTTATTGGTGGAAACACCTCATCGTCACTTTCTTCTTTCAAAGGTCTAGTTTTTTTCTTTTTTGTTGGTGGAAACACCTCATCGTCACTTTCGCTGTCTGAATAGGTTATTATTCTTTTTCTTTTACCCATCGTTTTAGCTCTGAGTGAAAAGACAATAATGCAGAAGTGAGAAAAAACTAGCAATTTATATACCCTCTCCGTTGTAACAGTGTATAAATAAGCCGTTAGTTGTGAAAATCTATTCATTCTCCTACTCGATCTCAGTCAGTACAGCTGATAAAAAATATGAGTGAGTTAAAGCTGCAAAATACATCACCACTTAGAAAGAGGGTGTATCTGTATGTTAATCCATACACCCACGATTATGAGATCAGCAATATACCATCAAAGTATAATGTTAAACATATCGGAAACTATGTGGGATCATTTTTTTCCCAGCAACATTTAGAAGAAAAAGATGTTTACCGTACTACCAGTTACAGAGTTTTGGATCAAGCGATGATTAATAAACGATATGGTGCGAATGGTGTGAGAACAAATATTTGTTTCACATGCAACGAAGCAGGACATTGGGCCAAAGAATGTGCAGAAAAAGAAAATCAGCTAGGAACATTTGTTTTTGTCTACGTGAATCCACACAGTCACGACATTGAGATTTCACCATCATTTTATAACGTTGGTGGATTCAAAGATATGAAATTCGTCGGGACACTAAATTCATTCTGCAACGAAAATACATGGAAAAAAAGTTCACCACAAGCTACATCCTCATCGGTTGAAACTCAGACCGTAGACAGGCAGAGCGACACAACGGCTAACAACGATTCAGAAATCTGCAAAATAACAGATGATTTAGAGACATCACGAAAAAATCTAAGAAATCAACAAACTTTGGATCTAAGAAAACAACAAACTTTGGATCTAAAAAACGAATTTTCTGCAGAACCGGGTTGTTCGTACGGAAAGGAAAAACAGCAAAACATCGAAAAGAAGAAAAAACGAGTGACAAAGAACTATTTCTTTTACAAATCAACAAAACATGAGGATAAAATCTGTCCAGATGTGAAATTAAAAAACAACGATAGGAAAAGAAAACGTAAAACCAAATGTGAATCTGACATCTCAAAGAAAAAAGAAAAAACATACTGAGTGAAAAAAAAGATTTCAATACCATATTGATTATAAACAAAAAAGACTGGCTTGATTTTTTTCATTCATTTTTGTCTTTTACAGTTCATTTATTTTTGTCTTTACAGTTCATGATTTGATTTTTTCATTGTACATAAGTTCTTTTTGAAATAAAAAATATAAAAATAATTACTTCTTACTTTTGACTTTTTCTAGTTATGACTGTAAGTCTTTTTACTTTTGACAATTTGAGAAGAAAGATCTTTCGTGCTAAATGGTTAGCCCTGAAAAGGGCTTTTTTTGAAGGGTCTCACATTGACATCCAGCTCTACGATTCTTCCGTCCAATCCACTGGGATGATTTCACATCCACAATGTTCGCAGCAAATCGTCGAACCTTCATCATCATCATAAAAGCCTTCATCTGTATCTGGACAGTTATGCTTCTGACCAAGATACTCGAGTATGGAAAAACATTTTCCACACTCTATCAGACATCTGTTTGCACAGTGAGGGCATACAAGAATTCGATCCATTCTGGAACAAATATGATTTCATGTAAATTATCGCTGGGCTTTATAGCTTTTACAGGAGGATTGAACTAGATGACTCATGACGTCATTTTCTCCTATGTTTTTTCCCGCGTCGGCGTTTCATTAACATTGTGCAATCAAATCGATGGTTATATCGGTGTTTTTTACCACTCCTAATTCAGTGTCACACAGTACAATACCGGTGTTTTCCGCCAGGTCCGCCCTCTTTAAAAATTTCAATCCTCTGTAAACGTATAAAGCTCGGTGTTATTTTCACACATTCACCATTTCTTTGATTCTCAGCTAACGATCACTTCGAAAGCAGTGTCAATATTCAGAGTCAGTTACAATATGAAGCACAACTTAGATGAAATCAGCTTGGACGATTTTCCATCAGTGGAAAACAATGGAGACGTTCTTTCATCAGTTATGAATTCGACAATTATCAATCCACCACAGGAGTTAAATTCGACAACCATCATTCCAGCGACAGTGTTTGATAACATTTATGAAGAGGTAAAGCAGCTAAATTTGAAACAAGATAGCATGATGATCCGAATCATAGATCAGCTGGAGACTTTAAACAGACATTTGGAGGAAATTAAAACTTTAACCGCAAGTACTGATCAGCTCAGTAGAAATATCGAGGTACTACATCAACAGGATCAGCGCATTTCAACAACTCCTGTGAAGATTCCTGTGGAGTTCGAGTTTGATAAATCCAATCTTCACAAATTAGTGGACTCTATCGTAAGTGTTGTGAAGAAAAATCAACCAAAGAAAAATCAACCAAAGGAAAAACAACCAAGAAAAACAACAAAACGGAAATCTGAGGAAGATGGTAACCCTCTCCACAAGAAGCAGCGAGTTGATAAAAAACCAACTATACCAATATTGACAGGGCAGGGTAAATACGGGAAAAACATTGACAATCACGTTGATTTCAAGATCCCGAAAAAACCAAAGACAGAGCGAAAACAACCAAGAAAAAACAACAAAACGGTAGGAATATGAAAACAAATATGAAACTCGTGGTGTTTGCGAATTTACATTGCATAAAATTTGTTATATACTGTTTTTTTGCGATTAATTCATTGTAATTAATTCATTGCGAAAAAATATTTCATTGTGATTAATTCATTGCGATTAATTCGTTGTGAATAATTCATTGTGAAAAAAATATTTCAGTGCGATTTTTTCATTGTTAAGAAAATGTTTTTTCATTGTCAAGAAATTTTTTATGATGCATTGCAAAAAAATGTTTGCTTGTGATTTTTTCATTGTCAAGAAATTTTTTTCATTGTCAAGAAATTTTTTATGATGCATTGCAAAAAAATGTTTGCTTGTGATTTTTTTCATTGTCAAGAAATTTTTTTTCATTGTCAAGAAATTTTTTTATGATGCATTGCAAAAAAAATGTTTCAATGTTTAGTTCTGTTCAGTAAATAAAAGTTCAATAAATAAAAGTTCAAAAACAATAGAGTTATTCATTCTGTTTTTTTCCCCCAAAAAAAGACTTGTTCTGTCTACATTTTTTCCATACAACGTCTCATAACTTTTTTGCTATATTAGCATGAAACGTAACATGGAAAAAATGTATGTGCTTTCTGCCAGGTCCGAGCTCTTTAAAAAATTTCAATCCTCCTTAAACGCATAAAACCCCGCGTTATTTTTCACACATTCACCATTTCTTTGACTCTCAGCTAACGATCACTTCGAAAGCAGTGTCAATATTCGGAAACATTATCAATATGGAAGAACTAAATCATCAACTACGTGAGGCTCTCCAAGAGTATCTAAATGCAGGGCAACAGTTATTGCAACTAACCACTCGTCTCGTAGGAGAGGAGGAACAAAACCAACTGCGACGTATAACACAGCCATACAAAGATCTCGGCGAAAGATTAGTTCAGCTATTATTAAAGACAACACCGGATATCATTTTGGTTGATATCGAGTTCGGGAGGAAGATTACAGCATGCCCCATTTGCCAAGCGAATTTCGGGTGCTGCCATTAAAAGTGGAAAAAAACACAGCCTCCAAAAAAACAAAACAGCCCATTTCACGGCTACCCATCTACCGAACAAGAAAATGTAACAAACCCATGGATTGGCCAACAATGAAATCCCCGAACAAGAAAATGTAACAAACCCACGGATTGGCCAACAATAAAACATTTAGTATTAGAAAAAACAACGATGATTCTGATTGGATAACATTAATTTGGAGCCAAAACACCATGAAACGCCAACGCGGGAAAAACACAGGAGAAAATGACGTCATGGGTCATCTAGTTCAATCCTCCTGTAAAGCTATAAAACCCAGCGTTATTTTCCCGCACATCATTCATCTCTCCGACTTGTAGGCATAATGGAATGCGCACTTCGAGACATGAGTTTCAGCGGGCTTGCCCAGCTATCATCAAAAGAAAAGAAGATGGAAGGAAAAAAGAAGGAGATCATCGTGCCTTCTACTGAAGATTGGGGCAGTGACAACAAGCCACCGTTCTCACTGAACTTCAAGCTAGACGTTCAGGAGCTGAAAAGGCTAAAGAGGCGGGCAGCGAGTAGCTGCCCAGCCTGCAGGAAGGTTGGAGGTTGTGCTTAAAAACACAACCTCCAAAACCAGGTCCCTTTTAGGGACACCCCAACAGCCCTTTTCAGGGCTAACCATCTACCACGGAAGATCTACCTTTCTTCAAATTGTCAGACGTAAGTTCTATCTTTTCTTCAAATTGTCATTTCTTCAAATTGTCAGACGAAAGTTCTACCTTCAAGCTGTTAGACGAAAGTTCTATCTTCAAGTTGTCATTTCTTCAAATTGTCACAGCTCTTTTCAGAGCTAATCCAACAGTCCTTTTCAGGACTAACCATTACCACGAAAGATCTATCTTCAAGATGTCAGACGAAAGTTCTACCTTCAAGCTGTTAGACGAAAGTTCTATCTTCAAGTTGTCATTTCTTCAAATTGTCACAGCTCTTTTCAGAGCTAACCCAACAGTCCTTTTCAGGACTAACCATCTACCACGAAAGATCTATCTTCAAGATGTCAGACGAAAGTTCTATCTTCAACCTGCCAGACGAAAGTTCTATCTTCAAGTTGTCATTTCTTCAAATTGTCACAGCTCTTTTCAGAGCTAACTCAATAGTCCTTTTCAGGACTAACCATTACCACGAAAGTTCTATCTTTCTTCAAATTGTCAAACTTCTTTCTTTTAGAAGAGTTACACTCCCAAGAGTTACACTCCAAAGAGTAAGAATCATTCATAGATGCAGAAAAAAGACTAAGTTCAACTCAATGTTCTGACATTTAGAAAAGAAAATTCATTCATAGGTGAAGAAAAAAGTCTAAGTCCAACTCAGTGATCAAGCATTTAGAAAGAAAAAAGTCTAAGTCCAACTCAATGGTCAGGCTTTTAGAAAGAGAGAAAATCATTCATAGAGTAAAAACTAAGTCCAACTCAATGTCCAGGCATTTAGAAAGAGAGAAAATCATTCATAGGGTGAAAAAACTAAGTCAAACTCAATGTCCAGACATTTAGAAAGAGAAAAAATCATCCATAGGGTAAAAAAACTAAGTCCAACTCAGTGCTCAGGCTTTTAGAAAAGAAAATCATTCGTAGGGTAAAAAAAGTCTAAGTTCAACTCAATGTTCAGACATTTAGAAAGAGAAACCACTTAAAGGCCAAGTAATGGATAGAAGTAAAACAATAAAGCAATCCTAATAGCATATAAGTAGAAAAAACTAAGTCCAACTCAATGACCAGACCTGGCAGATCACTATAGAGCACTCGAAGATGTATCATTTTTGGCCGACATCTGCTGCTTTAACTGCAGAAAAATTCCACTCAGGGACGAGAGCCTAGGGACAAAATAAAAAAAAAATCTTTTGGGACGGCAACTAGGGACAAATTTTTGTCAGGGACGGTGATGTAGGGCACTCAGGGACGCGAGCATGGTGCACTACCCAGGCCGGGGTAGTGCACCATGCTCGCGTCCTATACTACTCATAGGGTCTATAGAATCTAAAATACTATTTACATAATTAGCTAGAAGTATAGCAAATCTTGCTAATAGTTCTTTATCTGAAATTAAATTTTTAAATTTATCTTTAGCTATATCCATATTTAACAAATTTTCTTCCATGTTATTTATAGACTTCATTAAACTTTTATTTTCATCTAAGTTTAACTTTTTTAAAAACTCTTTTAACGGTTCCATTTCGAATTAATTTATAACTTAAAATTTTAGAAATTCAAAAAAATTTTTTTCACTTCTTTATTTTTGAATTTAAGGTAAAATGGATATAGTAATTATATGGTCCCTCATGCATAGACTTATCCTGCGTTGACACATGGGGGCCATTAGTTGATGCATTGGTTAGTGGATAAATCGATGCGTTGATGATGAAATTTATTTTCTTTAGAATTATGAGGAAATAGATTTTCATAGAATAAAATATGAAAAATCGAAAAATGCCATGGGCAAATTGGCTTATTTTATAAAAATTTAATAAAAAAATTAAAAAAAAAGTCGAAAATTAAAAAATTAGCCCAGGATGCCCATTTATCTATCTACTTAGGTTTTTTTTGTTTCCACTCCCAGTTCTGTACATACAGCCAATTGTTGCACCTTTATGTGGTGCTCTTACTAAAAAATGGTTGGCATGGTCAAAATGTACCTTTGTAAGGTTCATTATTTTCATATCCGAAAGTCAATGACTTAAGATATTTCATCTTTCAGTTTCAGAAGATTGGAGAGAATAATCCAAAGCCTTGGATTGAGGAGAAGGCAACCTTTCGATGCGCTTAAAGTTCAGACTGCATTAATGGTAAAACTTTGACTATATATACTATTAAGAGATATATACAGGTCTGTTTTAATTAAACAGGTAATTCTGACGAGTACAAGGAAAAATTACTTTGTTACAATGTATTGCCGCAATGTTTGAAAAAGCACATGATTGTGTTTGAAATATCATATAACTAGTAATTTATGGGCAATGTATAAATTGCAGGCTTGGTGGAGCGCACTTTTTACAATTTTTAACATTCTATTTAAATAATGTCAAGGTTTTAGAATGCTCAAAATTGAAATACGTTATAGACCACAAATCAAAGTACCGGTAACTGTAAATTTAAAAAAAAGTGTTGTAACATGTTGAACACATTGTGGTAAAAGGAGGAATTGCTATTGGCAAGCAATTTCTCTCTTTCTGACAATGCTTTGAATTGTTTCCTTAAAAAAGTAAAAGAAAAATGTGATTTTATTGGGATAGTTATCTTATGAAAATATTTTCAGATTCACATTCTACAAATGAAATATTTTTATGCCCCCCGCATCGATAAGATCGGGGGCATATTGTTTTACAGGTGTCCGTCCGTCCGTCTGTCTGTCCAAAACTTAACCTGCGAACTAAACATTTTCCTGTAACTTCAAAACTATTTAAGATACAATGCTCATATTTGGCATGAAGGTACCTCTCATCAATACACATCTGTCAAGTTCATCTGACAAGGTAAAATTTGTGAACAAATTGCCGTTTCGGGGGTATTAGTGTTTCACAAACAAATCTTGTTATTGTACTGTTTTTTGCCTTGTAAATTCGCATCTGCAAATAAAACCCCTCATGGTAGTTTTGCTAGGCCCTAGAAACACATTAAAAAAAAAAAAAAAAAAAAATCAGTTTATGTATTTTATAGCATTATTCAATGAAGATAGACCTCAGATATTTAGTTAAGTGTAATGAAGATGATGTTGTTTTGTATGGATTAGTGTTTAAAGTATCAAACTTGTAATTTTTTGTTAGAAGTTTTTCGTCAAACATTCAAGTCTGAGTAGGAGCCTTCAATTTCAACTGGGGATTTCTTTGGGTAGGGGTTCTTCAGAACAATAGCCAAGTAGAGACTAAACCATTTTTTATAATTTAAAGCACATCAACTTTGATTATTAAAGTGGAAAAAGTGCAGAAATTTAAAAGTGTTTTTTAAGTAAGTTAGAATTTCCATTCATCATACAGAAAATCTAACAAAACTGAAAAGTCAGTTTGGATTGCGTTGATTAAACTTACTGGTCTGAAAAAGGTGAATACATTTTTGCAGCTCAAAGACTGTCTTTTGTTTTTACATTATAAGCAATACTAGTAGCCATTTTTGTCGATCCCGCTTGTAGTGAGCGAGACATAGTTGTCACTATGACAGTTTGGTGTATGTGAGTTAGTGCGTCTATCCGAGTTTGTCCGGACCATAACTTTTACACTTGAGGATGGATTTCAAAATAAATTGGCACAATTGTTCCTTATCATGAGTAGATGTGCCATTTGAAACATTTGTTTAGGTAGGTTCAAGGTCAAGGTCACACTTGAACATCAAATATTTGTCCGGGCCATAACTCCTACATTTATAAACAGATTTCAATATGAATTGGCACAATTGTTTTCCATCATTAGTAGATGTGTCATTTGAAACATTTGTTCAGGTAGGTCCAAAGTCAAGGTCACATTTGAAGGTCAAATGTTTGTGGGCTCGACAGAAGTTGTCTCTGGACAACCATTCTGGTTATTATACCCCTGCAAAACGAATGTTTTCGGGGGTATACTGGAATCAGCATGTCTGTCCGTCCGTGTGTGTGTGTGTGTCTGTGTACAAAATACTAGTTTCTGTCAAAGCGCTTGCGGGGGTATTAAGTCACATTTAGTGACAGCTCTAGTTATAATCATGAAAAATAATTTCAGGATGAAATGTCTGGTAGTGGCCAGAGGTTCGGTTGTAGGTCAATGGTTCATAGATTGTTAAATCGCCACGGGATATCAGTTGGAAGGTGGGTAATAATTTTCTAATTTTATGTTTACTTTTCTCAAACATTACCAAAGTCTTTCTGGTATTGGCAAGCATGAAAATCCACGTGCTTTGATGCTGCTTTTGGTTAATTTTGTACGCAGCATGTTATATCAGTGCAACTACTCAAGGTATTGCCTTTGAGCTTGCGGACATCTTTGAGGATAATATATGTACTTGGCAAAGCTTCATTACTCTGAAGATCATTAGAGTGAATTTTTTACACTTTTTCGTTTAGCTGACTTTTTTACACATACACGCACACTCTTCCCCCTCACACACAGTAAAAAGAATCAAGGTCTTGTGATCATCCTGATCAGTATCCCTGTGTAAATGTTTTGTTGGTTGTGTGACACTGTAACTTTGTGTCATATCTCTGTTGATTTTGAAGGAATTCTCTTGAAAAATACTCAATGTCAAAAGTGCAATACAGTGTATTTACTATCCCAACGATTGTTTTACTGAAAAGAGAATTTCATGAATTGCTCCATATGTCCAGTAATTTATTAGCACGGAAAATTATTAATGAAAATTAAAAAAAAAACTTTCTCATATCTTTTTAGAAAAAAAAAGGTAATGAATTGTAGGTAATCCCTAGATTTAGATGGTGATGTGATTTCAGGGACAGGATTCTCCAATTTATGCATATCCTAGATCCAGAAGGTGTAGAGCTCAGAAAGAGGTATTGTTTGACAAGGAGAAGATATAGCAATCTTGAACCAAACTTCCTCGTTCATATTGATGGCTATGACAAACTAAAGCGATACGGATTCGCTATCCATGGTGCAATATGTGGGTATGTCTTTCAATCTGTATTTCTTTTTATATTATGAATTCCGTATGATATTGCCCCCAATGTATTTCTCCCGGTGTTTCAGTTTGAGACCCTGTAATGAAAAAAGGGGTCTTCTTGTAAAAAAGGGGTCTTCTTGTAAAATTTGAATTATTGTTAATATCTCCGTTATTTGTGGCCATTTATGTTTTTTATCAAAAGACCCAGGCAGTGAGCACTTTATTTTTTAACTTGGTAAAACCATGTTATGCAAAAGGGGGCTTACTGTATTGTAACTTTATGTTTTGTGTATTTTGGACTTTGAAATAAAACATTTCCCTGTTTCTTCAAGACTATTCAAGATACAATGCTCATTTTTGGTATGCTTTTCCCCATGCAATGATACCCTTGTAATGAGGGTCATACCGTAAAAATTTTATTAAATGCCCATACTCTAATAAATGCCCATCCCCCTTTTTAAAATGACGTCAAAAATGGCCAATTATACTGTCAATTTTAGAAATTTCTGAGCCTCCGATAAACACCCACTCACTGACTCATGTGTTTTGGCGAAATTTTAATTCAGATATACCAAATGCTTGTTAGCCATACATAATTAATCAAAGCATAAATTCCTTCAAATATTTTGACTACCAGAAGTTTTGTATCCGAGAAAATGTAAGAGAAAAAAAAAAAGATTTTATCCGATATTTCAATTGTTTAACCACGCTACATTATTCCAGTCTTTCAGTGGCTTAGACTAGAACTCAGTTGTTTTTGGTTATTCTTTAGACATTTATTGAGAGTTTCCTAACACTGTAGCCTCTAATTAATGGCCACCCCCTTCTTTTAAGAAGATGATGATTCTAATTTAATAGAATTTTAAGGTATGTCTAATGTCAAGGTCAAATTTTTAACCCTTAACCTCGTAGCTTTATCCTAAAGTTTGCTAGAAACCATACCATTTAAGCTCATGCAATGCTCGTTTTATATGAGGGTCACATTAAAATCTTAAAAAACTTATGTGCATGTTAGAAGCTACGTTTCTTGCTCAAATGTCTTCAAATTTGATTACTAGTAAATTGTTTCTTTCCATGATAGTTAGAACAAGTTCGATATTGGGTCACTTGGGGTAAAATATTTGGTTATTAGGGCAAATCTTAGAAAAACCTTATGTGCACTGTAGGAGCTACATATATTTTTTTCTCAAATGTCTTCAAATTTAGTCAGATTTGTTTGTTTGTTTGGGGTTTTACGTCATATCAACAGTATTTCAGTTATTTAACGGCGACAGATCACGAATTCATGTTTCCTGGACTATTCTAACCAGTACTTAACCAGTCCATTATCCTGACACTGGCGGGCCAGTCGTAGTGCTAGTCCCATAATCCTGAGCTCCAAGGGGGAAAGCCACTACTACCAGTTTTAAAGACTTTGGTCTGTCACAGTCGGGGATCGAACCCACGACCTCCCGCTCACGAGGCGGACGCTCTAACCACTAGGCCACCGCGGCGGTAAATTTAGTCAGAATGTTTGTTTCCATGATATACCTGACTATTTATGTCATACCTTTTGTGACAAGTCCTTGTTCGGGGAGCATAATCTGTCTCTGACAGCTCGTTTCATCAATTATGCCCTTCTTTCCTAGATTTCTTAAGAATCCACAGTTTTGTAAGGCACCATCATTCAGACTTATTGTTAAATTTATCCCTCAGGTTTTCAAAAAGAGTTCTTTGGCTTAATGTGAGCAAAACAAACAATGACCCAGCAGTTGTAGCATCCTTATACCTTAGATTTGTAAAAGAAATTGAAGGTAAATAAACCCATGTTTAAAATGATTTACAAAAATTATTAGCTTTATTCTCATGCACAGCTATGATTGAATATAATGTATACCAATAGCTTTTGTTTTGTTCACAAAATGAAGATTTATTGATCTTAAATGAAAAATAGAAACAATTACTCTATTTCAGGAAAAAAATATTCTGAAAAAGATTAATTCTCACCAGCATGAAGTCAAAATTACATGAAGTCATTAGCTTCTTTGATTCCAAACAAGCTAATATACTGTAAGCAAATTTAATTAAATGAACATAAAATCTTACTTAAACAATGAGGTTATTAGCTGTCAGTGAAATTACTGGGTTAAAATTCAACAAGAATTCTTGATAAATCACCATTAAGCATTACAGAACATTTTCATTCAGTCTTTTCATGCAGCAAATTATTTTTCAAAATTGACAGAAACAAGGGGATTTGTGTTTAGCCCAAGAAATCTTCCTTACATTATTTCATCATTTTAGGTGTACCACGTTGTGTACGAATGGACGCTGGGACAGAAAATATTCTCATTGAGGACATGCAGCAAGCTCTTCGGTGGTACCATGAAGATGAGCTGCAGGGAGCAAGGAGTGTCATAATAGGAAGTTCCACAATCAGGTAAATGTAAACGCAGCTGTTATGCTATGATTTTGTCTGAAAAATGTAAACCACTTATGATTCTTTTCATTAAATTCTGTAAATGACTTTTTAATGCCAGACTATTTATAGCCTGTATATTATAGTAACATTTCCACAGTGGTTGGCCAACTAATGGCGAAATGTTTTCCATAAAATCAACCTTAGAATGTCAGTAACTCCTTAATATAGATAAATCCTAACAACTGCAATTTTGTCAATTTCTAGCATACTCTAATTAATAGGAATGCCTTTAGAATAATCTACTGATCCATCATAATCTGCCATCTGTCCACAATTTCTTTTTTAATCTTCTTCCCCTGAACCATGTTATATCTCTGTAACTACTCAAGCTTTTGCTTTAAAACTTTGCACATGCATTGAGAGGCATAACTAAAATTTCTTGCCACAGATTTATTCCTATTACATTGTAGTGGAATTTTTAATTTCTTATCAGTTTCATGTGCAAGTTTATGTGCAAAATGATATATAAAATTTGTACATGGTACATCTTTGTAACTACTCAAGGTATTTGTTTGAAACTTAGCAAAATTATTTAGGTTTATAATTCAACTTTCTGTTCAAAGATGCATTACTTTGACATTCATTTTAGTGGGATTTTGTCCAATGTTAACTTTGAATTGCTGTTACTATATACTAGAGAGAAAGGTCGAGTGTGCTGTCCATTGAAAGCTTTTGTTGAAGGAAACTAAGAAAGGAATCTTCTACAATGTAAATCTTTTTTTTTGATAATTTTTTTGGCTCCTCTGGGGTACTTTTTTTAAAAAGAAAAAGTGGTGAAAAATAACAGAGACTCAGCTTAGCGATTTAGGACCATCATTGTCCTGTTGTTTTATTATCATTTGATTAGCCATTTAAGGAAGTGATTTTTATTTTCGGAGAATTGAGTCATGGTGGAGAATTATGAGACAATTAGGAATTGGGTTTTGGATAGATTTCTTTAAAGATCTTGATGAAAGTGGTGCTTTGTCAACAGAAAACCCTATTTATGTGTGAGTACTAAATTAGATTTTACCTAACACCTTTAAATGTAAATTTTGTACCATTTTACACAAAGCACATTAAAATCTGTTATAGAACTTGTCACAATTTATCAAAATACACTAAAAGGATATGAAGAGGATTTGTTAAAGGGAATAAGGATCACAATTCCCCGGTAGTTTACAATTGCCGCATTGTGTGCATAAGGACCATATTTCCTGTCATCCTTGGTGTTTTGGTTACTGCCTTTTGCCATTTCTAACAGGATATATGTCCAAGGGATATCTTTCACAGTAGTCAAATCTTAGCAAACACCTAAACTATATAGCTCTGTAAAATGCAACCAGATGCTACATTAAATGATCAGGTTACTACTGTTAATGACACAAACAGCCTTCTAAGTTGCATCAGGGGCCGAGATTATAAAACTTTTTTTGTACTCAATTGAGAATTTACTCCAATTTCATGATGGAATTAAAGGTTTCATTCTGCTTAAACAATATTGTTAGTGTATAAAATTAGATTTTGTTGCTTCAATAGTATATGTTACACTTATAGTAATGTTTAAGCCAAATTAAAGCTTAAATTCTTATTTGAAACTTGAGCAAAATCTCAGTTGAGTAATAATAAATTATTATAATCTCGGGCCCAGGCCAAGTAACGCACCTTTGCAACAGGGTCTAAAATTGATTGTGGGGTGATAAAGGGAGGGAGGGGCATCCAACAATGGAGCAGAATATATCTGTTACTACTTTTGTTAGTTAAAAGTTAATATTCAATGACGACAGAATGTTTCGTTGTTGTTTTTCGAATAATGAATCAAATTAATGAATTAATTAATATAAATGGACCAAAACGTTTCACAACGTTTTCGAACTTGTGATTGTGTGTTAGAGGGTTAATGTAGACAGTGTCTTTAAATTATTTTTCTAAGACTTGTTCCAGTGACCTACTTTTTCATATGACATGACCCAATTTCAAGCTTGGCGTAATCCAATTTTCAAGCTTGTTTGATATATCCTCAAGACAACAATTGACCCAATTTCATGAGTATCAGATTGAAAACACAACAGGTGAAGATGGACAGTGATCAATGGCAACAGACACAGCACGATCACAACAGCTCACCTTGAGCACTTTGTACTTGGGTGAGCTAAGTACTGGAAACATAGATAACATTATGCAACACAATCTAGAAATTTGCATCCCGTCTCTAAAAGGGTAAAAAAAGATGCTAGAAAAAAACAGGATGCTAATTCTAATACTTCCTCCTTTTCCAAAACTTTTTCCATTATGATTGTAAAAGCTTTGGTTTTGTTTGATAAAAGATACACTCTACACTTGATAAGTCATGACAACTTATTAGGTTTTTTTCAGACCATTCTTCAACCCTTTACCAAGACAAAAATTTTAGCCTTGTCCAAATTGAAAGCATTTGCAGACGACAATTTCATTGTGGCTCAAATGGTACAATTACTCTTTGATAGGGTAAAAAATATTGTGGGAAAAAGAATTGCTGCTTATCAGCATTTTCTCCTTTTCCCGCAATGTTTTCTAAAGGCTTCTTTCTCAGGGGCGTTGAAAGTGGGCACTGTGCGGTAAACAGTCAAGACAGAATCCCAAGTTTTAATGACTTTGGTGGAAAAGGCTTTTGAAAACATTGTGGGTATGCTGCAAATGCTTTCAATTTGGTGTAGTTCAAAGTTTTGCTGTGTGTCAAAGGGTTAAAAGTAGGCTTTTACAACATATTTAAAAAAAAATTTTTTTTTTAAAGAGTACAAGACCTTTTTGCATGAGTGAAAGAATGTTAGGTAACAATGTTTTCTCACTTTTTGCTGTCCTCTTCCATTGAGTAAAACAAACCAACTAAACTCTTTACCAAACAACAAAAAAAAATAGACCGGTCTAAATTGAAAGCATTTTCAGGAAACATGCTGAATGTGGCTCAATGATGATAGGTGAGTTTGAAAGTATAGAAAACATTGTAAACAATGGAGAAAACGCTGGTTACCTACTTTTTTCTTCTGTTGCAATGCTTTCAGAAGCCTTAATTTTCAGGGTTATTAAAAGTTGGGTTTTTTTGTGTTGGAGTCTAATGCTGTTTTAACAGCTTAAGTCATATCATGGTGGTCAGTCACTGACACGTGTTTTCTGGCTTTCTCACATGAGTACTGACATACCTTCTTTTCAAATGACTACTTTTCTCACATGCATCACAGGTAAGAGCCAAAAAATTGCTGGAAAGAGTTTGCTGCTTTCAGGTTAAGCTAAAGTTGGCCAGTTATTGTGAAGTGGAAACAATTCCTTTCCCCACCCAACCCTGATAGTGTTGGAGAAGATTTATGTTTTCCATATGCTTATAGAGTATCCCATTGACCAAACATTTGACCCAATGTGACCCAAATCTGACATAATATCAAAATAAACAGTTAGGCAACTTTCATACGTAATAGATTAAAAATGCTGCCTCTGGAGCGCATACCAAATTTATGATTTGTCCAAGTGACTCAAACATTACCCAATTTTGAACTCATCCAAGATATTGTAATGAAGAACTTTCACAAGTGCTGGACCAAAAATGTGTCCACAAGCTAACTGTTAAAGGCTGAATGACAACATTGGATGTTGGATACTGTGACAGCATAGTCATCAAAGTTCACTTTACAAACTTTGCGCTAAAAACAACAGATTTTCAGGTATTTTGGTGGTATTGTGATATTTAACCCCTTATCAAACAATCCCAGGTTTTCACGACCCTGCAGAAGAGTCCTTTCAAAAACATTGTGGGAAAAGGAAAAAATGCTGGTAACCAGCATTTTTTCCTTTTTCCATAATGTTTCTACACTATCAAAGCAAGATTGCACCAATAGAACGGCATTGAAATTGTTGTCTGCAAATGCTGTCAATTTGGACAAAGCTAACATTTTGTCATCTGGTAAAGGGTTAAGTGATTCACTGGACTCAATGAGTGTTCAAAAGGTGTAAAAGGTGTAAAAATTAAGCTGCTTCAACAAAAATTTTGTCTCTAAAACAAAACCAGAGCTCATAAGCTTTCACCAAACAAAAAAATGGACACTTTCACTCTGGAAGTAAGACCTATATAAGTGCAGTTTCATGATTGCTTTTGTCTAGAATAACTCAGCAGTGGCCATTGTAGCTCAAAAATCAAACTGAATGTTTTGTGCAGCCTGGTCGTGATCTACATTGGCCTGAAAAACAACTATAGTTGCGAAAGCCGTTTCAAGATTTAATAAAACTTGTTTTGTCACATTATGAAAGCAGGTTAATTCAATACATAATTAACATTAACAGGTTATGATTTCAATTTTTGAAATCTCTGAGTGTTTCACTGTCAGGTTGAATGTGTTTAACATCAAAAAATCTTCCAACGCATCACTCTCAGACAGCAGAGATGACTTGTTTTGGTCCCGAAGAAACACTGTTATGACTTCTTGTGGTACTCCTACTTTTTTGTTTCATTTCCCATGTTCATGTGGCCGTTAATGCTGAGATTTGGCGCTATGTCTTTAACTAAGTGCTTGTATTTGCAATTTTCACATCTTACAACTGGAGCACTTGGTAACTCCAATTGCTTGAAGCAAACTTTGCAAAGCAGCTGATTGCTCACTTGTATTGTTGAAAATGATGTATGTGGTATCAATTGTTCTCTTTCTCTTATTTCGTCTTCTTCTTTCACCTCTTCGAAGGGAGTTATTGAAGTAATACTTGTATATGAAGTTGTGTTCATTTGGGGCCTTTCATAAAAAATTTTGTTTTTGAGTTGAGTAATCTTGTAGAAATCCCCAGCGGCAAGTTTTTGTTTTAGTTCCTGGTTCCAGACAACAATCTGGGTTGAAGCCGTCTTGTCGGGGATTCGTCCAATGGCGATAGATTTTGGTCCATATCTGGTATTTACCTTCCTATCGCTGTCGGTAAAACCCACAAATTTTACATGAACTGTAGCCTATAAAAGAAAGGATAAAAGAGTATTGAAGCATCTACCAATTTCCGAATCCATTCATTTTCTAATATTTTAATTTTAGGACATTAAACATAAAAAAAAACAGCCATAAACCCTTCACCTAAGTAAAATGGTCTGGAATTCATATAGTAGTAATAAAGTTTTATCTGTATGACAGGAAATCTGGCCCCTAGAAGGCATTTTCTGTGCAGTCTAATTTTTATCTATACTATCCCTGAAAACTACTTTTGTTGCCCTTGGTAGAGAAGAGTTTTTTTCCCCGTTTTCTCAGGGATTTTAAACACAGCATTGTTTGTTAAATGCTCAACTTTATACCAGCAGATAAAAAGTTTTGACTTTTCCAAACTGCATGCATTTGCAGATGACAAGGGATTCACACTAGTCATAATATTATTTTTATCAACCTACATGCAGTGTAACAGATTGATCACCGTATCACTGAAATATCCTGTTATACGTTACTGAATTTAGATTGCCAACCCAGATGTTTATATAACAAGAGCTTCGCAAAGCAGTGCATATACGCCCGAAGGCATTTTCAGTTGACAAATGTTGTTCAAATCATGTAATTTGTCATTGAAAGGTTGAAAATATTCTGGGAAAGAAGAAAAATGTGATTACTACCATTTTCACCTTTTCCCACAATGTTTTCAAAAGTCTTTTGTCCTCAGGGATGTTAAAAGTAGGGACTGTTTGGTAAAGGTTAATAAAAACTAGAGGCCCTTCAGGGCCTGAAATCACTCTACTGGCAGTGATTTTGCTTTTTTGCTAGCATACATTACGAATTCAGGATGTAAACAGAAAAAAAGACAAAAAACACCAAAAAATATGTAGGCATGGTGAATTCAACAAACAATGAAAAAAAAAAAAAAAGAAGTGCAATATCTAAAAAATAATTGTTTGGAATCCAGTCAAATTTGATAGGGTTTCAGTATGCCTTGCATTAAACAATCCTAGCAAATTTCAAAGAAATGTGACTAATAATATGGACTTTGTGGAAGAAACAATACTAAGTCATCACATCGCTGCTTTTCCTGCACGAATTACTAGATTTTCTTCATTTTTAATAGAGTTGAATCCCTTGATGAACCAAACAATCTTTGCAAGTTTAAAAAGAATTGGATCAAACTGTGGAATCCATTGCCTAAACAAGAAATGGGAACTTTCAACTTGAAATGGCTACTTTTCCTATACTGTTTGTTGGATTTTTTTCAAAGCTATTGGTGAGATAAACAAACTGTGCAGGTTTCACGAAAATCTGACCACAATGCAGACTTTATCGCGTGAACAAGAAATGGAAATTTTCAACTTCAAACAGCTACTTTTCCTATACTGTTTGTCGGATTTTTTTTCAAAATCAAAATCAAACGGTTTCAAGCTATTGATGAGATAAGGAAACTGTGCAAGTTTCACAGAAATCTGACCACAAATGCAGACTTTATCACGTAAACAAGAAAAAGACTAACGGACGGACGGAAACCATACCATGACATAAGCTCTGCTGGCTTTCAGCCAGTAGAGTGTAAAAAAAACATGTCTAATTACAGCTTTACTAAGCAGTTAGAAAAATATTTTTTACATGTCTAAGTTGATCACGGCTTTTTGTAAAAAATAATCACCATAATACCAAAGCGTCTTGGTCTTACACATAGAAATACATATCTTTAATTTTCTCATTTTCCCTGTAATGCTTTCTATCTCAAATCATCTATATCTAAATCTGATTTTCATATTGAGACTGGTAAATGTGGAATAGTTAACCCAAATCTAAGACTTGGTAATGACAGTTAACAACATTGAAAATGCCCACCATTTTTTTTTTTTTTTTTTTGTACAGTCTGTTCTAATGCAATATTCCCAGTATTGGAATGGAAGAAAATATTTTCTACCACACAAAGGAATCTAGATGGGGTACAACTGCTGTGGTGAGAGATTGGAATTGCTGAATTAACAAAATTTACTAAGGCAAATGGTTATTTCAGTGAACACATATTTTCCTTGTTAAATCCGGAGAAATATCTATGTGTGGATATTTCTCCGAATTTAAGAAGAGCTTTCGCAAGATTTAGGTGTTCTAGTCATAAATTAAACATAGAGCTAGGTAGACATTTTAACATAGAAAGAGATGATAGGGTGTGTCACCATTGTTTATTAAATCATGACATTTTAGTTGTAGAAACTGAATATCACTGTTTTTTTCCATTGTTCTCTATTTAATGCAGAAAGAGAAACATTATTGTTCTCTTGGTATCAGGGTAGAAAAGATATAGCGTCCTTTTATAATTTACTGAAAAGCAAAAAATTTAGAAACCATCAGAAAAGTAGCAAAGTACATTTCAACAATTTTAACATTAAAGGATGGTAATCAAAGTAATTAACCCTTAGGCTGGTAAGTGCGACTCATTCACCTTGTGCGGACAGTTTAAGTCAAGATCAGACTGCACAGAACATGCAGTCTGATCTTGGATCAGCACTGTCCGATGATGAGATATTACTCATCCAATAAATAACTATAAAATAGTAATATTTTAGTTTTAATTATCAGCTGGAAAGTTTTATTTAAATTATGTAGCAGGATAAAGGTTAAATGATTCTATTTTGCATGTAAACGAGCCATGCTCTGGCAAGGGGGGCTTAGTGCATCTCCGTAATCTATCATACCAAGCTAGCCATCACATACTAAGGGATCCATAACAGTCACTTTTTTCTTTTTTAACAATCGACTGAATCATGGGGTAGATGGGTCCTTAGACATGCGGCATATTGACTAATACTGAAAAGTTTAAGTCAAGGTCAGCCTGCGTGTACTGCGCCGGCTGGACTGGGTCAATAATTTTGGCAGATGCATGAAGCCTCCTTTTCACAGATTATTGCTCAAATGTAATTTGCAGCTCTTTCATTGTTGTTCATGATTGTGAATGACATTTTGTATTATGGGCCGGAGGCCTACATTTACAAATAAAATCTTGTATGTATGGATGTATGTATGTATGTATTAACAAGTAAACTCAATAAAAATGATAATTTTGAACATATTTGCCATTTTCTTTCATGTTTCCAAAATCTTTATCCTAGGGGTTGTGAAAAGATGAAATTACTTAAAAAACAAACTTTTGGCCTGTGTAAATTGAAAGCATGTGCAAAATTAAATGTGACTCATTTGACATTCTTCTTTGAGAGAGTAGAAAACAATGTGAAAAAAGGAGAAACTGCTTGTAACCAGCATTTCTTTCCTTATTCTGTGACGTACAAAAGCCATCTTCCTCAATGCCATTAACAGACTGGTCAAACAATAGTAATTGGCAATAGGCATTCAAGTTTAAACTTCAAACGACTTACCATTTGAAAGTCACTCTTTATGTCTACTAGATTGGTTGCTTCTTGTACGTCTCCTTCAGTGTTGAACACTGTACCATACGCTTTAGTAAAAGCAAGTTTCTTTGGACTTTTAATGAGTTCAGTTTCATTAAAAACTTTTACTTCCAACTGACCATCTTTTGATGGAGTGATTTTGGCGTTGTTTAGTCTGAACATGTCCTTGGATTCAGAGGCTACTTTAAACATGGCATGTTTTCCTGGGGTGAAGCACACTATCCTCCTTTTTTCCTGTTTATCAGTTTGAATTTGTGCTGTGAAATACCTGGGGAAAAATGGAAATTTATCTAAGTAATGATTTTGGGGCATTATATTGAAACCATCACCATATCGTTATCAAATTTGTGAGAAAATTTCTCTCAAATTTTTAGGTAGTCATCAGAAATGCATAAATGAGCCAAAATAAGCAACAACATAGGTCTAGATTTGTTTTGTATTCCAGATTGTATTTATCACCTGATTCACCCTTTATGTATATTCACTGTAGTAATTAAGTACTTAAAATTAATTTCATCAGCGATTCCGGGACATTTTGGCCCATTAAAATTTTGGCCCATTACAGTTTCGGTCCATAGTCTGTACACCATTCAAATAACTCTTAAATGTTTCCTTTTATGTTTATCTGTCAGCTTGCATGCTCCTACCTGTCTGGCTATCAGTCTGTTTTTGTATTGATTGCTTTTATATCACATTGCTTTAACCCCTGGTCCTACACCTTCGAAGGTTTGCCAAACAAAACAGCTGTGTTGAGTATTGGGCAAGGGAGGGTTAGTTACATCGTTTAAAATAATACAGTGGCATTTCCATACTTGTAACTTGTGAATTATAACTAATTTCAAACAGTTTTACTTGAAGAACATCTTTTCTACAAATACTTCATTATGCAGGGCTTTTATTACGGACTAATTTTAGGAACTTTTTAATTCCAAATCCAACTTCAATTTTTTTATGAGAATTCGGGAAATTATTGATATGTCGGTACTAGCAGAAATCACATGGTCCTCCACGACCCCTCCCCCCCCCTCCGATTTTACCATGGGTCAGATGAAAATCATAGTTCCGGCTTCAGCATTAAAGACATTATACAATCCTTCTAAAATCCCTCTGTTGTTTAGAATCATTACAGGTAGACAATATCAGTTTGTACCCACAACATCTATTGGGTTAACTGAGGTCAGGAGAGGTATTAAGTGCTAAGCAAATAATTTTTTTTGTGATCTGGATGCTTAGTGAAATTAATTGGAAAAGAGTTGTCTTACAATTTATTTTCAAAGACATGGTTCCTTGGTAAACACTTCATTATCAAGAATATTTCTTGCACAAAACAAGACATCGTGCTAATTATTATTGCATTTGAAAATAATTACTGAAGTTGCACCCATTCAAGTATCTACCCCTTGTTTTACACAAATTTTAGAGCACTTACGCCGACAAGTAAAGACCCCTTTTCAATTTACGTTATGTTCATTTTATAATAAGTCATCTGACCCTTTTTCGTAGTTGCTGATATTTCAGCTCCAACATAATGTATTTATAGCGTTTATACAATTCAGCTCTTTAAAGTTGTTATCAAGGTTAAAAAGTCAGTTTGAAGGGGTTATGATTGGATGATGTCAATTTGATACAAGATTTGTCATGGGTTTTCATGTTTTTTGCCCATGCCGGGTATTACAAGCATTAGAATGGCCCATTTTCAAATACACACCTTTAAAATGAAAATCAGAATAACATTGTGATACATTAAGTATTTCAAGACCCCAGAAAAAGTGACTTTGGTACAGAAATTCTTCGCAAATTTTTATAGTATACATGTCAGGAACTTGGAAGTACTATTGATATCTGTTGTACTTGGTCATCACTAAAGGCAATTATGACAAGTTTTATTACAAATTAAATTTCTACCTCCTTCTACTTAGCACAATATTATTATGAAATTTTATACCCATTTCGCATATACTTTGCTGTCAAGGAGATTGGATTTTCAACACCCGTGGTAATAAAACGCGACAAAGTGTGTACCTGCAATTGACGGATATCTTAGTTGATATGGCCATATGGATACTGGTTATATGAACCTTTAACCCAAGTTGGAAGATCTCCAAAAATGACTTGATGATAAAATAAAAAAGAAGGTAACAGATCAATAAACAATGCATTTAACTGGACGCTTTCAGTGTCAACGGAGACCTAAGTATCCGTCGTGAAGAGCGTAGATCAAGATCAGACGGTACTTTAAAAGTGAAATCTAATCTTCAATATGTAAAGTACGTCCACTACCTGATGTTAAACTTAAAAACTCAAAATTCGACAGACATTTATGAGAATAGAAATTGACTTATCAACTCTTCCACTGTCGATGGCGACTTTTAATAGTATCCTTGTGGATGGTGTAGGTCTAGACATGATTACACATGATGTAAGTCTGATCTTTGCTACAAACCATGATTCTATGACGACAACGATATCCTTATTCGGGATGAAATGAGATGTAGCCCGCGCATGCGCAGTCTATGGAACGCCTTCACTGTCTTACATGATATTTTTTTTGTATATAAAGATAACCAATAATTATACACAGATAAAACATGAACATATGGATATATAACTCAATATATGCAGATAAAACATTAATATATAAATATATAGCTCCTTTATATGTAGATAAAACATTAATATATGAATATAAAACTTCATTATATAAAGATAAAACATTTATGTATAGACATATAACTTCCTTATACAAATATAAAATAATAAGATATGGATATACAACTCCACTATATGCAGATAAAACATTAATATATAAATATATATCTGCTTTATATATAGATGAAAAGTCAATATATGAACATAAAACTTCATTATATAGATATAAAACAATTATATATAAACATAAAATTAATATATATAAAGATAAAAGATTAATATATATAGATATAACTGTCTATGCTTTAGATAAAACTATATTACATGGAGATATAATTTCATTATATAAACATCCGCAGATTAGATATGAATATGTAACTCCACTATATGTAGATAAAACATTAATATATAAATATATAGCTCCTTTATATGTAGATAAAACATCAATATATGAATATAAAATTTCATTATATAAAGATAAAACATTTATGTATAGACATATAACTTCCTTATACAAATATAAAAGAATAAGATATGGATATACAACTCCACTATATGCGGATAAAACATTAATATATAAATATATATTTGCTTTATATACAGATGAGATGTCAATATATGAATATAAAAATTCATTATATGAATATAAAACAATGATATATAAACATAAAATTAAAATATATAAAGATAAAAGATTAATATATTTAGATATAACTGTCTATGCTTTAGATAAAACTATATTACATAAAGATATAGTTTCATTATATAAACATCCGCAGATAAGATATGGAGATATAACTCCACTATATGTAGATAAAACATTAATATATAAATATAAAGTTGCTTTATATATAGATAAAATGTCAATATATGAATATAAAATTTCACTATATAAATATAAAACAATAACATATAAATATAGAATTGAAATATATGAAGATAAAACATTCATATACAGAGATATAACTGTCTGTGGTATAGATAAAACTATATTACATGAAGATATAATTTCATTATATAAACATAATATTTGTTGATATGAAGATAAAAGAGCAAGTAAACACCAAACTGTCCGCTATAAATATAAACTTGCTTTATACAAATATATATTTTATCTTATGGAATGAAAAAATTGTAATATGAAGCTTTCATTGCACGCGGGAAGTCAAAATGGTCACATAATTCTAAAGAAACCTGGGAATGACAAAAATTGTGCTTTATTTTCAACAATGGATATGGATTCAATACTTCAACGACTTGGCCAGGGTGAAGATGTGATACGGCGCTTTAGACAGGAGAAGATTACACCAGATATCATATCACTTTTGTCTGTCTATGATTTCAACTGCTTGGGTATTAGTGACAGAACAACTATCATGAAATTGCGTGTTGAATGCGTATGTTTTAGAAGTAATCCGTGGGCACATAATAGAACTAACTGTATGGACATACGTTTTGAAATTTCAAGTATCATGATTGAAAAGTTGTTCGAAGTTGGATATTCAGTAAAGGATGCCAGTATTGCACTTGGAGTGTCGGAAAGTACAATATATCGGAAGACGAGACAATTTGGTCTGTCAAAGCTTGTGTTCACAGATATGGATGATGATGAACTAAACAATGTCGTTGCCAAGACAATCACCGAATTTCCAAGATGTGGAGAGGAAATGTTGCGAAAAGTACTACTTCAGAAAGGAATAAAAGTATGAATTTTTAATCAGTTCTATATCTAGCTAATAGAAATTTAAAGTATAAACATAGACTTTTACATTTTAAATACATGTGCAATTTTGTAAGCTAAACAGATCTAGAAAGTAGATTTTTTACAACCTATTTACAAAATATAATATGTAGAGACAATCAGGATCATATATTTGAAACATTACAGATATTGAATGCTGGAAAAAAGGTGTACTATAATAAGGAAACATAAAAAGTAATGTCTTTAGGGGCAATGATTAAGCAACATCACTTACATTTTTTAAACATTTACAGTTCAAAATAGATCTATATGTCAAAAGGCTTTGTATGTTCATGACAAGGGTAGCATAATTATCTTCAGTTTTGATTTTGATCAATTTTGGCATACAACAGAGGCAAAATTATGTACCAGGGTTCAAACTTGACTCCATACCGGAGGTTACCGCTTTTCTTGCATTGTTTCCTTGTCTCAGTTTCCCTATTTAATCCAAAATAATTTTACTATCGCCAAAATTGAAAAAGTCTTGACGAAAGATCTGGAAACAATTTACTGTTCCTCAAGTTACCCTTTGTCATGTTTATTAAAGATAGTTCAATCTGTCAAAAGACAGGCTTAGGGAGAATAGCCAAAATTTTCAAACATGTTTTTAGAGAAAAAGTCTTTGATTTTTTTAATTAGCTCACCTGAGCACGAAGTACTCTGGGTGAGCTATTGTGATCGGTCATCGTCCGTCGTCCGTCCAACCATCTGTCCGTCCGTCCGTTAACAATTTCTTTAAAAATCTTCTTCTCCAAAAGCAGAAGGCTAATCTTGATAAAACTTTGCAGGAATGTTCCTTGGGTGAAGCTCTACAAAAATTGTTAAAAGAATTTAATACCGTCAAAAACTCTGGTTGCCATGGCAAAAAATGGCTGAAAATGGAAAAAATCTTTAAAAACCTTCTTGTGACAAACCATAAGGCCGAGAGCATTCATATTTTGCATGTAGCACCATTGGGTGACCCCTTACCAAAATTGTTAAAATTATTCCCCTGGGGTCATATTTGGGTTTTGCCCGGGCGCACCCTATTTTACATAGAAACAAAGAAGGAAAATCTTTAAAAAAAAATTCTTCTGGCAATCCATAATGGCTAGAGCATTCATATTTGGTATGTAGCATTATCTGATGATCTTCTACCAAAACTGTTAAAATTATCCCTCTGCGGTCATATTTGGGCTCTGCCCGGGCTTACCCTCTTTTAAAATCTTTAAAAATTGACAAATTAACGATATATAGCTCTGAAAAACATTGTGAGAAGAAGAGAAATTGCTTATAAGAAGCAATTTCTCCTTTCTCACAATCTTTTCTACCCTATATGGCACTTATTTTTCATTTTAATACACTTTAAAATGTCTGCAATTTGTTTCAATTTGGACCAGTCAAAAATTTTGTCACCTGGTAATGGGTTAAACCACAAGTCTAAAAGGGAAGAAGACACTGTGAAGAGAAAAATTGATGATAAGCAGCAGTTTTTAGCTCCACTGGCCAAAGACAAAGAAGAAAATCTGTACACATCTTCTATTGACAAACCCCAGGGTATGCCTAATTTGAAAAGAAAAGCCTGCCCTTGATAAACCATATAAGTTACAAATATACTCAGGTGAGCGATATAGGACCATCATGGTCCTCTTGTTTGAAAATAAATTTTCTAAAATAACTATTGCTCTGTCCGTGTCTATATAAAACATCAAGCTTTATGTTGTTTCTGTTGTTACTTATTGTTGTTTCTGTTGTCACATCATGCAGGTACAGCGAAGCAGACTTCGGCAGTGCCTGAAACAATTAGACGAAGATGGAATTCGTGCACGTAAAAGAAGAAGACTAAGGCGCCGAACATATAATGTTTCCGCTCCAAATAATCTATGGCACATTGACAGCAACCATAAATTAATTCGATGGCATTTCGTGATAATAGGAGGAGTAGATGGCTTTAGCCGTTTAGTTACATATCTCAAATGCGCTGACAACAACAAAGCTGAGACGGTTTTCCAATGCTTTAAGGATGGCGTTTCTGAATTTGGAGTTCCAGACCGCGTTAGATCAGACCAAGGTCATGAAAACATAAAGGTCGCCGACTTCATGATCAATGCACGCGGGGCAGGCCGTGGAAGTATGTTAACTGGTAAAAGTACGCACAATCAGCGTATCGAAAGACTATGGAGAGACGTATATGACGGAGTCTTGACCTACTTTTATGACTTATTTTACTTTTTGGAAGATGAGGGACAGCTAGACATTTTAAATGATAATCACTTGTATGCACTGCATCACGTATTTATTTCCAAGATAAATGAAAGGTTACAAACCTGGCAAGGGGCGTGGAATCACCATAGAATACGAACAGTGAACTCAACACCTATGAGGCTTTACACTGCCGGTATGATGGACAATCTGTCCGCTCAAGCTTATTATGATCTACCAAACATAGATGCAGAGTTTTCTTCTGAGGATGAAATGGAGCCTCTAGATAATAGACCAGCAATTGCATCTCTTCAAACTGTTGTTGATGAAAATCGGATGCGACGGCTTCGTGAACAATGTCCTCAGAACTGGGTGTCCGAAAATCACGGAATAGACATTTTTCTAACAGCTAAACAGATATTAACTTAATGAAAACACAGAAACTGTCGTTGCGTTTTAATATTCATGAGTTTATAGCTAAAAACTGATTTATATAATTTCTTAAAAATATTAAGCAGAGAAATGGAATTTGTACCCCTTATATGGCAAACGTCACATAAAAATGGCCCTTCGGTAGTTTCCGTCGTTTCAACAGTGTAGAGCCTGATTAGCCACCGCGTTTCTCAAAATCACGCAGTGTACTTCCTTTTGAGCTTATAACAGTAACGTTATATCTTTATCTATCTATCTATATATATATATATATATATCTAGCTATGCCTTCCACAAAAGCCAATGCATAAGTATGTGCAAGAGTATGATACGGATTCGGGATTGGAGTGCATATTCCGTGCAGTCTGATCTTGAACTATGCCTTGTACAAAAGCCCATTTGTATGTATGTTCAAGCAAACGATATGGATTCGGGATCAGAGTGCACGATATATGCGGTCTTTTTTTAGTCTATGTCTTCCGCAAATATTTACTATTTAAAAGTCACTCTAAATATATGTCATTTCAGATTTTTTTGTATTTTGGGCCGGTGGCCTTATATATGCTTAATAAAACTATTTGAATTTGAATTTGAATTAAATGTAAAAGTACAAAAGTCATTTTAACGTACATGCACTATTTTTGGCGAAAAATACCGAAGGGCCATTTCTTGTGACGCCGGCCAAATAAGCTATAGTTGCATTTTAACGAGTGATATGACAATCAAAAGCTGCATTTTAACCATTGATCAGACTATGAAAAGAAATAGTACAAGTAGTTAATGTTTCAAAGTCGTTCCAATTTATCCCCGATATGTAATTTGACTCATAGTGTGATTAATTATAGTAGTATACAACGGACATCCACTAACTCCAAAAATAGACAGAGAAAGAGAGACGAGGACATGGTTATGTAGCAAACGTTAACGTTAGTGCTATGTCGGATGACGTCAGCAGATAAAGTCAGACATGAAAAGACCTAAAAATCTATGAAATGATATGCATACAATCCAGCAAGTATTTATACACATTTGGCGGATCCAAGACGGCCATCTGGTATAAGATAAGCCGATAATGCAGCGATCATTAGACGTCACAGGCGTCTAATAGCACGCCATGATGTACAAAATGAGCTTAGGTTCCCGTCAAGCCCTTATATAAAATAAATTGAGCAGAAAGAGGTTTGGTTGAAATTTTGCCTATTACAAAATTTTATATTGACGTTTTGTATAAATCTGTATTTTCAAGCCTTTAACCCTTTCCCTGTTGCAGACGACTTTTCGCCCCGTTGCAGCAGACTACTTTTGAAAATATTGCGGGGAAAGAAGAAATTGCTCATTATGAGCAATTTCTTCTTTCCGAACAATATTTTCACTACAATGTCGGAATAATTTTTATTTATCAAAAAAAGTCACACATTTATCCCTTTTTTTTCGGTGTGTTCTGCTACAGATTTGATCAAAGAGGGAAAGGGAAAGACCTTGCCTCTTCCTTTCGTTATGTCCACGTTTGTATAAGTAAACATTAAGCTATGCACATGAAACTTGCCATATTTGTTGTAAACGCACACCCCTATCAAGTACGAAATTTTGCATTGGTACTTTTTGTTTGTCAGACTGTACACCTCCTCATTTCATTCTGCTCTGACTGACGTGTCTATCGGAAGGATATGGCTTGCACACCTCTCTTTAGCAGGTGACACAAACTTAAAATTGTGAAACTTAGATGCACTTAGAAACGACAGACCTAACTATGGCTCAAACAATTGTAGTTGCCTACAAAAGGTTAGAAAAGATTGTGGGGAAAGGAGAAAATGGTGGTCACTATCAATTCTTCTTTTCCCACAATGTTTTAACATAACCCCAATTATATTTTGCATTTAAACAATTTTGGCATCATATGGTTATGCTGAAGGAAATATTGTAGGTAGGCAGTGTTACTTTTTCCCCCATCTTGACTTTCTTAGTATAGCAACTTTGTTATATTTTTATTATTAGCAATACCTTCTATTTCTATGGTTACGGTGAAGGAAACATTGTAGGCAGTGTTACTTTTTCCCCATCTTGCCTTTCTTAGTATACCAACTTTGTTCTTTTTATTATTATTAATACCTTCTATTTGGCTAGAGTCACAGAGGATTACTCTTGAGAAATTTTTCGAAGTATGTTAATCTATTCCTGGCGGGAAGATTTGACTAAAGTTAAAACATCTTCTACTCAATAATAAACTGACAGAGGATGACAAAAGCTTACCATATCTTTTTCCCAAACAACAATATTTTAGATGGGTCCAATTTGAGAGCACTTCCAGACAACAAAATATTAGAAACAAATGATGGGATTTGTATCAGATGGTCTAGAAAACATTTTGTGAAAAGGAGGAAAAGCTAGTAACCAGATTTTGTCCTTTTCCCACAATGTTTTCAAAAGGCCTACATCTCGGGGTCGTTAAAATTCGGGATTATATGGTAAAGGATTAAGCTGTATAGTTTACATGCTCAGACAAGTTTAAAAAAACCCTAACATGGATGTTGGTAGAAAATATTGTGGAAATGGTAGGACAGGCTTGAAATAAAAATTTTCAATTTTGTCAAATTTTTGTCAATTGTAGACTATTATAACCCTCACTCCATGCTTAATAAGAGTCACCAATTCTTTCTGTAGCTTTTTTGTCCACTCTATTTTAGAAATTATTTTCTTTCTATCTCAATTTTATCGTTCAATAAACCACAGTTGTGAGTTGGGAGACACAATAAATAATCCACATTGGCGATAGCCGGAGTGGGTTTATTCAGTGAGCTTCATAACTCGCGTGGTTTTATTGAACGATAATCAATGAAAAAAAAAATTATTCTAACATGACCAACTCTTAAGGAAAGGAAAACAACTTCATTTTAAGAGTAAAACACGCGGAGGCAGATTATATTTAATTGAATAACTAACTTTATACAAAATGACATCACTCTTTATAGCATAGCGTAGATTTTATCACAATTTCGTTGCACTCTGTTTACAGAACCAAATTCACTTGTCATGTTTGAATTCTCAATGACTACTGGACAGAATTCTGTCAAACTGAATAGGAATATTCAATATGAATTCAAGATGTGCATATTATAATTTGGGTTTTGCTAAATGATTTCCAAATTAGTTATGGCCCTTTCATGATTTTTATGCTCCCCGAAGGGCGAGCATATAGTCGCCGCTTTGTCTGTCTGTCCGTCCTTCCGTCCGAAGCGATTTCTCCACAACCCTTGGACCAAATTGGATGAAACTTCATATATGAACTCCTTAGGGTAAGGCGCCGATATACTTTTCCCGGATTTTCAATTTGACCCCGTGTCATGGAAAAAAGGGGCTTAATGCAAAATTGCAATTTTTACCAATATCTCATTCAGTTTTTGTCAGAATATCATGAAACTTCATGGTTATATTGTTTATGGAAAGTTTTAGCATGTGTCCTTGCTATTAAGGCTGCATCAAGGAAAAAGGGGACTTCATGGAAAATTTGTTTTTCACTAGGTTCTCCTTTATCAGTGGTCAAAACTTTGTGAAATTTCAAATCTGAACTTGTTGGAACGTTGCCCAGGTACATGTACCTCTCTTCCTTTTTTTCAATTTCAGGCTGCGTCTCGGAAAAAAGGGGCTTCATGTAAAAAATTGTTTTATGTAATAATTAATACATGACTGCTCAAAATTTTATGAAATTTCGAATTTTGAATTATTATTAAAAAATGCCACAAACCACACACCCGTTGTATTTATTGCAATGATCCAATATTGTCTTATGGAAAAAGGGGGCTTAAAGGGGGCTTATTGGGCTTATTGTCCTCTACAAGTTTGTGTTGGCTATCTCTAAGATAGTAATTGCCTTTTCACTTCAAATTTTGGGGGCATGAACAGGTTCTTCTAGGATAAAAGAAGTGAATTTATATCAATTTCTTATATTTTATGACAAGCACTTGTTCGGAGAGCATAACCCGTCTCTGACTGCTCTTGTTTTGTCTGCTATTTCTCAATATCTATTTAAAAAAATTCTATCAAATTTCACAGAAAGTTCCAGTATAAAAATGTTCATATTTTAATTTGGTTATGGTTGAATAATTTTCAAATGAGTTATGGCGCTTTTTTTTTTTTTTGTCCACTCTATTCACGGCGGGGAATCACGTGACACAACAACAAAAAGAATGACCGACATTTGAAGAAATTCCCCCATTTCAGGTAAGAAAATCTTCAATAATTCCGTTAATACGTGACCGATTGGAATTTGGTTTGAAGCAGAGAAGGCGGAAGGACTCCGGGGATTTGCTTGATGTGTTAGATTTTTTAAACAACACCTGATAAAAAAGTTATTGACGAGCAAACAAATTATCCAGGGTAAAAAATTTGTTTGCTCGTCAATAACTTTTTTATCGGGTGTTGCTTAAAAAATCTTACACATCAAGCAAATCCCTGGAGTCCTTCTGCCTTCTCTGCTTCAAACCAAATTCCAATAGGTCATGTATTAACGGAATTATTGAAGATTTTCTTACCTCAAGTTGGGGGATTTTTTTAAATGTCGGGTCATTTTTGTTGTTGTTGTGTCACGTGATTCCCCGCCGTGTCTATTTCTCAGTAACTTCTCGGCAGATTTCTATCAAAAGTCAAAGGAAGTTTCAATACTTAGTGAAGATGTGCATATTATAATTGGTTATGGTTAAATGACTTTTCCAATGAGTTCATGAGTTATGGCCATGTGATGAAGTTTTGTTGAAGCTGTTTCTCATAAGTATAGGATATAGAACAGAACAGAACTTTATTGTTTCAACTTGAACTACATAGCAGTTCATCCTTTGAATGACAAAGAAACATACATGCAACAATGGCATGATAAATTTTGAAAGGAAAGAAAAATTTGGTTCGATCTACGGAAGTAACATCAAATCGGAGGTTTTAAAATTCAATTTTCAATTTCCAAACTATATATGCATGCTCATTCACTCAGAGTGAAAAGTTCATGCAGACATAAATGGAGATCAAATATGTATTTTACTTGGAGATGTGCACACTTTTTTTTTGGTTATGGTTGAATGATTTTCCAATAAGTTATGGCTCATTGATTTCAATCACACTTGATAGGAAGTTTAAAAATGGAGCAAAGATGTGCATATCATAATTTGTTTCTTTTTTAATTATTTTCAAACGAGTTATATATAGCCCTTGATGAACTTATGAAAATTTAGCCTGCTATATTTTTCAATTGCTTTTTGGCAGATTAAAATCAATTTTCATAGAAACTTTCAATACCAAATAAGTTTTTGTTATGGATAAATATTTTCCATCGAGGTACAGCCCTGTGATGATTTTTTTATTGTCATAGTATTTTCTAAATAAGTACTGAATGATTCTACATCAAATTTCAGTTTTTCATGTATAAGGCAAATACCTACATTTGTATATTGGTTATGGTTGAACGATTTGCCAACGAGCTATTTGGCCTTTAGATGTTTTTCTTTTGGTCCCCGCTATTTCTCAATAGCTACTGAATGGATTTCGTGGAAGTTTCAATAAAAAGCAAAAGTGTGCAAATTTAAATCCTTTTATGGTTTAATGATTTTATACGTTTTGACCCCTTTGTTTATTTTCAGAGCATCCTTTGCCTGAACTATTGTTTTAGTACTGTATGACATATCTCGATCAAATTCAATAAGAAATTTCAATACTAAGCAAAGATGTGTAATTTTTTCTCAATTAAACTTTTAATAAAATTAGAGATATATTAATACCAAGCAAAGATGTGTAAATTTTATATTTTTTTTGTGGTTGAATGATAATTCACAGAGTTATGATCCTTTAACACTTTACCAAACAATCCCTGGTTTTTAAAACCCTGAGATAGAAGCTTTTTAAAAACATTGTGGGAAAAGGAGAAAATGCCAGTAACCAGCATTTTCTCCTTTTCCAACAATGTTTTCTACCCTCTGGAAAACAATTTCAATTTTTGAGTCACATTTGTCATCTGGAAATGCTTCAAATTTGGCCGAGTCGAAAAATGTCATTTGGTAAAGAGTTAATAGTTTTTTTATACTCCCCACAACGAAGTGGAAGGGGGTATACTGGAATTACCATGACTGTCTGTCTGTCTTTCCGTCCGTTCCGCCGTCTGCCTGTCCGTAGACAAAAACTTGCCTGGCGAAATACTCAGACAGTTTTTCAGATACTGAACTCAACTTACTCGTCTTTCTCCATGGTATTTCTAGTCTTTCTCCATGGTATTTCTCAAGTTTAACTCATTACCAAACAACAATATTTTAGGCTTGTCCAAATCAAAAGCATTTGCAGACAACAAAATAAAAGTGACTGAAAATTTGAAATTTGTTTTGTGAAGGGTAGAAAACATTGTGGGAAAAGGAGAAAATGCTGGTTACCGGCATTTTCTCCTTTTCCAACAATGTTTTCTAAATACTTCTTTCTCAGGGTCGTCAAAAGTTGGGATTGTGTGGTAATGGGTTAAATAGAAGGATTTCGGTTAAATTTTAAAAAGGGAACTGTTGAACTGATCAAGTCAGTATTTTTTTTAAAGAGTTTTGCACTTATCCATACGATTCATCAAACGAAACATTGGTCAGCAGAGTGCACCGCTTCATGAGGGGAATGGAAGAGCCCATTTCAGGTTGCTTTTCAAAGTATATGCCATTACGATTTATGCCTTCAATACACCACTTTATCAGGTCTTTCAGTTGTGTTGGAGACTTTTCGACTTGATTTGCATCAGTTTGATTTGCAGCAATAGACTGGGTAATAGCTGTTGTGGCATATGTTATTTCTGGCACATCTTCGATGTTGTTAGAATAAGGAAGTTTGTTTTCATGAGCGTCAAAGGGAACTGGTGGTAATTCTACATCACTGTCTAATATGTCCAGTACTGGTAAAATAGAGTCCAATGAATTCTGGTCATGGGGAATTGACATACCATACCTAGTCTCATCTTTACAGGTAGATATATGATCACGAATTTCATTCATCATGAAACTTTTTGAACAATTTTCACAAACAACATTCAGGTTTGACTCTATTTGGACCACCTCTGACAGATCTGTGGGAAGGCAATGCTGTATAGGTCTAATATAAAACTTTCCCTGGGGCCCAACAACCGATTTCAATGATTTCACATCCCATTTACAGTTTATGTTTTTTAATTGTCTACATGAACTCGAACAATGCATTAATTCGAAGCCACCACCCTCCTTGAGCTTCGGGAAATGTTCCAGAATTTTTGTGTGAACTTCATCCTCATTATCAGTGGAATTGAACTTGATCTTTTTCAACCCCAAGCCTGCTTTGAAAAGACACTCTTTTTCTTCAGTGTTTGGGACCTTTTTTTGATTATTGTCCGAAAAACAGAAAAATGATGCAGTCCAGTGTCTCTGTTTTCTTCTTTTTTTGTTATTGTTGCCAATCCTGTTTCTGCTTGGTAAAAAAAGGGAATTCCTTTCCCTCACTATACTTTCCCTTGACTCTTCTCTTGCTTCATTTTCTACAATAAAAAAGAAACTATAATCAAAATCTGCAGTAAGTGAACAGAGCTAACATACATTCATTATCAAACATGACATGTCCAAGCTGCCCAGTGCATTTTGGTGCAAAATAATATTTTTGGCTCAAAAATACAGGAAATTAATGTAAAAAATATAGGAGTAAAATAGGAAATTATTGGCTTACAAAAGACTTCTATTAACATTAAAATGTACAATTAACTTGAAAGGAAACAGACTAAAAGCAATAAAGCAAATCCAAATTTTACCAAACTCTGATGAATTTTCCCTGGCCTTCACCTCCCCTTACAGGCAAACCACTATCACTAACATTACATCATAGATACCTCCTTTAATGTTTTTTTTTCATTTCCTTTATTGCTTTACGTCAGCAAATAAATGTGCTTGACCAGCACAAGTTACTTAAATTATTGACTGTAATAACATAATACTCAAGCTGACTAGACCATTTGCTTTGTGAAGATCTTGAGAAAGCAAAACACAGTTTTTCAACTACAGCTATCACTAAACATGATCATACCCCCACCAGCTCCTTGTCACAAAACTGCTCTTTGTAACAGAATGCAGAATGGCTTAGTACAGTGGATTCCACTTAATCGCAACCCTGTTTATCGGGATTTTTGGTTATTTGCAAGATTTGGTCCAGCACCGATCCATTTCCTATTTAGACAACGTAAATTTCAACGCTTAATCGGGATCCTATAAATAGAACATTTCGGTTTTTTGCAACGAAAAATTAACAAGTTATTCGAAATTCTAGTGTTTAGTAGCAATTCCTTGGGGTAAGACGGCGAAAAATTCCAATCTGTCGGGGAAAAAAAAGGTTACTCAAAACGATGGAAGTCGAATTTCAGTGCATACGGAGAATCACAGATAAAAACTGATGCAACTGCACACAAACGACGAGTCCGACATGATCCGTTTTCATAATTTAGTCATTAAAGATAAAAATTCTTGGCGTATTTCATGTTATTCTTTTCATTTAAGAAAGTGCAATAACGTTTACAAAACATCTGCAAATGGCCGACATTCTGAATATGGACCTCGTTAACTCAGTGGCTGTTTTGCAGCATTGGTGCATTTGTTTACTTCACTGGTTGCCGATTATCAAGTTCAACTATTGGACGGTTACGCGAGATTTCGGGTACCAGGCTGTACACCCACCACCAAGTGCACTGATAAATAAAATGGTAGTTTTAGTGCAGGAAAATTGGCGAAAAGATTACTACTTGTACTTAATCTTGTCTTGGTATGATAAAAAACTTACATGGACTTTGTATGATTAGACTTCACACTCTGTGCAGTCTGATCTCGGTCTAACCTGCCCGAAAGCAACTGAAGACGAATTCGGCACTTTACCTGTTACAAGAAAGACCGATCGAATTAACCTATCACCGATCAGATAATTACACACCGGGTAGAAAAAAATTTAACTGTAAGTGAGTGTCTGGTTGATAATCCAATTTGTGACAATCAATTTGACTACAGGCGTGAGAGTAAGGTGTACCGAATGTAAACTGTGAAAAACACAGAAAACCGTTTCTTACTTAGGTCTGCTTTGAATGGTATGGCCTAAATTAAGGCGTTAAAATAGAATCGTCTGTGCGGCAATCAGTCTTATGACGTCACACAAAATTTTACCCACCCATTCGACCGAACATGTGGCGAGTCGGGGTTTATACAGGTGCACAGTACACGATTATGTTGTGTAAGAATGTGCATGTACACAAGGAGTAATTGTTAGATAACCAGAAACTGGAGATATGCGTCGAAACCTGTGTTTACAAAAAGTTTGTGTTGAATTTTATGTCAAACAAAGCATCACCATGGCCAACAGCCTGGATCGTTTCTGGTACTTTCTGCACTTGATAGGTAAATAAAGTAAGCACTAAAATTTTTTCTTTAAACTTGTTTAGTTTGAAATACATATATTTAAACAAGAGCGGCAAACTGTCGCAAGATACGCCCGTCTTACCCCAAGTTGTAAAGCTAGGGCATGCATCGGACAAAATTCAATTATGAAAAACAACAAAGGGCAATAACTCAAAAATTAAGCCACCAACAGTTATGATTCCTGTGCACTGCACTCACCCTTGATGAGATCTATCCACCCATGAAATTTCATAACCCTAGCTAGTATAGTTTTGGAGATATGCTGCGGACAAAATTCAAGTATGAAAAACAACATAGGGCAATAACTCAAAAATTAAGCAAGCAAGAGTTATGATTCCTGTGCACTGCACTCCCACTCAGTGAGAACTATCCACCAATGAAATTTCATAACCCTAGCTAGTATAGTTTTGGAGATATGCTCCGGACAAAATTCAAGTATGAAAAACAACAAAGGGCAATAATTCAAAAATTAAGCAAGCAAGAGTTATGATTCCTGCGCACTGCACTCCCCCTCCATGAGATCTATCCACCCATGAAATTTCATAACCGCAGCTAGTATAATTTTGGAGATATTCACCTGACAAAATTCAAGTATGAAAAACAACAAAGGGCACTAACTCAAAAATTAAGCAAGCAAGAGTTATGATTCCTGTGTACTGCACTCCCCCTCAATGAGATCTATCCACCCATGAAATTTCATAACCCTTGCTAGAATACTTCTGGAGATATGCTCCAGACAAAATTCAAGTATGAAAAATGACAAAGGGCAATAACTCAAAAATTAAGCGAGCAAGAGTTATGGTTCCTGTGCACTGCACTCCCCCTAGATGAGATCTATCCACCCATGAAATTTCATAACCCTAGCTAGTATAGTTTTGGAGATATGCTCCAGACAAAATTCAAGTATGAAAAATGACAAAGGGCAATAACTCAAAAATTAAGCGAGCAAGAGTTATGATTCCTGTGCACTGCACTCCCCCTTGGTGAGATCTATCCACCCATGAAATTTCATAACCCTAGCTAGCATAGTTTTGGAGATATGCTCCGGACAAAATTCAAGTATGAAAAACGACAAAGGGCAATTACTCAAAAATTAAGCAAGAGTTATGGTTCCTGCGCACTGCACTCCCCCTTGATGAGATCTATCCACCCATGAAATTTCATAACCCTAGCTAGCATAGTTTTGGAGATATGCTCCAGACAAAGAACTGGACGCCTCGCGCCCGCCCGCCACGGGTGATCCCATAATACGTCTCGTCTTCGACGGGCGTATAAAAAAATATGAACATTAATCAAATGATCGGGATGCAAGATCTGAACTTCGGTCATTAGAACGAAACGATCGTCTGCATCTCTGGTTTGACTTCCGGTCTGAAAAGAGCCATCGGATTATCGGGCCGACCGCTTATTCGGGATATTTTCTCCGACAAATAGGACTTGCAAATAGACGGAATCTACTGTACCAAAGGAAGAGTTCAAAGAAAACAAACAAGTGGGGATAGACTTATGGTTCTTGTACTCTGCATGGACTTCACGTTAATGTGGTCTATCAGTATATGAAGTTTGTAGTCACTAGCTTTCATGCTTTGGAAGTGAAGCCCCAGACAAAAACAAAAAAAAATCATAATATACGAAGGGAAATAACTCTTAAAATCATGGGAATAGAGTTATGGTCCTCTAATATGCACTTTGCTTTATGTGATCTAATTGTACATGAAGTTTGAAGTTAATAGCTTTTGTACTTTGCAAGTTATACCCCAGATAAAATCCAAACTTAAAATTTATAAAGGGGGATAACTCTTAAACTAGTGGAAATAGATTAATGGTCCTTGTACCATGCATGTCTTTAATCTGGCCTGTATGTATATGAAGTTTGAAGTTACTATCTTTTTTACCTTGGAAATCATGCCACTGACAAAAATAAAACAGTAAAATTTACAAAGGGCAATAATAAAAAAAAAAAGAGTTGGAATAGAGTTACGGTTCTTGTATACTACACTTTGCCTTTCTGTAATCTGTGTGTGAAGTTTGAAGTTACTAGCTTCAACATTGGAAGTTATGCCCTGGACTGTTAAAATTTACAAAGAGCAATAACTCAAAAAATAGTTGGTATACAGTAATGGTTCTTGAACACTGCACTTCTCCTAAATGTGATCTAGATGTATGTGAAGTTTGAAGTAACTAGCTTCAATACATTGGAAGTTATGACCTGGTTAAAATTTACAAAGGGCAATAACTCAAACAATAGCAGGTAAAGGGTAATGCACTTCTACTCAATTTGATCTAGCTGTGTGTGAAGTTTGAAGTACCTAGCTTCCATAATTTGGAAGTTATGCTCTGGACAAAAATCCAAAGTTAAAATTTGCAAAGGGCAAAAAGTTCAAGGGGAGATAATTCCGCAAGCAATGGCAGCAAGGTCGTGAAAATTGCACATGCACAATTTCATATGTACCCAAACATTATGTGTAAATTTTAGTTCAGTACTTGAAAAACTGCAGGAAAAAAGCTCCGGACAAAATTGTGTCTACAGACCGATGGACGGACGGACGGATGGACAGCCATGGCGATTCCAGTATACCCACCTTCACTTCGTTGTGGGAGGTATAATGAACATCAAGGATAACAGTTCACCTAATGTCCACAAAGTCGCATATTGTTTTGGACAGGTTATCATAGGTACATGTGGTGTCCAAAACACGAAACCAAAATTATGGCAAATCCGTAACACATGTTTAACTGGTATCTGCATGAACATGCGGACAATATTTTTGTGGTCAGTCATAAAACTACATCATTGGGGAAACAAAAATTATGCTGGTTACCAGTAACTTCTCTTTTTTCCAACAATGCTATTAAAGGGCTTAAGTCTACCTAACAACAACATTTTAGACTGGTCCAAATTCATAACATTTGCAGATGACAAATCAAAAGTGGCTCAAACGGTGTAATATCCCTTGATGGAGTAGAAAACATTGTTTGAAAAGGAGAAAATGCTGGCATTTTTTCCTTTTCCAACAATGTTTTCAAAAGGCTTCTTTCCCAGGGCCGTTAAAACCAGGGCTTGGTTGGTAAAGAGTTACGCCTTCTTCCTTAGGGTTGGGAAATTCAGAATTGTGAAAGGAAATTTTTAGACTTGTCCAATGACAGCATCTGAAGACAAAAAATACATATGGATTAATGAATATACTCTCTGTGAAAGGGTACGAAAAATTGTGGGAAAAGGACAAAAGGGTTACCAGTATTTGCTCCTTTTCCCACAATCTTATCAAAGGCATTCTGTTTCTGGGTTATTAAAACTTGGGATTGTGTGGCAATGAGTTATGGAAAGATTTTTTTTTTTTTTAATTATAGCAAAAAAAGTTTAGGGTCTGCAGCATTTTCTAGGTAGGGTAGGGAAACCCTGAACACAGGAAATTTTTTTAGGCCTAAAGTTTAACATTACATGGCAGTCTTCTGTCAAAATGGCTAAATATAGATAGCTACAGAAAATTGTAAGAACATACTTGTACCCGAAGTATCTCATTTCAGCTAATTAAAACACTTTTTGTTCACACGAAAACAAAAGGCAGTGGCTACAGCTACGGTACCGTACCCCTAGCCTATATTAAAGAAATGACTAGAGATACGGTACCGTATCTCTAGTCCCGGAGTCTAAAGATACAGTACCGTATCTCTAGTCATTCATATGATACTGGCTAGAAGTACGGTTTTTTGTAGATACATGTACATAAATTTACTTCAGTTTTGATTATTATCATTATTAGTATGACTTCGTATTAATTGATAGACATCAAAGGACAGTTCTAAACTCATCGAGTTTTAGTGTGCGAGTTTGCACTAATGAGCACAAATGATAATTGCGCTGATTATTGGGTGAATTTGATTACTTAACCCTTTCCCAAATGACAAATTCTTAACTCTTCCAAACTCAAAGAATTTGTAAACAATTTAAATTTTGATGAAAAATGGCAGGAAGGTTATCCAAAAGGGTAGAAAACACAGTTGGAAAATGGGAAATTGCTTGCAACGAGCAATTTCTCTTTTTCCCACGATGTTTTCAAAGGACTTGTACTGCAGACACTTAAAAACAAGGGCTTATTTGGGAGAAAGTTAAGATTTACACTGATGCGCGAACAACAAATATGGCTTTATTGAGGTCGATTACTACCTTCATGCCGATAAAACACAGATGGGGAATGATGGCATCGTTTCATTTGGAAATTATGGTCTAAATTGGGCAATGAAATTGATCAAAGTTCAAAATGCCTATCTGACAAAAGCAGATTTTTATCCTTAATTTCGTAACACGACCTGTCATATTAGTCTATGTAAGAGTTAAATATTGTTTGTCACTGGTATGAATTTTGAAGCATGAATCACTTTTCTTCTTTTAGCATCAATATATTTGTCTCATACATAAATTCCAGCAAGCACCCATGAGCTCGAGGAGGTATGACTAGGTCTAGTTGCAAAAAACTAACAGACTGAAATTCCAGAAAATATTTACAACCATTTGCCGAGCTGAGCCCCTTGGCTCAGTTGGTAGAAGAGGATGTCGCAGGTTCGACCCCCGGCTCAGCCAATACTCTTTTCGAGGATTGATGATAGTCATTGAGGCAAGATTCATATCTCTCTCACCGCTATCCATTGTTTCGACAATGGTTACGTGGGAAAGCAGCCAGTGACTTAGAAAGAATATTGTGCCAAGTACTGGTTATAAGAACTCCAAGAAAGTATGGTGTACTGGCCAACGCGATATCACTAAAAAGTGAAATGTAAGCAATGACCTGAAAGATTGATAGACTGTATGGTGTTTAACGCACTTTTCAACATTGTTTCAGTTATCACGACATCCAGTGCACCTATCCATGCTTTTCTGGGGTTCTTTTAACCAGTACTCCGCACAATATTCTTTTCAAGCCACTGGCTGCTTTCCCACAAAATCATTGTCAAGAAATTTGACAGCTGTGAGAGAGAAATGTATCCTGTCTTAATGACTATCACCAATCCTCGGAAAGAATATTCTATTTGATGTGTAGGTAGGACGTAGCTTCATCTTTCAGCTAAACGAAATTTTTTGATTCCCAAGGAATGTATCAACTCTATAGGTAATATGTACGCGTATTTTTCATTAGCGAATTATTTGAGCAAAGAATGCAGATCTATACACTGAACACTTCACAACACAACTCTGATTTTTAACTACGCTGAGAAAGTAAGCTTTTGAAAATATTGAGGGAAAAGGAGTAAATGTTGTTTTCCAGCATATTCTCCTTTTTCCACAATGATGAATTGTTCCCAAAACGAATTAAATTTGTTGATTCACATTTACATTTTGTCGTCTACAAAAGCTTTGAACTTGGACTGTTCCAAAATTTTATCGTTCGATAAAGAGGTAATAGATTGTTTTTCTTTTGTTTTACTGGTACCTGTAGAACACTTGAATACTTAGTGTGGTTTTGTATATGACTAATAAGGAAACACTCTCCATGTCGGTATGTGAAAGGGTGGGTGGGGGGAGGGGGCACTTTGATATTACTATATATACTCCTATTGGCCTGTATCTAGCTGAAATGCATGCAATTTTTTTGCGACGTTTATATCTCACTGTGTACATGCATCTGAAAATCATTTTTATGCGACGAACTTTTCTGGAAAAAAAGAAGGTACATGTGCTCATTTTATATCTTATAGGCCTATCTTTTCTCCATCGTTCTCATCGTGAATCATGCTCAGATATAACGGGGTTTAGTAGGCCTACATGTTTGTATTCCATGCCAACAAGCACGTCATAACATTATAAGGGATCCAAAAAATCTTTTTTCTTTCACAACCGATTGAATAAACAGATTATTTGACATGCAGGAAATTGACAACTAGGTAAACTTTTCGGTCCAGGTCAGCCTGCGCAAACTACGCAGGTTGTAAGTACTTTTTGCAAATGCATTTTTTTTTGTCCCTTTTTCACATACCATGGCTCACATATTTCCAAACTTTGGATTGCATTTCCTTTCCAGTTCTATTGTATGGTATGACGTTACATAAGCAAAAAAATGGTAGGTTTCTTTTTCTAGCTGTGAATTTGTATGATTTTCAAACAGAAAAACCGCCTGATAGATTTTACGCGTACAACGCTAATACTGTGAATGGATATTTTTTGAGTTATTTTAGGAACTGGTGGAGACATCACGTGACTTAACTGATTTGATGTCTATTTCGAAAAACGTAAACATATCGGTGTAAGATATAGAGGATATTTGTTTTTTTCGGTGAAAGATCGAAATTTATTTCATCGAGTGGACATCATTGGTAATATTTTAACGAGTGGCGCAGCCACGGGTGAAAATATTACCGATGGTGTTCACGAGATGAAATAAATTTCGATCTTTCACCGAAAAAAAACCCCAAATATTCTATTTATTTCACGTGACTTAACTGATTTGATGTCTATTTCGAAAAACGTAAACATATCGGTGTAAGATATAGAGGATATTTGTTTTTTTCGGTGAAAGATCGAAATCTATTTCATCGAGTGGACACCATTGGTAATATTTTCACGAGTGGCGCAGCCACGGGTGAAAATATTACCGATGGTGTTCACGAGATGAAATAAATTTCGATCTTTCACCGAAAAAAACCCCAAATATTCTATTTATTTCACGTGACTTAACTGATTTGATGTCTATTTCGAAAAACGTAAACATATCGGTGTAAGATATAGAGGATATTTGTTTTTTTCGGTGAAAGATCGAAATTTATTTCATCGAGTGGACACCATCGGTAATATTTTCACGAGTGGCGCAGCCACGAGTGAAAATATTACCGATGGTGTTCACGAGATGAAATAAATTTCGATCTTTCACCGAAAAAAACCCCCAAATATTCTATTTATTTTATGCTTTTAACCTTTTCTGGGAGGAGCTTTATCAAAATTCAGTACAGTTCTTTTCCCTCATAACCCGTGGCGTACCCCTCCCCCATAGCAACGTTACGTCAAGCGCGAGAAATGTACGGTATATGACGTCATATTTCCCATCTGGTTGTTAGGCACGCGCAATTCACCTAGGCAACAAGAACGTGAAAATCGATATCTTCACTGGTGGTACCAGTGTAAGATCGAAAAATATTTTCACTGCTATTCCTCGATATCCTACCGGAAACCATAATATAAGAATCAAGCTTCTTTTTTCGTATTTTAAGCGCTTAAATCGAAAGTATCAGTATTTCAAACAAAAGATAATGGAATATGCAAGCAAAAGGTATGTTTAAAGGTGGCCCTTCAGATTTTGGGACAAAATTTTACAAAAAAATCATCCTTGTACTCCCAAAGCCTCATAATTTTCATTCATTAAACCGCAGTAGTTGAAAACAACCCGACAGCTAGATAAATTAGAGATTTAATACAGCCCAGGTCGACACTGAAGGGAAACACGTTCTATTTTACATGAGCAACTCGCTCATTTACATACCGGAAATATACAGACGAAGCTTCAAACATAGCATCCGAAGTTCTAGACATTATAGAAAATCATTCAATGTTTGTTATGTTATGGAATTTAATAGTCATAAGTCACCTGCAAGTCACTTAACATTCCCACAATGCTTTTTTTTTTTATTTTGGCGGGAAATCTAAAAATAGCTTAAGAGGCTACATAGCCTTTTAAGGGAATACCACCAAAAAAATTTTTTTTTGTATTTTTATGATTCTTATTTACTGATGATTTGTAGATCTATTGTTTTTTCATATAAATTTCAGTGACATATATTTCTTTTTAATTTGGTGTGATGTGAAAATTCTAAATACCCACCCTTAAATCCTGGTTTGGTGTTTCATTTTGGAAATTACGATAGTTCAAACTTTCGCACAAAATCTGTGCGAACTTCCAACTGATTTTGTCCGGATTGTCTTTGTACCCAGAGGCGACCAGTCGAAAAGTAACATCGCCTTTGGGGACAGTTATCTGTACTAGTAAAATACCATGACTCTGTATCAGCGATTTCGGTTCTTCAATAAGTAGACCTACACAAATATTATTTACAATAAACAAACAAAATCCAACAAGTCTTACCTGTCGCAGAAATTCTTTCAATGGCTGCACGAAACCGTGCCTTGTCTCCTATTGTGGTCAACCCAAGATTGTCCAAATCTCGATTTGATAAAGATTTGCATACAGTTAGTGTGTCAATCTTCTCCCTCTTGAAATTCTGAGAGAGGCTATCTAGCCCCGCAGATCTAAGAACACTGCGAACTTCTCCTAACCCTTCTCCGTTGGCCATTTCTCACTGACGACTGATGTACACATTTCTTTGCGGGTTTCCTAGCTGTCATTCCAGGATGTTTTAGCGGGTACGATGGTTTCGCGCAAAACTTGAACGGTGCGATAGTAAAAATCTTCAGGTGAAAAGAGTCTACTTTATATAATATAATGATGTTTTATCTGCATATAATGAAAAGTTGACCACGTGTATCGATTTTTTACGTCCATGTATCGGCGGATTAAAGTTTTACCTACATATGGTGGAGTTATATCGCCATATCTTATCTGCGGATGTTTATATAATGAAATTATATCTCCATGTAATATAGTTTTATCTAAAGCATAGACAGTTATATCTATATATATTAATCTTTTATCTTTATATAGTTTAATTTTATGTTTGTATATCATTGTTTTATATTTATATAATGAAGTTTTATGTTCATATATTGACATTTCATCTATATATAAGGCAAATATATATTTATATATTAATGTTTTATCTACATATAGTGGAGTTGTATATTCATATCTTATTCTTTTATATTTGTATAAGGAAGTTATATGTCTATACATAAATGTTTTATCTTTATATAGTGAAGTTTTATCTTTATATAGTGAAGTTTTATATTCATATATTGACATTTTATCTACATATAAAGGAGCTATATGTTTATATATTAATGTTTTATCTACATATAGTGGAGTTACATATCCATATCTTATCTGCGGATGTTTATATAATGAAATTATATCTCCATGTAATATAGTTTTATCTAAAGCATAGACAGTTATATCTCTATATATTAATCTTTTATCTTTATATATATTAATTTTATGTTTATATATAATTGTTTTATATCTATATAATGAAGTTTTATGTTCATATATTGACTTTTCATCTATATATAAAGCAGATATATATTTATATATTAATGTTTTATCTGCATATAGTGGAGTTGTATATCCATATCTTATTATTTTATATTTGTATAAGGAAGTTATATGTCTATACATAAATGTTTTATCTTTATATAATGAAGTTTTATATTCATATATTAATGTTTTATCTACATATAAAGGAGCTATATATTTATATATTAATGTTTTATCTGCATATATTGAGTTATATATCCATATGTTCATGTTTTATCTGTGTATAATTATTGATTATCTTTATATATAAAAAAATTATCATGTAAGACAGTGAAGGCGTTCCATAGCAGTCAGTAGCTTGGCGTATGGCGGTTGTTCAAAACGCCGTGTTCTTGTCCGGGAGTTCTTCGGAAATTATTTCGTTCTTTTTTATTGACAGTCATTTCCTAGGTGGTCATTTTGTGCCCATAGGATATATATTTACATTCATCGACTTTGTTCTTGGAACAGCTTATTTTCGCTTTGTTTTGGCGAAACAACGTGGCCTTTCGCTACGTGTTTATTTAGTGTACTGTCATGGCGGATAAAACAAAAGCCGTTACCGCGAATGATGCGGGTTTGAAGAGCAATGTGAAAGGGAATTCGGCAAAGAACCCTTCGAAAGGAAAAGGACCTGATGGTACGGGTACTAAGGAGACTTCTCAGTCTCTTGAAGAGAAATTATTGTCACAACTTAATTGTGTTTTGACAAACCAGAAATCGGCTGTATCGACTATGGATAAAATGGAGAAGACGATTGATGCCTGTTCTTCTAGGTTAAAAATATTAGAGGATAATATGGAACAAGTGTATTCATATGTTGATTCAGCTTTTCAATATGGAGACGAGGGTGATAGTTCTGATATGGGTGATCAACGAAAAGAAATTGGGGAATTCGTTGATGATTTGTCGTCACAACCCCCTGCAAAGAAAAGCCGTTTTTGATTCAATGGCTGACCGGTTTAAGGGTAGAGAAATTTGTGACCCACCTTTAGATCCATCGTTAGCTCAGAACATTAATAATCCGTTCAGAAATGGTATGAGTGAGGAGTCTTACAGTCAGATGACCAAGGATGATTATATCCCTAGGCCTGAGAATTGTGAGGCCTTAGTCACAGTGAAGGTAAATAAACCTATTTGGGATGTTTGTTCTACACAGACTAAATTCATTGATAAAAAATTACAAAATGCTGAAACAGCACTTATTAAAGGATCAATTTTGGTAGCTAAAGCAGTGCATAAGTTAGCTGAAGTGGAATCAGAGGTGCAAGAAAAATTTGAGGATATTTCTCAAGTGATTGATCAGTGCAATGATGCCCTTTCATTGTTTGGTTTTACTAACAAACAGATAAATATGGCCAGAAGAGATGTTATAAAACCAGAGCTGAAGTCCGAATATTTGCAATTGTGCAATCCTAGTGTGCCATTTACGTCGGAACTGTTTGGTGACGATTTGTCAAAAACTACAAAGGATATTGAAGATATGTCTCGGATTGGTTACAAGTTAAACCAAACGTCACGTTTAAAGGGATTTGGGCAGAAAAGACCATCATTCAGAGCACCCCCTCCAAATTGGCGCAATAGAGTACGCCCTCAAAATTTTGGCAATAAGCAGGGCCTTTCATCAGGATATGGGCCAAGTACTGGAAGTAATATTTCAAAAAACTTCCATCGCAGAGGGGGACAGAAGTTGGCAACTTATCGTCAATAGAAACGGTAAGTGATATTGTGACATTCTGTTCAGATAAGTTTAAAGCAGGTAGATTGAAATGTTTTCAAAAGGAATGGAAAAAATTGACAAATGATCCTATGATCTTGGATATAGTGAAAAATTGTCATTTTCAATTTGTTGACAACAAAATTCCAGTACAAAATGTATTGAGACAATATCAGTTTAATGCTAGGGATACAGAGTTAATAGATAAGGAAATTAAGAAGCTGTTAGAGGAAGAAGTGATAGTCAAAGTAGATTATCGTTCAGATCAATTTTTGTCTCCTATATTTACACGACCCAAGAAAGACACATCAGAGGTTCGGTTAATTCTAAATTTGAACAAGTTAAACTCATTTTTACCATATTGCCATTTCAAGATGGAAAATTTCGAAAATGCGCTTCAGTTGATAACAAAAGATATGTATATGTGTAGTATTGATATTCGGAAAGCATATTATAGCATTCCATTGGCTGAAGAACAACAGCACTTGTTCAGATTTGAATGGCGTGAAGATATTTTTCAGTTTACATGTATGCCAAATGGTGTTGGACCAGGACCTCGACTTTTTACTAAGTTAATGAAACCTGTATATTCAAAATTAAGAAGTGAAGGGCACATTAGTTCTGGCTTCATTGATGATAGTCTTTTGTGTGGGGTCACATATCAGAAATGTATTGAGAATGTAAAGATTTCTTCAGAATTATTGACATCTTTGGGATTTATGCTGAATTTAGAAAAAAGTGTTTTAGTACCAACTCAACACATATGTCATTTTGGTAATATTATTGATTCAAACAAAATGATGGTTTTTCTACCACAGGATAAGAAAGACAAAATTAAATCTGAATGTCAAAAATTGTATGTCAAGGATTATGCTCAAATTAGGGCAGTGGCAAGAGTAATTGGTTTACTTGTGTCAAGTTTTTCTGCGGTGGAAGTTGGGAAATTGCATTATAGAGAACTATGTAAATATTGGGAATATCCAAATATTGACTTGTTTGCTTCCAGGTTAAATAAGAAAGTGCAAACATTTTGTTCATGGAAGCCAGAACCTGAAGCAAGTTTTATTGATGCATTTAGTATTGACTGGAAGGAATTTGAACTTTGTTATTGTTTTCCATGTTTCAGTATGATTGGGAGATGCATTCAGAAAGTGAAAAACGACAGGGCTCGTGTGATACTGGTGGTCCCTCTTTGGACAACACAGACCTGGTTCCCAGTGTTGATGTCTCTACTTGTAGATCATCCAAGAATTTTACCAGCGGCAGAAAAGATTCTTCAATTACCTCACAAAGAAGGAACCCATCCTCTAGCAAAACAAATGGTTCTGATTACATGCAAAGTGTCAGGAAATGTTTCAGAAATAGAGGCTTTTCAAAATCAGCTACCAGAATTCTTATGGCGTCATGGAGAACATCTACAAAACGTGAATACCAAGTCTATATTAAGCGATGGTTTCAGTTCTGTCACCAACGGAAAATTGATAAAATTCATGTTTCTATAACTGATGTTGTAGATTTTTTGACAGAGGAATTCGATCGTGGACTCAGTTATAGTTCTATTAACATTGCAAGAAGTTCTTTATCTTCATTTGGAATAGTTCTAGACAAATTCACAGCAGGGACGCACCCCACCATTATCAGATTTATGAAAGGTGTTTTTCATTTAAGGCCACCAGTTAGTAGATATACGCACATTTGGAATGTGGACAAAGTTCTAAATTATCTCAGACGTTTATCACCTGTTAACATTTAAGATTGAAGGATTTAACATTGAAATTAGTCATGTTATTCGCACTTGTGAATGCATCTCGTACTCAAACGTTTCATATGCTATTAGTTACACAGTTAAAGAAGTTCTCATCAGAGTTTGTTTTTACATTTGACAGTCTATTGAAGCACAGTAGACCAGGTTTTGATTTCTCTTCATTTCATGTTAAGGCTTATCCTCCAGATAGGAGATTGTGTCCATATTTCGTTTTAAAGGAATATCTTGATAGAACAAGGAAATTGAGAAGTGAGACGGAGAGCAAATTACTAATAAGTTACATTAAACCACATAAAGCGGTAACGAAAGATACCATAGCCAGATGGGTTAAAACTGTCATGTGTAGATCCGGAATAAATACTAAAATATTTGGTGCTCACAGCACTAGGGCAGCTGCAACATCAAAGGCCAAACAGTTATCTGTGCCAATTGCAGACATTATGAAGAAAGCTGGGTGGTCACGAGAAAGTACATTTGCAAAATTCTATGATAAAAAGATTGTGGATTCTGATCAAGTGTCGGAAGCCGTTCTAAGATTACAATAAAGGTAAGATGTTGATACTGTGTGTATGACATGATTTGAAGCTTTAAAGTCTCATTTCATCCCGAATAAGGATATCGTTGTCGTCATAGAATTAAAAAATTTAACGAGACTTACCTGAAAGTTGAAGTTCAATTGTAATTCTATGAGACAACGATGTTATGAGGAGATGAAATGCCTCCCTTCCCACCCTACAATTTTTCAGATTGTGCAAGTAAATAGTTCCTTTTGCTGCAATACAAACCATTATTTCTGTTACATTTCAAATCATGTCATTGGTTGCTGTAAATACTGACTGCGCATGCGCGGGCTACATCTCGTTTCATCTCCTCATAACATCGTTGTCTCATAGAATTACAATTGAACTTTAACTTCCAGGTAAGTCTCGTTAAATTTTTTAATTTTAACTCTCATATTGTACTTACTCTTTTACAATGTGTAAACATTCTACCTCGGCATAAAAGATATATCCAAAATGTTGATTTATGCATCAAAAACAAAAAAATTCAAGAAAGCAATTTTATGTATCAAACAATGAGTAAAACCCATGGGCCGGAATTGCTATGGGCTAAATTTGCTATGGGCTGAAACTGTAATGGGCCAAAATTGTTATGGGACGTCAAATCACCTCATCAGCTATTTCTTTTTACATTATGACCTCAAAATTCAAAATGCACATTTTATGTTGCAAGACAAAAGTTACAACCAATACTATCAATACAGATACAGAGCTGCTGGGCAGAGTATGACTTCAAAAGAGACTGTCTAAAATGCAGCAATAACAAAAGGGCATATATGAGCAACATATGAGCAAACACTTAAATAGTCTGAGCAAAATGTCTGCATGGCCATCTACAACATATCATTTTTGGTGTCCAGTTTGACAGTCTTATCTTCAGATAAAAAATTCTTGTTAAATGCCGTTTTTGACCGTATTTTTGACTAATATATTATTTTTTGACATCCTACCTAGGAAATTAACGTAAAGATTGAAAAGTCAGATCAAGAATTGACATTTGTTCATTTTTATACGCCCGTCGAAGACGGGACGTATTATAGGATCACCCGTGGCGGGTGGGCGGCGTCCCCATTCTTTGTCCGGAGCATATCTCCAAAACTATGCTAGCTACGGTTATGAAATTTCATGGGTGGATAGATCTCATCAAGGCGGAGTGCAGTGCACAGAAATAATAACTCTCGCTTGCTTAATTTTTGAGTTATTGACCTTTGTTGTTTTTCATACTTGAATTTTGTCCGGAGCATATCTCCAAAACTATACTAGCTACGGTTATAAAACTTCATGGGTGGATAGATCTCATCAAGGGAGAGTGCAGTGCACAGGAATCATAATTCTTGCTTCCTTAATTTTTGAGTTATTGCCCTTTATTGTTTTTCATACTTGAATTTTGTCCGCAGCATATCTCCAAGACTATACTAGCTAAGGTTATGAAACTTCATGGGTGGATAGATCTCATCAAGGGGGAGTGCAGTGCACAGGAATCATAACTCGTGCTTCCTTAATGTTTGAGTTACTGCCCTTTGTTGTTTTTCATACTTGAATTTTGTCCGGAGCATATCTCCAAGACTATACTAGCTAAGGTTATGAAACTTCATGGGTGGATAGATCTTATCAAGGGGGAGTGCAGTGCACAGGAATCATTACTCTTGTTTACTTAATTTTTTTAGTTTTTTCCCTTTGTTTATTTTCATACTTGAATTTTGTCCAAAGCATATCTCCAAAACTATGCTAGCTACGGTTATGAAACTTCATGGGTGGATAGATCTCATTAAGGGGGAGTGCAGTGCAAAAGAACCATAACTCTACCTCGTGCTGTCTTTTGAGTTATTTCCCTTTGATCGTCATTTTCACAGCATTTTCTGCTTGTCTTGAGCATAACTTTGTCATCTCCAGTCCGATTGACTTGAAACTTGGCATTTGTGTTTGTTGTAATAATACGGAGTGCAGTGCGAAAGAACCATAACTTTACCTCGTGCTGTCTTTGAGTTATTTCCCTTCGATCGTCATTTTTACAGCATTTTCTGCTTGTCCGGAGCATAACTTTGTCATCTCCAGTCCGATTGACTTGAAACTTGGCATGTGTGTTTGTTGCAATAATACGGAGTGCAGTGCAAAAGAACCATAACTCTACCTCGTGCTGTCTTTGAGTTATTTCCCTTTGATCGTCCTTTTTACAGCATTTTCTGCTCGTCCGGAGCATAACTTTGTCATCTCCAGTCCGATTGACTTGAAACTTGGTATGCATGTTTGTTGCAATATTACGGTGTACAGTGCGCAAGAACAATAACTCTACCTAGTGCGGATTTCGAGTAATTCCACTTTGATCTTCATTTTTACAGTATTTCTTGCTTGTCTGGAACGGAACTTTGTCACCTTAAGTCAAATTGACTTGAGACATGTTTGTTGCATTACCTGCCCTTTACGATTATTATACCCCCTTGACAACTGGCGGTGGGACGGGCGTATCTTGCGACAATATGCCGCTCTTGTTTTAGTTTTATTGACATCATCAACAAACATCAATATATTTAAGCCATACATACGATGAACTTGTTTCAAACAGTAGAAAATGGCAGTTTTCAAGACTTCATTTTTTAAACAAAAAGGCTGGCAAAAGTCGTTTGCTCAGTGCGAAGGACATTTTATGCCAAGTAAAAGTTAAGATTCAGTACTTGAAAACATTAACCTGGAACTTTTATTGTAATATTTACTTTTGAGATCAGATTGGCTGCTTTTAGGTGATAAAAAGCCTTCCACAGTCAATTTCATGACATCTTACGCCGGGAATTGGTCAGCATTTCTTCGACGCTTGAAATTAGACTAAATCGGTTCGCAGCTGTAAACCTGTTGTATGGCATTTGCGGCATAAGTCGGAAACCAATACAACTCGATCAAAGTGGCGAGATCGCAATAGCGAACCAGGAACCAGTCAAATTTCTCATTTACATTTGTCCCCGATATATCTCGATTAGACTCAGAAAATGGAATTTTGCTTTAAAAGCGTATCAGTAAAAACACAACTTTAAAATTTCCGCTGGACACGTAAATAAATGACGCATAGAAAACGAAAAGAAAAAAACACGCTGTAGAGAAATCATATCAGTTCAACTTTCAGGACTCAGGAGGAATAACAACGCTCGCCTTCTGTGACTGTGAGGATCAGTAGTGAAAGCCGTGATATTTTAAAACGAGAAAGAATGACTTCGACTAATCATCTTCAGCCAGTACTTAGCAGCTGCCAAAGATGTCCTAAGTTATGGTTTACAGAAGACCTACGTTTTTTTTTTTTTAACGAAATCAAATCTTACGCCCAAAAGATATGGAGAATATACATACCTTGTTTTCTGGTTATTTGCCAGTTTTACTGGACTGAGGTCCGATATGTATCCATCGATGCTGTTTTCCATGTTTTGGCTTGATCACACGCTGCCTCGCACGACGCCTTACTGTCAACGACTTATGCTGACAGCAGCTAAAATAATTACTTTCAAACTAAGTTTCAGGTATTATTATTCAAAAACACCAAACACAATGGCTTCGCTCAAATAATTAAAATCTATCCGTGTAATCACACTCGAACAGAAAAAAAATACAAATCGATCAGTCGTAATTCATTTATGTAGAAGGGCCTTATACAGAACTATTTATTTTGCGAATTCTTTTTAAGTTAAAATTGTGTAATTCGTTCCCAACGCTAACTTACAATATAAATTAATGCACCGCACTACTAGCGTCACAGGCTCCGCTTCGGGCGAGATTGAAGTTGATTACGTCACGACCGGATTCACCTAGGTACCATTAAGTAAAATAACATGCATCTAGAATCTATAGGAGTAAATAAATGAATAGCAAAACAACTTCTCTCAATGATGGCATATGGCTAAAACCATATAAGGACGAAAAGGTACACATTGCTGGAAAAAATGAACAATGTTGAGGAATAACCCGTCTTTCTTTAAAAGAAGACTGTCACCGTCGTGTAACTCGAAGACCAAAGGGTCTTAGAACTCTGAAAAGATGAAAGGCTGTGACAAGCCTCCACTTCCTACACTTTGTCACCCTCAGATCTATCTCCTAGATAATTTGGAACATTTTCCCTCATTACAACGAATTCAAGTAAATCTGTTCAGGAAATACAAAAACATAATGTGATGACGCTTGAATGACTCGGATCTACATTGTAAAAACGTCCTGACAAACGGTAAATTTAGTTAGAAATAAACTTTTGATAGATATGACTGAAAGAGGGTTTTTCCCCATCAACATGTGGCATGTATCTTTAAGTCCTTGCCGCACGACAAGAATGTAGACGTGTCCAAATTTCAGGCATATAAATTACGGTTAAAATGTGGTTCGATTGATTGCATTTATTTGTTGGTTGAAGTGCACAAACGTTGTAGAAAAAAGAGAAAATGGTATGCGCCGCACTTCAAGCGTCAATCGGGTTCTGCTTGCGGCGAGATTGAAGTTGATTAAGTTACGGCCTGATTCATGCCTGGAATCATTAGCTGAAATAAGATATGATACCCAGTATTTAAAATGACTTCAAGTTAAACAGTTATCCATTCGGTGGTGGCATATTCTAAAACCCACATGAAGACAAAAAGGTACACTTGATGAAAAAAAAAACGATCAATGTTGGAGAAAAGTCCGTCATTTTTTTTGAAGATTAAAGGGTAAGAAGACTGTCAGAGTTGTACAACTGGAAGACTAAAGGGTCTAACTCTGAAAAGATGAAAGGTCTTTCTACACATCGTCACCCTCAGATCTATCGACCTGGATAACTTGGAACCCTTTCCTACATTACAACGAATGCTAGGAGATCTAAATACAGCCTAGATCTGGTCAGAAAACACAAGTAAAATGTCAATATGAAAACGATTAAAAGACTTGCATTGTGAAAAACGTCGTGATAAACGATAAAAATTACCCAGAAATCAATCTTATAAATACAGATGCGTTTTATATGTCTTTACTAACGACTTGGGACATTTCTTTACCACACGACAAGAATGTAGATCTGCGTGACCAAATTGCAGGCATTCATAGGTAATTTTAATATGGCTCAATTAATGGCATTTTATTTTTCTTAGATAGGGCAAAAACGTTGTGGAAAAAGGAGATAATGGTATGCGCCGCACAACTAACGGCATTTGGTTTCGCTTGCGGCGAGATTGAAGTTGATTACGCCACAGTAGAAACGTCCTGACAAACGGAAAAATTTAGTCAGAAAAAAAAATTGACAGATGAGTGAAAAAGGTTTTTCCTCACTGACATGGGGCATGTATTTCTGAACTCTTTGCAGCACGACAAAAACGTAGACGTTTCAAAATTGTAGGCATTTTTAGATGATAATTAAAATGTGGCTCAAATGATGATTTCTTTTTCTTCGGACAAAAACGTTGTGGAAAAAGGAGATAATGATATGCGCCGCACAACTAACGGTGTTAGGTTTCGCGTGCGCGAGATTGAAGTTGATTACATCACGGCAGAATTTATGCGTGGTACCATTAACTAAAATGAAATAAAAGTACTTAAAATGACTAAGTAAAACAGCATTTTCTTTCAATGATGGCCTATTCTGAAAGCCACATGAGGACGAAAAGGTACACTATGATGGGAAAAAATACGTTATTATATCAAAAGGTAGTGTGGTTATGTCCAAATGTGGTGTTGACTTGTCTAAACATTGGATTATTATGTCAAAAAGTAGTGTTATCATGTTCATATGTGGTGTTGACTTGTCTTAAGACAGTCTTATTATGTGAAAAAGTGGTGTTATCATGTCCCAATACCGTGTTGACTTGTCAAAGCATTGTCTTATTATGTCAAAAAGCAGTTTAATTATGTCAAAGGGTACGTTGACTTGTTCAAACGCTGTCTTATTATGTCGAAAAGTAGTGTTATCATGTTCAAATGTGGTGTTGACTTGTCTTAACAGTCTTATCATGTCAAAAAGTGGTGTTATCATGTCCAACTATCGTGTTGACTTGTTCAAACATTGTCTTATTATGTAAAAAAGCAGTTTTATTGTGTCCAAATGTACGATGGCTTGTCCAAACCCTGTCTTATTATGTAAAAAAGTAGTATTATCCTGTTCATATGTGGTGTTGACTTGTCGACACATTGTCTTACTATGTCAAAAAGTAGTGTCATCATGTTCATATATGATGCTGATTTTTCTTAACACAGTCTTATTTTGTCAAAACGTAGTGTTATCATGTCCTTATGTGGTGATGACTTGTCTAAACGCTTTATTGTTATGTTAAACAGTTGCGTTATAATGTCAAGTTACGATATTGACTTGTCTAAACAAACGCCATATCTTGTTAAAGGGTAGTGTGATCATGTCAAACCGTGATGTTGATATGTCTACACACCGTCTTATTGAAACGAATGTTGACTCTTGTACAATAGCGCATGCGCAGTCCGATCTCGAGTAACAATGGCGTGTACCGTCGAGGAAATTTTGAATTTGGCCGGTTTGCCTGCCTTAATTAACAACTTCGTCACCGAAAAAATTGACGCACGCCGGATGACAACACTTACAGACGAAGATTTCACCAGATTAGGCGTGTCAACAATAGGCGACAGGATACGGCTGAGAGAAATATCAAAAAGTAAACTACAGTCAGTACAGGTTCGTTCTCAAATTATTTCGTACTTGTAAATAAATAATTCCAGCCATTTCGTAACCTCGCCGTTTCGTACCCGACTTTCAGTCACTTCGTAACCATTTAACAAGTCGTTTGGTAACAACTGTATCAAAATCTCGTAACCGCTGTGTATAACCAGATACTTGTGTAATTGTATGTAAGTCTCTGGCATACTGGTATGGCCTTTTTCATTTCTCCGTTCATTCTCGCTTCTCCGTTTATGTACTAAAGCGGAAGGAAAAAACGCTCGTGACGTTTTGTTCCACTCTTTCAGATATTATACATAACATCCTACCTTACATCGATAGTATTTTTCTATGGAATAAGACACAAAAATGCAACAAAAGAGTGTGATTTTCACAGTTTGAAAGAAAATATTGCATTAGATACATCAAAATGCAAATTTTCAATGTTTTTCAACATGAAATCCACTTAAATGGGTTGTATTTACCTTTTAGTATGAATGGGCTAGTCCGTCTGAACTGGAGTGTAGAATATTCATCAGTCCTTAGCGACCGGCCCATAGGGGTCCGTAGTTTGACTCCTGTCACCCATAGACTAAAACAAGGGATTTAACTGTATGCAGCCCGTTACTTGCCCCCGGTTACAAAAAAAAACAACGTATCTTTTCTACCCCATCAGTTATTCCCCTAATTTTTTTCTACAGTTGAGAGCTAAAACATTTTTCTACCAGAAAAACACAACTGTTGGTCAATGGCTAATGCAGTCTGGCTGATACATTCGCTCGAACTTGTAAACTCGCTCAAAAATTTTCGCTATTGACACGGGTTCGTACATTCGACACTGACGTTCGCGCATATAAACCAATGAAATTTCTCGTTCCAAACAGTGTCACCGTACTGTCACGTGACAAAAAGATGTGAGCAGCTGTACGAAATTTCATTGGTTGAATTCACGACTGTTAGTACATATCAACCGATGAAATTTCTCGTTCCAAACAATGTCACATGACAGAAGATGGCTGCAGCTGTTTGAAATAAGAACGTGGATCACAAATTCAACGAATTCTGAGGCGTTTTGTCGTTATTGAAGATAGAGACTATAGGTCAATAGTATTTTTAAACATGTTTAAAGGGTGGATGCCGCTAATGCTGCGTTTCATTGGATCTAAAGTGCATTTTATATCTTGAAAACGGATGTACGAACCCGTGTCAATGGCGCAGATTTTTGAGCGAGTTGACAAGTTCGAGCGAATGTATCAGCCAGACTGCATTACCCACTGACAAACAGTTCTGTTTTTCTGGTAGAAAAATGTTTTAGCTCTCAGCTGTAGAAAAAAATAGGAGAATAACTGATGGGGTAGAAAAGATACGTTGTTTTTTGTAACCGGGGGCGAGTAACGGACTGCATACAGTTAAATCCCTTGTTTATAATATACAGTCTATGGGTGCCAGGAATCAAACTACGAACCCCTATGGACCGGCCTTGACAATCAATCAAATGAATGGAAAAATGAGAAAGCAGCCATACTACCCAGATTGGCGAGGTAGGTTTGAAAACATCCTGGGATCGAACCTATTGATGCAAGTTGTAGTGACTTTTTTCAGTTAGCAATTTGATTCAACTCTTTACCAAACGACAAAATTTTGGACTAGTCCAAATTGAAAGCAAATTAAATGTGAATCAAAAATTGAAACTTGATTTGGAAAGGGTAGAAAACATTGTGGGAATATGAGAAAATGCTGGTTACCAGCATTTTCTCCTTTTCCCACAATGTTTTCAAAGGCTTTCTTTCTAGGGGTCGTTAAAAGTCGGGACTGTGTGGTAAAGAGATAACCTACTTGAAGACCCCTGTCATAGGGAAACCCCATTTTCCTAATTTAAAAAAAGCACAAATCACATTGATTTCTGACTGACACAGTTATTAAGCTGCATAAAAATGTAAACAAATAAAAGTCACGTGAAGGGCCTTGTCCCTTTCCCGCCCAAAAAAATAATTTTTTTTTTTCATTTGCCGTGACGACACGACGTCACTATTCCAGGGTTCTCATTAGGTCCAGAATCCCAAGAGTCATTGACTCTTGGGCCCAAATTTTCAAGAGTCAAAATGTAATTTCCAAGAGTCAAAGAGAAATGTCCAAGGGTCAAAATTACTTGGTTATCATGGAGAGATAAGGGTGAAATGTAGACAATTTTTCATTTTATGTTCATTGATTATGGGCAGAATTTACACAAGACAATACCTTATACTGTGTAGAGACTTGTTGGAATGAAATGATTAGAATTTTAACTTGCAGCCTTCGCATGCAGTTCGTATGAATAAACAGACTCAAAGAATCTTTTAACTGTCTACCAAACAACAAATTTTTTGACTCTATCATGTTTTAGACATTTGCGGATGACAATTCAAATGTGCCTGGAACAACTGGATTTTTGTCTTTCATAGCCTAAAACATTGTGGAATAGTGAGAAAATAAAGGTCACTCCCATCTAGGTGTTATTTCTTTAAATGTTAGTATTTTTTTCCAATTACTGCCTCTTCAACACTTGTTTCAGGGCTAATACTGTAAGACATAAATGCCTAACCTCCATCTTTCCCCCCCCACCCACATATTATCTATAGGTTGTTGTACATGTATATTTTCATTTCAAAAACAACCAACGTTTTTTTTCTAATTTTCAAACAGGTTTTAGCTTCCATGTATTGTTTTGGACAGAAATTAGTGTAAATTCACTGTTTAAATGTATTATCAAGGATGAAAAGATAGTTTGAAGTGCCTCTGATAGGACGATCTCAAACTTACTTTTTTTCTGTCATGGGTTTTCACGTTTTTTTTCCAGCGATCATTTTTTCATGTCAGATAATAATTCTTAAAGAAGGTGGTATCGTAAGCACTTTCCAAGTCAAAAAAGACAGAAACAACATGTTCTTTCTTTATAAAAGCTTCGCGTATGAAAGTCTCGAAGCGAACTAGGTGATCAAGAGTGCTTCTTTGTTTACGAAATCCGCACTGGTTTGTGGAATTTATTTTATTTTTCTCTAAAAACCAAACAAGGCGGTCATTCACCATTCTTTCCATGGTTTTACAAATACAACTCGTTAAGGCTATAGGGCGGTAATTGTTAGGATTTGTAGAATCTTTGCCAGGCTTAGGTATAGGTATAACTATAGCTCCTTTCCAGGAGTCTCGAAGAACCCCTGTCTTCCAGATTTGATTAAAAATTTGGAGTAAACAATGGAGGGAACGATACGGTAAGTGTTTAAGGAACTGATAATGGATATCATCAGACCCAACTGCAGTGTCATGAGACTTTTTTAGGGCTTTTCTTAGCTCTTTAATAGTAAAGTCTTTGTTATAGTATTCCATGTTATCAGATTTAAAATTCAGTTTGGATTTCTCTTTTTCGGTCTGAAATTTTTGGAACGTAGATGAATAATTCGTGGAAGAGGATTTCTTGGCAAATGTATCAGCTAGCACGTTGGCAATGTCATGTTTGGATTCAAAATTCCTCTCATCAGTATCTAGATGACCAATGCTATGGGAAGTACTTTTACCATTAATTTTCCTTATTTCCCATGTCTTTTTGACAGACGATCTAGAATTTAATCTAGATACATACTGTCGCCAAGACGCACGTTTACTTTGCTTAAATGTTCGCCGTGCTCTCGCACGTGCGATTTTGAATCTTACAAGATTCTCCTGAGTAGGTCTCAGATTGAAATTTCTGAGAACAGATTTTCGCTCAGCTATAGCTTTCTTGCAGTCATCGTTAAACAATGGTTTACTTGGATGCTTCGATTTTGTCGATGTCCGAGGAATTGATTTCTCTGCAGCAGAGTAAAGTAAGGAAGTAAACAGTTCTGCTGGATTTTCACATTCGTCAAAAGTATTTGGGTCAATTGATTGTTCGCAATGAATTTTGAATTGTTCCCAGTTTGCCTTATGAAGTTTCCAACGCTCCGGACGTTGTTGTATAGATGATATTACGATCGGGAAATGACCACTTCCGTGAAGGTCATCATCAACCTTCCAACTCAAGTCAGTAAAAATTTCCGGACTGCATAACGTTAAGTCTAAAGATGAATAAGAACCAGTTGCAGGATGTAGATACGTTGAAGATTTATCATTGAGCAAAACGAGGTTATGATCTGCGATGAAACTTTCAATGATTCGGCCTATATCATTTGTATGTGTACATCCCCATAATGTATTATGGGAATTGAAATCTCCCGTTAAAATGAAAGGTTTGGGCAACTGATTGATAACATCATCAAGTTTCTTAATACCAATTGGTGAGCTAGGTGGAAGATAAAGAGAACACAAAGTTGTGGTTTTATTGAGAGAAATGCTCACCGCAACTGCTTGTAGTGTAGTTTCAAGCTTAATAAAACGGTGCAGAACACTGTTATTCACTACTATGGCTACTCCCCCCGAAGCTTTATCGTTACCACTGAAGTTTTTGAAGTAACAAGAATGGTATTTTAAGGACAATTTGTCAGAGTCTTTAAGAAATGTCTCCTGCAAAGATATTGCAACTTGTTTCTGTTCATTAATTAAAAGTTTTAATTCCTCGAAGTTAGCTTTAATGCTTCGACAATTCCATTGCAGAATGGTGTTAGTCATTACTAAAGTCAATGTAAGGAAGGTACCATAAAACACTGGAAATATGTACCGATTAATTTCTTATTATTTAATTTAATAATACGACCTTGCTTATTTGTAGTACTTTCTGCATGGTCGTTTTCCGCTTCCACGTCTTCTTCAAGACATCGGAAGCGGTTGTGTTGTTGAATTTGGTCGTCAGATCCCTTTGGAAGGCGATCTGAGCGGACCTTATTTGGAGATCTATTCGGACTCTTTGGAACAGGCTTTTCTGGTTTTTTGTTAACTACAGGTTGCTGATGTTTGGCTGTTGTGGAGGTTTGTTTCTCTGTTGAATCTGTTTGGATCGAGGCATTGGTTGTCTGTGTTGTAGCATCTATTAATGTGACTGATTTTGCAGCATTGGATTTGGTCACACTAGAGTAAGAGGCACCAAGTACTTGTCGTGTATCTACAATTTTCCTAGCTTCCGAAAATGACAGGCTTTCTCGATATTTTATGGTGATGATTTCTTTTTCTCTCTTCCAAACTTTACATGATCGGGATGTGGAATGGTGTTCTTCACCACAATTCAAACATTTCAAGGGTTTTTCACAAGGGTCGGTATGGTAAGTTTCAACTTCATTGGTTCCGCATCTTTTACAGTGATCGTCAGCGTCACATTGCCTTTCATGGTGGCCAAACTTAAAACATCTATAACATTGGAGTGGGTTTGGTATGTAAAGATCAACAGGAACCTTCATGTATCCGACTTTAAGTGTTTTTGGTAGGATAGCCGTTTTAAATTTGAGAACTATGGTATTGGTGTCTTTCCGGATACCATCCCGAAAAACACGAATACGTCTAGCCTCAATGACATTCTGAGTCGATAATTCGGAAACAATTTATTCTTCCTCCACATCAGCCAAGTCTGGACACCTTATTATACCTCTGGATGAGTTCAGAGTACCATGCGCAGTGCATTTTGCTGGTATTTCGAAAAATCGTTTCAAAGCCAAAAGGTTTTTCGAATGTTGCGGCTTTTCAACTTCCACCAACAAAGTGCCGTTTCAAAGCTTTTTGACGGACTTCGGGGAGCCTGCCAAAGAAACAAGTACCTTTTCAATAACAAATGGCGACAGCTTTGCCAATGGTTTTTCCGGTTGCAACGATTCGATTATCAAGAAGCGGGCAAAAGGTCCAGTCGATTCCAGTTCAGCCTGTTCACTATCATAGTCTTTCCGTGTTCTTTTTTTTGTTTGGTTATCCATGGTTGTAGTTTTAATGTTCATCATTCGCGGCCCCCACCCACCATGGAGTCCTACAAAGGGGACATGGCTATTAGAGCGGAGAATCCAGCTCTGCATGTCAGGGTTACCCAAATGATATACTTAGGCCATACAAATCAGACAATCCGGCACAGAAAATGCGTGGCAACATCCCCAGATCAGGATGCACCCACGCAAGTCGAAGCCAAATCAAAAGACCTACATAACCCAATTAGCCCATGAGCCTATATTAGACTAGGGACTAAAATACGCAAAAAAGAGGCAGTTAAAATGGACAAATTGATGCTGTGCAAATATATACGTGTATATAGTCAGACAAGTTGGAGATACATGCGGTTTCAAAAAAACAAATGCGATACAGACAAAATAGATGTTTCTCTTTTACACCAGTAAAAGTGTTAGAACTATATGAAATAAACTCAAAATGCCCAAAATCTAAAAGCGGCCAGCCGATTGCACTAGACCGGGCCCATCTAGGCTCTCGTTTACACCGAAGCCGAGGCCAAAGCAGTGTGTTGAAGAGCTGAAGATCCCTGGGCTCCCCTCAACTGCCAGGACCCTCTTTTCCTGCTTACGAGTCTCCACCCACGGCAAACAGGCGGGTCCATTGGTGGGGTGTTACCACTCTGCAGGACGGCAGCCGGCGAATTCTACCCCCCGTCCGGCTGGGGGTAGTTGGTTGGTAGTTGGTCTCTGTGGTAGAGGCTCTTCCTCCTTCCCTTCTTGAAATTCCAAGTCAAGGATGCCTCCTGGAAAGATTTCCATCACAGCTTGGTCTAAGGGGTCCTGTGCCTTCTTTCTGTTCTCCAATGTCTCCTTCCAGTGCTGAAAGGACGCCTCTCGGTCAAGAACTGCAAAATCCTTCTCGTCAATTCTGTAGGGGTTAAGGTTGGACTTTAGGCAACTCGTCTCTTCGGGGTTTACTCCAGACTGCTGTGCCAGTACCCTATGCCGACGGTACTTCACCACATGATCCTCTAGCTCCTCCCTCCTCATGCACCGGAACTGAAAGAGCGAACAATAATGCGGCACCTCATCCCTGGCCAGGTGATCTCGTAGGATATGGGCCTCTATCCGACACTTTACTTCAATGAAGTTCTTCCCATCCCTGTGGAAACACCGAAGACATCTATAGGCCCTTCCCCGTTTTCGTGCTGCCTTGGCGATGTCTTCCTGGACCGATGGTGTCATTACAACTGGTGTAGTAGCGTCTGCCATATTCGTTGCCATTGTAGAACGTAAGACTAAAGCTCCTGCGAAGTAGAAATAACACAACCCTGAAAGGCGACGCTGCACCACTAGCCCAATTGTAATATAAGAAAAGCTGCAGAGCAGTCTTTCTGAGTTTACTATATTCATGCTTCATTTTTTTTCTTTTTATACTCCTTTACTAGCAATATGCCATGTACATTTTGCAATATACTCTGGAGCTGGCTCTCCGCTGCACTTTGATTTATTGGACCATTGATATACAACAATGTGATAAACCTAGCTGTGATATTTTTTCAAATAAATTAACATGACAATGACCTTGATTTCCATTGTATGCATGTTTCATGAACAAAACTTGCCTGCTAATACCATAATATAAATTTCTTTCTATTACAGATTATGAACTAACTGGATTTTGCAAGAACTATAACTCTTTGTCACACTCATCAACTCCAAATTTTTGCCGAGTCATGCTGACCTTGAACTTTCAACTTCGTTTACACTTATCCCTTCCCACTTGCCAACCTGGATAGCCTTGCCGCTCTCCCACCCCAAGTGTAGCCGACAATCTATCCCTCTTTGGACTTAAACTCTTGGGAACTCTCTTTACTCTGTATACCAACTACCCACAACACATTAATCAAGCATATGACTTTTGGCTAAAAATACTGGATCCTAGCTCGAAATTTAACTGTGCTTGAGAAAAGTACTTGTGACTGGTTTCACTCAACAGGCTGTACTTGTGTTCATTTGTAAAAATAAGTTTCAACGTAGAATATACAATTTACTATATGGCTGGCCATATCAACAATCATCGAGAAGAATCATTAAGTGCGTAAACAATGTTACAATTATTCAAAACTGTATGATCATCTGATAAATAATAAATTATTGAGTCAGTTTTTCTCTTGCTTCCTTGATCCACATAGGGACATCTCTGGTCTCATAAAGCTTTATCTTGTCATGGTGGACAACTCTCTCCAAACCCTTTCGGTCAAGCTGAAGAAGAAAATTTACATCAGTTATCTTCCTTTTCACCAGGAATGGTCCGTCATAAAGCTTCTCCAATTTCTGGTTTACTCCCACTTTCCTTGCTTCGTGTAAGAGCCAAACCATGTCACCAGCTTTATAGTTGTTCACTTGCAGCTTTATGTTGTAGGTGCTTTTCTGGCGCTTGGCATTGGCTGCAAGGTGTCGACGGGCTATGTCATGAGCTCGCTGCATCTTCTTTTTCAGGACGTTGATGTATTGTCCGTATGTAGTAATGTCTTGGTCACGTACTGTTGCGCCACCAAAAATTAGCTCGACTGGGAGTCGCACTTCTCGTCCAATCGCCATCAAGTTGGGAGTCAGGTTTGTAGACTCACAAGGTGTTGCTCTGTAGGCTCCGGCCAGGCAACCCAGATATAGATCCTAATCGGTCTGCTCATCACGTAGGTATGAGCGTATCATGCCTAACAGTGTCCTATTAAATCTTTCGCACTGTCCGTTGCATTTTGGGTTTCGCGCAGAGGTCCTTGTCTTGTGGATCTCGAGCATCCTGGTCAGTTGTCGAAAGACTTCGCTTTCTAAAGTGCGTCCCTGGTCGCTGTGTATAGACAATGGACATCCCCATCGAGCAACAAAGTTATTTAGGATTTGTCTGGCACATTCCTCGGCTGTCAGATCTCTGACGGGGATGACTTCGACGTACTTTGTGAACAAATCTGTCAAAACCAGTATGTGCCGGTTACCTCTAGGCGTCAGTGGTAGTGGCCCTATGTAGTTAATGGCTAGCACATCCCATGGGGCTCCAACCTTGATGTGACCTAGGGGCGCTTTCGGTGATTTAGATGGTTTCTTGCTGGCTGCAGATTCTACAGGACCGTATATAAACGACAATGTCCTCTTTCATACTATACCAGAAAAATCTTTGGCTCGTCTTTTCTTTAGTTTTCTTCACACCTAGGTGACCTGATAAGATACAGTCATGCATTTGCTTCAATACATCTTCTTTCATTGATCTAGGGACCAGAAACTGCAGGAAAGAACCAGAATTGTCTTTCTTGGTAAACCTCTTGAACAGTAAGTTGTCAACAAGCTCGAGACAATCCCATATAAGCCAATAATGTCGTGTTGCTGGACTTCTGGTCTGGACGTCTTGCCAGTTTGGTTTAGCCTTTGTCTTCAATGCTTGGTAAATGAAACCAGTTTCTTCATCTGCCTCTTGTGCTGCCTTTAGTTTTGGAAATTCCTCCGGTCCATTGCCAACCTAGCTGGTCCCTGCTGGTAGTTTTGGCTGGTTGGCTGGTACCAGGTTCTATGGTTAAGGTTCTGGCTGTTTCATGGGTTTTTGTAAATGTTTTGTCGGTGTTTATTGTGGTATTCTTGTATGCATCATCACTAGTAGTTTTTGCTGGTACGCTGGTACTAGTCTTGGTTACGGTTCTGACCTGTGTAACTGTTCTATTTGCAAATCTGTCAGTATGGTACGATATGGGTTGATCCTGCTTCGTAACATCTACTGTTATAATACATTCAGGATTGGTTGACCTGGTTATTTCTAGCACTGCTTGGCTATTTTGATTTTGTCCTTTATGTTCTAAATCTGCTGGTTTGCTGGTACCAGGTGCACTCATTAATTTTCTCAGTTTGGCTGGTAAGGGCTGCTCTGTAGTGTCAAAGGTCCCATCTTGTAGTGTTTGTAGGCTAATTTGGGTAGCGTTTGCCGTTTTATTGGTACCAGGAGCTCTTGATTTGCTGTTCGCAGCAATCTCTTGCTTATACTCTGGCTGATCACAACTTTTCGGCCCTATTTGACTATTAATCGTTCCTCTGGCAGACTGGACTGGGGCGCTTACACAAGCTTGATCTGGTCGATCAATGTTTTGAAATTTCAGGGACTCTGGGATTCTGCACTCTTCTTGGCTAGTAGTCTTTGCTGGTTTACTGGTACTAGGCTTAGGTGGCTATTGGCTTCTTGGAGCTGCTTCGGTGTTTCCTGCACTGGTGGGATACATCATCTTACGGTATTTGTCACTCAGCATCATATCTTGGGCTCTCTTAACACACTTCTTGCAGGGTCCGCATTTGAGCTGCTCACTCATATCAGCCTCTGGGCAGTCACATTCTTGCGGATTTTCGCATCGAGATAATGCATCGCAGTCAGCTTGCTTTCTGCCTGGGCGGTACTGTATGGCGAAGTCATACTGGGACAGGATCTCTATCCAGCGGGCTATTTTACTTCGGGGTTCCTTCAGGCTAAACAACCAGACAAGTCCTTGGTGATCTGTTCTTACCAGGAATCTTCGCCCTAAAAGACATTGCCTGAAATACTCAATAAAATACCTAACTGCCAGTAGCTCTTTCTCTGTTATGTAGTAGTTGCGCTCAGCTTTGTTCATGGACCTGCTGGCAGAGGCTATGACTCTCTCTCTGCCATCTTGTACCTGCAATAAAACCGACCCAATTGCAAAGTCCGATGAATCGGTGTCTAGGACGAACTCGCCACCATCATTCAGTGGGTAGCCCATTACTTCTGGACTGATCAAAGCAGCCTGTAGACTGTCAAAGGAATCTTGACAACTTCGGGTCCAGATAAACCGTTTCCCCTTCTTGGTTAGATCCACCATAGGTCTTGCTTTTTTTGGCAAAGTCTTGTATGAACCTGCGAAAGTAGGAACACATAGCAACAAACTGTTTTACTTGTTTTGGGGATTTCGGGGCGGGCCATTCAACAATTTTGGCGATGTTTGTTGGGCTTGGCTTGATACCGTCTGAGGATACGACATGCCCTAAAAACGTAACTTCCTTCTGCAGCATCTCACATTTCTCTGGCTTTAGTTTTAAACCAGCCTGACTCAATGTGATAAGAACCTGTTCCACTCTGCTGAGATGCTCTTGTATATTTCTGGCGAATATGATTATATCGTCAATGTAGATGATGCAGGACTGCCATTGTAGGCCTTGTAGGGCAAGTTCCATGGTCCTTTGGAAGGTGCTGGCAGAATTATTCAAGCCAAATGGCATTTTTGTCATTTCGAATTGCCCAAACTTGCATGCGAAAGCGGTTTTCGGTATATCTTCTTCCTTCACTGGGATCTGGAAGTAACCGCTGGTCAGGTCGAATGTGCTGAAGAGGCTTGATCCTGAAACGGCATCTAGGCAATCCTGAATTTTTGGTAAAGTGAAGGCGTCTGGTGTCACTAGCTTGTTTAACTTTCGATAATCTATGCATGGCCTAATTCCACCCGACTTCTTCTTAACCAGGCATAAAGGTGACGACCAAGGAGATGTACTCTACCGTGCCACTTTTTGTTGCAATAACTTGTCTATAGCTTTTCGCTCTTCATCCGCATAGGCCATTGGTACTCTTCTTGGGGGTTGCTTTATAGGTGGGGCGTCACCAGTATCAATTGAATGCTCTGTTAGGTGTGTGCAGCCAAGATCCCATTCATCTTTCGAAAAGACATCCTGGTATTTCTGCAATAGGTTCGCTGTCGCAAAGTAGTATAATAATTACCCGACCTGGGACAAAATTAAAAAAACTTAAAAAAATAAAAAAAAAAGCGAAAAAAATTTATCGAAATTCGAAAATTTAAAAAATGTTTGTCGACTAAAGAGCTCAAAATCGCGAGCGAAAGCCCTCAACCCCTTCAAAAACGTGAAATCAGGCCTCAAAACGCTCAAAATCGCGAGCGAAAGCCCTCGATCCGCTCAAAACATGTGAAATAAGGCCTGCTCAGTCTGGGTGAAAAAATTAAAAAAAATTTTCTAAAAAAAAAAAAAAAAAAAATCTAAAAAAAGAAAAAAAGTAATCTAAAAAATATAACTTTTAAAATAATAAAGTTATATTTTATATTTTATTTTATTTTTTGATGTCCCCAAGCTAATGTGTCAATCTTGTTTTCCAAAACAACCCTTTTATCATCTTTACAACTCAAAGCAACTTTGTTTATTTTCTCTGTATATACTTCATGACCGCGACTTCTTAATACATGCATTGCCCTATGCTGATCTTCTTCTGTAAAACAGCATTCTTTATAATGATCAAATCTTAATTCATTCTTAATTACTGACTTCTTTATTCCCTTACATCTTTTATCTTCCTCTTCATCTAAAGTTTTATATGCATACGTTTTTGCTCTTAAACCAACAAACTTTGTCATAATCTCACCACCTAACTCATCTTTAAACTTTCCAACTACTCTTGCATTACAATCATTTCTTAAGAAATGATCTTTTGGATAATTACTAGTATCAAACATTTCAGGTACATCATTTTCTATATCCTTATATAAATAATTAGTTTCTATTTCAAGGATAAAACTATCAGTATCAGTATAACACATTTTAACCTTTTCACCATACTTTGGTTCAAAGTAATTATACAAAGTTTTTTGCATGTGTGTTTTACTAATATCTAAAATACTCATTCCTAAGTAAATAGGTTTGTTAAATTTTATACTAGTCTTTTTCATATGAATAGCAACAAGATCTTCATTAAATATTGTAGTATGCTTATAATTAGGTCTTCCTGCAAGCTTTTTTGCTCTATCTCTATCATTAACTAAATGAACTTCTACTCTATTTCTTAAATTCTCCATAGTCTTACCAAAGACTGAATTATTCATCAACTTAAAAAAATCTTTCTCAAAATTATTTTTAGCTGCTTTTCTTAGATTAATATTTATATCAATGTATGGTTTAAACCATACACTTTCCTCAAACTTAATTCCACTATGTATTTTAGTAATTTTTAAACCTAAATCAACACACGTTTTTAAAGCTTTATAATGTAAAACATAATTCTTTTTGTTATTTAAGTTTGGAATAAGTTTTTCTACCTTTTCTATTTTTAAACGTTCAGGCGCTAAAGGGAAGTCATTATGTAAATCATGTAAATCTTTAGGGTATTCTAAATCTACTTCTAATATACAAGAATGATCCTGCCAATTTTCTAATTCTTTATCTGTCATCCATTTAAAACCATGAGTAGGAAGAGGTTGACTCATCGCCCAAGGATAAAGGCTATTTGCATCTATATATAGTAAATATTTTGATGGTTTACTTGAATCATATAATTCGCTCATATATTTGTTATTTGCTTCTGAATATCTTTTACAACACATACTAACACCACCTCTGATACCTTTTTCAAACATTAAATGCATATCAGGATCAGACAAAAGTTCTAGTTTTACATCCGTTATTTTTAATGCCGCATCCCATGCCAAACCTGGTGTTGTATAATACCAACTAGGATCTAAGTCATAATTTTTACAACAAACATCTCTAAAATTCTCAAAGACGTCTGCTAAAAGTAACACATCTATTTTATTGTAAAGTTCTAAATAATCCTTAAAAGTTTTCATATTAAAAGCTTCCCATACATTTTTAGCGTGAGCATAGTCCTCATCACTAATATGTGTTTTATTTAAAGTGGAATAAAAAGCTTCTTTTGGTGGTAATTTTTCATCATAAAGCTTTTTAAATTAGTCTAAATATTCATAAGGGAAAACTCCTTTTCTCCTAACTAGCGGTAGTTGTTCTTTAGTAAAATATCTTGTTAAAATTTTTAACTGACTTTCCTCTAAGTAAGATGAAAGTTTATCCAAACTAGAACTCATAAATTTAAAACTATCAAGAAATCTAATTTCGTGATATATAGCATCTTTCTTTTTTTCTGTTTCTCCAACCCAAATGCTATTACCAAAACTAATATATTTCTCCTCATTATTTGGAATGCAATTAATTTTACCACTATTTTTACCAAGATATTTTATAAAAAGATGAGCATCATATCCGCTTAAATTATGAAAATATACTGGTGTAAAATTAGGTTTACTAGCTTTTAAATTACAGTCTTGATGCGCGGCACCTCTATACTCTCCTGTAAAATGACAACGATCTCTTACTCTAATATTATTTTTTTGTAAACTTATTACCACAAATCCAACATTTTGTTTGTTGCGAATGTTTTTGTTGTTCCTCTATTGTGAGTTTCAGAGGTTTTGTTTTTTTATAATATTTTTCATAAAGGTTCTTAATATCTTTTGATAACATATTTATAAAAACTTCACCAGCATCTTCTCCTGTATAGTTTCTTACTATTGGTTTAGACATATCATCAGTAAAAATATTATGATATCGTAAAAGCTGCAAGGTAAATGTTTTTGAGTTTGTATAGTATAACTATCTTTTGGATTTGGTTCGCATGTGTGTATTGGTTTTAAAACACTTTCAAAATCAGCATATACTACAAAAGGAATCTTTATTTTCTTTATGTGATGAATAAAAAGCATTTCACTACCTTGTGCTGGCATTTCCATTAAAATAGACTCATACTCATTACAATATTGTTTATGTTTTTCTAAAAGTTTATTACTACCAAAATGATTTAAACAACGTTTACAATATTCTATACTGCTATTATTGCTTACTTGGGTTCTCATCAACCCATTAAAGTTTTTTATGAGGGTATAGTGCATATTTTCTCCATCTTTAATAAAAAGAAGGTCAATATGTTTGCTTTTCTCAATATCAGTATTTAAATAAGGATAAATTTTTCGATCATAATCTCTTATTCCAAAAACGTTTACACTAATTTCAGGATTTTGTTTTTCAAACTTCTTGATATCAGCAGACGAAACAGGATACTCTATTCCCTCCATGTTTACGCTACCCTCCTTTGCTTTTAATTCTTTATCAACTCTTTCTGGATGGTCATTTTTTTAATTTAATGCTCTTAAAACACACCATAAAAAACATTTATCATCTTTATTTTTCATATTGATAACTGCTTTTTTGTTAGCGATCCAATCTGGTAAAGGTAAGTAACTATTAGCTCTTAAAGGATTAATTTCAACTGTGTGTAACTCAAATGTTAATATATTATGAACTACCCAATCACTACCCTCTCTTTGAAATGTTGCTATTTTTTCTAAAATTTTTTCAATTATAGTTGTATAAAGTTCATGTTCATCGGTTCCCTCATAAACAGGAAAATGTCCTGAATAGAAAGGAACTCTTATTAAAGTAAGTTCAGGTGCAGTTTCTTTTCTCATAATACATCTAAGAATTAACTGAATTTTTCTTCCAGGATTATTTCTTATAATATTAACCATATTATCACGCGCCCTTTCCAAAAACGAATGCGCATTTATTTCCCCACTCCCATTTATTACATATTGTGTTGCAAACCCTCCTAAAGCAGATGGCCCCTCTCTTAATCTGTAACTCCTGTCTTGGAGGGTAATTTTCTCTAACATGTTAAACAACTTCATCCAAAACTTGTGGTATTTGTGCCGGCTCTACATTACCAGTTATCCAGTTACCAAAATCAGTTACTCTTCTTTGTATAGATTCCGGAACGACAGCTGCAGCTAGTCGTCTTGCTCCAGAGTAAACATTAGATGCAGCTCGTCTAGCTGCACTCGTAAATCTATTAAATAAACTCATTTATATATATATATAATAAAAAAACTTAAGCTAAATTTTTTTTTGTCTCAATTTTATTACGACTTCGTCATTGTCATAATAAAATTACTGAATGTTAATCTTCTATTTATTATTCCAAGTTCTCCCATTCCAATTTTCAATCGTTTGTGGGCAGCGATCTATAAATTTACCTGTCTTATAAGTTGATGGGAAGGTTTTTATTTCACCAGTTTCAACATCCTCTAAACTAACTTTCTTAGGATTATGCATAATAGTCTTTAATCTATCAAACTTAGGGTCTTTACTTCTTCCTTTTTTATGTAACTTAAGCGACTCCTCCTCTGATAACAATCCATGTTCTTTCACCAACTCAACTAATCGCTTTTTATCCCAGTATGAGTAGAAATTTATATTATTTTCTTTTAGAATTTTTTTTAAATCTGTAATCTTTATCATTTTTATATAGGAAAAAATACCTTAAACTGATCCCTTCGGGATTAATACACTACACTCATTTTATTTCCATCAGACTGGAAGTTAATTAACCTATCACTAATAATAACAGCATATGCCTCTGTGTTCGCATCCACATTTGCACCAAAAAATGCCTTAATATGAATATCAGTAACAGAATATTTTAATCTTTCACTCTGTTTAGAAACGTCAAACAAAAACAAAGGATATAGAGTTCTATAATCTGAGGGGGAAATGTTAGGATTTGACACCAATTCATTCATGTTATAAAACTTAGATCTAAATAATGCGGTGTCACCATACGCTCTACTAAATTGTTGTTTAGCGAATGAAAGATTGTAGTCAACCGCAGGGTATCGAGTAGCATTTAACATAACATAAATATTGTTAACATTTACATTGTTAAATATAGATGCATTTTGTCTTTGGTTATTACTTTTATTAGTTTGAAAGCGACAACGATAAAACGTGGTACCTCAGGAGATGATTTAACAGAAAGTCTCCAGGTAAATGATGTTGTCTGAGGAACCGCGATAAAGTCACACTGTATCATTCTATATCCAACTGGTATTTTTTCTTTTTTCTCGATAATTTTATAAAGTTCCATCTTCTCTTTTTCAGCAGGTAGCACATGTGGCATAAACCATGATATCTTATCTAATCTAATTCTACCTACAGGAGCAGCATTGATTCGAAAGATTGCATCATCATCATTATTTCTTGTTAACGTGAGAGTTTGCTTCATTCCATATACAATATTTTATTATAGTCCTCACAAAAACCAAATATATGTTTTAAAGGAACTCTAAAACTAAATGAACCTACTGGATTAACATTATTAATGATGTATTGTCTTCTTATTTCCCATCCGCTATTTTGATCGTCTGCATTGACTGTTGTATCCTTAAACCACAATTGGTTTAACCCTTGTGATTTAGAAAAATCATCCGGATATTTTAACAACCCAAGCATTGTAGTAGCCTGGCCAGGATTTGTTATGGATTCAATATCCATACCTGAAAGTTGATACCTAATATTTTTAAACAGGTGCATCAAGGCGTTGTTTGTTAAAGCAATATTAACGTTGTCTGTGCCTATAACATAAGCAGTGCCATCAGCATTCTTTACTAATTGGCCTTCAATAAGTAAATAACCCTCACTAGGATGAGTAAAAATATCTTGGGTTTCGATACTAATTCTAATATCTCCTCCTGAGTTGTTGAGATTAGCACCTGTTATCGGTTCATACTCATGGTGTTCATACTCATCAATACTATCATCTTTTAAAATTGGTTCGGTGATTTTTAAAATGTCCATTTTATAATTACAATTATAATTTTAAATAAATAAATAAAAATTATAATTGTGTTACTTAAATTTCTAACCAAAGCTGGGGAAAAGACTTATTTTCATCATTAACAAACACACCTCCAAGTTTAATGCTTTTTGCGGTTTCCATTTTAGTTTTAGGATAAACTCTATTACCGTATACAAGTGTTATTTGGGGTATCCCCCACTTTTGTAAACATTCATTCACCTTTTCCTCAATCTCTTTCATCTTGATTACTTTTTCAGGAGATAACTTCACAACAGCTTTTTTATAACCATATTTCGTTTTATTAATTTCGAGGATTTCACAATCTTTTAGGTTTAAAAATGCACCTACTATAGTAATACGACTAGTATTGTATTTTTTATAATCTACACGATTAAATTTTAATTCTGGCATTATCTTTTTTATAAGTAATATAATTTCTTAATTTTATTTTTTTCTTCATACTGTTTTAATGCCTGTTCCACTGTTTAATCTTTTAACTAAGTCTTGAATAGCAATGGCACTTCCATCTATTAATGTATTAATGTCTTGCGTTTTAGGAGTCATTGTTGGTGTTGGTGTTGCGCTATATTTTTGTAAAATTTCCTTTGATTTTGGTGTCAAAGCTTTTGTAACTAATTTTTTTCCTACATCTACAGCTGCACTTTTTCCAACCTCTAAAGCTTTCTTTGCACCTTCCTTAGCTACACTCTTTCCTACATCAAGGGCAGAAGACGCAATTTGTTTAGCTGCACTACTAGTAAAAAGCCTCGCTAAAAAGTTAGCAACGCTGTCAAAGATTCCGGAACCACCGTATGAATACCTTTTTTTAAATCCGTGTTTTTTAGTGATGATCATTTTTTATAGTATAGACATTAAATTTTTATAAGCGCGTGAATTTAAAACACCTTGTCTTTTTAATTCATCACAAATGCTCACTAACTCGTTTCTTACACCTGTGTTACCTGCTTCTTTACTTGCTAGTAACAGATCTAGTCTTTCTAGTAATGCGTTAGGGTCAGATGGGATAACGATACCCGTTCCTTCATACTTTTTATGCTTTTTTCTATTATACCAAATAGGTCTAAGAATTTTAGCCCATTTTTCCCCTCTAGAAGCTTTAAGATGTGTTTCATCCGGATCGTTATTTCGATGAAGAGCGCTGGTTCTTATCATTAACTCTTGATAATCTGCAAGATCCTCAAGTGTATATATTTCTCTCGGTTCTTTAGCGACAATTAACTCCCATAAACCAGGTGTTCCTATATACGTATCTGTACCAAGAACAATATCATCATGCTCAATTATGACAGCTTTGCGACCAATATAAAATTTACCACCTTCATCACGTAATCCATATGTTCTATCAACATCATCACCAAGAAATTTCGTTAGATACTCCCTCGCAAGTGGTCCAATTAAAAATGTACCTTGATATTCATCCAATTTCTTTTCCTCAATAGTTGGTTTTTCTTCAAAGGGATAAGCTTTTATTGTTGGAAAAGCTGGTAGATTAATAGCTTGTGGTAACTGTTCGATAGCTTCTTTAATAGGTCTAAGTCCCTCTGTAATCTCCTTTGCTGTAGCTTTTTGTGTTTCCGTTATAGGTTTAAAAAACTTTGAAAGATCGGTTTGTAATTCTTGTTTACCCGTTCTCTCTGCTAGTAGATTATCCCGAATCTTCTTAATCGTTTCGAGATACTCTTTTACAATTAAGTCCCTTTTTGTAGGATCAACGATTTTTAAAAAAGACATTTTTTTAATTACTAAAATAATTTTTTAACACACCTTTGTTGAGACAAAGGTGAGACAGTTTTTATCATAGTTTTTATCATAGTTTTTTAACACGTTTTTTACATAGTTTTTTAACGCGTTTTCAAACACCAACTTGTTTGGGGTAAACACCAACTTGTTTGGGGTAATATATAAGAGCATTATATATTCTCTTATATATTACATGTCTGAGGTATCACCAATTTCGCAAATACATTTACATCTAATTTCAGGAAAACACCAACTTGTTTGGGATAAATTACAACATCTTGGTCTATTCTTAATTTTCTAATAGGGGTTGACACCCCCATGATTTTTTTCAATGGCCATCCGAATGGATTCACGTTCTCGTTGCCTCCCTTTCTCAATCAAAGATTCTTCGTTTTCAGCACTAATCTTCTTCTTGATCTTGGTACGTATCTCTTCCTTCATAACCTTATACTTCTCTACTTCTTCCATAATGAGTTTAAACTCATCATCTGATACAACACCATCAATCAAAGCTTTAGAAATATGTGTTGAAACGGTATTCAACTTTGCATCAGCAAGCATTCTAATCTTCTGATGCTTTTCAGCTTTACCTCTAGTATTTCTAACAACATATTTACCTACTATACTTAAAAGACCTATTCCTAAAGCAATAGCTTCTAAGGCAACTACTGCCGGAATTGCTACTACTGTGGATAGTAAACCTATTCCTCCCGCACCAGCAGCCATTGATGTTGTAATCAAAACAGTGTCAACATTATCAACAATTCTAGAAGCACGAAAATACTTCTTAGCTAGAACTTCTCTAGTTTGAATTTCCTTTTCAAGAAACTGTTGTATCTCTGATATTTTCTGTAACCTATATGAATGCCCACCCATTTCATCCATATTACATAATTCAATAGGTGGAGCAGAAGGACGAAATTCGTCTTTGGGTAACGGAGGATATATTTTATTAGGATGTTTTTGATCTGTATCTGCCATTTTATTAAAATATTTTTTTTTTATCTCAAGATTGTAAATATTTTAGATAACAGAATAACTCTCCCTCAGGTATTTCAATTGGTTTTTGTGAGAAATTATAAATGTAGACCAAGATATCATCAGCCTCATTATCAAGATGTGCTCCATTAAAAATGGTTAAACTATCTTTCCATTTATTACTAACAGATATCACTACAACTCCTCGTGTAGTTATATAACCAAATCCTAGCGAAAGTCTCATGCCATCACGAGGAGGAATCTTGATAGTTACTTGCGAGTATATTTTCCATTTTAGAGGATCTTGCTTTAAGGGAGGATATCTTACTCCATGTAAATGAGGTTTCCAAAATATAGTTTTATGTTGAGTAGTAATATTAGGTTTTATATCCATTTTTATTTTGTTGTAAATAGTATTTATAATATAGCTCCTAAGATAGGGATATTAGCAAATGGACTATTAGGTCCAAGTAAAAGTCCTTTTCCATCATACATTTTTCCTCCTTGCTTTAAATACAACCCATCACCAACAGACTCTAATCCTTTACCTTTGTATGGCTTTAAGTATAATCCACATCCATCATTTTCAACTTGACAAACACATCCTCCTTTTTTAAGATAAAGACCTGACCCCATTGCTTTTTGTACACCTGTTGAGGCTAATCCAGAAAGAGCACCAACACCTAAAGCTGGTAAAACAGTTTTTGCAAGCATCGGCAAAGCTCTAGCAGCTAACCCAGCCAACATTCCGAGAAAACCTCCTTCTATTTTCATGTTATATTTAAGTTGTTTTGCAGTCATTTTAATTGTTACGCCTTTACCACTCTCATAGGCTTTAACAAACTTTTTTAGTTGTGAATTGGTAATTGCTAAAACATCATTACCACGTAAATCTTCATGGGCTAAACGAATACTTACCGCACAACCAGCTTTAACAGCATATTGAAGCTTTTCCTTTTGTCCTTCCGATATATTTACTTTAACATTAATGTAACTAGTCATTTTATATACAACTATTTTTTTATTTATCTCATCTCGCTTCTCTAATATGAAACCTAATTGTTAAATTTTCACCTCTAAGATTTAGTAAATTGCCATCTTGATCCGTAATATTTACCTCTAGGTTATGTATTTCATCTAATGTTATTGGTAAGTATACTAAATTAACTGGTGACTCAATTATCTTATATCCAGGTGCAACATCTGGGAAAAAAGAGTAAATAGTGTTTTTTGTTGAACCATTAACATAACTTCCTGAAATAATATCTATGTTAACAGGCAAACTATTTATGCTAAGAATGTTCACTACATTCTCTGACTCGTAAAATCCTTGTGTATATTTAGCGCGAGTAAATCCTAATACTTTGGCAATGGAGCCTGGTTGATTAAAATCTACTTGATAACCATCTTCTAATGTAATAATAGACTTTAGGGTATTAGTGTTTGCAGAAATGTTAATAGGATACCCTTCATTAACTCTATCATAATGACCCTTTTTTCTCATTTCCTGGTGAATGGTGTCATTAATGCCAACAAGGTCATAACTTCCTTCAGGTATTTTTAATTTAATCCATGAGGTGCCATTGTCTGGAGAATAAACGAATGTGTTGTTTGTTTCATCAATGTTTGGAAAAGAGTAGTAAGTTTCAAGGTTTGCTAAAGCTATTTCATATACTTTATCCTTTTCCAGTTGAATTGGGGGATTAAACCTTGTTCTAAAACGTGTTTTGTTGTCGCTTACTATAATTTGAAATGATGTTTTGTGGTTTGTATTTTTTACAATCTTTTCTAAAAGATCTTCCATTTTATAATATTTAAATATTTTTTATATTTAAATATTTTTTTAAGATTCTTTTTTTATGTCATCAATAATACTTCCTAGTATCTTCCTAGTATATCGTAAAAAGCACATATTAACGAAGTGTTTTTAGTTCCTTCTGTTAGTTCATCAAATAAAAGATAAACCTCACCTATTTTAGTTAAATCTTGTTCTAATTTATATAAACCTCTCAATTTTATTACTGTTATCCAAGGTATATCGCTTTCATTATCATCAGCCTCTTGGAGTTTCTCTAATTCCTCTACTTCATTGTCAAACACTAAACCCTTAAAGTCAATACCACTAAGGCCGTATTCCTCCATAAACTTATCCATTATATAAACAACTATGTTTATAGCAGTCTCTATTTTATTTTTTATTGTTGTCATTTTATAACTATAATTAATATTTTTTTCTTAACTTATTTTCATTTATTTTATACTGACTTTGGTATGTAAAAATTATCAAAACCGTTTCTGTACTTCCCATCATGTTTTTTACTCGTTAAGTCAATGATAGCGAAACCATGTGGTCTTTCCCATGCCTTTTGACAAAATTTTCTAAAGTCGTCCTTAGGCATATCTTCACCTACATGATCGTTATAAATATGATTAATGTTTTTTAGGTCTTGTGGGAAAAGGCAAATAAAATTAGCGTTTTCTCTAATAGTTTGTCTCGGTAGTTTAAAATAATTCTGTGAGAGGTAAAAGCAGTCAACATTACTATGCCTTCCTCGAATGTAGTAACACTCACATTTATTTTGCCTTTCTAAAAGTAAATCATCGAAAATCATTAAATTTTTATTTTCTGAGTTTAACTCTCTCGGATCAGGCACATCACTAGCATTTTCAAAGAAGTTGCAATTTATATCCGATTTGTTCTTAATCGTTTTAATCCATTCTTCAACTAAAGCTGTTGGTACAATGTTTAGTTCTTGTATCTCATCAAGCATGTTAAACAACCTTAAGATACATTCTTTTGGTAGTTTTTCTTCAAAAGCCTTTTTTAGTATTCGGTATTCCGGTTGAAAAAGGCTTTTTCCGAAAACACTCAAATCATTGTAGTCAAGCCAACCTGGTCTGAGTAAAAGGTTTAACAATAAAGTAGTTTTACCACATCCTGATTTGCCTATAATTAAACCTCTAATACTTTTTGGTAAAAGGGAGTGATTAAATCTCTTTGATACTACTTCATTCCATGATAAGTTTATAATATCCATTTTATATAACTTTTTTAATTTTTATATATAAAATGTATTGCGTTAAATGTAAAAAACATACTGATACAAACAATATAGAATACACTGTTTCTAAAAATGGAAGAAATATGATGAGGGGTAAATGTGTGGTTTGTGGAATAACTAAAACACAATTTATAAAAGGAGAAAAAAAAAACTACTAATGGCAGTAGCATCTTAAACAAATTTATAAACATGATGCCTTTTGAAATGCATCTTCCCGGTCACAATTTTACGGGGCCAGGTACCAAGCTAGATGAGAGGTTAAATCCTGATCTAATTCCAAAGGAATGGAGTAAACCTATAAACCGCGTTGATAAAGCTGCTTATAATCATGATGTTTGCTATCTTAAGCATGATGATACAAAAACTAGGTATGAAATATGTGATAAAGATATGTTAACAGAGTTAGAAGGTATTTACAATCCTAGTATTAGAGAAAAAATGGAAAAGGGTTTGGTAAGTAAACTCATTGGAACGAAGATGAAATTTGGAATGGGAGTAAAAAAAAAAATTCGACACGATAAAAATTTTGGCGGAAGAATTACATAAACCCGTAAAAAGAAAATTTAATAAAAGGAGAGTTAGAGTAAACGGTATAGATAGGATATGGGCTGCGGATTTAGTAGACATGCAAGCATTTTCTAAGCTTAATCGCGGTGTTAAATACCTTCTCGCTGTCATTGACATCTTTTCTAAATATGGATATCTGGTGCCATTAAAAGATAAAACAGGGAAATCTGTTGCTATAGCACTAAAAAGTATTTTTAAGGAGAGAAAACCTGAAAAAATGTGGGTGGATAAGGGTAAAGAGTTTTATAACAAAGATGTTAAAGACTTGGTTGAATTGTATTCTACTGAAAATGAGGAAAAATCTAGTGTGGTTGAGAGATGGATTAGAACAATGAAAGAAAAAATGTGGAAGCATTTTTCCGCTAACTCTACAAACGTTTACATCAATGTGCTACCGGATCGGGTTAAAAAATATAATAACACGAGGCATTCATCTATTAAGATGACTCCGGTAGACGCTAGTAAAAAAGAAAATGAAACGAGAGTTTGGAGAAATCTTTACCCCGATCATCTCGAAATAAAAGATATAAATCCTAAGTTTTCCGTTGGAGACAAAGTAAGGATAAGTAAAAAGAAAAAGACTTTTGAGAAAGGTTATACAACAAGATGGACTGAGGAGGTTTTTACAGTTTCTGAAGTAAAACTTACATCACCCGTAACATATAAAATTAAGGATCTTAATGGAGAAGAAATACAAGGTACCTTTTATGAGCCTGAACTGCAGAAAACCAGTCAAGAGCTGTATAGAATAGAAAAGGTTATTAAAAAAGGAAAAAAGAAATCTCTCGTAAAGTGGAAAGGTTATCCTGATGAATTTAATTCGTGGGTTGACAATAAAGACATTAGAAATATTTAACTATTAAAAAATGTCAAATATTTCGATTGAAAACGTAATTTTACCAAATAAACCGTTGAACAATTTCGAATTAGAGGGTGCCGCTAAAAGATTAAAGATTCCTTATTTTAGAGGAGTTTTTTTGCTAGATACATTACCGAGAAAACCGAGTAAAAAAGAATGTGGCATAGTAAACTTTGATAAAAGTGGTGGACCTGGTACACATTGGGTTGCTTGGTATAAAAACGGTAAAACTAAAATTTATTTTGACAGTTATGGTATACAACCACCTATTGAAATTCAAGAGTATTTAAAAAGCCCAATACAGTACAATACTGATCAATTACAACAAGCTGGGCAAGTATTTTGCGGTCATTTATGTTTGTACATTCTAAAAGAGTTATCCATGGGTAATAAATTACAAAATGTTTTAAATAAACTTTTTTAGTAATATTATAAAAATGCCTGTTAACAAATTTGGAAGAATGAAAGATGATGATAAAACAAGCGACGATGGTGTGTCACTCGCTTACATAAATAATAATTTTTTACGTAAAGATGGAACAACTGTTGTTACTGGTTCTATAAACATGAATGGTAATACATTAACGGGGGTTAGTAATCCAGTAAATTCTCAAGATGCGGCAACTAAGGATTATGTTGACACCAACTCAGGGTTGTTGGATGAAAACGGTGGATACCATGTTAAAAATGGTTATTTAAACATGGGTTTTAATCCAATAAAAAACGTTATGGAACCAACAGAATCGCATGAAGCTGCTACTAAAAATTATGTGGATAGGAGTGGCGCGATATTAAAAACTCCAGAAGGAGCTTTTTCCGCTGTTGCAGATATAGATATGCAGGAGCAGTCGTTAACAAATCTTATAGATCCCACATATTCACAAGATGCAGCAACCAAAAGGTATGTAGATGATGCTAATCGAGCCTTTGTTTATGGTGGAGATAATGGGTATATAGCCATTGCTGACATTTCCATGAGCGAACGGAGGATTTCAAACGTTGGGCAACCTTTAGAATACCATCAAGCTGTAAATAAGTATTATGTAGACAGCAATATAGAAGCTGTTAAACGTTCTTCAGGGAGTGGTGCGATATTAAAAACTCCAGAAGGAACTTTTTCCGTTGTTAGCGATATCGATATGAATGACAAATTTTTAAAAAATATTGGAGACCCAAAGGATCCACAAGATGTGGCAACTAAGGCTTACGTAGATGGAATGATGAGATTTAACAAACCTATTATATCCGTGTGGGCGGAAGAAAATGGACCAATAGGAGATGGTAATTATGAGTTTTCATTTGGTAATTTTGCTTCAGGCAATGACCATGGTTTGGGTGGTTATTGTATGAGTGCGCCGGGTAGAATTATAAGAGGTAGTTTAGCGTTTGTTAACGAAGACCCTAATATACCAGAGGTGGTAAAAGTTAATATTATGGTAAACGGAACAGAGCAGGTTGATTACTCTATTACTGCAAATAAAAGCTCGGTTGCTAGCTGTGTAGTTTTTCCTAGACCGCTCGAAATAAAGGAATATGACATCATAAACTTTATTTCAAGATCAAACAACCTTATGGTGCGTCACTCTTACATAACTATTTTGATAGAGTTAGACTTGTAAAGTGTTAAATATTGGAAAAAAGGATTAGTTTACACCACGTGGCATAGTATTTCACAACGCTTACTCATATAATACCAGTTTAGTCTGGACTTTTGAGGAGAATGGTAGTATGTTATGATATTAATAATTTTTTGCTTTGTTTTTTAAAAAAATTAAAAATGTATATGATAATTGTATAAAATATGATTTTTATTTATAATAATAAAGCGGTTTTACTTCCTTGTCGTATTTTAACTTTTGTAAGAATGTTATTACTAACACAAAATGGTAACCTCTGGCGTGGCCTAACAGCCCGTAAGTTAATACCGAAAAATAAGAACCGCTGGCGAGGCCTAACAGCCCGTAAGTTCATACCAATTACTAACACAAAATGGTAACCTCTACTATGGGTTAACAACCTGTAAGTAAATACCATATTTCTTACACATTAAAAAAACACAAAGTTGTAAGACTGCTGTTTAAAAACAGAATAAGTATTTTATACAATTATTTTACACGTGGAACATTTTTTCAAAAAAACAAGGTAAAATTTTTTGATATTATAATATACTACCATTTTCAGTTTTGTGAAAAGCTAAGTAAAAGCTGTAGGATTGTTTACTAAATGATACTTCCTCTTTCGTTTTCGTTGAGGAAGTATAAAAAATGGTTTAATCATGGTAGTGCCATTACTCACCTTACTTCATCTATACTTTCTTTTATGAGAAGGTATGGAAAACGGAGTTGAAGGTGATTTCTTAACTAGTTTAACGTTTTTCAACATTAGCTTGGTCCCACTGTAAAAATATAACTTTATTATTTAAAAGTTATATTTTTTGATTTATGATTTAAAAATAAAATGGTTGATGCACTACTGCTTGCTGGCCTGATAATGAGGTAAAAGTCTGCGGAGTATTGTTGAGCGGCATGGATCCTGAATTTGGAAGTAAGGGGGGTGGGGGTGCCAATGGTTGTTGCGCAATTGGTTGCTGCGCAATTGGTTGGTGTGTAATTATTGGTTGATAAACTGGTTGTGGACGTAAATTATATTTTAATTCCATATAAAATTTCTTCTCTAATAATTCTTCTATCTCAGATATTAATTCTTCATATTCATTTAATACTTCCGCGTTATATAAAGGAATAAATTCTCTATTTGTGTTTTCATTCATTTTGAATAATACAATGTGTGTGTGTGTGTGTGTGAGAGAGAGAGAGAGAGAGAGAGAGAGAGAGATATATATATATTCACCCAGACTGAGCAGGCCTTATTTCACATGTTTTGAGCGGATCGAGGGCTTTCGCTCGCGATTTTGAGCGTTTTGAGGCCTGATTTCACGTTTTTGAAGGGGTTGAGGGCTTTCGCTCGCGATTTTGAGCTCTTTAGTCGACAAAAATTTTTGAAATTTTCGAATTTCGATAAATTTTTTTCGCTTTTTTTTTTATTTTTTTAAGTTTTTTTAATTTTGTCCCAGGTCGGGTAATTATTATACTACTTCGCAATCTTGTCTCTATCCATGCAATCTCTTGTGGACTTTTCGAATAGTTCTTTAAGGTGGTCCAGTATGCTTGGCATTGGCAAAACTTCTGACTGGCAGCCCAAAACGTATTGCTGAGTTTCCTCCTTTTGTAGCTTTATTCTATGAATGTTTGTGTTGTCGTGCTCACTAGGATCCTCTTCATTCATAATGACCAATGGCTCTTCGAATATCGGCTCGGCATGACTAACCACTGAATTCTGTCTGAGTTCTACCTCGTTTTGGAAAGGGTTCAAAATACGAATTTTGCTGGTCACATTAGTCTGGTTGTCAACCAGTGTAGCCGCCATCTGTAGTGGGTATGTGTCTCTGAAGTTTTCAGTTGGCTCAACGATGAACTCATTTATGTTCAGAATGTCATCTTCCTCGGTTCTATCGATGAAAACATCCACCAGTGCTTCACTGTGTCCTGGAATAGTGTAGTTGTCTGCTAATGTGGCTTTTCTGCTACCTTCTGTGGTGCTCATGTCTATACATGGTACTTCGTGGCCCTTGAGCTTTATAATCCCTTCGTTCATTATAATGTCTGCTGGGCCGCTCTCGTCATTTTGTAGGATATCCATCCCCAGCAAGCCGTCATCCTCTATTTGTGCAACTATTATCTCTTTCTGTAGTTTAACTGGTCCCAGGTGGATTTCGAATAGACCTTTTCCCATTTCTTTTATTGGGGTTCCATTTGCATTCACTAGATTGTTTGATCGTTTCAGCTGGGGTCTGCTTTCAGGGTCTATTCTGCGGTATATTTTGTCTGATATTACTGTTTTAGTGGCTCCAGTATCAGCAGTAAAGAGTACTGGGTTTCCTTCTATGAGTCCTTTTACATACAGACTGTTATACCCGGGTTGCTGTCGCCTGCTAAATTCATTCCCATGTGTTGTCAGCGTGTGGTCATTAAATTTTTGGGCCTCGCCTCGACCACAAGGGTCGGCCTCTAGCAGTTTAAATGGTGCTGACTTGGTTTGTTCTGCTGTCTTGCACCGTGGCTTGCATCTTTCTTATCTTGGCTCTGCTTTTGCTGTTTACCTCTTTGAGGACAGTCTCTTATAAAATGCCCTTCTTTACCACATGCGAAACAGGCAATCTCTTTTTTTTTTCTTTCCTTCCATCTAGGTCAACAATCTTATTAAGCTTTGAAATCACCTCGAGCAGCGCTACTTGGATGGGGTTGGATGCGTTGTCAATCTTTTCATCTTGTCTCGCATCTTTTGCTTGTTTTTCGAAGATCTTTTTATTTCGGCATACCCTTGCTTCTGTCCTTTCTGGTGTGTCGAAGTCAGATTCAGAATCTTTCTCAGACTCACTCTCTTGGTAGATCTGTCTGGTGAACCGTTTCATTTTTCTCTCGCTATAGGGGTCTCTTTCTTTGGTTTGTCTTACATGGGTAAATCTCACTACATGAAACACAGCTTCGTCTATTGTTTTTGGATCCTTGTTATATTCGACCTCAAATCTGGCATCGTGGTCTTTGAGCCCGTCTAAAAAACGTCTCACCAAATCTTCTTGTCTAACTTGGTTCCCTCTTGATTTGTAGGCCTTTGAGTATAGTCTTTTAAGTTCTGCGGCATATTCTTCAGCCGTCTCTCCATTTCTCTGATCACGCTTGCTGAACTTCGCAGCATACGACTGGTGTGTCTCTATTACTCTGAACTGGTTTGTCAATTCTGCCGTTAATTCTGCATAGTCGAATAGTTTCCATCTAGGAACCCGAGTATAAAATTCATCTGCAGGTCCCTGCAATCTTGGTAGGGTCTGGTCAATCATTTCATCTTCATCCCATCGATTTCTCTCGGCAATCACCTCGAAGCGGTTAATCCATACTGACCAATCCTCCTTTCCAGTGAAAGGTGGTATCTTTATGTCACCATAGTTAGTTTGTCTTTGTGACCTAGGTGGTTGGTAATCTGGTTGATTGTACTGGTTGCAAAACCTACGTGCCTGTGGAGGTGATATTCTATCCATAGTATGCCTTTGTCTTTCATTGATATTGGAAAGTCCAGTTTGATAGTCATTTCTTGGAGAGGTGGGTGCCCTCATTGTATGTGTATGATAGCCTCCCTCTTGTCTAGTGGGTGGTCTGTCACCATTTCTAGTTTGGTTCGTATGGTCATATCTGTTGTGTAAGTTACTATCTTCTGTATTATGTTCAAAGGGTTCTTGTCTGTTTGAATGTATAGAGGGCCTGGCTATTGTACAGGTAATTTGCTCTGTGAAACCCTGGGGTGGTGCTGCTGTAGTAATGCAGTTAAAACTGGGTCTCTTATTGGTATCAGATTCTCCCCAAAAATGCTTGCTCGACAGCACATCTCCGCCTGCGGTTTCTGTCTCTCTTTGCGGTATCTGGCTGTAGGGTGAAGAGGCTTGTCTACCGGTCGTGTTGCCAGTAATGCTCACGTCCTCTGGTTGTCTTTCACCATCAAGAGAGTTGACTTCAAGGCGTGCATATTCTGTATAATTCTTATTATTATTGGCTGTATACGGTATCTGACTGTGACAGGCTCCATCATTTGACTATTGCTCTGTCTGTTCAGGTGCGCCTTTTCTTCTACCCATCACTGTTACTGTATGCTTCCAGGTTGCAAGTTCGAATCTGTGGATTCACTGTCAATGTATGCTGTGAATCCCACTTGACACCAAGGAATATGTTGCGAGCCACTTGTCACCGAACTTCTTCGCACAGGTATAAAGGGCGCACAGGTGGGAATAAAGGGGGGAGTGGACTTCAGACAAAAATATTACTTTTAGGAAAATGAAATAATGAACAAATGCCAGAAATTCACTAAATCAATGATAATTTAATTAAATTAAAAGATCCACATGAGTTTTATGCATCAAATAATGAGATATGCTTTAAAGAATGAATTAGATTTAATGCCTTAACAAATATCAGTTGGATCTAATACCTTAACAATAACAATGATGATGTACATGACCAATAAGAATGAGTATTAAGATGACAGTGTTCCTAAAAATAAAAGCCCTATAGTTAACGGAACTTAAAATAGATAATTGAATTCAATGTAGCCAAAGACAAAAGAAGAAATTAATAAATAATTTTCTAATGCGAAAAACCAAAAAATGACCTGAGTGAAATCGTCACAAAATGACAGGATTTACGCCCTTCAAAAAATAAATAAATCACCCGAACTGATTTAAGAATTAACCAAATATAAAATCTCAGCTTAAATAAAGTAAAATTTAACTTAGGCTAATATTAAAATAAGGAAAATTCAAATGAAATAATAACGGAGGTTTCCTACGAAAAAATAAAATCTGAAGTCCCAGAAAGTGTCGGAACATGGCTTTTTATAGTGCCGGTTCCAACAATTTTTCTGGTTGGATTTCCAACAGAAAAAATCTGTGGGAAATAATTCCAACAAGAAAATTTGTTGGAAAATCAATGCGCGAGATGCTGTAGGTACTAAGAATTCAGGGTAAAACGACTCTAAAAGAACGAAACTACATGGTACGGACCAATAGATGCAAACACGTGTCATCTTTACCTAAATAATGAATTTAAAATGTAGTTTCTGATTTGTCGGCGATTCAAAGTTGGCGCTATATTGCAAAGGGGGTAGAATTGATACGTAAGTCAATGACTTCATCAATTCTATCCCAGAATGCATACGGAAAGTGACAACAAATATGGCTGACGCTGAGGTAGAAAAGAAAGACGAATGCCGATAAATCAATAACTACGCAGCAATAAATTATGCATAGGGGAAATGAATGGCTTGAGGTTAGTAAATAACGAACAAACATGAAGTTAACGGGTCAAAATGTAAATGTCAAACTGTTAAATGTAGAATAAACGCGATAAAAGGGGGAATAGTAAAGTCACTTTAGCGAACGTAGGCGTAACACAGTCCGGCTCGCTTCAATATTGTTTATCTTAATACTAAAGAGTGTAACGGAAAGAATGCTTCCCTGGGGAACACCCATTTCTTGTTCATGGAGGGTAGAATAAGTATTTCCAACCCGGACCTTAAACTGACGTTCAATCAGGAATGTCGAAATAAAATAAGCAAGGCGACCTCTTATACCGAAATCATGGAGGTCATTCATGATTCCATACTTCCATGTGGTATCATATGCACTTTCAAGATCGAAAAATACAGAAACAACGTGTTCTTTTTTTATAAAACCTTCACGAATGGATGTCTCAAAGCGAACCAAATGATCCAGAGTGCCTCTTTGTTTACGAAATCCGCACTGGGCTGTAGCAATAAGTTTGTTTTTCTCTAAAAACCAAACAAGTCGGTCATTGACCATCCTTTCCATGGTTTTGCAAATACAACTTGTTAAGCCTATAGGCCGATAATTTGCTGGATCTGTAGAATCTTTATTAGGCTTAGGTTTTGGATTAACAATAGCTTCTTTCCAGGAATCTGGAAGAATACCAGTGTGCCAGACTTGATTAAAAATACGAAGTAAACTTTCAAGGGATCGAAACGGTAGATGTTTTAAAAACTGATAATGGATGTCGTCACATCCCACAGCAGTGTCATGACACATCTTTAGTGCTTTCTTTAAATTTTTAAAGTAAAATCTTTATTCTAATATTCGTTATTATCCGATTTAAAATTCAGTCTTGTTTTTTCTCTGGTGTTCTGAAATTTCCGAAATGATGCCGAATAGTTTGAAGAAGAGGACTTCTCGGCAAAAGTATCAGCCAAGACATTCAGAGGATACGACACCATCACCAGCATTTAAATGTCCAACATTTAATGAAGAGGTCTTTCCGTTAATTTTTCGAATCATGTCCCTTGTCTTTTTGACAGACGATCTAGAATTTAATCTAGATACATACTGTCGCCAAGACGCACGTTTACTTTGCTTAACTGTTCATCGTGCTTTTGCACGTGCAATTTTAAACTGAAAGATTTTCCTGAGTCGGCCTCAGATTAAATTGTCTGAGAACAGACTTTCGTTCAGCTATAGCCTTTTTGCATTCATCGTTAAACCATGGCTTGCTTGAGTTTTTCGGATTTGTCGTTGTTCGAGGAATTGATTTTTCAGCAGCCGAATACAATAAGGAAGTGAAAAGCTCTGCAGGATTTTCGCAGTCATCAAAGGCATTTGGATAAATTGATTGTTCACAGTGGATTTGGAATTGTTCCCAGTTTGCCTTATGAAGCTTCCAACGTTCAGGACGTTGTTGAATTGAAGGTCCAACTTCCGATACCTGGATCGGAAAGTGATCACTTCCATGAAGGTCATCATCAATCTTCCAGTTGAAATCTGGAAAAATTCCTGGGCTGCATATGGTGAGGTCTAGAGATGAGTATGAACCAGTAGCAGGGTGCAGATAAGTTGAAGATTTATCATTCAGCAGAACAAGGTCATGTTTCGTGATAAATTCTTCAATAGTCCTACCTTTGTCATTTGTGTCTGTACATCCCCATAATGTATGGTGGGAATTAAAATCTCCCATAAAAATGAATGGTTTCGGCAATTGATTGATAAGATGATCAAGTTTCTTGCCATCGACTGGCGAGCTGGGGGAAGATAAACGGAACACAAAGTAATGGTCTTATTAAGGGAAATGTTTACTGCAACTGCTTGTAGTGTAGTTTCAAGCTTGACAAAGTGATGTGGTACACTGTTGTTCACAATCACAGCAACACCTCCGGAAGCTTTATCGTTACCACTAAAGTGTTTAAAGTAACAGGAGTGATATTTTAAAGAAAACTTGTCGGAGTCTTTAAGAAATGTCTCCTGTAAACAAACTTCTACTGGCCTTTGTTAACTAGAAGGGTTAATTCCTCGAAATTAGCTTTAATGCTACGACAATTCCATTGCAGAATGTTATTACTCATTGCTATATAGAGGAGAAATACGATACCATAAAGCAATAGAAGAAGAAATCGAATCATTTTTTATCTAATTTAATGATACGACCCTGCTTATTTGTTTTAGAATGAATGAATGTATGAAGTTTTAAGGCCCGTCGACATCAAAGGTCATATTGGGCGCACTTACAACTAATGCAAACATTTGAATTAATCATACTGTAGTGTTTTACAAAAAGTAAAAATAATAACCGTGAAAACACTAAAATGAATGAATGAATGAGTAGTGATTTTATGCCCTGTCGACAGCTAAGGTCATATTGGGCGCATTTACAAATTTAACGATGCCTAAAGTTCAGATAATACTGTAAAATATTGAAGCTTGATGTTTAGAGCAGTAACTATGAGGAAGCGACCTTGTTTCAATAATAAAAGAAAATAGCTTTGCAAAGGCCAATAAGCCCTAAAATCTTAGCAAAATTTTAAAACAAAACAACCTCTAATACAGTTAGAGTCTCCCTATCAGAGAGGCAGAAAAATGTGTGTTAAAAGCATTATTAAAAGGTGAAAAGTCAAGAAACGTAAAACTACATCTTCTTAAAAAGGTTAACTTCCTTAAGAAATTCGAAAAGTGACTCCAACTTCACAGTATCAAATAGCTTTTTCAAACTGTCAACCTGAAAATACTTGTTTCTGATAGGTGCTAAATCTATGCACTCTATTAGTAAATGCTTGACAGTTATAATTGTATTGCTTGGTATACATTTAGGAGATTCTTCTCCTTTGAGAAGGTAAGAATGCGTCATGTTTGTATGACCTATTCTCAAACGAGCCAAAACTATTTCTTCTCGGCGGTTTGACCGCAAGCCTGGAAGCCATTCACCTATATTTGGCTTCATACTAAATAATTTATTGTTTTGATTTGCCGGATCACTCCAAGATCTTTGCCAGACGTCTTGAATAAAATCATTAATAAGTGGTTTAAAATCGTTAAAAGGTACCTTAAAATGAATGAGTAGTGTTTTATGGCCCGTCAACAGCTAAGGTCATATTGGGCGCATTTACAAATTTAACCATGCCTATAGTTTAGATAATACTGTAAAATATTGAAGCTTAATGTTTAAAGCAGTAACTATGAGGAAGCGACCTTGTTTCAATAATAAAAGAAAATAGCTTTGCAAAGGCCAATAAGCCCTAAAATCTTAGCAAAATTTTAAAACAAAACAACCTCTAATGCAGTGAGAGTCTCCCTATCAGAGAGGCAGAAAAATGTGTGTTAAAAGCATTATTAAAAGGTGAAAAGTCAAGAAACGTAAAACTACATCTTAAAAAGGTTAACTTCCGTAAGAAATTCGAAAAGTGACTCCAACTTCACAGTATCAAATAGCTTTTTCAAACTGTCAACCTGAAAATACTTGTTTCTGATAGGTGCTAAATCTATGCACTCTATTAGTAAATGCTTGACAGTTATAATTGTATTGCATAGTATACATTTAGGAGATTCTTCTCCTTTGAGAAGGTAAGAATGCGTCATGTGTGTATGACCTATTCTCAAACGAGCCAAAACTATTTCTTCTCGGCGGTTTGACCGCAAGCCTGGAAGCCATTCACCTATATTTGGCTTCATACTAAATTTATTGTTTTGATTTGCCGGATCACTCCAAGATCTTTGCCAGACATCTTGAATAAAATCATTAATAAGTGGTTTAAAATCGTTAAAAGGTACCTTAAAAGGTAAAACATCGAGTGATAATGCTTCCTTGGCAGCTCTATCTGCCTCCTCATTACCACAAATACCAATTTGACTGGGAAGCCAACAAAATACTACCTCATCATTTTCACAGATATTGGATATTTTGTCTAAAAGAGTAGCAATAAGCGGGTTGTCTGTTTTCTCATGTTCAAGTGCTTGTATGGCAGACAGCGAATCAGTAAAAATAATGTAACGCCAGTAACCGTCTTCTTTTATATGATCAAGAGCGAGATCTATTGCCTTTAACTCGGCCGAAAAAATCGATGATATATCAGGAAGACGGAACTGATATAATTCGCCGTCTAGCACGGCAGCTGCAGCAACCCTGTCACCATCTTTTGAACCATCTGTATAAATGGATTCATAATTATAGTATTGCCTTTTTATTTCAAGATATTTACTTTTAAAAATTATAGGATCTGTAGTGGCTTTTTGATATGATGCTAAATCATATATGAATGTGGGACTATTAGAAGTCCATAAAGGCACGTCTATTATTTTCTTTTCCTCGATATCATCGAGATCAAAATCAAGACTTTGTATGTCAGCATCGCAACGAAGACTAAAAGGCGGGATGATCTTTTCCTTCTTTAAAAATTCGTCTTTGTACAGTGGTTCAAAAACAACTTTGTAAGTTGGGTTTTTTGGATTTGACTTCAGTTTTAGATAGTACTGCATGGAAAGTTTCTTTCGCCTAAGATTTAACGAAGGTTCATTTGCTTCAACATACAGACTATTAATTGGAGAATTTTTAAATGCACCTAAGGCAATGCGCAAGCCTTGATTATGAATAGTATCAAGTTTGCGTAAATATGACTGACGTGCTGACCCATATACGGCGCAACCGTAGTCTAATTTAGATCTTACTAGTGACCTATACAATCTTAATAGCACTTTTTTATCTGCTCCCCAGTCCATACTGGAAACAACGCGTAAAAGATTCAGAGCTTTTTGGCATTTGTTGCCAAGATAATTAATATGTGGTATGAACGTGAGTTTAGAGTCGAATAAAAGACCCAAAAATTTGAATTCTGGAACGACTTCAATGTGAACACCATCTAGCGCTAGCTCCGGGTCGAGATGAAGTTTCCTCGACTGACAAAAATGCATACATTTGGTCTTGGTTTTTGAAAATTTGAAACCGTTTTCGTTTGACCATTTACTTAAGTTATTTAAGACCTGTTGGAGTTGTCTTTCGATCGTATGCATATGTTTCGACCGATAGGAAATGCAGAAGTCGTCAACATAGAGAAAGCATTCTACTCCAGGGCAAACAGATTTAACAATATTGTTAATTTTAACACTAAACAGTGTAACTGAGAGGATGCTTCCTTGGGGGACGCCCATTTCTTGCTCACGTGGACTGGAAAATGTATTCACAACCCGGACTCTAAACTGGCGTTCATCTAGAAAATCAGAAATGAAATAAGCAAGGCGACCTCGAATACCGAAATCATAGAGGTCGTTCATAATACCATACTTCCAGGTGATATCGTAAGCACTTTCTAAATCAAAAAAGACAGACAGCATGTTCCTTCTTTATAAAGGCTTCACGTATAAAGGTTTCAAAGCGAACTAAGTGATCTAATGTGCTTCTCTGTTTACGAAATCCGCACTGGTTTGTAGAAATAAGGTTATTTTTTTCTAAGAACCACACTAGGCGGTCATTTAACATTCTTTCCATGGTTTTACAAATACAACTTGTCAAGGCTATAGGGCGGTAGTTGCTAGGATTTGTAGTATCTTTGTTCGGCTTAGGTATAGGAATAACTATGGCTTCTCTCCAAGAGTCTGGAAGAACACCTGTCCTCCAGATTTGATTAAAAATTTTAAGTAAACAATGGAGGGAACGATACGGTAAGTGTTTAAGGAACTGATAATGGATATCGTCAGAACCAACTGCAGTGTCATGACATTTTTTAAGAGCTTTTTTCAGCTCTTTAATGGTAAAATCTTTATTGTAATGTTCCTTGTTACTGGATTTAAAATTTAATTTGGATTTCTCTTGTACGGACTGATGTTTTCGAAACGTGGATGAGTAATTTTCGAAGAAGATTTCTTGGCAAACGTATCGGCCAGCACATTGACAATGTCATGTTTAGAAGTAAAATTCCCATTAACAGTATCAAGATGACCAACACTATTGGCAGTACATTTACCGTTAATTTTCCGTATCATCTCCCATGTCTTTTTGACAGATGATCTAGAATTTAATCTGGATACATACTGTCGCCAAGACGCACGTTTACTTTGTTTTATAGTTCGTCGTGCTCTCGCACGTGCAATTCTGAACCTTGCAAGATTTTCCTGAGTAGGCCTCAGATTGAAATTTCTGAGAATTGATTTTCGCTCAGCTATAGCTTTCTTACAGTCATCGCTAAACCATGGTTTGTATTTTTTAAGTTATCCTTTACTTCATAGACATTTTAATTAGGTAAAGTAACTCACATTTCAAAAAATTGTTGGAAAAGGAGAATTTGCTTGTCACATGCTGGCACAGAAACCATATCTGAAAATAGTTTATGAAACAAAGAACTCTTACGAGACAACACTTAATCTTACTTGTAGTTTCAGGACCTTCTTAGATGTTTTTGTGTGCAGATCTAACAGTACAGCTTCCACAAATGCCCAGGTAATAAATGCCTGTTTTGGATTTGACCTTCTGTTAAAACATATACAGTTGTTGGCCTGTATGGATTGCCCACAACAGCAGCAGAGGTGGTTCTTGGTGCATGGTCCTTGACTTCATCTACTGAAGCATCAGCTTCTCATGAAATTAAACACATATTTACTACTTTTTTCATTATTTTAAACTCCTAACCTGATATATACTCATTCAACACATTGGATGGAAAAGGCTTTGGGAAAGGTTATCAAATTTGAAAATGCTCATAAGAAACAATTTCACATTTTCCAACTGATTTAAACAAAATCAGTTTTTAATACTTCCATTTATACCAGTTTGCACGTTGTTTGCAGACATTCTCAAAATGATGTTCACACGAAGTAGTCTGTTCCTACACAACTTTAACAAATGTACAGAAAATGCCTAAATAAAAAATCTATGTGAGAACATATAAATTACTTATAATGGCCCCCAGCCGGACGGGGGGTAGAATTCGCCGGCTGCCGTCCTGCAGAGTGGTAAGACCCCACCAATGGACCCGCCTGTTTGCCGTGGGTGGAGACTCTAAGCCGGAAAAGAGGGTCCTGGCAGTTGAGGGGAGCCCAGGGATCTCCAGCTCTTCAACACACTGCTTTGGCCTCGGCTTCTGTGTAAACGAGAGCCTAGATGGGCCCGGTCTAGTGCAATCGGCTGGTCGCTTTTAGATTTTGGGCATTTTGAGTTTATTTCATATAGTTCTAACACTTTACTGGTGTAAAAGAGAAACATCTATTTTGTCTGTATCACATTTGTTTTCTTGAAACCGCATGTATCTCCAACTCGTCTGACTATATACACGTATATATTTGCACAGCATCAATTTGTCCATTTTAACTGCCTCTTTTTTGCGTATTTTAGTCCCTAGTCTAATATAAGCTCATGGGCTAATTGGGTTATGTAGGTCTTTTGATTTGGCTTTGACTTGCGTGGGTGCATCCTGATCTGGGGATGTTGCCACGCATTTTCTGTGCAGGATTGTCTGATTGTACGGCCTAAGTATATCATTTGGGTAACCCTGACATGCAGAGCTGGATTCTCCGCTGTAATAGCCATGTCCCCTTTGTAGGACTTCATGGTGGGTGGGGTCCGCGAATGATGAACACGAAAACTACAACCATGGATAACCAAAAAAAAAAAAAAACACGGAAAGACTATGATAGTGAACAGGCTGAACCGGAATCGACTGGACCTTTTGCCCGCTTCTTGATAATCGAATCGTTGCAACCGGAAAAACCATTGGCAAAGCTGTCGCCATTTGTTATTGAAAAGGTACTTGTTTCTTTGGCAGGCTCCCGGAAGTCCGTCAAAAAGCTTAGAAACGGCACTTTGTTGGTGGAAGTTGAAAAGCCGCAACATTCGAAAAACCTTCTGGCATTGAAACGATTTTTCGAAATACCAGCAAAATGCACTGCGCATGGTACTCTGAACTCATTCAGAGGTATAATAAGGTGTCAAGACTTGGCTGGTGTGGAGGAAGAAGAAATTGTTTCCGAATTATCGACTCAGAATGTTATTGAGGCTAGACGTATTCGTGTTTTTCGGGATGGTGTCCGGAAAGACACCAATACCATAGTTCTCAAATTTAAAACGGCTATCCTACCAAAAACACTTAAAAGTCGGATACATGAAGGTTCCTGTTGATCTTTACATACCAAACCCACTCCAATGTTATAGATGTTTTAAGTTTGGCCACCATGAAAGGCAATGTGACGCTGACGATCACCGTAAAAGATGCGGAACCAATGAAGTTGAAACTTACCATACCGACCCTTGTGAAAAACCCTTGAAATGTTTGAATTGTGGTGAAGAACACCATTCCACATCCCGATCATGTAAAGTTTGGAAGAGAGAAAAAGAAATCATCACCATAAAATATCGAGAAAGCCAGTCATTTTCGGAAGCTAGGAAAATTGTAGATACACGACAAGTACTTGGTGCCTCTTACTCTAGTGTGACCAAATCCAATGCTGCAAAATCAGTCACTTTAAAAGATGCTCAAACACAAACAACCAATGCCTCGATCCAAACAGATTCAACAGAGAAACAAACCTCCACAACAGCCAAAAATCAGCAACCTGTAGTTAACAAAAAAACAGAAAAGCCTGTTCCAAAGAGTCCGAATAGATCTCCAAATAAGGTCCGCTCAGATCGCCTTCCAAAGGGATCTGACGACCAAATTCAACAACACAACCGCTTCCAATGTCTTGAAGAAGACATGGAAGCGGAAAACGGCCATGCAGAAACTAATACAAATAAGCAAGGTCGTATTATTAAATTAAATAATAAGAAATTAATCGATACATACTTCCAGTGTTTTATGGTATCTTCCTTACATTAACTTTAGTAATGACTAACACCATTCTTCAATGGAATTGTCGAAGCATTAAAACTTACTTCGAGGAATTAAAACTTTTAATTAATGAACAGAAACCAGTTGCAATATCTTTGCAGGAGACATTTCTTAAAGACTCTGACAAATTATCCTTAAAATACCATTCTTGTTATTCAAAATCTTCAGTGGTAACGATAAAGCTTCGGGGGGAATAGCCATAGTAGTGAATAACAGTGTTCTGCACCGTTTTATTAAGCTTGAAACTACACTACAAGTAGTTGCGGTGAGCATTTCCCTCAATAAAACCACAACTTTGTGTTCTCTTTATCTTCCACCTAGCTCACCAATTGATATTAAGAAACTTGATGATGTTATCAATCAATTGCCCAAACCTTTCATTTTAACGGGAGATTTCAATTCCCATAATACATTATGGGGATGTACACATACAAATGATAAAGGCCGAATCATTGAAAGTTTCATCACAGATCATAACCTCGTTTTGCTCAATGATAAATCTTCAACGTATCTACATCCTGCAACTGGTTCTTATTCATCTTTAGACTTAACGTTATGCAGTCCGGAAATTTTTACTGACTTGAGTTGGAAGGTTGATGATCACCTTCACGTAAGTGATCGTTTCCCGATCGTAATATCGGAGGTTGGACCATCTATACAACAACGTCCGGAGCGTTGGAAACTTCATAAGGCAAACTGGGAACAATTCAAAATTCATTGCGAACAATCAATTGACCCAGATGCTTTTGACGAATGTGAAAATCCAGCAGAACTGTTTACTTCCTTACTTTACTCTGCTGCAGAGAAATCAATTCCTCGGACATCGACAAAACCGAAGCATCCAAGTAAACCATGGTTTAATGATGAATGCAAAAAAGCTATAGCTGAGCGAAAATCTGTTCTCAGAAATTTCAATCTGGGACCTACTCAGGAGAATCTTGTAAGATTCAAAATCGCACGTGCGAGAGCACGGCGAACAATTAAGCAAAGTAAACGTGCGTCTTGGCGACAGTATGTATCTAGATTAAATTCTAGATCGTCTGTCAAAAAGACATGGGAAATGATGCGGAAAATTAATGGTAAAAGTACTTCCTATAGTATTGGTCATCTAGACACTGATGAGGGGAATTTTGAATCCAAAAATGACATTGCCAACGTGCTAGCTGATACATTTGCCAAGAAATCCTCTTCCATGAATTATTCATCTACGTTCCAAAAATTTCAGACCGAAAAAGAGAAATCCGAACTGAATTTTAAATCTGATAACATGGAATACTATAACAAAGACTTTACTATTAAAGAGCTAAGAAAAGCCCTAAAAAAGTCTCATGACACTGCAGTTGGGTCTGATGATATCCATTATCAGTTCCTTAAACACTTACCGTATCGTTCCCTCCATTGTTTACTCCAAATTTTTAATAAAATCTGGAAGACAGGGGTTCTTCCAGACTCCTGGAAAGAAACTATAGTTATACCTATACCTAAGCCTGGCAAAGATTCTACAAATCCTAACAATTACCGCCCTATAGCCTTAACGAGGTGTATTTGTAAAACCATGGAAAGAATGGTGAATAACCGCCTTGTTTGGTTTTTAGAGAAAAATAAAATCATTTCCACAAACCAGTGCGGATTTCGTAAACAAAGAAGCACTCTTGATCACCTAGTTCGCTTCGAGACTTTCATACGCGAAGCTTTTATAAAGAAAGAACATGTTGTTTCTGTCTTTTTTGACTTGGAAAGTGCTTACGATACCACCTGGAGGTATGGTATTATGAACGACCTCTATGATTTTGTTATTCGAGGTCGCCTTGCTTATTTCATTTCTGCTTTTTCAGATGAACGCCAGTTTAGAGTCAGAGTTGGAAATACATTTTCTAGTCCACACGAACAGGAAATGGGCGTTCCCCAGGGAAGTATCCTCTCAGTTACACTTTTCAGTGTTAAAATTAACAATATTGTTAAATCTGTCTCCCCCAGCCGGACGGGGGGTAGAATTCGCCGGCTGCCGTCCTGCAGAGTGATAACACCCCACCAATGGACCCGCCTGTTTGCCGTAGGTGGAGACTCGTAAGCAGGAAAAGAGGGTCCTGGCAGTTGAGGGGAGCCCAGGGATCTCCAGCTCTTCAACACACTGCTTTGGCCTCGGCTTCTGTGTAAACGAGAGCCTAGATGGGCCCGGTCTAGTGCAATCGGCTGGTCGCTTTTAGATTTTGGGCATTTTGAAATTATTTCACTTAGTTATAACACCATGGCTAGTGTAAAAACCATCATATTTTGTTTGTACTATAACTGTTTACCTGATACTGCATGTATCACAAATCCGTTTGATCTCTTTCTTGCATGTATTCGTAAAGTATCAATTTGTCCATTTTAACTGTTCTTTTTTTGTGTGTGTTTTAGTCCCTAGTCTAATATAGGCTCATGGGCTAATTGGGTTGAGTGGACTGATTGATTGGGCTTTGACTTGCGTGGGTGCTTCCTGATCTGAGGTTGTTGCCACGCATCTTCCTTGCCAGATTTTTTAGTTTGCATGGCCCGAGTATATCATTTGGGTAACCCTGACATGCAGAGCTGGATACTCCGCTCTACTTGCCATGTCCCCCTAAGTAGGACTCCACGGTGGGTGGGGGCCACGAATGATGAATTTAAAATACCAAACCATGGATCACCCAAATAAAAAACGAACGCATGAACATCTGGAAAACGACTCTGCTTCTGTTGAATCGACGATTGGCTTTCCCCGATTTCTAGTTATAGAATCCGTTAATAATGAACAACCACTTACAAAGCTTTCACCATTCATTATTGAAAAAGTTTTAGTTTCAATTGCTGGATCGTCGAAATCTGTGAAAAAGCTAAGAACTGGCGGCCTTCTCGTTGAGGTAGATAAACCTCAACATGCAAAAAATCTGCTTGAGTTGAAGCAATTTCACAATATCCCTGCAAAATGCTCTGCACATGGATCCCTGAATTCCTCAAGAGGTATAATACGCTGCCCTGATTTAGCCGGTGTTGCAGAAGAAGAAATTGTGTCTGAACTGTCAAGTCAGAACGTGATTGAAGCCAGACGTTTTCGTGTTTATCGCGATAACGTAAGACGAGAAACCAACTCAATAATTTTAAAGTTTAACACAGCCATTCTCCCAAAGACCTTGAAAATCGGATATTTTAAAGTGCCAGTTGTGTTTATATTCCAAATCCTTTGCAATGTTACAAGTGCTTTAAGTTCGGACATCATGAAAGACAATGTAACGCCGACGAACATTGTAAGCGATGTGGGACAAATGAAGTCGAGACTTTTCACCTCGATCCTTGCAGCAAACCCATGAAATGTTTGAATTGTGGTGAGGATCACTACTCCACATCCCGTTCATGCAAAGTCTGGCAAAGGGAGAAAGAAATCATAACAAAACATCGCGAAAGTCTGTCGTTTGCAGAAGCACGTAAAATTGTGGATGCACGACACGCACTGAATGCATCCTATTCAAGCGTTACCAAATCCAAAACGGCCAAAACGATTAACTTAAAAGACGCTCAAACACAGACAAATGAAGCTTCAGTCCAAACAGTACCACCACAGAAACAGAATTCTGCACCAGCAAAAACGTCACAGAAACCTGTTACCAATAAAAAGCCAGAAAAGCCTATTCCAAAAAGTCCAAGTAAAGCTCAAAATAAGGTCACCTCGGATCGCCTTCCAAAGGGATCCGACGACCAAATTCAACAGCATAATCGCTTCCAGTGTCTTGATGAAGACATGGAGGCGGACGACACTCTTGTGGAGTCAAATACAAATAAGCAGGGTCGTATAATCAAATTGAATAAAAAATGATTCGATTCATATTTCCATTGCTTTATGGTATAATCTTTCTCTTCAATTTAGCAATGAGTAATAACATTCTACAATGGAATTGTCGTAGCATAAAAGCTAACTGCGAGGAATTAAACCTTCTAGTCACTGAACAAAGACCAGTAGCAGTTTGTTTACAGGAAACATTTCTTAAAGACTCTGACAGGTTTTCTTTGAAATATCACTCGTGTTACTTTAAACACTATAGTGGTAACGATAAAGCTTCTGGAGGTGTTGCCGTGATCGTGAACAACAGCGTTCCACACCATTCTGTCAAGCTTGACACTACTCTTCAAGCTGTTGCGGTAAACATTTCTTTAAATAAGACCTTTACTTTGTGTTCCATTTATCTTCCCCCTAGCTCGCCAATTGATGTCAAAAAACTTGATCATATTATAAATCAATTGCCGAAGCCATTCGTTTTAATGGGAGATTTTAATTCCCACCATTCGTTATGTGGATGTACAGACACGAATGACAAGGGTAGAACTATGGAAGAATTTATCACGAAACACGACCTTGTTCTGCTGAATGATAAATCTTCAACCTATCTTCATCCTGCTACTGGCTCTTATTCATCTTTAGACCTTACCATATGCAGCCCTTGAATTTTTCCAGTCTTTAACTGGAAAGTTATTGATGACCTTCATGGAAGCGATCATTTTCCTATCCAGGTATCGGAAGTAGGACCTGCAGTTCAACAACGTCCAGAACGTCGGAAGTTTCATAAAGCAAATTGGGAACAGTTCAAAAACCATTGTGAACAATAAATTTTTCCCGGTGCTTTTGAAGATTGCGATAATGCTGCAGAACGCTTCACGTCCTTACTTTATTCGGCCGCTGAAAAATCGATTCCTCGAACATCAACAAATCCGAAACATCCAAGCAAGCCGTGGTTTAACGATGAATGCAAAAAGGCTATAGCTGAGCGAAAGTCTGTTCTTCGAACTTTTAATCTGAGACCGAGTCAGGAGAATCTTTCAAAGTTTAGAATTGTACGTGCAAAAGCACGAAGAACTATCAAGCAAAGTAAACGTGCGTCTTGGCGACAGTACGTATCTAGATTAAATTCTAGATCGTCTGTCAAAAAGACATGGGACATGATTCGAAAGATTAACGGAAAAAACACCTCGTTGAATGTAGGACATTTAAAGCTGGTGATGGTGTCGTCACCTCTAAAGCAGATATTGCAAATGTCTTGGCTGACACTTTTGCGGAAAAGTCCTCTTCTTTAAATTATTCGACATCGTTTCAAACATATCAGAATACCAAAGAAAAAAACTAAACTGAATTTCAAGTCGAATAACAACGAACATTACAATAAAGATTTTACTTTAAAAGAATTGAGGAAGGCATTAAAGAAGTGTCATGATACTGCTGTTGGATGTGACGACATCCATTATCAATTTTTAAAACATCTACCGCTTCGATCCCTTGAAAGTTTACTCAATATTTTTAATCAAGTCTGGCACACCGGTATTCTTCCAGATTCTTGGAAGGAAGCTATAGTAATTCCCATACTAAAGCCAGGTAAAGATTCTACAGACCCTGCAAATTATCACCCTATAGCCTTAACAAGTTGTATTTGCAAAACCATGGAAAGAATGGTCAATGATCGGCTTGTTTGGTATCTAGAGAAAAACAAACTTATTGCTACCGCCCAGTGCGGATTTCGTAAACAAAGAAGCAGTCTCGACCACTTAGTTTGCTTCGAAACATTTATTCGCGAAGCTTTCATTAAAAAGGAACATGTTGTTTCCGTTTTATTTTTTTTGTTTATCTCGAAAGTGCATATGATACCACATGGAAATATGGAATCATGAACGACCTCCATGATTTCGGTATAAGAGGTCGCCTTGCTTATTTCACTTTGGCTTTTTTTAATGAACGTCAGTTTAGAGTTCGGGTAGGAAATACTTTTTCTAATCCCCATGAACAAGAAATGGGCGTTCCCCAGGGAAGCATTCTTTCAGTTACACTTTTCAGTGTGAAGATAAACAGTATCGTTAAGTCTGTTTGCCCTGGCGTAGAATGCTTTTTGTACGTTGACGACTTTTGCATTTGCTACAGGTCTAAGCATATGCATACCATTGAAAGGCAGTTGCAACAGGTCCTAAACAATTTAAGAAAATGGTCAGGAGAAAATGGATTTAAATTTTCTAAAATGAAGACCAAATGTATGCATTTCTGCCAGTCACGAAAATTACATCGAGACCCAGAACTTACGCTAGATGGAGTACGTATCGAAGTTGTCCCAGAATTTAAATTTTTGGGCATTGTATTTGACTCTAAACTAACTTTCATACCTCACATCAATTATCTTAGCAACAAATGCCAAAAAGCTCTTAATCTTTTACGTGTTGTCTCCAGTATGGACTGGGGAGCTGATAAAAAAGTCCTTTTGAGACTTTATAGATCACTTGTCCGATCAAAGCTAGATTATGGCTGCGTTGTATATGGCTCAGCGCGAAAATCGTACCTCCGTAGACTGGATTCTATCCATCACCAGGGTTTATGACTAGCACTTGGTGCCTTTAGAACATCTCCTGTAAACAGTTTGTACGCAGAGGCAAATGAACCTTCTTTGAATTTACGCGGGAAGAAACTTTCCTTGCAATATTACTTAAAGTTATAGTCAAATCCCGACAACCCCACAAATAAGGCAGTATTTGACCCGCTGTACAAGGACGATTTTTTAAATAAAGAAAAAGTTATACCTCCTTTCAGTTTGCGCTGTGAAGCGGATATGAATTGTGTAGATTGCGATCTGGAGGATGTAGCGAAACATAACATTTCAGAGGTTCCTTTGTGGACTTCTAAAGGTGCAACCTGTATATTTAATCTTGCTTCAGACAAGAAAGCCACAACAGATCCTATGATTTTTAAAAACAAATTCCTTGAGATCAAAGAACAATACTACATTTACGAAGAAATATATACCGATGGTTCCAAAGATGGGAATAAAGTTGCTGCGGCTGCCGTGCTCGATGGTGAATTATATCAGTTTCGCCTACCTAATAATTCTTCTATCTTTACTGCAGAGCTAAAGGCGTTCGACCTTGCTCTCAGTCACATACAACAGGACGCTTACTGGCGCTACATCATCTTCACTGATTCACTATCAGCTATGCAAGCACTCGAAAATGAGAGAACGGACAACCCAATGATAGTTAATCTACTTGACAAAATTTCTCAAATCTGTCGCAGTGCTGATCTTGTATTTTGTTGGCTCCCCAGCCATATTGGTACAAGTGGCAATGAAGAGGCAGATAAAGCTGCTAAGGAGGCATTGTCACACGATGTTTTACCCTTAAAAGTTCCTTTTAATGATTTTAAACCATTAATAAATTATTTTATTCAAAATGTATGGCAGCAATCCTGGAATGACCCAATGAATCAAAATAAGTTGTTTACAGTGAAGCCAAAACTCTTGGCGAGTGGCTTCCAGGATTGAGGACAAACCGCCGCGAGGAAATTATCTTGGCCCGTCTTCGTATTGGTCATACATATATGACTCACTCTTATCTCCTGAAAGGCGAGGAAGCACCACAATGCATCACTTGCAATGAGTTACTTACTGTCAAACATGTGCTTATAGATTGCATAGATCTTGCACCTGCAAGAGATAGATTTTTTCGTGTTGACAGTTTGAATACTTTATTTGATACTGTAAAATTCGAAGCTATTTTTGAGTTTTTGAAAGAGGTAAATCTCTATAAAAAGATATAATTTTAGGTCTTATTGACCATCTGTATTTTTAGACTATATGCTGATAGCGTCGTTTTTTCTTTTAGTGTTTTCACAGCTGAGATCTTAACCTTATTTTTCGTTACATAACAGATGATCAATTGAACGCATTTCATCACTTGTTTGTGCGCCCGATATGACCTTTGACGTCGACGGGCCTTAAAACCTCATTCATTTTATTCATTCGTTAAATCTGTTTGCCCTGGAGTAGAATGCTTTATCTATGTTGACGACTTCTGTATTTGTTATCGGTCAAAACATATGCATACGATCGAAAGATAGCTTCAGCAGGTCTTAAATAATTTTAATGCAATGGTCAAACAAAAACGAAAAATTTTCGAAAACCGAGACCAAATGTATGCATTTTTGTCAGTCGAGGAAACTTCACCTCGACCTGGACCTGACACTAGATACCACCAGCCGGACGGGGGGTAGAATTCGCCGGCTGCCGTCCTGCAGAGTGGTAAGACCCCACCAATGGACCCGCCTGTTTGCCGTGGGTGGAGACTCGTAAGCTGGAAAAGAGGGTCCTGGTAGTTGAGGGGAGCCCAGGGATCTCCAGCTCTTCAACACACTGCTTTGGCCTCGGCTTCTGTGTAAACGAGAGCCTAGATGGGCCGGGTCTAGTGCAATCGGCTGGTCGTTTTAGGATTGGGCGTATTTTAAATGTAACTATTTTGTATTTAGGAAGTTGTACGGGGGGAGGACATCTGAGTGCAGATGCCTCATTCCGGCATACGTCCTCCGACACACTTTAAAACCAAATTTCCGATTCTCTAGTCAAACTTGATGTATTTTTTCCTCTACTATTAACATAATTTATATGATCTTCATTCCCAAGGGAATAATTTTATACATTTGTTCAACCTATGCATTTCACATTTGCTTGAAAAGTGCCCTTTTACAGCTTTTATTTTGATAAATATGTACTTTTAAGTCCCGGTCTTATATAGGCTTATGGGCTAATTGGGTGATATGGATTTTTCGTTGAGACTTTGACTGCCATGGCAAATCCCTGATCTGGGGGACTACCCATGTTCTTTTCCTTGTCACTGCGACTTATTCATGGCATCTGAGTATACCATCTGGGTAACCCTGGCATGGGGAGCTGGTTTTCCGCTCCAAATACCGTGCCCCCTAGTTGGGCTCCGAGGTGGGTGGGGGCCGCGGATGACGAAACTTAAAACCTTAACCATGGATCATCAAAATAAAAAACGAACACGTGACCAACTAGATGCTGACTCGGACAACTCTCAACCAACTTCGGCTTTTCCTCGCTTCCTATTGATAGAATCAACTGCTCCTGACCAGCCATTGAGTAAACTTTCTCCTTTCGTTATCGAAAAAGTCTTAGTTTCAGTTGCTAGTTCGCCAAAATCAGTGAAAAAGTTAATTTCTGGTGCCCTTCTAGTAGAGGTTGAAAAACCAAAGCATGCAGAAAATCTTTTAAAGATTAGCAGTTTTTTTCCAAATACCAGGAAATGCTCACCGCATACCACTTTAAATACCTCCAGGGGCATTATTCGTTGTCCAGATCTAGCAGGTGTTAGCGAACAGGAAATAGTACAGGAACTGGCGAAACAGAATGTGGCAGGTGCCAGACGTATCACTGTCTTCAGAGATGGGGTCAAGAGGGAAACAAAGACAATAGTGCTCACTTTCAACTCAGCCATTCTGCCTAAAACTCTTAAAGTTGGTTATTTGAATGTTGGAGTAGAGCTTTACATCCCCAACCCACTCCAATGTTACACATGTTTTAAATATGGCCACCATGAACGTAAATGCAAGAAGTCCACAATGGAAAGCTTATGTAAACATTTTGGAGAATTGGCAAATTCGCATGATTCCAACAATTGCAAGAATAAAATAAAATGTGTAAACTGCGATGGAGAACATGTTGCCACTTCACGAGTATGCCCAGTCTGGAAGCAAGAGAAGGAAATTGTATCAGTTAAATACAAAGAAAGTCTCTCGTTTCCAGAAGCCAGGAAAATAGTGAATAGCCGCCATGTTTTGATAAACTCCTATTCTACTGTTACTAAATCAAAATGAATACACAAAAACAGGTAAAAGACGCCTTTACACAGACTACCGATGTGGCCGTGCAAACGACAAGCCAAAGGAAACAAGACACGATCGTTGAACATCTGTGAATAGTAAAGCAAATAAAAGTTCTTCATCTACACGTACACAGGCAAAGGCTCCAAGCAGCCCTAGCCAAAGGAGAAATAAATCTCCAAACAAGGTCACCTCGGATCGCCTTCCAAAGGGATTCGATGACCCAGTTCAGCAGCATAATCGCTTCCAATGTCTTGATGATGACATGGAAGCGGAAGATATGCAAGCAGATCAAAATGCAAATAGGCAAGGCCGAATTATCAAACTCAATAACAAAAAATGATCAAATACACACTTCCATTATTCTCTGGTATTATCCTTACTCTTAACTTTATCATGAGTAACAATATTCTACAATGGAATTGTCGAAGTATTAAAGCTAACTTCGAGGAATTAGACCTTCTAGTTAATGAACATAAACCAGTAGCAATTTGTTTACAAGAGACGTTTCTTAGAGACTCAGACAAGCTTACTTTGAAATATCACTCTTGTTACTTGAAAAACTTCAGTGGTAACGATAAAGCTTCCGGAGGTTTTGCCGTGATTGTGAACAACAATGTTCCACATCATTCTATCAAGCTTGACACTACCCTTCAAGCTGTTGCGGTAAACATTTCTTTTAATAAGACCATTACTGTGTGTTCCATTTATCTTCCTCCTAGCTCGCCAATTGATGTAAAAAAGCTTGATCATCTTGTAGATCAACTGCCGAAGCCGTTCATTTTAATGGGAGATTTTAATTCTCACCATACGTTATGGGGATGTACAGGAACGAATGACAAGGGTAGAACCATTGAAGAGTTTATCACGCAACACGACCTTATTCTGCTGAATGACAAGTCTTCAACTTATCTCCATCCTGCTACTGGCTCGTACTCATCTTTAGATCTTACTATATGCAGTCCTGGAATTTTTCCACACTTAAACTGGAAAGTTATTGACGACCTTCACGGAAGTGATCACTTCCCGATCAAGGTATCGGAAGTAGGACCTTCAATTCAACAACGTCCTCAACGTTGGAAAATCCATAAAGCAAATTGGGAACAATTTAAAGTCCACTGTGAACAATCTATTTGTCACAGTGCTTTTGATAATTGCGAAAATCCTGCAGAGCTTTTCACTTCCTTACTTTATTCGGCTGCTGAAAAAATCAGTTCCTCGAACAACGACCAATCCGAAACATCCAAAGAAGCCATGGTTCAATTATCATTGCAAACAGGCTATAGCGGAGCGAAAATCTGTACTCAGACAATTCAATATGAGACCTACTCAAGAAAATCTTACTAAGTTCAGAATTGCTCGTGCTAAAGCACGACGAACTATCAAACAAAGTAAACGTGCGTCTTGGCGACAGTACGTGTCTAGATTAAATTCTAGATCGTCTGTGAAAAAGACATGGGATATAATTCGGAAAATTAATGGAAAAGGCTCCTCATTAAATGTAGGACACTTAAATTCTGATGATGGTGTTGTCACATCTAAAGCAGATATTGCAAATGTCTTGGCAGAAACTTTTGCAGAGAAGTCGTCTTCCACAAACTATACGACAACATTTCGAAAATTCCAAGACATGAAAGAAAAAACCAAACTGAACTTCAGGTCAAATAATACAGAGGATTACAATAAGGATTTTACCTTGAAAGAACTCAAAAAGGCTCTAAAGAAATGTCATGATACTGCTGTGGGATGTGATGACATCCATTATCAGTTTTTAAAACATTTACCATTACGATCCCTTGAAAGTTTACTTGGTATATATAATCAGGTTTGGCACAGTGGTATTCTTCCAGACTCCTGGAAGGAAGCTATAGTAATTCCCATACCAAAACCAGGTAAAGACTCTACGAATCCAGCCAATTATCGCCCTATAGCCTTAACAAGTTATATTTGCAAAACCATGGAAAGGATGGTCAATGACCGACTTGTTTGGTTTTTAGAGAAAAACAATCTTTTAGCTACCGTCCAGTGCGGATTTCGTAAACAAAGAGGCACTCTCGACCACTTAGTTCGATTCGAAACTTTTATTCGAGAAGCTTTCATTAAAAAGGAACATGTTGTTTCTGTGTTTTTCGATCTCGAAAGTGCTTATGACACCACATGGAAGTAAGGAATCATGAATGACCTCCATGATTTCGGTATTACTGGTCGCCTTGCTTATTTCATTTCGGCATTTTTTAATGAACTCCAACCCGCATGAAGAAGAAATGCGCGTTCCCCAGGGAAGCATTCTTTCCGTTACACTCTTCAGTGTCAAGATAAACAATATTGTTAAGTCTGTTGCCCTGGCGTGGAATGCTTTTTATACGTTGACGACTTTTGCATTTGCTATAGGTCTAAGCATATGCATACCACTGAACGACAGTTGCAACAAGTTTTAAACAATTAGAGCAAATGGGCAGGGGAAAATGGTTTTAAATTTTCTAAGACCAAGACCAAATGCATGCATTTCTGCCAATTAAGAAAATTTCATCTAGACCAAGAACTTGCCCTAGATGATGTACAAATTGAGGTCGTCCCTGAATTTAGATTCTTAGGTCTTTTATTTGACTCTAAGCTGTCGTTTATTCCTCACATCAATTACCTGAGCAATAAACGCCAAAAAGCTCTTAATCTTTTATGTGTTGTCTCCAGCATGGACTGGGGAGCCGACAAGAAAGTCTTGTTAAGACTTTATAGATCACTTGTCCGTTCCAAGTTAGACTACGGCTGCGTTGTTTATGGGTCAGCGCGACAATCATACGTTCGTAAACTGGATTCTATCCATAACAAAGATTTACGCTTAGCACTTGGTGCATTTAGAACATCCCCTGTCAATAGTTTATATGCAGAGGCCAATGAACCATCTTTGAATTTACGTAGGAAGAAACTTTCTATGCAATATTATTTAAAATTAAAATCCAATCCTAAAAATCCTACACATAAGGTTGTTTTTGAACCGCTGTATAAAAATATTTTCAAGAAGAAGGAAAAAGTTATACCTCTCTTCAGTATGCGCTGCAAAGCCGATGTAAATCTACTTGAATTCGATCTGGAGGATGTAGCTAAACATAAAATTTCAGATGTTCCTCTCTGGACATCAAAAAACCCAACCTTCTTATATAATCTTACTGCCAATAAAAAAGCTACAACAAATCCCTTAGTATTTAAAAACCAATTTCTTGAGATTAAAGAGCAGTATTACAACTATGAACAGATTTATACCGACGGTTCTAAAGATGGAGAAAAAGTTGCCTCAGTTGCCGTACTCGATGGTGAATTATACCAGTTTCGCCTACCAAATAATTCTTCCAGTTTTTCTGCGGAACTAAAAGCAATAGATCTTGCTCTGAATCATATAGAACAGGACGCTTACTGGCGCTACATTATTTTCACTGATTCACTGTCCACTATGCAAGCGCTCGAAAATGAGAGAACGGACAACCCGTTGATAAGTTAATCTGCTTGAAAAGATTTCTCGAATCTGTGATAATGCTGATCTGGTGTTTTGTTGGCTCCCTAGACATATTGGTATAAGTGGCAATGAAGAGGCAGATAGAGCTGCTAAGGAGGCATTGTCACTTGATGTTTTACCTTTTAAAGTTCCTTTTAACGATTTTAAGCCATTGATCAATGATTTTATTTTGAATGTGTGTCAGCAATCCTGGAACGACCCAATTAACCAAAATAACAAGTTGTTTACAGTGAAACCAGCTCTTGGCGAGTGGCTTCCAGGGTTGCAGACCAGTCGCCGCGAGGAAATTATCTTGGCCCGTCTTCGTATTGGTCATACATATTTAACGCACTCATACCTCCGTAAGGGAGAAGAAGCACCGCAATGTATTTCATGCAATGCGTTTCTTACTGTCAAACATATACTTGTAGACTGTGTAGAGCTTGCACCTACAAGGGACAGATTTTTTCATGCTGATAGTATGAACATTTTATTTGATACTGTAAAGTTGGAGTCTATTTTCCAGTTTTTGAAAGAGGTAAATCTCTATAAAAAGATATAATTTTAGGTTCTATTGACCGTCTTTGTTTTTAGACAGTATGTAACCAGTTTTTTGTTCTTTTAGTCTTTACACAGCTTAATTTTATATCTTTCCTGTAACATTACAGTATCATCAATTAAATGCATTTCATTAGCTGTAAGTGCGCCCAACATGACCTTTGATGTCGACGGGCCGTAAAACACCATTCATTCATTCATTCCTGACACTAGATGGTGTCCGCATTGAGGTCGTTCCAGAATTCAAATTTTTAGGTCTTTTATTTGACTCTAAACTCACGTTCATCCCACATATAAACTATCTGAGCAACAAATGCCAAAAAGCTCTGAATCTTTTACGTGTAGTTTCCAGTATGGACTGGGGAGCAGATAAAAAAGTATTATGAAGACTTTATAGGTCATTATTAAGATCTAAACTTGACTACGGTTGCGCAGTATACGGGTCAGCACGTCAGTCATATTTACGCAAACTTGATACTATTCATAATCAAGGCTTGCGCCTTGCATTAGGTGCATTTAAGACTTCTCCAATCAATAGTCTGTATGCTGAAGCAAATGAACCTTCGTTAAACCAAAGGCGAAAGAAACTTTCCATGCAGTACTATCTAAAATTGAAGTCAAACCCTGAGAACCCAACTCATAAGGTTGTTTTTGAACCTCTGTATAAAGATGAATTTTTAAAGAAAGAAAAGGTCATCCCTCCTTTCAGTCTTCGTTGCAATGCAGACATACGAAGTCTTGAATTTGAGTTAGAAGATATCGCGGAATATATACTAACAGACGTTCCTGGCATCACACCAAAGAGCGACTACAGATCCCATGATTTTTAAAAGGAAATATCTTGAGATAAAAAGGCAATACTATAATTATGAGTCTATATATACAGACGGTTCAAAAGATGGTGATAGGGTTGCCGCAGCTGCCGTGCTCGACGGTGAATCATATCAGTTCCGTCTTCTAGATAAATCTTCCATTTTTTCAGCAGAGCTAAAGGCAATAAACCTTGCTGTTGACCATATAAAAGACGACGGTTACTGGCGTTATATTATTTTTACTGATTCGCTCTCCTCAATGCAAGCACTAGAACATGAGAAGACAGACAACCAGCTAATTACTAATCTTTTAGATAAGTTATCCAGCATCTGTGAAACGGATGATGTTGTGTTCTGCTGGCTTCCCAGTCATATTGGCATTCGTGGTAATGAAGAGGCAGACAAAGCTGCCAAGGATGCATTATCACTCGATGTTTTACCTTTCAAAGTACCTTTTAACGATTTTAAACCTCTTATTCATAGTTTTATTCAAAATGTCTGGCAAAGATCTTGGAGTAATCCAATAAATCAGCACAATAAATTATTTGCTATAAAGCCTAATACAGGTGAATGGCTCCCAGGCACACGATCAAACCGCCGAGAAGTTGTTTTGGTCCGTCTACGAATAGGTTATACACACTTGACGCATTCATACCTTCTCAAAGGAGAGGAAGCGCCTCAGTGTATCCCATGCAACACCATTATCACTGTCAAGCATTTACTGATAGAGTGCACAGACTTTGCACCTATCAGGGACGGGTACTTTCAGGTTGACAATTTAAAAAGACTGTTTGATACTGTGAAGTTGGAATCACTATTTGAATTCTTGAAGGAAGTTAACCATTTTAAGAAGATTTAGTCTTACGTTTCTTGACTTTTCCTTTAACAACACTCTTTACACAAATTGTATTGCCGCTTTAGTGGGGACATTTTTACTCCACTAGAGGTTGTTTTGTTTTAAAATTGATAAGATTTTAGGGCTTATTGGCCTATACAAAGTTTCCTTTTTAATTATTCAAACAAGGTTGCTACCTCATTGTTAGTGTTTTATACATAAAGTTCCAACGTTTCACAGTATTATCTGAAGCAAAGGCATTAGTATATTTGTAAATGCGCCCAATATGACCTTAGCTGTCGACGGGCCTTAAAACACTATTCATTCATTCATTCATTATAACATAATGAGTAATTTCTCCTTTTCCTATAATCTTTTCATGGTTTCAAAAGTATAAGCCACAAATGTCACACAAATATATTTTTGTCCCATAAATGCAGTTTAACCCTTTACCCAACTTTTAGACTGGACCAAAATGAAAGTATTTGCAGAAAACATAGTAAATGTGACTCAAAAACTGATATTTCTGTTTGAAAGTGTACAAAGCATTGTCAGAAAATACTTTTTGCCAGTATTTTCTACTTTTCTCACATTGTTTGCACAAGCCTTCTTCCTCTGGGTCATTAGAAATCAAGATTGTGTGGTAAAGGGCTGAAATAAATGATCTCGAAATATCATACATGTAGGTGGTAACGGGTTAAACTTTCAGACAAGCAACTGAATGGTGATCTCATACATTTCGCATTTCCATACCAGAGAGGTTTTTTGACAAATTTTGGCAACCAACTATTAAATATGAAAAAAATGTTTACTTTCAGTCTCAGGTAGATCTAGTTCATTTGTAACTAATTGTAACATTTAACCTTTGATATATCCACTTCAAACTCTACTAAATATTTACATCACATGTACAAACATGTTCACCTTATGATCACCAAGCAAATGTGGAAGCAGTTTCAAAGATGCAACACACTCTTCTGCAGAAACATCCTTTAGTCAGATGTCCATAATGTCATCAATGGCAGTGTTCATCCTGTCTAATGTATCCTTGATCAGTTTTGGATATTTGCGTGCAGAACCCCGTGCAGACCAGCTCCAAGCATCCCGTGTCAATCTGCGACTGAAAAATGCTTCGAACCTTCCTTGCGGTAATGAGCGTTTGCAATACGAAGACTTCGACTTTCAAGGGGAGTAACTCTAGTATAAAGTATTGTAACACTGGAAATTCAAACGTTACACCAAGGTCGATGCTACATGGTGTTTTTGTTATATACTTATTAGTTACAAATAATTTCATCGAAAATTCTTTTTGTCGAATAGATCTTTGAATATCTCCGAGAAAATATAGCCGTTATTAAAATCCATCCAAAAATCCATCCAAAATGCAATAGAGGTGGAGCCGACAAGCCAAGTTGGCTTACACTGCTCCGAAGAACAACAGCAACAGTAACAGTAAACCTTCTTCAATTAGCGTTTAGCGATACCAGGATTTAGGACAATTTTAAAATGGTAAAACAGGCCGGAAAAGGGTTATTTTAGGCTAAAGGGTATAGGATCACTTCACGAAAAAAAAAGAAAAAAAAATGATCAGGACTGTGTAGTAACAAATATTTGTTTGCCTCTCAATGAGACTATAGGTTACTCAAATGAGTAAGGAAACTCCTTTATCAAGTTTATTTAACGCGATGCATGGTGTTTGTATGCACTAAAGGGTTAAATAGCCAGGAAAGTACTGTTACTTTTCAGAAAGGTGCAGACTTACACTAAGAACTGTGTAAGAAAACATAAATCGGTGTTTTTAAAACATAACACAAATATTGGTGTAACATTATCCGAGATAGCAAATTAACTTTCTTAAAACGTGTTACGTAACTGCTTATTAAGTGTAACTCAATGTTACGCTACTTCTAGTGTCAAATAACCCATATTCTAGTGTACAATGACAAACTTTTTTTACAGTGTATTGGCTAGTTTCCTTAAGATACATCAGGAGTACTGACTCCGTACTCAGGAAGTAATCACCGATTGAGAACGTTGACGTGAGAACTCGTTTCCCGATTGAAATACACAGAAATGAACTCGTTTCCCGATTGAAATACACAAAAATGGATTTAACCTTATTTATAAAAGTGATGATTAGTTCAATACTGTGAACAGTCTAACGAATCATTTCGTACATACTTCTAGCGTTCTATCAAAGTTTAGTTAAACCGTTAAATTACAACAGACTTACCAGTCGAACGGAGGCTCAATGCCACTCTACGTCATGCGCGGGTGGGGACGGCGATGGCGCCGTCGCGTCTTCCCCCGGGAAAAGCGTCTGCCTTACATTGGACTGAAAGATAAACGCGGAAAGAGTTAAAAGTTAGTTCAACAATCAAAATTTACCCTAGTGTGAAGGTTAAGCTTACTCTATCGGAACCAGGTAAACTTTTAAAACCCTTGACTGCGTTTAAACTCTCGTTCTTAAGACAGCGAAATAAAATTCATAAAATTGAAAAACATTCAAAAGAGGACAGTGGTCGTAGAGTGTCGGATCAGGAGGTATCTGCTGTCAGTGACAGGGTCAATCTTTTCCACAATTTCCTCATTTCATATGGTTTTCATAGGCGATGTAATAACTGAGAAAAGGGTACTGTATGCCGTGCGCCTATATTAGTGACTTAAAAGGTCTCGAATAGATCTTTTACAATGTCCAGTTTTCCTTTACACTAACAAATACGCCAGAATGAAACACCAAATATACTTACAGGGGGCTCCTCCGAGCGGGGTCGTCCTGTTGGGGTGGGGTCCTCGCCCCCTTTTCTTTTCTCACTCGAGATCACCTAGGGAAGAAAATTTATTAAATATATGCACTAATACAAAGCGATTTTCTGTAGTTTTGAAGGAGTTCGATGTCGAACAAAATGGTCACACACTTTCTTACTGGTAATACGATTTATTGTAAACGCAGTATTATAACTGAAGTAGCGCGTTGTTAAACCCGTATGTATTATGCCGAAATGAATTATTTCGAGATTTTATTCCTTTGGATGATATATGAATGTGATCCGATTTAAGGGTAATAGATTCGATTCCCCGGACAGACAATGAGCGTTTAAACACACACTTCTCTTCAAAAGACTATAGGAAAGTTATTTCTTGACAGAAAGGACAAAAGTTACCGTAAATTCAACTTATGAAATAAAACTATTGTCCATTGACAGCATAGCGATTCCTTTAAAGGGAAAAGAGATAGAAATGGATCAATACTTACAATAATTTCCTTTGACTGAAAAAAAAAAAGTATTAACGATTGATTAGAAATATATAGAATCATGACAAAAAAAAAAAAATAGGGTGCAGCTTGACCGAAAACTCTTTTAACGAAAATCAATAGAATTCTTTATGTCCCACAAAGCAGACGACGAAATTTAATCTTGAATGTTAGAAATCAATGAAACATGACCATAACATAATTCGGGAGCGGTTTCAAGTCTGATCATGTCTTGACTCACCGGAAGCTCTTTTATGGAAAAACAATAGAATTCATAATGTTACACAAGGCAGACGACGTCATTTAATCTTGCATATTAGAAATCGATGAAACATGACCATGACATAATTCGGGAGCGGTTTACAAGTCCGATCATATCTTGACTCACCGGAAACCAGGAAAACAATGGAATATTACGTCAAAAAATGCATAATTCATTCAAAGGATTGGTCATCAATTAAATACTGTAAATTGTAGTACATGAGTTATTTAGAGGTAAACATTCAAGGGGTGAGGAACGACAGCGTGTGTACTTTGACATTCGAAAAGTGCACTTAATAATTAATGTTTTATAATTAATATAACCAAGATAATATCACAGGAATTGATATATAATACGGATTATAGAACTACAAAGTGTCTGGATCACTCGGATGTGTTGTTCAAAATTCAACAAAATTGATTTAATATATCTGGTGTGTTATAAAGTGACTTAGTGCATATTAAACGGATTACTTAACGGGAGTTATTGCAAACAGGTTAGTACATTTTATTCCTTTAACGTTATTCTTCTTCTTCTTCTTATTATTATTATTAACGTGGTCCTATTATTGCGCAATTTTAAGCTAGAGAAAAACGGTCAGCTTACCTCTGCCATCCTGTAAATCCAGCGCAGAACTAAAGTTTGAAAATCAAAGTCACCGTTACTTGAATTTTGAATAGACAATAACACTCTTTGGTTAAGTACGGGTTTGTTTGTTTATTTGTTTGTTTTTTGTTTTTTTTTTACTTCTGAACTCGGTTTTACTAGCATAAAAGTCACATTCACTTTCAAAACCAATTGATGGTTTTTATCAGATATGAGTTTTGAAGAAAGTCTATGGGAAACATCATACACCCCAGTGGACATCGAAGAAATTGCGAGGTTTGAAAAGAACTATTTCCAAAAGATCAATAGTTCAGGTACCCTTTTACGCCATCCGTTTCCTAAAATACAACGCGCAATATACAATTTGACTAGAAATACCATCTTTTACTTAACATTCGCGTTGATTCAGCGCCCGTTTTGACACATATATTTTATTTTGATAGTGGCTGACGAAACAAGCGTTTCTTTGAACCAAGAAACATTGGTAGACCCTACACTATTAGACGAGACATTAAGTATAATTTTGAATCCATAACACAAGGCGGACTGGACAGCCCAAAATTCCACTCTACTCCCGTAAATGACACGAATGAATTGTTTGAAGTCAGCTCAGAAATTGACCAAAGTTCCGAAGGTACACGTTTCTGCCTTTACTGTTTGTGTAGTTATAAAAGAAGAATTTCAGATTCTAATAGGGTAATTTACTGCTTCAGAAATAAAATACCCATTTTTACATGCCTAGGTTTAAAGGTTGGAACGCTATTGTTTCCATTTTCCTGTCGCTCACGCATGAGTGATTTAAAGTTTTTTTTTTTTTTCAGTTGAGCCCTGTTTCTTGAGAGACGATTATTGTAACCAGCTGGGTGCGTTGCAGTGTCCTATCTGCAATCCGACTGATTGGATAAATTGGTTGTAAGGATGGAAGCAGTGATCAAATCATTGGTTGAAGTAGGGGTATCAGCGGATGAATTCATATCATTTATTTCCGACTACGGCATTCAAGACGATCCATTTGTCCAGCAAGTTTTTAATAACTTAGTAGCCAGTGAAATGGATCGGAATCAAGCAAGTCCCTGTCCATGGACCATTGACGACGCTGGCTATCTACTGGAATTTTTAAAGTCGCCAGTTCGAGCTCCCTTGTAAGTTTTTTTTTCCCTCCCTTTGAAACACCCTTGTCGTTCTAGCTTCTGTTCCCATGAATCAATATTTATTCCATTTTATTATTATTATTATTATTATTATTATTATTATTGTTTAAATTTTATTTTTCTTATTTATTCGTTTGTGTGTTTTGCTTTTATTTATTCATTCATTTATATTTATTTTATTACATTTTTTTAAAGAAACGATATTCAAAATGTCAAGTCTGATGCAGAGGGTCGTTTGTTCACGTGCAAGCAGTGTGACAAGATTTTTACGCAGAAAAGAAACATGACAGCACGTCAAATCGGCGCACAACAAACTTTTATTTAGCTGCTCGAAATGCAACAAAACCTTCACCCGTCAAGGAAATCTCCGTCAACATGAGCCAAACTGTCAGGGTATCGTCACCTTCCCTTGCAATCAATGCGAGATCGTTTTAAAAACCGCCCGGGAAGTTGAGTTCCATCAAAAAATTAAACACAAAGTAAAGCCTCAAACGCGACGTGAGAACTCGGAAAACGCACCACCGGCTAAACGAATGCGTCGGTCGAGCCCACAACCTGGTCCGAGTTCAGTACAGGGACCCATGCCCGGTCCGAGTTCAGTACAGGGACCCAGCACCTACAAATGCCGCCGTTGTCCCGCCCATTTTCCGGACAGACAAGCTTTGCACGCCCATCAAGTGCAACAGCACTGTCAAGTCGGTGCCGGTCTACACCCCGAACCCTTTCAACTGGGTCAGGAGCCTTGGGCCAACGAAGACGGGACCGTCAATGAAGGACTGAGGGACTGCTACAGGACCAATCGAGCCCTGATCTTGGAGCGGTTTAGGGAAGGACCCGTCGAGTCTCTGTACAACATCCCCATGTATCCCGGCATGACCCTATTTGACATTGGTCAGGCATTACAGGGGATCTATGACAGACAGCGTCATGCATTCAAGATCAATGTATCCTTCGGGTTCATTATGAGGCACGTGGAGACCGGGCGCTTTCGATATTTTCGGCCCTACGACAACGTCAACGTGTTTGATGCCCCACTTCTGATCTCGAGACGTTCTGATATCGGAAAAGTCCTCAAGAAGCTGAGAACAATGGACGTCACGGCAGAAATGGCCAAGAACCGTCCCGACACCAAATGGCGGCTCGTTCTTCTCACCAATATCCGATGTAAAGTGTACAATACTAATTTCTCGTTGGGCGCCGTAGATCAAGAACAGACCCCGCTGCCGAACTATATTAGTCGGTGCAAAGCCATCATCTCACTGAACAAAGATCCAGTGTACAAACGGCCATATAACGACCACCTGTGCGTCTTTCGTTGGGTGTGTTTGCACCGCTATGGTTCCTTGGACAAAACTGAGGAGTTATATCATCAGTGGGAAAAAACACAACAGGCAAGAATACATTGATTTTTTGGGCGGTCGCACGACAACTCCAGTCACCCCAATTTCTCAGTTTAAAGGTCTGCAACTGCAGGATCTTCCCGAATTCGAGCAGTGTTTCAACATTAACGTACACATGTACCCCCTCGAGGAAAACGGTGTCGTGGTGCCGGTCTTTAAATCCACGGGACGTTATACGGATACCATGTACGTGAACCAATTTGAAAACCACTGCTCGTACGTGACGGATTTTGCCCAATTTGCCAAGACCTTTAAATGCCCACTGTGCGACCGGATGTTTGATCATCACGGCACATTTATTCATCACACAAAAACTTGTGAGAGCAAGACCCAGTTCGATTTCCCGGGCGGTTTTTACAAAGAGCGCCAGACCGTGTTCGAACACCTGGAAGAGTTCGGTATCCACGTGCCGCAAGACGAGCGAACATACCCCTGGTTCGCCGTCTTCGACTTTGAATCCATCTTGGTCAACCTACAGGGCGATGCTACGGAGAAACTGGAGTGGACCCAACAACACGTGCCAATTAGTGTCAGCGTCTGCTCCAACGTTACCGGACACACCGAACCCGCATGTTTCGTGCAAACCGACATGGATTCATTGCTCGAACGAATGATGGAGGCTTTGACTGAAATCCAGCGCGCCGCAAGTGGGGACGCCCAACAAAAATGGGGCAAATACTTAGAGCTCCTGAATAATCGCCTGGAGTGTCTAAACGAAGACGACAAGGACGACCGAAACCAGTCGGAAAAGTTGAAGACTTTATTCGATCAATTTAAGGGCTATATGACCACCTTGCCCGTGCTCGGCTTCAATAGGTAATCACAATTTTATTTCTTCCGAAATCAATCTTCCTTTTAAAAAGTATGAGAGCATCGAAAAAAATTAAATCAAAGCGCTGAAATTTCTTTAAATCCAGAAAAAAATCAAAGTGCTGAAGTTAAAAAAAAAAAGTAGAAAAATCAAAGCGCTTAAATGACTGTGTGATAAACGTATATGTTCTCATTTCAGTTCCAAATACGACCTCAATCTGGTCAAACAAAAGCTGGCCAAGCATTTGAAAATGCACGAGCAGGAGCACGGAATCGTGGTCAAAAAATCTAACGCCTACGCCTGTATGACGACCGATTCCTTGAAGTTCTTGGACATCAGGTAACAACAATGTTTTTAATCGAAATTTTAATTAATTCTTATCCTCTCCCACTTTGTAAATTTTATATATAATTTTCTCTCTTTTTAGTCACTTTTTGGCACCGGGCAATTCATACAGCAGCTTTCTGAAAGCATACAGGATCGAAGAAGTCAAGGGCTTCTTCCCCTATGAATGGTTGGATGACGTGACCAAGCTAGAAGACACCGCCCCACGAAGCCTTTTTTAGCTCGCTCAAAGATATTAATATACCTACTGCCAGAAAGTGTGGCGGGACCTTGGCATGACCACATTTAAGGACTTTCTGATATGGTACAATAATTTGGACGTGGGTCCCTTTGTCACAGCTGTGGAACGCTTGCAAGCCTTCTACTTCGAAAAAGGAATTGATGTATTCAAGACCGCCATGAGCGTACCCGGCATTGCTCGTCAGCTCCTGTTTAAGGCGGCACGTGAAAAGTCGGCCGAGTTTTCCTTGATCGACCCCCAGCCGGACGGGGGGTAGAATTCGCCGGCTGCCGTCCTGCAGAGTGGTAAGACCCCACCAATGGACCCGCCTGTTTGCCGTGGGTGGAGACTCGTAAGCCGGAAAAGAGGGTCCTGGCAGTTGAGGGGAGCCCAGGGATCTCCAGCTCTTCAACACACTGCTTTGGCCTCGGCTTCGGTGTAAACGAGAGCCTAGATGGGCCCGGTCTAGTGCAATCGGCTGGTCGTTTTTAGATTTTGGGCATTTTGAACTTATTTTATTTTAGTTCTAATAGTGTTACTGGTTGAAATAGAAACATCTATTTTGTATGTATCACCATTGTTTTCTTGAAACCGCATGTATCATCAAGCAGTTTAGTTTTATAATCGCATGTATTTCCTCAGCAACAATCTGTCCGATTTTATTGCATATTTTTTGTGTATTTTAGTCCCTAGTCTAATACAGGCTCATGGGCTAATTGGGTTTTGTAGGTCGTTTGATTTGGCTTTGACTTGCGTGGGTGCATCCTGATCTGGGGTTGTTGCCACGCATCTTCTTTGCCGGATTTTCTGATTTGTATGGCCTAAGTATATCATTTGGGTAACCCTGACATGCAGCTCTTATAGTCATGTCCCCTTTGTTGAACTCCATGGTGGGTGGGGGCCGCAGATGATGAATTTTAAGACAATCAACCATGGATAACCAAAACAACCCCCCCCCCAGCCGGACGGGGGGTAGAATTCGCCGGCTGCAGTCCTGCAGAGTGGTAAGACCCCACCAATGGACCCGCCTGTTTGCCGTGGGTGGAGACTCGTAAGCAGGAAAAGAGGGTCCTGGCAGTTGAGGGGAGCCCAGGGATCTCCAGCTCTCCAACACACTGCTTTGGCCTTGGCTTCTGTGTAAACGAGAGCCTAGATGGGCCCGGTCTAGCGCAATCGGCTGGTCGTTTTAGGATTGGGCGGACTTTATGTATGTCTTGTATTGTGGAAGCTGTACGGGGGGTGGACATATGTACCCTGGGTATAGATGCCTCCTTCCTGCATGCGTCCCGCGATACACTTTGAAACCTTGAATTTGTAATTCCGAAGCGAACTCGGAATATTTGATACCTTTGTTTGTATTATGTACATAATTCATGTAGTCCTCATTCTCGAATGAATAATGTGAAACATATAATGAACCTACATTTAAAGTTTGCTGAAAAAATCGTCAATTTTACTTTAGCTGGTATGTACTTTTAAGTCCCGGTCTTACATAGGCTTATGGGCTAATTGGGTGATATGGATTTTTCGTTGGGACTTTGACTGCCATGGCAAATCCCTGATCTGGGGGACTATCCATGTACTGTTCCTTGTCGCCTCGACTTATTCATGGCATCTGAGTATACCATCTGGGTAACCCTGGCATGGGGAGCTGGTATTCCGCTCCATACTCCATGTCCCCTTGTTGGGCTCCGTGGTGGGTGGGGTCCGCGGATGATGAATATATATTATTTCAACCATGGAACACCAAACCAAAAAACGATCACGCGAAGAACTTGACTCGGACTCGGATACAGGACACACACAAACTTCCTTCCCCCGCTTTCTTGTAATTGAATCAACAAAAACTGACCAACCTCTGTCGAAACTATCGCCATTTGTGATAGAAAAAGTTCTTGTGTCTATTTCTGGACCACCTAAGTCAGTAAAAAAAGTTGAACTCTGGCTCTTTGCTAGTAGAAGTCGAGAAAGCAAAACATGCTGAAAATCTCCTAAAGTTATCTCGCTTCTTCGAAATACCAGCAAAATGTTACCCACATGGTTCTTTAAATAGATCTAGAGGCATTATACGCTGCCCTGATCTAGCTGGAATATCTGAAGAAGAAATAGTAACCAATTTGGCAGATCAGAACGTTACAGCAGCTCGACGGATCACAGTATTTAGAGATAACGTCAAAAGAAGCACAAACACTATAGTTTTAACCTTCAACACTGCTATTCTGCCAAAATGCTTAAAAGTTGGATACCTCAAAGTGACTATGGATATGTACATTCCAAATCCACTACAGTGCTATACATGTTTCAAATACGGACATCATGAGCAAAAGTGCAAGTTACATGGAGGAGATGAGCTTTGCCGTCGCTGCGGTCTACCTTCAGTTACCCACGACGAGACCAAATGCACAAATGAGATGAAATGTGTTAATTGTGGCGAGGCCCATTCTTCAACTTCTCGATCATGCAAGGTCTGGAAGCGGGAGAAGGAGGTTGTTACAATAAAATACAAAGAAGGACTTTGATTTCCTGAAGCGAAAAAAATTGTAGACACCCGTTATAATTTATCCTTCTCTTCTGTGTTGAAATCCTCTAATACAGCTACTGTTGAACTTAAAGACGCTCAAACCCAGACAAGTGACGCCTCAGTGCAAACATGCCCACCTAAAAAGCAGATATCCAGCAACATAGTTAGCTCACAAAAAGTATCTGCCAACTCTAAGCCACGTCCTACGAGTCCAGCTTCTACAAAAACCTGACAAAAGTCAACCTCGATCACCAAAAGCGCAAAACAAACAAAGAAAACAATCGGCCCCGGACCGCTTTCCAAAAGGGTCCGAAGATCAAATTAAACAACAAAACCGCTTCGATTGTCTTGATGAAGACATGGAAGCGGACGACTCACCAGCAGAGTCAAATACAAACAAGCAAGGAAAAATCATCAAACTCAACAACAAAAGATGAATAAATACATACTTCCATTGCTCTGTGGTGTGTAGTTTACCTTAAATCTATCAATGAGTAATAACATTCTGCGATGGAATTGTCGTAGTATTAAAGCCAACTTTGAAGAACTAAACCTCTTACTAAATGAACAGAAACCAGTAGCAGTTTGTTTACAAGAGACATTTCTTAAAGACTCCGACAAGTCTAATTTAAAGTATCACTCTAGTTACTTGAAACTACTCTACAAGCTGTGGCGGTTAACATTACTCTCAATAAGACTATTACTTTGTGTTCTATCTATCTTCCACCTTGCTCGCTAATTGATGTCAAGAAATTTGATCATCTTGTAGATCAATTGCCAGAGCCTTTCATTATACTGGGAGACTTTAATTCCCACCATAGGTTATGGGGATGCACAGATATAAACAATAAGGGTCGAACAGTTGAAGATTTTATTACGAAGCACGACCTTGTTCTACTTAATGATAGTTCCTCAACCTATCTTCATCCTGCTACTGGTTCCTTTTCGTCTTTAGACTTAACTATTTGCAGCCCTGGAATTTCTCCAGACTTTAAATGGAAGGTTGATGCCGACCTTCATGGAAGTGATCATTTCCCGATCCAATTGTCGGAAGTTGGACCTTCAATAGAAGAACGTTCACAACGTTGGAAGCTTCGCAAAGCAAACTGGGAAAAATTCAAAGTCTGCTGTGAACAGTCAATAAATTCTAACGCCTTTGTTGACTGTGAAAATCCAGCCGAACTTTTCAGTTCCTTACTATACTCGACTGCAGAGAAATCTATTCCTCGAACGTCGACAAATCCAGCGCATCCTAGCAAACCATGGTTTAATGATGATTGCAAACAGGCCATACCTGAACGAAAATCGGTTGTCAGACAATTTAATCTGAGACCTACTCAGGAAAATCTAACTAAGTTCAAAATTGCTCGTGCGAAAGCACGACGAACTATAAAACAAAGTAAACGTACGTCTTGGCGACAGTATGTATCCAGATTAAACTCTAGATCGTCTGTCAGAAAGACATGGGATATGGTTCGTAAAATTAATGGAAAAGTCTCATCATTAAATGTTGGTCATTTAACTGCTGGTGACGGTGTTGTCACATCTAAAGCTGACATAGCAAATGTATTGGCAGACACTTTTGCAGAGAAGTCCTCTGCATCTAACTATTCAACAACTTTTCGCAAATTTCAGAATGTTAAAGAAAAAACTAAACTGAATTTCAAATCCAATAATAAGGAGCGTTACAATAAAGATTTCACTTTGAAAGAACTGAAAAAGGCTCTAAAGAGATGTCATGATACTGCCGTTGGATGTGACGACATCCATTATCAGCTTTTAAAACATTTACCATTTACATCCCTTCAAAGTTTACTTCAAATATTCAATCAAGTCTGGCACACCGGAATTCTTCCAGACTCCTGGAAGGAAGCGATAGTCATTCCAATACCAAAGCCAGGCAAAGACTCTACGAACCCTGCAAATTATCGTCCTATAGCCTTAACAAGCTGTATTTGCAAAACCATGGAAAGAATGGTTAACGACCGTCTTGTTTGGTTTCTAGAGAAAAACAAACTTATTGCTACCGCCCAGTGCGGATTTCGTAAACAAAGAGGCACTCTCGACCACTTAGTTCGCTTCGAAACTTTTATTCGCGAAGCTTTTATTAAAAAGGAACATGTTGTTTCAGTTTTTTTTCGATTTGGAAAGTGCATATGACACCACATGGAAATATGGAATCATGAACGACCTCTATGATTTCGGTATAAGAGGTCGCCTTGCTTATTTCATTTCGGCATTTCTGAATGAACGTCAGTTTTAAGGTCCGGGTAGGAAATACTTACTCCAACCCCCATGAACAAGAAATGGGCGTTCCCCAGGGAAGCATTCTTTCCGTTACACTCTTCAGTGTCAAGATAAACAATATTGTTAAGTGTGTTTGTCCTGGCGTGGAATGCTTTTTGTATGTTGACGACTTTTGCATTTGCTATAGGTCTAGGCATATGCATACCATTGAACGGCAGTTGCAACAAGTTTTAAACAATTTAAGCAAATGGTCAGGGAAAAATGGGTTTAAATTTTCTAAGACCAAGACCAAATGCATGCATTTCTGCCAGTTAAGAAAATTTCATAAAGATCCAGAACTTAAGCTAGATGGTATACAAATTGAGTTCGTCCCTGAATTTAAATTCTTAGGTCTTTTATTTGACTCTAAGCTGTCGTTCATTCCACACATCAATTACCTGATCAATAAATGCCAAAAAGCTCTCAATCTTTTACGTGTATTCTCCAGCATGGACTGGGGAGCCGACAAGAAAGTCTTGTTGAGACTTTATAGATCATTTGTCCGTTCAAAGTTAGATTACGGCTGCGTTGTATATGGGTCTGCGCGACAGTCATACCTTCGTAAACTGGATTCTATCCATAACCAAGGCTTACGCCTAGGACTTGGCGCCTTTAGAACATCCCCTGTCAACAGTCTGTATGCAGAGGCACATGAACCATCTTTGAATTTACGTAGGAAGAAACTTTCCATGCAGTATTACTTAAAATTAAAATCCAATCCTGAAAATCCTACGCATAAGGTTGTTTTTGAACCGCTGTATAACGATAATTTTAAGAAGAAGGAAAAAGTTATACCTCCCTTCAGTATGCGCTGCAAAGCCGATGTAGATCTGCTTGATTTTGATCTAGAGGATGTAGCTAAATATAAAATTTCAGATGTTCCTCTATGGACATCAAAAAGCCCAACCTTCTTATATAATCTTACTGCCAATAAAAAAGCTACAACAGATCCCTTAGTATTTAAAAACCAATTTCTTGAAATTAAAGAGCAGTATTACAACTATGAACAGATTTATACTGATGGTTCAAAAGATGGAGAAAAAGTAGCCTCAGCTGCTGTACTCGATGGTGAATTATACCAGTTTCGCCTACCAAATAATTCTTCCAGTTTTTCTGCAGAATTAAAGGCAATAGAACTTGCTCTTAATCATATAGAACAGGATGCCTACTGGCGATACATTATTTTTACTGATTCACTGTCCGCTATGCAAGCGCTAGAAAATGAGAGATCGGACAACCCGTTGGTAGTTAATCTGCTTGAAAAGATTTCTAGAATCTGTGATAATGCTGATCTTGTGTTTTGTTGGCTCCCTAGCCATATTGGTGTAAGTGGCAATGAAGAGGCAGATAGGGTTGCTAAGGAGGCATTGTCACTTGATGTTTTACCTTTTAAAGTTCCTTTTAACGATTTTAAACCACTGATAAATGTTTTTATTCAAAATGTATGGCAGCAATCCTGGAATGATCCAGTTAACCAATCCAATAAGTTATTTACGGTGAAGCCAAATCTGGGCGAGTGGCTTCCAGGAGTAGATATAAAGAGAGAGAACTGGGATTGAGAGCGAGCGCTGGGATTAAGGTAAAGATTAAGGTCAAGGCCAACAATAGGATTAAGGTCAAGATTAAGGTCAAGGCCAACAATAGGATTAAGGTCAAGATTAAGGTCAAGGTCAACCATATATAAGAGTTCTATTTTTTTAACCATCCCATGCTTAAATCAATAATTCAACCATATCCCTGGCTAGCTCTCAAACCCAACCACAACAAAAAACTAGGATGCTCCTCCTCTCGTCTTTATCTTAGTGTGTCCCCAAGCTAACGTATCGATATTGTTTCCAAGGATATAGCGTTTATCATCATTTCCGCTCAAGGCGACTTTATTCACCTCTTCAGTATACAACTCATGATCATAACTTCTAATAACTACCATTCTCCTTAATTGTGTCTTATTTTCAAACAAACACTCTTTATAATATTCATGTTTAATAAATGCTTCTACTACATGCTTTTTAATTCCCTTACATTTTTTAATTTCATCCTCATCATCATCACACATTTTATAAGAGTATAGTTTAGACCCGAGGCCCACAAACTCCTCAATAATCTTACCACTTGTCTCATCTTTAAACATACCCACAACTTTCTTATTTAATCCAGTGGGAATACCTGAAGGATGATCGGGCAAATAATCACTTGTATCAAACCAATCTTTAACATCACCACTAATATCTTTATAAAAATCTTCTGTTTCTATTTTATACATTAAGCTATCTGTATCAGTGAAAAGAAGTTTAGCTTTTTCACCATATTTATCTTTAATATAATTATAATGAAAGTTATACATCAATGTCTTACTTAAATCTAAAATACACATCCCTAGATAAATAGGCTTATTAAAATATAAACGTGTTTTTTTCATTTGAATTATACATAAATTTTCATCAAGGACGGTTATATCGTAATAGTTTGGTTTAGCGGCTAATTTTTCTGCTTTTTCCCTGGTACTAACTAATCTTATATCTACTCTATTTCTAATATTTTCCATAGTCTTACCAAATACAGAATTATTCATAAGTTTAAAGAAATCCTTTTTAAATGCGGTTTTAGCTTTTGCTCTTAGTCTAGTATTTTTATCGATATAAGGTTTTAACCATTCACTCTCATCAAAAGTTAACCCTCTATGAATCTTTTTAAGCTATAGACCTAAACTTAAATATAACTTTAAATTTTTATAATGTAATATATATTTATTTTTATCATATAAATTAGGTATCATATATATTAAGTCTTTAATCTTTCGGGAGCTAATGGGAAATCATTATGTAAATCATGTAATCCTTTAGGATATTCTAAATCAACCTCTAATATACAAGGGTGACTCTGCCAATTTTGTAAATCATCCATCCATTTAAAATTACCAATGGGAAGTTTTTGACACATTGCCCAACCATAGAGATTATTCGCATCCAAATAAGTAATAAATTTAGATGGTTCATTTGGGTTATATTTTTTACCCATATATGAATTATTTACTTAAACATATCGTTTAAAAATGGTTGAGATACCCCCTCTTATTCCGTTTTCAATAAATAAAATCATATCAGGGTCCAATAATAATTCTAATTCTACCTTAGTAGTTTTTAACATTGCCTCCCAAGCTAATCCCGGCGCTGTATAAAACCAAGATGGGTCTAACCCATAATTATTAAAGCAAACATTCCTAAAATTTTCAAAGACATCCGCCAATAGTAAAACATCAGTCTTATTATATAAGTCATGATAATCTTTAAAAGTTTTCATCTCGAAGGTATTCCATATATTTAATGCATGTTGATAATCCTCCTCCCCAATTCCACTATATTTAAGCTTTGAGTAAAATTCTCTTTGTTTGGGTAACTTTGTTTCCTTTAATTTACTAAGGTTATTAAACCATTCATATGGGAATATACCCTTTTGAGAAACTAATTCAAGCTTTTCCCCCCTCAAAATATTTCATAAGATTAGTCTTGTCCTGCTTAGCTAGAGTGCTAGCTAATTCATCTAAACTTTTACCTAGAAATTTTAAACTATCAAGGAATCTAATCTCTTGTATTTTAATTTTTTTCATCTCTTTAACAGTGTATTATATTGGCACATTTTTAGACACGCTTATATGTTTCCTTGTTTGTTGGTATACAACTCGTCTCACCAGGTGTACTCATTAAATCTTTTATAAATAAATGGGCATCATACTTACTATAATTATGAAAGAATACAGGTGTAAAAGTAGGTCTTTTACATTTTAAATTACACACATTGTGCGCGGCTCCCCTAAACTTTCCAGTATAATGGCAATGGTCTCTTACTTTTTTCGTGTCTTTATATTTTGAAAATGACTCCCCACATATCCAGCAGTTTTTTGCTCTATCAAACTCTCTTTTATCATGAAGTTTAAAAATCATTTCCCTCGTTCGTATCCTATCTATTTCTCTTATAACATTTTCTAAATCCTCTATGAATTTTTTAGATGCATTTTCGCCAGAATATTGGAAAATCTTAGAAGGGTAAACATTTTCATAATGTGATTTAACATAAAAACAATACCCTGAAATGTTATACACATTAATTACTTTTGTCCCACTGCCTTTATTTTCGTTTTTATTTTCTAATGTAGACTCCATATCCGCATAAATTGTAAAAGGGTGTCTCTGTTGTTTATAAAAATTCTTAAAAGATATCTTGGTACCCTTTTCGGGTAAGTCTATTCTACAGACATCTTTTTCACCGCAATACTCTAAATGTTTATTTAAAGTTTCTTCTTTTTGGAAATGATTTAAACATCTTTCACAAATATAAGTTTTACCGTTATGATCAGATATTTGTTTAGATAACAATCTACTCATATTTTTAATTAAACAATAATGTTTTTTACCATTCTTCTCAAGAAGCAAAAGATTAATATGGTGTTCTCTTTTATAAACTAAGTGGATAAACACCAGTGGAATCATTATATCCATGAATTGATACTGACATAGATGGGTTTAGGGTTTCGAATTTAATTCTATCCTGAAGGAAAACAGGGTAATTAATCCCTTCCATATTTATACTGTTTAAAAATGGTCTTAGTCTTTCGATTATTTCAGGGTGTTCAATTGTTGGGTTCAAAGCTATAAGAATACAATATGCAAAACACATATCATCATTCTTATTTATTGGATTAATAACACTTTTTGTATTTGCTATCTTAGAAGGAGTTGGGAGCCAAGAATTACCTCTTATTGGCTTATATGATACTGTGTGTAATCTTACATCGATTACGTAAAGAACTTTATAATAATCTTCTTGCATCTCTTTTTCTGCAATTTTATTTAATATGTCATCTACCATTTCTTCATATAATTCATCCACATCATCCCCATCCAAATTAACAATTGGAAAACCAGAATCAAAATTCATAGGTTTTAATGTATTTTCAATAGAGTGTTTCATCATACACCTCATAATAAGTTTAACTTTTGTTTGACGATTATTTCTCATAACATCGGTTAATTTATCTTTCGCTAAATCAAGGAAATTAGCCGGTGTAAAAGCTCCTTTACCTTTAATAAGATATTCTTTGGTAAATCCTCTAAATGCTGATGGCCCTTCTATAATTTCTATTTCATCTTTATCCCTATATAACTTATCTATTTCTCTTTTTAAAGCTTCTATCCTAGGTGATATATTTTTTGGAATTTCTCCAATACTATCTAAATAGTTCATCAAGTCCTCAGCTGCGGCTGTAGGTGGAGTTGGTACCGGGGGTGGTGTGTAAGGTGTTGGTTGTAATACCGGGGCTTCAAAATTACCAATATTATAGTCTAATATTGGCACTCCCCGATTAAGTAAGCGGTCAATTAATTCAGCTCTTCTAAGCGTGGATATCCTCGGATTCCTCTAGACTTAGCTTCTTGTTTTAAGTATTTTACTGTAGACCTCCTGAATTGATCAGCAAGACTAGGAGGTGGAGGATTACTTAGGCGCTCAATTAATTCAGCTCTTCTAAGCGTAGAGTATCCTCGGATTCCTCTAGCCCTAGCTAATTTTTTTAAACCTTTTAAGGTATATATATTATAATTATTATTTTCCATTTTATATATGAGAAAAAAAAAACTTAAGCTAAAAATTTTTATTTTTAAAAAAATTTATTGTGACTTCGTTATTGTCATAATAAAATTATTGAATGTTAATCTTATATTTATTATTCCAAGTTCTCCCATTCCAGTTCTCAATCGTTTGTGGGCAGCGATCTATAAATTTACCTGCCTTATAAATCGATGGAAAGGTTTTTATTTCACCAGTTTCAACATCCTCTAAACTAACTTTCTTAGGATTATGCATAATAGTTTTTAATCTATCAAACCTAGGGTCTTTACTTCTTTCTTTTGTAGGTGACTCCTCCTCCTCTGGGAACAATCCATGTTCTTTTACCAACTCAACTAACCGCTTTTTATCCCAGTATGAGCAAAAATTTATATTATTTTCTTTAAGAATTTTTTTTTAAATCTGTAATCTTTATCATTTTTATATATAAGAAAAAATACCTTAATACAAAACACTCATTTTATTTCCATCAGACTGGAAGTTAATTAACCTATCGCTAATAATAACAGCATATGCCTCAGTGTTTGCAAGCGGATTTCCGTCAAAATTTGCTTTGATTTGGATATCGGTGACAGAGTATTTTAATCTCTCACTCTGTTTGGAAACGTCAAACAAAAACAAAGGATAAAGGGTTTTATAATCTGAGGGAGTAATGTTAGGGTTTGACACCAATTCATCCATGTTATAAAACTTAGATCTAAATAAAGCAGCATCACCATACACTCTACTAAATTGGTTCGCAGTGAATGAAAGATTATAGTCAACCGCAGGGTATCTAGTAGAATTGAGCCTAACATAAATATTTTTAACTCTTTCATGATCAAATATGGATGGATTTTGTTCTTGAATACCACTTTTACCAGTCTGAAAGCCAACAATGATAAAACGTGGCACCTCAGGTGATGATTTGACAGAAAGTCTCCAGGTAAATGATGATGACCGAGGAACCGCGATAGAGTCGTACTGCCTCATTTTATATCCAACCGGTATTTTTTCTTTTTTCTCGATAATTTTATAAAGTTCCATCTTCTCTCCATCTGCAGGTAGCACGTGTGGCATAAACCAAGATATTTTAAGTAAATTAATTCTACCATCAGCAGGAGCAGCACCATCTCTAAAAATTGCATCATTATCATCATTTCTTGTCAAGGTGAGAGTTTGTTTCATTCCATACAATACCTTATCATAATCATCACAAAAACCAAATATATGTTTGAATGGAACTCTGAAGCTAAAGGTACCTCCTGGAACAACATCATTAATAATATAATTTCTTCTTATAATAAAACCAGTGTTTTCATTATCTGCATTAGCTGTTGTATCTTTATACCAACATTGATTTAACCCTTGTGATTTAGAAAAATCATCCGGATATTTTAACAAACCAAGCATTGTAGTAGCCTGGCCAGGATGCAATATGGATTCAATCTCCATACCTGAAAGTTGATACTTAATATTTTTAAAAAGATACATGAGACCATTGTTTGTTAAAGAAATATTTGTGTCAGCATCGTAAGGTAAATTATTATCACTTCTTACTATTTCACCTATAATAAGTAAATAACTCTCACTAGGATGAGTAAAAATATCTTGGGTCTCAATGTTAATCCTAATATCTCCTCCTGAGTTGTTGAGGTTTGTACCGGTGATTGGTTCATACTCATAGTGTTCATACTCAACAATACTATCATCTTTTAAAATTGCGTCAGTGATTTTTAAAATGTCCATTTTTATAATTACAATTATAATTTTAAATAAATAAATAAAAATTATAATTGTGTTGCTATTACTTAAATCTCTAACCAAAGCTGGGGAAAAGACTTATTTTCATCATTAACAAACACACCTTTAAGTTCAATGCTTTTTGCGGTATCTATTTTAGTTTTAGTTTTAGGATAAACTCTATTACCGTATACAAGTGTTATTTGGGGTATATCCCACTTTTGTAAACGTTCATTTACCTTTTCCTCTATCTCTTTCATCTTGATTACTTCTTCAGGAGATAACTTCACAATGGCTTTTTTATAACCATATTTCGTGTTATTAATTTCGAGCATTTCACAATCTTTTAGTTTTAAAGATGCATTTTGTATAGTAATAATAGTAGTATTGTATTTTTTATAAAATACGCGATCAAATATTAAGTTTTGCATTCTCTTTTTTATATAATGAATATAATTTTCTTAACTTATTTCTTCATACTACTTTAATGCCTGCTCCACTGTTTAATTTTTTAACTAAATCTTGAATAGCAATGGCACTTCCGTCTATTAATGTATTAATGTCTTGTGTTTTAGGAGTATCAGCGGGTTTCGACGTTGCTTTATATTTTTGTAAAATTTTCTTTGATTTTGGTGTCAAAGCTCTCTTAACTAATTTTTTCCCCACGTCTACAGCTGCACTTTTTCCGACCTCTAAAGCTTTCTTTGCACCTTCCTTAGCTACACTTTTTCTCACATCAAGGGCAGAAGATGTAGTTTGTTTAGCTGCGCTACTTGTAAAAAGCCTCGCTTAAAAGTTAGCAATACTATCAAAGATTACGGTACCACCGTATGAATACCTTCTTTTAAATCCATGTTTTTTTAGTAATAATCATTTTTTATAATATAGACATTAAATTTTTATAAACGTGTGAATTTAAAACACCTTGTCTTTTTAATTCATCACAAATACTCACTAGCTCGTTTCTTACACCTGTGTTACCTGCTTCTTTACTTGCCAATAACAGATCTAGTCTTTCTATTAATGCGTTAGGATCAGACGGGATAACAACGATGCCCTTTCCTTCATGAAATCTTTTATTATCCCAAATAGGTCTAATCATAACGTTCCATTTTTTACCTTTAGAAGCTTTAGGATATTTACTTTCTGGGTTGTTGTCGCGATAAATGGAGTTGGTTTTTACCAACAACTTCGCGTAATTCTCGTAATTCTCATTTGTAAAAATACTACTATCCGGATCTTTAGATATGATTAACTCCCATAAACCAGGGGTACCTTCATATTCCTCCTTTTCCACAATCATATTGTTGTCTTGAATAACAATTGGTTTGTTACCAATATAAAACTTACCCTTTCTGTCATATATTCCATACGTTCTATCAGCTTCAGACTTAGTAGCAAACTTTCTTAAATACTCTCCCGCTATTTCACCAATAAATAGCGGATCTTCTTCTGTTTCTTCTGATGGTTTATCATAAGCTGTGATAGAAGGAAAGGCTGGAAACGTAATAGCTTGTGGCAACTGTTCGATACCCTCTTTAATAGGTCTAAGTCCCTCTGTAATCTCCTTTGTTGTAGCTTTTTGTGTTTCCGTTATAGGTTTAAAAAACTTTGAAAGATCTGTTTGTAATTCTTGTTCTCCTGTTCTCTCTGCTAGTAGATTATCCCGAATCTTCTTTTTTGTTTCAAGATACTCTTTTACAATTAAGTCCCTTTTTGCGGGATAAGCGATTTTTAAAAAAGACATTTTTTTTATTACATACACACACACACACACACACACACATATATATATATATACACACACACATATATATATAACACACACATATTTTTTAACATAGTTTTTAACAGTTTTTTAACACGTTTCATAACTAAAGTTGCATGAAAAATTTATTTTTCTTGGTTTGTTACTACACCGAGGGAGTGGTATGATTCTTTTCAACCAACCTCCGAAAGGACTCACGCGCTTCTTGCCTCCCTTTCTCAATTAAACTTTCTTCATTTTCGGTAGATATCTTTTTCTTAATTTTCGTTCTTATCTCATCCTTCATTTCCTTATACTTCTCTTGTTCTTCCATAATAAGTTTAAACTCTTCATCTGATATATGATTGTCAACTAAAGCTTTGAATATATGTGAAGCAATTGTATCAAGTTTAGCATCAGCTATCATTCGAATCTTTTGATGTTTTTCTACTTTGGTTCTTGAATTTCTTACTACATATTTACCTACTAGTGAAAGAAGCCCGGTTGCCGCAGCTGATGCTTCTAATGCTATGACAGCTGGAATAGCTACAACAGTAGATAGTAAACCGATTCCACCTACTCCTGAAGCCATGGTTATCATGATCAAAACCGTGTCAACGTTGTCAACAATTCTTGCGGCCCTAAAATATTTTTTAGCTAAGGCATCTCTTTTTTGGATTTCATTTTCGAGAAACTTTTGTACTTCGGATATTTTTTGTAAACGGTAGGAATGACCTTTGTCATCTAGCGTCATCATTTCAATAGATGGGGCGCTTGCAGTATGTCTTTCTCGAGGTAATGGAGGATAGATTTTTTTAGAGGGATGTTCTTGATCTGTATCTGCCATTTTTTATTAAAATGATAATTTTTTATGTCAAGATTGTAAATATTTTAGATAGCAGAATAACTCACCCTCAGGTATTTCAATCGGTTCTCGTGAGAAATTATAAATGTAGGCTAAGATATCATTAGCCTCATTATCAAGATGTGTCCCATTAAGAATGGTTAAACTATCTTTCCATTTATTACTAACAGATATCACTACAACTCCTCGTGTAGTTATATAACCAAATCCTAGCGAAAGTCTCATACCGTCACGAGGAGGAATCTTGATAGTTACTTGTGGGTATATTTTCCATTTTAGAGGATCTTGCTTTAAGGGAGGATATCTTACTCTATGTAAATGAGGTTTCCAAAATATAGTTTTATGTTTAGTAGTAATATTAGGTTTTATACCAAATTTATGTATATCCATTTTTATTTTGTTGTAAATAATATTTAAATATTATTATTTATAACATTACAATATATAACTCCTAAAATAGGGATATTGTGAGATATATTTTAATCATATCTTTCATAATAACAACCATTATCATATACAACAAAAAATAACGGTTCATTTTTTTGCGATAGTAATCTTTTTATCAGAACTATTTTTTATATATGTTATTATATCTTCTCTCCTTCCATGAAGGTTATGATCAAGCTTGTCTCTTACACCTTGTAAGATTAAATTAATATTAAGTAAAATTTTAACATCACCACCAAATGATATAATATACCCAAGACCAAGTTGCATTCTTACACTTTCTTCAGGTTGTAGTACTATTTCACTTTGTGAATATACTTCCCATACATTATTTGTAATATGTTTGGGCGGATATTCCAAATTTTGTAGAGGAAACCATACTATTTCTTTCATATTTTCATTTTTTTGGCAATATCTATTTTTACATATCATTTTTTATTAGTATTATTTTTTTTATATTAATATTTTTTTTATAATATAGCTCCTAAAATAGGTATATTAGCAAATGGACTATTAGGTCCAAGTAAAAGTCCTCTTCCATCATACATTTTTCCTCCTTGCTTTAAATACAACCCATCACCAACAGACACTAATCCTTTACCTTTGTATGGCTTTAAGTATAATCCACATCCATCAGTTTCAACTTGACAAACACATCCTCCTTTTTTAAGATAAAGACCTGACCCCATTGCTTTTTGTACACCTGTTGAGGCTAATCCAGAAAGAGCACCAACACCTAAAGCTGGTAAAACGGTTTTTGCAAGCATCGGCAAAGCTCTAGCAGCCAACCCAGCCAACATTCCGAGAAAACCCCCTTCTATTTTCGTGTTATATTTAAGTTGTTTCGCAGACATTTTGATTGTGATACCCTTACCATCCTCATAGGCTTTAGCTATTTTTCTTGCTTGTGAATCGGTTAATGCTAAGACATCATTACCTCGTAAATCTTCATGACCTAAACGAATACTTACCGGGCAACCACCAGCTTTAACAGCATGTTGAAGCTTTTGCTTTTGTCCTTCCGATATATTTACTTTAATATTAGTGTAACTCGTCATTTTATATATAACTATTTTTTTTATTTATCTCGCTTCTCTAATATGGAATCTAATTGTTAAATTTTCGCCTCTAAGATTTAGTAAATTGCCATCTTGATCCGTAATATTTACCTGTAGGTTATGTATTTCATCTAATGTTATTGGTAAGTATACTAAATTAACTGGCGACTCAATTATCTTATATCCAGGTGCAACATCTGGGAAAAAAGAGTAAATAGTGTTTTTTGTTGAATCATTAACATAACTGAAATAATATCTATGTTAACGAGCAAATTATTTATACTAAGAATGTTCACTACATCCTCTGACTCGTAAAATCCTTGTGTATATTTAGCGCGAGTAAATCCTAATACTTTAGCAATGGAGCCTGGTTGATTAAAATCTACTTGATAACCATCTCCTAGAGTAAGAACAGACTTTAGGGTATTGGTGTTTGCAGAAAAGTTAATATAATACTCTTCATTAACTTCATCGTAATGACCCTTTTTTCTCATTTCCTGGTGAATGGTATCATTAATGTCAACAAGGTCATAACTTCCTTCAGGTATTTTTAATTTAATCCATGAGGTACCATTGTCTGGAGAATAAATGAATGTGTTGTTTGTTTCATCAATGTTTGGAAAAGAGTAGTAAGTTTCAAGGTTTACTAAAGCTATTTCATACTTTATCCTTTTCCAGTTGAATAGGGGGATTAAACCTTGTTCTAAAACGTGTTTTGTTGTCGCTTACTATAATTTGAAATGATGTTTTGTGGTTTGTATTTTTTACAATTTGTTCTAAAAGCTCTTCCATTTTATAAAGTATGAATATAATATTTAAATATTTTTTAAAATATTGTATTTCAAAATACTGACAAACTTTATTAAATAAATCTTCTAACATTTCTTGTATGTTATTTTCCAAACTATAATTATGAAAATAAAGAAAAAATTAATCAAAATCATCTTCATTAAGCTCCCCATAAGTATAACATACATTTGTAATATCAATAATAAAATCCACATTAAAATAAAAATCAAACAGCAATTTCAAACTTCTATTATTATATTTTAGCATTGCTTGTATGATCTCTGATTGTTGTTCTAAGTAATTTATTAATATATATAGTAAACAATTTTTTCAAAATGATTGTAATTTTTTATACCTATTTGTTCTAATAACATTTTTAAATCTTATATTGTAAAACGTTCTAAGCGATTATTTAATTCCTCTTTTAATTTTTTGATAATTAATTCACATTTATATGTATATTTTCCTATATCTGATAAATAACTCATTCTTTTTTATAATATATAATTTTTGTTAAGTTATTTTTCATTTTTTTTTATACTGACTTAGGTATGTAAAAATTGTCAAAACCGTTTCTATACTTCCCATCATGTTTTTTGCTGGTTAAATCAATGATAGCAAAACCGTGTGGTCTTTCCCACGCCTTTTGACAAAATTTTCTAAACTCATCCTTAGGCATATCTTCACCTACATGATCGTTATAAATATGATTAATGTTTTTTAGGTCTTGTGGGAAAAGGCAAATAAAATTAGCGTTTTCTCTAATAGTTTGTCTCGGTAGTTTAAAATAATTCTGTGAGAGGTAAAAGCAGTCAACATTACTATGCCTTCCTCGAATGTAGTAACACTCACATTTATTATGCCTTTCTAAAAGTAAATCATCAAAAATCATTAAATTTTTATTTTCTGAGTTTAACTCTCTCGGATCAGGCACATCACTCACATTTTCAAAGAAGTTGCAATTAATTTCGATTTGTTTTTAATCGTTTTAATCCATTCTTCAACTAAAGCTGTTGGTACAATGTTTAGTTCTTGTATCTCATCACGCATGTTAAAGAACCTTAAGATACATTCTTTTGGTAGTTTTTCTTCAAAAGCCTTTTTTAGTATTCGGTATTCCGGTTGAAAAAGACTTTTTCCAAAAACACTCAAATCGTTGCAGTCAAGCCAACCTGGTCTAAGTAAAAGGTTTAACAATAAAGTAGTTTTACCACATCCTGATTTGCCTATAATTAAACCTCTAATACTTTTTGGTAAAAGAGAGTGATTAAATCTCTTTGATACTACTTCATTCCATGATAAGTTTATAATATCCATTTTATATAACTTTTTTAATTTTTATATATAAAAAATGTATTGCGTTAAATGTAAAAAACATACTGATACAAGCGACATAAACTATGTTGTTACTAAGAATAAAAGAAATATGAAACGTGGGAAATGTATGGTTTGTGGAACAACTAAAACCCAATTTGTTAAGACAGCAAAGGGAGGATCAATACTAAATAAAGCTATAAATAATTTACCTTTTGAAATGCATCTCCCTGGCCATAATTTTACGGGCCCCGGCACTAAATTAGAGGAAAGACTCAATCCAGATTTAACACCAAAGAAATGGAGTAAACCAATAAACCGCGTTGATAAAGCTGCTTATCATCACGATGTTTGTTATCTTCAGAATAATGACACTGCCACAAGAAACGCAGTATGTGATAAGAATATGTTAACAGAGTTAGAAGGTATTTACAATCCTACTATTAGGGAAAAAATGGAAAGGGGGTTGGTAAGTAAACTCATTGGAACGAAGGTGAAATTTGGAATGGGGGTTAAAAAAAAAAAATTTCAGCATGATAAATTTAGCGGAAGAACTACATAAACCCGTAAGAAGAAAATTTAAGAAAAGGAGAGTTATAGTAAACGGTATAGATAAAATATGGGCTGTGGATTTAGTAGACATGCAAGCATTTTCTAAGTTTAATCGTGGTGTTAAATACCTTCTCGCTGCCATTGACATCTTTTCTATAATGGATGGTTAGTGCCATTAAAAGACAAAACAGGGAAATCTGTTGCTATAGCATTGAAGAGTATTTTTAAGGAGAGAAAACCTGAAAAAATGTGGGTGGATAAGGGTAAAGAGTTTTATAACAAAGATGTTAAAGACTTGGTTGAATTGTATTCTACTGAAAATGAGGAAAAATCTAGTGTTGTTGAGAGATGGATTAGAACGATGAAAGAAAAAATGTGGAAGTATTTTTCTGCTCATTCTACAAATATTTACATTGACGTGTTATCTGATCTCGTTAAAGAATATAATAACTCAAGGCATTCATCTATTAAGATGACGCCAGTAAATGCGAGTAAAAAAGAAAATGAAACCAAAGTTTGGAGAAATCTTTACCCCGATAATCTCGAAATAAAAGATATAAAGCCTAAGTTTTCCGTTGGAGACAAAGTAAGGATAGCTAAAAAGAAAAAGACTTTTGAGAAAGGTTATACAACAAGATGGACTGAAGAGCTTTTTACAGTTTCTGAAGTAAAAAATACATCGCCTGTAACATATAAAATCAAAGATCTTAATGGAGAAGAAATACAAGGTACCTTTTACGAATCTGAACTACAGAAAACCAGGAAAAAAGAAATCTCTTGTAAAGTGGAAAGGTTATTCCGATGAATTTAATTCACGGGTTGACAATAAAGACATTAGAAATATTTAACTATAAAAAATGTTAAATATTTCGATTGAAAACGTAATTTTACCAAATAAACCGTTGAACAATTTCGAATTGGAAGATGCTGCAAAAAGATTAGAGATTCCTTCTTTTAGAAGAGTTTTTTTACTAGATACATTACCGAGAAAACCAAATAAAAAAGAATGTGGTATAGTAAACTTTGATAAAAGTGGTGGACCTGGTACACACTGGGTTGCTTGGTATAAAAACGGTAAAACTAAAATTTATTTTGACAGTTATGGCATACAACCACCTATTGAAATTCAGGAGTATTTAAAACATCAGATACACTATAATACTGATCAATTACAACAAGTTGGACAAGTATTTTGTGGTCATTTATGTTTGTACATTCGAAAAGAGTTAGGCTCGGGTAATAAATTTCAAAATGTTTTAAATAAACTTTTTTAGTAATATAAAAAAAATGCCTGTTGACAAATTTGGAAGAATGAAAGATGATGAAACAAGTGGTGATGGTGTGTCACTCGCTTAAATAAATAATAATTTTTTACGTAAAGATGGAACAACTGTTGTTACTGGTTCTATAAACATGAATGGTAATACATTAACGAGGGTTAGTAATCCAGTAAATTCTCAAGATGTTGCTACAAAACATTATGTTGATAACCGTTCTGTTCTGTTGAAGGATTTTTAAAAGAAAATGGAGGGTATCATGCTATTGGATTTTTAAATATGGGTTTTAATCCGATAAAAAACGTTAAAGAACCAACAGAACCGAGTGAAGCTGCTACTAAAAATTATGTGGATAGGAGCAAAGCAATAGTAGAGCAACAAGATGGCACTTTTTCCGCTGTTGTAGATATAGATATGCGGGGGCATTCGTTAATAAATCTTATAGCTCCCGCATATCCACAAGATGCAGCAACCAAAAGATATGTAGATGATGCTAATCGAGCCTTTGTTTGTGGTGGAGGTAGTGGGTATATAGCCGTTGTTGACGTTTCTATTGGTGAACGGAGGATTTCCAACGTTGGGCAACCTTTAGAATACCATCAAGCTGTAAATAAGTATTACGTAGACAGCAATATAGAAGCTGTTAAAAGTTTTTCGGGGAGTGGCGCGATATTAAAAACTCCACAAGGAACTTTTTCTGCTGTTAGCGATATCGATATGAATGATAACTTTTTAAAAGATATTGGAGACCCGAGGGACCCACAAGACGTGGCAACTAAGGCTTACGTAGATGGAATGATGAGATTTAACAAACCTATTATAACCGTGTGTGTTGAAGAACAGGGACCAATTGGAAATGGTAATTATGAGTTCTCATTCGGTAATGGCAATTCAGGTCGTAAACATGGTTTAGGGGGTTACTGTATGAGTGCGTCGGGTAAAATTATAAGAGGAAGTTTAATGATTGTTGAAAATAACCCTAATGTACCAGAAGAGGTAAAAGTTAATATTGTGGTAAACGGATTAGAACAGGTTAATCACTCTATTAAAAAAGCGGACGAAATTTGTAGCTGTACAGTTTTTCCGAGGGTGTTGGAGGTAAAGGAATGCGACGTCATAAACTTTATTTCAAGATCAACCAACCGTGATGTAACACACGCTTACATATCTATTTTGATAGAGTTAGACTTGTAAAATATAACTTTGTTTATAAAAGTTATATTTTATATCCTTGGAAACAATATTGATACGTTAGCTTGGGGACACACTAAGATAAAGACGAGAGGAGGAGCATCCTAGTTTTTTGTTGTGGTTGGGTTTGAGAGCTAGCCAGGGATATGGTTGAATTATTGATTTAAGCATGGGATGGTTAAAAAACTAGAACTCTTATATATGGTTGACCTTGACCTTAATCTTGACCTTAATCCTATTGTTGACCTTGATCTTAATCTTGACCTTAATCCCAGCTCTCGCTCTCAATCCCAGTTCTCTCTCTTTATATCTACTTCCAGGATTGCGGACAAACCGCCGCGAGGAAATTATCTTGGCCCGTCTTCGTATTGGTCATACATATTTGACGCACTCATACCTCCTTAAAGGAGAAGAAGCACCCCAATGTATTTCATGCAACGCGTTTCTTACTGTCAAACATATACTTGTAGACTGTGTAGACCTTGCACCTACAAGGGACAGATTTTTTCATGCTGACAGTATGAACATTTTATTTGATACTGTAAAGTTGGAGTCTATTTCCCAGTTTTTGAAAGAGGTAAATCTCTATAAAAAGATACAATTTTAGGTTCTATTGACCGTCTTTGTTTTTTTACAGTATGTAACCCCCTTTTTTTTTTTTTTTTTTTAGTGTTTATACAGCTAAGTTTTTTACCTTTGTTGTAACATAACAGTATCATCAATTAAATGCATTTCATCAGTTGTAAGTGCGCCCAATATGACCTTTGATGTCGACGGGCCGTAAAACACCACTCATTCATTCATTCCAAAACAAAAAACGAACACGCAAGGAATTCGATAACGAACAGGCTGACGTTGAACCGACTGGATCTTTTCCCCGCTTTCTGATTATTGAATCAGTACAACCTGATAATCCCCTGTCAAAGTTGTCGCCATTTGTCATTGAAAAAGTACTGGTTTCTGTGGCAGGCTCTCCGAAGTCTGTAAAGAAACTCAGAAATGGCACTTTGCTTGTGGAAGTGGAAAAACAGCAACACTCGAAAAACCTTTTGGGCTTAAAACGTTTCTTTGACATTCCAGCAAAATGTACAGCACATGGAAGTCGTCCAGAGGTATTATCAGGTGTCCTGATTTGGCTGGTGTAAAGGAAGATGAAATTGTTTCGGAGTTATCGACCCAGAATGTGATAGAAGCTAGACGTATTCGTGTTTTTCGGGATGGTATCCAGAGAGACACGAATACCATAGCTCTAAAGTTTAACACGGCAATACTTCCAAAAGTACTCTAAGTCGGATATCTTAAGGTTCCTGTGGATCTGTACATCCCGAACCCTCTTCAGTGCTACAGATGTTTTAAGTTTAGGCACCATGAAAGACAATGTAGTGCTGATGACCACTGCAAAAGATGTGGAACAAATGATGTGGAAACTTTCCATTTGGACCCATGCGATAAACCTTTGAAATGTTTGAATTGCGGTGAGGAGCATTATTCCACATCTAGGTCATGCAAAGTCTGGAAGAGGGAGAAGGAAATTATCACAATTAAGTATCGTGAAAGCCTTTCGTTTGCTGAAGCGAGAAAAATTGTCGATACAAGACAAGCACTTGGAGCATCATACTCCAGTGTCACGAAGTCCAACGCTGTAAAAACTGTCAATCTGAAAGACGCTCAAACACAGACAAACGATGCGTCCGTGCAAACAGATCCAAAAGAAAAACAAAGTTCAATATCTGCCAAACCACAAAAATCTCCAGTCAATAAAAAACCAGAAAAGCCTGTTAGGAATAAAAGTCCCAATAAATCTTCTGACAAGGTCCTCTCGGATCGCCTTCCTAAAGGATCCGATGACCAAATTCAACAACACAATCGCTTCCAATGTCTTGATGAAGACATGGAGGCGGAAAATGGCCCTGCAGAAACTACAAATAAGCAAGGTCGAATAATCAAATTAAATAACAAGAAATGAATCAGCACATACTTCCGGTAATATATTGTATCTTCCTAGCCCTGAATTTAGTGATGAATAATACCATTCTGCAATGGAATTGTCGTAGCATTAAAACTAACTATGAGGAATTAAATCTTTTAGTGAACGAACAGAAACCAGTTGCAATATCCCTACAGGAGACATTCCTGAAAGATTCCGATAAATTCTCCTTAAAGTACTACTCCTGTTATTTAAAAAACTTTAGTGGTCATGATAAAGCTTCGGGAGTAGCCCTCATCGTGAATAAGTGTTCCGCATCATGTGGTCAATATTGACACTACCTTACAAGCTGTTGCGGTAAACATTTCTCTAAATAAGACCATGACACTATGCTCTATTTATCTTCCACCTAATTCGCCATTTGATGTCAGGAAACTGGATGAACTTGTAGATCAACTGCCGAAACCTTTCATTTTAATGGGGGATTTCAATTCCCATCACAAATTATGGGGATGTACAGATACAAATGATAAAGGTCGAATCATTGAAAGTTTTATCACAGAGCACAATCTTGTTCTGCTAAATGATGTCTTCGACATATCTTCATCCTGCAACTGGTTCCTATTCTTCCTTAGACTTGACTTTATGTAGTCCAGAGATTTTCACTGACTTGAATTGGAAGGTCGATGATGACCTCCATGGTAGTGATCATTTTCCGATTCAGGTAACGGAAGCTGGACCATCTATACAACAACGTCCAGAGCGTTGGAGGCTGCATAAAGCAAATTGGGAATCATTCAAAATTCACTGTGAACAGTCAATTTATCCCAATGCCTTTGAAAAATGTGAAAACCCTGCAGAATTGTTCACTACATTACTTTACTCAGCTGCAGAGAAATCAATTCCTCGTACGTCGACAAAACCAAAGCATCCAAGCAAACCATGGTTTAATGATGGTTGTAAAAAGGCTATAGCTGAGCGGAAATCTGTTCTCAGACAATTCAATCTGAGACCTACACAGGACAATCTTACAAAGTTCAAAATTGCACGTGCGAGAGCACGACGAACTGTCAAACAAAGTAAACGTGCTTCTTGGCGACAGTACGTATCTGGACTTAATTCTAGATCGTCTCTCAAGAAGACATAGGAAATGATACGAAAAATTAATGGCAAATGTACCTCAAATAGTATTGGCCATCTTGTTGCAGATGAAAAGAATTTTACTTCTAAACACGACATTGCCGATGTGCTGGCCGATACATTTGCCAAGAAATCCTCTTGATCGAATTATTCACCCACGTTCCGAAAATTTCATGCCGTAAAAAAGAAATCCAAATTGAATTTTAAATCCGATAACATGGAACATTATAACGAAGAATTTACTATTAAAGAGCTAAAAGAGGCCCTAAAAAAATCTCATGACACTGCAGTTGGGTCTGACGATATCCATTATCAGTTCCTTAAACACTTACCGTATCGTTCCCTCCATTGTTTACTCCAAATTTTTAATCAGATTTGGAAAACAGGTGTTCTTCCAGACTCTTGGAAAGAAGCTACAGTTATACCTATACCAAAGCCTGGCAAAGATTCTACTAATCCTAGTAACTACCGCCCTATAGCCTTAACGAGTTGTATTTGTAAAACCATGGAAAGAATGGTAAATGACCGCCTAGTTTGATTTTTGGAGAGAAATAAACTAATTCCAAAAAACCAGTGCGGGTTTCGTAAACATAGAAGCACTCTTGATCACTTAGTTCGCTTTGAGACTTTCATACGTGAAGCTTTTATAAAGAAAGAACATGTTGTTTCTGTCTTTTTTGATTTAGAAAGTGCTTACGATACAACCTGGAAGTATGGAATTATGAACGACCTGTATGATTTCGGTATTCGAGGTCGTCTTGCTTATTTCATTTCTGCTTTTTTAGATGAACGTCAGTTTAAAGTCCGGGTTGGAAATACATTTTCCAGTCCACACGAACAGGAAATGGGCGTTCCCCAGGGAAGCATACTCTCAGTTACATTTTTTAGCGTTAAAATTAACAATATTGTTAAATCTGTTTGCCATGGAGTAGAATGCTTTCTCTATGTGGACGACTTCTGTATTTGCTACCGATCGAAACATATGCATACAATTGAAAGACAACTTCAACAGGTCTTAAATAATTTGAATAAATGGTCAAACGAAAACGGTTTCAAATTTTCGAAAACCAAGACAAAATGTATGCATTTCTGTCAGTCGAGGAAACTTCACCTCGACCCGGACCTGACACTAGATGGTGTCCGTATTGAGGTCGTTCCAGAATTCAAATTTTTAGGTCTTTTATTTGACTCTAAACTCACGTTCATCCCACATATAAACTATCTGAGCAACAAATGTCAAAAAGCTCTGAATCTTTTACGTGTCGTTTCCAGTATGGACTGGGGAGCAGATAAAAAAGTATTATTAAGACTTTATAGGTCATTAGTAAGATCTAAACTTGACTACGGTTGCGCAGTATACGGGTCAGCACGTCAGTCATATTTACGCAAACTTGATACTATTCATAATCGAGGCTTGCGCCTTGCATTAGGTGCATTTAAGACTTCTCCAATTAATAGTCTGTATGCTGAAGCAAATGAACCTTCGTTAAACCTAAGGCGAAAGAAACTTTCAATGCAGTACTATCTAAAATTGAAGTCGAACCCTGAGAACCCAACTCATAAAGTTGTTTTTGAACCTCTGTATAAAGATGAATTTTTAAAGAAAGAAAAGGTCATCCCTCCTTTCAGTCTTCGTTGCGATGCAGACATACTAAGTCTTGAATTTGATTTAGATGATATCGAGGAAAATAAAATAACAGACGTTCCTCTGTGGACTTCAAATGGTCCCACATTTGTATATGATCTAGCATCACACCAAAAAGCCACTACAGATCCCATGATTTTTAAAAGGAAATATCTTGAAATAAAAAGGCAATACTATAATTATGAGCCTATTTATACAGACGGTTCAAAAAAATGGTGATAGGGTTGCCGCAGCTGCCGTGCATGACGGTGAATCGTATCAGTTCCGTCTTCCAGATAAATCTTCCATTTTTTCAGCAGAGCTAAAGGCAATAGACCTTGCTCTTGACCATATAAAAGACGACGGTTACTGGCGTTATATTATTTTTACTGATTCGCTCTCAGCAATGCAAGCACTAGAACATGAGAAAACAGACAACCCGCTAATTACTAATCTCTTAGATAAGTTATCCAGCATCAGTGAAACGGATGATGTTGTGTTCTGCTGGCTACCCAGTCATATTGGCATTCGTGGTAATGAAGAGGCAGACAAAGCTGCCAGGGATGCATTATCACTCGATGTTCTACCTTTCAAAGTACCTTTTAACGATTTTAAACCTCTTATTCATAATTTTATTCAAAATGTCTGGCAAAGATCTTGGAGTGATCCAATAAATCAGCACAATAAATTATTTGCTATAAAGCCTAATACAGGTGAATGGCTCCCAGGCACACGATCAAACTGCCGAGAAGAAGTTGTTTTGGTCCGCCTACGAATAGGTCATACACACTTCACGCATTCATACCTTCTCAAAGGAGAGGAAGCGCCTCAGTGTATCCAATGCAACACCATTATCACTGTCAAGCATTTACTGATAGAGTGAACAGACTTTGCACCTATCAGGGACAGGTACTTTCAGGTTGACAATTTAAAAACACTGTCTGATACTGTGAAGTTGGAATCACTATTTGAATTCTTGAAGGAAGTTAACCTTTTTAAGAAGCTTTAGTCTTACGTTTCTTGACTTTTCTTTTAACAACACTCTTTACACAAATTGTATTGCCGCTTTAGTGGGGAGATTTTTACTCCACTAGAGGTTGTTTTGTTTTAAAATTGATAAGATTTTAGGGCTTATTGGCCTATACAAAGTTTCCTTTTTAATTATTCAAACAAGGTTGCTACCTCATTGTTAGTGTTTTATACATAAAGTTCCAACGTTTCACAGTATTATCTGAAGCAAAGGCATTAATATATTTGTAAATGCGCCCAATATGACCTTAGCTGTCGACGGGCCTTAAAACACTACTCATTCATTGATTCATTTCCTTGATCGATAAGAGCAATGCCGACGTTCATACCACTATTAAGGAAAATATTGTCGGAGGTGAGTGTGGTTATAACCATCTAGTATTAATAATCTACTTTTTTCATTATTAGTAATAAAATAATCGAATTTCCTTTTTTCAGATATTTAAGAATCTCTGTTTAATTATTTGTAGGCCCATCCATCATTTTCACACGACACCACGAGGCTGGTAAAACGAAGATCAGAGGAGAAAAACTCTGCCAAAAGATCGTGGGTTACGACGCTAATGCCCTGTATTTGTGTGCTATCGGGCAGACCATGCCGGAGGGTATGTTCGTGCGTCGTCGAGCCGAGAATGAGTTTAAGCCGGAACACAGAGATCACTATATGCAGGCTTTTAACTGGCTCAATTATCTCAGTAAGTACGAAGGGACCCACATTCTCCATCAACGCAACCATGGCCAAGAAATTCGGTTCGGCAAATACCCCGTAGATGGATACGATCCTGAGACAAACACCATCTACGAATTTCAAGTATGTTTGTTTATTCATTGATTTATTTCATTTGTTTATATTTCTTTATTCAATTATTTTCACGAGTCCCATAATTAACTCTTTTGTAGGGTTGTTATCATCACGGCCACGAGTGTGACGTCACCAAAAACGTCACTAGTGAAAAGTGGCACAAGACCAAAGACGCGTTGTTGAAAAGAACTAAAACCAAAGTCGCTAAATTGCGCGGTGAGGGCTATACGGTGGTAGAAATGTGGGAATCCGAATTCCGGGACTATTTTAAATCCCACTCCAAAATCTATGCCATACGGGACCAATGTCGACCGACCTTCAGCCAAAAACACCGGGGAAAAGTCAGCGAAACTCAAACTGTTCGATTCGGCGAATTGTTTGGCATGGTGGAATGCGATATCGAGGTTCCGGAGCAGTGGGGGCCGGAATTCGCCCACATCTCCATAGCCGGGTGCGATTTGAGTCTTCTGGAAGCAGATGATCACGTGATAGAAGATACGGGTCACATGGGCAGAAGATGCATGGAGAATAGAAGAGTGGAAACAAATCGAACACGCTGTCAAACCGGAAGTAAACGAATTCAAAAGTGATCTCCAAAAAGGAGGAAATAACAGTGGCGGCCTCCATGCTCTTTTCTGTGATAGTGGATATGTTTAACGATGTTTCTAAGAGAGAGTCAGAAAATAACATCGCTGTGGTTGTTGCTAGTGTGTTATTTCAGTATGAGATTAGTTTAATACTGGGAGCTCCCCACCACTCTCACGTGAAAACCCATGAAAAGCACAGAGACTCGATCCAGTAATTTTTTTTTTTGTATCTTAAGATCGACTCCCTGTGATGAAAAGCACAATTATGTATCAGAGAAATTGCAATTTTATTTTGATTCATTCTGATTGCATCAAATACAAAGCTACAATATTATAGTTAACGCCCCCAGCCGGAGGGGGGGGGTAGAATTCGCCGGCTGCCGTCCTGCAGAGTGGTAAAACCCCACCAATGGACCCGCCTGTTTGCCGTGGGTGGAGACTCGTAAGCAGGAAAAGAGGGTCCTGGCAGTTGAGGGGAGCCCAGGAATCTCCAGCTCTTCAACACACTGCTTTGGCCTCGGCTTCTGTGTAAACGAGAGCCTAGATAGGCCCGGTCTAGTGCAATCGGCTGGTCGTTTTAGGATTGGGCGTATTTTAAATGTAACTATTTTGTATTTAGTAAGTTGTACGGGGGTAGGACATCTGAGTGCAGATGCCTCCTTCCGGCATTCGTCCTCCGACACACTTCAAAACCAAATTTCCGATTCTGTAGTCAAACTTGATGTATTTTTTCCTCTACTATTAACATAATTTATATGATCTTCATTCCCAAGGGTATAATCTTATACATGTGTTCAACCTATGCATTTCACATTTGATTGAAAAGTGCCCTTTTATAGCTTTTATTTTGATAAATATGTACTTTTAAGTCCCGGTCTTATATAGGCTTATGGGCTAATTGGGTGATATGGATTTTTCGTTGAGACTTTTACTGCCATGGCAAATCCCTGATCTGGGGGACTACCCATGTTCTTTTCCTTGTCACTGCGACTTATTCATGTCATCTGAGTATACCATCTGGGTAACCCTGGCATGGGGAGCTGATTTTCCGCTCCAAATACCGTGCCCCCTAGTTGGGCTCCGAGGTGGGCGGGGGCCGCGGATGACGAAACTTAAAACCTTAACCATGGATCATCAAAATAAAAAACAAACACGTGACCAACTAGATGCTGACTCGGACAACTCTCAACCAACTTCGGCTTTTCCTCGCTTCCTATTGATAGAATCAACTGCTCCTGACCAGCTATTGAGTAAACTTTCTCCTTTCGTTATCGAAAAAGTCTTAGTTTCAGTTGCTGGTTCGCCAAAATCAGTGAAAAAGTTAATTTCTGGTGCCCTTCTAGTAGAGGTTGAAAAACCAAAGCACGCAGAAAACCTTTTAAAGATTAGCAGTTTTTTCCAAATACCAGCAAAATGCTCACCGCATACCACTTTAAATTCCTACAGGGGCATTATTCGTTGTCCAAATCTAGCAGGTGTTAGCGAACAGGAAATAGTACAAGAACTGGCGAAACAGAATGTGACAGGTGCCAGACGTATCACTGTCTTCAGAGATGGGGTCAAGAGGGAAACAAACACAATAGTGCTCACTTTCAACTGTGCCATTCTGCCTAAAACTCTTAAAGTTGGTTATTTGAATGTTGGAGTAGAGCTTTACATCCCCAACCCACTCCAATGTTACACATGTTCTAAATATGGCCACCATGAACGTAAAAGCAAGAAGTCCACAATGGAAAGTTTATGTAAACATTGTGGAGAATTGGCAAATTCGCATGATTCCAACAATTGCAAGAATAAAATAAAATGTGTAAACTGCGATGGAGAACATGTTGCCACTTCACGAGCATGCCCAGTCTGGAAGCAAGAGAAGGAAATTGTATCAGTTAAATACAAAGAAAGTCTCTCGTTTCCAGAAGCCAGGAAAATAGTGAATAGCCGCCATGTTTTGATAAACTCCTATTCTACTGTTACTAAATCAAACATGAATACACAAAAACAGGTAAAAGACGCCTTTACACAGACTACCGATGTGGCCGTGCAAACGACAAGCCAAAGGAAACAAGACACGGTCGTTGAACAATCTGTGAATAGTAAAGCAAATAAAAGTTCTTCATCTACACGTACACAGGCAAAGGCTCCAAGCAGCCCTAGCCAAAGGAGAAATAAATCTCCAAACAAGGTCACCTCGGATCGCCTTCCAAAGGGATCCGATGACCCAGTTCAGCAGCATAATCGCTTCCAATGTCTTGATGATGACATGGAAGCGGAAGATATGCAAGCAGATCAAAATGCAAGTAGGCAAGGCCGAATTATCAAACTCAATAACAAAAAATGATCAAAAACACACTTCCATTATTCTGTGGTATTATCCTTACTCTTAACTTTATCATGAGTAACAATATTCTACAATGGAATTGTCGAAGTATTAAAGCTAACTTCGAGGAATTAGACCTTCTAGTTAATGAACATAAACCAGTAGCAATCTGTTTACAAGAGACGTTTCTTAGAGACTCAGACAAGCTTACTTTGAAATATCACTCTTGTTATTTGAAAAACTTCAGTGGTAACGATAAAGCTTCCGGAGGTGTTGCCGTGATTGTGAACAACAATGTTCCACATCATTCTATCAAGCTTGACACTACCCTTCAAGCTGTTGCGGTAAACATTTCTTTTAATAAGACCATTACTGTGTGTTCCATTTATCTTCCTCCTAGCTCGCCAATTGATGTAAAAAAGCTTGATCATCTTGTAGATCAACTGCCGAAGCCGTTCATTTTAATGGGAGATTTTAATTCTCACCATACGTTATGGGGATGTACAGGAACGAATGACAAGGGTAGAACCATTGAAGAGTTTATCACGCAACACGACCTTATTCTGCTGAATGACAAGTCTTCAACTTATCTCCACCCTGCTACTGGCTCGTACTCATCTTTAGATCTTACTATATGCAGTCCTGGAATTTTTCCACACTTAAACTGGAAAGTTATTGACGACCTTCACGGAAGTGATCACTTCCCTATCAAGGTCTCGGAAGTAGGACCTTCAATTCAACGTCCTCAACGTTGGAAAATCCATAAAGTAAATTGGGAACAATTTAAAATCCACTGTGAACAATCTATTTGTCACAGTGCTTTTGATAATTGCGAAAATCCTGCAGAGCTTTTCACTTCCTTACTTTATTCGGCTGCTGAAAAATCAGTTCCTCGAACAACGATCAATCCGAAACATCCAAACAAGCCATGGTTCAATGATCATTGCAAAAAAGTAGATATAAACGGAGAGAACTGGGACACCACGAACTGACCACACCCGCACCCCAACCACAATTGGTACACCCCCCACCCTCCAAACCACACCGTGGTTCCCCAAAACGATACAGCACCACGAACTGACCACCCCCAACACCTCAGCACCACAACTCAACCACGCACGCCCCCCCCCCCCAACATCTCACGACCACGTCGTAAACCATGCCGAGACGCGTCTCGGCTGTACTTCAAGAGAGAATTTTAACCATAGACTCAAAGATATTACATCCCTTCCTAGAGATATAGTATCTACCGTCGACTGAGGTAGACTTTACAAGTCTAATTCTATTAAAATAGATATGTAAGCGTGTGTTACATCGCGGTTAGTTGATCTTGAAATAAAGTTTATGATGTCACATTGCTTTATCTCCAACGCCCTTGCAAAAACCGTGCAGCTGCAAATTTTGTCCGCTTTTTTAATAATAGAGTATTCAACCTGCTCTAATCCGTTTACCGCAATATTAACTTTTACCTCTTCTGGTACATTAAGATCCCTTTTAACAATTGTTAAACTTCCTGTTATTATTCTACCTGACACACTCATGCAGTAACCTCCTAAACCATGTCTTTTACCTGAATTACCATTACCAAAAGAGAACTCATAATTACCATCTCCAATTGGTCCTTGTTCTTCAGCCCACACAGTTATAATAGGTTTAGGGCTTATGAGGGAAGGAAGGGATACTTTTTTATCCACGTATGATTTTGACGCTAAATCTCTCTCTTCTACCGGATCTCTAGCATTTTTTATAGAAAAACCTTGAAGATCTATGTTAGCCACCACCGTGAAGCTTCCATCCGGATTTTTTACGATGGCCCCGCCATTATCAACATAATTTTTATTGGCTGCGGCATCGGGGGATGGGGGATTAGGTAATCCAGTAATCGGGTTATCGCTCATATCTATTTCACCATCCATTGAATAGGATCCGTCTTGTTTTTTGGTTAAAGCTTTTTCACCCGCGGTAGCTACCTCAACAACGGTATCTACATAAAACTTATTTACAGCTTGATCATTTTCTAAAGGGCTTCCGACATTGTTTATTCTTCGTCCTCCCATAGAAACGTCATCAACTGCGATATACCTGCCACCCCCATAAACGAAGGCTTTATTCGCGCTATCTACATATTTTTTAGTTGCCGCATCTTGAGCATCTGCGGGGTCTAAAAGATTAGTTAAAGTATAATCCCGCATATTTATATTCGCGATAGCGGAAAAGGTGCCATCTTGGTTCTCTACTATCGCTTTACCGCTTCTATCCACGTATTTTTTAGTAGCAGCTTCATTCGGTTCTGTAGGCTCCTTAACATTTCTTATTTCATTGAAACCCATATTTAAAAATCCTAGAGCTTGGTATCCACCGTTTTCTTTTAAAAACCCCGAGTTGACGTCTACATATTCCCTAGTTGCAACATCGTGAGGATTTACCGGATTACTAACCCTCGTTAATGTATTACCATTCATGTCTATAGAACCAGTAACAACGGTTGTTCCATCTTTACGTAAAAAATTATTATTCACGTAAGCGACTGATACACCATCATCACTCGTTTTATCATAATCTTTCATTCTTCCAAATTTGTCAACGGGCATCTTTTTATAATACTAAAAAAGTTTATTTAAAACATTTTGGAATTTATTTCCTTCGGATAGAATTTTTAGAATGTATAAACATAGATGACCACAAAATACTTGGCCGGCTTGTTGTAATTGATCGGTATTGTACTGTATCGGGCTTTCTAAATACTCTCGAATTTCGATAGGTGGTTGTATACCGTAACTGTCAAAATAAATTTTAGTTTTACCGTTTTTATACCAAGCGACCCAATGCGTACCGGGTCCACCGATTTTATCGAAGTTTACTATACCGCATTCTTTTCTTCTCGGTTTTTCAGGTAATGCATCTAGTAAAAAAACTCCCCTAAAAAAAGGAATCTTTAATCTTTTTACCGCGTCTTCCAATTCGAAATTGTTCAACGGTTTATTCGGTAAAATTACGTTTTCGATCGAAATATTTTCCATTTTTTATAGTCTAAATATTCGTAATGTCTTTATTGTCAACCCACGAATTAAATTCGTCGGGATAACCTTTCCACTTTACGAGAGATTTCTTTTTTCCTTTTCTAATAACCTTTTCTATTCTATAAAGCTCTTGACTGGTTTTCTGTAGTTCAGGTTCATAAAAGGTACCCCGTATTTCTTCTCCATTAAGATCCTTAATCTTATATGTTACTGGTGATGTGTGTTTTACTTCAGAAACTGTAAAAACCTCTTCAGTCCATCTTGTTGTATAACCCTTCTCAAAAGTCTTTTTCTTTTTACTTATCCTTACCTTATCTCCGACGGAAAACTTAGGATCTTCTTGTATTTCGAGAGGGTAAAGATTTCTCCAAACTTTGGTTTCATTTTCCTTTTTACTCCCGTCTACCGGAGTCATCTTAATAGATGAATGCCTCGTGTTGTTATATTCTTTAACCAAATCCGGTAGCACATTGACGTAAACGTTTGAGGAGTTGGCGGAAAAGTACTTCCACATTTTTTCTTTCATCGTCCTAATCCATCTCTCAACCACGCTAGATTTTTCCTCATTTTCGGTAGAATATAATTTGATCAAGGCTTTAACATCCTCGTTGTAAAACTCTTTACCCTTATCCACCCACATTTTTTCGGGTTTTCTCTCCTTAAAAATACTCTTTAATGCTATGGCGACGGATTTTCCCGTTTTATCTTTTAATGGCACCAGATATCCATATTTAGAAAAGATGTCAATGACAGCGAGAAGGTATTTAAAACCACGATTAAACTTAGAAAATGCTTGCATGTCTACTAAATCCGCAGCCCATATCCTATCTATACCGTTTACTATAACTCTCCTTTTCTTAAATTTTCTTCTTACGGGCTTATGTAATTCTTCCGCTAAAAATTCAAAGTTTTTTTTATTCCCATTCCAAATTTCATCTTTGTTCCAATGAGTCTACTTACCAAACCCTTTTCCATTTTTTCTCTAATACTAGGATTGTAAATACCTTCTAACTCCGTTAACATATTTTTATCGCACACCGCGTTTCTTGTGGTAGTGTCATCGTGCTTAAGATAGCACACATCATGATTATAAGCGGCTTGATCTACTCTATTTATAGGTTTGCTCCATTCCTTCGGTGTTAGATCGGGATTTAACCTTTTATCTAGTTTAGTACCCGGTCCCGTAAAGTTGTGTCCTGGTAGATGCATTTCAACGGGTAAATTATTTATAAACTTGTTTAAGATGCTACCGCCAACTCCCGCTATTTTTGGGTTTTTTTTATAAACTGAGTTTTTGTTATTCCGCAAACCACACATTTCCCCTGCATCATATTTCTTCCATTTTTAGAAACGGCATACCTGACATTACTCGTATCAGTACGTTTTCTACATTTGACACAATACATTTTTATATATAAAAATAAAAAATCTTATAAAAATGGATATTATAAACTTATCGTGGAATGATGTAGTAACAAAGAGATTCAATCACAACCTTTTACCAAAGAGTATTAGAGGTTTAATCATAGGCAAATCAGGATGTGGTAAAACTACTTTATTGTTAAACCTTTTACTTAGACCAGGCTGGCTCGACTACGATGATCTGAGCGTTTTCGGAAAGAGTCTTTTTCAGCCTGAATATCGAATACTAAAAAAGGCCTTCGAAGAAAAACTCCCGAAAGAATGCATCTTAAGATTGTTTAACATGCGCGATGAGATACAACAACTGAACATTCTACCTACAGCTCTAGTCGAAGAATGGATCAAGACCATCGAGAATAAATCGGATATAGATTGCAGCTTCTTTGAAGATGCGAGTGAGGTACCCGATCCGCGAGAGCTGAACCCGGAAAATAAAAACCTAATGATCTTCGATGATCTCCTCCTCGAGAAGCAAAACAAATGCGAGTGTTATTACATTCGCGGAAGACATAGTAACGTCGACTGCTTCTACCTGTCGCAGAATTATTTCAGACTGCCGAGACAAACCATTAGAGAGAATGCCAACTTCATCTGCCTTTTCCGTCAAGACCTGAAGAACATAAACCGTATCTATAACGACCATGTAGGCGATGATATGCCTAAGGACGAGTTCAGGAAATTCTGTCAGAAGGCGTGGGAAAGACCACACGGTTTTGCGGTCATTGATCTAACCAGTAAAAAACATAATGGGAAGTATAGAAACGGTTTTGACATTTTTTACGTGCCTGATTAAATATTTTTTCTCTCTATTGAAAAATGGATATAGATCTTCTAGAAAAGATTGTGAAGAATACGGAACACAAGACATCATTTCAGGTCATCGTGAGCGATAACAAAACGAGGTTTAGAACGAGATTTAATCCTCCAATTCAGCTGGAAAAGGATAAAGTATATGAGATAGCTCTAGTAAACCTTGAAACATATTACTCTTTCCCGAACATAGATGAAACGAACAACACATTCGTTTATTCTCCAGACAATGGCACCTCATGGATTAAAATAAAAATACCTAAAGGGAGTTATGACCTCGTTGACATCAATGATACAATCCACCAAGAAATGAGAAAAAAGGGTCATTACGATAGAGTAAATGAAGAATATCCTATAAACATTTCTGCGAACAGCAATACCTTAAAGTCTGTTCTTACTTTAGAAGATGGCTATCAAGTAGATTTTAATCAGCCGGGCTCCATTGCCAAAGTATTAGGATTTACTCGCGTAAAATATACGCAAGGATTCTACGAGTCAGATAATGTAGTAAACATTCTCAGCATAAATAGTTTGCTCGTCAACATAGATATTATTTCAGGAAGTTACGTCAATGGTTCAACGAAAAACACTATCTACTCTTTTTTCCCGAATGTTGCGCCCGGATATAAAATAATCGAGTCGCCAATTAATTTAGTATACTTACCGATAACATTAGATGAAATACATAACCTAGAGGTAAATATTACTGACCAAGATAACAATCTACTAAATCTTAGAGGCGAAAATTTAACGATTAGGTTTCATATAAGAGAAGCGAGATAAATAAAAAAAATATATATAAAATGACGAGTTACACTAATGTTAAAGTAAATATATCGGAAGGGCAAAAGGAAAAGCTTAAACATGCTGTCAAAGCCAGTTGTCCAGTAAGTATTCGTCTAGGTCATGAAGATTTACGCGGTAATGATGTTTTAGCGATTACCGATTCACAAGCGAAGAAAATAGCTAAAGCCTATGAGGAGGGTAGGGGTATAACTATTAGAATGTCCGCGAAACAGCTTAAACATAACATGAAAATAGAAGGAGGTTTTCTCGGGATGTAGGCTGGGTTAGCTTCTAGAGCTTTACCGATGCTCGCAAAAACCGTTCTGCCGGCTTTAGGTGTTGGGGCTCTTTCAGGATTAGCTCAATCGGGTGTACAGAAAGCAATGGGATCGGGTCTTTATCTTAAAAAAGGGGGATGTGTTTGTCAAGTCGAAACTGATGGACATGGATTATACTTAAAACCATACAAAGGTAAAGGATTAGCTTCCGTTGGTGATGGTTTGTATTTAAAGCAAGGAGGTAAACTGTACGATGGAAGAGGAATTTCATTCGGACCTAATAGTCCATTCGCTAATATACCTATCCTAGGAGCTATATTATAAATAATTTTTCTAGCGAAGTAAAAAATGCATAAATTCGGGAAAAAGCCACATATACCTATACAGCATAAAACTATATTTTGGAAACCTCATGAAGTGAGGTACCCACCCTTAAAGCAAAATCCTTTGAAATGGAAAATATACTCTCAGGCGGTCATTAAGATTCCTCCCCGCGATGGAATTAGGATTTCTCTCGGATTCGGCTATATAGCTACCCGAGGTGTTGTGACAATATCCATCAGTAATAAATGGAACCACAGTCTAACCATCTTTAATGGAACGCAGCTAGATGATGAGTCAAAAGATATCATGGTTTACATTTATAATTTCTCTCAAGAACCGATAAAAATCCCAGAGGGAGAGCTGTTCTGCTTTCTAAAATATCTCGTATAAAAAAAATATTTTCCCATACAAAAATGGCAGATACAGATCAAGAACATCCAGTTAAGAAACTATACCCCTCTGACCAACTGCAAGAGCCAAGTGCTCCGCCTATCGAGATGGCTGACAAAGGTCATTCCTATCGTCTACATAAGATATCCGAAGTACAGAAGTTCCTCGAAAATGAAATCCGAGAAAGAGAAGCCCTAGCTAAAAAGTATTTCCGCGCATCAAGGATAGTAGACAACGTAGATACCGTCCTGGTAACTGTAACGATGGCGGCCGGTGCCGGTGGTATAGGTTTGCTTTCCACCATTGTGGCCATCCCAGTTGTAGTAGCATTAGAGGCAACAGCTTTGGGAACCGGTCTTCTTTCATTGATAGGTAAGTATGTGGTTAGGAATTGCACGAGCAAAGGTGAGAAGCATCAGAAGATCAGAATGCTAGCCAATTCTAAGCTAGACACCGTTTTGACTCATATATCCAAAGCTCTGACCGACAACTATGTCTCCGATGTCGAATTCAAACTAATCATGGAAGAATTAGATAAATATAAAAGCATGAAGGAAGAGATACGTACCAAGATTAAGAAGAAGATTTCCTCAGAAAACGAAGAAAGCTTGATCGAAAGGGGGAGGCAAGAAGCGCGTGAGTCCTTTCGGAGGTTGGTTGAAAAGAATAATAAGAATTAATATGCCCGAGATTCGATGTAAGTGTATTTGCGAAATAGGTGATACCTCGGACATGTAATATGTGAAAACTGCGTTAAAAACTGCGTTGAAAACTGCGTTAAAAAAATTAGTTTAGTAATTAAAAATGTCTTTTCTAAAAATCAAGGATCCCGCAAAAAGGGACTTAATCGTAAAAGAGTATCTCGAAACGAAAAAGAGGATTCGGGATAATCTACTAGCGGAGAAAACGGGTGAACGGCAACTTCAAACCGATCTTTCAAAGTTTTTTAAACCTATTACGGAAACACAAAAAGGTACAGCGAAGGAGATTACGGAAGAACTTATACCTATTAAAGAGGGTATTGAACAGTTACCACAAGCTATTACTTTTCCAGCCTTTCCTTCTATCACAACTATTGAAGAATCATTAAAAAAACAAGGAGAAGATCTTGGAGAAATAGCAAAGAGTTATTTAATGCGGCTTGGTGATCCGACAATAACAGATACAAAATTTGGAGTAAGGTATGATGTAAATAGTGGAAAATTTAAAATCGGCGATAAAATGATAATTTTTGGTGGAAATGATATTTTAATTGGTGATGAAGTATATGAAGGAACACCTGGTCTATGGGAGTTAGTCATGTCTAAGAACCCAGATGACAATATTTATGATGATAATGATCTTGATAGTTACGCAAGGATGATGGTAAAAACAAATGCTCTTCATCAAAATTACGATGCAAGCATAGACCGACCTAGTTCTAATAAAAGTTATAAATGGAAGAACATACACAAGCCTATTTGGACAAATAGGATAAAGTATATGGCAGGAGAGGGCATCGTTGTTATCCCGTCTGACCCTAACGCGTTACTAGAAAGACTAGACCTGTTGATGGCGAGTAAGAAAGCGGGTAATACGGGTGTAAGAAACGAAGTAGTGAGCATTTGCGATGAATTAAAAAGACAAGGTGTTCTAAAATCGAACGCATATAAAAATTTAATGTCTGCATTATAAAAGATGTTCGTTACTAAAAAACACGGATTTAAAAGAAGGTATTCGTACGGCGGATCTGGAATCTTTGATAGTATCGCTAACTTTTTAGCGAGGCTTTTTACTAGTAGTGCAGCTAAACAAATTGCGTCTTCTGCCCTCGATGTAGGAAAGAGTGTAGCTAAGGAAGGCGCAAAGAAAGCTTTACAGGTTGGGAAAAGTGCGGCTGTAGATGTAGGGAAAAAATTAGTCACGAAAGCTTTGACGCCGAAATCGAAGAAAATTTTAAAGAAATATAACGCAACGCCTAAACCTGATGAGGCAGGGCGAGTCGAAACGCGTGACATTAGCACATTAATAGACGGAAGTGCCATCGCCATTCAAGACCTAGTTAATAGATTAAACAGTGGAGCAGGTATTAAAACGATATAAGTTAAGAAATTATATTACTTATAAAAATGCCAGAATTATTTTTTAGACGTGTGTATTATAAAAAATATAATACTAGTTGTATTAAGATAGTAGGCGCACAGATAAGCCTAGAAGATTGCGAAATCCTTAAATTTAATACCACAGAATATGGTTATAAAAAAGCTGATGTGAAGTTATCTCCTGAAAATGTAATTAAGATGAAGGAGATTGAGGAAAAGGTGAATGAATATCTACAGAAGAGAGGTCTACCCCCTGTAACAATTGTATACGGAAATAGAGTCTTTCCGAAAACTAAACTGGATACCCCAACGAACACTATCCAGCTCAAAGGCGTGTTCATTAATGTCGCCAGAGAGTCTTTTCCTCAGTTATGGTTCTATTAAGCAGCGCAATTATAATTTATTTAAAAAATTATAATTGTAATATAAAATGGACATTCTAAAAATCACCGAACCAATCTTAAAAGACAATAGTATCGCTGAGTATGAACACTTTGAGTATGAACCAATCACCGGTACCAATCTCAACAACTCAGGAGGAGATATCAGGATAAATATCGAAACCCAAGATATTTTTACCCATCCTAGTGAGAGTTATTTACTCATTATAGGTGAATTAGTAAAAAATGATGGGACAGTCTATGACGCAAACACAGATATTACTTTTACAAACAATGGTCTCATGTACCTGTTTAAAAATATTAAGTATCAACTTTCAGGTATGGAGATTGAATCATTATTGTATCCAGGACAGGCTACTACAATGCTTGGGTTGTTGAAATATCCGGATGATTTTTCTAAATCACAAGGGTTAAACCAATGTTGGTATAAGGACACCAGCGATGCTGCTGAAGGTAATCCTGCTGCTGCTGGTTATAACATTGGTTTTGCTGTAAGAAGAAATTATATTATTAATAATCCTAATCCAAGAGGTACCTTTAGCTTCAGAGTCCCATTAAAATATATATTTGGTTTTTGTGACGATTATGATAAGATAGTGTATGGAATGAAACAAACTCTCACCTTGACGAGAAATGATGATAATGATGCAATTTTTAGAACTGCTGCTGTTGATGTTGGGAAAATTAATCTACTTAAAATATCTTGGTTTATGCCGCACGTGCTACCCGCAGATGGAGAGAAGATGCAACTTTATAAAATTATCGAGAACAAAGAAAAAATACCAGTTGGGTATAGAATGAGGCAGTGCGACTCTATTGGGGTTACTCCATCAACATCATTTACCTGGAGACTTTCCGTCAAATCATCGCCCGAAGTGCCGCGTTTTATCATTGTTGGCTTTCAGACCGGTAAAAGTGGTGATCAACAGCAAAATCCGGCCATATTTAATCATGAAAACGTTAAAGATATCTATGTTACACTAAATTCTACTAGGTACCCTATTGCTGATTATAATCTTAATTTTACTGCGAATCAATTCAGTAAAGCGTATGGTGATGCCGCTTTATTCAGATCCAAGTTTTATAACATGGATGAATTGACGTCAAACCCTAACATTACTCCCCCAGATTATAAAGCCCTTTATCCTTTGTTTTTGTTCGATGTTTCTAAACAGAGTGAGAGATTAAAATACTCGGTCACCGATATTCAAATCAAGGCGAGTTTTACTGTAAATGTACCCGCAAACACCGAAGCATATGCTGTGATTATCAGTGATAGGCTAATTAACTTCCAGTCTGACGGAAATAAAATGAGTGTAGTGAATTAAGATATTTTTTCCCTATATATAAAAATGATTAAGATTGCAGATTTAAGAGGAATTCTCAAAGATAATAATATATCATAATTCTCTTATTGGGATAAGAAGCGGTTACTCGAGTTGGTGAAAGAACATGGATTGATGTCGGAGGAGTTACCTAAAAAAGAAAGAAGCAAAGACCCTAAGTATGATAGATTAAAGACTATTAAGCATAATCCTAGGAGAGTTAGTTTAGAGGATGTTAAAACCGGTGAAATAAAAACCTTTCCATCTATTTATAAGGCGGGTAAATTTATAGATCGATGCCCACAGACGATTGAGAATTGGAATAGGAGAACTTGGAATAATAAATATAAGATCGTCATTCAGTAATTTTATTATGTCTCTTCGCCATAATAAAATTGAGACAAAAACGATTTCGGTTTAAGATTTTTTTTCTACATATATAAAATGGAAAATTATGATGATTATACCGTAGACGATTTGAAGAATTTAGCCAGGTCTAGAGGAATCCGAGGATACTCAAGGCTTAGAAGAGGGGATTTAATCAACCTCTTACGGAGGACGACAATCTTAGATTATGGTATTGGTAATTTTAGAGCTCCTGTATTAAGACCAACACCTTACACGCCACCTCCTCCACAATCAATTCCACCTACAACCGCAGTGGAGGAATTGATAACGTATCTCGATAGTGTTGAAGTAGTTCCGAAAAATATATCACCGAGGATAAAAGCTTTAAAAAGAAAAATAAATAAGATATATGATAAAGATAGGATAGAAATTATAGGAAGGCTATCAGCTCTAAGAGGATTTACGAGGGAATACTTCATAGAAGGTAAACCTGATTATACACCGGCCGACTTCCTCGAAATATCGAAAAATAAATTATGTAATATTATGGAAAATAATCGTCAGACGAAGGACAAGCTCGTTATGAAGTGTATGATGAAGCACTCTATTGAAAATCGTACACAGGAGATGAATTGCTCATTAATTTAGATGGAAATGACGTGGGTGAAATATATGATGAGATGGGGGACGCGGTATTAGATTCTATAGCGGAGCAGGAAATGAAAAAAGATTATTGGAAGGTCGTCTACGTAATCGATCTAAGATTGAACACAGTAGCGTATAATCCAATGAGGGGTAGTTCCTAGTTCCCTACTCCTTCTAGGATAGCGAATATAAAAAGCGTTATTAACCCGAAGAATACGAGTGATGATATGTGTTTTGCGTATTGCATTCTTATAGCTTTGAACCCGACTGACATACACCCTGAAAGAATTTGTAGGTTCCAACCCTTGCCAGATACCATAGATATGGAGGGGATTGATTACCCCGTTTCCCTTTCCGATATAGGTAAATTTGAGAAACAGAATCCCTCGATATCAGTATCAGTCTATGGTTATAATTTCTATACGGGCGTCTATCCACTTAGGATAAGTAAAGAAGCCCGTAAAAGGGATCATCACGTCAATCTTTTACTTTTAGAAAAGGATGGTAAAAACATTATTGTTTAATTAAGGATATGAGTAGATTGTTATCCAAACAAATTTCAGACCATAATGGTGAAACGTATATTTGTGATAGATGCCTAAACCATTTTCAAGAAAAAGAAACTCTAGATAAGCATCTAGAGTATTGCGGTGAAAAAGATGCTTGTAGAATAAACTTGCCTGAAAAGGGTTCCAAGATATCTTTTAAGCATTTCTATAAAAAAGAGAGACACCCTTTTACGATCTATGCGGATATGGAGTCCTCATTAGAAAAGAAAAACGAAAACAAAGGTGATGAGACCACTATAATTAATGAGCATAACATTTCTGGTTATTGTTTCTACGTAAAATCACTCTATGAAGATGTCTTCCCTTCGAGGGTTTTCCAATATTCCGGCGAAAATGCCTCTAAGAAATTCGTAGAGGAGTTAGAAGACGTTATAAGAAAAATAGATAAGATACCAACGAAGAAAATGATTTCCGGACCAGAGGAAGAAGAAGAGTTCAATAGGGCTACCAAATGCTGGATATGTGAAGAGACATTTACGAGAGACACGAAAAAAGTGAGAGTCCATTGTCATTTTACCGGAAAGTTTAGGGGAGCCGCGCATAGTAAGTGTAATGTGGAATATAGAAGACCTACTTTTACACCCGTGTTCTTTCACAACTTCAGTAACTATGATGCTCATCTGTTCATAGAGGATCTAATGAGTACACCTGGTGAGACGAGTTGTATACCAACAAATAAGGAAACGTATATCAGCGTGTCTAAAAGGGTGCCAATAGAATATGTTGTTAAAGAGGAGGTGAAAAATAAAACGCATGAGATCAGATTCCTCGATAGTCTAAGATTTCTGGGTAAAAGTCTGGACGAATTGGCCCACTCCCTAGCTAAGGAGGACAAGATCATCCTCATGGAACATTTCGAGGGGGGAGAGCTCGAGTTGGTCTCGCAAAAGGGGGTGTTTCCCTATGAATGGTTCGATAGTCTCGATAAACTAGATGCAACGGAGTTACCCGAGAGGGAAGAATTCTACTCGAGCCTCAAATCTAGTGGAATCAGCGAGGAGGATTATCAGCACGCAAAAAAGGTGTGGGAGACCTTCGGGATGAGGACTTTTAAGGATTATCACGACCTATACTGTAAGACTGACGTCCTACTGTTGGCGGACGTCTTTGAAAATTTTAGGGACGTCTGCCACAAAAACTATGGATTGGACCCATTACACTTTTATACGGCGCCGGGACTAGCCTGGGAAGCGATGCTGAAGACTACGGGGGTAGAATTGGAGTTGCTGTCAGACCCAGATATGATTCTATTTATTGAAAACGGAATAAGAGGGGGCGTCTCAACCATTTTCAAACGATACGCGAAAGCGAATAATAAGTACATGGGTGAGAAATATAACCAGAGTGAACCTTCCAAGTTCATTAACTATCTTGACGCGAATAATCTTTATGGTTGGGCGATGTGTCAGAAACTCCCCATCGGAAATTTCGAATGGATGGATAATCTGGAGGATTGGATGAATCAACCGTGTATATTGGAGGTTGACCTGGAATATCCGGAAGAATTGCACGATCAACACAACGACTTTCCTCTTGCTCCTGAAAGAATAAAGGTTGACAAGGTCGAAAAACTCGTGCCTAATCTGCATCACAAAACTAAGTATATACTCCACCGTGAGAATCTGAAGTTATATTTAAGCTTGGGTCTAAAGCTCAAAAAGATTCATAGAGGAATAACCTTCGATGAGAGTGAATGGTTGAAACCATATATCGATAAAAATACCAACCTGAGAGCAAAAGCCACAACAGCGTTTCAAAAGGACTTCTTCAAGCTTATGAACAATTCTGTGTTTGGGAAGACCATGGAAAATATTAGGAATAGGATAGATATAAAACTAGTCAGTGAAAGGGGGAAGGCGGAGAAGTTAGCCGCTAGACCAAACTATTACGATAGGGTTATCCTCAAAGAAGATCTATGTATCATCCAAATGAGGAAAACTCATCTAAAGTTTGAAAAGCCTATCTACGTGGGTATGTGCATTCTAGACCTGAGCAAGACACTGATGTACAACTTTCACTATAACTATATAAAGGATAAGTACCACGAAAATGCTAAACTACTTTTTACTGATACGGATAGCCTCATGTACGAAATAGATACGGAAGATTTCTACAAAGATATTAGAGAGGATATCAGTGCTTGGTTTGATACGAGCGATTACCCATCCGATCATCCTTCCGGTATCCCCACAGGAATGAATAAGAAGGTTGTGGGTATGTTCAAAGATGAGACAAGCGGAAAGATCATTGATGAGTTTGTAGGTCTCAGGTCAAAACTATACTCCTATAAAATGTGTGACGAAGAGGTGGAACACAAAAGATGTAAGGGAATTTCTATGTCGGTAGTGAAAGCAACTATCAAGCATGAACACTATAAAGAGTGTTTGTATGAAAATGTGCCACAACTAAGGAAAATGACAGTTATTAGGAATTTTTATCATAGGTTGTACACTGTGGAGATTAATAAAATCGCCATGAGCGGAGATGATGATAAACGTCATATCCTCGAGAACAATATCGATACATTAGCCTGGGGACATACTAGGGCTGGCCAGATTACCTCTGATCCTCGAAAACTTGAGTGACTCAATGACACAGTGGGCTATAGAAAAGGCACAGCAGACCAACGTGAGTAGGGCTCTGGCCAGTAGGCGATATGATATGATATCAATTGAAAATTTAACTTAAGAAAATTTTTTTCCACAAAATAAAATGGATGAGAATCAGAACAGACAACATACGCTTGTACCCTTAGTGGTTGATTTCCCAGAAGGATTTAAAGACTCGAGGTATCTCAGTTACACTCATAATGCTAGGAGTGGAATGTGGAGGGAAGAGATCTATGGAGGTAGTCGTGGTGTGGTCAATAGAGATAAAGATAAATTTGTTGTGAGTGTTAGAGATCTGAAGAAGTTAAAAATTTTTAAGACGGATGATTCAAGGTATCCTATTCATATATGGAACTATAGTAAAAGAGCTAGACGATGGAGATATAAAGTGATGAGTCGTGATGGGGATGTAAGGGGTATTCATGTGTATAGAGATGGAAATAGAAATCTCAGTTAGATACTATATCTCTAAGAAGGGATATAGTATCTTTGAGTCTATGGTTGAAATTCTCTCTTGAAGTACAACCAATGCGCGTCTCGGTGTGTTTGACGACGTGGTTGTGAGATGTTGGGTTGTGCGTGGTTCGGTGTGGTGCTGAGGTGCTCATTAGATGGGTGTGGTTGAGTTGTGGTGCTGAGGTGTTGGGGGTGGTCAGTTCGTGGTGCTGTATCGTTTTGGGGAACCACAGTGTGGTTTGGAGGGTGGGGGGTGTACCACGTGTGGTTGGGGTGCGGGTGTGGTCACTTCGTGGTGTCCCAGTTCTCTCCGTTTATATCTACTCAAAAAGGCTATAGCGGAGCGAAAATCTGTACTCAGACAATTCAATACGAGACCTACTCAAGAAAATCTTACTAAGTTCAAAATTGCTCGCGCTAAAGCACGACAAACTATCAAACAAAGTAAACGCGCGTCTTGGCGACAGTACGTATCTAGATTAAATTCTAGATCGTCTGTGAAAAAGACATGGGATATAATTCGGAAAATTAATGGAAAACGCTCCTCATTAAACGTAGGACACTTAAATTCTGATGATGGTGTTGTCACATGTAAAGCAGATATTGCAAATGTCTTGGCAGAAACGTTTGCAGAGAAGTCGTCTTCCACAAACTATACGACAACATTTCGAAAATTCCAAGACATGAAAGTAAAAAACAAACTGAACTTCAGGTCAAATAATACAGAGGATTACAATAAGGATTTTACTTTGAAAGAACTCAAAAAGGCTCTTAAGAAATGTCATGATACTGCTGTGGGATGTGATGACATCGATTATCAGTTTTTAAAACATTTACCATTACGATCCCTTGAAAGTTTACTTGGTATACATAATCAGGTCTGGCACAGTGGTATTCTTCCAGACTCCTGGAAGGAAGCTATAGTAATTCCCATACCAAAACCAGGTAAAGACTCTACGAATCCAGCCAATTATCGCCCTATAGCCTTAACAAGTTGTAGTTGCAAAGCCATGGAAAGGATGGTCAATGACCGACTTGTTTGGTTTTTAGAGAAAAACAATCTTTCAGCTACCGTCCAGTGCGGATTTCGTAAACAAAGAGGCACTCTCGACCACTTAGCTCGATTCGAAACTTTTATTCGAGAAGCTTTCATTAAAAAGGAACATGTTGTTTCTGTGTTTTTCGATCTCGAAAGTGCTTATGACACCACATGGAAGTATGGAATCATGAATGACCTACATGATTTCGGTATAAGAGGTCGCCTTGCTTATTTCATTTCGGCATTTTTGAATGAACGTCAGTTCAGAGTCCGGGTAGGAAATATTTACTCCAACCCGAACAAGAAATGGGCGTTCCCCAGGGAAGCATTCTTTCCGTTACACTCTTCAGTGTCAAGATAAACAATATTGTTAAGTCTGTTTGCCCTGGCGTGGAATGCTTTTTATACGTTGACGACTTTTGCATTTGCTATAGGTCTAAGCATATGCATACCATTGAACGACAGTTGCAACAAGATTTAAACAATTTGAGCAAATGGTCAGGGGAAAATGGTTTTAAATTTTCTAAGACCAAGACCAAATGCATGCATTTCTGCCAATTAAGAAAATTTCATCTAGACCAGTAGATAGTATAATGGGTATACTAGCTTTTTTTGAGATTTTTAAAAGAAAGGGGCAAAACCTCAATGCGATTCGAAAATTCAATTTTTTAAATTTCATCATGTTACGTGTGTGTGCGTAACATCATGCTTACATTTCATCCACATCATGTTACATGTGTGCGTAACATCATGCTTACATTTCATCCACATATCAATGGGTATACTAGCTTTTTTGGGCAAAACCTCAATGCGATGTTTATAAATAAAGTTATATTTTATGATGTCCCCAAGCTAATGTATCATTTCATAAACGAATAAATCTTATATTAAAAAATGTCAGACTTTTTCATATCCACTCACACTTTCATGGCATACACAAACATAAAAGATCTCAATCTCCACACGATGTTCGATGAGATTGATATAACATCTTCTCTGGTTCACATGTTATATAAAAATAGAGAAAAAGGTTTTAAGAAAAGGAAAAAGACTAAAGCAAGCACGAAACATCTTTTAAACTGTATATCGTTTACTTTTTCCAATAATGTTAACCTTAAGCTTTTTAGAAATGGAGTAATGCAATTGACCGGATGTAAAAACCTCGATGATTGTAAAACGGGTCTACTCTTATTTTGTAAATCTTATTCTAAGCTCAATCAAGCTCATATAGTTTCAGTAATGAGAAACGTTAATTTTAATTTAGGATTCCCAGTCGATACCGAAAAATTAAGCCGATACATAATCGAAAATTCGAACGGTCGCGAGATATCTCAAGTTATAGGAGGATTTGTGGGTATGCGTTTTTTAGCGACGATAAATTCTATAGACGATATGCCTGTTTATAAAATTAGAATAGAAGACGAGAGATTAATAGAAGAGCCTAATATAACTTATGGCGAGTTTAAAACTCGAGAAGCTTTAAAGAAATATATTAGTATATCTATATTTCAAGCGGGAAGAGTACTGTTTTCCGGTGTTCATGAGAAATATCAAACTCCGCTTATAGAATGGTTTCTAGATTTAGCAAAGCGTGTTAAGAATGATATAAAAGCGATAGAAGCTAGTAATTTTTCGCTAAAAGATTATTTAAAACCGAAAATATAACTTGTTTATATTTTATAATGTCCCCAAACTAACGTATCACATTTCTTTTTTTATTTTTAAATCGGTTATTATATCTAATATTTTTATTAAGTTATCAGTATTTTTCTTTTTATTTTCTTCTATATCTGTTTTTATATCACTCGCTATTTCCATCAAACTCTCAATGATTTTTTCCATTGATTGAATACGTAAATCTTGTTTTTTAAGTCTATCTAAAAATTCTTTAGTTTTATCATCATCTTTGTTTTTTCCTCCAAATATTCTTTTAAACATCTTTTTTATAAGGTGTTTACAAATCTAACTCTATCAAAATAGTTATGTAAGAGTGACGTGCAGTAGGGTTGTTTGATCTTGAAATAAAGTTTATGATATCGCATTGATCAATTTCTAGTGGTTTAGGAAAAACTACACAGCTACAAATCTCACCTTTCTGTTTAATAATAGAGTAATCAACCTGCTCTACTCCGTTTACCGTAATATTAACTTTTGCCTCTTCTGGTACATTAGGGTCGCTTTTAACAAGCATTAAACTACCTCTTATAATTCTACCCGGCGCACTCATACAATAACCACCCATCCTATGGTCAACACCTGAAGCACCATTACCAAATGAAAACTCATAATTACCATCTCCTATTGGCCCATTTTCTTCGGCACACACGGATATAATAGGGAGGGAGACTTTTTTATCCACGTAGGATTTTGTTGCTAAATCTCTCTCTTCTACCGGGGTTGCTGCGTTTTTAAAAGAAAAACCTTGGAGATTTACGTTAGCCACCACCGTGAAACTTCCATCCGGATTTTTTATAATAGCTCCACCATTATCAACATAATTTTTATTGACAGCGGAGTAACGGGATACAGGATTTGGTAATCCAGTAATCGAGTGATCATTCATATCTATTTCACCAGCCATTAAAAAAGACCCATCTTGTCTTTTTGTCAAAGCTTTTTCACCCGTGACAGCAGCCTCAACGATGGTATCTACGTAAAACTTATTTGCAGCTTGATCGTGATCTAAAGGCGTTCCAACGTCGCTAATTCTCCGTCCACCCATAGAAACGTCTGCAACTGCTAAATACCTTTGATTTGAGTAAACAAAGGCTCGTCTCAAACCATCTACATAACCCCTAGTCGCAGCGTCTTGTGGATATACAGGATCTATAAGATTGTTTAAACTATATCCCTTCATATCTATATTTGCAACAGCGGAAAAAGTACCATCCGATTCCTTTACTATTGCTTTACCACTACTATCCACATAATTTTTAGTAGCAGCTTCACCCGGTTCTGTTGGGTCCTTAACGTTTTTTATCGGATTAAAACCAATGTTTAAATAACCATTTTTAACGTGGAATCCACCGTTTTCATCCAACAACCCCGAGTTGGTGTCAACATAAGCCTTAGTTGCCACATCATGAGAATTTACTGGATTACTAACCCTCGTTAATGTATTACCATTCATGTTTATAGACCCTGTAACAACAGTTGTTCCATCCTTACGTAAAAAATTATTATTTATATAAGCGAGTGACACACCATCACCGCTTGTTTCAGCATCTTTCATTCTTCCAAATTTGTTAACAGGCATTTTTTATAATGCTAAAAAAGTTTATTTAAAACATTTTGAAACCTGTTCTCTGTGGATAACTCTTTTAGAATGTACAAACATAAATGACCGCAAAATACTTGTCCCGCTCGTTGTAATTGATCTGTATTATAGTGTATTGGGCTTTTTAAATACTCTTGAATTTCAACAGGTGGTTGTATGCCATAACTGTCAAAATAAATTTTAGTTTTACCATTTTTATACCAAGCGACCCAATGTGTACCAGGTCCACCACTTTTATCAAAGTTTACTATACCGCATTCTTTTTCACTCGGTTTTCTCGGTAATGTATCTAGTAAAAAAACTCCTTTAAAATAAGGAATCTTTAATCTTTTTGCGGCACCCTCTAATTCGAAATTGTTCAACGGTTTGTTCGGTAAAATTACGTTTTCGATGGAAATATTTTCCATTTTTTATAGTTTAAATATTTGTAATGTCTTTATTGTCAACCCACGAATTAAATTCATCGGGATAACCTTTCCACTTTACGAGAGATTTCTTTTTTCCTTTTTTAATAACCTTTTCTATTCTATACAGCTCTTGACTGGTTTTCTGCAGTTCAGGATCATAAAAGGTACCTTGTATTTCTTCTCCATTAAGATCCTTAATTTTATATGTTACGGGTGATGTAAGTTTTACTTCAGAAACTGTAAAAACCTCTTCAGTCCATCTTGTTGTATAACCTTTCTCAAAAGTCTTTTTCTTTTTACTTATCCTTACTTTGTCTCCAACGGAGAACTTAGGATTTATATCTTTACGTATTTCTAGATGATCGGGGTAAAGATTTCTCCAAACTCTCGTTTCATTTTCTTTTTTACTAGCGTCTACAGGAGTCATCTTAATAGATGAATGCTTCGTGTTATTATATTCTTTAACCAAATCCTGTAGCACATTGATGTAAACGTTTGTGGAGTTAGCGGAAAAATGCTTCCACATTTTTTCTTTCATCGTTCTAATCCATCTCTCAACCACACTAGATTTTTCCTCATTTTCGGTAGAATACAGTTCAACCAAGTCTTTTACATCTTTGTTATAAAACTCTTTACCCTTATCCACCCACATTTTTTCGGGTTTTCTCTCCTTAAAAATACTTTTTAATGCTATAGCGACAGATTTCCCTGTTTTGTCTTTTAATGGTACCAGATATCCATATTTAGAAAAGATGTCAATGACAGCGAGAAGGTATTTAACACCACGATTAAGCTTAGAAAATGCTTGCATGTCTACTAAATCCGCAGCCCATATCCTATCTTTACCGTTTACTCTAACTCTCCTTTTCTTAAAATTTCTTTTTACAGGTTTATGTAATTCTTCCGATAACGTGTTTTTTTTTTAACTCCCATTCCAAATTTCATCTTCGTTCCAATGAGTCTACTTACCAAACCCTTTTCCATTTTTTCTCTAATACTAGGATTGTAAATACCTTCTAACTCTGTTAACATATCTTTATCACATATTTCATTCCTAGTTTTTGTATCATCATGCTTAAGATAGCAAACATCATGATTATAAGCAGCTTGATCTACTCTATTTATAGGTTTACTCCATTCCTTTGGAGTTAGATCAGGATTTAACCTTTCATCTAGTTTGGTACCTGGGCCCGTAAAATTGTGACCGGGAAGATGCATTTCAAAAGGCATCATGTTTATAAATTTGTTTAAGATGCTACTGCCATTAGTAGTTTTTTTTTCCCTTTTATAAATTGTGTTTTAGTTATTCCACAAACCACACATTTACCCCGCATCATATTTCTTCCATTTTTAGAAACAGTATACCCGATATTACTCGTATCAGTATGTTTTTTACATTTAACGCAATACATTTTATATATAAAAATTAAAAAAGTTATATAAAATGGATATTATAAACTTATCATGGAATGAAGTAGTATCAAAGAGATTTAATCACTCCCTTTTACCAAAAAGTATTAGAGGTTTAATTATAGGCAAATCAGGATGTGGTAAAACTACTTTATTGTTAAACCTTTTACTCAGACCAGGTTGGCTTGACTACAACGATTTGAGTGTTTTCGGAAAAAGCCTTTTTCAACCGGAATACCGAATACTAAAAAAGGCTTTTGAAGAAAAACTACCAAAAGAATGTATCTTAAGATTGTTTAACATGCGTGATGAGATACAAGAACTAAATGTATCCCCTACAGCTTTAGTTGAGGAATGGGTTAAGTCGTTTAAAAACAAATCGGATATAAATTGCAACTTCTTCGAAAATGCTAGTGATGTACCTGATCCGAGAGAGTTAAACTCAGAAAATAAAAATTTAATAATTTTCGACGATTTACTTTTAGAAAGACAAAATAAATGTGAGTGTTACTACATTCGAGGAAGACATAGTAATGTTGACTGCTTTTACCTCTCACAGAATTATTTTAGACTACCGAGACAAACTATTAGAGAAAATGCTAATTTTATTTGCCTTTTCCCGCAAGACTTAAAAAACATTAATCATATTTATAACGATCATGTAGGTGAAGATATGCCTAAGGACGAGTTTAGAAAGTTTTGTCAAAAGGTGTGGGAAAGACCACATGGTTTCGCTATTATCGATCTAACCAGTAAAAAACATGATGGGAAGTATAGAAACGGGTTTGATAATTTTTATATACCTAAGTCAGTATAAAAAAATGAAAAAAATTTAGCGAGAAATTATAATATATTGTTAAAAAAATGTCTCTTTATAGAATATTTAAAAAACAAATTAAAACTATATCTGCTCTTAATTATATAATAAACGAACGTGATAAAGAAGATGATAGAATAAATTACCAATCTCTAGTAGACTCTAGAGAAGAAGTATTAGATTTAATCTATAAGGTTGAATTTTCTGAGTTTGATGATGTTGGTGAGTATAATAAGAAATTAAAATTAGTGTTTGAAAAGATAGCAACAATTTCTACGAAATCAGAAATAATTAGAAAGGTCCATTTTTCTATGTTAGAAGATAGTGTTAAATACTCTTCCGAAGAAATTTTTAGTACTACTACCTTATCAAATTATGTTATTTAATATTATATTCATACTTTATAAAATGGATATAGAACTTTTAGAAAAGATTGTAAAAAATACGGAACACAAAACATCGTTTCAAATAATTGTAAGCGATAACAAAACGCGTTTTAGAACAAGGTTTAATCCTCCGATTCAGCTCGAAAAGGATAAAGTATACGAAATAGCTTTAGTAAACCTCGAAACTTACTACTCTTTTCCAAACATTGATGAAACGAACAACACACTCGTTTATTCTCCGGACAATGGTACCTCATGGATTAAAATAAAAATACCTGTAGGAAGTTATGACCTCTTTGACATTAATGATAAGATTCGTCAGGAAATGAGAAAAAATGGTCATTATGATAGAGTTAATGAAGAGTATTATATTAACTTTTCTGCAAACACTAATACCCTAAAGTCTGTTCTTACTATAGACGATGGTTATCAAGTAGATTTTAATCAACCGGGATCCCTCGCTAAAGTATTAGGATTTACTCGCGCTAAATATACACAAGGATTTCACGAGTCTGAGAATGTAGTGAACATTCTTAGCATAAATAGTTTGCTCGTTAACATAGATATTATTTCGGGAAGTTATGTTAATGGTTCAACAAAAAACACTATTTACTCTTTTTTCCCAGATGTTGCACCCGGATATAAGATAATTGAGTCACCAGTTAATTTAGTATACTTGCCAATAACGTTAGATGAAATACATAACCTAGAGGTAAATATTACGGATCAAGATGGTAATTTACTGAATCTTAGAGGTGAAAATTTAACGATTAGGTTTCATATTAGAGAAGCGAGATGAGCTAAATAAAAAATAGTTATATATAAAATGACGAGTTACACTAATGTTAAAGTAAATATATCGGAAGGGCAAAAGGAAAAGCTTCAACATGCTGTTAAAGCTGGTTGTCCAGTAAGTATTCGTTTAGGTCATGAAGATTTACGTGGTAATGATGTTTTAGCAATTACCGATTCACAAGCAAGAAAAATAGCTAAAGCCTATCAGGATGGTAAGGGTATAACTATTAAAATGTCTGCGAAACAACTTAAATATAACACGAAAATAGAGGGAGGTTTTCTCGGAATGTTGGCGGGGTTAGCTGCTAGAGCTTTGCCGATGCTCGCAAAAACTGTTTTACCAGCTTTAGGTGTTGGTGCTCTTTCTGGATTAGCTCAATCAGGTGTACAAAAAGCAATGGGATCAGGTCTTTACATTAAAAAAGGAGGATGTGTTTGTCAAGTTGAAACTGATGGATGTGGATTGTATTTAAAACCATACAAAGGTAAAGGATTAGCTTCCGTTGGTGATGGTTTGTATTTAAAGCAAGGAGGAAAAATGTATGATGGAAAAGGACTTTTACTCGGACCTAATAGTCCATTTGCTAATATCCCTATCCTAGGAGCTATGTTATAAATATTATTTACAACAAATAAAAATGGATATACATAAATTTGGTATAAAACCTAATATTACTACTCAACATAAAACTATATTTTGGAAACCTCATTTACATGGAGTAAGATATCCTCCCTTAAAGCAAGATCCTTTAAAATGGAAAATATACTCGCAAGTAACTATCAAGATTCCTCCTCATGATGGTATGAGACTTTCGCTAGGATTTGGTTATATAACTACACGAGAAGTTGTAGTGATATCTGTTAGTAATAAATGGAAAGATAGTTTAACCATTCTTAATGGGACACATCTTGATAACGAGACTGATGATATCTTAGTCTACATTTATAATTTCTCACGAAAACCGATCGAAATACCTGAGGGAGAGTTATTCTGTTATCTAAAATATTTGATATAAAAAAATTATTATTTTAATAAAATGGAAGATACAGATCAAAAACACCCTAATAAAATATATCCCCCGTTACCCAATGAACGAAGTACCGCAAGCGCCCCACCTATTGAAATGCATGCAATGGGAGATGACAAAGGTCATTCCTATCGTTTACAAAAGATTTCGGAGATACAACAATTCCTTGAGAAAGAAGTTCAAACTAGAGACGTTCTAGCAAAAAAGTATTTACGTGCTTCAAGAATTATAAGCAATATTGATGTTGTTTTAGCTACAACAACTTTAGGTGCAGGAGCAGGAGGAATTGGACTGCTATCTACAGTAGTAGCGATTCCCGCTGTTGTTGCCTTAGAAGGAGTTGCCTTAGGAGTTGGTCTTCTAAGCGTAGTTGGTAATTTTGTTGTAAGAAATACTAGAAGCAAAGCAGAAAAGCATATGAAGATTAGAATGCTTGCAGATGCAAAATTAGATACTCTTTCAACACATATTTCCAAGGCTTTGGTAGATGGTTTTATATCTGATGATGAATTTAAACTCATCATGGAAGAAGTAGAGAAGTATAAGGTTATGAAGGAAGAGATACGTACCAAGATCAAGAAGAAGATTAGTACTGAAAACGAAGAATCTTTGATAGAAAAAGGAAGACAAGAAGCTCGTGAGTCCTTTCGGAGGCTCGTTGAAAACAATCATGGCGGTTCCCTCCCCTATTAAAAAGATTAGATCATTACGTTTTCCTAAAATTAGGTATAGGTGTAAGTGTATGTGTGAAATTGATAATTCCTCAGACATGTAATATATAAGAGAATATATAATGCTCTTATATATTAAAAACTATGATAAAAACTATGATAAAAACTATGTTAAAAAATTATTTTAGTAATTAAAAAAAATGTCTTTTTTAAAAATCGCTGATCCCACAAAAAGGGACTTAATTGTAAAAGAGTATCTCGAAACGAAAAAGAAGATTCGGGATAATCTACTAGCAGAGAGAACGGGTAAACAAGAATTACAAACCGATCTTTCAAGGTTTTTTAGGCCTATTACTGAAACGCAAAAAGCTGCAACAAAGGAGATTACTGAGGGACTTAAACCTATCAAAGAAGCTATCGAACAGTTACCGCAAGCTATTAATCTACCAGCTTATCCATCAATAGAAGCTTATTCCTCTGAAGAAAAACCATCTATTGAGGAAAGTAAAATGAAGGTATATGAACATGTAAATTGGATTGGACCACGTGCAAGGGAGTATCTAACAAAATTTCTTGGTAAAGATGATGTTGATGGAACATATGGATTACGTGATGAAGGTGGTAAATTTTATATCGGTAGCAAAAGGGTAATAATTGATGAGGATGATATTATTATTGGTACCGAGGAGCATATAGGAACACCTGGTTTATGGGAGTTAATTGTTGCTAAAGAACCAAAAGAAATATATACATATGAGGATCTTGCAGAATATGGATATATAATGAGAAAAACCAACGCTCTTCATCGAAATAACGATCCGGATGAACGATATCCTAAAAGTTCTAAAGGGGAAAAATGGGCTAAAATTCTTAGACCTATTTGGCAAACAAGAAAAAAGTATGAAGGAAAAGGAATTGTTATCCCATCTGACCCTAACGCATTAATAGAAAGACTAGACCTGTTGATGGCAAGTAAAAAAGCAGGCAACACAGGTGTAAGAAATGAGGTAGTGAGCATTTGTGACGAATTAAAAAGACAAGGTGTTTTAAACTCGGGCTCTTATAAAAATTTAATGTCTATACTATAAAAAGATGCTCATCGTTAAAAAACATGGATTTAAAAAAAGGTATTCATACGGGGGTGCCGGAATCTTTGATAGCATTGCTAACTTTTTAGCGAGGCTTTTTACTAGTAGTGCGGCTAAACAAATTGCGTCTTCTGCCCTTGATGTAGGAAAGAGTGTAGCTAAGGAAGGTGCAAAAAAAGCTTTAGAGGTTGGAAAAAGCGCGGCCGTAGAAGCGGGGAAGAAATTAGTTACGAAAGCTTTGACACCAAAATCGAGGGAAATTTTACAAAAATATAACGCAACACCAAAACCCGAAACGCAAAACATTAGTACATTAATAGATGGGAGTGCCATTGCTATTCAAGACTTAGTTAAAAGATTAAACAGTGGAGCAGGTATTAAAACGGTATAAAATAAATTAAGTTAAGAAATTATATTACTTATAAAAAAAGATAATGCCAGAATTAAAATTTAATCATGTAGATTATAAAAAATACAATACTAGTTGTATTACTATAGTAGGTGCATCTTTAAACATAAAAGATTGTGAAATCCTCGAAATTAATAAAACGACATATGGTTATAAAAAAGCTGTTGTGAAGTTATCTCCCGAAAAAGTAATCAAGATGAAAGAGATTGAGGAAAAGGTAAATGAACTTTTCAAAAAGTTGGGGGTGCCTGAAATAACACTTGTATACGGTAATAGAGTTTATCCTAAAACTAAAATGGAAACCGCAAAAAGCATTAAACTTGGAGGTGTGTTCGTTAATGATGAAAATAAGTCTTTTCCCCAGCTTTGGTTAGAACAATTATAATTTTTATTTTATTTAAAATTATAATTGTTATTATAAAATGGACATTTTAAGAATCACCGAACCAATTTTAAAAGATGATAGTATTGATGAGTATGAACACCATGAGTATGAACCGATAACAGGTGCTAATCTCAACAACTCAGGAGGAGATATTAGAATTAGTATCGAAACCCAAGATATTTTTACTCATCCTAGTGAGAGTTATTTACTTATTGAAGGACAATTAGTAAAGAATGCTGATGGAACTCCTTATGTTATAGGCACAGACAACGCTAATATTGCTTTAACAAACAACGCCTTGATGTACCTGTTTAAAAATATTAGGTATCAACTCTCAGGTATGGATATTGAATCCATAACAAATCCTGGTCAGGCTACTACAATGCTTGGGTTGTTAAAATATCCGGATGATTTTTCTAAATCACAAGGGTTAAATCAATGTTGGTATAAGAATACAATAGTCAATGCAGACAATGATAATACAGGTTGGGAAATAAGAAGAACATACATCATTAATAATGTTAATCCAGTAGGTTCATTTAGTTTTAGAGTTTCTTTAAAACATATATTTGGTTTTTGTGAGGACTATAATAAAATATTGTATGGAATGAAGCAAACTCTCACCTTAACAAGAAATAATGATAATGATGCAATCTTTCGAATCAATGCTGCTCCTGAAGGTAGAATTACATTAGATAAGATATCATGGTTTATGCCACATGTGTTACCTGCTGATGGAGAGAAGATGGAACTTTATAAAATTATCGAGAAAAAAGAAAAAATACCAGTTGGATATAGAATGATACAGTGTGACTATCGCGGTTCCTCAGACAACATCATTTACCTGGAGACTTTCTGTTAAATCATCTCCTGAGGTACCACGTTTTATCATTGTAGGCTTTCAAACTAATAAAAGTAATAACCAAAGACAAAATGCATCTGTATTTAACAATGTAAATGTTAAAAATATTTATGTTATGTTAAATGCTACTAGATACCCTGCGGTTGACTATAATCTTTCATTCGCCTCGAACCAATTTAGTAAAGCGTATGGTGACGCTGCTCTATTTAGATCCAAGTTTTATAACATGAATGAATTGGTGTCGAACCCTAATATTTCTCCCGTAGATTATAGAACTCTATATCCTTTGTTTTTGTTTGACGTTTCTAAACAGAGTGAAAGATTAAAATATTCTGTTACTGATATTCAAATTAAGGCAAATTTTACTGGAAATGTGGATGCAAACACAGAGGCATATGCTGTCATTATTAGTGATAGGTTAATTAACTTCCAGTCTGATGGAAATAAAATGAGTGTAGTGTATTAAGTTAAGATATTTATTCTTAATATAAAAAATGATAAAGATTATAGATTTAAAAAAAATTCTTAGACAAAATAATATAAATTTTTACGGTTATTGGAATAAAAAACGCTTAGTTGAGTTGGTAGAAGAACATGGTTTGTTACCAGAGGAGTCGTCTAAGCTATCTAAAAAAGAAAGAAGCAAAGACCCTAAGTATGATGAATTAAAAACTATTATGCATAATCCTAAAAAAAGTTAGTATAGAGGATGTTGAAACTGGTGAAATAAAAACCTTTCCATCGATTTATAAGGCGAGTAAATTTATAGATCGCTGCCCACAAATTGTTAAGAACTATAATGGAGGAATTTGGAATAATAAATATAAGATTAACATTCTATAATTTTATTATAAGTTGTAATAATAAAATTTTTGGAAACAATAAAAATCTAACTTAAGTTTTTTATTATATATAAAAAAAGATGAGTTTCCTAAATAGATTTACAAGTGCAGCAAGACGAGCTGCGTCTAATATTTACTCAGCTGTTGTTCCGGAATCTATACAAAGAAGAGTAACTGATTTTGGTAACTGGATAACTGGTAATGTGGAGACAACACAGATACCGCAAGTGTTGGATGAAATTGTTGAACATGTTAGACAAAATTACCCTCCAAGACAACCGTTTGAGATTAGAGCTTCTCAATCCGCATTTAGAGCGTATGCTACACAACATGTTATAGAGGGTAGAGAAAATTTTAGCCCACAAAGATTTTTCGCAGACACGTGGATGCCTCTTATAAATACTCTTAGAAATAATTTACAAACAAAGGTAAAACTTGTACTTAGGTGTAAATTATGGAATATAACAGATATTGACCAAGGTCCTGTTGAACGCGCTTTCCATAGTAGTCATCATTTAAACTTAAACGGGGGAGAAATAGAGGATTTGTTGAATAGAATGATAGATGAAGTTTTAGAAAATTTAGCTAACTTTCAAAGAGAAGGTAGTGGTTGGACTTTTGGAAGTATAGTGCGGTTAGAACTACATACAGCTGCTTATGATCCTTTAAGAGCTAATGGACACTTACCTTTGCCAAAGTGGATTTCTAACAAAAAAGCAGTTATCAATATGAAAAATAAAGATGCTAAATGCTTTTTATGGTGTGTTTTAAGAGCATTAAACTCTAAAGAGCATAATGCAGAGATAGTTGACAAGGCTTTACAAGCAAAGGAAAGTAGTTTAAACATGGATGGAATAGAGTATCCTGTTTCGCTTAGGGATATCAGTAAGTTTGAAAAACAAAATTCAGAAATTAGTGTAAACGTGTATGGGTATCAGGAATATATTTATCCTCTTAGGCTTGCAAAATGTGAAAAAAGTAAACATGTTGATCTTCTTTTTATTACAGATGGAGAAAATATGCACTATGCCCTCATAAAAAACTTTAATAGATTAGTGAAAAAACAAATAACAAAAACTCATAATGGAAATATAGAATGTTGTAAACGATGTCTAAATCATTTTGGTAGTAAAGAACTTTTGGAAAAACATAAAAAATACTGTAACGAACACGAGCCTATTACTTTAGAGATGCCAAAACCAGGTACCATGTTATTTTTTGAAAACCATGCTAGAAAACTTGAGGTTCCCTTTGTTGTATACGCTGATTTTGAAAGTGTTTTGGAACCAATACACACGTGCCAACCAAACCCAGAAAAAAGTTATACTATACAACGTCAAAAGCATGTACCTTGTAGTTTTTACTATATTATAAAATGCTTTGACGATGCTGTGTGCGCTCCTATAAAAAGAAGTTATGTTGGAGAAAATGCTGAGGAAGTTTTTATAAATCAGTTAAAAGATTATATAAAAGAAATTTATCAACGAAAACCAAAGCCTATTGAAATTACAATAGAGGAAAAAATGAAACATACACAACAAACACACTGTTGGATTTGTGGTGGAAAATTTAATCATTTTAATTATAGAGTGAGAGATCATTGTCATTTTACAGGTAAATATAGAGGCGCTGCACACAATGAATGCAACCTAAAAGCTAAAAATCCTAACTTCACACCTGTGTACCTACATAATCTTAGTGGATATGATGCTCATCTTTTTATTAAATGTCTTGGCAAATCTGAAGGGAAGATTGATTGTATTCAAAACAATGAAGAGAAATATATTAGTTTTAGTAAAGACATTTGGGTTGGAAAAAATATAAAACATAAAATTAGATTCCTTGATAGCTTTAAGTTTATGAGTTCTAGTTTAGATAAACTTTCGAGCAACTTAGAGGAAAGTCAATTAAAAATTTTATCGAGATATTTTACTAGAAACCTTCTGCCCTTGGTTATGAGAAAAGGAGTTTTTCCTTATGAGTACCTTGATTCATTCGATAAACTTAAAGAAGAAAAATTACCACCCAAAGAAGCATTTTACTCGAGTTTAAACAAAGAAGGAATTACGGATGAAGATTATGCTCATGCTCAAAAGGTTTGGAAAACTTTTAATATGAAAACGTTGAAGGATTACTTAGAACTTTACAATAAAATAGATGTATTGCTTTTAGCGGATGTTTTCGAAAACTTTAGAGATGTTTGTCGTGAAAACTATGATTTAGATCCTAGTTGGTATTATACAGCTCCTGGTTTAGCTTGGGATGCAGCATTAAAAATAACGAGAGTAAACCTAGAGCTTTTATCTGATCCTAATATGCTTTTAATGGTTGAAAAGGGTATCAGAGGAGGTGTTAGTATGTGCAGTAAAAGATACGCGAGAGCAAATAATGAGGATATGGGTGAATTATATCGTTCTAGTAAACCATCAAAATATTTATTATATATAGATGCAAACAGTCTTTACCCTTGGGCTATGAGTCACCCTCTTCCTACACATGGTTTTAAATGGATGACGGGTAAAGAATTAGAAATTTGGCAAAAAATACCATGTATATTAGAGGTAGATTTAGAATATCCTAAAGAATTACACGATTTGCACAATGACTTTCCTTTAGCGCCTGAACGCTTAAAAATAAAAAAAGTAGAAAAACTTATTCCAAACTTAAATAATAAAAAGAATTATATTATTCATCATGAAGCTTTAAAAACATGCGTTGATTTAGGTTTAAAGATTACTAAAATACATCGAGGAATTAAGTTTGAGGAAAGCCCATGGCTTAAATCATATATTGATACAAACATTACACTAAGAAAAGCGGCTAAAAATAATTTCGAGAAAGATTTTTTTTAAGTTGATGAATAATTCAGTCTTTGGTAAGACTATGGAAAACCTGAGAAATAGAGTAACGATAGAACTGGTTTCTAGTAAGGAGCGTTATAGGAAATTGGTAGCAAAACCAAACTATAACCACACAACAATATTCGATGAAAACCTAACAGCGGTACACATGAAAAACACTAAGTTAAAATATAATAAACCTATTTACTCAGGATTAAGCATCTTAGATGTTAGTAAAACGCATATGCAAAAAACTTATTATAACTACCTTAAAGATAAGTATGGTGAAAAGGTTAGAATGTGTTATACTGATACAGATAGTTTTATCCTTGAAATAGAAACTAAAAATTTGTATAAGGATATGGAGAAAGATGTGTTTGCTACAAGCAATTATCCTAAAGATCATTTCTTAAAAAATGATTGTAATGCTGGAGTAGTTGGAAAGTTTAAAGATGAGTTAGGTGGTAAGATTATGACTGAGTTTGTTGGTCTAGGAGCAAAAATGTATGCTTATAAAACTTTAGATGGTGAGGATGATAAAAGATGTAAAGGTGTTAAAAAAGCGGTTATCAAGAAATAGATAAACTTTAACAATTACAAAGAGTGTTTGCTTACAGAAAAGGACCAGTATAGAAAGATGACTGTTTTAAGAAGTAAGGGTCATAATATGTATACTGAAGAGTTAAACAAAAAAGCGTTAGGATCAAGTGATGATAAAAGGTTTGTTTTGGAAAACAAGATTGATACATTAGCTTGGGGACATCATAAAATATAACTTTATTTATAAACAAGTTATATTTTTTAAAACCCAGCCTTTTTAGCTACTTTGTTCGTCACGTTCATCAATTTCGTAATTTGACCTCCTCCATGGTATTTCCTTTTATCTCTAAAGTAATTTAAACGATCATCCTCATCATCATAATCTAAATAAGCTTCTAACGTTTTATAAATTATTTCGTTTCTCGTTAGACCTCTTTCTGCTTTAAATCCTAAAATGCTCTTAATCTTACGTACTAACTCTTTCTTAGATTGTTTTTCACCTTCGTAAATATGGTTCCAAAATGTAGCTCTTATATTTTTCTGTTGTCTAATTTCTGGACTAATAGAATCTAAAATACTGTTTGTGTAGTTAGCTAGAAGTAGAGCAAATCTCGCGGAAGCTTCTTTCTTAGCTGTTTCAGTTAGTGGTATGGTCGAGATTAAATTTTTAAATTTATCTTTAGCTATATCCACGTTTATCAAGTTTTCATTCATGTTATCTATGGATTTTAATAAGGATGTGTCCTCCATGTTTAATTCTTTTATAAACTCTTTTAGTGGTTCCATAATGTTTTACGTTATTTTAAAAGAGAGAAATTTTAAAATTCAAAATTTTAAATGGATGGAGTATAGGTTTAAGAAAAACATTCCTCAGGGTGGTCAGCATAGTACATAAAATCAATATAGACTTTGGTAGCCCCTTCTAATAGACCCTCTAAATATATAACGATTTTTCTGTAACATTCTCTAGCATGTAAGAGATCGTTCCATTTGGGGGATGTTTCATCAAGGGATGTTGTAAGGAGGTAAATATAGTTTTCTCTTTGTTCTTTTAAATCATTGGTTATGTTTTCTATAAGATATTTTAGGTCATATTTTATATGTTCTGGATAGTTACCATCGTGGTATATTTCGGATGATGCTGCGTGGATAATGTCTGGAAATTCTGTTCTGTATAAATCGTTTATGCGGTCAACGGTATCCTCGGATAGGGTTATTAGTTCGTTTACTTTTTCTGGTGTAATGTTAATTATGTTATTAATCGTTATAGGATTCATAATTGTATACGTTATTTTTTAAAGGATAAAAATTTTAAATTCAAAAAATTTTTGTAGGTGTTAAAATAAAAATTTTTCCAGCAGCGGACCGATCTGAAAAAAATTGAAATTACATGATTAAAATGTTAAAAGGATGTTAGTTGTATACTCTCTAAACAAGTTGGGGTTTTGTTTTTTTAAATCCGAGGATTGAATTTTTCGAATCGCATTGAGGTTTTGCCCAAAGAAGCTAGTATACCCATTGATATGTGGATGAAATGTAAGCATGATGTTACGCACACACGCGTAACATGATGTGGATGAAATGTAAGCATGATGTTACGCACACACACGTAACATGATGAAATTTAAAAAATTGAATTTTTCGAATCGCATTGAGGTTTTGCCCCTTTCTTTTAAAAAACTCAAAAAAAGCTAGTATACCCATTATACTATCTACTTAGACCCAGAACTTACGCTAGATGATGTACAAATTGAGGTCGTCCCTGAATTTAAATTCTTAGGTCTTTTGTTTGACTCTAAGCTGTCGTTTATTCCTCACATCAATTACCTGAGCAATAAATGCCAAAAAGCTCTTAATCTTTTACGTGTTGTCTCCAGCATGGACTGGGGAGCCGACAAGAAAGTCTTGTTAAGACTTTATAGATCACTTGTCCGTTCCAAGTTAGACTACGGCTGTGTTGTATATGGGTCAGCGCGACAATTATACCTTCGTAAACTGGATTCTATCCATAACAAAGGTTTACGCTTAGCACTTGGTGCATTTAGAACATCCCCTGTCAATAGTTTATATGCAGAGGCAAATGAACCATCTTTGAATTTACGTAGGAAGAAACTTTCTATGCAATATTACTTAAAATTCAAATTCAATCCTAAAAATCCTACACATAAGGTTGTTTATGAACCGCTGTATAAAGATATTTTCAAGAAGAAGGAAAAAGTTATACCTTCCTTTAGTATGCGCTGCGAAGCCGATGTAGGTTTACTTGATTTTGACCTGGAGGATGTAGCTAATCATAAAATTTCAGATGTTCCTCTCTGGACATCAAAAAGCCCAACCTTCTTATATAATCTTACTACCAATAAAAAAGCTACAACAGATCCCTTAGTATTAAAAAACCAATTTCTTGAGATTAAAGAGCAGTATTACAACTATGAACAGATTTATACCGACGGTTCTAAAGATGGAGAAAAAGTTGCCTCAGCTGCCGTACTCGATGGTGAATTATACCAGTTTCGCCTACCAAATAATTCTTTCAGTTTTTCTGCGGAACTAAAAGCAATAGATCTTGCTCTAAATTATATAGAACAGGACGCTGACTGGCGCTACATTATTTTTACTGATTCACTGTCCACTATGCAAGCGCTCGAAAATGAGAGAACGGACAACCCGTTGATAGTTAATCTGCTTGAAAAGATTTCTCAAATCTGTGATAATGCTGATCTGGTGTTTTGTTGGCTCCCTAGCCATATTGGTATAAGTGGCAATGAAGAGGCAGATAGAGCTGCTAAGGAGGCATTGTCACTTGATGTTTTACCTTTTAAAGTTCCTCTTAACGATTTTAAGCCACTGATCAATGATTTTTTTTTGAATGTGTGTCAGCAATCCTGGAACGACCCAATTAACCAAAATAACAAGTTGTTTACAGTGAAGCCAGCTCTTGGTGAGTGGCTTCCAGGGTTGCGGACCAGTCGCCGCGAGGAAATTATCTTGGCCCGTCTTCGTATTTGTCATACATATTTAACGCACTCATACCTCCTTAAGGGAGAAGAAGCACCCCAATGTATTTCATGCAATGCGTTTCTTACTGTCAAACATATACTTGTAGACTGTGTAGAGCTTGCACCTACAAGGGACAGATTTTTTCATGCTGACAGTATGAACATTTTATTTGATACTGTAAAGTTGGAGTCTATTTTCCAGTTTTTGAAAGAGGTAAATCTCTATAAAAAGATATAACTTTAGGTTCTATTGACCAGTAGTATAGGAGGATAGAATAAAACATTGATACGGCATGATCAATGTTTTATTCTATCCTCCCTGAGTGCCCTACATAACCACCCTGAAAGAAATTTGTCCCTATTCTGCCACCCGGAAAGAATTTGCATTTTTTATATTCCCTATTCTACCCTCCTTGAGAGGGATTTAGCATTCAAAATGGCGGCCTTATGACTGACAGTCTGGGGAAAAATCCACCCCAAAGAGACTACCCTGAGTGGAATTTTTCTGCAAAAAAGGGAAAGGGGGGGAGGGGGCCAAAAATGATACATCTTCGAGTGCTCTATAGGGATCTGTCAGGCCTGATCACTGAGTTGGACTTATTTTTTTCACTCTATGATTGATTTTCTCTCTTTCTAAAAGCCTGACCATTGAGTTGGACTTAGTTTTTTCTTCACCTATGTATGATTTTTCTTTCTAAATGTCTGAGCACTGAGTTGGACTTAGTTTTTTTCACCCTATGAATGATTTTCTCTCTTTCTAAAAGCCTGACCATTGAGTTGGACTTAGTTTTTTTCTTCACCTACGTATGATTTTTCTTTCTAAATACCTGAACCCTGAGTTGGACTTAGACTTTTTTCTGCATCTATGAATGAATTTTCTTTCTAAATGTCTGGACATTGAGTTGGACTTAGTCTTTTTCTGCAATTATGGATGATTTCTCTTTCTAAATGTCTGAACATTGAGTTTGACTTAGACTTTTTTCTGCATCTATGAATGATTCTTACTCTTTGGAGTGTAACTCTTTGGAGTGTAAATCTTCTAAAAGAAAGAAGTTTGACAATTTGAAGAAATGACAATTTTGAAGAAAGATAGAACTTTCGTGGTAATGGTTAGTCCTGAAAAGGACTGTTGGGTTAGCTCTGAAAAAGAGCTGTGACAATTTGAAGAAATGACAACTTGAAGATAGAACTTTCGTCTGACAGCTTGAAGATAGAACTTTCGTCTGATAGCTTGAAGATAGAACTTTCGTCTGGTATCTTGAAGATAGATCTTTCGTGGTAATGGTTAGTCCTGAAAAGGACTGTTGGGTTAACTCCGAAAAGAGCTGTGACAATTTGAAGAAATGACAATTTGAAGATAGAACTTTCGTCTGACATCTTGAAGATAGATCTTTCGTCTGACATCTTGAAGATAGATCTTTCGTGGTAGATGGTTAGTCCTGAAAAGGACTGTTGGGTTAGCTCTGAAAAAGAGCTGTGACAATTTGAAGAAATGACAACTTGAAGATAGAACTTTCGTCTGACATCTTGAAGATAGATCTTTCGTGGTAGATGGTTAGTCCTGAAAAGGACTGTTGGGTTAGCTCTGAAAAGAGCTGTGACAATTTGAAGAAATGACAACTTGAAGATAGAAGTTTCGTCTGACAGCTTGAAGGTAGAACTTTCGTCTGACAATTTGAAGAAATGACAATTTGAAGAAAAGATAGAACTTACGTCTGACAATTTGAAGAAAGGTAGATCTTCCGTGGTAGATGGTTAGCCCTGAAAAGGGCTGTTGGGGTGGTCCTAAAAAAGGACCTGGTTTGGAGGTTGTGTTTTTAAGCACAACCTCCAACCTTTCTGCAGGCTGGGCAGCTACTTGCTGCCCGCCTCTTTAGCCTCTTCAGTTGATGCTCGTCCAGCCCAAAGTCCAACGAGAACGAAGGCTCAGCGTCATCGTTCCAATCTTCAGTAACTGGTACTGAGAACTCCTTCTTCTTTCCGTCAATCTTTTTTTCTTTGGATGCCAGCTGGGCTAGTTCAGAAAAACTCATGTCTCTCAACGCACACTCCATGTTGCAGCAACTTGAAGAGAATGAATGATGTGCGGGAAATGCCGCTAGGTTTTATAGCTTTTCAGACGGATTGAACTAGTTGACCCATGACGTCATTTTCTCCTATGTTTTTTCCGCGTCGGCGTTTCATGCTGTTTTGGCTCCAAATTAATGTTATCCAATCAGATTCACCGTTGTTTTTCTAATACTAAATGTTTTATTTTTGACCAATCCGTGGTTTTGTTACATTTTCTTGTTCGGGTTAGAAAAACTAGAGTTTAACTAACCTATGACTTTTTGATTATGAGTCTTCTGACAAAATGAAAAGAAAGATGTTTATTTAAGATAGTTAGCCCTGAAAAGGGTTGCTTTTTTTTGTGCAGAATGCACTTTTTTATCCCCCTCTCTTTCTTTTGATTGATTCCATTTTATCTAGCATTTGCATCAGATGCTCAATTTCATGTCTGATATATCTGAAACGTTCTCTTTCTTCTAACCAGAAGAGCAATGAGAGAAAAAATGTTAATCCAAACATTGTGCGATACTGGTTCAGGTTTTACGAAAAGTTAATGGTAAATGAGAAAAATAATCAAGAGCTTAGTGTTTTATATGTGTAATGGATCACTTTTTAGGCTTTTTTTGATTTTATCCCTATATCACTGAGTTGAACTTAGACTTTTTTCTACATCTATGGACGATTTCTCTTTTCTAAAAGTCTGATCGTTGAGTTGAACTTAGTTACCTATGTATGATTTTTTCTTTCTAAATGTCTGAGCACTGAGTTAAACTTAGTTTTTCTGCATCTCTATGAATGATTTGTCCCTATATCACTGAATTTGACTTAGCTTTTTTCATTCTATGAATTAATTCTCTTTTCTATTTACCTAATCATTGAGTTGAACTTAGTCTTTTTCTGCAATTATGAATGATTTTTTCTCTAAAAGACTGAGCACTGGGTTGGACTTAGCTTTTTTTCATTCTATGAATGAATTCTCTTTTCTATTTGACTAAACATTGAGTTGGACTTAGTCTTTTTTTCTGAGTTTTTTACTCTTTGGAGTGTAACTCTCTGGAGTGTGAGTCTTTGGAGTGTAACTCTTGTAAAAGAAATGACAATTTGAAGAAAGATAGAACTTTCGTGGTAGATGGTTAGCCCTGAAAAGGGCTGTTTTGAGAAGAGCTGATTTTTTTTTTAAATGTTTATTCAGTATCAGACCATTCACTGTCTGACTCAGCCCTTTGAGCGGCGATTTGCTCGCGGAAAAGGCGGTCTAACTGCTCACTTTTTGTATTAGCATACTGAAAATACATTTCAAGTGTGCCTGCAATGATCATCTTTGTAGGGCTGTGTTATACGTTGTAGTTGGTTTTGTTCCTCCTCTCCTACGAGATGAGTGTTTAGTTGTAATAACTGCTGCCCGGCATTTAGATATTCTTGGAGAGTCTCACGTAGTTGATGATTTATCTCCTCCATATTGATACTGCTTCCGAATATTGATACTGCTTCCGAAGTGATCGTTAACTGAGAGCCAAAAATGGTGAATGTATGAAAATAACGCCGAGCTTTATACGTTTACTGAGGATTGAATTTTTTTTAAAGAGCTCGGACCTGGCAGAAATCACATACATTTTTTCCATGCTACGTTTCATGCTAATATAGCAAAAAAGTTATGAGACGATGTATGGAAAAAAATGTAGACAGAACAAGTCTTTGGGGAAAAACAGAATGAAGAGCTCTATTGTTTTTGAACTTTTATTTACTGAACAGAACTAAACAATGAAACATTTTTTTGCAAAGCATCATAAAAAATTTCTTGACAATGAAAAAATTTCTTGACAATGAAAAAATTCACAATGAAACATTTTTTTGCAAAGCATCATAAAAATTTTCTTGACAATGAAAAAAATCACAAGGAAACATTTTTACAATACAGCATAAAAAACAATTTCTTGACAATGAAAAAAATCGCACTGAAATATTTTTTCACAATGAATTATTCACAATGAATTAATCACAATGAAAAAATCACACTGAATTATTTTTTCGCAATGAATTATTTACAATGAATTATTCTCAAAACAGTATATAACAAATTTTTTACAATGCAAATTCGCAAACACCACGAGTTTCATATTTGTTTTCATATTCCTACCGTTTTGTTGTTTTTTCTTGGTTGTTTTCGCTCTGTCTTTGGTTTTTTTGGGATCTTGAAATCATCGTGATTATCAATGTTTTTCCCGTATTTGCCCTGGCCTGTCAATATTGGTGTAGTTGGTTTTTGATCAACTCGCTGTTTCTTGTGGAGATGGTTAGCATCATCCTCAGATTTCCGCTTTGTTGTTTTTCTTGGTTGTTTCTCCTCTGGTTGTTTTTTCTTTGGTTGATTTTTCTTCACAACACTTACGATAGAGTCCACTAACTTGTGAAGATTGGATTTATCAAAGTCGAACTCCACAGGAATCTTCACAGGAGTTGTTGAAATGCACTGATCCTGTTGGCGTAGTACCTCGATATTTCTACTGAGCTGATCAGTACTTGCGCTTAAAGTTTTAATTTCCTCCAAATGTCTGTTTAAAGTCTCCAGCTGATCTATGATCCGGGTCATCATGCTATCTTGCTTCAAATTTAGCTGCTTTACCTCTTCATAAATGTTGTCCAGCACCGTCGCTGGAATGATGGTTGTCGAATTTAACTCTGGTGGCGGATTGATGATTGTCGAATTTATAACTGATGAAAGAACGTCTCCATTGTTTTCCACTGGTGGAAAATTGTCCAAGTTGATTTCATCTAAGTTGTGCTTCATATTGAAACTGCTTCTGAATATTGATACTGCTTCCAAAGTGATCGTTAGCTGAGAACCAAAGAAATGGTGAATGTATGAAAATAACGCCGAGCTTTATACGTTTACAGAGGATTGAAATTTTTAAAGCGTGCGGACCTGGCGGAAAACACCGGGATTGTACTGTGTGACATCGAAATGGGAGTGGTGAAAAAAACACCGATATAACCGTCGATTTGAATGCACAATGTTAATGAAACGCCGACGCGGGAAAAACATAGGAGAAAATGACGTCATGGGTCATCTAGTTCAATCCTCCTGTAAAGCTATAAAGCCCAGTGATATTTTACATAAAATCATATTTGTTCCAGAATGGTTCGAATTCTTGTGTGCCCTCACTGTGCAAGCAGATGTCTGATAGAGTGTGGGAAATGCTTTACCATACTTGAGTATCTTGGCCAGAAGCATAACTGTCCAGATACAGATGAAGGATTTTACGATGATGATGAAGGTTCGACGATTTGCTGTGAACACTGTGGGTGTGAAATCATCCCAGTGGATCGGGCGAAAGAATCGTAGAGCCGGATGTCGATGTGAGATCCTTCAAAAAAAGCCCTTTTCAGGGCTAACCATTTAGCACGAAAGATCTTTCTTTCTTCAAAATTGTTAAAAAGTAAAAAGACTTACACTCACAACTAGAAAAAAGTCAAAAGTAAGAAGTAATTATTTTATATTTTTCATTTCAAGAAGAACTTATGTACAATGAAAAAATCAAATCACGAACTGTTAAGACAAAAATAAATGAACTGTAAAGACAAAAAAATGAATGAAAAAATCAAGTCAGACTTTTTTAAATTCTATATTGTGTTAAAATCTTTTTTTCACTCAGTATGTTTTTCTTTTTTTCTTTGGATTGTCAGATTCACATTTGGTTTTACGTTTTCTTTTTCTTTCGTTGGTTTTTAATACCACATCTGGACAGATTGTATCCTCGTGTTTTGTTGATTTGCAAAAGAAACAGTTCTTTGTTACTCGTTTTTTCTTCTTTTCGTTGTTTTGCTGTTTTTCCTCTCCGTACGAGCAACCTGGTTCTGCAGAAAATTCGTTGTTTTTAGATCCAAAGTTTGTTGTTTTCTTAGATTTTTTCGTAATGTCTCTAAATCATATGCTATTTTGCAGATTTCTGAATCGTTGATATCCATCGTGTCGCTCTGCATGTCTACGGTCTGAGTTTCAACCGATGAGGATGTAGCTTGTGGTGAACTTTTTTTCCATGTATTTTCACTGCAGAATGAATTTAGTGTGCCGACGAATTTTATATCTTTGAGACCATCAACGTTGTAAAACGATGGTAAAATCTCAATGTCGTGACTGTGTGGATTCACGTAGACAAAAACAATTGTTCCTAGCTGATTTTCTTTTTCTGGACATTCTTTGGCCCAATGTCCTGCTTCGTTGCATGTGAAACAAATATTTGTTCTCACGCCATTCGCACCATATCGTTTGTCAATCGTCGCTTGATCCAAAACTCTGTAGCTGGTAGTACGGTAAACATCTTTTTCTTCTAAATGTTGCTGGGATAAAAATGATCCCACATAGTTTCCGATATGTTTAACATCATACTTTGATGGTATATTGCTGATCTCATAATCGTGGGTGTATGGATTAACATACAGATACACCCTCTTTCTAAGTGGTGATGTATTTTGCAGCTTTAACTCGCTCATATTTTTTATCAGCTGTACTGTCTGAGATTGAGTAGGAGAATGAATAGATTTTCACAACTATCGTCTCTATTTATACACTGTTACAACGGAGAGGCTATATAAATTGTTAGTTTTTTCTCACTTCTGCATTATTGTCTTTTCACTCAGAGCTAAAACGATGGGTAAAAGAAAAAGAATAATAACCTATTCAGACAGCGAAAGTGACGATGAGGTGTTTCCACCAACAAAAAGGAAAAAAACTAGACCTTTGAAAGAAGAAAGTGACGATGAGATATTTCCAGCAATAAAAACGAAAAAAACTAAACCGTTGAAAGAAGAAAATGACAGCGACGATGAAAGTATCAACTCTAACTTAGACATGAAAAGTCTATATGATTTAACAGAAAGGGGAAATAAGAAGTCAAGAAAATTTAAAACAGAATCACATGTGCTGATGCTGAGTTTTAAGAAATTTGAAGAATTAACACCTCAGAGACTACTTGGATTATTTGACGATGTTACCCATGAAATCATTCGAAAGTTAAATGCTAACCCTACGGACATGATTAGAATTACCATCAATCATCCTTCGTTGGAAATAGGAATCCATATTCCTTTTTTAGCTGCAGACCAGTTACAAGGTGAAACTATGCTGAATGAAATTGAACGAGTTTTACAATCGAATACAGATTTCGTCTTGAACGATGGATTCATGACATTTGACATTACACATACAATACCACCAAGTGGTAGCGGAAAACAAAAATATAGATTGTCAGAATTAGATTCAAAGTTTTTTGCCCAGAAGAAGAAATCTATTATTCAAATTGACAATCATGACCAACTATGTTTTGCAAGAGCTGTTGTTGTGGGAATTTGCTACAGTGAACGTGAAAACACCGAAGTATGGAATAGAAAATGGCGTCGTATTTGTCGTTCAAAACGCCTTTTTCAAAAGACTGAAGCTGAGAAATTGTTACATGAAGCTGGAGTTTCACCAACACAGTCTGTAGGAATTGATGAATACAAAAAAATTCAAACAATCTTGTATGAAAAAGGCTATGTCATTAAAGTTCACCAACAGCATTCAAAAGTGGAAAAAAATATTCAAACATCCAGAAGTGAAAGCCAATAGTAAGATCATACATTTGTACTTTCATCAAAACCATTATGACTACATCAAATCTATCAAAGGTTTTCTTAGTTGTGGATATTATTGTGAGTTCTGTGATGTGGGTTACTCTAACCGGGAAAGTCATGCTTGTTCAAATATCTGCAAAGGTTGTTATCGCGAAGGAAAATGTCCATCAGAATCAAAAGAATATGTTTGCAGTTATTGCAATAGACGATTTTTTAGTGCTGAATGCTTTGAAAATCACAGAAATGTAAAAGGTAAAGAAAAGAAATCCATTTGTGTATTAGTAAAACTCTGCTCGAAATGCGGTGCACAATATCATGTCAGAAAGAAAAATCATGTTTGCAATGGAAAGAAAAGATGTCATATCTGTAAGAGAATTGTTAACTTTTCTCATCAATGCTATATTCAACCTTACCAAAGTAAGTTGAACCATGACAGCGATGACGAGACGAGTTCTTCTGTAGTCAAAAAACCACGGTTTATTTTCTTTGATTTTGAATGCAAACAAGACACAGGCGTACACATCCCGAATTATTGTATCGCACACAGAGCGTGTGATGTATGTATCGATAAATCACTTGATTTTCATTGTTCTACATGCAGTGAATTTGAAGAGGGTCGGGAAGTTATTTTTCAAGGTGAAAAAACTTTGAGTAAATTTTGCAACTGGCTCTTTTCAAAACATCATAAAGGGGTTACGGCTATTGCCCATAATTTCAAAGGCTATGACGGTCAGTTCATTCTTGACTATATTGTCAAAGTTGGGTTAAAACTTCCAAAATTGATCATGAATGGAAACAATATTATGAAGTTAGAACTGAATGGTGTACGTCTGATCGATTCTTTCAATTTCATGAGTTTTGGTTTGGCAAAATTTCCACCCACCTTTGGTCTTCAAGAAATGAAAAAAGGTTACTTTCCTCACTGGGCGAATACAGATGAATTTTGGAGTTACATTGGACCCTACTTGGATATGTCTTATTACAAACCCGACTCAATGTCTGAAGAGGCTAGGTCAAAATTCATAGTTTGGTATAATGACAAAGTTCGAAATGGTGAGGAATTCAATTTTCAGAAGGAGATGGAATTGTACTGTAGGTCAGATGTTGATATCCTCAGACGAGGGTGTGCTGAATTCAGAAAGCTGTTTATCGAACAGGGTGGTATTTGTCCATTTTTAGAGGCGATTACCATCGCAGATGCCTGTAACAAGGTGTGGCGAAGCAAATATTTACCAGAAAATCAAATAGCTATCATTTCAAGTAAAGACTCATCCAGACGTCGCTTTTCTATGAAAGCGATACGATGGGTTCAAAGCGTTGCTCAGGAAAAAGGTATTAATATTCAGCATGCAAAAAATGGTGGTGAAGCTCAAATCGGGAAATATAGTGTAGATGGTTTTCACCGTCTATCAAACACTGTTTATGAATTTCTTGGGGATTTGTATCATGGTTGTCCTGTATGCTATACAGATCGAAAACAGATCAATCCTATTAATGGAAAACCCATGTCTGAGTTGTACGAACGTACTTTTGAACGTATAGCAGATATCGAAGAAATGGGATATAATGTAGTGTACATTTGGGAACACGAATTTGATGCTAAGATGAAGGATAAAGAGTACAAAAAACTAATTGAAAAGTTATATCCACATTGGGACCCTATCAATCCGAGGGATGGTTTGTCCGGGGGAAGATGTAATGCAATAAAAATTGGATATGATGTTGATGAAAAAACCAAAAAGGAAATCAAGTACATCGATATCTGTTCTCTATACCCTTATGTTTGTAAACACAAATCCTACCCTGTAGGTCAGCCAAAAATTTTGTCTGCTGAGAATATTGATATGAACAATATTCGCCAATATGAGGGATTAATCAAGTGTAAAGTTTTACCTCCAACTGATTTGTTTCACCCCGTTCTCCCAGTTCACTGTAACAACAAAATGATATTTCCACTCTGTATGAAATGTGCAGAAGAAAGCTCAAACATTTGTAGACATGGTAAAGAAGAGAGAGCTTTGGTCGGAACTTGGGTTACTTTTGAATTATTCAAGGCTCTTGACTGCGGTTATCAATTATTGCAAGTGTATGAAATTTGGCATTTCAATTCTGTGTCAGATCAGTTCTTTAAACATTATGTGGACAATTTCTTGAAAATTAAGCAAGAAGCCAGTGGTTATCCAGATTGGTGTCAATCAGACTCAGAAAAAGATCAGTTCGTTTGTGAATATGAGAAGGCGGAAGGTGTTCGTCTTGATCCAAGTTGTATTCAAAGAAATCCTGGGAGAAGATCATTTGCTAAGATTATGTTGAACTGCCTTTCGGGAAAATTAGCTCAGCGTGAAAAAATGACCCAGACGGAATACATCAGTGATCCATCTAAATATTTTGAATTAGTCACCAATCCCAATTTCATTGTAAAGCATGTAGAAATCTTTGACGAGAACTGTTCATTCATCTTGGTTAACTATGAATCAAAGTTGGAACATATTGACACCCACGCTACAGCCAATGTGGTAGTAGGTTCTTACGTAACAGCTTATGCAAGGTTGGAATTGTACAGCGTTCTTTAAAAGTTAAAAGATAGAGTTCTGTATTTCGATACAGATAGTTGTATGTACATTCACGACCCTGAATTATGGAATCCTCCTATTATTAGCAGCCGGTTAGGATAATGGACTGATGAAGAGCCTGCTTGTAAAATTACTCAATTCAGAGGACTTGGACCTAAGAATTATGCTTACAAAATGAAAACAAAAGATGGAAAAGAGATAAGCAAATGTAAAGTAAAGGGGATTACTCTGGATTACAATACAAAACAGGTGCTAAATTTCGATACATATTCGAAATGTGCTTTGGATCACACAATAGAAATCAAAATTCAGTATGATTGCAGAATTAAAAGACACAGAGATAGAACGGTTACCAGTGAACCACAAACAAAAACGTTTCGCTTTGTATACACCAAGAGAGTTATTGTAAATGGTACTGATACTGTACCCTACGGTTATAAAAGTTTGAGAAAATAATTTCATATCACATTGTTGTGTACCAATCAGTCAAAGTAAGTCGGGGAAAAAATATTAGCCGTTGGTCAAAAAATAACAATCATGTTACCGTTACCAATAGAACTACGTGAAAAAATTTATGGAGAATTTGTTCAGCAGCATACGCTTGATAAACGAACACAGCTTAATATTAAATTTTTCTGTGTGAAAATTTGGATCAAAAAAATGTTTAAATGGGCTGCAAAAGGAGAAAAGTCCTACAAAGTGTAACGCATATTCAACTTTATAGCGATGATGGTGGACGATTCGGGTTTTGATCTCGATCTCAAGACTCATTTAGCAGATAGCTGCTTGAAAGACAATGTTATTAGTAAACCGTTTCGATCCACAAGTCGATGGACATTTTTTATCATAGGAAGAACAGAAGAAAGTTTTCTTAACGTTTTGAAAATGAAATCAGTTCTATTTGACTTTTACTTACGGTACAAAAAAGGATCTGTTCATGATTCCTACGGAGAAACAATGGAAACCATGTCAGGGTATATTCTATTTGATAGAGATGTTACAGAAGAAGTAGTGAATTCAACTCTTTCAACAAAAGACGCTTATAGACATGTTGCTCCATTCATAGGACTACGAGATTTCGACGATATGGACAGTGAGTATACAATGTTTTTGGGGTATGACCAATTGCATAAAGACATTACGGAATATGAAAACAAATGTGAAACTCGTGGTATTTGCGAATTTGCATTGTAAAAAATTTGTTATATACTGTTTTGCGAATAATTCATTGTAAATAATTCATTGCGAAAAAATAATTCAGTGTGATTTTTTCATTGTGATTAATTCATTGTGAATAATTCATTGTGAAAAAATATTTCAGTGCGATTTTTTTCATTGTCAAGAAATTGTTTTTTATGCTGTATTGTAAAAATGTTTCCTTGTGATTTTTTTCATTGTCAAGAAATTTTTTATGATGCTTTGCAAAAAAATGTTTCATTGTGAATTTTTTCATTGTCAAGAAATTTTTTCATTGTCAAGAAATTTTTTATAATGCATTGCAAAAAAATGTTTCATTGTTTAGTTCTGTTCAGTAAATAAAAGTTCAATAAAATAAAAAAGTTTAAAAAAACAATAGAGCTCTTCATTCTGTTTTTTCCCCAAAGACTTGTTCTGTCTACATTTTTTCCATACATCGTCTCATAACTTTTTTTGCTATATTAGCATGAAACGTAGCATGGAAAAAATGTATGTGCTTTCTGCCAGGTCCGAGCTCTTTAAAAAATTTCAATCCTCTGTAAACGTATAAAGTCCAGCGTTATTTTCATACAATCACCATTTCTTGATTCTCAGCTAACGATTACTTCGAAAGCAGTGTCAATATTCGGAAGCAATATCAATATGGAGGAGGTAAATCATCAACTACGCGAGGCTCTCCAAGAGTATCTAAATGCCGGACAGTAGTTATTGCAACTAACCACACATCTCGTAGGAGAGGAGGAACAAAACCAACTACAACGTATAACACAGCCATACAAAGATCTCGGCGAAAGATTAGTTCAACTATTATTAAAGACAACACCGGGTATCATCTTGGTTGATATCGAATTTGGGAGGAAGATTACAGCATGCCCCATTTGCCAAGCGAATTTCGGGTGCTGTCATTAGAAGTGGAAAAAACACAGCCTCCAAAAAACAAAACAGCCCTTTTCAGGGCTACCCATCTACCACGAAAGTTCTATCTTTCTTCAAAATGTCATTTCTTCAAAATTGTCAAAAACTCAAAAGATTTACAATAAAAAAAAGTCATAGATTAGTCAAACTCTAGTTTTTTCTATCCCGAACAAGAAAAAATGCAACAAAGCTGAGGATTGGTCAACAATAAAACATTTAGTATTAGAAAAACAACGATAATTCTGATTGGATAACATTAATTTGGAGCCAAAACAGCATGAAACGCCGACGCGGGAAAAACATAGGAGAAAATGACGTCATGGGTCAACTAGTTCAATCCGTCTGAAAAACTATAAATCTCGGCGATTTATCTTCCATACATTTCATTTTCACAATGGCTACGATAGCACCACTTCTTGGTACTTGGATGGATGCTGAGCGAAAGTTAATAAGAGCAAGGAGACAAATCGTCTTACTTAAACAACGCTTAGCTGGAGTGAGAAGACGATACGAGAGGGCTGAGCTTGCTAATAACAGGGTGTTCTGTTATAACCTTCGGATGAAGGAACTCATTATTGAGGGCATGCTTGAAATGTATTTTCAGTATGTTATTTCAAAAACAGAGGAGGTAGACCGCCTTTTCCGCGCGCAAATCGCCGCTGAAAGGAGTGAGTCAGACAGCGAATCGACTGATGCCAATACTGAATAAATATTTTCAAAAAAATCAGCCCTTCTCAAAAAACAGCCCTTTTCAGGGCTAACCATCTACCATGAAAGATCTATCTTTCTTCAAATTGTCATTTCTTCAAATTGTCAAACTTCTTTCTTTTAGAAGAGTTCTACTCCAAAGACTCACACTTCAAAGGTCCACACTTCAGAGAGTAAAAAAAAACTCAGAAAAAAGACTAATCCCGACTCAATGATTAGGCAAATAGAAAAGAAAAAATCATTCATAGATGCAAAAAAGACTAAGTTCAACTCAATGATTAGTTAAATAGAAAAGAGAATTAATTCATAGAATGAAAAAAGCTAAGTCAAATTCAGTGATATAGGGACAAATCATTCATAGAGATGCAGAAAAACTAAGTTTAACTCAGTGCTCAGACATTTAGAAAGAAAAAATCATACATAGGTAACTAAGTTCAACTCAACGATCAGACTTTTAGAAAAGAGAAATCGTCCATAGATGTAGAAAAAAGTCTAAGTTCAACTCAGTGATATAGGGATAAAATAAAAAAAAAGCCTAAAAAGTGATCCATTACACATATAAAACAATAAGCTCTTGATTATTTTTCTCATTTACCATTAACTTTTCGTAAAACCTGAACCAGTATCGCACAATGTTTGGATTAACATTTTTTCTCTCATTGCTCTCCTGATTAGAAGAAAGAGAACGTTTCAGATATATCAGACATGAAATTGAGCATCTGATGCAAATGCTAGATAAAATGGAATCAATCAAAAGAAAGAGAGGGGGATAAAAAAGTGCATTCTGCACAAAAAAAAGCAACCCTTTTCAGGGCTAACTATCTTAAATAAACATCTTTCTTTTCATTTTGTCAGAAGACTCATAATCAAAAAGTCATAGGTTAGTTAAACTCTAGTTTTTCTAACCCGAACAAGAAAATGTAACAAAACCACGGATTGGTCAAAAATAAAACATTTAGTATTAGAAAAACAACGGTGAATCTGATTGGATAACATTAATTTGGAGCCAAAACAGCATGAAACGCCGACGCGGGAAAAACATAGGAGAAAATGACGTCATGGGTCAACTAGTTCAATCCGTCTGAAAAGCTATAAAACCCAGCGGCATTTCCCGCACATCATTCATTCTCTTCAAGTTGCTGCAACATGGAGTGTGCGTTGAGAGACATGAGTTTTTCTGAACTAGCCCAGCTGGCATCCAAAGAAAAAAAGATTGACGGAAAGAAGAAGGAGTTCTCAGTACCAGTTACTGAAGATTGGAACGATGACGCTGAGCCTTCGTTCTCGTTGGACTTTGGGCTGGACGAGCATCAACTGAAGAGGCTAAAGAGGCGGGCAGCAAGTAGCTGCCCAGCCTGCAGAAAGGTTGGAGGTTGTGCTTAAAAACACAACCTCCAAACCAGGTCCTTTTTTAGGACCACCCCAACAGCCCTTTTCAGGGCTAACCATCTACCACGGAAGATCTACCTTTCTTCAAATTGTCAGACGTAAGTTCTATCTTTTCTTCAAATTGTCATTTCTTCAAATTGTCAGACGAAAGTTCTACCTTCAAGCTGTCAGACGAAACTTCTATCTTCAAGTTGTCATTTCTTCAAATTGTCACCGCTCTTTTCAGAGCTAACCCAACAGTCCTTTTCAGGACTAACCATCTACCACGAAAGATCTATCTTCAAGATGTCAGACGAAAGTTCTATCTTCAAGTTGTCATTTCTTCAAATTGTCACAGCTCTTTTTCAGAGCTAACCCAACAGTCCTTTTCAGGACTAACCATCTACCACGAAAGATCTATCTTCAAGATGTCAGACGAAAGTTCTATCTTCAAATTGTCATTTCTTCAAATTGTCACAGCTCTTTTCGGAGTTAACCCAACAGTCCTTTTCAGGACTAACCATTACCACGAAAGATCTATTTTCAAGATACCAGACGAAAGTTCTATCTTCAAGCTATCAGACGAAAGTTCTATCTTCAAGCTGTCAGACGAAAGTTCTATCTTCAAGTTGTCATTTCTTCAAATTGTCACAGCTCTTTTTCAGAGCTAACCCAACAGTCCTTTTCAGGACTAACCATTACCACGAAAGTTCTATCTTTCTTCAAAATTGTCATTTCTTCAAATTGTCAAACTTCTTTCTTTTAGAAGAGTTACACTCCAAAGAGTTACACTCCAAAGAGTAAGAATCATTCATAGATGCAGAAAAAAGTCTAAGTCAAACTCAATGTTCAGACATTTAGAAAGAGAAATCATCCATAATTGCAGAAAAAGACTAAGTCCAACTCAATGTCCAGACATTTAGAAAGAAAATTCATTCATAGATGCAGAAAAAAGTCTAAGTCCAACTCAGGGTTCAGGTATTTAGAAAGAAAAATCATACGTAGGTGAAGAAAAAAACTAAGTCCAACTCAATGGTCAGGCTTTTAGGAAGAGAGAAAATCATTCATAGGGCGAAAAAAACTAAGTCCAACTCAGTGATCAGGCTTTTAGAAAGAGAGAAAATCATTCATAGGGTGAAAAAAACTAAGTCCAACTCAGTGATCAGGCTTACCCTTTACTTTCCCTTAACTTTCCCTTTTTTGCAGAAAAACTCCACTCAGGGTAGTCTCTTTGGGGTGGATTTTTCCCCAGAGTACCACCCACACGGCCGCCATTTTGAATGCTATGATTCTATTTATAGTAACATTTTCATGCGGAATCTCGGACTTTATCGCTTACTCGGACCTTTTGTGAACTTTTGCAAGGGATAAATTCTTTCAGGGTGGCAGAATAGGGACAAATTTCTTTCAGGGGTGGTGATGTAGGACACTCAGGGAGGATAGAATAGACCACTGACCCGGCCTGTCAGTGGACTATTCTATCCTCCTATACTACTTTGACCGTCTTTGTTTTTAGACAGTATGTAACCAGTTTTTTGTTCTTTTAGTCTTTACACAGCTTAATTTTATACCTTTCCTGTAACATTACAGTATCATCAATTTAATGCATTTCATTAGCTGTAAGTGCGCCCAACATGACCTTTGATGTCGACGGGCCGTAAAACACCATTCATTCATTCATTATAGTTAACGGAATGAAGCTGACATTCCATTAAATTCTTATCATTTCAATCATAAAACGATGCCACATATTTAAATAGATCTGTATAGCGATGGGGACTTTCTGGTATAATGCCAAGAACGGCACGTTTACTTACTTTTGAGTCACTTCTGTCTCATTCTCAGATATTTGGGCCTCTTTATCTACAATAAGCAGATTCAGCCAGTATGATTCTGTCAATTTTGACATACACACTAATTCTCTCTCATACAGTTTTTTATGCGGGAAGGTGTCTTTACAAAAAGTAAGGTGAACAAATTTCCATACACGGGGTGTAGAGCACTTGAAGCCCTTCTGTGAACAAATTGTATCCAACTGGTGAAATTTTTGTAAAGAAACCGAGTACACATCCGAGTTTTCAACTGTGATATTATGACAAGGAACAAACTGTCTTACTTACCCGAGTCTTTAGATATATGTTGCAATGACTTGCATCAATCCTCGGAAAGAATATTGGCTGAGCCAGGGATCGAACCAGCAGCCTCCTATTCTCAAGTCCTGTACGCTACCCACTGAGCTATGTGGGCTTGGCAGAGAGAGAGAGAGGACAAAAAATAAGAAAGTGGTTATTGACAGCTGATTATCACGTATGAGTTTTTTCTGACAACAGCCGGCTGTCAATACCTATCGCCAAAAAATAATTCCATAAATTGAATACTTACTGGAAAACATGTTTTGTGTGTTCTTTCAGATATCGTAAAGACAGACAAAGAATTAAAGACTATATTGGTACTGTCATACCCAGATATTCTTTGGGCACCTTTAAAACTTTCTTCCGGATGTCTACCACAACTTTCGAGAAACTTTTGGGCATACTTAGTACTTTACCAGAATTTCAACGCCCTGATCTAACCCCAGGCAGACCGCAAGTTCCATTGGAAAAAGACCTTCTTATGTATTTATGGTATATGGGTTCTCTTGAAACTGCGATCAATTTCAGATCGTTTTGATGTTTCAGAATCAACATTTATCTCGCACAACAGAAGAATGATTGACGTGTTTTGTGTTCATCTTCTGAAAAGATTTATTAAGTGGCCCGGTGTACAGCAATATCATGAAATTTCCAATGCATTTATGGATAAATCAAAGTACTGACAGTACTGAAAAAACAGCGAGCATGCGATTAATTATTTAGTGACAGGTTTCAAGCGATAATGTATTCAGGAAAGAGTGTCTTAAATGATTCATCATAAAATTTCATATTCCTCTGGCCCAAGGGAGACAGCTTAAAAAGGAGACACGCAGGAAAGAAGAAAATGCTGGCAATTCTTATATTCTGATATTGTTCTTAAGGTATTACTATCACAACTCTTCTAGTGCAACATGGAATAAAATTTCTTATTAGTTGATAAATAAGGATTCATACTGATATAATACTTTTGAACATGATTGGTTGATATTTGTAGATGCTAGAGTGTAAACAAAGTTTTCTAATTCAAGGGCAAATAACTCCAGTTGTTCTGGTCCGATTAGACCCATGATCAAACTAATCCGAGATCTTATGGTCATTTATATTTTGACCAAGTTTAGTGCTGATTGGTTAATATTTGTAGATGCTAGAGTGTAAACAAAAAATGTGAACGGATGGACGACGGACGGACAGACGACAGCGAACGGTGAGTGATCACAATAGCTCATCCTGAGCACTTTGCGCTCAGGTGAGCTAAAAAAAAAAAAAAAGCTGAGATGAACTCAACTCTACAACATAACAAAATTTTTGACCTGTCAAAACTGAATGCATTTGCAGATGATAGGGTGAGCTAAATGAGCACCATTTCATTTGTTGGTTTGTATCGGAGTTAAATGCCATTTTAACAGCTTAGGTCATATCATGGCGGTCAGTGACATGCAAACTTTATGTGTTTTCTGGCTTGATCACACCATTACTTAAGGCTCTCTTACATCCCGTCGTGCGTGGTTAGAGATCGTGCGGACTCGGAGTTCCTGTCAGGCGTGGCGTTGTTGCAGGATGAAAATTAAATCGGAGGGGAAGTACGTAGTAAGTACTTAATGGGTGGGTGTGTCTTGCTGTAAACGTGAGGCCCGCAAGTGGTCTGTGCGCCTTTGTGGAAGTAGGAAGAAGTAAGGAGCACGTAAAATCTGTACTTCTGTCGCACACAATGAGTGGGACAATCGTACATGAATTGCAAGTGAAGCGTACGTTTTAAGAAATCGTACTTACGAAGTAAGAGAAACGTAAGGAGCACAGAAGTGTTAAGCAAGACAATCGTGCGTCAAATTGGAAGAACGCACGGATAATCACAATAATATACAAGGGTGCACTGAGTCTCTTCATCATTCACTGGTTCAGCATCCAATATGGCACTACCAAGAAGGATGCGCCATCGTCTTTTACAGCTGTTGTTGCAAGAGGAAGCGGAAGACCGTGATGCAGTGCTGGCAGTAGTTGCTCTGGATCGCCTGCAAGAGAGGCAAAGAAGAAGGAGGCGTTATTGGGTGAAGCCATGGCTGACAAGAAGACCTCTGTTTGGCCAGTATGAGACGTTGTTCCAGGAGCTTGACCAACAGTCTGCTGGAGACTACCTTGGGTTCATCCGTATGGATAGGAACCGGTTTGCTGAGGTGCTTCAACGTGTAGCTCTCCGGATCACCAAGGGTCCCAGGTAAGAGAAATGTTCACCAACAATGTGTATAGCATTGTTTGTAGGATATATTTACATTCTTGTATTCTTCAGAGAAATGACAAGGATTAACAAAGATTAACAAGGATTTATTGAACTCAGGACTTGAATATTACAAGTTTGCAGTACAACAATGTGCATTACATATATCAGATGAGTGAAATCAGTTTAATATTTGTATTAGTTTGATTTGACATTTGTTCTTTCCATTTATTGTTTGTGTAGGAGCAGAACCCATCTGGAGCCTGGCCTGAAGCTGGTCGTTACACTTCGGTATCTTGCCACTGGGAATAGTTACAAGAGTCTCGAGTATTCATTTCGGGTGTCGAACAGTACAATATCTCAGTTCATCCCTGAAGAGTACAGGGAAGAACTGTTTGGTTTACCACAGGATGACAAGGGATGGCGAGCTTTGGCCAGTGAGTTCTCTACCAAGTGGAACTTTAATCACTGCGTTGGGGGCCATAGACGGAAAGCACATACAGATCAAGAAGCCTGCCAAGAGTGGCTCTGTCTACTACAACTATAAAGGCTACTTTTCATTCATACTGTTGGCGATAGTCGATGCAGACTACAAGTTTATCTGGTGTAACACGGGTGCTGCAGGATCAGCTTCAGACGCAAGAGTGTTCAATGGCTCACGGCTCCGTACATGCCTCGAAGAGGAACGCATTGCTTTCCCTGATCCAGAACCTCTCCCTGCAGATGACCGCGACATGCCCTACTTCTTGCATGGCGACGATGCATTTGGCCTACGGAAGTGGATGATGAAGCCGTACAGTGCCAAACATCTCTCGCACTCACAAAGAGTCTTCAACTACCGTATGTCACGTGCCCGTAGAGTAGTGGAGAACGCAAGTAGTAAAGGGTAGGAAACCGGGTAATAATTACCCGGTTTCCTTACCCTGAGTGGAATTATTACCCGGTTTGCTTACCCGAGGGTAAGCAAACCGGGTAATTTTGCAGAAAATGTGTCATTTTTGGCCGACACCTAGCCTTTAATTGCAAATATCCTACTTACTTACTCTGAGTGGGTTTTTTACCCGGTTTGCTTACCCTCGGGTAAGCAAACCGGGTAAAAGCTCCTTACCCTGAGAGGGTTTTTTACCCATATTGCTATAGTAAGACTATATAGGTTCGCTACGCTAAGAGAGATTGGTACATACCCTGAGTGGGTTTCGTACCCATATTGCTATAGTATGACTATCCTGAGTGGGTTTCGCACCCAATGGACTTCGTACCCATATTGCTATTAGGGTTGCTTTATTGTTTACTTCTATCCACTACTTGGGCTTTAAGTACGATTAGAGTAAAAATGATCAGGGTTTGACTTATACTTTTTTCATGTATGACTATCCTGAGTGGGTTTCGTACCCAATGGACTTCGTACCCAATAGGGTTAGGACTGCTTTATTGTTTACTTTTAACCACTGCTTGGGCTTTAAGTTGGGTTAGGGTAAAAAAGATCAGGGTTTGACTTAGACTTTTTTCATTGATTTGATATAGAAGACAACCTGATCTTTAGCCCTTACCACGCGTCTGAGTAGAGATCAATGGGGCTGTGTTTCACTTAGACTGCTTTATTGTTAGACTGCTTTATTGTTTACTTTTATCCACTACTTGGGCTTTAATTGACTTTAGGATTGATATGGAAGACAACCTGATCTTTAGTCCTTACCATGCGTCAGAGTAGAGATCAATGGGATTGTGTTGTACTTAGACTGCTTTATTGTTTACTTTTATCCATTACTTGGGCTTTAATTGACTTTAGGATTGATATGGAATACAATTTGATCTTGATCTCGCTGTACCAGGCTGAGACTAGGGGAATGGTTGGACTTAGGCTTTTTTTGAGTGTAACTCTTAGTGAAATTGACAAATTTGAAAAGAAAGATCTTTTCGTAGTGTTGGGTAGCCCTGAAAAGGGCTGTTTTGTTTTTTGGAGGCTGTGTTTTTTAGGCACAACCTCCAACTTTTCTGCAGGCTGGACAGCTGCTTGCTGTCCGCCTCCTCAGGTTTCTCAACTGTTGGTCATCCAGATCAAAGTTTAGAGAAAATATGGTTCATCATCGTCATCCCAGCATTCCGTCACTGGGATGACGACCTTCTCTTGTTGACTGGCGGCAGTGGTGTCGGCTTCAGGGCTACCCCACCATCTAGAAAGAGCAATCTTTCTTCAAAGAGTGGACATCTATTTTCGTCTTTTTCCCACTCAGTTGCTGTGATGACGAACTCCACCTTGTAGTTTACTAGTGGGGGTAGTGTCGGTCTTTCTTTCTCAGCCATTATCTTCTCGATCTGGTTGTTAACCTTCTCTAGTTTTAATGAGAGGGTGGATACCGCTCTCATTAAATTGTGGACGGATTTTCTAAGATCTTCCATCGTTCAAGTCTATAGGAAAATATCACCGTCTTTTAGACGTTTACAGGAGCAAAAGCTGAGCCAAAAGGCTAAAACTTAATTCCGGTTAAAGATATTAATTGCTCTTAAAAAGTCAAAAATTTTGTCCAGACACGCAGTTTCAAAAGGCTGACGCATGGTACTTACATTGTAAAATCTCATCCGTGTATCGGCCGTATCGATGCAATCTATAAGTATGTGTTTAACTGTGAATGGTTCCGCACACGCCATGCATTCGGGTGGATCATCGCCCTTCAAGAGGTATGAATGGGTCAAAAAAGAATGTCCAATCCTTAAACGGGATAGAACTATTTCTTCCCGACGAGATCTTGTCATTGGAGACCATTCACCCAACACGGGCTTAATAGCACAGAATTTATTGTGTTCATTTAATATGTCATCCCAAGAGGTTTACCATACTTTCTTTAAAAAAAAAAACATTAATAAGATGTTTAAAATCCTAATAGGGAACTTTAAAAGGTAAAATTTCTTGAGATAACGCAGACTTTGCAGCGGTGTCTGCCCGATTATTACCTCGTATACCCATGTGTTTCGGAATCCAACAAAAAATTAAACATATACCAGTTGAAATAATTTTGGTTATATGTTCACATGTATCCTTCACCACAGGGTTTTCATTGATGTTATTCTCAAGAGCCTGCATGGCAGATAAAGAATCTATAAAAATGATGTATCGAGGACAACCTCGATATTCAATGTTATCGAGAGCTAATCTTACGGCTTTCAGCTCGGCTGAAAAAAAGGGATGTATTGTCTGGGAGCCGGAATGTAATTATTTCATCAAAAACAGCAGCCGAAGCCACTTTTTCGTCATCTTTTGAACCGTCTGTGTAGACGTGTTCATAAAATACGTTTGTTTTAATTCGGCATACTTTGTTTGAAATATCATTGGGTCAGTGCTTGCCTTCTTGTCGGAAGTAAGGTCATACAGAAACTGAGGATCTTTAAAGGTCCACGGAGGAGTGTCATGAATAGAGTTGACTGCAATATCTTCCAAGTCCAAATCAAGGCAAGTAACGTTGGGTTCACAACGTAAACTGAAAGGTGGTATAACCCTTTCTTTTGCTAAAAGAGGATTAAAAACTATATTATGTGTAGGATTGTTTGGATTAGACTTAAGTTTCAGGAAGTATTGCATCGCAAGTTTTTCCCTCCGTAAATATAAAGACGGTTCATTAGCTTCCGCACACAGACTATTTACAGGTGAAGTCCTGAAAGCACCAAGAGCTAAGCGTAGACCCTGATGATGGATGGTGTCTAGTTTTTTAATATAAGATTTTCTTGCAGAACCATAGACAATGCACCCATAGTCAAGTTTTGATATGATAAGAGATCGGTAAAGCCGAAGAATAACTTTTCGATCTGCTCCCCAATATAAGTGGGAAACAACACGCAGCAGATTAAGCGCCTTTTGACATTTATCTTTGAGATAATTAGTGTGAGGTAAGAACGTCAGTTTGTTATCAAAGATGAGGCCCAAGAACTTAAATTGTGGAACAACCTCAATGCGGGTTCCATTAGTTTCAAATCTGGGTCGGAGTGATGCTTTCGCATCTGACAAAAGTGCATACACTTGGTCTTACTTTTTAAAAATCTACAGCCGTTTTCATTAGACCACTTCTGCAGTTTGTTCAATACCTGTTGCAACTGTCTCTCAACGGTATACATATGATTGATTGATTGATTGTACGCCGTTTTCAACATTATTTCAGTTATATAACTGGCCCCGCCCCGGGGGCAGACAAGTTCGAACATAGGAACAAAGAAGGAAAACTTTAAAATTCTTCTTCTCTGAAACTGGAAGGCGTACAGCTTTGATATTTGGTATGTTGCATCTCCTAGTGGACCTCTACCAAGTTTGTTCATACGATGCCCTTGGGGTCAAAACTGGCCTCGCCTCGGGGGTCACAAAACTGAATATGGGAACAAGGAAGGAAAACTTTAAAATTCTTCTTCTGTAAAACTGGAAGGCGTATAGATTTGTTATTTTGTATGTAGTATCTCTTAGTGGACCTCTACCAAGTTTGTTCATATGATGCCCCTGGGGTCAAAACTGGCCCAGCCCTTGGGGTCACAAGTTCTTACATAGGAACAAAGTAGGAAAACTTTTAGATTCTTCTCCTCTAAAACTGGAAGGTGTAGATCTTTGATATTTGGTATGTAGCATCTCCTAGTGGACCTCTACCAAGTTTGTTCAAATGATGCCGCTGGGGTCAAAACTGGCCCCGCCCCGGGGGGTCACAAGTTCGAACACAGGAACAAAGAAGGAAAACTTTAAAATTCTTCTTTTCTGAAACTGGAAGGCATAGAGCTTTGTTATTTGGTATGTAGTGAACCTGTTCTAAGTTTGTTAGCCCACCTGAGCACAACGTGTTCAGTCAGTTAAAAATTGGGTCAGCTGGGGTCATAAACAAGGTCACATTAAAGTAATACCTTGTGGGCAATCTAGAGGCCACATTTATAGCTCAAATGACCCGAAATTTGGTCAGAATGTTCGTCTTGATAAAATCTCACATGAGTTTGTTTTTAGGTCACCAGGGATCCTAAACTAGGTCACTAGGTCAAATTAATGTAATACCTTGTGGGCACTCTAGAGGCCACATTTATTGTTCAATTAATTTGAAAATTGCTTAAAATGTTTGTCTTGATGAAATCTAGGATGAGTTCAAAATTGGGTCACCTTGGGTCATAATCTAGGTCACTAGGTCAAATTAAAGAAATACCTTGTGGACACTCTAGACGCTACATTTTTTGCTCAATTGACTTGAAAATTGGTCAGAATGTTTGTCACAATAAAATCTCATATGATTCTAAAATTGGATCACCTGGGGTCATAAACTAGGTCACTTGGTCAAATTAAAGAAATACCTTGTGGGCACTCTAGAGGCTACATTTATTGCCCAATTGACTTGAAAAATGGTCAGAATATTTGTCTTGATAAAATCTCACATGAGTCTGAATTTAGGTCATGTGGGGTCTTAAATTAGGTCACTATGTCAAATTAAAGAAATACCTTGTGGGCACTCTAGAGGCCACACTTATTGTTCAATTGATTTGAAAATTGGTTAAAATGTTTGTCTTGATGAAATCTAGGATGAGTTCAAAATTGGGTCACCTGGGGTCATAATCTAGGTCAAACAAAAGAAATACCTTTAGGGCACTCTAGAGACCACATTTCTCGCTCAAGTGACTTGAAAATTGGTCAGAATTTTTGTCTTGATGAAATATCGGATGAGTTTGAAATTTGGTCACCTGGGGTCATAAACTAGGTCACTTGGTCAAATTGAAGAAATACTTTGAGGGCACTCTAGGGGCTGCATTTACCGCTCAATTGACTTGAAAAATGGTCAGAATGTTTGTCTTGATAAAATCTCATATGAATCTGAATTTGGGTCATGTGGGATCTTAAATTAGGTCACTAGGTCAAATTAAAGAAATACATTGTGGGCCCTCTAGAGGCCACACTTATTGTTCAATTGATTTGAAAATTGCTTAAAATGTTTGTCTTGATGAAATCTAGGATGAGAATATAATTGGGTCACCTGTGGTTATAATCTAGGTCACTAGGTCAAACTAAAGAAATACCCTTAGGGCACTCTAGAGGCCACATTTCTTGCTCAATTGACTTGAAAATTGGTCAGAATGTTTGTCACGATAAAATCTTATATGATTCTAAATTTGGATCACCTGGGGTCATAAACTAGGTCACTTGGTCAAATTAAAGAAATACCTTGTGGGCACTCTAGAGGCCACATTTATTGCTCAAATGATTTGAGAATTATTCAGAATGTTTGTCTTGAGAAACTTTCAGATAAGTTCTAAATGGGGTCAACTGGGGTCATAAACTAGGTCACTATGTCAAATTAAAGAAATACCGTTATGGCACTCTAGAGGCCACATTTTTTGCTTAATTGACTTGAAAATTGGTCAATGTTTGTGTTGATAAATTTTCAGATGAGTTCTAAATTGGGTCACGAGGAGTCATAAACTAGGTCACTAGGTCAAATTAAAGAAATACCTTGTGGGCACTATAGAGGCCACATTTATAATTCAATTGATTTGAAAATTGGTTAAAATGTTTGTCTTGATCAAATCTAGGATGAGTTAAAAATTGGGTCACCTGAGGTCATAATCTAGGTCACAAGGTCAAATTAAAGAAATACCTTTAGGGCACTCTAGAGGTCACATTTCTTGCTCAATTGACTTGAAATTGATCAGAATGTTTGTTTTGATGAAATATAGGATGAGTTTGAAATTGGGTCCCCTTGGGATATAAACTAGGTCACTTGGTCAAATTAAAGAAATACGTTGTGGACACTCTAAAGGCCACATTTATTGCTCAATTAACTTGAAAACTCTTCAGAATGTTTGTCTTGATAAATTTTTTTATGAATTCCAAATTGGGTCACGTGGGGTGATAAATTAGGTCACTAGGTCGACTTACGGAAATCCCTTGTGGACACCTCTAGAGGCCACATTTTAAGCTCAGTTGACCTGACAATTGGTCAGAAATTGAATTATGCACGTGGAGTGAATTTCGCCTATTGACTCGGGTGAGCGATCCAGGGCCATCATGGCCCTCTTGTTGATAATAAACTAACGTTTTTACCTCACATTGATTATCTCAAAGATAAATGCCAAAAGGCACTTAATCTGCTGCGTGTTGTTCCCCACTTAGACTGGGGAGCAGATCGAAAAGTTCTTCTTCGGCTTTACCGATCTCTTAAATACATGTTTCTTTGTACAGAAAAATAAACAAAATAAAATTTTCAATAAAAGTAATTACCAGCTAAAGCCTTGGCAAACTGGACATCTAGTCTGACGTTTCCGTTCTTTAGTAGGCTGAAGAACTCCCCGTGGTGTGTGTAATTAGGTTCAATTTGGAAAATAAAAAGTGTACTGCCGCTGACAAAATGGTCGCTGTTCAATGCGTTGCCTTCGTCATACTGCCATGTACCGCTTGACATTAACAAATGAGTATAAGCACGCATGGTGGCTGGCCCATCTGTCACATTAAAATCGCATTTCAACGGATTACGCCAACAGCTAGTCCATCCAGATACAAAGCAATGTGTCGAATGTTACAGTGTTCAAAGTTAAATGGGTTTGTGGTATAGTCCCCATTTATGGCTTTGCTCTTCACAAAACCAATTACTGCTTTATCCGGTCTCTTTCTTTGAAACATGTTCTCCCAGTGAAAAGAGGAACTTCATATTGCTATACTTTGAGAATGGCATTCCACTTTCATAAATGGATAAGGAGCATTTTGTTTCTCTAAAATCTGAGAATGACCGTAGACAACAGCGGGGTCGACTTTGATTTTTGTTACCAAAACATAAATCTTGAATTCTGAAATCTGTACGGCTATCTTTTGCTAACAAAGAAAAGTTTGGAGGAGTTCTATACAGTTTCACTTTGACATCCACTTGATTCATCAGATAGCGGTCCATAGAGAAAAATAGGTCCCTGTAAATCCAGAGTTTTTAATTTGCTTATCAACGCCGTGGAAGTCGGGTCTGTAATACCAGGAGAGTCTGCATCGTCCATTAGCCAGACCTGATTTTGTAGTTGACTTGACAATGCATCGTGTCCGTAATTCAAAAGTATCTGTATGTACGCTCGATATGGATTGTAGGTACACGTTAAACTGGCTTTGTTTTGAAGTGTCACTTTGCTCATGTAAAACAAGGTCTGTAAAAACAAGTTGGCAGGTCCCACAGGCTCTGATACCAATGCCGTCCCGTCAGCTTTCTCGACTTTTAACTTAACATAAAGTTGAGAATTCTTCAAATCACAATAATCGCTAGAATTCTGTGAATTAATTCTAAACTCGAATGGACTGTCATCTGACACCTGAGATAAAGGACGCACTTCTTCAAAGTAAACGTCGTTCACGCTAGTTTGAGTTGGTGGTAGATCAAATAAAGCAAGTTCTGACACGAGTCCTTTGAATTGTTCTTCATTAAACACTGACATTGTTACTAATTAATTTAAAAAATGTCGCGAGTTGGTTTAGTGTTACGTCTTCTCTTGTGTTTCCTTTTAAAAAGTGTTTTCGATTTACCTCTACCGTTCTTCCGATTTAGGCGTTTGTTAGATATTTTTCGGTAACTTCGTTTCCTCTTGGTCCCTCTTCGTCGACTGTTCTTGCTGGTCTGAAGCATATCTACTATTGCAGCTGGATTTATATCTTCTCTTTCTAACTCCGATTTAGCTTGAGCTGTAGTTTGCTCTGAAGGCAAAACTGTTCTGATAGGATATTGTTTTTCGTCACGTCTTTTCATATGGTCAACTGCTATTACCTGTAATCTCCTACCTCCTCCTGATTGGTTCAAAGATGCATGACCGGAGCTAACTCTATCAAAGAAATCGACCCATTTTTGCGGATTACGCACATATAACTCCATTTTTTTTTTTTTCGCAAAAACGGATAAGGTTTTAAATGAAGTGATAAGCGCACTGGTCCAATCAAGTCTGAGGCGTATGTACCGTTCTCGTTTGTTATATAAATTTCAAATTCTCTCACTTCCCCGCGTTTAACTTGAACATAAAATGGGTTGTCATATATATAGTTCCACTCAGATTTTTTATTTTTTTCAAGACGTCTAAGCAGAGGTCGCTCTTCTTCGCGCACAATACTTTCTTTACAAAGATCTGAATATATGTAAATACCATCCGATGCTTTAGATTTTAAATTCTCCTTGGCGTGAAATTGAACTAATGCTACCTTCCAAATCCCGGGTAAAAATAGAGGTAGGTTTAAATGTATTTTAAATTTATAAGCTTGATTATCCGTAAAATACTCTGCGCCCTCGTCACTTTTAACATAAATATAACTATCCATATCTGTTTACAAGGTGCTCTCACTGGCGTCTTTGACATCAGCTGCATCTACCCAGCTATCAAATGTCTTTGGAAATCCTTGCCACTCAACAAAATACTGCAGCTTTTTGTTCCGCCTTCTCTTACATATGATTTTTTTGATAAATCACAGACTGTTTTCATCCTTTTGGACCTTTTGCAGCTCATTGGTATAAAATAAGCCCTTGATACTATCTTTTTTTAAGTCCTGCAGCTTATACATTGGTATTCCTTGTTTCAGCAATATGGCTGACACTTTAAATACTTCCGTGGTAAACTGTTCTTGATACACTCTTCGAAACGGCTGTTTCGTAAAACTTATGCGGACTATATCACCAACTTTATATTTAAAAACAGGTTTGGTTTTCACCTTTGGTTTCTTTTTCAAATACATGTGAGCCCACACATCAGCTTCGTTTGTTTTGTCGATCTGCATAGGTGTAAGACCATTTAAACCACTGTGTGGTGTGTTGTTATAGTTCGCAACAATGTTCTCTAGAGAGTCAATGTAACGATATGAGCGATTGTGTCTCATCATTCTGTAAAGCGAAGTTATGATTGTACGTTGAACACGCTCTACAAAGTTCGCTTTTGCAGGATTTTGTGTCGTAAAAAAGTAGATACCTTCATCTTTCATAAAGGCTTTAAACCAACGGTTAACAAATTTTGATCCTCGATCAGCACGAATCTTGTTTGGCTTTTGTTCACGTAATATACTTTTCATCGCTTTCAAAACGGCTTTTGCTGTTTTGTTCTTCAACGGTCTCACCCAGATTTTTCTTGACAGTATGTCAATTACAAATAAAAGGAATCTGACATTGTCATTTTCATCGGCTAAATTGGCCATTGATAATAAGTCAATGTCCCACTGCTCATTAACAAATGTTACTCGCACATTCGCCGTCTTGAAACGATAACTCACTGGCTTCTGTAATGCATACGAATCTTGGCTGCTCAACCATTCTCGCACATAATCTAAAGTAAACACGCCTGGATACTTTCGATTTAACACTTTAAATAACTTTTGCGGTCCTGCATACGCTGCTGGATTGTTTTCAATAAAGAAAAGGTAGCGTGCTGGATTTGAGAAAAGGGGGTCGTGGGTTCGATCCCCGGCTCGGCCAATCTCTTTCCGAGGATTGATGATAGTCATTGCGACAGGATTCATTCCTCTCCCACCGCTGACCATCGTCTCGACGATGGTTATGTGGGAAAGCAGCCAGTGGCTTGGAAAGAAAATTGTGCGGAGTACTGGTAAAAGAGACTCCAGGAAGGCATGGATAGATGCACTGGCCGCCGCGATATAACTGAAATAATGTTGAAAACGGCGTTAAACACCATACAATCAATCAATCAATCCTCAAGATCATTAGAAGTCGTCATTGCGTGGTAAAGGGTTAAATATTGAACGTTGGAGTTAATGACCTACTAATGTACTTCATTCAACTTCTTGATGATTACTTTACACTGATAATATCGAGTCAATTCAACGGTAAACTTTGAGCAGTAAGGCATTAATCTTTATCATTTATATGTAAAGTCAAAGTTGGCATATTTTCATTGAGCCTTTGCCCTTTCCTTCATGAATGAGTTTGTTATAGACTTCAAATCTGTCTTGTCATCTATGATGTTTTACTGCTAAAATATGATCAGTAATGTAGCAGTAACAAATCTCTCGATAAAGCTGAGTGTTGAGATTCTAAAGACTTTATTTCTTCTTCAACCCCCAAGATGTGGGTACTTGTAAGATTAGTTGTTGTTTTTTTGCCACGATATTAACGTCTGTGATTTTAACTTTCAGACTCCGCTTACTACCAAGACTTCCTGTTGACCAGTGAACATCCACCAATCTCAACTTCACCAGATCAAGAATCAACAGTCACTGATCAGTCTACAACTGTACGGGTTAGTTTGTGTCCTTGTACTTAGCTCTTTGGATTGATAAATTCACCAATTGGTATGGCTGTTATTAGCATTAAAAAAATATATTTCAATATACGTGTATCTTGAGTAATTTATTTGAAAGAAAACTAAGCAGGCAAGAAAAAATGTTGTTGATCAACAGTTTTTTCTGTTCTCACCATGCATGCTTCCAAAGTTTTCTTTCTCAGGGTCGGGATTGTTAGGTAAAGGGTTAAGCAATTGTGACAGAAAAAAAGCTTTATATAACTTTAACCAAAGAGGAGAAAATTTTGACAACCAAGATCATCTACATGCACCTTTTCCATTTCTTTTCTTACCAGAGTTTAATTCTGATTTGAACCCCTTCTAATTTTTCTTTGAATATGAACCAGTTTAAAATGTTGTCTGCTAAAAAGAAATAAATAAGAATATTTTCATTTTAGCTGATGATTGAGACAACACAGGAAAATGAGTTGACTACCAATCTTAAAGTTACAGTGCACCAAGTAAGTGCTCTAATCTTTATTGTTCGAGATTGTATTTGCTTATTGAAGACTAATTAGATTGACACACTTCTTTTGAATTAAAGTAAATGATGCTTTCTCAAACTCACTGTGAACAAATTATCATATGTTCCTGTATTTGAAACTCAGATACATGTAATACAATGCAACAAAAGGTGGTATTTTTCTCATAATTTTCAATATAAGTATTTTCTCCTTTTACCATAATATTTCTAAATTATTGTTCACACAATGCTTCGTCTCCATAATTTCTCTCCATCTAACAATCTGGCCGCGTAAACTTACAGTTTGTTTTCGATTTTTGCGAGTTTGTGCAGCTCTCCGTCTTTCTTGGTCGATTCAATAGTTCGCGAGACGCCATTTTTGTTGTGGAATTGAAGCGTTCATGTATGCGCGTGGTGATCACGTGACATTCCCACACTACCTCCGGATTTCTTGCGCAAAATCTAAATATTCTTTATGCGAGAGGCTACTAGCCCTTTAAGGAAATACCACCCATCTTTTCGTCTTTTTATATTTCTACAATATCGATGATTTGCAATGTTTTCCATTTCCGATTTCATTGGTATGTATATATTTCAATTTGGCAAGATATTAAAAATGTAAATAGCCACCTTTAACAACTCTCTTTACGTATATTGTTTTACCTCTTTGATTGGGGAATTCTTAGTCCATTGGAGGTTGTTTTGTTTTAAAGTTGCTAAGATTTTAGGGCCTATTGGCCTTAGCAAAATGTTTTTTTAATTATTTAAGAAAGGTTGCTACCGCATTTTTTTTTTTTTTTTTTAACATCAGATTCCAACGTTTCACAGTATTATGTGAAGTAAAGACATGGTTGAATTTGTAAATGCGCTAAATATGACCTGTGCTGTCGACGGGTCATTAAATACTTCTCATTCATACAAGTATAGAGAACTATCATCTGGACAAAGTTTACCATTATAATACATGAATGAGAAGATATTAGCCATGCTTTGTGAAAATTAGGTTTAATGCGTCTGCAAAAAGTATCGACTAAGGTCAGCATATGCAGTCCGCGCAGACTGGCCTGGATCAAAAATTTTTGGTTTTGATGAATTTTCTGCATGTCTAAAGGCCGTTACACCTCAGGATTTAGTCGGTTGCTGGATAAAATGCATTAAACATATTTACCAATCGCATAGCTCATACATTTTCAGTTTGTAAATCAATATTAAGTACTTAGACTAGCAAAATTTTTCAACAACAGTCTTTCAAAAAACGCCATACGGCGTCGATTCAAGACTGACTGCCTTTTCTATCCTGTCCTCGATCTACACTGTCCGTTTATAAAACCTAAAGCAGGCATGTCCTACTTGCTGCTGGTCAATCTGGTTGTTAAAGAAAAAGTCGGAGGTATTATTTTATCACAATATATCTAAGTGTTGCATCCCCTTGAATTATTGCTTAATTATTTTCAACGCCACTTTTAACATAATTTCAGTCATCACGGCGGCATTGCATTTCTTCACGGGTCTCAGTAGTATTGTGGTAGGACAGTGTCGTGTCTTATCCAAAGAAACATGTTCGAACTCAATCACAGTACCGCGGTCGAGGTTCAAAACCAGAGCATCTGGATTACTTACGGAGCATCTGAGCCACGCATGACCCATATGTAACATTTACTAAAGCAAAAGCGATTTAGAAATTAAGCTCCCTCCAAATATAACCACCGAAGTTCCTAAAAACGAATTTTTTAATTTATGGACATCACACTGTTACCTTTCTGTACAAAACCAATTACTCTTTTGCACCTGATACGTTACCATGGATACGAGGCAATCTAGAGAAGCTATAGCGTTTCACTAGGACCACAGGTAGTCGATCAATACTAAATAAGTCTCCAAACTGGCATTATGTTGAATATTCCCTGGATTAATTCATGAGATGGTGTTAATTTTTTACTGGTAAGCATGTATCTCATATTTCACACCATTTTCCGGTTTTCTGTCTTTTTCTTTTACGCACGGTGGTTAAAATGTCCATACATGTATTTTAAAGCGGTTGAGTCAATAGCCACTGAGTTTGGGACAAAACTGAGATTCGCCTTGGTGAATGCTATTTGACCAAATGCCGAGAACTCTCTCCGCACATCTTTCAATGGCTGAAAATATAATCCACTGAAACTCGAGAGATTTTTATCGTACAAACTGAAACTCGAGAGATTTTTAACGTACAAGGTTGACTAAACAAGCGGACGGTATGAATCCAAAATCTGATAGCATATTCTGTATATCCTGATCTTTATGGTGTGCCCCCCCCCCCCCCCTTGTTGCCTGTGGCACCGACAGGATTAAAGATTACTGTAAATTTATCCTTGCACAGATTTCAACAATTCTATCAGCAGAAATGATTGAACCTATAGGCTGCTAAGCGCGACTCACTGACCTTTTGTGGACAGCGTAGATCAAGATCAGGCGTAGATCAAGATCAACGCTGTCCGATCAGGAGATATCTTTCCTCCAAAAATACCTTTCAAACAGCAGTAGATGTGCTTTTACTATCAGCTTGAAAATTTTCGTTTCTTTAATTAAGCAGGATAAGGGATAAATTTGACTATGAAAAGAGCCATGGTGCGAGTTAGATGTTCATACTATACATTATATGTCGAACATGGATGACATCAGTTTCTCAGAAAGGCAGTGAGTCTTTCTATCTTCTCTCACCTTTTATAATACTTTAATTATTGGAAATGAGTATGTTGCTTTTTTTCGGATGTCCTCAACGTAAAATGCATATTTCTTTTTTCGGGTTGTACTTTGGGCAGGGGTCTACATTTGCAATAAAAAAAGAAATAGAAAAACATTTATTTAAGCAATGTACTCGGCCACAGTAAAGGGATGTAAAGCATTAGATTGTCGCAAAATTCGAGATTTTTAAGCTGATGTTTTTTTTTTTTTCTAACAAGGTCGGTCAATCGGCTAGAATGACCAACTGAAACATTTCGCGCTGTTCGAGTCCTGCATTGATAATTAAAAAAAAAACTTGGCACGGTTTCACGAAAAAAAAAAAAAGACCAAAGTCTCCTATTTTGCTCAAATCCGCTTTTCCGTCTTACTTTTAGTTCTTTATTTGAGAAGCATTATACCAACATTAACAGACTTAAGTTCCGTTCACAAATCCCGAGTTGGCACAAAATTTCAGACTTAACTCAGCAAAATCATGGACTTGGTCTGTTAGCAGAGTGAAGTTCGTTCATTTTGCTTAGTTTCTGAATTGCATTAATTTTAATGCAGCTTTTTTCCCCCTAATGAAGCCGTTTTCGAAGAAAACATCGATATACTGCAATAGCCTGTCACGCAAACACTATTACATCACTATTATTAAAATTATGCCCCTTTTTCTACCAGGAGTTTTCACTGACAATGAAAAAGTACAGGCAGCCGAACGTTAGCAATGCGATGCTCTTGTTTTGTTTTAAACAAAGCGTGTGCCCTATATTTGAGCCACACAGGCATTGGACAGTCAAATTACACATGGTCACAGTGAAATGACTTTTTTCGTTAAGTGGTTAACTTAAGACAGGCTAATGATTGCTTATGAGTACGTGCATTGCTCGGGTAGTGGTCAAGAGCTGTCGTTGGCTCAATGGTAAAGTGTAGGACTTGTATCCTGCATGCCCTGGGTTCGGGCCTCACTGTGGAATAAGGTTTTTCAGAGGAGTGTCCTTAGGCAAGATACCGTAGGGCCCTAGCCTAGTGCTGGTGAAGCGCAGGATTTACATAAGTTTGTGACCAGTCGCTGTGTTGTGACTGAAGAATGTTGAAAGCGCCATGTATAACACTTCTGTTAAGCTTGAATCAATGAAAGATTTTGGCGTATGGTAAACAGTAAAATCTTGTGCAGTGTTACTGCTACATTTTTTTCTCTCGAACTTTCCTTTGCAGCGAATGACTTCAAATGCATTCGACTGTTTCTGTTCAAGATTTTAACCCTTATCCTGCTAAATAACTTAAATGAAACTTTCAAGTCGATAGCTTTAATCACAATGTTGCTATTCTACAATTATTTATTGTGGGGAAAATATCACCTTATGCGACAGTGTAGATCTACATTGTGCGCAAAAGAGTCGCACTTAGCAGCCTACGAATGACAGTGATATCTCTTTCAGTTGATACCGCCAATCAACCAATTTTTCTTTACTAAACGAAATTTTTACACGTCCAGATCGAAAGTATAATTATGCAGACTATAAAATAAATATTGCTCAAAAGATGGTAGAAAACATTATTGGGAAAAAGAAGAAAATGCTGATTGCTAGCATTTTTGTTCTTTTTCTACAATGTTTTCAATTTTCAGACTTATCAAAATCGAAAGCATCTGCACACGACAAAGTAAATATGGCACAAAAGATGGATTTGTCTTTGAAAGGATAGAAAAAATTGATGGTTACAAGCTTTTTCTCTTCCTACAACATTTTCAAATAGTAGGCGAGCCTCGATAGCGCAATCGGTAAGGTACGGAACTTTGGACGAGGGGGTCGCTGGTTCGAATCTCTAGTTCGGTGAATTTCTTGATAGATGACAGTCATTGCAAAAGGACTCATTCCTCTCTCACCGCTGCTCATTGTTTTGAGGATGGATGTGTGAGAAAGCAGCCAGTGGCATGGAAAGAATATTATTTAGAATACTGTTAAATGTACTTCCACCGAGCCCCGGTACCGCAGTCGGTTGCGCACAGGACTCAAGAACAGGGTGTCACTGGTTCGATCCCCGGCTCGGCCAATTTCTTTCCGAGGATTGATCATAGTCAATGCGACAGGATTCATTCCTCTCTCGCCGCTGGTCTTGTTTCGACGATAGTTATGTTGGAAAGCAGCCAGTGGCTTGGAAGGAATATTGTGCGGAATACTCATAAAAGAAACTTCAGGAAAGCATGGATAGGTTGCTTGGCCGCCGCGATATAACTGAAATAATGTTGAAAACGGCATTATACAATATACAGTCAGTCATAAAAAGAGTTGGTAAAACCTGGGATTGTGTGGTTAAGGGTTGGAAATGCTTGAATAATGGGCCTTTCACAGTTCTTCTGCTAGTTATTTAACATACTGGAGGGTGAATGAATAAGGTAACAGCTGCCTAGTCGAAAACAAAAGACCACGTGACTTGTTGTAATTATGTACTTTACGTTTTATCACAACTGTTTTATATCTGAAAAGTTAATATGGAAAATCAATGTTCAAAGTTCTGTGAGTTATAATTAGAAAAAGTTATCCACTAAATAAACCGTGCACAGCTGTATTATGTTGATTTCCTGTCTGCAAGGCTTGGCCGTCTTGCCCGCATAGTCGGGGCAAAAACCGAGTCACAATACAACGCTTGCAGACGTCAGCGTAGTTTTACAATATCCTGATATAAATCTGGAGTTAACTTCACTCTTTATCACACAGTTTCGAGTTTCAACGACCTTAAGATAGCTTCTTGAAAACATTGTGGGAAAATGAGAAAATGCTGATTACCAGCATTTTCTCCTTTTCCCACAATGTTTTCTGTCCGTCTGAAGACAAACTCTATTATTTAAAATCCTGTTGAAAACATTGTTGGAAAATGAGAAAATGCTGGTAACAAGCATTTTCTCCTTTTTCCACAATGTTTTCCATCTGTCGGAAGACATACTCTATTATTTAATACATGTTAAACTTTGTTAACTGGGAATGTTTTCAAATATCGAGTGGTTAAAAAAGTTGTTGCTTTGTAAAGGTTCAAGTTTACCAAACAACAAAATTTTAGACCAGTCCAACTTGAAAGCCACAACAGATAACAAACTTATGTTGCTCAAATGATGGACCAGCATATTTTCCTTTTACTAAAACGTTTTCTATACTTTCAAACGGAAATGTGAGTTTTTTAGTCGCATTTATTTTGTCGTCTGCAAATGCTTTCCATTTCGATATGTATAAAATTTTGTCGATTGGTAAAGAGTTTATGAAATACTTGCGATTTGTATGCCACAGCTCAGTGATGCAGAAGTCAACGCACATGTTAGTTCCTCGTCATGCAGGTAGACGTCAAAATACGCCAATGGTTAAAATCAACTAGTAACTAACATTACACTTCAACGGATGTCTTTTTAGCTCACCTGAGCACGAAGTGCTCATGGTGAGCTTTTGTGATCGTGCTGTGTCCGGAGTCCGTCGTGCGTCGTCCGTCGTCCGTCGTTTGTCGTGCGTTGTCCGTCGTCCGTCGTCAACTTTTATCATGTGTACACTCTAGAGGCAACATTTTCAGTCTAATACTCATGAAAATTGGTCAGAATGTTTGTCTTGATGATATCTCGGACGAATTCGAAAATGGGTCATGTCGGGTCAAAAACTAGGTCACTAGGTCAAACCTTAGAAAAACCTTGTTTACGCTCTAGAGGCCACATTTTCAGTCCGATACTCATGAAACTTAATCAGAATGTTTTTCTTGATGATATCTCAGACGAGTTGGAAAATGAGTCATGTCGGGTAAAAAACTAGGTCACTAGGTCAAATCTTAGAAAAACCTTGTGTACGCTCTAGAAGCCACATTTTCAGTCCGATACTCATGAAACTTGGTCAGAATGTTTGTCTTGATAATATCTTTGAAAGTGGGTCATGTCGGATCAAAAAATGGGTCACTATGTCAAATCTTTGAAAAACTTTGTGTACGCTCTAGAGGCCACTTTTTCAGTCCAAAACTCTTGAAAGTTGGTCAGAGTGTTTGTCTTGATGCTATCTCAGACAAGTTCCAAAATGGGTCATATCAGGTCAAAAACTAGGTCACTAGGTAAAATCTTTGAAAAACCTTGTGTATACACTAGAGGCCACATTTTCTGTCCAATGCTTTTGAAAGGTGGTCAGAATCTTTATTTTGATAATATCTACAATGGGAAAATTGGCTGTTTGGCTAAAAAGTAGGTCACTGAGAGAAATTCTAGAAAAAGTTTGTGTACGAGCTAGAGGCCAAATTTTCAGTCCAATAATTATAAAAGCTTGATAGAATGTTTGTCATAATATCTCGAAAGAAATTAAAAATGGGTCATGTTTGGTCAAAAGACTCAGGTGAGCGACTTCAGGGCCATTATGGCCCTCTTGTTTAGAGTGCATTGAAGTATCGAACCTTTCTGTGACGACCTTAGGCCGTGATCATTGTGATTATCTCTTAATCTAACTTAAAAAAACACACAATTAATCGAATGTAAATGAAGATTATATTTTTATCCGGCTGAGATGTTCTTATTATACCCCCGCAAAACGAATGTTTTCGGGGGTATACTGGAATCAGCCTGTCTGTCCTGTGTCCGTCCGTTTGTCCGTCCGTGTGTCCGTCTGTGTACAAATAATTGCCTGTTTCTGTCAAAGCGCTGGCGGGGGTATTAAGTCACATTCAGTGACAGCTCTAGTTTAAATCTCGTTTGGTGTTTAACTTTTTTTTTTTTTTTTTAAGTTCAGGTATATCGCAGTGGCCAGTGCATCTTTCCATACTTTCATGGAATTATTTTTCACCAGTACTTCGCACAAATTTTTTCCCAGGCCACTTGCTGCTCTCCAATATAACCATTCTCGAAACGACGAGTAACGATGGAACAATAATAAATCTAATTTCAATGACTATCATCAGTGCTCGAAAATAAACTGGCCGAGATGGATTTTCGAACCTGTGACACCTGGTTTGAAGTCCTGTACGCTACCGAGTGAGCTAGCGGGCTCTAATCTGCTGAATAAACAAAGCACATTCACACTAACAATGTAAATAAAAATCAGGCTTCAGGTTTTTAGCTCTACTGGCCAAAGACCAGCGAAGCTTATGTCATGCTTTGGTTTTCGTCGTGTGTCTGTCTGTCCGTCCGTCAATCTTTTTCTTGTTTACTCGATAAAGTCTGCATGAGTAGTCAGATCGTGGTGAAACTTGCAGTTTCTTTATATTATCTATAGCTTGAACCCCTTAGATTTTAAAGAAATCCGACAATTAGTTCGGAAAAAGGAGCTATATTAAGTTGAAAATTTGCATTTCTTGTTTACACTATAAAGTCCGTTTTCGTGGTCGGATTTTCATGAAAGTTTGACAGTTTCTTTATATCATAAATAGCTTGAATCCAATGTATTTTTTTTTTTTTTTTTTTTAATCTGACGCTTAATAAGTAAAAAATATCCGTTTAAAGTTGAAAATTTACATTCCTTGGTTACGCCGAAATGTCTTCATTTACATTTGGATTTTCCTGAAATATGCACCGTATTTCACCTTGAGCCCTTTTGATTTTGAAAATGAAGAAAATCCAGTCATCAATTTAGAAAAAGTAGCCGGCTGATGATTTATTTTGTTTACTCAAACATGTCCTCGTTTCTGGTACCATTTCTTTGCAACTTTTAAATGAGTACTAATACCACATCAAATGCTACGCCAAACAAATGGTTTTGAGAAAATGTACTTTGATTACTTCAATAGTTGTTCAAGTCACTATGCCTTATCATGCCATCTTAGTGGGTTCGAGTCTCGTTGCAATAATAATAACCCCTTCCTCATTTTGCGTGCGTTTGTCTTTTTACCTTTTGCATTAGAAATTCATGATTTATTCTAGAAAATGGGCAAAATCTTTGTCAGTAGAGCGATGCAAGCCCTAAAGGGCAACTAGTTTTCTGATCTTTCTTCACTAGACTCCACTACAGCGTGTATTGGTTTCCGTTGCTTACTACAGATGAGCTATGTGTAATCATTTATTACTTATTAGTCAGAATTCGAAAAGATATGTAGTCGCAGTTACTACATCCGGGAAGAAAAGTATTTAATTTTGAAAACGGAAATTCCTGGTACAACTTAAGTGAGTAAGTAAAGATTAAATACATCCTGTTTATGAAACACCACTTTAATACAGTAAATAATTGTGTTCAAAACAGCCCGTTATTTCTCATTTTGATCCTAGAGTTACTCTTTTCAATAGTATTGTTCCGTTTATTATACCCCCCCCCCCCAAACAATGAAGTTGGGGTGGAGGTTTGCACATTGTTGAGCCAAATTGTCTGTAGACGCCATTTTATTTACTATCCTGCAATGATTTGCAACCTCATTTCGGTTCAAAACGTACTTGTGGTTGCAGACACACGACATGAAACATTTCCAAATGAATCACAATCCGTCCTCTATGATGCCTAACCGTATACCACATAATCCCGAGTTTGATCGACTCTGAGGAAGAATCCTTTTAAAAACATTGTGGGAGAAGGAGAAAATGCTGGTAACCAGCATTTTCTCCTTTTCCCACAATGTTTTCAACTGATCCCAAAACATATTTCAGTTTTTGAGTCACATTTATTTTGTTGTCTGCAAATGCTTTCAAATTGGACCATTCTAAAATTTTGTCGTTTAGTAAAAAGTTAATCGATAGCAAGAGGTAAAATCTTGCAATCATCAAAGTCGGGATAAACTTGAATCCTTTACATGGCCAACAGCATTTTACAATGATTTATTGCCTTGTCAAATACAAAACATGTTTGGGAATGGTAATAAGTCATGCTCTGGCAAAAAGGGGTTCAATGCATCTCCGTGATACCTCGTACCATTATGTCTGACAACCAACTGAATCATGAGATTGACCGACCCTTTGACATGCAGAAAATTGACCAATAGCAAAATGCTTCGACCCAGGCCAGCCTGCGCGGCTGACTTGAGGTGGTACTTTTTGCGAAAGCTTTAAACCTTCTTCGCACAGAGCATGGTTCATATGTTTGATAAAATGGCTGAGTGACTCTTTAACTGTTTAAGGCAGTTTTCAACGTTTTTTTGGAATATATCGCGGCTGCCAGTGCACCTTTCAATGCTCTCGTTTAGTTTTTTTTTCCTCAAGCACTTGTACAGTTTATTTCCACAGGCAAGAGCTGTTTTTTTTCCACGAAACTATCGACGAGCCAAACACGCAACCCCTACCTACCCATCCACCCATCCATCCATCCGTCCGTCCGTCTATCTATCTATCTATCTATCTAATTTCCTCTATATACAATGAATACGCGAGAGGATACTTTAACTTAAAGGCTGCTTTGCGCGACTGACTGTCCTTTTGCGGACAGTGTAGATCAAGATCAGGCTGCACATCATGTGCAGTCTGTTCTCGGATCCACACTGTCCGATAAGGAGATATTTTTCTCCAAAGAATAGATAAGAAGTGGCATTATTCGGGTTTTTTTACGATCAGCGTGGAAGTTACATCGAGGTTATTAAGCGGGATAAGGGTTAATCTTTTCCAGATGACAAAAGTTTAGATTTGTCCAAACTGAAAATAGTTTGATTTGTCTCTGTACGGGTTAACAGCATTTCTTCATTTTCCCATAATGTTTTTTTTTAAAAACCCTTTTTACTTAAAGTCGTTAGAATCGAGATTGTGCGGTAAAGGGTTTATCAAAACTCACAAGTATCATTCGTTGTAATATGAATACTATAGCTGTTTTCTGTTTTCATATGAAGAGAAATACTGAAAAGTAAATATGCAAAGCTATTGTATGTTTTATCAATATTGTTGAAAAGTGAAACTTTGAATCAGATATCAACCATGCTCTCTGAAAATTTCGTTTAATGTATCTGCAAAAAGAGCCGACCCATGTCAAACTGCGTAGTCTGTGCAGGCTGTCATGAATAAAACATTTTTGCTATTAGTAAATTTTCTGCATGCCGAACGACCATTCCACCTCATGGTTTAGTCTGTTATTACTCGTAGATAAACTGTATTTTATTGATTCATAATATGAGGTGACTTACCTGGTATATCAGTGAGATGTATTAACTCTTTAACACACAATCAAGATTTTTAACGACCCTGAGGAAATAGCCTTTTGAAAACCTGGTGGAAAAAGGAGAAAATGCTGGTAACCAGCATTTTCTCCTTTTCCCACAAGGTTTTCTACACTTTCAGAGACAATTGCCATCATTTCAGGTACATATAATTTGTCGTCTGCAAATGCTTTCAATTTGGACAAGTCTAAAATTCCATCTTTTGGTGAAGGGTTAAAACCCCTTTTGACACGGCGTGGCTCCTTGAGAAAGGAACAGTTGCGGCTGAGAGTGGTATGTCTGAAAATAAATGTAAACTTGAATTACCAATCAGCACAAGAAATGGACTACCCCATATATCTGCTTGCTATTGAGTAAATAATCGCCACGGAATATGAATCTATGGTAGCAATCCCTGTACGAGGGTTGTTCGATATGTAATGTGTATTGTACGATATCGCAAAAGCATTCCACTCAAATAGTGAAATGAACATTACATCCCTTCAAAATATTCTCCGCGGTTTGAAATACATAATTCCAATCTCTGAATCCATTTCTGAAATGCGTCACGGTACGCTGATTTAGGTAGACCTCTGAGGCACTGACTCATGGCTGAGCCAAGGGCTTGTCGGGACTTGTAACGACGACCACATAAGGACTTTTTAAGTTTTGGAAAAAGGAAAAAGTCGCATGGGGCTAGATCTGGAGAGTATGGTGGGTGTGGCAAGACAGTAACCTTCTCCGACTTCAAAAATTGCTTCAAAAGCTCAGATGTATGTGATGGAGCATTATCATGAAGTAGACGAACATGCCTAAATCCTGACACAGGGCGTCGTTTAAGATAATATTTCTTGAGCTTTTTTAGTATAACATCTCGGTAATACCGACCTGTAACAATTTTGCCCTTCGGCACCGGAATTTGTACGGCTATACATCACATGAGAAGAATATGCAATAAAGAACCTTCTTTGTGCTTATGCTTCTTTTGGCAAATACAGGCCTTCTACCGTGTTTAGTTAGCCATATTTTGTTTCCAATTTTTCTTACTGGTTCGAAATAGTGAACTCATGTTTCGTCACCTGTAACAATGTTTGTCTTTGATTGAATTTGGGAAACATTTTGAGCAATTGCTTAGCGGTTTGTACTCGTACCCATTTTTGGTCATCTGTCAATATATGCGGTATCCATCTGGCAGAAATCTTTCGCACTTTCAAAATAGGCTTCAAAATGAAATGCACCCGCGATAGCGATATGCCAACAGCGTTGGAAATATCACGAATCGTGTATCTGCCATCACTTTCAATTATTTCCCTGACTTTTGAGACATTTGCCTTGCCTGTTACAGTCACAGGTCGGCCAGATTTTGCTGCATCTTTGACGGACTCTGTGCCAGTCAGAAATTTCTTTCTCCTCCTACGAACTGTTTCATAAGATACCTTATCAGACCCATAAACTTCCCCCAATTCAGTAAAAATCTGCATTACCGAATGACCGAGTTTTGTGCGAACTTTTATATAAGCTCTAGTTTCTTCAATATGCTTAATCCGTTTCCCAACCATTTTTACAACAGTGGTCAACGACTAGCTCTAATGAGATGACTATAAGTTTAAAACTATGTAGAGCTAAAGGCTCGTGTTTATACCGTTGGAAAGGTATTGAATAGAGCTATTCAAGCGTATCATCATCCACGAAATCGTTGAAAGCGTTATCGCGCTGTGGTACAATACACATTACATATCTAACAGCCCTCGTATACTGGTGTCAGAAATGGGCCAGCAAAAAGGCCCGAAAAGGCCACATAGTATACATGACTGCCTTTGTGACCAATTGAAAACTACTTTTCAAACATTCCAAATTAATACCAAGTAGGCCAAATTCCTAGGATTTGTGCTTTTTTATCGCCTGAACGCAAAACGCAGCTTATCACAGCACCGAATTCTTCGATTTGTTTCACAAAGTCTTAAGAATAATTCGTCTTCTGTAAAGATGCGTTGAAAATGAACAGGATATGTTTTCTATACATTTATACTGTAATAGAAGATTTACCTTGGTTTATACAGATGAGAATCTGAGAAGCTGTAAGACAATTGAAAGACAATAGCAATATACATTTCGACAAAAACATGAAAATGTCCTTTTTACAAACTTGACGATCCCGTATTTTTTTTTTCGCTGTAGGGAAGAAAATGTTTTAGAAAACGATAAAAATGGTTATAGTATTTCTTTCCTACAATGTGTTCAACCCTGGTAATTACTAATCCATCATCCGAGCCAATTTGGTTTGTTGTGTGCAAAAGCTTGGTTTGGTAAGTCTTCAAGTTTGTTGATTTTAGTGAGGAGATAGACCATTACGGGACTCACTGCACTTTTGCAGACAATAGATGAAGATCAGACTACATATTCTGCGCATTCTGGTCTTGAATCTTCGTTTTGGCCTATGTCAGACTGCTGCATGACAACACGTCATCGCACAAGGCGTCTATGGTGCAAGACTTTCAGAAACAGAAAAAAGTCGTTATGCTCCCCCACCCTCCGTATTCACCTGACCTTGCCCCTTGCGACTTCTTTTTTGTTTCCAAAGGTAATAACATACCTTTCAGGTTGAAAATTTATTCATCGCAAACACCTCAGTTCTATAATATTCCAGAGTCATTATAGTATACCTAAAAAAGACTATGAAAATGCCTTCAAAGATTGGATCCGGAGACTGAAACTTTGAATATCTATTAATGGTCAAGACTTTGAGGGAACAAAATAAGAATTTCAGTGAAACATATGAAGAATCAGATTTTAGGTGCATTCATATTTTGAACACTCCTCGTAAAAGATTGAGATTTTTTTTTTCCATCGCAAAAAAAAAAAAATTGTTATAAAATTTTCTTTTTACCAATTATGCTCAATCGATATATACAGTAGCTTAAGGGTATAACTTAGTACACTTATTTTGGCTTTTCCTAGGCCTTTACCCAACAAATCCCGTGATTTACCGCACCTGACGAAGAATTATTTCGAAAACATTGCGGGAAAAAGAGAAAATGCTGGCAACCAGCATTTTCTCCTTTTCTCACAATGTTCTTTATCTTATCAAAGACAAATCTCATAATTTTAGCCACATTTGATATATCTTTCGCAAGTGCTTTCAAATTCAATTAGTCTTAAGTCGCCAAACGACAGTTGGAGATTTGTCCAATTTCGAAGCATTTGCAAATGACAAAATAAAAGAGACTCGAGAATTGAAAATTGCCTGGGAAGGGTAGAAACATTATGGGAAAAGGAGAAAATGTTGGTCACCTTCATTTTTCCCCTTTTTACCATAATGTTTTCAGAAAGCTTCTTGTTTAATGTCGTTTAAACTCCGGATTGTGTAGTAGAAGGTTAGGGAATAATGCAGTCGTTTCTACACTGTTTTCTCTACATATATGACTAAGCCATGCTTTGTAAAAAGGGGGCTTAATGGATCTACAAAAGGTATCGATCCAGGTAAGCCAGTGCAATCTGCGCAGGCTGATCTGGGCTGACACTTTTTGCTTTTTGTAATTTTCTCCATGCCAAAGAACAAGTGTACCTCGTGATTCAGTCGGTTTTTAGAGAAAATGGATTTTATTGATCAATAAATATTTCATGACTTGCTTGGTATCAACGGTCACTGAGATGCATTCAGCCCTCATTTGCCAGAGCATGGATTATTATTTTTTTAAATACTAGACCAGTGTATTCAACATGGTTGCATTATCACGATGTAACTGTGCCGTGAAAACTTATGTAGGCACCTCATAACTGAAATCAGTCCGTCTTAATTGTTTAATTAATAGACGACAAGTATGTAGACTGTTTCAAATTGAAAGCATTTGCAGACGACAATTCAAAGGTGGCTCGAATAATGGGATTTGTCTTTGATAGGGTAGAAACCGTTGTGAAAAAAGGAGAAAATGCTGGTTACTAGCAGTTTCTCGTTTTCCCACAACGTTTGAAAAGGCTTATTTTTTTCAAATTTTCTGGATTGTGTGTTTATAAGGCTAACTCTTTACCACACGACAAAGTTTTAGCGTGGCACAAATTGAAAGCGTTTGCTTATTGCAAATTAAAAGTAGCTCCAATCAGAGCTCCAGATAAAAGGAGTGATTTTGATTTTAGAATTAAAAATATTAATTATTCTCCACCAAACCCTATGTTGTTGGTACTCATTAGAATCGTCTCGATGAGACGATTCTAATGAGTACCCATAACATAGGGTTTGAAAGATAAATAATGGATTTAGAATACCGTCACTCCCCCTTATCTGGAGCTATGTCCAATGTTGAATGTTGTCTTGAGTAGAGTTGAAGACGTTGTGAGAATAAGAGAAAATACCGGTTATTTTCTCCTTTTTTTCGCAATGTTTTCAAAAGTCTTTTTCTTCTGGGTCGTTCAGTCTTTGGATTTTGTGGGTAAAGAGGCCGTCATTTGAGTTAAAAAGCAAGAAGAAATATTTAACGTGTAATAAGCAACCACCTGCGTCCTGCGAACGTTCGCCAATGATCCGTGTGTTACATGTAATAAAACGTTTTAATGTATTGGGGCTCGTTTAAGCCTAGGAAAGCCTTTTCTGTCATCATTTTGTTTAAATCTTTTTTAGCTAAAAAATTCCACTGTAATCACCTTTTAACTTAGATATGGACGCTAAATGACCAAAGCTGTCGATGCGCCATAAAACAACATTTAATAAACATTCATTGAATGTATTGGGCTCTTTAAAGCTTAGGAAAGCCGCATAAAACTATATTTTAGCGGTCTATTTTCGATTACTCTCTCTCTCTCTCTCTCTCCCTCCCTCTTTCTCTCTCTCTCTCTCTCCCTCCCTCCCTCTCTCTCTCTCTATCTCTCTCTATATATATCTATCTCGCTTGTCTGTCTCTGTCTCTGACTCTCTGCCCATCTCACCCCTCCCTCTTCTCTATATCTCTCTTGCTATCTTTCTCTCCCCCGCTCTCTGCGTCTCTCTCTGTCTCTGCTATAACGTCTCTCTATCCTATCTCCCTCTCTCTATTCTCTATTTATTTATTTTTTCTCCCACACCATGCTTTCTCCCTCCCTCTCTCTCTCTCTTGTCTTTGTGTATGTGTGTGTGTGTGTGTCTGTCCGTCTGCCCGTACGTCCGTCTGTCTGTCTCTTGTCTTTGTGTACGTGGGTGTCCGTCTGTCCGTCCGTCTGTCTGTCTGTCTATATGTATGTCTGTCTTGTCTTTGTGTGTGTGTCTGTCTCTGTAAATTCCGTCCGTCTATCCATCCGTCTGTTTGTCCGTCCGTTTGTCTGTCAGTCCGTCTGTTTGTCTTCCGTCCCTCCGTCCGTCTGAACGTCTGTCTGTCTGTCTGTCTCTCTCTCTCTCTTGTGTGTGTCTCTCTCTCTGTCTCTCTTTCTCTCTTGTATTTGTGTGTGTGTATGTCTGTGTCTGTCCGTCCGTCCGTCTGTTTCTCCCCTCTTTGTCTTGATATGCCTCTCTTTCTCTCTCTCTCTCTCTTTCTCTCTCTCTTCCCTTTCTTTCTCTCTCTCTCTAATAAGAAGAAGAAGTAGAACAAGATTTTTTGGAAATTATCTAATTTTTTAATACATACATATTGCATGTATTGGTAAACGTTAAGAGGAAAAAAACGACTTAAAAATACATATACAGCTATCGCATAACCGTTCATGCACAAAACGAGGCTTGAAGGTTTGGGTGTAAATATCTCAGTCCAATGCATTTTAGCGACAACTGTGCTGAATTACGTAACGTGATATGTAGACGATTTTGATTGGAGTTAGGAATGATAAAGAGGTAAAATATGTTGAGAAACAATAATGGCTTCATCTGGCATATACTATTGATCACAGGTGAAGTCGATTATACAGACAGAATCGATTCAGATCAGACAGCCTTTTGCAGACAATGTATTACAAGATTGATCGGACTGCACACGAAGCTATGAAATGTATTCGGGAAAAACGTACTTAAATAAAAGTCGTGATCTGTGAAAAGGGGTTTAATGTATCTGAAAAAAATATCAGCCCGTGTCAGCCTTCACAGTTCGCACAGGCTGACACGGGTCGAAATTTTTTGGGGGGGGAGGTTTTGCAAATTTTCTGTATTTACAAGGACCATCCTAGCTCATAAAATAGTCGGTTGTTAGACAAACAGATTTTATGGGTCCACAATTATATGGCTTACAACACACGAAACGGGGCATACAGACATTTGCGTAAAGTGTCGTCTCGGACGAGCCTGCGCAGTCCGCGCAGGCTAATCGGAGATGGCACTACGACTACATTAGATTTTGTCCTTCAGAAGACGCGTAAAACAGAAGATTACATAAAAACGGAAAGTGTCGTTTCGGATTAGCCTGCGCGGTGTGCGCAGGCTGATCCGAGACGACGCTTTACGCAAATGTCCGAAAGCCCCTTTTCGTGTGTTGCAGGCCATTGATTATGACTTGCTTGGTGTACTGCATCACGGATATGCATTAAACCTCCTTTCCCCGCAGAACACGGCACATAATATTTCTGATTTTATGTGACATATGATAAATTTGATAATTATGATAATTTTCTTAATTTGCAAAAGTTTTGATTATTCATTTTGTCCTAAATGTTTTGGAGTATCTGCCAAACTATAATTGGCCTGCAATACGCGAAACGGGGCATTCGGACATTTGCCCGCATTGTCGTCTCCGATCAGCTTGCGCAGTCAGCGATGACTAATCCGAAACGACACTTTCCGTTTTATGTAATTTTCTATTCTGCGCAAGTCTTCTGTGGGACAAAATCTAATGTAGTCGTAAAGTGCCGTCTCGGATTAGCCTGTGCGGACTGCGCAGGCTGATCCGAGACGACACTTTACACAAATGTCCGAATGCCCCTTTTAGCGTGTTGCAGGCCATATTACAATATGGAAATAGACTAATCTTGTCGACGAATAACCGGCCTCCCCCCCCCCCTTCCCCCCACCTCACAGACCACTTGCCTTGACACTGGATCAGACACTCGTCACAATTCTGTCGTTTCCGTTACTACATCTAAACTCGTCCGAATAAGAACCGACGTCTGCGCATGTCATATTCCTGGAAGATTCGACCTGGCTGCTATAATGTATCACCCATCTCATATAGAGGGAAAAGTAAGGCTTATACAGAAGCCATTACCTAAACCTGTAGGGGCTGTTTTAATGAATGGCCGGAGCATAGGTTACATGCTAGCTGATCATAGCTGAATGAATCGCACCAGGTAGCGTTTTATTGAGTAAACGTTTATTTCATTTTGAAATTCAAAGTAACGGTTGTCGTTTTGAAAAGTAGTCCCGTTCTGTACCCAGAATGTCCAAATCAGATAGATGTGTATTTGAAGAATGCCATCTAGCGGAAGATGATGGTATACGAACTCTATTTTGAACTACTGTCTGTCTATCTATCACATGATCTTAACCCATAGGCTGCTAAGCGCGACACAAGGACCTTTTGCGGAGACTGTAGATCAAGATCAGACTGCACAGAACGTGCAGTCTGATCTTGGATCTACACTGTCAGAGAGGGAGATATTTTTAAAAAAGATGAAAAAAACCCGATATTTTTGGGGGCTTTACTATCGGCTTGAAAGTTTCACTTGATTTATTTACCAAGATAAGGGTTAAACATGGCGACGCTCTTTAACATCGAATAACAACGACGTCAACAACCACGACGAAGTTATTCATATCCATCAACTTTTCGGTGAAATATGTCAACAGAATTGATGGACCATGTTAAAAATTGAATACAAACTTTTTCGTCATCGGAAACATTATTAGAAAGATTTCTATGAAATATTGTGACTCGTTTTGTCTTCCTGTATGTGGAGCCTTACAATTTTATTCCTTAGGCTGCTAAGCGCGACTCACTGACCTTTTGCGGACTGTGTAGATCAAGATCAGACTGCACAGAAGGTGCAGTCTGATCTTGGATCTACACTGTCCGACAAAGAGATATTTTCCCCAAAAGGTAAGTTTGGAATCATGAAATTCAGGTTTTTACTATCCGCTAGAAAGTTTCTTTAAAGTTATTTAGCAGGACAAGGTAAAGAACGGTAATGCGATGTTTCTCTGACGAAGAAATGTACCGTGTAGGTGTATATCAAGCTATATGGTACAGCCGAGGAATTTGATCAACGGGTCATGCGATGTTTAACGAATTTGAATCAAAACAAAAATCAAAGGGCGATACTTCATGTAATAGTCCACCAATCACAATAACTATTGCAGGTGCACAAGTTCCAAATGGAGGAAAGTCGCCAATAAAATTTCTACCGAGTTGGCATAAATTCTAGGTGAGAGACAGGACCGATATTGCGTGTACGGGTGGACAGGCTAACAGACAATCGGATTCCAGTAAGCGTCATTGTTGGGGTTTATTTTTAACCGAGTCACGCTCCGGCAAAAGGGAGTTTAAAGATCAAAGGAAAAGTCAAATAAACCCGAAATGTTAGAATGTCCGTCCGTGCGTCCGTGCATGCGTGCGTGCGTCAACTTTTATTTCAAACATCTTCTTCTCTGAAACTACCCATCCAATGTTGATGAAACTTCACAGAAATGATCCTGCCATGGATCTCTTCAGAATTTCTTGAAAGAATTTGATGGCAAAAAAAATGAAAAATATTGAAAAACTTTGAACATCTTCTTGTCTGAAACTACAAGGCCTAGGGCTACCAAATTTGGCAAGTAGCTTTATCTAGTGGATCTCTACCAAGTTTCTTCAAATTATAGCCCTGGGTCTAATTTGGTCCCGCCTCGGGGGTCACAAGTTTTATATGGGCTTGTATAGAGAAAACTGTAAAAATCTTCTCGTACCTAGGCGTAGGGCTACCAAATTTTGCATGTAGCTTTATCTAGTGGATGTCTATCAAGAGTGCCCAAATTATAGCCCTGGGGTCAAATTTGGCCCCGCCCAGTGGTCACAAGTTTTACATGGGCTTATTTGAGAAAACTTTAAATATCTTCTCGTACCTAGCCATAAGGCCTAGGGCTACTAAATTTTGCATGTAGCTTTATCTAGTAGGCTTCTACCATGAGGGCCCAAATTATAGCCCTAGGGTCAAATTTGGCCCCTCCCCAGGGGTCACAAGTTCTACATGGGCTTATATAATGAAAACTTTATAAACCTTCTTGTTACTATCCATAAGACCTAGGGCTACTAAATTTAGCCCTGTCTCCGGGGTTTCATGTTTTTCAGAGCCTTTTACTGAGAAAACTTTGAAAATTTCCTTGTTTATAACCACACATTCTAGACCTGTATTATTTGGTATGGGGCTTTATCTTCTGGACCTCTACCAGGATTCAAGTAATTACAGTTCTGTGGTCAAAAATGGCTTTGCCCTGGGGTCATAACTTTCGCGTAGGATTTTATAGAAAAAATTTGTATGTCTTCTAGTTCGAAATAATTGGCCAATTATTATAACGTTTGGCTTGTAGTGTTGTTACTTATCAGACAGTGGAGCGATAGAAGGCCATCACGGCCCTCTTGTTTTTGTTTTTTGTTTTTGTTTTTTATTAACAAGTTATCATTTGAACTTCTATTGCCGAAGTTTCGTATGGGGTACCTAAAGGAAATGTATTCATGTGAATGACAAAGGGGACCTTATTGATTTTTTCCTAAGAAAAAAGATTGAATCAGTTACAATAACCACTACGAAGACAAGCAGATACCCTTTTCTGTGAGCTACAAAAAGTTGTTGTTTTTTTTCCTCCGACTGAGTTAACGGGGCTTGTAAAATGTTATTGGCTTGCAACACGTGAAAAGGGGCATTCGGACATTCGGAAATAGCAGGATACGGGTTAAGCAGGTGCAATAAGTCAGCGATTCACAGAGCATAACTTGTAGTTTTCCGACTTTAACGACGGTAATAATTGGCCTGTAACACGCAAAAAGGGGCATTTGGACATTTGCGTAAAGTGTCGTCTCGGATCGGCCTGCGTAGTCCGCGCAGGCTGATCCGAGACCACACTTTCCGTTCTTTTATAATATTTTGTTTCGCGCAAGTCTACTGTAGGACAAAATCGAATGTAATCGGAAAGTGTGGTCTCGGATCAGCCTGCGCGGACTGCGTAGGCCGATCCGAGACGACACTTTACGCAAATGCCCAAATGCCCCTTTTTGCGTGTTACAGTTCATATAAGAGTTGTTCAAGTGGGAAAAATACAAGTTATGCTCTGTGAATCGTTGATGTAATGCAACTGTTAAACCCTTATCCTGCTGAAAATATGTCCACATCGGGCAGAGTAGATCAAAGATCAGACTGCACGTACTGTGCAGTCTGAACTTGATCTACACTGACCGCAAAAAGTCAGTGAGTCGCGCTTAATAGTCTAAGGATTTACTTACGAGCTTGGCCAATTTTTTTGATGATGGTCATCGCGACAGGACACATTCCTCATCAGTTTCGATGATGATTTCGTTGGAAAGCTGCCAGTGGCTTGGGAAGATTATTGTTCGCAGTGCCAGTAAAAGAAACTCCAGGAAAGCATGGATAGGTGCACTGGCCGCAGCGATATAAATGAAATAATGTCGAAAACGGCGTTAAATATCATACACCTAAACAAACAAATAAGCAAATAGGGATTTCCTTTTTTTTGTGGATAAAGGAAGTTGGCCGAAAAAAAAAAGGGGGGGTTTAGATTAGTGCGTTATATCATTGTTTTATACTGTACTATACATGTTTTATATACCTCATGGGTCTATGACCTTCTGGTTTTTCTTTACCAAAGATCATCTTTATCATATTCAAAAAGTATCGATCCGTGTCTGCTTGCACAGTCTGTGCAGGCTCATCTGAGTCGAAACTCACACTGTTGGTTAATTTTCTGCATTTCCAAGGACAACTTTACCCTCCGATTTAGAAGATATTAACCTTTTACCAAACAATCCCTGGTTTTTACGACCCAGAGGAAGAAGCCTTCTGAAAACATTGTGGGAAAAGGAGAAAATGTTGGTAACCAGCATTTTCTCCTTTTCCCACAATGTTTTCTACTCTTCTAAAGTCAAGTTTCAATTTTTGAGTCACGTTTATTTTGTCGTCTGCAAATGCTTTAAGTTTGGACAAGTCTAAAATTCTGTCGTTTGGTAAAGAGTTAAACAAAAGATGGATCTATGTTTATGCGACGGCTTGCTGAGCATAATGCGGTACAACGATTCATAAAATCACTGTTTTCCTCGAGTGCCCCTTATACGTTGGAAAAAGTAGGCTGAGAAAAATAATTTTGTTACATGACTAAATGTTGTTTTATTCAACTTCATTAAAATCAAACAGGCCCTAGGCAATACATTACAGTCACGAGCATTCTTAATTCAATCGTGTAATTTTTCGTTTATAACCCTTTTTGACACAATTTTCCTATCATATATTGTTACTGATGTCATGTATTTTAACGACAAAATATTGACAAACCCAAAGAATGGCCAACACTTGTTGTGTCAGCTTAAGCAGAATCAGACACGAGACCTTGGCCTGACTAAGTCTAAGCACAAAAGCACGAATCCGCATCTCATTTTTTTTTTTACAGACAGAACTTTATTCTTCTTCTAAGGATGTCATTGTTATTAATCTTGAATGACAGTGACAACCGTACGTACTTAATTTCGCTATGGACTGCTGTTCATTATTTATGATAATGCAGTATTGGCCTGCAACACGCGAAAAGGGGCATTCAAACATTTGCGTACAGTGTCGTCCCGTATATGCCTGCACACTCCGCGCAGACTAATCCGAAACGACTCTTTCCGTTTTTATGTAATTTTCTGTTTTGCGCAAGTCTACTGTATGACAAAATCTAATGTAGTCATAAAGTGCCGTCTCGGATTAGCCTGCGCGGACTGCGCAGACTGATCCAAGACGACACTTTACTCAAATGTCCAAATGCCCTTTTTTGCGTGTTGCAGGCGATGTAACATTTTACAAATTTAGCTGCCGAGCCCCAGTGCCTCAGTCCGTAGCGTGCAGGACTTGAGAACAGAAGGTCGCTTGTTCGATCCCTGGCTCCGCCAATTTCTTTCCGAGGATTGATGATAGTCATTCGACAGGATTCACTCCTCTCCCACCGCTGACCATTGTCCCGATGATGGTTATGTTGGAAAGCAGCCAGTGGCTTGAAAAGAAAATTGTGCGGAGTACTGGTAAACGACTCCAGGAAAGCACGGAAATGTGCACTGGCCGCCGCAATATAACTGAAATAATGTTGAAAACTGCGTTAAACACCAACCAGTCAATCAATCAACCGGTCAACCATTACTTATGCGGTACATAACATTTTACTGGATTAGCTGCCGAACCGGACATGAAATCAATCCCTGATTGTAATAGATTTTCCGGATCTTTGACACATCACCGTACAAGTATGCGTTTAACCCTTAGGCTGCTAAGCGCGACTCACTGACATTTTTTGGACAGTGAAGATCAAGATCAGACTGCAGTCCGATAAGAACATATTTTCCCCGAATAAAATACTTCTGAAATAGGAAAATTAGGGTTTTTTGTACCATCGGCTTAAAAGTTTCATCTAAGTTAGTTAGCAGGATATGGGTTGAGGAGCATATTTAGATTTGGCTTACAACACGCGAAAAGGAGCATTCGGACATTTGCGTAAAGTGTCGTCTCGGATCAGCCTGCGCAGTCCGCGCAGGCTGATCCGAGACGACACTTTACGCAAATGTCCGAATGTCCCTTTTTAAGTGTTGCAAGCCATTTTATAGTCGTATTGAACTTGAACATGTTTGATCACTGAATTAAGTATGATGAGAGAATGATTAGAGCCAGCAAACCCGAGGTAAATAAGAAAGACAAATGCAAGGAAAAATGAGCCATGCTCTGGCAGAAGGGGGGTTAATGCATCTCTGTGATCCATGTTATCGAGCAAGCCATCACATAATTATGGATCCATAATAGCTATAGTCTTTGATAACCGACTTTATCATGAGCTACACTAGTCCTTGGACATAAAGAGAATTGACCAATAGCGAAAAGTTTCGGCCCAGGTCATCCTGCGCGGACTGCGCAGGCTGACCCGGATCTATACTTTTCGCAGATGCATTAAGCTCCCTTTTCATAGAACATGGTTCAATTGTTAAGTGGTATTTCTTCAATGGGCTCCGTGGCCACATAAGGTATTTTAAGATTGTGGGCCAGAATTTTGCAAAGGTTTGTGGGAAAGTCACGTGATCAAGAATAATACGTCATTTACAAAAAAAAAAGAGAAAAACTCTCTGTAACCGCCCAATGTAATGATGTTCGCGGAAAAGAAAATTAACAGTGTTTACAAAAAAAATCGCACTAAATCTAAAAATTCCCTTAAAAATGTTAATGGAGAAGATACGTGTAAATTTCGACAAATCATCGCGTGTAATTGCTCACGTCCCGGTATAAATCAACGACTAAAACAAACATTAGAGAAACAATACCTTTGGTTTCTCAGCGTTTCGACAGTAGTTTCAGACCTGAAGATTCGAGCCCCGGTAGCTCAGTCGGTAGCGTACATGACTTGAGAACAGGAGGTCGCTGGTTCTATCCCCGGCCCGGCCAATTTCTTTCTGAGGATTGATGATCGACATTGCGACCGGATTCATTCCTCTCTCACCGCTGACCGCTTGTTACGGCGATGGTTATGTGGGAAAGCAGCCAGTGGCTTGGATAGAATATTGTGCGGAGTACTGGTAACAGAAACTCCAGGAAAACATGAATAGGTTAAACACAATACAATCAATCAATCAGAACTGAAGAGGGCCTTTGTATATCCTCGAGGTTCCCTGTACAATTGTCAAACAGTCTTAATTTAACTCCATAGCGATGTTAGACTCAGGTTTGAACCTTTAGCACTCAGTCCCAACTTAACCCTTTACCAGACAACAAAATGTTAGCCTTTTCCGAATTCAAAGCATTTGCAGACGACAATTTCAATGTGGCTCAAACGGTTCAATTTTTCTATTATGGGGTAGAAAACATTGTGGGAAAAGGAGAAAATGCTGGTTACCAGCATTTTCTCCTTTTCGCTCAATGTTTTAAAAAGGCTTCTTTCCCAGGGTCGGTAAAAGTCGGCATTGTGCGGTAAATAGTTAAACGATCCTGGAGAAGAAGCCTTTTGAAACATTGTGGAAAAATGAGAAAATGCCAGAAACAAGCATATTCTCATCTTCCCACAATGTCTTCTGCCCTTCTAAACGCCAATTTCAATGTTCAAGTCACGTTTAATTTGTCGTCTGCAAATGCTTTCAATTTAGACCAGTCTACAATTGTGTCGTTTGTTAAAGCGTTAAGTAGGTCTTTGCATGCCCTCGAAGCTCCTGATAGAATGACATACCGTGCCTGTCAGTCATTTAGTATCTGCCTTAACGCTTGAAAGTAGATCTACACTTACAGATAAAATCGTTAACTGACGACAAATCTCAGAAAGTTAGGAATCCATATGCAGGTGAAAAACGCATAAATATCAAACCTTTATTCTGCTTATAAGTGGAATGAAACTTTCAAGCCTTTAGTTAAAACCCATTTTTTTCTATTTCAGGATTTTTTTTTTTTTTTTTTGGGGGGGGGGGGGGTATGTTTCCTTATCGGACAGTGAAGAGTCAAGATCCACTGCACATTCTGTCCACTCTGATATTTATCTGCTTGATTGATTGTATGGTGTTTGACGCTGTTTTCAACATTATTTTAGTTATATCGCTGCGGCCAGTGCACCTATCCATACTTTCTTGGAGTGTCTGTTACCAGTACTCCACACAATATTCTTTCCAAGCCACTTGCTGCTTTCCCACATAACCGTCGTAGAAATCGTGGTCAGCGGTGAGAGAGGAATGAATCCTGTCGTAATGATTATCATCGATCCTCGGAAAGAAATTGGTCGAGCCGCGGATCGAACCGGCGACCCCTTGTTCTCAAGTCCTGTACGCTAGCGACTGAGCTACCGGGGCTAAGCGATATTGATATTGATCTGCAATGTCTGCAAAAGGTCCTTGAGTCGCGCTTAACAGCCTTAGAAATTAATTGCCTTCGAAAGGGTAGAAAACATTAAGGGATTATAATGCTGGTTGCAAGCAAGGGTTAAAAAGGCGTTCACTAGCATGATCTTCTTTTCTCATGATGTTTTTATAAGCCATCTCCCTTAAAATCGTAATAACACGTACTAGTCTGGTGAAAGGTTAACCCTTTACCAAACAATCCCATATTTAAGCAATCTTCAGACAGAAGCCTATCCTCGATTGATCCTCCACAGAAATGGCTCAAACCGTTCCGCCACTATGAAGAAGGTTGTCGCCAGAGCTTGTATGAGAAAATTCTCTAAACGAGTTCTTTTCCCTAACCAGTGGTATGGCTTTGAAATAATTTCACAAGAATGTTCCTTGGGTGGCAAAGAAAAAAAAAATAATGCTCGAAAAATGTCAAAGAGTTGAACGAGATGATTACCAGTGCTGATAATTAAAAAGCACGTAATGGACTTTCCATATACCAGAGCAAAGATAGTAAAATAATTTCACACTTAATACAATCAATAATGCAATCAATGATCGTATTGTTGCTCTTCATAACTGGGCCATGCTCTGTGAAACGGGGGGGGGGGTTTAATGCATTTGCAAAAATTATCAACTCATGTCAGCCTGCACAGTCCGCGGAGAATGACATGAATCGTGATTTTTTTCTATTTGACCGCTATAAAATTTAGACAGGAGAATTAGTACATGCCAAATACTAACAAGAAAGCCATAGTGGCCCTGGGGTTGCTTAGCCGACGTCCCATTTTTGTTCAAGGAAAGTTCTTGAAGTGTTCACTATATAAGCTTAGATGAAACGTGTGAAAACGGGCTAATATTTTACTCCATGCGCATAATTTGAACAGTTTTAGACCTCATGATGATTTACCACAAAAAATTCGAATTTTCATGAGCCTTGTGCTTTGTATGAATGGTGTTTAACAGTTTTCAGCATTATTTTAAATATATAGCGGGAAATATTGCGCTTGTCTCTCCCATTCTGAAATTTCCCTTTAGCTCTATATCGCAATATTCTTCCCAAGCCACTAGCTGCTTTTCCACATAACTATCGTCGAAATAATCACCAGAGGTTGGAAAGGAATAAATCCTGTCGCAATGACTATCAACAATCCTCGAAAAGAAATTGGCCGAGCTGGGGATTGGAACCAGCGACTACCTGGTCGCAAGTCCTGTTCGCTTCCGACTGCACTTTAGGCTAGGCATGTTCTCTCAAAGACGAAATTATTTAAACAGTCTCGGTAAATGACCACTATATGATACTCAAACTTGAACACCACAGATTTTGAACCATTCAATTTTGAACAGAAGGTGTTTATGAAGATTTCATATGAATCTTACAAATCAGTGTTTGTCAGACTTGACAAAAATAACTTCAAGGGTTTGGGAAGAGCTGTCGTTTCATGAAATTATAACCTATTGGACAAGCGGGGTTCCGACGAGGTTTACTTGTACAGTGTAGAATTTCTTAGGCGAATGCATTTTCTTTGATCCTCACTCGAGGCACGGGGACTCATCAAACCCTAGCCTAATATTGTTGAAACCCAGGGCACACATGAATACGTTACCTGTCGTCGTGATATGACGGAATTAATTATAAAATCGGCGTAGAACACAATTCAATCCATATTAATCTTTGCAAGCGATCACGAAACTTTGGATTGGCAAATGTATGCACCAGTGAGCTAACAAGAGTTCTTGTAGGCACATAGACACACAAAGACACAAAGGCATTGTATTTTCTAAAAAAAAGAATAAATAGAATTTTCTTTGTCTTTGATTGCTCTCTTGTTATATTCTGTGTAAGACCCAGCAATTGAGATAACATAAGTATAAGACCTCAACTCATGTATATATTTTCGGTATAAGTGAGCTTCAGTAAACGGAGACATGTTAAACTTACATGCGCTGATGCTCAGTTATGTGACAAGTCAAGCTTATCATAAATGACGGTTCATTTTTTGTACTTTCCCTTAGTGTTTGTGGTTTCTTTTACAGAAAAAAAGGATAATGATTGATTTATTCCATGGTGTATAATGCCGTTTTCAACATTATTTCAGTTATATCGCTGTAGCCAGTGCACCTATCCATGCTTTCCAGTAGTTTCTTTACCAGTACTGCGCACAATATTCTTTTCAAGCCACTCACTGCGTTCCCACATAATCATCGTCAAAGCAATAATAATAAAAAAAAAAAAAAAGAGAAGGAACTTTTCTATTTTATTGTTTTTAAAATGGCGAGGGGGGGGGCTTTATTGAGTAAAACATTCTAAATATCAAGCTTAAAAAAAAAGCGTATTTGCAAACTGAAACTATGACATTGCCTAACCGTTTACCAAACAATCCCTTCTTTTACCGACATTGAGGTCAAAGGGATCTTAAACTTTGAAGGAAAAAGGAGAAAATGCTTTTTTCTCTTTTTCCCAAAATGTTTTCTACCTATGTTAAACCAGATTGGGCCATTATAGCTTCATTTAATTTGTCGTCTGCTAATACTTGGCCTTCAGCAAGCGAAAAGGGGCATTCGGACATTTGCGTAAAGTGCCGTCTCCGATTTGCCTGCGCAGTCCGCGCACTTCACGACCATAGTAGACTTTGTCCCACAATAGACTCGCATAAAAGAGAAAATTACATAAGAACGGAAAGTGTCGTCTCGGATTAGTCTGCGCGGAATGCGCAGGCTGATTTGGGACGACCTTTTACGCAAACGTCCGAATACCCCTTTTCGCGTGTTGCAGGGCATTTTCAACTATGGCATGTGTACCATTTTCTCGTCTGGTAAAAAAGTTCATCTTTTGATTTGTTGTTGTGTAATAATTTTATACACATTTCTTCAACATCTACTTTGAAGTTGAAACGAGGCTGTCAAAAAAACAAGTCTTGCCATGTACAAAAAGAGGCGGATTAAATGCACCTGCAAAAAGTATCGATATGTATTAAAGAACCTTTTCCCAGCGCGTTGCAGAACTCACGTGTGTGTGTGTGTGTGTGTGTGTGTGTGTGTGTGTGTGTGTATACACACACACACACACACACACACACACACACACACACACACACACACACACACACACACACACACATCTCTCTCTCTCTCTCTCTCCCCCCCCCCTTTTAAGTTTTGCAGGGAAAAAAATAGTGGTACATATAAAATAGATTCGAGCGGTGCTCCGTGAAGTGAGAATTTAATGCATCCGCAGTCTGCGTAAGCTGACCTGGGTCGAAACCGTTTGCTTTTGGTAATTTTTTTTTCATGTCCATGGACAAGTTTACCACATGATTCAATCGGTTGTAAGAAAAAATTGATTTTCAGGACCCATAATTATTTGATGATTCAACTTGTATAATACATCGCGGAGACGCGTTAAACCCCCGGTAGCCAGAGTATGGCTCATCTAATTTACACTACGGCTCTTATTCCATGTGAATAACTTTACCAACTTAATTAGATTTTTATTTAATTTATGCACTAACCCGGATTTCAACAGACTGCATTTTCGTTTACATCTTGTTTACATACAGCATAGTTGTGTGATATAAATACATATGAATCAATCCATTAGCTGCATTAATTTTAAGAGTGTTACGCTGTTTTCAACAGAACGCCTGTAGTACGGGGCACCTTCCTATGTTTGCTCAAGTATGACATGTTATTAGCTAACCTTAACACAAAGTGCTCAAGGTGAAATTTTGTGATCGTGCTGTGCCCGGCGTCCCTCGTGCGTCGCTTGTCTTCAACTTTTACACTGTGTACGCTCTATAGACCTCATTTTCTTCCAATAGTCATGAAACTTGGTCAGAATGTTTGTATTGATGATGTATCAGATGACTTTAAAATAGGTCACATGTAGTCAAAACCTAGGTCACCAGGTCAAGTCTTTGAGCCATGTGGGGTCAAAAACAAGATAAGTAGGTTCTAACTTAGAAAAACAAAAAACCTGTGTACACTCTAGAAGCTACATTTTCTGTCCAATACTCTTGAAAGTTAGGCAGAAAATCTGTCTTGATTAATACTCAAATGAATGGGAAAATTGTTCTTATCAGGTCGTAAATTAGGTCACCCGGTCAAATCTTGAAAATAAATAAATAAATGAATAAATAAATAAATAAATAAGATAAAATGAAATAAAAAAATTGTAAATGCTCTAGAAGCCACATTTTCGATACTCTTAAAGCTTTGTCAGAATGTTTGTCTTGATAATATCTTGGATGAGTTTGAAAATAGGTCATATGAGGTAAAAAACTAGGGCACTAGGTCAAATTTTAGAAAAGTCCTGTGTACAATCTAGAGGCCATATTTTTGGAATAAAACTCTTTAAAGTTGGCCAGAATATTTGTCTTAATGATATCTTGGAAAAATTTGAAAAACGGTCATATGGGGTCTGAAACTAAGTCATAAGGTCAAATCTTAGAAAAACTTTGTGTACACTCTGGAAGCCACATTTTCTGTCCAACACTCTTGAAAGTTTTTGTGAATGTTGATCTTGATGATATATCAGATGAGTTTGAAAATGAGTCATGTCGGGTCAAAAACTAGCTTACAAGGTCAAATCTTTGAAAACCCGTGTTTACAATTCAGGGGCCACATTTTCTGTCCATTACTCATGAAACTTTGTCAGAATCTTTGTCTCAAATCTTTCTTGGACAAGTTTGAAAAAAAAGGTCATATGAGCTTGAAAATTCGGTCACTAGGTCAAGTATTATAAACACCTTTTTAGTACGGTCCAGAGGTTACATTTTCAGTACAGTTCTCTTGAGAGTTGGTCAGAATGTTTGTCTTGATGAAACCTTGGATAAATTTCAAAATTAGTCACATGGGGTCAAAAACTAGGTCACCAGATAAAAAATTTAGAAAAAAACTTGTGTACACTCTAGAGCCCACATTATCTGTCCAATAATTATGACAGTTGTTCAAAATGTATTTCTTGATGATAACTCAAATGAAACTGAAAATAGATCACATCGGATCAAAAACTAGGTCATCAGGTCAAATCTCGGAAAAACCTTGTGTACGCTCTAGAGGCCACATTTTTTCTCCAATAAATGAAAGGTGGTCAGAATGTTGGTTTTGATAATTTCTACAAGTTGGAAAATGTGCAATATTGAGCTAAAAAGTAGGTTACGAAGACGAATTCTAGAAAAAGCTTGTACACTCTAGGGGCCACATTTTCAGTCCAATACTAATGAAAGTTTGTGAGAATGTTTTGTTTTAATATCTCGGAAGAGATTTGAGATGAGTAATGTTTGGTAAAAAGGCTCAGGTAAGCGACTACAGCGCCATCAAAACCCTCTTTTTTTAAATACTGTACCAAATAGTCAAAGAATCTATAACGTTTGGGCGTGTTTTGTCAGAAAATTGTCAACATGAAACAAGCTGTAACCTAGTTTATCATTAATTATTCTTATGAACTTGAAAATGATGTATTATTTTCGCTACCATTTTTAATTCGATTTTTACAGCAATATCATTAACAAAACAAATTTCCTTAAATAACTGGGTTTGGGTGCCTTTCAGAAACCTGGTTTTGATCAAGTTCAAACTGGATTGTGTGCTTGTCATTTGCTTTATTTACCAATAATATCATACGCAAACGCGAATCTCTAATAAATCCATTCTGAGATGAGTTTGAGCCAAGGGTGACACAAAATCTTCTCGAATTATGTTTGTTACATATTCACGTCTGCGTATCATGAAGTTGATGGTCTTTAAAAAATGTCACGTAGTAATGACATGTTTCAGACTTGCAGAAATACTGTAAATATAATAGAAAAATAAGGTTAAGGTTATGGCTGTGTGCAGTCGTCTTTTTACTCACTTGAAACCTTTTAAGAGAAGGTCTCTCGCACTTTGTCCGTGGTTTAGTGTGTTGTTTAAAGTTAAATGTTATTCTACATCTAGAAAAATATGCGCCCGGCCAGGTCGATTACCTGTAACAGCTATGTTAGTTCACGTTTGTATATGTATGTCAGCGTTCTGGACGACCGCTTCACTGTGTTTAACTTTTTCATCAGTTTCAGAATCTCTTATTTGATAGGCTGATACCTAAACAGCTGTATGTTTGTTGACCGACTCTAAATATTTCAAACTATACTTTAAAGCGTCAAAAGTTTAAAAAAAAACAGGCAGATGCATAAATGCATCTGAGTCTAAATCATACTTTTCCAAGGTATGGAAATTATTGTGCGGATGACAACGGGTTATGATAAAGGCAGTCCAAATGTGAATTTTAAAACCAGCTAAAAGGTAAAATAAAAAAAAAAAAGATAGATCAACCGGAAACTTTTGACCTACTTTGAAAATCCATTTTTCTGCCAGCGACAAACACTTGTACTGACCGTACAATAGCAGACTCGTCATCTTCACAACAGTTTATATACTTTTAAATGGTATTATTTTAATTTGGTACGTTTTAACACCTGCATTGTTTACTTTTAACCGCTACGCAGAAAGGATGTCAAAATTCGGAATGTTCGTATACGGTTAATTTAGAGTGTAACGCATTGTTTTTAAGCTTCAGTCAAACTTCCGTTGATACCTTCTTTGTCTGAAGTCCAACTGGTTTAACCCTTGGGTCACCTAGTGCGACTCACTGACCTTTTGCGGACAGTACTTGCAGTCTGATCTTGAATCTACACTGTCCAAGAAGGAGATGTCATTCCCCAAAACATATCTTTGAAATATGATATTTGGGTTTTACTATAGAAATGAAAAATTCATTTTAGTTATTTAGCAGGATAAGGTTTAAACTGAACAGGTGACGCACTGTCACTGTTAAACTTTAAACTGCTGAATAAATAAAGTGAAGATTTCCAAAAAAAAAAAAACCTCACCGAATCGGACAGTGTAGATCCAAGATCAGACTGCACGCTATGTGCAGTCTGATCTTGATCTACACTATCCGCAAAAGACCACTGAGTCCCGCTTAGCAGCCCATCGGTTAAGCTTTATAACGTAGAGTTTTGATCGACATGAGAATACATTTTTACGGTTTAACTCCTCTCTTTGTACTGATTGTGTTCAACTAGCAATTTCTCCTTTTCCCGTAATATTTCCTGTTCTTTCATAGACAAACCAACGATTTCAAACACATGTTATTTGTAGCCTAAAGTACTTTATTTTTGATAGGTATAAAATTTTATTGTCTGCTTAAAAGTAAACACATTGGCAAAAAGACCACTAAAAATTGAAACAAACACTGTTTTATCTAATTAAACGCCTCATTTTCCGCGTAGCGTATTTACTGGCGTTGTACAACGATAAAATGTATTACATTTATGAGTCACAATACGGTTTATTGTCAGCTAAGAAGTCAAACACGAACAAAGTTTTTTTTTTATTATTATTTTCTTGTTTTTGGTAACTCAAACCACGATTGCAAGTCTTTGAAAAACATTGTTTTAAGGCCTCTCGTGAGTGTTTCTACTGAGTCAAAGTTCTTAAGTTTTTTTTATTATTTGTCCCGTAACTTTTGGCCCACTGTTTTAAACACTCTGTCACCAAAAATCTTACATTTATTAAAAGGTATGTAATAACAACCTTTGACACTGTCAGAAGACCTCAACCTTCTTTTCTGCACCTGCGTATGTTTGTTGTTATTTCTATCACAGAATTGAAATTATTACAGTTTGGTTGTGCAGGCGTCAGGTCCGAAACTGAGCTCAATGCCCTTACCTGATCATGTTACAAGTAATTGGATAAAGAGCAAAAAAAAAAAACGAAGCTGGTGACCACCTTCCATCCTTTTTTGTCCAGTGGAATAAGGGCACTGACTGCTTTATCTTCCATACCATCCAGAATGTCACCCAACAATCTGAGCAGGGCAGTTTCACATGAGTTAAAGCACTAATGCTATAAATAGACGCTGAGAACCATATACTGAGATAGCATAATTCTGTTAAATATGTCTCATTCTAAATTGTTAGATAAAAATATAAGATATGCTATTTTCCATATCGTTTACAGATAACCCGAAGTGCATGGAAAGATGCAGGAGCGTAAACATCAAACGTACATACTGTTTCTGATGACGACATGGGGACTTGTTCTCCTCCTCATGTCTATGTTCTCCATACCTAACAACCCAAGACTTCTACGTCAGTCAAACAGTGACTCAACGCCTATTCGAAACTATACCAGTCTTCCCGAGCTTGCTTCAGTCTGCGAAAACGTAGAGATGGTAAAGCTGGTTACGTTATTAGAATTTCTATAATCCTTAGGCTACTAAGCGCGACTTAATGACATTTTGTGGACAGCGTAGATTAATATCAGACTGCACAGAACGTGCAGGCTGATCTTGGATCTACACTATCTGATAAGGAGATTTTTCCACCACCAAAATACATTTGAAATAACAAAATTTGCGTTTTTAAGCCTGACTAGCGAAGAAAACTAGGAGCAAACTTATGATTCCTTTTTTAGAGTTCCTTTTTTAGACTAGCGAAGCTAGTCTATAGGCATCCAAACTGACCAAGACGCAATGTAAACAAAAAAAACCTCAGTTGTCAAAAATGCCTCATAGAAAAATAATTCTTTCTGTTTGAAATCATAATTCTCTTATATATGACAATTTTGACAAAAGCCACAAAATCTCTGCCATCCTGATTTGAAAATGTTAAACTGTTATATTTTACCTTATGTATATTAACACTTTACCAAGCAGTCCCGAGTTTTAATGAAACTGGGGAAGATGTCCTTTGAAAACATTGCGGGAAAAGGAGAAAATGCTGGTAACCAGCATTTTCTCCTTTTCCCACATTGCTTTCTGCTCTTTTAGAATCAGGTTTCATCAATCGAACCACATTTAACTTTACGGTCTGGAACAGTTTTGAATTTGGACGAGTGAAAATTTTTCCTTTTGTATAGAGTTAAATAGTTTAATATTATATCTTGTACTATTGATTAACTATATAATCCAGTTTAACTTTAAACCTTAATCTGTTTTAAAAAGTTAAATAAAATTTTCAAGCTCATGGTAAAACCTTGAATATTTCTATTTCAAAGTTACATTTTGGAGGAAAAATATCCACTTATCGGACAGTGTAGATCCAAGACCAGAATGCAGTCAGTGCAGTCTGATCTTGATCTACATTGTGTCTGTCCGTTCGTCCGTCCGGACAGATATCTTCTAAAATCCCTGTTGAAAACTGACGAGACTTCATGCATGTGTCCTTATGATAGTCCACCTATATAATTATTTTTTCATTTAATACCCTGTCATGGAAAGGGGGGACTTGATGTATATGTCCATTAGGACCAGTATCTCTTTTACCACTGGACAAAATTTTATGAAGCTTCATGCTTATATTGTTCATCATAAGCCACAGACAATCATTATTTGTTTTCATTTAGTGAAATGTCATGTTATGGAAAAAAATGAGGTTTAATGTAAAATGTCACTATGGACCAATAACAAAAAGGCCTCGTGCACATGCAAAATACAATACCTCTTCTATCAAAATGGTCTTTTTCGGCGGGAGATATCATTTCAATGACATGTTTTGAATTGGTTTCTTATTTTGCAAAGTAAATGGTCAAGAGCGTATGTTAAAGTCAATGGACTGAATTGGATTCAGAATGGACCTTAGAACCGGAATGAGCCGGTGGACTTGGAACAGACTCAAACATTTAGAATTTCTCTTCAATCTTGTATAAACAAACCAGGTTTTTATCTTTAACATGGCCACATATTTCAAATTCGCTAGTCTGTCAGTCCTTTCAGTACTTTGATTTCTGCTAGGTACTGGAACTTTGACAGTCTATACAGTAGCACATTGTCAGACTCAAAATAATGTAACTCTGTAAAGACTTAAACTTGCCTGCAACTTGACCCCGAGTTGTTTACTTTTGGCTGATGGTGTGTATTTACTCCGGCTCTTGGCGAACCTAATAACATTTATTCTTGTTGAATTTCATGAAATTTTATCTCCATAGCCAGGATGGTCAGATTTCTTTACCACATAACTGCATGTATATCCCAAAATTTACATGTCTAATGATTAGATCTTTACGAAACTTAATACTTATGCATGAGACCTACTTGTTGCTTCGAGTAAGAGAAGTCAGACAATTCGTAATGATTGTAATATACCGAAAACAAGGGAAGTTGCGTGATAAATGCAATTTCTTTCACGTTTGTATAAACGAGACAACCGCCTCGTGCTAACCATATACAGTGGAACCTATTTAAAACAAATACCCCAATGGACAAACAAAATATGCTTGCTTATGACAGGTGCTTGTTTAATACAGGTATTCTCTCTCTCCCTCTCTCTCAGACACACATACGTCATCGCTCCCCCAACCTTTTTTATTTCCTCGCTTACTCTCCCTCCCCTTCTAACTCTCTCTCTCTGTCACACACATGCACACAGTCTTTCTCTCTCTGTGTTTCTCTCTCGATTTCTTTTCCTCTCCTTTCTCACTCACTTTCTCTCACACACACATACTTCATCTCTTTCTTTCTCCCTCTCGCTCACTCCCATCTCTCCTCTATCTCTCTCTCTCCCTCTCTCTAAGTCTCACTCTCTCTCTCTCTCGCACACACTTCATTTCTCTGCCTCCACCTTTTTCTGTTTCCTCACTTCCTCTTCCTCCCACTTCTCACCCTCTCTCCACTCTATCTCTAACTTTCCCTCCCTCCTCCTGCCTCTCTATCCCTTTCTCGCACACACTCCACCTCTATCCCTCCTCCTTTTCTGTTTCTCACTCTGTCCTGTCCCTTCTCTCTCACTCTATCTCTCACATACACACCATCTCTCTCTCTCTCTCTCTCTCACTCTCTCTCTCTGTCTCTCTCTCTCTCTCTCTCTGCCGAAGTTGACAGACCAGAGAGTCATAAACATGCACATTATGAGCAAACGGGATGGAAACACAATCTGTATAAATTATTTCAATGTTTTTTGGACGATGTATTGTAGCTTGGCAAAAAAAAATAGAGAATAAAAAGATGTTTGTCTGGATAACTAAATCATGTGTTCAACGGAAACAAAATAAAATATTCAAACTGTTATTTTATTTACACATTATCATGCAAAAAGAACTTAAGTTTAAACGGTACAGAACTGCCTACATGTATATATGAACTATACTCTTTGAAAAAGGGTTTGAATGCATCTGCAAAAGTTATCAACCTAGGTCACCCTGCGTAGTCTGTGTTGACTGACTTGGGTCGAAACTTTTTGTTATGAGTCAATTTTCTGCATGTCAAGTGACAGTGTACCTCATGAATCAGTCGGCTTTGATACACAATTAATTTTATAGATTCGTAACTATGTGAAGACTTGCTAGGTGTCACGCATTAAACCAGTTTGTGCTAGAGAATGACTCGTATTATTTAGATTGCCTTTTTTCGGGGGAAACAAAACCGGGTTATTGTCATTGGACTGTCGACGTCATGCGAAAACTGACATTTCTTCCGTGTCTCTTTTATTACTGACAATAACTACTTGAAAACTTGGGCTAGTTCCCTATTATCAATCAAAGGACTGAAAGTCCTGAAAAGCGGATTTGTTGAACAGTTTTAAGCTATGATTTGATGTAACGATTTTTTTTTAATCACATGTAATACATGTATAATATGTAAATAATTAGTAGAGTTAGCAAGGGCAATGGGAGTCGAAGTTGTTCTACCAAGTGTGCAGCCCAGCAGTTGTTATTTTACTACTTATTAGAGTATTAACTTGATCCAACGATTTGATTTTTTTTTTCTGCTTGTACTATATTTAGGACTGTAAACACGCATAGGACTGAAAAAAAAAAAACCAGGATAGATTCATAAGTGAAAGTTATTTGACAAATATATAGAACACTTCAGTTGTTGATTTGTTGACGAGTAAGACTTAGAAAACTATACAAAATAGGATGATGATATATAATGATATTTCTGTAAAAACACATTGTTAAGGTCTACAGCTGTCATTCAGTTTCAGCAATCATGAGCAAATTTGATCAAAGAGTACAATATATTGCTACTTACACATGTATGCAATATGAAATTTTTGTGCCTTCTTGTTGAACTTCTTACCAGAGGACAAGATTTCTGACTCCCCCAAATTAAAACCAACTATTCAGATTTTCATACCCTCAACAAACTCAAAAATGACTTAATGAATTATAGCTGGGAAATCATTAGTGAAGAAGAAAGATAAGATTTAGAAAAAAATATATGAATTGATATTTCCTTAATGCGCAGCTCAGCCTCTTTGGGTATTATTAGATTTCATGCCACAGTTTTGGAAAGCTTTGGGGGAATGGTACTTAATCAATAACATGCGCCATCAACAAGGATTTATATATTCAAATCAGGATCAAGACGTCATATCTGGTGTAATAAAAATAAACAGAGTGACCTATTGCTAAAGTAGCCTACAATTTCATTATCAAACGCCCAAAATTGCATCATTTTCCTGAATTTAACCATACACTTTTTTGGAAAGAGATATATATATATCTGGTAGTATTTATTGGCCTTTTACAAAATAATTTGATTTGTGGCAGAAAAATCAAATAGCTTGCTGTTTTGAGCATAAACAAACAATTCACTAGATACAGAGCCCTCAGATTATGTGGTTTGTATTTGTAAAGGGTAGAAAAAATTCTGGAAGAAGAAAAAAAAGAAATACTGATGTCTTGTTTTCCAACACTGTTTTCATAAGCCCTATTACACAGGACTCATAAAACTCAGTAGGCAAATGCTCTACCACATTGCTACAATCTAGCTCTATAGCAAGACAGATAAGTGTACCCTTACACAAATACAAGCTATACATTTATATTAAGCTGTGAGATAGACCAGTATACAACATATGGATCCATGTCAGGTTTCCTTGGCATCTGACAACTGCATCTGGAGAAAATTTTGATTGGGGTTTATTTTAACAATTTACTGAACACTCATGTTAACCCTTAGGCTGCTAAGCGCGACTCACTGACCTTTTGCGGACAGTGTAGATTAAGATCAGACTGCACAGAATGTGCAGTCTGATCTTTGATCTACACTGTCCAGTAAGGAGATATTTATCGTCCTCAAAATTACCTTGAAATAGCAACCTTTGGGATTTCAACTTGGAGGTATCATTTCAGTTATTTAGCATGGCAAGGGTTAAAAACCCTGAAGGAAATAGGCAATTGAAAGCATCATGGAACAAGGACAAAATTCTGGTAGACAGTATTTTCTCCTGTTTGAACAGTGTTTTCAATCATAAGAGTGAACTTAGCTCTTTTGTATCAGTTTCTGAATTGTTGTCTGCAGATACATTTACAGAGCCTAAACCTTGTCATATGGGAAAGGAATGAATAACGAAATATCATCCATTTAGTTACCATTTTTGATTAAAAAACAAAAAGTAATTTATGCATAGATGGTGGACAGATTAATCTGAACAATCTTACAAAAATTAACTCCCCTCTAAATGTACTGGGCGCTGCATGGCTTACTAGTAAAGTTTAGGACTTGTTACCTGATGGTCATATGTTTTTCTGTGGGAGTGTCCTTAGGCAAGACACTTCAGAGCCCTAGCCTAGTACTGCTGAAACCCAGACATACATAGATATGTTAGTTGTAGCAGTTATATGACTGAAATAATGTTGAAAGCGACATTAAACGCCATTAAATTAATCAAATGTGGATCTAACAGCGGCCTCCTGCAAGGTTAACCTTTATCTGACATTTCTGTCACCCTCACAAAATGTAGCTCTTAAGTTTTTGAAAACATTGGTAGACAAACAGATTTTTTTTTATTCTTACCAAAGTCATTTTTTCCTCATTCCATAACACCATAAAGGATACAATGTGTTTTAACTAAGGTAAGTGTGGCTATATTATTCCATTTTGAAGGATATTCAGAAAAACTTTTGAAACAACTTATTCAATTGGCTGAGCTTTATTTGGCTGTACTAAAAATCAAAGGTTTTCAGAAGGACTAGTGATGGTGGTTTTTGTCTGAGATTATGCTTTAAGTCATATTGAAAATATCAACAGCTCACCCTAGGGTTTGTAAACATGTGAGCTTGAATAAATACACTAAGTATGATGACTATATTTTCCTTCACCATAGCATTTTATTAAAGCATTTCTATACTCATTATTAATCCTCATTATGCAAGACTCTTTTGAAATATTGAAACTTCTGTACTCAGATATCAAGGTTTTGATTTTTTAAACAGCATTTTACAATCCTAGTCAGACTATAAACACAACACTTTCTAAACTTTCATATTTGGGTATAATCATATTGACTGCAAACAATTCAAATCTAAAATAGTGTGCCTATAGGAGTCGGATTTTACTATGTTAGGTGGTCTGATCTTAATCTACTCTTGCTACAAAGGAAACAAACTGTCCTCATTCTGAAATATAAAGCATGTATTGTTTTGAAACTAGTATGATTTAGTTTAAATCCTTATAAAACAATCCCGACTTTGGACAACCCTGAGGAAGAAGGCTTTTAAAACGAATTTGGGAATATGATAAAATGCTGGTAACAAGCATTTTTCCTTTTCCCACAATGTCATCAGACCTTCCAAAAATAAAATTCATTGTTTGAGTCACATTGATTCTGTTTTCAGCAAATGCTTTCCATTTGGACAAGTCTCAAATTTTGTTGTGTGGTAAAGCGTTAAAAAAAAAACCACTGAAATCCTCTCAGGGAAATAGAAACACTGGCTTTTTGTATGTAATTTCTTACTAAAAGCACATTGTCCTTTCCATGACTCAAACACCTATGAATCCCTTCAAGGGTTCTTCCTTATTACTACACAACTTGAAACTATTAATTTCAAAATGAAATACGAAATCAAACTAAACACAACAATTTGATTGTTTAGATACAATGATTTCTTCTTTCTTTTAACTCTTTACCAAACGACAAAATTTTAGACTTGTCCAAATTGAAAGCATTTGTAGACGACAAAATAAATGTGACTCAAAAATTGAAATTTTACTTTGGAAGAGTAGAAAACATTGTGGGAAAAGGAGAAAATGCTGGTAACCAGCATTTTCTCCTTTTCCCACAATGTTTTCAGAAGGCTTTTTCCTCATTGTCGTTAAAACCAGGGATTGTTTGGTTAAGGGTTAAAAAGAAAACTCTTGGTTTTATTCCTGACCTAAAAAAATGTTATGTAATAGTCTGAAAGGTGAAAACTACATGGTGTATTTAGTATTTTCTAAGATTTAGGCCATGTGTAATTCATGAGTATCGAATATACCTTCCTTCTGTAACAAAAATGAAAATTCACCTTGTATCATCATAAAGACACAAGTCAAGAAATAATGATTTCACAAAAGAAAAGTAAGGTTAACTGGCACAAAACATGAAATTGATTGTAACTACCTACAAGAATAATTTGATATTTGACTGATTTCTGGTGGTTACATTAGTTTCAACACTATTTCAGTCTTAGTGACAACAATCCATTTATTTGTGTATGTCTTGGGTTTTACTAGGGCTAGGCTGATTCTACACAGTGTCTTGTCGATAGGCACTCCTACAAAACCCTGGCAACTAGGCGAGGATAAAAAATCCTGGATAACTCAACCAACACCTTCACCAATCAGCCAGTCTCACAGAACCTCACTAACTGAATGAACAGGATTATGTCATTTCACCGCTATATTGGTGCAAATGTAAAAAAAAAAATGGCTGTATAGGTTCAAGCTTAGATTAGACCTCATATTCTGCACAGTCTGAACTTAGATTATCGTTCACAATTTCAAAAAAAGAAAACTGGTGTTACACTTAACTATAAAAAAGTCATATTACACAATTGAACCACTGCAGGGACATGTGCAAAAAAACCCCATGATGTAGCATGATGAGATACTTGAAATTCAATATTAACACTGGTAAAATGACGATTCATTACTTCCAATGCAGTTTTGAGTGAATCCATTTTCATGGTCTGAAGAAAAGAATTAAAATCATCATTCATCACCTGGAAGAACATAGTCAAGATATTATTTGCTTTTTAGAAGGTGACAAGACAAATTTATGATGCATGGCATCATAGAAGCCGCAATCTTTTGGTGGACAACTTCAGAAATATTGATTTCTAGAAAAAATGTGATGACATTTTAGTATCTGTTCCCCCCCCCTACAAAAATGGAAGATCATGGGAAAAAAGGAAGAAGTTAAGAGAGGAATCTTAAATTATCTTGTACCATTATTATCATCATAATCATCATTATCATTTAAAGTGATAATGCGTATGTGAGAAAACATGTAAAAGCATTGGAATTTTCAAATTTCTACTCAAAGTTTAGAAATGGAGAAATTGCACATTCAAGTCCAGCATTTTTCATTATTAAATGATTTTAAAAAATCAGACGCATCAAAGGCGACACTGCGGAATTATATAAGTAAGTAATTATTCAAAGTGATATTTAGATAGTTATTCACGTAGATCTACATGTACAATGTATTTACAATTGTTTAGTGATGTTTTCTTTGTGTTTCATTTTTTACAAAAAGAAAAAAGAAAAAAATATTCAGCAACTTTCTTCTAAAACATTTTCTTTTTGCTTGTCAAAAGGTATCTTAGCCTGATTGTAACAAAGTGAATTTTTACATTTCTACTCCAGAATTAGAGACTTTTGTATAGTAACTCCAAAGTTCTTCTGATCATAGCCTTCACAGTTTGCGCGAACCACTAAAAAAAAATATTTTTTTAAGTCTTTAAGGAGCTGGATCTATTCAACAACAATATAATAACTGTTACTATATATACTCGTATATCGTTTAATAAAAATTAGTTTGAACCATTTTCTGCACAGGCCTTGTACAAACCAGGGATCGTATATACAACATATTATATAATATTAAAAAGTATTACACAGGCTATGTACTGTTTGATCTTGATCTATTTCTGTCATTTTCGAGAGAGCCTGTGATAGACGGAAAGCATTACAATTTCGTTTGGGAACAAGGAAGGAATCCTTTAAGTTGGAAAAGTTCGGGGGACTAGCCAATAAAAAGAAGTTTATTTTTCTGTATTTCCGTTGTTATTTGGGAATGCAAGAAAACCAGACTTGATATTCATGTAGGTCTGATTGAATATTTAAGAAAGAGCCATGTGGAGTAATTTTGTAACACTAACACGATATTACTAGAAAATTTCCAAAAATAATAACCAATCGAATAATTACTGATCATCTACATGGTAAATAGTTTAGGTACATTCCTACTGGAAGCCGCTAGAAGGCTTCCAACAAGATGACGCATTACACCCCAGTTTCAAGAAAAATAGGTCCTCATAGATCAATGAACAGACGCGTCTGTGTCATTTGATATGTATAAATAATATGCGGATTAAAAATCAGTGTATGTCATTTAAACAAACAAGGAATTTCAGAGTTAATGTCGTAGAACTCGTTCTAAATTTGAAAAATTGTCTCGTTCCGCAGCTTTGACCTGACCTAGTTTATAAAGTACGCCTCACGTAAATCAGTAAAAGAAACACCCCAAAACACCCTAAACCACTCGAAAATTACCCAAAACTAAAGTCATTATATCTCAAACAACTTTTCTAACATCTAAAACTGCATGCGAAACGCTTAGGTGCACGATTTTATGGAAATCAGCCATGAATTATTGCTATCAATTTTAGTATTTTAGGTCTTTGACCCGCTTTAGGTCGAAGTACATATAATGTACTTTGATTATTTGTAGTTGCGTTCGCGTTCTGGGATAGAAACCGAAAGTAGATAACGATTGTAATCAATAAAGTTAAAAATCGAATGCTAATTATTGCTGTTGTTCGGACCCTAAAACAGTGGCGACAAGAATATTTTATCCCCTCCGTATACAGTAAATATAACCTGAAACATGAATCGCTGTGTAATACAGCAATTTCGACCGCATCCTACATTGACAGCTGGGTGGAGAACGAGGAATACGCTAATCCAAGTTCTAGAGTGGTTTTCTGTAGCGAATAGCGTCGATGATGATGATGATGACAGCTGATTCTTTTATATCTCCATGTGGATCTAAGGCTTCCAGCCTGCTCTGTAATTTTGTTGCACATCAAAAGGTTAATGGTAAGACTTTCGACCCATTATTTAAAATAACCTGCAAACCAAAACTTTAATCGTGGCAGAACGATTTATGTTTCATTGTAAGATGCTAAGTGAAAATGAAACTGTAACCCAGTAGTTGGTAGAATCAAAGTTGCTAAATGAATCATATGAATTTGGGACATTTATAGATGTGTTGAGCGATTTTTTGTCCGAGTTACGGAACATTGTTATTCAGAGAACGTTATTGTGAGAAGAAGAATTGACTGAAAAAGGCAGTTGATGTGGCTGTAAGTATGGAATTGGAGGAAATTGAAGCATAAAAAAGTAAGGGTCCATGATAAAGTGCTCACACAGTGGTTTAGGGGTGGTAAAGCTAATCATGACAGTCAGAATTGTTTTTACAAGAATGCCAAGTGTCATAGCTGTAAAGGTCAGGTCATATAAGTAAGATGTCTCCAAAAGGCTATAAAAAGACCAACAGTAAATCACAGCCTATGGCCAGACTGGACAAGAGAAATAAAAGAATGTCCAAAATTCACTGACTGAATGAACATCAAACTTTCGGAGTCTGAAAACTAAAATGAGGGAGAATGGCCAATTTTTACACTTGGATCACCATCAAAATTTTGGAAACCAAGACCTGTATGGATTGCACTAGAGAACAAAATTAAAACAGAATTAGAAAGACTAGTTGATAGTGGAAAAAGTCCAGACTTTGAATGGGCAACTCCAAAATTGTCCCGTACAAGCTTATCTTCGTTGTCTCTAGCTGAGTGGTTGAAGGGCTCTTTGCGTAAACTAAGTAGTAAAGTGATAGTTGTCAAAGTTGATAGAGACTGTAATATCAGTGTATCGAACAGCCCTGTGAAAGGTTGCAGGTTCAAATTGAAAGCATTTGCAGATGACAAAATAGATGTGACTCAAAAATTGAAATTTGTGGTAACCAGCATTTTGTCCTTTTCCTACAATGTTTTTAAAAGGCTTTTATTGTTAGGGTCATTAAAAGTCGGGATTGTTAGTTAAAGCGTTAAATTTCCAGACACTGAGGTTTACATAGCATGAGAAAGTTCAAACATTGTTGCAAAAGGAGAAAATGGGGGTTGCCAGCATTTTCCTGTCTCAACTTATGTTCTAACCCTTTGATGACTTTTGCCACAAGTAAAGCCAAACTTCAGGATACAAGTCTTATTACTTAAATTTCATTGAAACTGGGTTTTTCTTACCATGAGAAAGTTGAAAGCATTGTAAGCTTTTCTCCTGTTGACAACATATTTTCATTACTTTTTAACTTTATTTACATCCTTTAAGGCATTATCTATATTTGTCTGCTGCAAATGCTTTCAATTTTATAGTAAGAAATTATCTTACCTGGTAAACAGGATGATTTTCAGCAAAAAATTCTATCCAGGATGTTGGAAATAATAGTGCTTGAAAGATTTAAGAAAAAAGATAACAAAAATGTGCCAAGAGAAACCATTATTCAACCAAGTAATGTGTTCTTTTTCCATAATGTTTTTCATCCAAAAAGTGTATGAATAGAGCTGGGGAAACAATAAACATGTTTAACTCTTCACCACACAGTCCTGAGTTTTAAAGACCCTGAAGACATTGTGGGAAAAGAAAGAATTGTTGGTAACCAGCATATTGTACTTTTCCCATATTGTTTCAAAATCTTTACCCTTCACCAAACAATCCCTGGTTTTTACGACCCTGAGATAGAAGCCTTTTGAAAACATTACCGGAAAAGGAGAAAATGCTGGTAACCAGCATTTTCTCCTTTTCCCCACAATGTTTTCTACCCTGCTAGAAACAAATTTTAATTTTTGAGTTACGTTTAATTTGTCATTTGCAAGTGCTTTCAGTTTGGACCAGTCTAAAATTTTGTGGTTTGGTAAAGAGTGAAAGACAGATACTGTCATTTGTGCCCCATTTTATTTGTCATCTGCAAATGCTTTCACTTTGGACTGGTCTAAAACTTTGCTGTGTTGCAAAGATTTAAATAGTTGTTTATAGAAATAAGGATATTGATTAAAAAGATAGAAAGTATTATATAATTTCATGTATTGACATGGTTTTCTATTTAATTAAACTGTTGAATTGTTAAAATATTACTATTTCCTTGTATAACTCAGCTCACATCCTGTTTTTAATGTCTGTCTAAACTTCTCAAAGGCTGACCACTTCTCCCTATTTTGAAAAAGTTCTCCTAATTCTCAGGCTAGGGAGAAGTAGCTTCTCCTCTAATTCTGAGAGTTGGCAGAGGCCTGTGTATTAACACCTGACAATACACTTAAAATTTAAGGAGATTTCACAGTCATGTTTAACCCTGTATTTGATACAGCAGATTATCCATTACCAACAGCAGAAGATGTGTGCATAAAATTAGGCTGGGGACAAAACTTTAAAGAAATTGACATGTGTCATGTGTACTAACATGTATGATTAAAAGAGCAGTCACACGAGTATGTGACAAATTCACAATATATGGGTCATTACTGATACTGTATAAGTGGAAATTATTGTGATGTGGAAATTTCTGTGATTTTGTGAATTTGAAAAATTTGCACATTTTTTTTGTATTCATGTTTTACCACAAATATACCAACAAATAATAAGTGTTTTGAAATCACAAACATTTCCATAATCAGTAATTCACATTTTTTTTGACACATGTATATGTCGTAGGCCAGATCAGAATCTAGGCAGATCTGGAATTAGCCCAGGCAGATCCGAAATAGACCAAATTAGAATCATATTAATCCACATGTGTTTACAACTGAGATTGCTCCGTTTAATCTTACTCAGAATTTCTGATTAAAACTTTTATGTTGGTGTTTAAGTTAAATAAGATGGTTTATATGTAGTTGCACCATATTAAACGAAAAAATGTTCCATTTTGGTCTAGGCAGATTGTGGAGCTGCCTAGCCAAACTGGAACCCTATTTTGTTCTAGGCAGAATTCTAGTTTGGTCTAGGCAGATTCCAGATCTGCCTAGATTCCAGTTTGGACTACGACACCCACCCACCCACTCACCCACCCACACACACATATATATATGTGTGTGTGTGTAAACACAGTATCTTAAGTTTCCATATAGACTTTCAAGTTCACCCGCAATATTCTAACAAACTATGGTCATGGTGCTGAAAATATTAGATTCTGTGGGTTGCATATTAGATGATATCACTATTACAAGTCAAAATGATGATGATGAGTCAGTGTTGAAAAGACAAGCCCAAATAAATATTAAATTGAATTAGGAAAGAAAAGTGTTTTTTTACTTCAAGATGAAGTTGAATATTTTGTTTTTAGGGTAAATAAGGATGGCATCTAGCCTTCCAAAAGGAGGGTGGAAGCCATAATGCAAGTTCCTGGACCTAAAACAAAAAAGGGTTGTAATCTTAACTTGGTATTGTCAAGTATTATAGGAAATTCACTCCAAACCCTGGACATACTTGCTGAAAAGCAAAAATCTATACGATCCCTGGACTAAGAAATGTAAACAAGCCTGTGAAAAAGTAAAAAAACAAAAACAAATCACTTAGTTCTTTAGATATACTGGTGCATAATCAATCCAAGCAATCCATGGGGTCGGTATAAAAAGCAGACAATATAGAACATAGAGTTAAGCAGACAATATGCACAAAAAAGGGTAATGGAACAGGTGATAAAACGCAGACAATATAGATACAGAAAGGCCACATGCAAAACGCAGACAATATAGTTCAAGGTACTCAGAAACACCTGACTTTCCTCCTTGTTATTGGCTAAATATCTTCTCATTTAAAACAAGATTTCTTTAAACTTCACTTATTTCAAACTCCCCTGCCTTCCCCGCCCCCCCTTTATTCATTGCTTTGAGGCAAAATAATGGAACAGGTACATATATTCAAAAGCTTCACCTGTATATCATACAGTATAATTAATCTATTTTTATCATTTGTATGGTCCCAAAATAGAGGTATCAAGTTGGTAGATTCATTTCAATTAAAGTAATCGAGTCTTAAATAACACCTTATATTTAGTCTTCCTTCAATTTAAAATGTATGGACCATGTTGAAATGAAACTTGAGTAACAACACTTCCCCCCTTTATACACCGATTTGTAAATAAATACAATTGAACTAATTGGTATAATGTGCTGAATTGAGATATGATCAATGAAAATTTCATCAAAGTCTATTTACTCATTTAACACGTATTTCAGAAAACCTCCTTGAACTTTCTTGTCTTCATTTTGCATATAGCCCTTCTTTGTCTATATTGTCTTTGTTTTATCACCTGTTCCATTACCCTTTTTATGTGTATTTTGTCTGCTTAACTCTATGTTCTATATTGTCTGCGTTTTTTACAGTCCCCAAGCCATATGTAGACCTGTGATCAATAAAGTTAAAAATCAACATTTATACTGGTTATTGCTGTTGAGCAGACTCTAAAAAAAATTACACAAATCTGAGAAAAAGATGTTATCTCTTGATTACCAGCATTTTCTTCTTTTCCCACAATTTTTTGAAGGTCCAGCTTTTTCAGGGTCGTTAAAACCCGGGATTTTGTGATAAAGGGTTAACTTAGACAAATTTGTGTCCCTTATACATCATCTTCTTCGTAAGTTTCCTTAAATTGTATTGGTGTGCAGGTAATGTGCCGAGGTAAGATCACTGAATATACAAAATGTCCCATCATTTTGCCAAACTGCATCAATTTACATAAACCTCGTTGTATATTTTTACGCACGGCTGCATGCAAAATACCCCACTCATTTCTATGATCATTTTAGATCTTATCTCTTACTTTACACCGGCTCTTTTGAATCGGGTCTATCTTTTAAGGTACAACAGAATGCACATGGGCAGATCTATTTATGCAGGTGGGCAGGTCTTACCTGGAAAGAAGGACCTGTCCACGTGAGAGAAATACCTGAATACTTGCATGGATATATCTGAGGTCGGCCATATCGTATTGATAATACCGCATTTTTTTAAATATACTACTCAAAATTTGATAGGGATCATATGAAATTTTATATGAAATTACATACAGATTTGGTCACTGCTGTTGATGCATGATATACTGTCACAATGGCATGCAGTCAGACAGAAAACACATTTTGCACGTGCATTTCATGGCAGTAGACAAGCGTGCTGCCTTACGTTTCTTGCGTCCATGTACACTTCGATATTTTAGCTCCGACAAGCATGTTGGCTATTGTTGAAGATTTTAGACTTTCAGAACTTCTTGCATTACATTTATCGCTAACAATGCCTCCTCAACGTCGTAGACGTCATTCGACTACAGAGCAATTGGGCAGATGCATTGGAATGCTTGAATTTGGTGTCGCACAACGTGACGTGGCTGATGCACTTAACGTGAGCCAAAGCGTTGTTAACAGGGCGTGGAACCGACATCAAACGTTTGTTACAGCAGCATATCGTCATGGCAGAGGGCGCCAGAGGTCGACTACAGAAAGACAAGACCGCTTAATCACCATTCAGGCACGACGTCATCCTTTCTGGACAGCCACCACCCCTGGACGCCTCTGGGGTGAAGGTATCCACCCAGACGATACGGAATCGTCTTCTTAGTGTTGACCTTTACTCCAGAAGACCATGCATTTGTATCCCACTGACAGCACATCAACGGCGGGAACGTTTGGATTGGGCTGAAAATCACGTCACTTGGTCGGATGACGATTGGGCTTCAGTTCTCTTTACTGACGAGTCCCGAGTTTGTTTGGACTTTACTGACAGGGAGCAACGGGTGTGGCGAAGAGAACGTGAGCGATTTCATAATGCCAACATCAGTGAACATGACCGTTATGGGAACGGACCAATTATGGTCTGGGGAGGCATAATCAGGAACGGAAGAACGAACCTGCATATTAAAGAAGAAGGCACGATGACTGGTGTGCAGTACAGGGATGAGATCCTCAATGTGTACGTAAGACCATACGCTGGTGCTGTTGGTGATGACTTCATCTTAATGGACGATAACGTCCGTCCTCATCGGGCTAGGGTGGTGAATCAGTACCTGGAGCAGGAGACCATCGACCGGATGGACTGGCCTGCGCGTTCTCCGGACCTAAACGCGATCGAACACGTGTGGAACATTCTGCAGGTGGCCATTTCAGACCGTATGGCACAACCGTCGACTCTAGAAGAGCTCAGGAATGCTCTTGTTGAAGAATGTAACAACATGCCCTTTGAAAGCATCCGGGTTCTTATTGACAGTATGAGTCGACGTTGTCAAGCCGTCATCCAAGCAAGGGGAGGCCATACCCGTTATTAACATTAACTGTAGTTTTGTAATCGAAACAACAGCGTTGGTTTTCCCTGTATCATTATTAAATTTCTTTGTAATGAAATGCAATTTTATCCTGTAATGCAAATTTCCACACTAAATGTCGACACAAAATCAAGTGTACATGAACTTCTGAACCAATACATGATCTACATTTGACTCTTAACCAAATTGTATGCTATCAAACATTAAATTTGAATTTACTCCATTCTAACGATGTGATCCCTATCAAATTTTGAGTAGTATATGTGTTAGACAGTAGAAAATCGTTTGTCCGTGCCTGTAGAATTCCAGTGACAAAAATTCTATCTTGTTCTGAAAGCCTGTCTATAGTTTGACAGATAAGGGAAAGGTTGAGATAAACAGCTAAGGAAACAAATACTGATTTACAGCGACATATCGAGTGTCAATTACGGTGCGGGTACACATTCGTAATATCGACATGTATCTGCATTGTAGCCAGTCGGGTGTGTCAGTGTGTATATTACTGACAGAATATCAGTGAATATTGGGTCGCGATATTGTTTAGAGGTATCAGTTCAATGAATATGATGAAAAATAAGAAAATTTCGAGAGATTAAAAACTGTAACCTGTCCTTTGCATTTGAGGATTACAAAACTTTCAGCTTAACCTTTAGACTGCTAAGCACGTCTCACTGACCTTTTGTGGACAGCGTAGATCAAGATCAGACTGCGCAAAACGTGCAGTCTGATCTTGGATCTACAATGTCCGCTAAGGAGATAATTTCCCGCAAAACGACTTTGAAATAGCAATATTTGGGCTTTTACTATCGATTTGAAAATTTCATTTTAGTTATTTAGCAGGATAAGGGTTAAGCCAAGCGCTTTTGAAGGACCTTTTGTGGACGGTGTAGATCAAGATCAGACTGCAGAAAACGTGTAGTCTGATCTTGGATATACACTGGAGGAGAGGGAGATATTTTCCCCCAAAATGACTTTGAAATAGCAATATCGACTTGACAGTTTCATTTTACTTATTTAGCAGATTAAGGATTAAGCCAAATGATGCCCTATTTACTCGACTGTGTGGCCAATCGTCCTTTACACTGTGTTAAATAGTTTTCCGTAATATATTGTTGTTCTTACCTACTGCTCACTTAATCAGATAAACGACTTTGATGTAACCACTGGCCAATGCAGCTTCATTGCCTATCACGGAATACGGAAATTTTCATTACTCGATCATCGGAAAACAAAAGAAAACAAACAATAATGTAAAATGTTACTGAATGGTTTATCAATTTAGAGTTATAGTATATAGAGGTAATGCGTCGATGTGCTAGTTCAATAACAGTATTCGATAATCGAGTAATGAAAATTTCGGTGCTGTGAGATAAACTAATGTAGCTACAAAGGCCTGTGAGGTTACACTATATACTTTTAAATGATGACATACATTTGTAAATATTGAGACAAAAGTCGACCTATCCTTTCGAGTTCTCGATCATCAGAATGACTGAGAGCTCGAATACTTCATTTGGTCTTATCCATTATACTAAAACATTTGCATACGACAAATTAAATATGTATAAAACATGAAATTCGTCCGTCAAGGTGAGAAAGCATTGTAGAAAAAGGAAATATTATGCTGATTACGAGCATCTACTCCTTTTTCCACGATGTTTGTTGAAGCCTTTTCCCCAAGGTCGTCAACATTCGTTGTACAATAAAGTGCGTTAACACTATATCACACTATCCCGAGCTGTAACGATCTTTCGAAAAGAGGCTTTTGAAAACATCATAGTGAAAGAGGAAATGTTGGTAACTGGCGTTTTCTCCTGTTCAAGCAATGCTTTCTCTCCTTTCTAACACAAATTTCAATATCTACATCTTTAAATTGTCGTCTGCAAATGGAGAAATCAAAATTATGTCTGGTAAAGAGTTAAACCAAAAACACGATCTCAAATAACTCGCGACATGTGGTAAAAAGTTTTACCTACCAACATAAACAGGCAAAACAAAAAGATCATTATCTAGAGAAGATGGACGACGTAATCTTGATGTTCTGGAAAATGAATATTTAAACTCTTTTGTGGTTCAATATGAAGAAAAATAGAGGATAATCAACTTGTTGTGTGTGATATTAGAATCTGTCACTAGAGTGGGGTGTGATGCGGTTAAAAAAACGAGTCCGAAAGACAATTTTTTTTTTAATCGCATCAAACCCCATTCGAGTGACAGATTTTTGATATCACACACAAGTTGATTATCCTATTTATTATATTCCTAATTCGCCCTTTGTTTTCTTATATTCATTAAGAATGGTATATACAATGCGAGCAATACAGGAAAAAAGAAGTCCCAGCAAACATTCTAAAACTATATCGTCGCTAAAGATGATACCATATTTATCATCACTAGTGGTGTTATTCGCTGTGAAATCCAAGTAATTCACTGATAGGAATATAATAAATAATGAACAGCGGTAGCAAATGTCTATTTTCCCAGTTGTTTTGCATATTTATGAACATGAAATACCCATTTAGATGAACATGTAGTTTACCCGGCCGGGTAGCTCAGTGGTTAGCGTATCTGACTCGTGACCTGGAGGTTGCCGGTTCGATACCCGGTTGCGGCAACCCTTTTTCAGGCGATTTTTCGTCCCTCACCTCTGATCCATGTGAGAAAAGCAGTCAGTGGCTTGTGAAAGAAAACTGTGTCAGTACTGGTGTGAGAAAGCAAGGAAACACATGGGTGCGTCACTGACCGCCATTATAATTTAAATCCTAAGCTGTTAAAATGGCGTTTAACTCCAAATACAAACCAATACAAACTGTTAACCCTTAGGATGCTAAGCACAACTCAAGTAACTTTTGCGGACAATGTAGATCAAGATCAGACTGCGCAAAACGTGCAGTCTGATCCTGGATCTACACTATTCGATATAGAGATATTTCTCCGCCAAAATTAACCTTGAAGTTGGAATATTTGGGTTTTGACTATTGACTTGAACGTATCATTCAGTGTATTCAGCAGGATAAGGGTTAGTCCTTATCATCGTTGGAAAAGGATCATGTCCTGTTTAAAGGATGTGTATACATACATAGTGTACAGTAATGGGTTACTGGGTAACGTATATTCAACATTTAATTACCAATAAGTAAAACAAAAGGACCATTCCCTATCATGTGCATTTGCAAAGATGTGACGAAGCGCACAGGGTATCGATTAGCGGTAGCAATACTTGGTGTTATAAATGATCCCGCAATTTAGCGTGCAAAATAAATAAATAGCAGGGACGTAGCTAGCCCAAAATAAAGTATATGCAAAAGTAATACGGAAGGTGCGAAGTGCCGAGTGGGGGTAGGGTGGGGGGGGGGGGGTAGGGATCCCCCTTGCTTAAATTTTTTGAACTGCAGAGCTATGTGTTGGCCTCTGGTGACTTTTTTTGGAGGGGTATTGCCTGTCTGTCTGTCTGTCTGTCTGTCCGTCCGTCCGTCCGTCTGTCGGTCTGTCTGTCTCTAACTTTCTGCTCTTTGCAAAGTGTAGCAACACCATTTTTTGGCGTACAGGCAGCTAAGCCCCTGCAAGGGGTGACAAGAGAGTGTACTGGCTCAAAGATCACAAGAATAACGGATTGCCCTTGAAACAAGATTGGCGTTGGGTTTTTTTGAACGCCGTTCTCAACATTGTTTCAGGAAGATCATGGTAGTCGTGCACCCTCCAATACTCTCCCGTGGATTCTTTCACACGTTCCGAGCCCGCTGGTGCAGTCGGTAGCGTTGTTTCGACGATGATTCAGTAGGAAAGCAGCCAGTGCCTTAGGAAGAATATTGTGCGAAACACTGGCCAGACAAACTTTAGGATAGCACGGATAGGTGTCCTGGCCGCTACATTTTTACGAAACAATGTTAAAAACGGCGTAAAACACCATAGAAACAAAATCTTTGTCTAGTACTTCCCGCTTTATTTTTTTTTTTTTTTTTTTCAAGCTACAGGCTGCTCTTTCGTGCACCTAGAGTTTCTTTTTCAAATGATTCGCACAGTATTCCTATGAAGCAAATGGCTTTTTTTCAAGAGAGACATTGTTAAAACAATGTTAAGTGGTGAGAGAGGAATGAATTCGCTCGCAATGGCTATCATCAGTGCTCGGAAAGAATTTAGCCGAGCCTTGGAATGAAACGAGGGGCTCCTAGGTTTTAGGCTTTGTCTGTTATTGACCGAGTTAGGCCATAAAAAAACCGGCAGAGCTTCTGGTCAATAACTTTACAACAATTCTCCATCATCAACAACAACAACGACAACAACAATACAACAACAATTATTAGTATTAAATTTACCTCTTTTTCTTCAATTCTTTCATCTACTGCGGGTATCGGTTTCAAAATCTGTCACTGTAAGTGCTCGCTGACTTAATCCCTATCCTGCTAAGTGAGTGAAATTAATTTTCAAGCCGGCAGTAAAAACCGAATTCTGCACCAGTCTGATCTTGATCTACTCTGTCCGCAAAAGGTCTCTGAGTCGCACTTAGCAGCCGAAGGGTTAAAATATATGCTGAAAAGTAAAATTGCTATTTCCAAGTCCTTTCCATCGGATTACGCCTACTGTATCGGAGATTGTAAATCTCAGTTCAGACAGCACGGTCTTAGATCAATACTGTGCGCAAACCCGCACTAAAGTAGCCCTTAAAGGTGGGTATTTAGATTCTTCACATCTCACCAAATAAAAAAATATCTATATCACTGAAATTTATAAGAAAAAACAATGCAAATCATCAATACTTAAGAATCATAAAATTACGGAAAAAAAAATTTGATAGTGTTCCCTTAAAAGGCTACGTAGCCTCTTAAGATATTTTGAGATTTCGCGCAAGAAATCAACAAGCATTGTGGGAATGTCACGTGACTGGCACGTGACTAATGACGCTTAAATTCCGTAACAAAATGGCGTCTCGCCCGTAGTGAAGAACGCAGCCGGCCATAAGACGAAGATTGGCACAAGCTCGTAAAACTAGACAGTAAACAGTAAATTTACGCGACCAGACTGATGGGTGGAAAGAAATAACGGAAGAGAACAGTATTGTTTGCACGACGGAGATGTGGCGAAACTTTTGATCTATTGGTAAGGGGCCGTCTCGAGCTATTTAAATTATAAAAATCGCTTTTTTAAAAATGTTTGCTTTCATTTTCTTTTCAGTTTTGTTGTTTTTAATTTTGAAATTCATGTTTGTAACACTCTTTACCCATAAACAATGCTATTGGTAGTCTGCAAAACGAAACTCGGCCTGTGGCAACCGTCAATTTACTGCACTTCTGACATTTTTATCGGGCATGGAGCTGCCGCTTAAATGTAGTCTCTGGCTTTAGTTTTGAGTCATGTAGATGACGTTTGTTACGTCTTGGTTGACCCATTTAAGGATAAAATCAAAATACAAAGACCCGAAATGAATCAACTCCATTTATACAAGAAACCTACAACCAAGGTTCTCTAGAGCAAAGTGTTAACTTAAATATGTCTGGAGTAGTATAACATTTAGGGTACATTAAACTTGTTCTCAATACACTACAACGTGGTCCTATCAATGTAACAGTAGACCATTTTACCAGGGTAGCCTGATCTTGGTCCTTCGTATTGCTAAACGATCATACCGTAATTGAACTCTTTCCAAACGACAATAAATTGGACTCAACCAAATTCAAAGCATTTGCAGACGACAAATCAACTATAGCTTAAATGATGATTTCTGTCTTTGATGCGGTAGAAAACAGAAACTGAGAAAATGCTTGTAACACGCATTTTCTATAATTCAAACTATGTTTCAAAAGCCGTCTGGTACAGGGTCATTAAAACATAAGATTGACTTGTAAAGGGTTAAACACCCAAAAATTGCTCTTGTTTACTGAGTGCAATTGTACATTGACTATATGACCATAGAGGAAAAATGTTTAGTTCTATTCATTGATGTTTTACCAGAAATTTTGATTTATGACATACAAACTAGACTAAATAGCCCAGATTAACCCTTTCCCACACATCTCGAATTTTTCACGACTGAAATATGAGGCATTTGAAAACATTGTTGGAACTGGAGAAAATGCTGGTAACCAGGATTTTCTCTTTTTCCTGCATTTTCTACTCTTTCAAAGACATATTACATCCATTGACCCACATTTAAATTGTTGTCAGCAAATGCTTTCAACTTGGAAAAGTCCTGTATTTTGACGTCTGGTATAGAGTTAAAACATCTTCAAATTTGATAATTTCAGTTATATAATGAAATGAAAAGTACACACATAGATTTCATTAGATGCTTATATACCTAAATGACAAAATTTTATATTTTAAGGGTATGGCAGAGTGGACAGTCCAGGCCACTCTGCAAAGTGCAGTGAAAATAGAAGATCAATAGGAGGGAAGGTATGTTGGCCTCAGGACATATGGAAGCCGTTGGGTTTGAGAGCACCATAAATAAACTCGAAAGAAATGGGTCAAATGCTGTTAGGGTAGTTGCAGACGTTTACCCATAGATATCAATTATGATTAAGTTGTACACAAAACCCTCTTATATGTTACAGTCGTGAAACCAAAAGTTGTTATCAACATGGGCAAAAATTGCTGGACCTTGCTTTATACATGAATCATGTCAAAAAACTTGGAGAGCTTTTGTAATTGTGTCTGTCATATGCAGTCATTGTTTACTGTATTTTTACCTAAAAAATGACATCTAATGTCCCATGTTCATGAACAATGTTCATAGCTTTCCCATGAAATTATTTCAGTAAAAGATCTAATTGAAAATGTTAATCTTAAATGGATCATTGTCATATACATGGGAAATCTGTGTGTGCATTCTATAGGATAACTTGTGTATGCCTGCCTTTGTTTGTATCTCTGATGAGTTAGTTATGTAATATTTATCAAAGTAGACTACTTCATCAAATAACTACAAAAAAAATCAGCCTGCTAACCCCTTGCCAATTGACAAATTTTACTTGCTTTACAGTTGAAAACATCTGCAGATGAAAAACTAGAATTTTATACAAATGAAAAAAGTATTCTCTGAAATGGTGATAAACGTAGTGGGAATAGTGGAAAATTATGGTAACTAGCATTTTGTCCTTTTCCCACAATAATTTCAAAAGGTTTGTTTCAAAGGATCGTTGAAAATGGGAATGTGTGGTAAAGAGTTAAAAGATTGGTTATTGCATACATTTCATTAACTCTTTACCAAATGAAAAAATTTTAGCCAGCCTAAATTGAAAGAATTTGCAGACAATGAAAAAAATGTGACAAAAACTTTGGAAAGTAGGCTTTGAAGGATAGAAAATATTGTGGGAAAAGAAGAAAATGCTGGTTACCAGCATCTTCTCCTTTTCTTACAATGTTTTCAAAAGGCTTCTTTCTCAGGGTTGTTAAAAGTTGGCATTGTGTGCTTTAATGTTACTTGAGCCATGTGCCAAATTCCACATTTTTCAATGGCATTTTGACAATCTAATGTGGCCTTCATAATGTATACATGTCTGTCTTTGTAGGAAGAAATCTTCACAATATCTGACACAGTTGGAATATTTGGTATGGGGCAAAGAACCTTGGAAAGAAACTTTGTGCGGTAAGGGAATACATAAATATTTGAATGCAAATTTGTGTCCTTGTAGGATTCCTTACAATTATATATTTGCCTTTATTATCTGCTTGTGTGGTTCTGTGTGGAGAAAGTGTAGGACTAGTTATCTCATGGCCTTGGTTTAATCCTCACCAAAGGCATGCAGCTCTTCTTGTGCTTTGGCAAGATAAACAAGAGCCCTAGCTTTGTAGTGGTGAAAACCTGGGCACAAATGACTACAAGAGCTGTTGCAATGATATGAATGCAATAATGTTGAAGCAATGTTTATAAGCATTCAATTATAGCAAACCTGTAGGTTTATTAATTTAGGTATGACTTTAAATTTTTTATTCTGCTAAATTATCCTAAATGAATGTAATATCAATATTTGAGACATTACCTAAATGAATGTAATATCAATCTTTGAGACATTAACTAATAAAAGAAAGAATGGTTAAAAGCAAGAACTCAGCATCTTTAACAATAGTTTTTTGGCTGGGTCACTTTTCTTTAATTAACTCTTTACCACACAACACTGAGTTTTAACTACCCTGAAGTAGGCGGCTTTTGAAAAGATTGGAAAAGGTAAAATTCCGGTTACCAACATTTTCTTCTTTTCCTTCAATGTTTTCTACCCTTTCAAAGACAGAAGTCATTGTTTGATCTAAATTGTCAGCTGAAAATGCTGTCAAGTTGGACCAGTCTAATAGAATTTTGTCATTTTTGTAAAATATTAAGTTTTTGATAATATTTGAAGGATTTTCCTTTGTTAGTTACCACTGTTTCTAACAGTTTGTCTTAGGAGTTAAATCATGAGTCAAATAAGTTGCTTGAGTCCCTTGTGATTCAGTGGTAAAGTGCAGAATTCATAATGTGGAGGCCATGGGTTTGAACCTCACTAGAAGCATTTGGTTTTCATGGGAGTGCCCTTGGGCAAGAAACTTCAGAGCCCCAGTCTAACAATGATGAAATCCAGATAAAACATGAATATGTGAATTGTCGCCATGATATAACATTAAAAGTGGCATATTTTTTAACACCATTGAATCAACTGATTGCTCAAGTTACAATAGCACTGAACACTTCTTGACAGGGAAAAAGTAAATACATGTACTTGAAACTGAAACTGTTTGCTACTTTTATTAACTTTTCAACAAGTTTATCATAAACATGAAAGCAAATATGAAAAATAAAAAAATTGCAGGTATACAGTGTATAAGTGTAGATGTCAGCTTGCTGCAGTTGACTTACATGGAACATGTGAATAGACCATACAAAAAGAGTATACAGGGAGAATATTGGTAAGTTAAAAAAAAATAATTATAACATGACTAAGATGGTTTTGTGATATAAATCATCTTAACCTGGAACTGATACAGTTTCTAAAGCGTGTAACCTATTGATAAAATTATTCAAATGACCTCTTTTCAAAAACCACATGACTTGTTTTCTTGTTGACTTAGATATTATTGAGACATTGGATCTTGATTGCACAAAACCCATCACAGGTAACTGCTAAACCTGAACATTTGTTCTACCATGAGAAAAACTTTTGAAAATGAATACAGTAAGCGCTTCAATGTTTGACAGTTAGAATAAGTTTTTCCCTTCTTTTCAGCGAAACAAAATGCTACAGCAAAAAATACTGAAAATAACTTTGTCATCCATTCCGAAAATTGTGTGATATATTCATGATAATCACATTGAATGATTGCAGACTGATAAACAGTTAAGGGTTGTTTTCCTGTCTTCTTCATAAACATTAGTTTTCGGAGGGTAAAAGATTGATTTCACATTTTTTTTTTTTACAGAAAATTTAAGAAAAAAGTATGAATATAATTTCAGTTACATAAGAGTCCATTCCAAAGCTGCCAATCACTGGACTGTCAAACACAAGAAAGAACAGAAGAACCACAGTTACTTTACAACATTACTGTCATTTTTGAGTTTTGAGAGTTATTGTAGTGGCGAGTCAAAAATCAGCTTAAAGTAAGAAAGTGGAAGGTGATTCTACTCAAATTGCCACAACGAGTGCACCTATAACATCACCAACAACAAAGGAAGTTATTGAGAAACAAACACCATGGCTTCAGTATCTACCTAAACCAAACTCAATCAAAGATCCCTATTGAAAGATTTTGGAGCTTAATGCTCAATGATTTAAATAAATCCAAAACAAAAATATAACAATGATAATGCATTAGTAGATATTAACAGATCTACAAAAATGAAGTGTACATGTATTAAGTTTGCTGTGATAGTAGTGCCTAGATCCTGTTAGGCAGTCAGTAGCGTACAGGACTTGAGAACAGGAGTCGCTGGTTCGAATTCCAAGCTTGGTTTATTTCTTCCACGGGATTGATGAAGAATTGATTCCTCCCTCACTGCTGATACATGAAATTGTTTTGACAATGTTAATGTGGGAAAGCAGCCAGTTGAGTGAGGTCCAGTATTTGCAAGACTGTCTATGGTCAAATAAGACAAAAAAAAAAAAAAAAATCAGCTTAGTCGATTTGAAATAATTTAAAGACAGCACTTTTTGTAGAAATTTGAAAAAAGAAGAGAAAATGATCATTACTGTAACTATTACTTTACCTTTTTATTTTCTGATAATACTTTTAAAAGCCTTCATGTGAAGAGGACAAAAAAAAAACCAGAATTTTGCAGATAAAGCCTTCCAAATACTCAAATACTGTGCAATTGCATTTGAATATTAGAGTTCACTTTCATCTAATCAAGAATTTAAATCAGCATTCTGTATCTATTGCTAGTGTTGCAACTTCACAGTAATGTAGAAATCGTCTGGTTTACATCAAATCCTGTTTAATCTCTAGAAAAAGACAAAATGTTAAACTTTTCCTAATTTAAAGCATTTGCAGACAACATAACTATGACTCAAGGGATTTATCTATGAGGGGGTAGAAAGCAGTGATGGTAAAAGAGAAAATGCTGGTTGTCAGCATCAGGGATGTTAGAATCGAGGGTTGCCCGCGCTGCCGATCGCCATTTTCGCCAAATGCGAAAATTCTGAACAAGTGGCGAATTTTTTCTTTAACTGGCGAAAATAAGTGGCGAAAGTTTTTTTTTATCGGCAATTCTTCACTTTGTGTCTCAACTCACGAGATAAGTGGAGTAAGGGTGAAGCAGGGAACAAGCTACAGGGCGACGTGGGCGAAGAAGCCACCTTCAATGGCACAAGTTCGCCTCGTCAAGCTTGCACGGCGAAAAAACTTCGTCTTAAAAAATTCCCGACCTGGCTATATTCATGAAATATTGGCTATCAAAGACAAAGGGTGACACCAGTTATCCTTTATTAATTTTGTCAGTTTAGACAAGACAGCAGAGTGTTATGATCCTTATCTTTTACTAACTCGCTAAATCTACCCCTTTATCCCACGAAAACTTGTCTTTTTTTTTTTTCCCACAGGTAAAGCGTCTGCTTATTTGTTTAAATGACGTCAGACGATCAGTACTGATTCTCAATACATGAATACTCGTAAAATAAAGCAGAATCACCTCTTGGTACTGCTAGAGATATTCTTTACAAATAGTTTTTGATAAATTACAATGATGGATGGTAAACCAAAGGATTAAAAAATCTTGGAAACAATCATTTGCCTTCCTCACATCGGCAACTCAAGCAAAATCTGCAGTGCAGTGTTCTATTTTTAGCATTCTATTTTTAGAATACTCTACACCTTTTCCTTCCTATCAGCTAGTTTATTGACTATATAGATTAAGTCTCTGAAAACCCTGTTAAGTTTAATTCTTTTAAATTTTTAACAAGTCCTAGTTATGTTTTTGAATCAAGATTATGGTTGGTCCTCATTACAGCCGTGAAGAAGTTTTTTTTTTTCTTTTCTTATCACTCTGGACATTATTTGTAATCTGATGAGAAATGTCAGGGTTTGAAATAATGTGTGACTTTGCATCAATGGGGTCATAAATTACAAGGCAATCAAAATCCAATGGTCAGATACTGTTCTTTTGAGTCTATAAGTTGGTAAAAATCCTTTCTCATTTTTTTCTTTGATAAGCAAATCATATCCAAAATTGATAGTAAGATTCAACTGTTTTTCACTCAAGATAGGCATACAGAAATTCTTACATCACATACTATAATTTGTCCTGTAAAGTTCATGGAAGAAATACTGTCTACTTGCAGCACAAGTCTGCTTCTAGATTCAAACAGAATTTAACTACATTGTGTTTTTAACATGTTTTTTTTTTGTTTTATCAACCCACACAATACCAACTTTTTAACGACCTCAATGAAGGAGACTAATGAAGACATTGTGAGAAAAGAAAGAAATGCTGGTAACCAGTATTTTCTCCTTTTCAAACAATGTTTTCTATCCTATCACAGACAACTTTAAGTATTTTGGCAACATTTAAATTGATGTCTGTATATGCTTTGGGTTTGGATGTGCCTAAAATTGTGTCATGCACTAAAGGATTAAATCCCCATCATGATAAAAGACTTTATGTAAATTTCATCATTCATGTTTTCATGTTTCTACAAATGAATTAAAATTGAAAAAAAAAAAAAAGCATAAAAAAAAAAAACTTTGTTCTCTGTGTCTGATACCTGAACGGAATATAGGGGGACAAATGGTGGTAAAAAGGAAAGTAGCAAAAAAGTAGAAAAAAATGGCTCATAAATCAAGAAAAGTGGCGAAAGAAATGGCTAATAAATTAGGAAAAGTGGCAAAAAAAATGGCTCATAAATATAAAAAGTAGCGAAAAGTTTTTTAAACTGGCGAAAATAGTGGCGAAAGAAAAAAGAAAGAACATCCATTTCTTTTCTGCTTTTGTTTCTTTTTGCACTAATTTACTAATCACTTGCATATCTAGTCAGTGTAACGTTGCTTTTTGTACTTCTTTATGTTATTTGAAATGTACGAGAATAGTAATCATATAGAGCTGGATGTGCTAAGGTTAACTTGTACCTAATCTGTTTACCAAATAACAAAATTTCGGTCTGGACCAAATCCAAAGTATTTGAGTATTACAAATTAAATGATGCTAAAATGATGATTAATATCTTTGATAGGATAGAAAACATTGTGGGAAAAAGAGAAAATGTTGGTAACCAGCAATATCTCCTTTTCCCACAATGTTTTCAAAAGCCCTTTTCATCAGGGTCATTGAAAGTCCATTGAGTTAACAGCGTTTAAATGAAACACTTGGCTACATGGAGAACTAATGAAGGCCAAAACCCTTAGAAAGCAAATCATAGCTTTTCTTGCTTATGAGAACAAGCAATTTTGATAACATTGCGGCAAAATAAATATCTAGAATGAATTCCTCTTGTTGTCACAAAGTACGCATATGCATATTTCAATTTCAACATTTACCAAAGCATTTCGAGTTTTCACAGTCCTGGGAAAGAAGGCTTTAAAAACCTTGTGAGAAAAGGAGAAAATGCTGGTAACTAGCATTTCCTCCTTTTCCCTCAATTTTCTCAAACCTATCAAAGAGCTCAAGCTCATTTCTGACTCATTTTAATTTGTCATCTACAGAAGTTTTGAATTTGAAAGAGTCTAAAATTTGTTATTTGGGAAAAGGAAAATGACCTAAATAAAAAACCTTTTGACAGAACTTAGGGAAAAGATGAAATTACTGGTAACCATCTATTTTCCTCTTTTCATAATGTTCTTTAACCCTTTACCACACAATGCTGACTTTTAATGACCCTGAAGAAGAAGCCTTTTGAAAACATTGTGGGAAAAGGAAAAAATGCTAGTAACCAGCATTTTCTTCTTTTCACACCATGTTTTCTACTCTATCAAATAAAAATTGCATCATTGAGCCACATTGAAATTGTCGTCTGCAAATGTTTTCAATTTGGATAGGTCTAAAATTTGTCATGTGGTAAAGGGTTAAACCTTAACCCTTTCCCAAGCAACATTTTGGAATAGACCAGATTGAAAGTGTTTTCAGGTGATAAATTAAAAGTACAACAAATGATGCTTTCTGTACTTGATAGGGTACAAAACATTGTGGGAAAAGGAGAAAATGCTGGTAACCAGCATTTTCTCCTTTTCCCACAATGTTTTCAAAGCCTTCTTTCCTAGGGTCGTAAAAACCCTGGATTGTTCGGGAAAGAGTTAAGACACATCAACTTATTTTAGCCAATGATTTAACAATCACGTTCCTCATGCATTTTAAGCTTGGCTGTTTTCGAAGAAAACGACAAGTTAAATGTCATAGCCATAGTGTCTGTATCGTCATGTGAAAACTTAAAAATTTTGTAGCATCTATGTTATTACTGAAGATATCTGAAGATTATTACTTCAAACTTGGGCAAGTTGTTCACTATTAAAGAGGAACCTATACAACAAGGACAGGTAACCAAAATATAAGTATTCCTTTTTTTCGACTTGGAATTTTCACTGAAAATCAAGCACTTGCAACCCAGCATTGGCACCCTCATGCAGTGCTCTTGTTTTCATAAGGTAAATGAGTTTCCCCACTAGTCTGACCACTTCACACAGTTCTGATCCGAAGGAAGAAGGCTTGTGAAAACATTGTGGAAAAATGATAAAAATGCTTATTTCCAACATTTTCAACTTTCTCCACAATGTATTCTATCCTTTTAGCGAAATATACAACTAAATGCCCAACAATTTATTGTCTGTGAATGTTTTCAGTTTAGTTCAGTCCAAAATATAGTATGATAAAGAACAAACAATATACTGTTTAACCTTTTATAGAACGATTGGTCCAAATTTAAAGCAATTGCAGACGACAAATCGAAAATGGCTCAAACAATAGGACTTGTCTTTAGAAAGGTAGAAATCATTGTGGGAAAAGGAGAAAATGCTGGTTACCAGCATTTCTCCTTTTACCACAACTATTTAAAATTTTTCTTTTTCCACGCTGTTAAAACCCTGGATTGTGTAGTAAAGGGTTATTGAAATGTGACATTTCTGCCAGGGTATATATGGATTATGGAACATAGTGTCCAAGTCCTTCATATTGAAATAACATGCACTGCCTGTAAGCAGCATGCCTCATGGCCTTTTTTTTCCTCTGTTTTTTTGGTTGTTTAGTTGCAGCCCAGTTTGTAATTATAACTTATCACAATGTTATTAATACATGCTAGAGTTACTCTGGATGTCAGGATTTGCTTTAATATTGCATCCAGCCTTTAAAAACAAATACTTTAGTCTGTGTTACAATTGGATTGGACACACATTCGATATCTTTACAGTCGATGTAATTTTTTCAGTCACAGTACCGATTACAACTTTGAGAGCACTAAAAGTTTGGAATTGGAGTAGATCTGGATCGGACTGTATTAACATGCAGAATTATCTTTGATTTGCACTGCTTCTCTATCTTGAAGATTTCTGTTTTCTTCGGTCATCCTTGAACGTATAGCAGTTTCTTTCAGGTTCTTTTTGTATTTCACCACTTTCATTTTTCATATGAATTCTCTCATTCTTGTGTGTTTTAATGCTTTAATGCTTTAAAATCTTGAATAATTATTTGCACATTTTAAGGTAAATCCAACCAGAGACTGTTACAAAATATAAAAGTAATACACAGTAAAACACTGAAATGTTGTCGTTTTAGGGTAGTATGGAGGGCATTGTTAGGAGGGAGCAATTGATTGTAATAAACAGCTGCTTTCCTCGACAATGTTTTTCAAAGCTGGCAACAGTTTTCTTTTTTTGACTGTGACGTGTTTGGCTGATCCTCCAGCAAATTTTCTTTTTTCTTTCTCAGTTTATTAACCTTTTTTCTTTATCATTCAAATTTTCAACTCAAAACTTTTTTTTTCTCCTTATTTGGCAACCTATAAACTATTTCCTTATTTTTTTCTTTCTGCAGCTACAGCACGATGACATTGCATTGCGTATTTTCATGTCTGTTATGACTGTAAAACTTTGTAAGTTTTTGTCAATAAAATATTTTGTTCGTTTGTTTGTTTGTTGTATTCTGTCCAGCAAACACATCACTCCTATACTTCCTCTGCACTGTTTACATTTGATGTCTGTGATGAGATGGATTTCCTGAAAAATTATAAAAGCATACTTAATTTTTCTATCCATTACAATATAAGGACAGTTCATTCGTACATGAAAATAAACTGTGCATCTACACTTCTGATAAAATTCATAAATAGAAGCAGCTACTGCTATGAATCAAATAAGAGGCAAAATTTGTTTCCTGTGCGGATGTTGCAGTTTCGGCCAGAAAAATTAACGTTAAAAAAAATTGTATTTGAACTTTAGCAGATAGCCAAAAACTTTTCATATTTTAACTTGAGTAGGAAGCCAAATACCCCACATACTGGAAAGCAGCATGCTATTGTTATAAACTAAAGGCCCTTGAGGGCCTGAATCGCTATACTGGCTGTAATTTTGCCTAAACCTTATGTTTTCTGAAACTCGTTTTAAGGCTATGACAAAGGGAAAAATATTGTTTGAAGCTATCATTTTAGTCTTTTCCCATATTGAAAATACACAAAATACATCTGCTTGTCCACAAAGTGTAAAGTGTAAATTTAGTTGTCTCACAACATCTAATATGATAGAGTCTGTGTCTTATTCTGATCCAGATTAGAAGAGAAAAAAATGATACGCTCCTAACCCCACCATGGACACCCTCTTCCTGTCTCAAATATATTTTTGATATTTCACCTATAATATGTACTACCACAAGGGCATTTATAAACTTTCAGGTTGATATCAATGCTTGTTTCTACAGTAATTTCACATAACTGGTATAAAATTTAAAAAAGCCTTCTCATTGATTAACCCTTTGCCAAACAGTTCTGACTTTTAACAACCCTGGGAAAACGCTTCTTGAAAAATCGTGAGAAAAAGAGAAAATGCTGGTAGCCAGCATTTTCTCCTTTTTCCACAATATTCCCTATCCGATCATAGACAAGTCTACCAATATACACAATCTTTAATTTAAACAGTACATGTATGATGTAAAATTGAATGCATTATAACACCTGCATTGATTGCCAGTAATTTTGGTCTCTACTGGGGCCTTAACCCTGTACCAAACGACAAAATCTTAGTCCCAAATGAAAGCATTTGCAGACGACAAAATAATTGTTACTTAAACAATGAAGTTTGTATTGGGAAGGTAAAAAAATCGAATACTATCAGTTTTTTCATCTCTCACAATGTTTTCAAAAGGCGTCTTTCTTAAGTTCATTAAATGTACTGATTATGTGGTAAAAGGTTAAGCAAGTAAATGGTTCATTTCAACATCAATTACATAAAACATACACTGGCTTGATTATTATTATTCAATTTTGGCTTTCAACTTGCTGCATTTTGTCATCTGTCAACTCAAATACACCACTTCATTTTCTTGTCTCTCTACTGGCACCCTTTCCTTTCTCTTTGGATCCATCTCTTCGTAGCTTTTTTGAAGCCACCCTTCCTCTGTAGGCTTCTCTTCTTCTACCCCTTCAATCTGTCTTTCCTCTGCTTACAAGCTTTTCTGGTGGCTGATATTTGGACAAGGATGAGGAGGGACTCTCCTGAAATCTGAAATATACAATTATAGTTCTAAACGCAAATCTTTAAAAATCAAAACATCGGGTGCCACTATCCCTCATCTGTCTGTAAGTCATAGATCTATATGACACTTTCCATAATTCCATTTTTTTCTGCAAATATAGATACATGTATCTCAAGTCCGAAAGTGGATTCCTTCATATGTTTCCAAATTCATGCAATACTTCAACTGTCAAAAATCTGTCGATGATGCAGTTAACTCTTTCAGCACCAAATATATAAACTCAATCCTTTTTGATGCCTGAAAATAGAATCCACTGACGTTCAGAAGGATTTTTTTCTCATATGCTTGACTAAACAAGCAGACAGAATAAATCCAAGATCAGACTGCACGTTCTGTGCAGTCTGATCTTGATCTATGCCGTCCCCAAAAGTATCCTTTTTCGCCTATGGTGCCAAAAGGGTTCATAAGGATGTATAATTAAATCTAGCACTGAGAAGTTAACACTAAGTGGTCGAAAACGTACAAGCTACATTGACTAACACGGGTGAGACACTTAGACCCCTGACCATTTAGACCCCTTAAAATTTTAGATTTTGGGTGACATCTAGACCCCTTTGAGACACTTGGACCCCTTTGTTTTGGAGACACTTGGACCCCTTTTTATCTTCATGAACCTAATTTTTCCTGTTAACCAGCATCGTAATATTTGACTGTTTCATCATTTTGGAATGATTTTTCATGGTTTAGTTTTTCATTTAGCCAAGTAATCAGGTGTAATTTTGAATATGTTCAATTCACACGAGCCATGTGCTGGCAAAAGGGGGCTTAATGCATGTGCGTGACGCATGGTAACAAGCAAGCGATCACATACTTATGGAATCAAAATAGCCACATTTTTTAAAAAACCAACTTAATCATGAGGTAGACTGTGAAAATTGACCAATAGCGAAAAGTTTCGGCCCAGGTCAGCCTGGGTCGATACTTTTCGCAGATGCATTAAGACCCCTTTTCACAGAGCATGGCTCACACATTTTCTACCTGTTCATGACTGAACAGCTTTGAATTTTACAATAGATGATTGGAATATTTTCCACATTTCAGTATCTTATTTCAACTTTTTTCCTTGTAGAAAGTTGTAACTTTGCTATTTCTGTTCGACTTACACATTCAAAACTTGAAAACCATTGTTCAATTAATATCTTTTCTAGTTGTTTCATGACTGAAAAGTTCTCTTTATACCCTTTACTACACAATCCCAACTTTAAAAGATCCTGAAGGAGAGGGCTTTTGAAAACATTGTGGGAAAAGGAGAAAATGCTAGGAACCAGCATTTTCTCCTTTTCCCTCAATGTTTTCTACCCTTTTAGAGGCATATTTTTATCATTTTAGCCATATTTAACTTGTGGTCTGCAAATCCTTTCAATGTGGACAATTCCAAAATTTGTGGTGTGGTAAAGGATTAATGTAGATGGGTGGATTGATTATATTAATGATGGCTTAAAGAATGAAAAGAAGGATAGATAGAAGGGCAGATAGGTTGGTGGAGAGATAGACAGATTGTCATGCTATGGGCATAAATTCAAATGGTGAAAAAGGGAAATCCCTGTACATCAATTTATGGTCCTTATCTATCCCCTGTCAAAGGTGTTAATTGGATCATGAAACATCCTTTCAGAAACCCCTTAACTCTTTACCAGACAATAAAAATTTTGACTCCGTCAAATCCAAAGCATTGGCACACAATAGATGGAATGTAGGTAAAAATGTCAGAGGTAAAAATGCCAGAAGTAAAAATACCAGAGGTAAAACGGCCAGAGACTAAAATGCCAGAAGTAAAAATACCAGAGGTAAAAATGTCAGAGGGGTAATAATGTCATACGTAAAAATGCCAGATGTATTAACAAAAGTACATGTATAGATATATGGGAAAAAAGCAGGAGCCATTCAGGTAAGCTCAGTTGGTCGAGGTCTAGCAGGTTTGAAACCTGGTCGGAACATGCTTATTTCTGGCCTCTGAATCATCTGAGAAAGAAGTCAGTCAAAAACAAGATTGGTTTATGGCCAAATAGAAGAAATGTGTGAACTAAGATCGCATACTATTATCTAGGATACTTTTTCACAGATGTTTTTTTCAGAATTGCACTGTTTTCAAAAGAAAAATATATTTGGGAGAACTTCTTTGAAATACCCATTTATCGTAATTCATGAACAATATTGCAGTCACTGATAACTCATTGATTTATTCAATTTTCACTGGAAAACATATGATCAAACATCGATGGAAAAGCAATGATGTGAATATAAATGTTATATCTAGCATCTACCATTTATTTCAAAATCATCACACATTGTGACAAAAGAAAAAATTATCCTTTTGCTCCAGTTCATTTACATGTTTATAATTTACACAAGTCTTTTTGTGTACAGCTGCAGATGAAATTTGTAGAACACTGTAAACAAGAAATTGCCAATAATGTGCTCATGATGAGCAATTTCTCCTTTTGTTCCAATGTTTCCTCATTTATTTTACAACAGTTTAAACAAGTTATCTGTTATCAGTTGAAGATGCTATGGTGTGATGTACATATATCTGGTGAGAAGTCAGAGGCAAATGCTTTTGGCTAAAATAGGTTTGTTTCAACATGGTATAAAATCTGCAACTGAGCTAGCTTTTTCCTTACATATTTAAAATAGTTAATACATCTGGAATTTTTACCTATGACATTTTTACCTATGACATATTTACCACTTTGGCTCTGACATTTTTACCTCTGGTATTTTTACCTCTGGCATTTATACCTCTGACATTTTTACCTCCAACATTTTTACCGCACACCAATAAATGAAATATGGCTCAAATTTGTTGCTTCTGTCTTTTGAAGACTGAAAACACCATGGGAAAGGAGGAACTTTATTTGCTTATGGTGGTCAGTGTTGAAAATTCTGAGTCTGTCAATTTTTCATTGAAGCTTTATAAAATTTCTCATTCCCCTTTGCAACTTATAAACTGCATTTTGTCAAGTTTTTTTTATATCTATTCTTGACCACTTTCTGCCTCAATCTTTACTAATTAAGCTCATTTATGTGATTGTCTATAAAATTTCCAAGAATCTATAGACAGATTTATAAATAGGAAGTGTCTCCTGACAGCCGGCTGGCACGAGACTAAAAGGCTCCTGACAGCCGGCTGGCATGAGACTAAAAGGCTCCTGACAGCCAGCAGTATTTCTACAGTGTTTAACCAAAAATTGCGAGCAATTTAGAGTCATCTTTATGTTCCTTTAATGTTGGCAAAGAAGCATTATTTACATCTACTTTTTAATTACTAATTTACAATTATCATTGATTATGGTTTGTTCAATAATTGCTTTTATATATGAAGATGTTTTGTACAGAGGTAGTTGTGAAAAGAACCTTTTGATCATAGAGCTGTTATTGTTTCTCCTGCAATTAGTTCTGACTGGCTTTTATAAATAATTCTAGTCCTTTGTAAAAGCTCATTTTATCTGAAAATCCCAGATTCTGGTGAAACAGTTACCTTGTCAAGCATCCTGATAGGACAGTATGATTTATTGCCTCTAATTAGTTGGAATCTGTCTGACCAGAAACTGTGTTCTCTGAGTCATTGTGTAAAACTTGATACTGATACTTGAAACTGATGAGCCCTGGAGAACCTTGGATTTATAGCATCTAAAATCTGTATCCAGTTCCAAAGAACAATTTTATACATGCTTCAATTTTCTTGCATGTCAGGCATATTGAGCTTGTAGAATGTAACAATCTTTATGAATCATAAACCTTTGAATTTTAATGATAGTCACTGCAACAGGATTCATTCCTGGTAAAGAAACTCTAGGAAAGCATGGATTGGTTCACTGGCTACCTCGATATACCGGTTACTCAAATAACATTGAAAACAAGTCCATCAATCGATCATTCAATTTTTCTTTCATTTAATTTTAAATTGGATATTTACTTATAGCACAAAATTTTCAGACCCAAGAAAGATGTTCTGGTAATGCAGTTTTAGTAAATTTTGATCATGTCTCATTATTGTCTTAAACCGCAGGATATTTGGAGGAATTTATGTAAAAAAAGTAAAGTGTTTCTACTTACTGCACAGGAAAATTACACATGCACAGTCAAGAACAGACTTATTAAGAACTTAACCTGATGTTTCAAGCAATCACTGACCTTTCTCCACAAAGTTTCCTGCATTGAAAGTAGGACAGTAACAGTTTTTAAATCTGACCTTTAACTCAAATATGCTTCCAATAATTTTGAAATCATTACATACTAGTAATACCAATATGTCCAGGTGACATTTACTCCCATAATATTATATTATATATTTACTGTTCTATTGTTTTATCCAAGGAATGAAGAGATTTTTTTGTTGTCATGGAGGTATGAAAACAAACAAAAACTAGAGGCGCTTGAGCGCCTGTATTGCTCCACAGGCCTGATATTTCTATAATGGCGAAAGGAAGTTTTTAACAATTATCATTCAGTCCTGCATTTTAGCTCACTGAAGAAACAATTTGGTAGACAACCACCATAGGAACTTACCTGCAAAACAACAATGAAATCCAATGAATAGTTTTAGAGAAGAAATTTTTCAAAGATTTTACTTTATACCATAAAAGGAAAATGAGTCTCCCATAAAAGCCATGTTTTTTGACAGATCTTTTTTTTTTTTAAGGAATTCTGTAAACCTGTATCTAAGGAACATTCCTGCAAAATAATAATGCTATCCAAATAGCGGTTTGGGAGGAGAAGATTTTTAAAGGTTTTTTACTTTGGTTGCCATGGCAACCAAAATTCTTCATGGAACACAATTATTTGAAGGAATTTGAAAGAGGACCACCAAAGGAACATTCCTGTGAAATTTGGTAAAAATCCAGTCAATAGTTTCTGAGGAGAAGTTTTTTAAAGAAAAAGTTTACGGACGCACGCACGGACGAACGGACGGACGCACGGACGGACGCACGACGGACACAACGCCATGACAATAGCTCGCTGGCCTTCGGCCAGTGGAGCTAAAAACCTAATCACACTGTATGAAACAGAAATTTCATACCTCCATGAAATAAAAAAAAAACCTCTTCATTCCTTATAATTCAATAACACAGACAACAAATACATACTTATTTACAATAATAATAACTGCTTTTTTTGTAAATTCAGTATTGCATATTTATTTAATGCCCATTTCATTGGTACTTTATAGCGCAGCATACATGTAGCTGCTTGTTCATGACATGAAAAAATGTGTAATTGATGACATCATCATAGCAATGAACCTTACAGATTAAGTAGATCTATTATTAAAAGTTTGATAAGCTGGAAGTAAGTTGGTAATTAGATAATTCGAATCCAGTAAAGAGACAAGGAGTTTTAAGATCTCTGTTAGAATAATTAGAATACAATAAAAAAAGTTTTCCTTGAGACCTTTGGAAAAACATTATGAAATCTCGTATATATGTTTGTTTACATTAGTTTGACAACAAAAGTAATTCCGGCACTGCAGGATCTTTTTTTCATCAATAGCTTGTTAACATTTAAATCAGCATTTTGGATTCAGTTCTTTTGAAACTTGCACATATCATTTGTTTTATCAAGGTATTACACCCAATAAGAAAAAAGAAAATTCAGCCTTCAGTTTCTGAAAAGTAGCAATTCGATGACTTAGTCTTGTTCACTTACCACAGTCCATATTATTTGTCACATTTCTTTGAAATTTACAGGGATTGTTTTATACAATGAGTACTAAAACCCTATCAAATTTGGCTGGATTTTAAAACAACTGGGATTGAGAAGTTCTACTTTGATTATTCCACTATTTGTTCAATTTACTATGCCTACTTCAAATGCTGTCTTAGTGGCTTCAAGCCCATTTGCAACAACACCCCCACCCATTTCTAATAAGTCAGCTTCAGCTGGCCGATTAGAGAGACCACAAATTTCGGAAACCCGTTTGCTGAAAGCAAACTGATGTAACTGCAACTCGTCAGAGTGTTCACAAAAAGCATTTTAAGGCTCAATCTGGCTGCAGTGACCTTATTACAAAAACTACTTTTGATCCAGATGAGCGCAAGAAGTAAACACTAGTAAACAGATGTCAAGTAATCCCATACTTAACTTTTCTAATATGTAATACATGGTGGTTACAATTTTAATAAGTAGGCTGTTGCCGTGATATGACTGAAATAATGTTGAAAGTGGCCTAAAACAAACAATTAGCAAATCAACCAACTTATAACTGAATTTTTTCAAATAAGTAAGAATAGACTTCTTAATCCAATGTCAAGATTCCAATCCTGGATTGAAGGCAACACAACATCTGCTTTTTTATCCCATACATATTTCACACAACTACCATTTTATTGATGACTTTCAAACCAGTGTGGCTATTTGGTGTTTACTGATTATAGTGCTGACAGCAATTTGATTTGCTTATTTGTCTTTTTCTTTTTTGCAATATGAACTAATGATGTATGCTAAAAATTAATCAAAATCACTGCCAGTAGAGCGATTCAGGCCCTCAAGGGCCTCTCAGATTATGATATAGTATGCAGTGAATATTTTGGGTATTTTCATGTATATATTTTGGTCAGTTTCACTTTATGCATCAAACAATGTTATCTTTATTAATAAACATTTTTATTATTTTATCATAATGATGTCCATTTTCATTGACAGTTAAATACATTTCATGTAATATTGGGCTCTACTATAGACATATATACCAATAAAAAAGGAATGCTATATTTTCTTCCTCATTTATAGTATTTCAAAAGCTGGCTGTCAGGAGCCTTTTTGTCTCCTGACAGCCGCCAGTCAGGAGACGTGGCCTTATAAATATAATTAATCTATGTACTAAAGTCTGATATTTCTGGCCACGGACTTCAACTTAGCCAGGGATCGTATATGTGTATATACGATCCCTGACTTAGCAGACTAAAAAGTTTGTTACAGGTATTCTACTAAAAATACAACACATTGTAAATGAGTAATTTAGAAAAAAAATGAAAGCAAGTAGCATACTGTGGAAGAAAGAACCAACTGATATAAAAAAGAATCTGAAAATAGACATGCACGTTTGACCTTTCTGTTGACTGTTGGTAATTCAAAATCATTTCATCAGCTATTTCTGTATATAAATATATGGTCTCAAAAGTCAAAGTACTTATTTATGTTGCAAAACAAGATTTACAACTAATACAATCCATAAACATAGTCAATTAAATATGTAAATTTTCTTTTTGGAAAAAGGGGTCTAAGTGTCTCACTGAAACAGGGGTCTATTTGTCTCAGGGGTATAATTGTCACCCAAATTTTAAGGGGTCTAAATGGTAAGGGGTCTATGTGTCTGACATAACACAACGTCAACGATCCATCATAAACCAAAATTACATGATAGTGATTACAATGACGAGTTATCCTTAATTGCCAGACAGAAACACGAATCTAAACATGCAGGTCATTTGTAATTAACCTGTCAAATTCGTAAATAATGCAAACAACAATTAATCGGATGGCATTGCAGCTGAATTTCATTTGGCTGCATATTCTTTGGTCCTTTTGAGTAAAACCCTATTTGCTTTCACAACACATCGCGCACCAAATTTTTGCGTATTTTGATATGAAATGTAGCTTAAAATATTATGATTGTTTACTATTCTTAACAATTAATCGACCACGGGCCTTTGATTTTTGATTAACTTCTTTATTTGAGCGTAATTTGAAACAAAAGTGTAATTATTTACCATAATGTCTTCTTCAGACGCCATGTTTGAAGCTTCGCCTGTGTTACACAATGTTTATTTCCGGTATGCAAATGAGCGAGTTACCTATCGTATCGGGCCATGTAAAAATAGACAGTGTTTCCTGTCGGTGTCGACCTGGGCCGTAGTAAATCTCTGGTTGTCGTATGGTTTTCGACTACTGGGGTTTTTTATGAATGAAAATGAAGAGGCTTTGGGAGCATAAGGATGATTTTTTTTGTATTTTTGTAAAATTTTCGTCACAAAATCTGAAGGGCCACCTTTAAATTCACCAGTCTGTCGGTCAAAATAATCCTAAACCATATCCTATAAGATTTATCCAGTTACAGAAAGACTTTTACCTAGGGACAAAATGCCTAGGTACTTAATTCACCCTTCCCGTTTTCAGCAATACTGGACAATGAAAACAAAATTAATGTAGATTCAGGTCAGATGTGCCGAAAATCGACATCTCATTTGGGTGCCAGCACGGATCAGGAGACAGTCGTCTTGTTGATTTATTGGTTGATAGTGTCTAGCGCCGTTTTCAACACTATACAGATACAGTCGATTAGGCAGTAGCGGATCTTGGGGTATAGCGGATAGGTCGTTAATGTTTTACAGAGAAAATCTTCTGTCGGCATGTAATAGAACAAATCCATGTACCATTGAAAAGAATGATATTTCCACGATAGATTGATGATGTTTTTTTCACAATATGCATTTGTGACGGTATTCTAATCTCTCAAAAACCAAAATGGGGCAACCGGAAGTTCAATTTTTTTAATGCAGGAAAAAATACAGCAGACGAAACCTTCAATCAAATTTTCAGGTATGTAAAGTTTAAATCACGAGTTTTTGGTATGAAATGGTATATAAATATGTCTTCTTTTACCACAAAGAATACCAGCTCCATGTATAAACGCGTGACATTGAATATTGACCTAAAGATACCACACCCGATTTGGTCAGTAGCGGATCAGCCTTGCGAGGTAATGTTTATATGCAGAACTTCAGAGGGGCCTTCCCAAAATCAATGTTGACTGTCAAACCAATGTAAAATGTGAATTGAACTTAATCTGTAACTGTTTAAAATGAGGATGAAGGTCTAGAAAATATTAAATATAGGTCACTGAAAAATCAGGAACTGTACTTTGTGATAAAGGGGTTTATGTATATCTGGTAATGGTTAAAACCAGGTATCTTGTCAAAACTGCACCTTAGGGTGTGTTGATCTTCATCTCTGATCAAAGTGTTCGTAGACTAGTTTATATCTTGCATAAATTGTAATAATTATGGTCATTGTGACCAATGCATGGTGGAAATTTAGTGCCACTAGCACTTATATCAACTGATAAATAGACCTGTGAATTTGTGCATTAATTATATGAAGCTTTGTCTTGTTTCAGGTACTCATGACTGAACCATCTGATAACTGTCTTCTTCAACAAAGAAAAATCAACCCTCAGTTCTGCATGCAGTGGCATTGCAACTGTTTTGACAGAAAACTCAGTAATTCAAGGCTATTGTGCCTTTGAAATAAAGCCACCACAAGCTGAAACAAAAACAAAGTTATTGGTCAATAGAGAATACTCCAATATGAATGACAAAAATGCTTGTCTACTGTGGATTCCAGATTTATTGATATTTGATACAACTCTACATAAAATGGTCACAGTTTAACAAAGAAATCATATAATATCTGATGTAGCAGGTTTAACTATAGGTCATCTGCCACTAAGACTTGGATCATTGACAAGTTGTTTTTATGATTTATTGCGGACTGTAGCAGATATAATTATATGCCCAAGCAACTAGAGTCTTGAAAACATCGTGATAAGAGGAGAAAATGCTTGTAACCATCATTTTCTCCTTTTACTTCCCTCAAGGTATAGCAAACTTTTTAGAAACAGTAATTTGAGCCATATAATTATAATTTGTCCTAGAGCTGCAAATGCTTTCATTTTGGAGCAGTCTAAAACATTGTTGTATGCTTAAAGAGCTAAATAAAACAATGTCTTCAATGCCAAAAGGCAGTGTAATGAATATTCAGGTTACTGATTATTTATTCTAAGAACTGTATCTGGGATTTCATCAGACAGTCAAAGCTTTTTACATCTTACCATGGAGCTTTTAGTATAAAGCAGCATACAATTAGCTGTAACTGCATTATATAACTGAAAACCCTCCTCTTTTGAAGCAAATAACTTGCCAAAATATGTTGTAACCACCCCCCCTCCCATCAGACAGATATTCTTTGTATGGCACACTTTACTCAATATACAGGGGGTGCAAAAGTAGGTATACAGTGTATAATTAGTGACATATTATACACTGTATACCTACTTTTGCACCCCCCTGTATTCTGTATCAATAGGAAAAACTGTTGTCCTAACTAGTATATCTGCAACAACTAACTTGCTGTGCCTTCTTTAATTGGTTTCATCTTCCTTGTATGGTTGTGGATTGTTTTATTGATATTCCTTACAAAAGAATAAACAGCCATCCTCAGATATAATTTAAGACAGATTTTAACATACATGTACATGTTTGGTTCGAAAAAAAATTGACAATTGATGAAAGTGCTCATTATGATCAAGTTGTGCAACACTGATTTCCATGCAATACAAACCTGTTTATTTCATATTGATGAAGAAAGATGATATGTCCTGTACTAACAAAATATTTGGGAACAAACTGTGTTGTACGTTAATGATGTCAAACTATTGGCTGGAGTCTTTCTAGAGAGCATGTTTGTTTTTTATGAGCTTTCAGTGAAAACAATGAAGCAAAAAATGGTGAAAATGCTGATCATGAGGAATTCTCACTTATAGTCAAAACTTTTTTTTTTTCAAATTTCACCTAAAAAGAATATCATATAATGGGAGACAGAAATTAATATAGTTACTGACACAACCATGGGTTACTGATTCATGAATGTGTCAGTATACCGGTTTGACTAGTTTATACTGTTTTAAAATTCCACTTGAGTGCAACATTCGATATCATTAAACAGTGAACTGATGTAGTTTACCACTCTTTATCTCTGACTTATGCCTTGAAATTGCCCCCCCCCCTTTTCAAATACCATTTAAAAAGGATGCTGTTTTCTACTTTCAACCATTTTACTGAAGCCAATTAACCTTACAGTCTATTTCGTGGCCTTTTCAATTACAATTACGGCACACAAAAAAAAACTCCCTTGCAACTGGATTGGCTGGGTAGTGCTTACCTTCAATCCGAAGGGGAGCTCCGATGTTATTTTTTGATTGTTTCTCCACTCCGGAGACCCAATCACAAAAATAACATCAGAGCAAGCCTTCAGACTGAAGGTAGGTAGTGCTGAGACTACGACTAAAATTGTTAAATGTTAAAAACAATCTTGGCCTGTCTGTGAATCAAACTCTGGATCCATGTAAATATATCAAAAGTGCACCACCAACGATTTAATTGTAGATTTACGGCACTTGACAGCTTTCAGACTGATTTGAGATGACCCCTCAACTACATTAGTCTATACTATCCGTTACTACCCAAAGCTATCCGCTATTGACCTAATTAGCGTCTTTGAAAAAGAAGGTATTTTTTATCGTAAAACGATTTTTCAGCTAAAAATGTGGACTGCTTTTGAAAGATCACATATTTTGCTGTCGAATGGTATCATTTATTATCCCATATATGATGGATTAAAAACATACGCAGCGATAATTTCGTTAGCGATCCGTTACTGCCTAAACGACTGTATGTCGCGGCGGCCAGTGCACATTTCAATGCATACTTGGAGTTTCATTTACAATGATCAGCAGTGAGAGAGGAATGAATCCTGTCGCAATGATGATCATATGTAGTCGTCAGAAGCATGAACTAAATTTTGTTATCGATAACATAAATAGCTCTCTATCACTACTGCAGATAGAAAAAAGGCTTAAACATACACCTTTATTCGTTTTCATCAAGTTTTTTAACCGTTTTTTTTCTTTAACTATAACCACTCTTGTATCTTCATGCCAAATATTGCCCCTGACGGTTGCAAGGTTGCATAGATTACGGCAGATAGAAAATGCATTTCATTCTATTGCGGCTAGGCATAGACATATCAACCACAGTTTCCGGTTTAAATCGAGGACAAATCCCTACAGTTTCTTTACCCCATACACCTTATATTGATATTTATCTACGTTTACACAGCTGACTAGATTATAACACCGTCAAGTATTAACAGCGTTTGTTTACTCTCTGGCTGTAAAGATGTCTCTTTAACTCAATGCCACAAAGGGATTAAAGCATCTGTATCAAAATTACCGACACTTCAGCGTGTTCGTCTGCAGTATTTATCTGATTTTCGCTGTGTTTCGAGTTTACTGGACGTAAAAATATGTGCCATGCTTTGTGACAAGGGGGCTTAACGGGTCCCCGTGATGTATGACTCTAAGGAAGTCATCACTGTGTTATGGATTCACAAAATCTTTTTGTATGACAACTTCCGGAAACATGAAGTACACTGGTCCTTTGACATGCAGAAAATTTACCAAAAGCAAAACGTTTCGGCAAAGATCAATACTCTGCAGATGCATTAAGCCCCTCTTTCACAGAGCGTGACTTATTTACAGTAGAGCTTTTTACATGTCTTTTTTGTTTCTTTAGATTTATGCACCGGTATTGTTTCTTACTGGCCAATTAAACTACAAAAATTATAAAAAATTGGACTGTCACCTTTTTAAGGACAGGGGATGCAAAAAAGGTTTATCAGGTACCAGAGCTAGGTGTGACCGTTCAGAAGTTTTGTGAAGCGTATTGCAGTGAAAGAAAGTTGATGTTCCCATTATTTCAAGTATTCATTGGGTACTGAGGAAGATTTTATCATTTAGACTTGATAAGGTTAACCTTTAGGCTGCTAAGAGCGACTCACTGACCTTTGACGTTCGATAAGGAGATATTATTCCCCAAAACATACCTTTGAAACAGCGATATTTGAGTTTTTACTATCGAATTGAAAATTTAATTTTAGTTATTTATTAGTAGAAGGGTTAGGCACTTCTCGCCTACAAAGTTTATAACCAGAGATTGCTAAGCCGCTGATTATCACCGGTGTTGGTTAATTTACAAAGACAAACCCATTGCTCTGTGTGTGTGTGTGTGTGTGTGTGTGTGTGTGTGTGTGTGTGTTTTGTTTTCAAAAAAAGGAGGGAACGATCAGTTTTACAAGAGCATATATTCTATAAGATAAAGTCTGTGTGGCATTGTGAACTTGTACATTCATTTTATATTTTAGGCCTCTTCACAAACTAATCTTACACGGTTGTTGGACATTCTAAGAGACCCAAATGAACGGCAGACATGTGCCTGGATCAGAATGAGGGTAAACCGGATGTGGCCAAAATGGCTGAAAGCTATTTATAGCCTGGCAAAGAAACAAGATTTGTTAAACAGGCGACGTAGACAGGTGATCTATTAAAATCTATTTGCTTCTGAATGACGTTGAAGTTTTAACTTCATGAAATGCATTATTTCTATTACATTATTTTATTACAAGTTTTTGCATAAATCGAAATACCTTCCTAAACAGAATGGCTTTTTTTGAATTTGTTTGTTTGTTCGAATGGTGTTTTACGCCGCTTTCAACATTATTTCAGTCATACCACGGCGACAGCTCAGATATTCATGTTTTCGTGCGTTTCGTGGGTTTCACCAGTACTAGGCTGGGCTCTGAAGTGTCTTGCCCAAGGACACTCCTGTGAAAAACCCAGTGGAGCCAGTGCGGCTCGAACCCGGGGCCTCCAGGTCACGAGTCCTACACTTTACTACTGAGCCACACATGACCCTTAAACAGAATGGCAATATCTCTACCAAATACGATTCTGCACTATGCTCTGTACTCTGAATTTGGCGTTAAATACACCAAGACTTAATCACTAGATTAGTATAGAGAACTATGACAATTGAATGAGATATCAGACAAACATTAAGTCTTACTCTTTACTTCATGACAAACTGTTAGACTCGTCCATATTGGAGGCATTTGCAGACGACAAATTAAGTGTGACAAATTAAATTGAACCATGCTCTGTGAAAAGGGGCTTAATGCATCTGCGAAAAGTATCGACTCAGGTCAGGCTGCGCAGTCCGCGCAGGCTGACCTGGGCAGAAACATTTCGCTATTGGTCAATTTTCTGTTTGTCTAAAGACCAATCTACCTCATGATTACGTCGGTTATTGAAAAAAAGTGACTCCTATGGATCTATATTTACGTGATGACTTGGGCTAGTATCGTGTAAAACGGAGATGCATTAAGCCCCCTTTTGCCAGAGCACGGCTCAATTAAAAAAATAAACGTTGCTCAAACGATAAGATTTGTTTCACGAAGGATAATAAACATTGAGAAATGTTGGTCATCAGCATTCTTCTCGTCTTCTTGCAATATTTTCGAAAACCGTCTTCCTCGAGATGATTAAAATTTGGGATTGTATTGTATGAAGTGAAACTGTAATGTAGTGCTCCTCGAGATGAAAGATAATTTGTACATGATATGACATAACTGCCTCATATGTATTGATAAAAAAGTAAAATCACACATATTATATAGTATTATAAAATGTTACGCTATACTTCAAAGGTATGAAAATGGCAACCGAGACATTTTCAGTATAATACATACCATGTTTTCAAAAGGTATATGTATATAAAAAGAACTAACTATAAAAGATCAGAGTGCCTTTTTAGTGGGATCGTCAACTCATACTTGACATTCGAACATAGAGCAATTTGTGAGTCATGCTCTGAGGAAAGGTGGTCGAATGGACCAGCAAAAAGTGTCAAACATGGTTAGGTGGCACAGTTCGTGCAGACTGTTCTTAGTCGAAACGGTTTGCTTTTGTCAAATTGGATGTCAAAGAACCATTCATTCTCGCGATTCAATCGGTTTTAGGCAAAATGGGACCATAGGATGCGTCGACTTGCTTGTTATAATGCATTACGGAGATGCATTTTTTTTTCCACATGGCGCCTTCCAAACATTCCATGCCTTTCCCAAAGATCTGTCGAAATTAACATTTTTTCTTCCGTATTAAGAAAACAGCTATGGATAAAAGTAAAAAAAATGATATAGATAGGAATTGACCGTTAACCGACGACAACTTCATACATCTGAAGTACACAAATGCCAAACGCGTGTGCAATGGGAGAAAGGTTAGGCATATGATTCATTGACAGTTATTTCTCTCTTGTTGTTGGTTCTGCCTTTATCCTTTGTTCCGTGGTTAAAACGGTCAATTTGTAATCAGAACGTTTTGGGTTAGAAGCTACAACTGAACTTGCTCAGCGCGGAAGAATGTCATTTGGAATCACATCGAAAGCCTAAATATAGTAGTGGTCAATCAAAGAAACTGGTGATTAAGTTTGTTCAAACCGTGATATAACTGGAATGATGTTGAAACTGGCGGTAACTACTATTCAAAACTAGCAATTTTGTGACTTAGGGAAAAATCATTGGTATCTTTCCACTGAAGCAACACAAGTCAGATTCAACGTTTGTAGTATTTACTATATTTTTTTCAGTGTATAAAAGCTTAGTGCACAAATCATGGGCGTAGCCAGGATTAGAATATTTATACGCACAGTGAGGCACGAAGTCACATGAAACGTCGCCATTTATTGTAAAGCATCTATATAGAGGAACTTCCTAGTCATCAGTGCATCAATTTAACCTATCTTTTTAGTTTGGAAAAGGCGCACAGATCTAGAGAAAAACCAATACTTGTATATGGTATTGTGAATTACAACTTCGGATTTCCTGTATACGCACATGCTTATCGTGCGCAATGGGCGCTACGCCCTTGCACATGTAAGTGCAAACAATTTTTAAGTCCTACTTTTCAACAGGTGCTTCTCTACCTTGGGTTTTTGTCTAAGAAAGCCAACTGGGGATTTGCGGAAAGCCAGTTTAAAGGCCTGTATTGACATTTTTTCTTCTTCTGTTTGTTTGTTTGCTTTGGTGTAAATGGTTGGTTGTATTGGGGTTTAACGCCACTTTAACAGCCAAGGTCATATCATGGCGGTCGGTGACGCACATGTGTTTTCTGGCTTTCTCACACCAGTACTAACACAACTTTCTTTCCAAAGCCACCGACTACTTTTCTCACATGCTTCAGCAGAGGTGAGAGGCGAAAATACGCCGGAAAGAAGGTTCGCCTCAACCGGGTATCGAACTCACAACCACCAGGTCATGAGTCCGACACGCTCACCACTGAGCCACCCGGGTGGGGCCTTTGGTGTAAAACGCTGTTGTCAATGTCATCTCGGTCCTTAAATCTAACTCGATAAACCTTCCATTAACGCTTTAAATTATTGCTTGCTTTTGGGAATACAGGTTTAAAACCTAGAACCGTGATGAGATAATATAAACATTATTGTGTTGGGTTTTTAAAATTATCTCGTCACGGTATGTGATTTTCAACTTGTTATCCCTAACATAACAATAATATAAACTGATGATGAAACGTTTATCGACTGGGAGTAATATCACAGCAGCAAGTGATGTTGACAAAAAAACACACACTTGTGACAGAACATATGAAAATGCATGCATATATGCATGTATTTTCGTAAGTTCTGTCACAAGTTGTTGTTTTTTTTTTCAACATTCTTTCCAAGCCGTCGTCGGCTTTCCTACAAAAATAAGTTTTGTTAAGTACATAGGCATTAGACGCATTCTATTTTACAAGCACATGTAGTACTTTACCCTCTACTGTTTTGATAATTCTTGAAAGTTTTGTTGCTGTTGCGGCTAATGTTCTTGTTCTTAACGATTTTGATAGCGTTGTTGTCCATTATATCCCAGTAATTTGACAAGTGATTAGCTAGCGACGTGAGAAAGGATAAATGGATGGATGGATGGATTCTGGTACATGTACGTATGTTATGTATATAGCCAGGCAGGTCCGTCTGTCTGTCTGTCTGTCTGCCCATCTATCTGTCTGTCTGTTTGTCTATCTGTCTGCCTGTTCCATCCATCCTCCCACCCACCTATCCACCCACCCTCCCATCTATCTATCTATCTATCTATCTATCTATCTATCTATCTATCTATTTTCAGGTGGTTACCTCGGAGAGTTAGTCACGTGGTCAGATTTAATAGCTGGGCTATACCTTTTAGGTCACAATGTCACCGTAACAACTGAATTTGAGGAATTTTTACAGTAAGCACATGGGAAATAAGAGCTGAACAAACACTGAATTACTGATTATCACGAGGATCAGCCTCTCACATAAGATATAATTTTCTCTACGGAAAAAATGCCTTAGCATTTCTAATGGTTTTTATGAGTAGTCTTAATTGCTGATGTACTGTTTCAAATCATACCAGGTAATACTCCAGATACATGTACCTTAGCTATTCGAATAGGCTATCCCGTAAAAAGGAAATCATTGCAACGAGAATTTTAATAATCGTCGGACGCATATACAGTTTGCTCTAACGTGGTGAGAAATCGAATCTAAATAACAGACTTGTGAACCTCGTAAAAATATGAAAATAAACAGTGAAAGGTCGATAATTCGCATATATACTCTCCTCAACAGCTAACTGTTGCGGACGGTGTAGATGAACATCATACAGTACAGAACGTACAGTCTGATCTTTTTAATGTACACTGTCTGCAACCTGATGTTTATCTTTAACCAAAGACATCTACAAATTCATAGGAAAATTCTCTTTTCATACCATGAACAAATTTATATGAATATATTTAACCAGTTTCCATGAGGTCTCGAGTTTTATCGACCTTGAGGAAAATGCTTTTGAAAATATTGTGAGACAAGGAGGAAATGCTGGTTACCAACATTTTATCCTTTCTCACAGTGTTTTCTAACGTTTCACGACAGACCTCACAAGTGAAGCCAAATTCGCATCGTTTCTTACAATTACTTTCAATTGTTACCTGGGAAAAAAGTGCAGGCTTATTTGTTAAAGGGATAAGTATAGTTCAACACAGCGAGAAGTAGAACCAAACTGCATATAATTGGTATTTCTTTATTTTCATCCCACAGTCATTATACGATTTCGCGTTGTTTAATTTTCGCTGATTATATCCACCAGGCACAAACATTTCCTGACTAACGACAGGACGACAGCGAATGTAAATATAACCAGCAGTGGATGTAAAGTACCAGATAACATTATCTACACTGATATAGCCGGGCTTCGACATATAACTGGTGTTACATCTGTACCTTATCATATATATAAGTAAGTACGATATAGTACAGTGAAATACCATGCAATACGTCTTTTTTTTAAAGCATTAACTCCGTTGTTTTTGGTGCAATATAACAATTTCACATTATTTTATTATCTTACACGTGTTTGAAATCAGATCTTGTGACATCATATGACCTGCAACACGCGAAAAAGGGCATTCGGACATTTGGGTAAAGTGTCATCCCGGATCAGCCTGCGCAGGCTAAGCCGGACGACACTTTCTGTTCTTATGTATTTTTATGTTTGGTGCAAGTTTACTATAGGACAAAATCGAATGTAGTCGTAAAGTGTCGTCTCGGATCAGACTGCGCGGACTGCGAAGGCTGATTCGCGACGACACTTTACGCCAACATCCGAATGCCCATTTTCGCGTGTTGCAGGCCATATAGGAACGTTAAGATCAAGTAACCATATGTCAGTTTCTTCGGAACTATAAAACTCGGAACATTCACTTAAATAAAAGTAGTGAGTCTGTATCATTAGTTAATATGTAGATTTCTTATAGAGATTTATCCATTCTTAAGTAATACAGTTATGTGAACAGAGGCTGGCATTACAGCATTTTTACTTGACTCGTTCAATAAAATTTTATCTAAAACGCCAGTTTATGTCACATCCGATGTATCTTGATCGGTTCCTGTACAGGAAAATAAAAATTCTGCCGGTTGGAAAATTAAGATTTGCCAGACTTTTTATTTTATCATAAATATATTCAAGTACAATACAATAAAACACAATATAGTATTCTTTATTTTTAAAGTTCCTTTACACGAAAACATAAGGTTGAACTAATACAAGTATGTGGTTTGGTAAATGCCTATTAGACATGTGTAACCCGAGGTGGAGATTGGAGTTTGAAATCGGACATCGTTACTTTATTAGGGGTTGTCTCAAAATTGATATATACCATCATTATCCATTACTCAATATCGTCAAATACCTTTCATGAATACTTACAAGAAAATGAATCAAACAGACAACATTTTTTAAGAGAACTTTTCTTATCTCTGACCTGTAGGAACCATTTAAATCAAGGGGTACGACTGCTGACGAATAAGCATAAAAACTAGATAGTTCTTTATTCATAACTGACAGGTTGGCGCGGATATAAAAACTTCGCTGGGGTCCTTCTTGGCTCAGTCGTAAAGTGTTGGTTTCGTAGGCTGAAGGCCCAAGGTTGGAGCCTCACTGGATCCACTGTTTTATTCGTGGGAGTGTCCTTGGCCGAGACACCATAGAGCCCGAGCTTGGTCCTGGTGAAACCAAGGAAATGCATGAATATGTGAGCTGTCGCCGTGATATGACTTTAATTATGTTGAAAGCGGCTTAAAACGTCTTTCAATCAATCAATGCAAAACAGATTCGCCCCTGCAACCACAACAATTGTCAGATTTCGAACTGCTTATGGCTGTGTTTACAGTCAGTCACGATATCCACGACCTCCACGATTTATTGCATTATTTTTGCATTACAACTATTTTCAGCGCTTTCATGCGGTTTCGGTATCTTTAGTTACGAGTTTAGGGATTTCGCACAAAACTTAAACAGTTCTGATCAAGATCTGCCACGATTTTTGTTACTCTCTCTAAAGTTGTCCTACGATCTTCTATCACGTTTTTCTCACATTCCCTTCAGACCCCTTATAAAGGTCAACGAAAATCATGATTGTCACGAGTTGCGCATGATTTTGGCATTCTCTTCAGAGATTTAAAACAGAAGTAGCCTTAAGCAATCCCGGTGGCTCAACCATAAGTTCAGCAGGCAGCTGGGTGTGCAATTCAACCGGTAGTCGGACTATCAGCTCAACTAATTGAATTGCGGCAGGTAGAGGAGCACCAGACTTGAGGGCTTAGGCCTTATTCAGCCATCTTCGGAGGAAGATACTGGTGAACCACACAGGCACTAACCTGACCGGACAAGAAAGAGATCCCTCTCTCAACTTTAACGGAAAAATCATTAACTGTTTAACAGATTATTGACGAAAAACTGCCAAACGTTCTTACAGAACAAGGAATAAGCAGTTTCAATTGTGACTTTATTTTTAGAGGCGAGTCTGTCAATAATAAAGCAAGAAAACATTGATGCATCAAGATTGTCGCGAAATGAACGGCTGAAAAACTTTACAGCCCTGATGAAATAGGATAAAACGGCTCTTACTGTAGTATCAGTGGAGACGTTGAATTTCGTCCAATTGTAGTTATTTTCATTTGTGTTTCATTGATGAATTAAATCATGTATCTCCTATTTTCCTACAATTCCTTTCTTTTCACATGCGGCAAACCTAGAGTGATCCGCTCATCAAAACCACGGCTGTATCACGTAGCTTGATATGCACCTACATGGTACTTGTCTTTGCCGGAAATACATTGTTTTACCGTTCTTAAAATCGCAACACTCCATTTAGAAAAGAAAACACTAGTCACTATTTCCTGTGGTAACCTTCTAAATGCATTTCAGATTGTTCATTTATTTTCTTACTCGGTCTATCAATTTCGTTGGCATTTTTCGGTGCAAGGTTGCTTGCTTATCGGGGTGGCTGTTGTTGCCGTTGCTAATGAATTTGCATGGGCGCCGCAATGATTGAGATCATGAGACTGGCAGTATTTTAACTGCAAACTCCCTTGATACAAATGCGATTAGCCTGATAATAATGTTACGGAATCGGCCGAATTGTGACGAGTGGCTTAACTTCCAGGTAAATAAAATACTTTCGCCACACCTGCAGCGACACAGTCAGAACCTAATATTTTTCATTCTTATTCATTGGGCCTTAAACAGCAATCGAACCCTTTGATTGTAAAGATTCCTGCGTTATTCTCGAAAAAAAATTAAATAATTAGTTTCTTCTAGGTATTAATGAAAGGCAATTTTGGTCGCATTTGAAAATGGATAATGATGGTATATTTCAATTTTGAGACAACCCCTGAAAAAGTTACGAAGTCTGACTTCAACTCCGATCTCTACCTCGGGTTACACATGTCTATTTGGAAGAACTTAAACAAGAAAATAGTGGTATGGATTTGCCAAATGTAATGATAAATTAATTGGTTGTAACAACAAAGACAAGGCAGGAGGTAGATATTGAATATTCCTGCCACATAATTTACCGTACTTAAAAGTAAAGCCTTTTCTGTACACACCCATTCGTCCAGGCGAGGAAACACATGTGTAGTTTTAAGTTTTTTAAATAAAAAATGCCCATATTGCATAAACCATTGACAATATATTATTGTTATTCATCGATTATTAATAAAAGCTATTAATAGTATAATCTGTTAAAGTCGGAGTTGCGGTACACCGAAATATTGGTCCATGTACTGTTTGAAATGGGTATATGTCTTTTATAAAAAGCTGTCTGTAGTTTACATTTCTTTTATGAGCAATCAGAACTACCACAGTACTATTCTTTGAAGAGCAAATCGTAATGTTGTTGTCCTGTAAGGGGATGGTTATTGTCAGTATATCAGTTATAAGTAGGTATTTGATGAAGACTTATTATCGCGAGTCCAATAGAGTTATCTCTCTTTGAGTACTCTTGTGTATGTATGGTAAGAAAATGTACAAGATTTTAACTTTCAAGAGGAAAATAAGCAACAAAGGCAATGCATTGTACCGTGCAAGAAATCACACGATGGACCCATAAAAGCCATTTTGTCTAAGAAACGACTGAATCTTGAGATAGACAATTCCGTTGACATGCAGAAAATTGACCCGTAACAAAAAGTTTCGATCCCTGTCAGCCTGCGCGGACTGCGCAGGCTGACACGGGTCAAAACTCTTTGCAGATGCATTAAGTCCCCTTTTCACAGAGCATGACTCATACGTATTGTATGAACTTCTTTCACTATCAGTGTAAAATAAATAAGATTTAAAGATACATCTTTACTCGTTTTCATCCAGTGTTTTAGCCAATTTTATCTTTATTTTATGAAACTATAAGCAGTCTTGTATCTTCATGCCAAATATTGCCCCTGATGGTTGCAAGGTTGCACAGATTACGACGGATAGAAAATGCATTTCATTCTCTGGAGACTATCCCTACACATTACAACTACAGTTTTTGGTTTAAATCAAAGACAAATCCCTTGAGTTTCTTTATCCCATACACCTTATATCGATTTTTTATCTACGTTTACACAACTAACTAGATTCTACACACTGTAAAGTTTTAGGAGCGTTTGTTTACTCTCTGGCTGTAAAGATGTATGTTACTCGTAGTTCTAAATTTAAAAAACCAACTGATTAGATCGTTCTACCTCAGCCAGATAGATACCTCGTCTTTGGAATTTAATGCCAGATCTGAAATCTTAAAATCTGGTTGATTAACACTCTCCCGGGCAGAATTTCCATGCTTATTTAGGCGGTGCATCGGGTTGGTTGTTTGCATTTGAATGTTAAACCCTTTCAGTATCTCAGACGAAATTAGGGGCTGAGCCTAGGGAAATTAGACTGCGTATTACGTGAAGTCAAACCTTATATCTATACAGTTCGCTAATTTAATTAACCCTTATCCTGCTAATTAAGTGAAATTAAACGTTTAAGTAGATGTTAAAATCGAAATTTTGTCATTTCGACGGTATTTTTTTAGGGAGCAAAATATGTCCTTATCGGACAGTGTAGATCAAAGATCAGACTGCACAGAACGTGCAGTCTGATCTTTGATCTACACTGTCCGCAAAAGGTAACTAAGTCGCGCTTAGCAGCCTAAGGGTTAAGGATATATGACAAAAACAATCCAGAGATTTTTTGGGTTGTTCTATCGCACGTCGAAAGAAGTCTAGTCTATGCGTGTTGCTCAGAAAGATTTAAAGCTTTCCTACGAGTGTTGCAAACAAGTATCTGCCAATACTCTTTACACTGAATCTCTTTCCAATGTCATGTGAGAGTGTCCTTTGGCAAGACACTTCAGATTCATAGCTAGATTCATAGCTAGTAATGGTTAGACCGAGTACATTCATGAGTAGACGAACTGTCGCCGTCATATAAACGGTGTAAAACACCATTTAATAAATAAAAATGGGCATTCAAATATGTTGTCTCAGTGTTCTACCAAGGGTGAAATTCTTGGACATTGTGTATTTATAAAAATGCCCTATCATAATGGGCAAAGATGGGGTTTTCTCCCATCGAAATTTATATGAGAAATAGAATTCAGTACCTGTTTCTAACATATTGTGAAAATGTTTTTGGTCCGTTTTCAACTACCGTTCTTAATTTTATTCTGAGTCTAATTGTAGATTTAGAAAAGTAACACAACTTCTGATAGGCTGATTTAGTTTAGCCAACAAGAAGTTGTGCTTCTTTCAAATTTATAAAATTCTTAAAATTAAGATCATGAATGCTCTTAACCCTGAAGCTTCTAAGCGCGACTCACTGACCTTTTGTGGACAGTGCAGATCAAGATCAGACTGCACAGAACGTGCAGTCTGATCTTGGATCTTCACTGTCCGACAAGGAGATATAATTCCTCAAACCATAACTTTGACATAGCAATATTTGGGTTTTTACTATCGAAATTAAAATTTCGTTTTAGTTATTTAGCAGGATATGGGTTAAGAATGATTGGTAAATAATGACCCTGCTTTCTACAAGTTTATGGGACAATCGTCCCCCTTCTGAACAACCCCGGGTAGAACACTCTTACGTACTGCTGTAGGTGTCGAGTGCGAGTGTTGGACTGTTACGGGACAGAGGCAGCTTTTAACCATAAAACATTTTCTGTCAAAAGTAACCACGTGTCAGCCTGGGGTGGTTGGAATCTACATCTTCAACAGTTTTACAACATGTTTCGTAAGTAGGAGAGTTGTAATCAATTGTGTTTTGTTGTACAGTAACACCTTTGTTTATCGGGCTAGAAAACAATATGGGATCATTTTCAAAAGAAACATACGGAAAATGTAGCTTTCCTGGTGCTCGCATAGGCGTAGCCAGGATTAAAATATTTATACGCACAGTGAGGCTAGACGGTATTTTTTTAGGAATCAAAATATGTCCTTATCGGACAGTGTAGATCAAAGATCAGACTGCACAGAACGTGCAGTCTGATCTTTGATCTACACTGTCCGCAAAAGGTAACTAAGTCGCGCTTAGCAGCCTAAGGGTTAAGGATATATGACAAAAACAATCCAGAGATTTTTTGGGTCGTTCTATCGCACGTCGAAAGAAGTCTAGTCTATGCGTGTTGCTCAGAAAGAGCCGATGGGGAGGGAGCTGAAACATAACCATTTATTGTAAAGCAGAGAGGAATTTCTACTTTTATCATTGCGTCAATTTTACTCATCTATTTAGTTTGAAAAGGCATGCATATCTGGAGAAAAAATATGAGCCGTGCTCTGGCAAAAGGGTCTTAATGCATCTCCGTAATCCATCATACCAAGAAAGCCATCACATACCTATGGATCCATAATAGCCACTTTTTTTAACAACCGACTCAATCATGAGGTAGACTGATCCTTTGACATGCAGAAAATCGACCAATAGCGAAAAGCGCAGGCTGACCTGGGTCGAAACTTTTCGCAGATGCATTAAGCCCCCTTTTCACAGAGCGCGGCTCATATATAAATGTATATGATATTGTGATTTACAACAGGTCCCGCAATTTTTAATACGCACGTGCGTATTGTGCGTAGAGGGTGCTACGCCCTTGGCTCGTATTTGCTTCTAGCAGCATGAGAAATTTCGATATCCCGCGCGACCGAGAGTCTAGCAAGATGTCAAAATTTTCTTTCGCAATTTTTCCCTCTCCTAGAAACCTTCAACAACAAAATTTTGCATTTATTGACAGTTTTATTCGAAAACGGTGTACAAAGTAAGACAAGAATTAATCAAGTGTGTAGTAACTTCGATTTATTAATAGCTAACGAATATTATACCGTTACCTTTTGTGCAATCAAATCGCAAAAAGGATTGTACCTATTGTGCACGCTGGAAACATCATCATGCCATATTTGCATTTATCTAGCCTCTTTTAGATTTTGTTGCTAATAACATACAAACTATTTCGAATTATTCCACGAATCGCTATTCTTCATAATCTACAGTAGGTCTGCAGAAATTATAGTCGGGAAAGAACTTATTTCTATTGTTATTACTAGTCACGTTTCGAAAGTATTCAGATAGCGCCATGGGTTCGAAAGATAAAGTTCCTGCTTAACAGGCAGACTGCTTTATTTGAGTTGACTGCTTGGTGCTTTTCAACATTAAGTAAGTTATACTGCGGAGTCGAGTACACCTATCCATGTTTTTCTGTGATTTATTTTACTAGTACTTTACACAGCTTTCGCTCCAAGCCGCTGCTTTCCCACATAAATATCGTTAAAACTACGTGCAACGGTGAAAGAGGAATGATTCCTGTCGCAATGGCTATCTTTAATTTTCAGAAATCATTTGACCAGGTTCGGAATGAAACCAGCGACTGCTGGGATTCAAGCACGGTATATAATGGACTGAGGTACCAAGATCGGCTGTATAAGTGCATTTGTGTGAACTATCACTCTCATGTTTCAGCCCATACGCCTGACGACACTTTTCTAGGATTTGTTGTTGAAACCAACATGACTGATGGAGAAAAATTGCAGAAGGAAAACATTGCAGTTGTCTACGGGAAAAACATCGAACATTGGCAGGTAAATTGGCAGGTAAACCGGGGGGGGGGGGGACATATTAGCTATACTCTATGAAAAGTGAGATCGTGGGTTTAATGCATCTGCAAAAAGTATCGACCCAGGTCAGCCTACGCGGACTACGCAGGCTGATATTGGTCGAGACCTTTTGCCACCAGTCAATTTTCTGCATGTCTAAGGTCAACGCCATCTCATGACTCAGTCGGTTGTAAGACGGAGTGCATATTACGGATCCATCGTGGAGGTGCATTGAACCTACTTTTGCCGGAGAGAGGCCTATAGATATGGGCAATGGCCTTTTTTTTTTTTTGGTATTTTGCCGTACAATCGTCTGCTCACGATCCTCAAGAAGTAAGCTTTTTGAAACATGGATAAAAGAATAAGAAAATACTGGTAACTAGATTTTTTTTCTATTGCCCCGATGTGTTCCACCTTTTCAGACACAGTCAATATCATTTAGAGCACGCATTTAATTTGTTTTTTAAAAAAAATGATTTTTAAGAAATAAAGGAAATTGATATTTTGGTAGATACAAACTGTCTCCTTTCTGTTCGATCATTTTACGAGAGTTTCCTCAGACAAGACACTGCAAAGCCCTGGCATAGTGCTGGTAAATCACAGGACAGACTGAAGAAAGTAAGCTGTCATTTTGACATACCTGAAATAATGTTGATGGTGGCGTTAAGCACCTTTCAATAAATCTGTTTAGTGATTCTAGACAATGAAAAGTGTCACTGATACATGGGTTAGTCATGCTTTGTGAAAAGGGGGTTTAATCCATTTGCAAAATAACCATCGATCCATGTAAGCCTGCACGGACTACACAGGCTGACATGAATCGAAACGTATTACTATTGGTCAATTTTCTGCAAGTTCAAGGACCATTCTTCCTCATGATTCAGTCGGTTGTTAGACAAAATAGATTTTATAGTTCATAATTATGCGATCACTAGCAGCACGGAGATGCTTTAAACCTCATTTTTTCCAGAGTCCCGCTCGTATATTATAGCATTGGCGTCTTTTTTGCGTCGTATCACATTCACCAATCATAATTGTTTAATGGAATCATAATATTCAAGATGTGAAACATTATCACAATCCCTGTTGGAGCTATTGGTAATTTCAGTTGTTTTTGCAGACGGCAAAGATCAAGATTAGACTTAACATAACACACTGTCATCATTTTTGAATACAGGGTACGTTTTTCATGATTCAGATTGATAATGAAAGAATCGAAATCGCTTTTACAATCCGTTTCAGCTACATGGCTCGTCTTGGACAACGCAAATGTCTGACATTTGAGCTTGACTTCTCCCCTGTTATTATATGGCTTTACCGAAGGACAAAAAATAACCAGTCCAAATTCAAAGCATTTGCAGACGAAACACAAAAAGAAAAACATGACTCAAAAATTGAAATTAGTTTTCGGAAGGGGAGAAATTATAATGGGAAAAGGAGAAAATGCTGGTTATCAGCATTTTCTCCTTTTTCCCGTTCTTTTTTTTCCAAAGACCTTTTCTTTCGGGTCGTTTAGTGTCGTGATTTTGTGGTAAGGGGATTCTCACAACAACAAATCTCTGAATCCAATCAATGCTTTGTAACATCCTTGTCTCCAATTTTTTACATCCTTATTTTCATTTATATAATTATTCACCTCTCTCTGTCTCTTTCTGTCTCTGTCTCTGTCCCTGTCTCTCTCTCTCTGTTTTTCTTTTTTCATCTTGTTTCTTTAGAATTATCACTTTCTCTCACTTTTCACTTTCAGTACTAGATAGATGATGTTTTTTTTTTTTTTTTTTTTTTTTTTTTTTTTTTTTTTTTAATTAAAAGAAAAATAAATAAATAAAATCATAATGAAAAAATTGCCAGCTTTTGTTCTGGTTTAACAATACATTTTTCCACCAGGGACTGGAACTTTGACAGATTTCTCTGTAACTCACAGTAATATCCATAGTTTGAAATGGTATAAATTAAATTTGTCTGCGATTTGACCCCTGAATTGTTTGCATTTTGCAGCTAGTGGGCCTTTAACTCAGATTGTCGTTTAGAATGCTCGATACACAGTTACATATAGATGAGGTCCATTTAGAGAACCTATAGTTGTATTTGATAGTGCCTAGCCCTGGTCGCTCAGTCGGTAGCGTGCAGAACTTGAGAACAGTGGCTCGCTGGTTCGATCCCCGGCCAATTTCTTTCCTAGGATTGATGATAGTCATTGCGACAGGATTCATTCTTCTCCCATTGCTGACCATTGTTTCGACGATGGTTATGTGGGAAAGCAGCCAGTGGCTTGGAAGGAATATTATGCGAAATACTAGTAGCAGAAACTCCAGGAAAACATTGATAGGTGCACTGGCCGCCGCGATATACTGAAATAACGTTGAAAACGGCGTTGAAAACACCATACAATCAATCATCAATATTTGATAGTATCATGTTGATAAAAATATAGACAGTCCACATAATCACGTATGTAATAACAATCGTTAATATTATCACCATCATTTTAATAATCATCACTCTTTTCATCACAACCTGCATATATTTGCCCAGATTTCTTAAGGAAAAACATATTTGAAAAAAATGTGGGAAAGGACAACATTTTCGTTACCAGCACTTTCTCATTTTACCACAATGTTTTTGACCCTTTCAAAAGTTTATAATTTGTGAAACATTTATTCTGTCGTCTGCAAATGCTTTCAATTTGAAATAGTCGAAACTTTTGTCGTTTTATAAAGAGATAGGTGGTTAAAAGCAAGATCAAACAGCCGTCAAAACCCTTACGCTGCAAAGACAGACTCAAGGACCTTTTGCGGACAGTGTAGATCAAGATCAGACTGCACAGAACGTGCAGTCTGATCTTGGAACCACACTGTCCGATAAGGAGATATTTTTCTCCCCCATAATAAAAGTTTGAAATAACACTCTTCGGTTTTTACTATCGGCTTGAAAGCTTCGCTTAACTTATTTATCAAGTTAAGGTTTAACACTCAACTCAAATTATCCTTCAGAAACGTTTAGACACAGTAACGAATAGACAAGGTCCTTTATGATATGTATAATTCTATATGGCCTGCACACGCGAAAAGGGACATTCGGACATTTGCGTAAAGTGTCGTCTCGAATCAGCCTGCGCAGTCCGCGCAGGCTAATCCGAGACGGGACTTTACGACTACATTAGATTTTTTGCTACAGTAGACTTGCGCAAAACAGGAAATTACATAAAAACGGAAAGTGTCGTTTCGGATTAGCCTGCGCGGACTGCGCAGGCTGATCCGAGAAGACACTTTACGCAAATGTCCGAATGCCCCTTTTCGCGTGTTGCAAGCCAATTATGATATTGTATGATTGATTTAATGGTGTTTAACGCCGCTTACGACATTATTTCAGGTATATCGCGGCGGTCAAGTGCACCTATCCATGCTTTCCTATGGTTTCCGTTACCAGTACTTCGCACAATATTCTTCCCAAGCCTGTCACAATGTCAATCATCAATGACTATTATCAATCCTATGAAGAAATTGGCCGAGCTGGGGATTCGAACCTGCTGGACCCAAGTCCTGTACGCTACCGTCTGTCCCACCGGGCTCGGAGTATTTGATTTTGTCAGAATCGTGGTAATAAAAAGGTAAACATTAAAATGACTTGTGTAACAACAAGTTTAATTATTATTTCTTCTACTGTCAAGAGAGGTATCAAGCGGTCCTGCATGGCTCAGTGGTAAAGTGTAGAACTCAACCCTGAAGGCCCTGGGTTCGAGCCTCGCTGGAAGTATCGAGTTTTACGTCAGAATGGCTTTGGGCAAGACAATTCATAGCCCTAACCTACTTCTGGTGAAACTCGGGGTATACATGAATATGTAAGCTGTTGCCGTGATATATCTGAGATAATGATGAAATGACATAAAATGCCAATCAATCAACAACGGCGTATAGATGATTTCTTTTCTGCGGGTACCGAAATTGTGCGTTCTTTTCCAAACAGAGGGGTGTTTAAATATCTGCGAACCCTATTTCTGCCATGTCTAGTATGAGCACTTCCGGTATTTTATATCTAAGGCAGTTGAAATTACGAGAATTACCGTTGTTGACAATCGACTTTTGTTTCTGGAGACCTACGGATATGTAAAAATATTGGATAGATATCCAACACCTTGTCTTCAGACACTACCCTGTTGACAATCGATAGTTCTAAAATACACGTTCTGCTGGTCAACCGATGTGTTTATTTTGTAAAAGAATATTTGAGAGAATCAATCATATGTCTTTGAAATAGTCTATAATCTAACATGTATACAACAATTACGAGTTGTTAAAAGTTGTTAAATTATAGCAGACAACAATATAGTAATATACCGCAAGTAAATAGGTAAGAGTAGACCTATTGTCATGTTTGAAATGTGAGAGTTTGACTCTTGGTGTTTTCAATACTTAGGTGCAAAAACAATTATTGGTAGAATACCGAAATTATAATAGGCACGTTAATAAGTTGTTAAAGCTTCACTCAATGATTTAATCTTACGTTTACCAGTATTAAGACGTCAAAACCGTATTGATCGACATTTCCTGAAGATTGGTGTAATTCAATAAATATCACTGTTTTACAGCGGGACTGACCACACTGGTGTTTTATACATAACTCTATAACCAGAAGTCATCCACATTTTTGATGTTGTATTGTCGACAGCCAGAATTAGGCATAATCTGCGTTTTAATCACAAAGGCATTGAGTTGTCCGCAGACATGGCAGAAACTCATTACCCGCAGAAAAAAAGAACACACACTTAAGGATACGGTATCAATACTACTGACAACGGCGTTAAACACAATTTGAACAATCCATTTTTCTCAATATTTTCAGGGTAAATGGTCCTATTTAAAACAGTTTCACGAGGCCGGGTACTCAGTACACGGGACCGTACATCTGAAAGAGCGTCTGTATCGACTTCCAGAGTTTATTACCAATCATGACGTCTTAAACAATGGCGGCTTTCAGACGTTGCTTCGTCGAGCTAAGGTAAGTCATGCTTGGTAGAGCTAGGGTCAGATATCTCATCATTATTTTTCTATCAAAAACTCAAACTTTTCAAAAAGCAATTTTAACGAAATAAACGGATATCATTGGCAATTAGACACACCATTCAAGTGCAGTGAAGAGTTTTATAAGTACCTGGGATAAATTTAGGAAGCCCATAGGTGACAGAACTTTTTGTATGCTTCTCGTATGAGATCCACTTTAAGGACCATTAACTATAACTCTGATAGCGGTGTAAAAAAATTTGTATGCTAGATATTACAACAAAACAGAACAGAACATATTTAATTATGACTTGTACAATTTACATTGCCAGTTGCACATACATTATACATTATACTGAAGTACGTGGTAACTGAAGATTATGTAAAGATAAAGATGTTACAGAATAAGAGATCTATGAAAGAAATAGGTTCAGTGTGAAAAATAGGAATTCTTTAGCTATAGATAAGTATCTTCAATACTGGTTACATTACAGCAAGGACAAAATCTTTCCAAGAATGTATATAGGGGGGTTTGTGTATTTGCCAGTGTCGCTTACTATACTGAGTGATGTAAACCCTAGTCTTGTGAAATGAATTCTCGTTTCCCCCTTTCAAATATCTAAATGTGACTTGTAACCAAATGTCTGTTTGAAGAAAGAAGTAATCTTTCAAAGCTGCGCTATTTTGTAAGATACCTAGCCAATCTTCAATGCAACAATCTGTTGATTTTTGTTAGAAAACTGTCTCGGATTTGTTTAAAACAGTTCACAAATATCTACACTAAGAAAATCTGAAAATACACAGTCGTCCAAAAGTGAGGTTTTTTAGCTCCACTGGCAAAAGGTCAGCGGGCTTATGTCATGGCCCGGTGTCCTTCGTGCTTCAGTGCGTGCGTCCGTCCGTCCGTTGGTTCGTCCGTCCGTCTGTGCGTTAACTTTTGTTTCAAACATCTTCTTCTCTAAAATTACCCATCCAATTTTGATGAAACTTCACAGAAATGATCCTGCCATGGTCTTCTTCAGAATTTCTTGAAAGAATTTAGTTCCTTCAAAAACTCTGGTTGTCATGGCAACAAAACTGAAAAATAATGAAAATCTTTGAAAATCTTTTTGTCTGAAACCAGAAGGACCAGGGCTACCAAATTTGGCACGTAGCTTTATCTAATAGACCTCTACTAAGTTTCTTCAAATTATAGCCCTGGGGTCAAAATTGGCCCCGCCCCGGGTTCACAAGTTTTACATGGGCTCATATAGTGAAAGCTTTGGAAATCTTCTTGTTACTAACCATAAGACCTAGAGCTACCAAATTAGCCCTCTCTTAGGGGTCTCATGTTTTACAGGGCCCTCTACTGAGGAAACTCTGGAAATCTTCTTCTTTATAACAATACATTCTAGACCTGTATTATTTGGTAAGAGGCTTTATCTTGTGGACCTCTACCAGGTATTCAAGTAATTATAGCTCTGTGGACAAAAACGGCCTGCCCTGGGGTCATATCTTTCTGGTGGAATTTTAAAGAGAAATTTTGTATGTGTTCTAGTTTGAAAGCATTTGGCCAAGTATTGTAATGTTTGGTGTGTAGGGATTTTAAGTATTAGCTAGTGGAGTGATACAGGGCCATCATGGCCCTCTTGTTTTATACATTACTGACCCAGATTTTGTAGCCATTACTGCTGTCAATTACTTAGAACGATAAGCTATAGATTATACTGTAGTGTAAGTAAGTAATTTTGATGAAGTCATAAAAAAACCTCGAATGTTTGGACATACTACAACACGAGATTCTGCCTTTTTGAATTTGCATTTATTTATCGTCGCCACCAGTTTGCCCATATGGGCGACGCCCCCTGACTACTGTTAGTATTGTAACGAGATGGTGCAGATAAAGGACTAAACATCCTAGACATCCTATTGGTTCTTTCACGTGCTCGGTGTTGTATAGCACCGTCACATGGGACCTCGATTTAATGTGTCATCCAAAAGACTGTTAGTAATTTTAGATGGCAAGCCGTGGGAATCGAACCCACACCCTCAAATGACCCGAAACTTCACTTTCACGAGTCCTAAGGTCTACCAATTGAGCTATGCGGGCTGGTCAAAAAAACAATTTTACCCTATTCTCACATCTCACTTAACTTATATGCATGCGAGATTTAACAGTCCTTATGAGATAACAGAGGCAAGATTTTACTTTCAGGACTTGAGAACACGGGGTCGTGGGTTCGATCCCCGGCTTGGCCAATTTCTTTCCGAGGATTGATGATAGTCATTGCGACAGGATTCATTCCTCTCTCACCGCTGACCGTTGTTTCGACGATTGTTATGTGAGAAAGCAGCCAGTGGCTTGGAAAGAATATTGTGCGTAGTACTGGTAAAAGAAACTCAAGGAAAGCATGGACAGGTGCACTGACCACCTCGATGTAACTGAAATAATGTTGAAAACGTCGTTAAACACCATACAATCAATCAACCTAAAGACAAATTTCACCCTCTTTCAAATTCAAAACATCTCCAGACAATCAATTCAAAATTGGTGTAACTGAATTTAAACTCTCTGATAAGGTAAAAACATTGCGGGAAAAGGAGAAAATGCTGGAAATCAGCATTTTCTCCCCTTCTCACAATGTTTTCAAAAGCCCTCTTTCCCAGGGCATTGAAAACCCGGGATCGTTTGGTAAAGAGTTAAATGTAGTTATAAAGGATCGGCTGAAAGGATTGCGAGTCAATTATTAACCAACAGTGTTAGTGTTTATGTTATTTGTTTCTCCAGATATTTGTAGGTCTAAAATATCCGCTAGCTGGAAGGACAGCAGGCCGTAAATGATCTACAAGTGTAATTGTTTATATCAACTGTATGTCCGGATTATGTGTGCACCGGTCATTTAGATATACTGTTTGTTTCTGCAGATATTTGTGGGTCTAGGAGATCCGCTGGAAGGACCCGCGGGTCTAGAAGCCATTGCTCACGGTGCTGTCTTCATTAATCCAAAAACCATACCGCCTCTAAACCTGATAAAGAAAGGCAAGCCAACAGAGAGAATTGTGGGTAACTTCCTTGCTCGTCCTTTATATGAAATGTGTACTAAAGTATACAGTTCTTCGTTCATATACAATACATTATATGTAGATGTGCGTTATGTACAATATGTACAGGAGCATAGTGTTCATGCTATTTATACAACATATGAATAAGTATATAGGCGTTCTCTGTTTCATAATATACGCAGAATTATGCTGTGAACAGTTCGTGTGACAGAATTTTAACTTTAACATTTACTCTATAGTAGATTGTACTTTTATTCACATCTAGCGCAGAATAAATACTCACAAACACCGAAAAAATACGTATATAAAGGGATAAGTACAATCTTATAGAGATTGCAAATAACATATCGCACCTGTTGATTGTGTACTATAAATCAAAATATTTCTATAAAGAGTAAGTCGGTGCTATCAGTGAAGTCGGCTAATAAAATGATTATATGAAGGATGCCTATGAGCCATGCTCTGGCAAAAGGGGGCTTAATGCACCCCCGTAAAACATGATACCAGACAAGTCATTACATAATTATGGATCCATAATAGCCACTTTTTTAAACAACCGACTTAATCATGAGGTAGACTGGTCCTTTCGTATTCAGAAAATTGACCGAAAAGTTTCGGTCCTGGTCAGCCTACGCGGATTGCGCCGGCTGACCTGAGTCGATACTTTTTGCAGATGCATTAAGCACCACTTTTCACAGAGCATGACTCATATATTTGAGCCATGCTCTGTGAAAAGGGGATGTAATGCATCTGTTAAATAGTATCGATCAAGATCAGCATGCGCATTCTGCGCAGGCTTGCCTGGGTCGAAACAGTTTGCTATTTGCCAATTTTCTGCATGTAAACGGACCAATCTACCTCACGATTTAGTCTGTTCTTACACAAAATGGATTTTATGGGTCCATAACTGTATGGTGACTTACTTTGTGCACTTCATCACAGGGATGCTTTAAATTCCCCTTTGTCCCTCTCGCCTGAGTGCCGCTGATTTACAGTGAAGATCTTATATTCTTGTTTATGTATCATCGTTTTTAGCTCCACTGGCCAAAGGCCAGCGGGCTTATGTCATGGCCCGGTGTCCGTCGTGCGTCCGTCCGTCCGTGCGTACGTCCGTCAGTCCGTCCGTGTGTGCGTTAACTTTTATTTCAAACATCTTCTCTTAAACTACCCATCCAATTTTGATGAAACTTCACAGAAATGATCCTGTCATGGTCCTCTTCAGAAATTCTTGAAAGAATGTGATTCCTTCAAAAATTCTGGTTGCCATGGCAACAAAACTGAAAAATATTGAAAATCTTTGAAAATCTTCTTGTCTGAAAACCTAAGCCCTAGGGCTACCAAATAAGGCATGTAGCTTTATCTAATAGACCTCTACTAAGTTACTTGAAATAAAAGCCCTGGGGTCAAAATTGGCCCAGCCCCGGGGGTCACAATTTTTATATGGGCTTATATAGGGAGAACTTCAAAATCCTTCTTGTATCTAGCCGTAGGGCCTAGGGCTACCAAATTTGGTATGTAGCTATATCAAGGGCATCTACCAAGAGTGCCCAAATTATAGCCCTGGGGTAAAATTTGGTCCCGCCCCGGGGGTCACAACTTTTAAATGGGCTTATATTGGGAAAACTTTAAAAATCTTCTGGTACCTAGCCATAAGGCCTAGGGCTACCAAATTTGGTATGTAGCTTTATCTAGTGGGTGTCTACCAAGGGTGCCTAAATTATAGCCCTGGGGTTAAATTTAGCCCCTAATGGACCTCTACTAAGTTACTTGAAATAAAAGCCCTGGGGTCAAAATTGGCCCAGCCCCGGGGGTCACAATTTTTATATGGGCTTATATAGGGAGAACTTCAAAATCCTTCTTGTATCTAGCCATAAGGCCTAGGGCTACCAAATTTGGTATGTAGCTTTATCTAGTGGGTGTCTACCAAGGGTGCCTAAATTATAGCCCTAGGGTTAAATTTAGCCCCGCCCTGGGGGTCGCCTTTTTTTCTTACATAGGCTTACATAGGGAAAACTTTAAAAATCGACTTGTACCTAGCCATAAGGCCTAGTGCTACTAAATTTTGCATGTAGCTTTATCTAGTGGGCTTCTACTAAGAGGGCCCAACTTATAACCTTGGGGTCAAGTTTGTACCCACACCAGGGGTCACACGTTTTACATGGGCTTTTATAGTGAAAACTTTATAAATCCTCTTGTTACTAACCATAATAAGACCTAGGGCTACTAAATTTAGCCCTGTCTCATGGGTCTCATGTTTTGACAGGGCCTTTTACTCGGGAAACTTTGAAAATCTTTTTGTTTATAACCACACATTCTAGACCTGTGTTATTTGGTATGGGGCTTATCTTGTGGACCTCCACCGGGATTCAAGTAATTATAGCTTTATGGTCAAAAATGGCTTTGCCCTGGGGTCATAACTTTCTCGCAAGATTTAATAGAAAAAAAATTGTACGTCTTCTAGTTTGAAACCAATTGGCCAAGTACTGTAATGTTTGGCTTGTAGTGTTTTAACTTATTAGCCAGTGGAGCGATACAGGGCCATCATAGCCCTCTTGTTAATCAAACTCGTTGACTAAAACGTATATGACGCGAGCTTTGGCGAGCATCATATAACTTTAGTCAATGAGTTTGATGAAAATGATAAAATATAAACACGAACGTGAGATTCTATTAATCACATAAAACCAATAACAGGCGAAAAAGAAATATCCTGCATCATCACCTTCAACCTATATACAGTTCATGGGTGCATGTTTATATATGTAGTTCGGTCTGAAATTTGTACATACACAAGAAGATAGTTCTGTAACATGTACATCCGAAATTGAATGAAACAGTTCATTCAGGGAAAAAATCGAATTTTGTCGACCTTCAAACTTATTATGTATTTCTTGCTGTTATCAAACAGCGTATACGTCTTAGAAATAATTACCTCATTTTTCTGCGAAATGGCGAAGTAGCGCGAACTCCGACACGTGCTGTGGTTGGTTTCGCTGGCTTCACGCGCTCCTAACGGCAAAAATAACTAGAATCGGGAATCAAAAAACGACAATGCACCAGCGTATTGGCAAAACAATTGTCATGGGTTTAATAAGCTACTGGAGGAGGTCTTATGTGATAAATTATATTGAATGACCACCATTTGAAAAATGGCTGTTTTTATGCTCCCCGAAGGGGGGAGCATATAGTTGCCGCTTGATCCGCCCGTCTGTCCGTCCGTCCTTCCGTCCGTCCGTCCGTCCGTCCGAAGCCATTTCTCCACAAACCCTGGACCAAATTGGATGAAACTTCATGTATGAACTCTTTAGGATATTGCGCCGATGTCATTTTCTCCGTTTTCCAATTTGACGCTGTGTCATTGAAAAAGGGGGTTTCTTGTAAAATTCCAATTTTTACTAATATCTCCTTCAGTTTTCGTCAAAATTTCATGAAACTTAACATTTATATTGTTTATTAAAAGTTTCACCATGTGCCTTTGTTTTTTTAATCTATGCAAAACCATGTTACGGGAAAAGGGTGCTTAATGTCGTATAAGTTATTGCCCTTGGTAAATTTTAACTTTGGTTTTTTTTTTGTCCAGGGCATAACTTAGAAAGTATAGAAGGTAGTAATTTCAAACTTCACACACAGATAGATTACATAATGGAGAAGTGCAGTGTACAAGAACCATAACTCATTCCCATTTATTTTTTGGGTTATTGCCCTTTTTAAATTTTAACTTCAAATTTTTGTCCTGCGAAAACTTCCAAAGTAAAAAAGCTAGTAACTTCAAACTTCATATACAAACAGGCCATATCAAGGAGAGGTGCAGTGTACAAAAAACATAACTCTTTTCCCATTTTTTTTTTAGTTATTGCCCTTTGTAAATTTTAACTTTGGATTTTTGTCTGGGGCATAATTTCAAAAGTATAGAATCTAGTAACTTCAAACTTCACACACAGATAGATCACATAATGGAGAAGTGCAGTGTACAAGAACCATAACGCTATCCCAACTAATTTTGGGGTTATTGCCCTTTGTGAATTTTAACTTTAAATTTTTGTGCGGGGCATAACTTCCAAAGTAAAAAAGCTAGTAATTTCAAACTTCATATACAGATAGGCCACATTCAGGAGAAGTGCAGTGTAGAAGAACCATAACTCTATTCCCACTATATTCAGAGTTATTGCCCTTTGTAAGTTTTAACTTTGCTTTTTTTTGTCCAGGGCATAACTTTTGGAGTTATTAACCTTTGTAAGTTTTAACTTAAAATTTTTGTCTGGGGCATAACTTCCAAAGTAAAAAAGCTAGTAACTTCAAACTTCATATACAGATAGTCCATTAAGGAGAAGTGCACTGTACAAGAACCATAACCCTATCCCAACTATTTTTTGGGGTTATTGCCCTTTGTAAATCTAATTTTAAATTTTTGTCAGGGGCATAACTTCCCAAGTATAAAAATTAGTAACTTCAAACTTTATATATATATAGACCACATTAACGAGAAGTGCAATTTAAAAAAAAAAATAACTCTATTCCCACTATTTTTAGAGTTATTGCCCTTTGTAAATTTTAACTTTAGATATTTTTTTGTGGCATAACTTCCAAAGTATAAAACCTAGTGACTTCATACTTCATATACAGATAGACAACATTAAAGAGAAGTGCAATGTACAAGAAACATAACTCTATTCCCACTCGTTTTAGAGTTATTTCACTTTGTAAATTTTAAATTTTGTTTTTGGTCTGGAGCATAACAGTTACATATAAAATGACACCTGTTCTGTGACAAGGCGCTTTGTGGCGGTATGCGGCACTTTTGTGACTGTTGTAGTTTCATTCTTTCCTATTTATACTAAGCTGTATTATAGAAAAAGAGGGCCTAATGACAAACTCAAACATGAAGTTTATAAATGTTTAATCTGATTTTGACAATTTTGCCATTACTATAATAGTAATCTTTGATTCACAGATTGTTCACATTGACAGGAAGTTTTACTCCACTGTTCCAAGAGTTATGCCCCTTCTTTATTTAATTATTTAAACATTGGCAAATGCAGTTTGGCAGACGGGACCAAACAAAAGTAGCCTGTTTCACCCCCACCCTCCTCTCCCGTGACCAACCATTTACCGACAGCCTTCACTTTTCTAAACAAAGACCTGTTCGGGGAGCATAATCCGTCTACGACGGCTCTTGTTTTTAACTGGTGAATACATGCAGGTTTCTTTTATCATTAAATGCAAGTTGTAGACAGAAAAAAATCGCGAGTTTAAGACAAGCCATATAAATAGTATAAAGCTATGGCTCTTCAGAGCTTGCTGAACATCGTAGCGATAGGACGTGAGCGGTCTTTTGCAAGCATATCACTTATTCACATGTGTACTGGGTGACCTGGAGGCCGCGGGCTTGGGCCTGATTGGATCCACTGAGTTTTCCGTGGGAGCGTCCTTGGGTAAAACACCTCAGAGCCCTAGACTAGTACTGGTGAAACTCAGGAAATACGTGAATATGTGAGCTGTTGCCGTGATGTGACTGAAGTAATGTTGAAATCTGCATAAAACACCATTCAATGAATGAATGAATAAATAAATCAATCAATCAATCAATCAAAAGTTCTATCATCAAACATCTATTATATCTGTCGCCATGTTTTCCGAATCTTTCTGCATCAGCTGTGTTGACAGTGAACTCTGCAAATTTAGAATTAATGAATCGTCTCGGTTTTTCTCTCGTAGGTCACAAGTCAGAATCCATATATTGAACAGTTTATAGGCGAGCCATACGCCTACACTATAAATATAGGTCGGCGGGAAGATGTGGAGAACGTTATCAAGAAAATAAATTCGGCTAATAAGGTCAGTATGGTAACACAGTAGTGTCATTACATTGCTAAATTGTTAATTGGGAAATCTCTTTCTTTCGACGGTTGGTACATGTCTGCGAGGGTAAGAATCGAACTTTGGTCTTTCGGTTGCAAATGTTTTCTCCGATTAGTTTTCCTAATAACAAGAAAAGGACGAAAAATAAGTATAACAGACGAACAAAATAGAATTTCAGTTAATAACTGCTCTTAAATTACTTCACCCTACGACATGTGTTACTATTGTCCTGCTAAATAAATCAAATTAAACTTTCAAGCCTATAGTAAAAACCTGAATAATGCTATTTCAATAAAATTGTTTGGAGAAAAGTATCTCCATATCGGATAGAGTAGATCCAAGATCAGACTGCACATTCTGTGCAGTCTGATCTTGATCTACACCGTTCGCAAAAGGTCAGTGAGTCGCGCCTAGTAGCTTAAGGATTAACGGAATATAATGTGTAAGCCTGTACACATGTATAATACTTATGCACAATATAACGGCGTAAACAGTACATATAGATTCAAGTAATGGTTCAAGAGAGGGAGGTCTTCTTTCTTTCTTTATTTATTTCTTTCTTTCTCTCACCTCTGCTACCCATCTGCTTCTTCTTCTTCTCCCCCTCTTTCTTCTTCTCTTCTACTCATCTGCCTTTTCTCCTTCTCATTCTTCTCCTGCTTCTGTACCCTAGCCTTCTCTGTCTGCCTCTCTGTCTCCGTTTCTGTCTCTCTCTCTGTCTCTTCTTGTTTCTCTCTTTGTGTCCGTCTGTTCCCTAGCCTTCTCTGTCTGTCTGTCTCTGTCTGTCTCTCTTTCTGTTTGTCTGTCTCTTCTTGTTTCTCTCTTTGTGTCTGTCTGTGTGTCTGTCTGTCTGTCTCTATATATCTGTTTTTGTCTGTCTGTTTCCTCCCTTTGTTTCTAAAAAGAAGAAAATTAAAAAAAAAAAAAAGGTTTAACGCTTTACCATACAACTCTGAAGAAGAAAGCTTTTGAAAACATTGTGGGAAATAGAGAAAATTCTGGTAACTTTTGAGTAACATTGTATATGTCGTCTGCAAACGCTTTCAATTTGGACAGTTATAAAATACAGTCATTTGGTCAAGAGATAACGTTTTCACTGCCGTACTTAACCAACGTAACTTAAGTGGGTGGTGTAGCTCAAGATGATATTGCGTACAACGTGCAGTCCGATCCTGGATGTAGACAGTATTCTACTTTGAGCCGTAGTAATCCTAAAACAGTGTCCTTGTTTGCTACGGCTTTTATTTTTCAAACAACTGAAAAAAGTTAAAATAAATACATTTGAGCCACACCCTGTGAAAAGGAGGCTTAATGTATCTGCAAAAAGTATCGATTCAGGTCAGCCTGTGCAGTCCGCGCAGGCTGAACTGGGCCGAAACATTTTGCTTTTGGTAAATCTTTTTGCATGTCCAATGACCTGTCTACCACAGGATTCAGTAATTTGTCAGAACAAATGTATATAATTGATGCAAAATTTTTTGATGTCTTGCTTGGTATAATGAATCACGGAGATACAGTAAGCCCCCTTCTGCGAGAGCATGGTTCATTTATTTAGTAGCAAGAGTTATCCAGCTTTAATGAGATAAATACATACTGAGTACATACAAAAACATATTCTGTGCAAAAATTTGTATGCTAATTTTGTGTTTTTAGTACTTTTTTTTTTGTACATAATCATGACACCAGTCGATCAGTTCGAGGGATGACCCTTTTTTTTGAACGCCTGAAGTCGAAGCTTTTACTGTAATGGGTCCTTGTTATGAGCAAACCGGGACTTGAACCCAGGATCTTTTTATTTAGAGACGAATACTTAAGCCTTTGAGTTACCTAATTATTCAAATTGATCTATCTTCTTGTCAGCTGGTATCCTGAAATGACTGAAGGTCCTCGAAACTATATCATGCTGAACGCTCTTCTCGTATTTTGTATGCTATGCATAATATTTTCTCTTGTATTTTTCAACTCTTAGGGTGCTAAGCGTGACTGACAGCGCTATTGCGGACAGTGTAGATCAAGATCAGACTGGACAGAACATGCATTCTAATCTTGAATCTACAGAGTCCGATATGGTATTTTTCTCGTTGAAATCAACTTTGAAATCGTACTAACTCTTGTTGTTGTTGTTATCATCCTGATAAATATCATCCACGTCATCATTGCAAGCTACGTCGCTATTAGTGTCACTAACGGCAGAATAAACTTTTTCCCCTCCAGTTTGTTCCATTTTTACCGTACGAGTATACCGAAGAAGGCTACCTTCAGAGATTGAATGCATATGTTGAACATCAAGATTTCTGTCAATATGAGCATCAAAAGTGGCCACCAGATGACGCTGTCAAACTTATACTCGGGAACGATGGGATCTCATGTAAAGACGCATGCTGGGAGAATAGTACGTAGTCATTTTTGCTCCTTGTTTCTGTGTGATAAAACGTGCAGCCTGATCTTTGATCTATACCGTCCACTTGTGTAGTCAAACCTATACAATCAAAATCTTTTTAAGTTTCAATAGATTGTATTTAGAGCCGTCGAAAGAGGTCGAGTTTATTTATTTCGCGCTGAAAGAGTTAAGTAATGATCTAGTCGTTCACGTTTTCTTCTATACAGAGCTTACATAAGTGAGCAGCAGTTTTATACACTTTTTCCCCTCTGATTGCTTTATTTAGGACCAATAAAGTGACACTTCTAACAGTTGTTTGTGATAAATGAGCAGAGTAGCAAGCACAATTTGTCAGTATTGTGTTCGCTTTTTGTGGCATTTGTCGAAGACAATGCCACTATGAGATCAATAATAAATGTTCAATATTGAATTTTGAAGACCATGTATGGTATTTTGTCCAAAACCGAAGGAAGTAAACCCAATTAAACTCAATTTTTCAAGACAAATGAGTTTTTCAATAGCACTCAGATATATAATTGGAAATGGCGTAATGAAATAAACTGCAAAAGGTTATCGATCGTGGAAATACTTCTTTTTGAGTAAAAATAGCTTCACCTCTTCATGGCCTTCTATTGGCGCAATGATATGCACAAAATTTGTCTTCTGACCGCTTTGCTTCCGGGGTTGTTCGTTCCAAAACCAGTTCGTCCCTGGGCTTGTTCGTCCCATGATTGCACGCTACTCATTTGATTGTGCATGAATATTTACAGGAAGAAAACTTTATTGTAATGTTGGGAATTAGGTCCTGACGGCCAAAGATATCTCAAAATCATAGTATTCAGGTATAAACTTAATTGAATTCAATATATTTACATGGCTTCTCTCTCTACCCATCGTGCATCCTTCCGTCAAGGGACGTTACTCCTGACTCCTCTTGAAAGATCAAAGGGAGACCACCAATACACAAATAACGCAAACTTAGGCACCAGTAATCTCCCTTTAACCAAAGAGACGTATTAATTTGCTTAGGAGGTTGATTTTCAAGTTAATATTTAAATAATATTTCTCTCTTTTTTTTTTAGCTCACCTGAGCACGAAGTGCTAAGGTGAGGTATTGTGATCGGTCATTGTCCGGCGTCCATCTGTCCGTCTGTCCACAATTCCTTTAAACATCTTCTCATCCTAAACCGCTGGGCCAATCTTGGTGAAATTTGGCAGGGATGTTCCTTGGGTGAAGCTCTACCAAAGTTGTTCAAGAGATTGAATTCAACCCTTAACTCTGGTTGCTATGGCAACAGAAAGGAAAAAAATAGCAAAATCTTTGAAAATCTTCTTCTCTGACATTAGAAGGCGTAGAGCTTTGATATTTGGTATGTAGCATCTCCTAGTAGACCTCTACCAATTTTGTTCATATGATGCCCCTGGGGTTAAAACTGGCCCCGCCCCGGGGGTCACAAGTTCGAACATAGGAACAAAGAAAGAAAACTTTAAAATTCTTCTTCTCTGAAACTGGAAGGCATGGAGCTTTGATATTTGGCATCTAGCATCTCCTAGTGGACCTCTACCAGTTTTGTTCATATGATGCCCCTGGGGTCAAAACTGGCCCCGCCCAAGGGGTCACAATTTCGAACATAGGAACAAAGAAGGAAAACTTTAAAATTCTTCTTCTCTAAAACTGGAAGGTGTGGAGCTTTGATATTTGGTATGTAGCAATTCCTAGTGGACCTCTACCAAGTTTGTTCAATGATGCCGCTGGGGTCAAAACTGGCCCTGCCCCGGGGGTCACAAGTTCGAACAAAGGAACAAAGAAGGAAAACTTTAAAATTCTTCTTTTCTAAAACTGGAAAGCATAGAGCTTTGTTATTTGGTATGTAGTGAACCTGTTCTAAGTTTGTTAGCCCACCTGAGCACAACGTGTTCAGTCAGTTCAAAATTGGGTCACCTGGGGTCATAAACTAGGTCTCAAGGTTAAATTAAACTAATAATTTTTGGGCACTCTAGAGGCCATATCTTTTGCTCAATTGACTTGAAAATTGGTCAGAATGTTTGTCTTGATGAAATATTGGGTGAGTTTGGAATTGGGTCACATGGGGTCATGAACTAGGTCACTTGGTCAAATTTAAGAAATACCTTGTGGGCACTCTAGAGGCCACATTTATTGCTGAATTAACTTGAAAACTGTTCAGAATGTTTGTCTTGATAAATGTTTTGACGAGTTCTAAATTGGGTCACATCGGGTGATAAATTAGGTCACTAGGTCAACTTCAGGAAATTCCTTGTGGACGCTCCAGAGGCCACATTTTAACCTCAATTGACCAGACAATTGGTCAGAAATTGAATTACGCACGTGAAGTGAATTTCGCCTATTGACTCAGGTGAGCGATCCAGGGCCATCATGGCCCTCCTGTTTTCAAATTATTAATTCTACACAGTGGCTTCCTTGACAAATGCCACATCAGCGTTCTCAACGCTTTGATTTACAGTGTATTGTGAAACCGTTTCGCTACTTTGTTTCCGTGACCGTGTTGGGATTTCCGATATTTGCCTCATTCTGAACGAAGTTCAAATGTATATGTGCCGTGCTCCGTGAAAAGGGGGCTTAATCCATCTGTAAAAAGTATCGACCCAGGTCAGCCTGCGCAGTCCGCGCAGGCTGACGTGGGCCGAAACCTTTTTCTATTGGTCAAATTTCTGCATGTCAAAGGACCATTTTATCTCAAGATTCATGCGATTGTCAGACTAAATTGATTTTATGGATCCCTAATTATATGATGAATTGTTTGGTATAATACATCACGGAGAGCCCCCTCTTGCCGGAATATGGCTCATATGTTTGTATAATTAAATGATCGTGTCGCCTTGTCCATATTAACACTTATCCTGCTAGATAACTCAAATGAAATCTTCAATTTGATAGTAAAAATTTGATAATAAAAACCCAAACATTGCTGTTTCAAAGTTATATTTTGGGGAATAATATCTCCTTATCGGACAGTATGGATCCAAGATCAGACTGCACGTTCTTGGTCTACACTGTCAGCCAAAGGTCAGTGAGTCGCGCTTAGCAGCCTAAGGGTTCAAGAGGTAAAATACCTAGACACCGGATTCTGAAGTAAACATTCGAGATCTATAAACAGTACACGTACAGAGACGGAATATTTATAGAGTGACAAGTTGAAGTGGTTGCACAATAATCTAATTAAGGTAGTAGACCCGTAACACTTCTAGTGCAGCATGGAATAAAATTTCTTGATAGTTGATAAATTCGGATTTATACAGGTAAATTACTTTTGCACATTTTTAACCGACCAGAAATTCCTTTGATGTCTATCTTGAAATTATTTGTTGATACTTATGCTAGTTTCCAGAAAAGGGATGTAATTGTGGCTCGGTTAAATTAGTACAATAATACTCATTTTTAATCATAGCAAATTTTCTAGGATAATATTATAGTGGAAATAGCTGTTTTCTATTACGGGACCACTACCTTAAAGCAAGGGAAAGAGTTTTATCACATAACCTCCCTTGTTTTCAGTGTAATATACCCATTAGGAATTTTCTTACCTTATACACGTTTGATATCATATTTGTGTGACGTCATTTTTGACTTCATTTTGTACGTATTTCATAGAAGTGAACGTGTTTTATGGATATTACCGCGGGTGCATCTATAGATAGTTTTGCATCGCCTGATCTATATTTCGTAAAATATTGTAATGTGATAAAAATAATCTGACATTCGTTGGCTTTTGAGATACAATTTTATTAAACTCGTCAAGGAAAAGAGTTCTTAAGCTCGCCAAAGGTTCGCTTACTAACATTTCCCTTTACTTTTTGTAACGAAATGTTATCTCAAAAGCCAACGAATGTCAGATCCTATATTTCTGCAAAAAAAGCCGTATACTAGTTGTAGTTTTGTTATTGGTCTTTTCCTAGATTGTATATCCTGATTTACGATTAACATCTCTAGCATTTTCTGCTTTTAACACTTTATGTCAGATGTGGCAAACAATACCATAAAACAGTTTGACTAAAAGACATACATTCATATAGAGAACCTAACTGTCTTTTCTGAATCTACATAAATTACAACAATGTTTACAAAATTTCTTGCAGAAAATATGGTTCAGGAGGTGAAGAAAATATTATCACATGATACAAAAACAACAACACAGTTCCTGTAAAAGTATTAACCAAAGCTTCTAGATATATTTGAGCCCAGCTCTGTGAAAAAGGGGCCTAATGCATCTACAAAAAAAGAATATACTCTGGTCAGCATGTGCAGTCTGCGCAGACTGACTTGTGCTGATACATTTTGCTATTGGTATTTTTTTTTCCAGACAAATGATCAGTTTCGCTTATGATTCCGTCGGCTGCTAGAAAAAATAGATTTTATGGGTGCATGACTATGTGATGACTTGGTATACTGACACACCTTTCTTTCCAAGCCATTGACTACTTTTCTTACATACATCATAGGCGAAACTTCGCCGAAAAGAAAATTTGCCGCAACCGGGTATCGAGCTCGCAACCACCAGGTCACGAGTCAGATACGCCAACCATTTAGCCACGTGGCCGGCTACACTTTGCATGTACTTAATCTTGTTTTTATTTTTCAGATTTAATCTGTGAACCGAGCCATTTCAACAGATTTAACACTCAGGAAAAACTTAAAATCCACAATATTGCTTGTTACAAGACACGGACACAGGAAGACATATATTTTCCTGCCATCACCACGGATACCGGTGTGTGTATTTTACAGGCCGATGTGCTGCTGTTTAGTTGTGCTGGTGGTAAAGCCGGTTTAAGAAGACTATGTCCCTGTAGAAGTTATATAAAGTACCAGTCTGGGTTGTGTAAGGGTTGTGATTCGTGAAACTGACCCTTGGGCTGATCTGTGGGTTTCAATGAAATATGACGGTGATGGTTATATCATTGAAACGCCTTAGGTAAGGGTTTAGGTCTAATTCTTAATAGAGTAGAGTTCCAACCCCGACCCCCAGGATAGGTGTCGTTCAAGTGACACTTTGGCATAGGTTGTCGTACTCTAGACTATGTCCTCCCAAAGAGGAGGGGGAGGGGGTCCCATACTAGAGCAGGACTACACCAGGTAAGTCTCCTTCTGTGGGAAGTCTCATTCCACAATACCGGTACAAGGAACATAGTAACACTTTTGTTGCAAATAGCGACTTTTAATACAAATACGTAAAGACCCGGTAAAGGCCAAAATATCAAAGCAGGTGTCATAATACATTTAAATTTAAATCATACCATTTGAAAGTATGAAAAAGTATTGTGGAGATGACATTCTGTTATCGTATGGTCGGGCCATATTTTAGTCGCTGGCAGAAAAATGAATATTAAAATCAGGCAAAAAGTAAACAAAGGCACAGCTACCTGGTAGATTTTAACCTAGTTTTGAAATTAATTTCAGCGACTAACACTTGGACCGACCGTACAGTGACAGATTGTCATCTTCACAATAATTTCCATACTTTTAATTGGTATGATATAAATTCAAATGCATTTTAACACCCGCTTTGTTTACATTTGGCCTTTATTGTCACTTTAATCAATTAAGGTCTTTACAGAAAAAAAATAATTTTGAAGTCTCGCTAAATACTACGTTTTTGGAAACTGTCAAAGAACTTTTAAACAATCCGACAAGGCTAAAATAAACTGACGTTCTTTAATAGGATAGAAAAAAAAAAAAATATAAGGAAAGGAGAAAATGCTGGTAAGCATCTTTTTTTACCTTTCCTCACAATGTTTTCAAAATGCCTGTTTCTCAGGATCGATAAAACACGGGATTGTTTGATAATGTGTTAAGACGAAGCCCTGCCTGAAAGTTCATAATTCAAAAACTGTACCCAGTGAATTGCTCGAATTCAATACTATAAATGTATATTTGTTCATTTTTAATTGTTGTTTATATGCATTGTTGAACTTATTTGGTCCTGCATAGTTTGGTGGTTATAGTCATGAACTGGTAATTCAGGGATCCCGGGTTTGAACCTCGCCCAAGACACGTATTTTTTTTTTTTTTTTTTAATTCATTTGTCTTGTAATGGTGCCATTTGAAAAGACACGTAAGTGTTCCAAACAAGTACTGGTGAAGCCTAGGTGAACACGTCAAGATATGAACTGTTCCTGGGATATGACTGAAATACTTGGTTTTTAGAAAGCGACATTAAACACCAATCAATCTTTTTTCATGCTTTACCCTAACCAGTCCAAACGACCAAAACATTGTGGCAAAAGCGAGAAAATTCTGGCAACCAGCATTTGCAAATTTTCCAACCATTCCTACTCTTTCAAAGGATAAACCAATCGTTTGAGCTTACTTTGAAAAATCGTCTGCATGTGCCTTCAATATAAACGAGTGTGAAATGTTATCGCCCTGTATAGAACAACGGTTGCATGAATATATGTCTATTAATAGCAGTTATGTAGAATGGAAAAGTTTACGCACAGTTCAACCTATTGATTGATTGATTAGTTGATTGATTGATTACTTGGTTGATGGATGGATGGGTGGATGGATGAATTGGTGTTTTATGCCGCATTCAATTTTTTTCGGTCATACCACGACGTCAGCTCACACAATCATATATGTTCTAGGTTTCAGAAGAACTATATCGGGGCTCTGAAGTGTCTTGCCTAAGGACACTTCAGCAAAAATTCCAGTGCTTCCAGTTAGGCTCGAAACTCCGACCCCTTTGAGTTAAAAGTTCTACACTTTTCCACTGTGCCACGCCGGACCCTTATTATTTATAATCACGATGAAAATATCTGCATAATACATATATTTTTTGAAGATTGTAATGATATTTTTTATATTGATGATAATGATAACAAGGATAAAAATAACGATAATTCAAAAGGAGTTGATCTTATTTGAGCCACTCTCTGCAAAAGGGAGCTTAATGCATCTCCGTGATGCACGATACCAACCAAGCAATCACATAGTTATGGATCCATTAATCCATATTGTTGAACAACCGAATGAATTATGAGGTAGAATTGTTCTTTGGCATGCAAATAGCAAATGTTTCGACTCGGATAAACCTGAGCAGACTGAGCCTGCTGACCTGGGTCGATACTTTTTACAGATGCATTAAACCTCCTATTCTCTTAGCATGTTAGCCATTATTTTCTTCTTTTTCCACAATGTTTACTAACTTTTCAAACATAAATCCCGGAATTAAAGCCAAATTTAATTCGTCTGCTGCAAATGCTTTAGACTTGGAAATATTCTAAGCTTGTGTCATCTGTTTAATGGCGTACTTTTAAAAACCTGAAATTATTAAATTTCAAAGGAGCTTTTCAGATATTTAACAATACTACCAAACTTAAAAAATGAGCCACTTTGCATTAAGTAAAGCGATAGTTAGTAAACCCTAGTAAAAAAAAAAAAAGGAGGAAAACATATTTTTTAGATGTGTTACCTTAAAGGGCTATGTAGCTTTTTAAGGCATTTGTAGATTTCGCACCAGAATTTCGAACAGTTTGTTGGAATGTCACACGGTCAATAACACGTGTTGATTATGTGGGATCGTATTCAAATACGTACGATGACGCCATATTTCATCTCGCAAAAACAGACGAACGTACCGATTGTAACGAGACCATTCGTTATTAGAACGCCAATAACTTTTAATTTTTCTACTGCATGTAACCAAACAGTTGCGTTATTTTTCCATAGAAAGTTTTATTTTAGAGTATATATCAGTGTTTGACCCAAAAAAAAAAAAAATAATTCGCAGCAAAAAACAAAAAATGCCTCTACCACACATTTCCGAAATTTAACGACATTAACAAAGACGGCCTTTGAAAAAGTAGTGGGAAGGCTTTTTAAAACATAGTGGGAAAGGGAGAAAATGCTGGTAACCAGCATTTTCTCCTTTTCCCACTATGTTTTCTGCTCCATCAATAATATATTCCATCATTTGAACCACACGTAAGTTCTCGTCTGCAAATTCTTTGAATTTAGACCAGTTTTGAAATTTCTTCATTTGTTAAAGGGTTAAATATTCATTTAAACTCTGTAGTAGACAATAATCTGTACTCGTTTTAAGTAGCTCAGTCAGTAGCGTGCAGGATTTGGGAACAGGGGGTAGCTGGTTCCATCCCCGGCTCAGCCAATTTCTTTCCGAGGGTTGCTGATAGTCATTGCGACAGAATTCATTCCTCTCTCACCGCTGACCATTATTTCGAGGATGGTTATGTGGGAAAGAAGCCAGTGGCTAGAAAATAATATTGTGCGGAATACTGGTGAAAGAAAATCTAAGAAATCAAGGATAAGTGCACTGGTGGACACGATATAACTGAAATAATGTTAAGAACGGCGTTAAACACCCTACAATAAACTACTCGTTTTAACCAAAAGCACCGGTGTAATGCAGAGAAATGACCCTCCCCTACAAAATGACCCATGCGTCATTTCACTACGTAGAGGAATGACCCCAGACTGTAGAGAAAGGACCCCCCTCTAGTAGAAGTAGTTGCAGCAGCAGCTGTAGTAGTAGAAGTAGTAGTAGAAACATCAGCAGCATCAGAGCAACAACAATGTTAAGGCAAAAAGGCGGTAGTAGAAGTACGAGTAGTAGTAGTAATGGTAGTAGTAGTAGTATCAGCATCAGCAGCAACAACAATGTTACAGGGGAAAAAAGGGGGGGCGGTCATTTCTCTACGGGGGTCCTTTCTTTTCATGAGGGGGTCATTCTACTACAGCTAGAGGGGGATCCTTTCTCTACAGTCTGGGGTCAATTCTCTACGTAGAATAATGACCCGGGTCATTCCTCTACGTAGTGAAATGACCCATGGGTCATTTTGTAGGGGAGGGTCATTTCTCTGCATTACACCGGCAGAAGACAACGTGCTTTTACTATTTAGACTTGTCCAGATCCAAAGTATTTGCAGACAAACTATCAAATATGGCTAAAATCAAAGGATCTGTCTTTTGGAGAGCAGATTTCATTGTAGGAAAACGAGAATATACTGGTAACCAACAAGTTCTCCTTCTCCCACAATAGTTTCATAAACCTTCTTCTTCAAGGTCATTAAAACTCTCGAATGTTTGGTAAAAGCTTAAAAAGCTGAAGTTGTCTTTTAAGGAAAACATTGTTAGTGCAAAAATGCAATACTGGTTACCAGCATATTCTCTGTTTCAAACATCGTTTTCAGAGACCCTCCTATTCAGGCTGGTAAAAACAGAATCATTAGTCTGTGTTGTTTGCTTGATGCTTCAGTGCCGTTTTCCAGCATTATTGCAGTTCTATCGGGGCGACCAGTGCACTTATCCATGTCTCCCTGGAGCTCATCCGGGTAGCTCAGTGTTTAGTGTATCAGACTCATGACCTGCTGGTTGGGGTTTGATACCCCGTTGAAACTTTTTTTCCGGTGATTTTTCGCCTGTCACCACTGATGTATGTCAGTAAAGTAGTCACTGCCGTGATATGACCTAAGGTATTTTTTTGCATGGCAAAAGGACCATTCTATCTCAAGATTCACTCGGTTGTTAGACACAAATAATTGAGCCGTGCTCTGGCAAAAGGGGGCTTAATGCATCTGCGAAAAGTATCGACTCGGGTCAGCCTGCGCAGTCCGCGCAGGCTGACCTTGGGCCGAAACTTTTCGCTATTGGTCAATTTTCTGTATGTCCAAGGACCAATCTATCTCATGATTCAGTTGGTTGTTGAAAAAAGTGAATAGTATGGATCCATAAGTATGTGATGGCTTGCTTGGTACCATGGATCACGGAGATGCATTAAGCCCTCTTTTGTCAGAGCACGGCTCAATTTTATAATGTGGTGATTTGCTTTGTATACTACATCATGCAGATACATTTAACCCCCTTTTTCAAGAGCCTGGCTCATCTATTATAGTCTTCCAATCCGAATGAAATTTAAGATTCACAAGATATCTATGACAGTAAGTCTTCCACCAGCCTTTTGCTAAAGAAACACGTGTTATTGTATCCCCAGGCGATGGATGGATGGATGGGAAAACGGGTGGGTGCGTGGGTGGATGGATGGATGGATGGACGGACGGACGGATTGATGGATAGATGGGTGGATGGGTAAGTAGGTAGGTAGGTAGGAAAGTATGCAGATGTGTTGGTTGGAGGATGGGTGGATGGGTAGATAGATAGATTGATAGATAGATAGAAAGATGGATAGATAGATAAGATTGATAGATAGATAGATAGATAGAAGGCTGTCTTACGCCGTTTTTAATCGGTCGGCGTGAGCCGGACGATTAGAGAGACCACATGTTTCGAAAACCCGTCGGCTGAGGGCAAACTGATGTAACCGCAACTCGTAACAGAATTTCACTTACAACATTACAACGCTTAACAAGCCTGTCGTGACCTATTATGTTTACTACTTTCGGTTGAGCGCAAGAATGAGTAAACAGTCCTAGTAAGGAGGCGTCAAGTAATCCCGTTGTCAACTTTTCAATTATGCAATAAACGGCGATTTCAACTTCTTTAGCATTGAATTTTGTAATATTACCAACATAATCAAAATGTCTAGCGAACAGAAATTGAAAAGCTCGCAGCAGTTTACTTTCAAAACAGGTATCAGAAATGAGGTCAATGATAATGAGTAATTTATGAATGAAACGAGAGCGAATCAAGTGTATCCCGTGATGTAAATATATTCTGTAGTCGTCTACTGTCCATCTTATTCGGCAAACTTCGAGTGGGTCGTTGATCACCTATATACGTGGTTACAGAATCGGCCGAGTTGTGACGAGTGTTGTCCGTATATGTTGCGGTGTTGAAAAGTTCATGGGTCATCTAAGGTTGGAGCAAAAATAAAATCACCACAGAAGGGAGTTTGTAAGGAATATTGCTTTACAGAATGTAAGAATTAAGGTTGTACTGCTTCAGAGCAAAGTGATGTAAATGCAACTCGTAACAGGCGTACGTTTAAAATAGTGATTGGCCGTGGGTTGTTTAACGCTAATGAGGCAAAAAGGTGTGAAGTTGTGAGGGAAATGGATGTAAAGTTGTGTAAGGGTTATGACCTCTAACCTCTCAGTAGCGGAGAGGTCATTACGTAAGCATTTTCAGAATGGGCCGGCGATCCCACGCCTGCAACTTAACTAGGCAGACTGTCCATTCACAATACTGACGCATATATACCTGATTACGCATCTTTCAGCGTCAGATGTGTTAATTTTTTATAGCCTCTTACAGACACGGCACTACCATTTTGTACGGTCACTGACGTGTTTCTTCTTGATGAGCTTAGACTGGAATCAGTCTGCTGACCCTTGACAAAACAATCCTGCGGGGCTTTGAAAATATAGTTGGAGAGAGAGAAAATGCTTGTAACCAGCATTATGTCTTTTTCTAACAGTATCTTCTTCACCATATGAAAGTTTTCGAAATAAAATTTTGTCATTTGGTTGACTTAAATAGTGCATTTTCATGGGGGGGGGGGGGACCCCCCCCCCTGAAACTGCAACATAAATACGTTCACTTAAGATATCCGTCATGCCAGCTTTTCTATGAGATATTCTAGTCAAGACAACAATTAACTTTCAATAATTAGGTGCTTTTCCAAGCTTGACATGTCTCTTTCATTAATTCAGGGTCTTAAGGTAAAACTCTCAACAACACGTGTGTATCATCGGATACTTCATATTAGTTGATTATCTTTTCCACAAGGTCCTGTTTTACAGGTAAAGAGCACAAGGTTGAGTGCAGTGCAGATCAATATTACACACATCTTAGATCATAACGTTATGCTCACGCAGGATATAGATCGACATGAAAAAAAAAAAAACGACCATGAAATTGTAATGTTTGGGTATTGGTTTCTGACTGGAAAAGGCCAGTAGGTTAACTCAGTTTTAACTCTTTACACCACACAATCCCATTTTGAACAACCTTGAGGGAAAAAGCCGTTGAAAACATTGTAGAAAAGTGGGAAATGCTGATAACCATCATTTTATCCTTTTACCACGATGTTTTCTACCCTTTCAACGATTCAGCTCATCATTTAGTCTACAGTCAAATTCAATTCGTAATGTACAAATGCTTTTGATTTTGACAAGTCTAAATTTTTTTGGTTGGTGAAGAGTTGACGGTTACGTAGTTACCAGTGTTAGCTACATTCTTTGAAAGTACGGTAGGGAAATTTGGCAAGCAGACGTTTTGACCTGGGTGATTCGGCCCAGGACGATTTAGCCAGCCAAAATATTAGGTAAGACAATTTATCTAGATAAATACGATGGCTTGGTAATAATGGAGAAATAGATAGCCCACTAGCGGCCAAAAATAAACAATTTGGGAGTCAAAATGCAAACACATTTTATACGATTTATTCAACTGTTTAAAAGTATGGATACTATTAAAAGTCTGACAATGTGTTACAGTACAGTCTGTCTATAATCTTGTAAGAGTGACGTCTAAAGCTTGGTAATAGGTATTGTTGATTAGAATCCCGTATCTTTTCCCTCTATTGCTGACGGCTGGCAAATATCTACTTAAAATATTCAGTTAAACTACTAATTTGTGAAAGACAGGTTAAAAAAAAGTTCCTAGGTGGCTTAGTTGTATGGTGTAGGATTCGACACTTGTGTTTTTCGTGGGAGTGTCATCGGGTAGGATACCTCAGAGCCCTTGCCTAGTACGAGTGAAATCCATGACATACATGAAAAGCAGACTGTCGCCGCGATATGACTGAAATAATGATGAAAGCGGCCAAAAACACAAAACAGCCAATCAATCAACCAGTTCATTACTGAATTACGATAATTTCCACATAGTCCTTTGCAAGAATATGAATGGATTTCTTAATCCATTATCAAGGTTCTAATCCAGTATAAAAGGCAACATAATATGGGGTTCTTACTCCCATACACAGTTCAAAAACTACCATTTGATTTGCGATTTTCAAAACAGTGTGGTTATTCAGTGTCGACCGATTACAGTGCCGACAGCACTTTGATTCATATTGTTTCAGTCATATCGCGTCGACAGGTTCACATATTCATGTATGTCCTTGGTTTCACCATTACCAGCCTAGCGCTCACGCCCAAAGACACTCCTACGAAAACCCAAGCTATTCCAGTGAGGCTGGAACCCGGGGCCTCCACGCTTTGAGTACTACATTTTACCTCTCAGCCCCACGACTCCTGTTTCGTGGTAAAGGGTTAATATGTTGAAAACTTTGGGGGAAGAGGACACCAATAATTACGAGCAGAAAGATGAACAGACAATTTCATTCCAGTGTTATTCTCCAACCCTCCTCGAGTGGTAGTTTAGAGAAAGGGGGGGGGGGGGGAAACGAGTAGTAAAAAAAAGTACTTATCACACAATCATATTGCTGCAACATTTACCAGCCAGAGTTATCAATGTATCAAAATTAAATTTCGATTGTTTCAAATAAACTCTTGCTCATGCCTGTTAAAGGCCAATCTTTGACTAGTTCTATCCATGCATTAACAATAGAATCCATACGCTGTTATAGCGATGCATTCTAATTCTATATCTAGACATTTGGGCAACCTCGTAAATAATTGGCTGTACTCCAGGGCGAGCTGAAAGGTAGTGGGGCGAAAACAGTTGGGGAGAAAACTTGTAGTAAGAACGAAATAACTCCCCTCCCCCCCGAAATTCCTTGCTTCAATTATACGTGTAGGTACATCCAAAAAACGAGGATTGACTGGATCTATCAAAATTTTAAGATCTGATTTCCTCGTCAAGGGCGTAGCGCCCATTACGCACGTGTGTATTAAAATAAAAAAAAGGTTCCATGACCAAAGTTGTAAATAACAGAATCATATTCATGTATTGAGTTTTTGCTAGATCTACGCGCCCTTTCAAACTATATAGAAAGGTAAAATTGATGCATTGATGACTCCGGCATTCCTCTATACTTTACAATAAATACCACCATCCTGCTCCCTCCCCCATTGGCACTTTGTGCCTCAATGTGCGAATAAATATTTTAATCCTGGCCACGCCTATGCCCTTTAACCTCTTTCAGTCAACGGTGATAAAGTTGAAACTTACTGTTGATCAATTACAGTCTATCCTGCTTGCACATATGTTCTCTATCTTTATAAAATTTCTCAAACTAAGAATGGCCTTCTAATACGATCCCGAGCCACACATATGTTCTATATTAAATAGAATTTCCGAAACTAAGAACGACTCCAGGCCACAATGTACCTCATAGTGCAAACCATTAATCCTTTTCCTGCTGAATAAGATAAAACGATACCTTCAAGTCAGTAGTAAAAACCCAAAGGCTGCTATTTCACAGTTACTTTTTGAGGAGAAATATCTCATTAACGGACAGTGTATATCAAAGATCAGACTGCACGTTCTGTGCAGTCTGATCTTGATCTACACAGTCCGGAAAAGGTCAGTGAGTCTCACTTAGCAGCTAAAGGGTTGATACGTTCAATCGTATTACTCGGCGTGAATCGTGTATTAAGATACAAATTTACAAAAACTTAACGATTCGTGCTTTATAGACTGTTTACAGTAATGTCCTTTCCAAGACTTTACCGATTAAGCCCGGGCATAAACAGTGCAGAGAAATGAGACTTTCAAAATATTGTGGAAAAAGGGAGGAAATGCTGGTAACCAGCATTTTATCCTTTTCCCTCGATGTTTCCACTTTTTCGAAGAAAATCTCATCATTTAACTCATTTTATTTGTGATTTACAACTTTCATAATGGAAAATTCGACGAGGTTTATGTAGCAGCCAGTGGCTAGGAAAGAATGTTGTGTTAAGTACTGGTAAAAGGAATTCGAGGAAAACATGGATAGGTACACTGACCTCCGAAATATGACTAACATTACGTTGAGAACGGCGTGAATCACCAAACAAACTAGACGAACGAATAAAAATGGACAAGTCCAAAAGTTTGTCCTATGGTACTGAGATGGCTTGAATAGCCACCTGGATCGTGCTTGGTCCAGTGGCGTCGCCTTCGTAATCTGGATGTCCTTCGGGCTCATCCGATATGCACCTCTTTACACACGCAACTCGACATGATCCGACCACGCAGAAATGTCGTAATATTGCATATTTATTACGACTATACAATCCATTTTTTTTTTCGGCACAATGTTCAAACGTTTTTTGACAAAATAAGGATAACACTTTGCTGAAAAAGGAGAATTTCCTCGTTATGAGCAATGACTCCTTTTCCTAAAACAATTTCAGACCTTTCTTCGTACATTTTTTAAACATCAGTCCAAAGCCGATTGCTGATTTTGAGAAGAGTTCAAATTGGGGCAAAAACGGTTTTTGGGGTTTGGGGATATATACTACTCAAAATTAGCTAGGGATCAACATCTTAGATTCAGCCGATATGTATGACATGTATCAGATATGGTTTTTTCAATATGGAACATTGCCACACTGATTAAATAAACTATCTGAGGAAATGAATATTTTTAAGTCAAACTGTATTTTTGTAACATATACCCGTATTGAAATATTTAAATGATCCCTATCAAAGTGAGAGTAGTATATACATGATTTCATCTCTTTGGTGTGATTGATTGAATGTTGTTGTTTTGCCGTTTTCAATATTATTTCTCTCAAGGCGATAACTCATATATTTTATCATAAATCTAAAATGTCCTTGGTTTCACAAGTTCTAGGCTAAGCCTCTGTGTCTTTCCCAAGGACACTCCTACAAAAAAAAAATGCTTCCAGTGTCCAAGTTGTACCAAAATATTTTTCGTCGGATTAATCATCCTTTGAAGCCAAACCCTCCGGCACAGGTTATTCTGCATTCTGGCATATTGGATATTGAATTCTGCCTGCCGTGTTCTCTTTCTAAAGTGAAATGAATCACGATTTTCATCTTCAACTTGCTAAAACCTGGCTCTTTGCAGGTTTAGATTTCACGTTTTACGGGGCTTATTTAAACTTGTGATTAAGCTAAACTATAATAATGAAAACCTCTCGGTTTATCTTTTAGTCCGGGTGTAAGTAAACTATGTTTATGCAAAAGAAAGAGCATTTAACTCGAATTTTAACTCAAGATTATCTTTAAACCTGTACTATGCAACCGGCCCGTATTGTTTTACAAACATTTTAAAACACCTCCTGAAGCCATCCCGGGGCAGGTATGCAAAGACGTTGACGTCACAACGTCACCCGTTTCAATTAACCTGCACTATGGTGTTTATTTTTTTTTAAACAGCAATCTCCATTGTAGAACACACACCCAAACAAATGCAACCAAAAGCAACCGATATCAAACGCTTTGGAGTCCGTCGTTCTAAGAGCAAGATTTGCAGTTAATTGTCCTAAGCAAAACTGCAATTCAGGTTGCACGTCCTGCATCATATTTAAAAAATTATATTGATAATCCAGTTAAGTGCGAATTAATTGAATGCTTTAGTGATGGATTTTTCTTGCATTATTTTGCCCCAGAGTGAAAACAAAATGTCCAATTTTGATAAGTTGCAACGGGGCGCACAGCAGGGCAATTTAATGAAGAGCCTTTTCAAAACATGAAAATGTCACCAGTTGGTGTAGTTGAGTAGTGTAAATAGCGCGGGGGGGGGGGGGGTTTCAGAATAATCCTAATATGGGGGTGCAGGATTCAGTTTAGAAAGTCCAACGGCCATTTACCCGATACGTTGCCACCGCCGGTGATACCTTGTCCCTTACCCGATTCCTTTGCCCCTACCTGATTCCCTTTTAAAAAATTCCATTTATAAGACAATATAAATGGTATGTTAAGAACGTTTCAAAAGTTTAAATATTTCCATAAAAAAAACATAGAAACTGAAAATTTGATATTAATGATTATTAATGTGTTGAAAGTAAGGTTTTATACGGTGAACATTCATCACATTTAGTATTTAGAAGTAGTGATAAAAGGACAGTACTGGCCCACCACAGTTCCAACCACACCCCAGCGTCACACCCCAGCGTCACAACACCCGAGAACCACGAGCTCGACCACACCCCACCCCCCACCAGAGCTCAACCACACATCAGGTTCTCAAAATGACACGACACCACGAACTGACCACACCCATCTAATGAGCATCTCAGCACCACACTTAACCACGCACGCCAGATGAGCACCCCATCATCTAAGCACCACAGTTCTAACCACACTCATCATGTGAGAACGTCATTGCATCATTAACTCACCAACCACGTCGTTAACCACACTCATAGACTCGAATGCGTCTTATTGTTAATGAAAAAATCTTTAACTAGTTAAAGATTTTTTTTTTTTTTTCTCTCTCTAGAGAAAAAAAAAAAAAATTCTCAAAAAATCTCTGACCACGTCGTCAACCACATCATCACACGACGCGCGTCGTCATCGCATCATCGACACACCACGTCATCAACCATGTCAGCACGCACGGGTCGTCTCATCCGCTCCGCAACAAAATTGCTCCGCGAAAAATGAAAAAACTTCTCAGCTAAAAATTTTTCTCGAAAAATAATTTGGCGATCGGAATGAATCGCACACGCCCTCGCTGCAACCACACATCAGGTTCCCAAAATGACACGACCCCGATCCCACGAACTGAGACACGCAGAACTCGAGTTTCTGATGCACTCGATAACCCCATGGTAAAAATTTCTGACTTAATCAATTCTTTTTCCGTATAATGAAAAAGAATGGAGAGCCGAGTAAATGACACGACATGGGATTTCATGCTTTATCTAGAAAGGATACAGCCACTGATCAGAAAACACGTGAACGAAATCTTAGTAAGCGGAAAACGTCCTCTAAGAGAATTATCGAAAGACGATCCACCCTATGAACAAAACACGATTGTTGAGGGTTTTCTTACGACTAAAGAAGGTTTGATCTTTGTACATCGTATAGACGCATTCGGAAATGTCGTGGGGATACACCAGATAACCAGCGGTAAAGCCGCGGTCATAATGTTGACATCTTCTATTGTGCTATATGACATAGATGAACCACCGCTGGAAGACGGAAGTGATGATCATATTCCGATAGACCCTGAAGAATGTATTGAAGATGCGATTATGGAGTGGCTGTCTATCGTTGTCAAAGTAAAAATTGTATTCAGGACAGGTAATTTTCATTTATTTCAGGAAAGATCAATGAGAACATAGTCGCCCCACCGATACTATATCCCTTGATGAGATATAATATCTACCGTCGACTGAACCCTAATCTAATATAAAAAGCTATCAAGCAGACTTTTACCTCACAAGTCTAATTCTATCAAAATAGATATGTAAGCGTGTACTACATCACGGTCGGTTGTTTTTGTAACAAAGTTTACGATGTCGCATTGCTTTACCTCCAACGCCCTCGGAAAAACCGTGCAGCTACAAATTTCGTCCGCTTTTTTAATAATAGAGTAATCAACCTGCTCTAATCCGTTTACCGCAATATTAACTTGTACCTCTTCTAGTGCGTTATAGTTATCTTTAACAATCGTTAAACTTCCTCTTATAATTCTACCCGGTGCACTCATGCAGTAACCTCCTAAACGATGGCTGCGACCCGAATTACCATTACCGAATGAGAACTCATAATTACCATCTACAATTCCTCCTTGTTCTTCAGCCCACACAGTTATAATAGGTTTAGGGCCTATGAGAGAAGGAAGGGATACCTTTTTATCCACGTATGATTTTGACGCTAAATCTCTCTCTTCTACCGGATCTCTGGCATTTTTTAAAGAAAAACCCCCAAGATCTATGTCAGCCGCCGCTGTGAAGCTTCCATCCGGATTTTTTACGATAGCCCCACCATTATCGACATAATTTTTATTGGCTGCGGCATCGGGGGATGGGGGATTAGGTAATCCAGTAATTGGGTTATCATTCATATCTATTTCACCATCCATTGAATAGGATCCGTCTTGTTTTTTGGTTAAAGCTTTTTCACCCGCGGTAGCTACCTCAACGACGGTATCTACATAAAACTTATTTACAGCTTGATCATTTTCTAAAGGGCTTCCGACATTGTTAATTCTTCGTCCTCCCATAGAAACGTCATCAACTGCCATATACCTACCACCCCCATAAACGAAGGCTTTATTTGCGCTATCTACATATTTTTTAGTTGCTGCATCTTGAGCATCTGCGGGATCCAAAAGATTAGTTAAAGTATACTCCCGCATATCTATATTTGCAATAGCGGAAAAGGTACCATCTTGGTTCTCTACTATTGCTTTACCGCTTCTATCCACGTATTTTTTAGTAGCAGCTTCGTTAGGTTCTGTAGGCTCCTTAACATTTCTTATTTCATTGAAACCCATATTTAAAAATCCGAGAGCTTGGTATCCACCGTTTTCTTTTAAAAACCCTGAGTTGGCGTCTACATATTCCCTAGTTGCCACATCGTGAGAATTTACCGGATTGCTAACCCCCGTTAATGTATTACCATTCATGTTTATAGAACCAGTAACAACAGTTGTTCCATCTTTACGTAAAAAATTATTATTCACGTAAGCGAGTGATACACCACCCCCACTCGTTTTATCATCATCTTTCATTCTTCCAAATTTGTCAACGGGCATTTTTTATAATACTAAAAAAGTTTATTTAAAACATTTTGGAATTTAATACCTGAGCCTAACTCTTTTAGAATGTATAAACATAGATGACCGCAAAATACTTGGCCGGCTTGTTGTAATTGATCGGTATTGTACTGTATCGGATTTTCTAAATACTCTCGAATTTCGATAGGCGGTTGTATACCGTAACTGTCAAAATAAATTTTAGTTTTACCGTTTTTATACCAAGCGACCCAGTGCGTACCGGGTCCACCGATTTTATCGAAGTTTACTATACCGCATTCTTTTTTACTCGGTTTTCTCGGTAATGTATCTAGTAAAAAACTCCCCTAAAATAAGGAATCTTTAATCTTTTTGCCGCGTCTTCCAATTCGAAATTGTTCAACGGTTTATTCGGTAAAATTACGTTTTCGATCGAAATATTTTCCATTTTTTATAGTTTAAATATTCGTAATGTCTTTATTGTCAACCCACGAATTAAATTCACTGGGATAACCTTTCCACTTTACGAGAGATTTCTTTTTTCCTTTTTTAATAACCTTTTCTATTCTATACAGATCTTGACTGGTTTTCTGCAGTTCAGGTTCATAAAAGGTGCCTCGTATTTCTTCTCCATTAAGATCCTTAATTTTATATGTTACTGGCGATGTGTGTTTTACTTCAGAAACTGTAAAAACCTCTTCGGTCCATCTTGTTGTATAACCCTTCTCAAAAGTCTTTTTCTTTTTACTTATCCTTACCTTATCTCCGACGAAAAACTTAGGATCTTCTTTTATTTCGAGAGGGTAAAGATTTCTCCAAACTTTGGTTTCATTTTCCTTTTTACTCCCGTCTACCGGAGTCATCTTAATAGATGAATGCCTCGTATTATTATATTCTTTAACCAAATCTGGTAGCACATTGATGTAAACGTTTGTGGAGTTGGCGGAAAAGTACTTCCATATTTTTTCTTTCATCGTTCTAATCCATCTCTCAACCACGCTAGATTTTTCCTCATTTTCGGTAGAATATAATTCGATCAAGGCTTTAACATCCTTGTTATAAAACTCTTTACCCTTATCCACCCACATCTTTTCGGGTTTTCTCTCCTTAAAAATACCCTTTAATGCTATGGCGACGGATTTTCCCGTCTTATCTTTTAATGGCACCAGATATCCATATTTAGAAAAGATGTCGATAACAGCGAGAAGGTATTTAAAACCGCGATTAAACTTAGAAAATGCTTGCATGTCTACTAAATCCGCAGCCCATATCCTATCTATGCCGTTTACTATAACTCTCCTTTTCTTAAATTTCCTTCTTACGGGCTTATGTAATTCTTCCGCTAAAATTTCGAAGTTTTTTTTTATTCCCATTCCAAATTTCATCTTCGTTCCAATGAGTTTACTTACCAGGCCTCTTTCCATCCTTTCTCTAATATTAGGATTGAAAATACCTTTTAACTCCGTTAACATATTTTTATCGCACACTGCGTTTCTTGTGGCAGTGTCATTGTGCTTAAGATAGCAAACATCATGATTATAAGCGGCTTGATCTACTCTATTTATAGGTTTGCTCCATTCCCTCGGTGTTAAATCGGGATTTAACCTTTTATCTAGTTTGGTACCCGGTCCCGTAAAGTTGTGTCCTGGTAGATGCATTTCAACGGGTAAATTATTTATAAACTTGTTTAAGATGCTACCCCCGCTATTTTCGGCTTTTTTTCTTTTATAAACTGAGTTTTAGTTATTCCGCAAACCACACATTTCCCCTGCATCATATTTCTTCCATTTTTAGAAACGGCATACCTGATATTACTCGTATCAGTATGTTTTTTACATTTAACGCAATACATTTTTATATATATATAAATAAAAAATCTTATATAAAAATGGATATTATAAACTTATCGTGGAATGATGTAGTATCGAGGAGATTTAATCACTCCCTTTTACCAAAAAGTATTAGGGGTTTAATCATAGGCAAATCGGGATGTGGCAAAACTACTTTATTGTTAAACCTTTTACTCAGACCAGGCTGGCTCGACTACGACGATCTGAGCGTTTTCGGAAAGTCTTTTTCAGCCTGAATATCGAATACTGAAAAAGGCCTTCGAAGAAAAACTCCCGAAAGAATGCATCTTAAGATTGTTCAACATGCGCGACGAGATACAAGAACTGAACATTCTACCTACAGCTCTGGTTGAAGAATGGATCAAGACCATCAAGAATAAATCGGATATAGATTGTAGCTTCTTCGAAGATGCGAGTGAGGTACCCGATCCGAGAGAGCTGAACCCGGAAAATAAAAACCTAATGATCTTCGATGATCTCCTCCTCGAGAAGCAAAACAAATGCGAGTGTTACTACATTCGTGGTAGACATAGTAACGTCGACTGCTTCTACCTTTCACAGAATTATTTCAGACTACCGAGACAAACCATCAGAGAGAATGCCAACTTCATCTGCCTTTTCCGTCAAGACCTGAAGAACATAAACCATATCTATAACGACCATGTAGGCGATGATATGCCTAAGGACGAGTTCAGGAAATTCTGTCAGAAGGCGTGGGAAAGACCACATGGTTTTGCGGTCATTGATCTAACCAGCAAAAAACATGATGGGAAGTACAGAAACGGCTTCGATAATTTCTACTTGCCTAATTAAAATATTTTTCTCTCTATAGAAAAATGGATATAGATCTTCTAGAAAAGATTGTGAAGAATACGGAACACAAAACATCATTTCAAATCATCGTAAGCGATAACAAAACGCGTTTTAGAACGAGGTTTAATCCTCCAATTCAGCTGGAAAAGGATAAAGTATATGAGATAGCTTTAGTAAACCTCGAAACTTACTACTCTTTTCCAAACATTGATGAAACGAACAACACATTCGTTTATTCTCCGGATAATGGTACCTCATGGATTAAAGTAAAAATACCCGAAGGAAGTTATGACCTCGTTGACATTAATGATACCATTCACCAGGAAATGAGAAAAAATGGTCATTATGATAGAGTTAATGAAGGGTATCCTATTAACATTTCTGCAAACACCAATACCCTAAAGTCTGTTCTTACTTTAGAAGATGGTTATCAAGTAGATTTTAATCAACCGGGCTCCATTGCCAAAGTATTAGGATTTACTCGCGCAAAATATACGCAAGGATTCTACGAGTCAGATAATGTAGTAAACATTCTTAGCATAAATAGTTTGCTCGTTAACATAGATATTATTTCAGGAAGTTACGTTAATGGTTCAACGAGAAACGTTATTTACTCTTTTTTCCCGGGTGTTGCACCTGGATATAAGATAATTGAGTCGCCAATTAATTTAGTATACTTACCAATAACATTAGATGAAATACATAACCTAGAGGTAAATATTACTGACCAAGATAACAATTTACTAAATCTTAGAGGCGAAAATTTAACGATTAGGTTTCATATTAGAGAAGCGAGATAAATAAAAAATAGTTATATATAAAATGACGAGTTACACTAATGTTAAAGTAAATATATCGGAAGGGCAAAAGGAAAAGCTTAAACATGCTGTTAAAGCCGGTTGTCCAGTAAATATTCGTCTAGGTCATGAAGATTTACGCAGTAATGATGTTTTAGCGATTACCGATTCACAAGCGAAGAGAATAGCTAAAGCCTATGAGGAGGGTAGGGGTATAACTATTAGAATGTCCGCGAAACAGCTTAAACATAACATGAAAATAGAAGGAGGTTTTCTCGGGATGTTGGCTGGGTTAGCCGCTAGAGCTTTACCGATGCTCGCAAAAACTGTTTTACCGGCTTTAGGTGTTGGTGCTCTTTCGGGATTAGCTCAATCGGGTGTGCAAAAAGCAATGGGATCGGGTCTTTATCTTAAAAAAGGAGAATGTGTTTGTCAAGTCGAAACTGATGGACATGGATTATACTTAAAACCACACAAAGGTAATGGATTAGCTTCCGTTGGTGATGGTTTGTATTTAAAGCAAGGAGGAAAACTATATGATGGAAAAGGAATTTTACTCGGACCTAATAGTCCTTTCGCTAATATCCCTATCCTAGGAGCCATATTATAAATAATTTTTCTAGCGAAGTAAAAATGCATAAATTCGGGAAAAAGCCTCATCTACCTATACGGCATAAAACTATATTCTGGAAACCTCATGAAGTGAGGTATCCTCCCCTAAAGCAAGATCCTCTGAAATGGAAAATATACTCTCAGGCGGCCATCAAAATTCCTCCCCGCGATGGAATTAGGATTTCTCTTGGATTTGGCTATATAGCTACCCGTGGTGTTGTGACAATATCCATCAGTAATAAATGGAACCACAGTCTAACCATCTTTAATGGAACGCAGCTAGATGATGAGTCGAAAGATATCATGGTTTACATCTATAATTTCTCTCGAGAATCGATCGAAATACCGGAGGGAGAGCTGTTCTGCTTTCTGAAATATCTCGTCTAAAAAAAAAAATTTCCCATAGAAAATTGGCAGATACGGATCAAGAACATCCCGTTAAGAAAATATACCCTCCACTACCACGAGAACGAAATAACCCGAGGGCCCCATCTATCGAGATGGTTGATAAGGGTCATTCCTATCGTCTACAGAAGATATCCGAAGTACAGAAGTTTCTCGAAAATGAAATCCGGGAAAGAGAAGCCCTAGCCAAAAAGTATTTCCGCGCATCAAGGATAGTAGACAACGTGGATACAGTCCTGGTAACTGTAACGACGGCTGCCGGTGCCGGTGCTATAGGTTTGCTTTCCACCATCGTGGCCATTCCAGCTGTAGTAGCATTAGAAGCAGCAGCTTTGGGAACCGGCCTTCTTTCATTGGTAGGTAAGTATGTGGTTAGGAATTGCACGAGCAAAGGAGAGAAGCATCAGAAGATCAGAATGCTAGCTGATTCTAAGCTAGACACCGTTTCGACTCATATATCCAGAGCTCTAACCGACAACTATGTCTCCGATGACGAATTCAAACTAATCATGGAAGAATTAGATAAATATAAAAGCATGAAGGAAGAGATACGTACCAAGATTAAGAAGAAGATTTCCTCAGAAAACGAAGAAAGCTTGATCGAAAGGGGGAGGCAAGAAGCGCGTGAGTCCTTTCGGAGGTTGGTTGAAAAAAATAACGCGAATTAATATGCCCGAGATTCGTTGTAAGTGTATTTGCGAAATAGGTGATACCTCGGACATGTAATATATAAAAACTGCGTTAAAAACTGCGTTAAAAACTGCGATAAATAATTAGTTTAGTAATTAAAAATGTCTTTTTTAAAAATCGCTGATCCTGCAAAAAGGGACTTAATCGTAAAAGAGTATCTCGAAACGAAAAAGAAGATTCGGGATAATCTACTAGCGGAGAGAACGGGTAAACAAGAATTACAAACCGATCTTTCAAGGTTTTTTAAACCTATTACTGAAACGCAAAAAGCTACAGCGAAGGAGATTACAGAGGGGCTTAAACCTATTAAAGAAGCTGTCGAACAGTTGCCGCAAGCTATTAATCTACCAGCTTTTCCAACAATAAAAGCTTATCCCTCCGAAGAAAAACCATCTATTGAAGAACTGAAATTAGATGAATATAAAGGTACATTTTTCATTGGACCAATTGCAAGGAAGTATCTAACAAAATTTCTTAGTAAAGATGATGTTGATAGAACATGGGGGTTACGTGATGAAGATGGTAAATTTTATATTGGTCGCAAAATGATCATAATTGAGGAGGATGATATTGTTCTTGGTAAAGATACGTATATAGGAACACCTGGTTTATGGGAGTTAATTGTTGCTAAAGAACCAGATAAAAATATTTATGATTATAGGGATATTGCAGATTATGAAAATTTAATGAAACGAACCAGCGCTCTTCATCGAAATAACGATCCAGATGAACGATATCCTAAAAGTTCTAGAGGGGAAAAATGGATTAAAATTCTTAGATATTTTTGGTATAGTAGAAAAATGCCTGAAGGAGAGGGTATCGTTGTTATCCCATCTGACCCTAACGCATTACTAGAAAAACTAGACCTGTTGATGGCAAGTAAAGAAGCGGGTAACACGGGTGTAAGAAACGAGGTAGTGAGCATTTGTGATGAATTAAAAAGACAAGGTGTTCTAAATTCGAACGCTTATAAAAATTTAATGTCTATACTATAAAAAATGTTCGTCACTAAAAAACACGGATTTAAACGAAGGTATTCGTACGGTGGTTCCGGAATCTTTGACAGCATCGCTAACTTTTTAGCGAGGCTTTTTACTAGTAGTGCGGCTAAACAAATTGCGTCTTCTACCCTCGATGTAGGAAAGAGTGTAGCTAAGGAAGGTGCAAAGAAAGCTTTAGAGGTTGGGAAAAGTGCTGCTGTAGAAGCGGGGAAAAAACTAGTCACGAAAGCTTTGACACCGAAATCGAAGAAAATTTTACAGAAATATACGCCGAAACCTGATGAGACGGGGCGAGTCGAAACGCGAGACATTAGCACATTAATAGATGGAAGTGCCATCGCCATTCAAGACTTAGTTAAAAGATTAAACAGTGGAGCAGGTATTAAAACGATATAAGTTAAGAAATCATTTTCCTATATAAAAATGCCAGAATTAAAATTTAATCGTGTGGATTATAAAAAAAGATATAATACTAGTCGTATTATTATATTAGGTGCATCTTTAAGCCTAAAAGATTGCGAAATCCTCGAAATTAATAACACGGAATATGGTTATAAAAAAGCTGTTGTGAAGTTATCTCCTGAAAAAGTAATCAGGATGAAAGAGATTGAGGAAAAGGTGAATGAACGTTTAAAAAAGTACTGGTTACCCCCTGTAACAATTGTATACGGAAATAAAGTCTATCCGAAAACTAAACTGGATACCCCGACGAACACTATCTGGCTCGAAGGCGTGTTCATTAATGACGAAAAAAAGTCTTTCCTTCAGTTATGGTTTGCGCAATTATAATTCATTTAAAAAAATTATAATTATAATATAAAATGGACATTCTAAAAATCACCGAACCAATTTTAAAAGACGATAGTATCGCTGAGTATGAACATTTTGAGTATGAACCAATTACCGGTACCAATCTCAACAACTCAGGAGGGGATATTAGGATTAATATCGAAACTCAAGATGTTTTCACTCATCCTAGTGAGAGTTATTTACTTATTATAGGCGAATTAGTAAGAAGTGATACTGGAGCAGTTTATGATGCAAACACAAATATTGCTTTAACAAACAATGCTCTCATGTATCTTTTTAAAAATATTAAGTATCAACTTTCAGGTATGGAGATTGAATCCGTATTGTATCCTGGCCAGGCTACTACAATGCTCGGTTTGTTGAAATATCCGGATGATTTTTCTAGATCACAAGGGTTGAATCAATTGTGGTATAAGGATACAACAATTCAAGCAGGTGGTGGAAACGCCGGTTTTATTGTAAGAAGAAATGATATTATTGGTAATCCTCTTCCAAGAGGTACCTTTAGCTTCAAAGTCCCATTAAAACATATATTTGGTTTTTGTGACGATTATGATAAGATATTGTACGGAATGAAGCAAACTCTCACCTTGACGAGAAGTGATGATAATGATGCAATTTTTAGAGATGGTGCCGCTCCTGCTGATGGTAGAATTAATTTACTTAGAATATCTTGGTTTATGCCACACGTGCTACCCGCAGATGGAGAGAAGATGGAACTTTATAAAATTATCGAGAAAAAAGAAAAAATACCGGTTGGATATAGAATGAGGCAGTGCGACTCTATCGCGGTTCCTCAATCAACATCATTTACCTGGAGACTTTCCGTCAAATCATCGCCCGAAGTGCCGCGTTTTATCATTGTTGGCTTTCAGACCGGTAAAAGTGGTGATCAACAGCAAAATCCGGCCATATTTGATCATGAAAACGTTAAAAATATTTATGTTACGCTAAATTCTACTAGGTACCCCGCTGCTGATTATAATCTTTCATTCGTTGCGAACCAATTTAGTAGAGCGTATGGTGACGCCGCTTTATTCAGATCTAAGTTTTATAACATGGATGAATTGATGTCAAACCCTAACATTAATCCGGGGGATTATAAAGCCCTTTATCCTTTGTTTTTGTTTGATGTTTCCAAACAGAGTGAGAGATTAAAATACTCGGTCACCGATATCCAAATTAAGGCGAGTTTTACTGAGAATGTACCCGCAAACACCGAAGCATATGCTGTGATTATCAGCGATAGGCTAATTAACTTCCAGTCTGACGGAAATAAAATGAGTGTAGTGTATTAAGATATTTTTTCCTCTATATAAAAATGATCAAGATTGCAGATTTAAGAGGAATTCTCAAAGAGAATAATATATCATATCGCTGTTATTGGGATAAGAAGCGGTTACTCGAGTTGGTAAAAGAACATGGATTGATGCCGGAGGAGTCGCCTATATTACCTAAAAAAGAAAGGAGCAAAGACCCCAAGTTTGATAGATTAAAAACTATTATGCATAATCCTAAGAGAGTTAGTTTAGAGGATGTTGAAACCGGTGAAATAAAAACCTTTCCATCTATTTATAAGGCGGGTAAATTTATAGATCGCTGCCCACAAACGATTGAGAATTGGAATGGGAAAACTTGGAATAATAAATATAAGATTACCATTCAATAATTTTATTATGTCTTCGCCATAATAAAATTTGAAACAATTTTGGTTTAAGTTTTTATTATATATATATATAAAAATGGAGAATTATAATGATTATACCGTAGCCGGTTTGAAGAATATAGCCAGGTCTAGAGGAATCCGAGGATACTCAAAGCTTAGAAGAGGCGAATTAATCGACCTCTTACTTAAACGGGGAGCGTCAATCTTAGATTATGATATTGGTAATTTTGAAGCCCCTATATTACAACCAACACCTTACACACCACCTCCTCCAAAACCAAGTCCACCTACAACCGCAGTTGAGGAATTGATAAAGTATCTCGATAGTGTCGAAGTAGTTCCGAGAAATATATCACCAAGGATAGAAGTCTTAAAAAGAAAAATAAATAAGATATATGAGGATAAAGATAGGATAGAAATTATAGAAAGGCCATCAGCTCTAAGAGGATTTACGAGAGAATACTTCATAGAAGGTAAACCTGGTTATACACCAGCTGATTTCCTCGAATTATCAAAAGATGAATTATGCAATATTATGAGAAATAACCGTCAGACGAAGGTCAAACTCGTTATGAAGTGCATGATGAAGCACTCTATTGAAAATCGTACGCAGGAGATGAATTTTGATTCTGGTTTCCCGCTCATTAATTTAGATGGATATGACGTGGGTGAAATATATGATGAGATGGGGGACGCGGTATTAGATTCTATAGCGGAACAGGAAATGAAAAAAGATTATTGGAAGGTCGTCTACGTAATCGATCTAAGATTGGACACAGTAGCGTATAATCCTCTGAGGGGTAGTTCCTGGTTCCCTACTCCTCCTAAGATAGCGAATACAAAAAGCGTTATTAACCCGAAGAATACAGATGATGATATGTGTTTCGCGTATTGCATTCTTATAGCTTTGAACCCGACTGACGAACACCCTGAAAGAATTTACAGGCTCCAACCCTTGTTAGATACCATAGATATGAAAGGGATTGATTACCCCGTTTCCCTTTCCGATATAGGTAAATTTGAGAAACAGAATCCCTCGATATCAGTATCAGTCTATGGTTATAATTTCTTTACGGGCACCTATCCACTTAGAATAAGTAAAGAAGTCCGTAAAAGGGATCATCACGTTAATCTTTTACTTTTAGAGAATGATGGTAGAAAACATTATTGTTTAATTAAAAATATGAGTAGATTGTTATCTAAACAAATATCCAATCATGACGGTAAAATTTATATTTGTGATAGATGCCTGAACCATTTTCAAAAAGAAGAAACTCTAAATAAGCATCTAGAGTATTGCGGTGAAAAAGATGCTTGTAGAATAGACTTACCCGAAAAGGGTTCCAAGATATCTTTTAAGAATATTAATAAACAACTGAGACACCCTTTTACGATTTACGCGGATATGGAGTCTACATTAGAAAAGAAATACAAAAACAGAGGTGACGAGACCACTATAATTAATGAGCATAACATTTCTGGTTATTGTTTCTACGTAAAATCGCTTTACGAAAATTTTTACCCTTCGGAGGTTTTCCAATATTCCGGCGAAAATGCGTCTAAGAAATTCGTAGAGGATTTAGAAAATGTTATAAGAGAAATAGATATGATACCAGCGAGGGGAATGATTTATAGAGTCGAGGATAAAAGAAAGTTTGATAGAGCTGTAAACTGTTGGATATGCGAGGAGCCATTTACGAGAGACACGAAAAAGGTGAGAGACCATTGCCATTTTACCGGGAAGTTTAGAGGAGCTGCACACAATGAGTATAATTTAAAATATAAAAGACCTACTTTTACACCCGTATTTTTCCACAACTTCAGTAAATATGATGCTCATCTGTTCATAGAGGATCTAATGAGTACACCTGGTGAGACGAGTTGCATACCAACAAATAAGGAAACGTATATCAGCGTGTCTAAAAAGGTGCCAATAGAATATGTTGTTAAAGGGGTGGTGAAAAATAAAACGCATGAGATCAGATTCCTTGATAGTCTAAGATTTCTGGGTAAAAGTCTGGACGAATTGGCCCACTCCCTAGCTAAGGAGGATAAGATTAACCTCATGGAACATTTCAAAGGGGAGGAGCTCGAGTTGGTCTCACAAAAGGGGGTGTTTCCCTATGAATGGTTTGATAGTCTCGATAAACTAAAGGCAACGGAGTTACCCGAGAGAGGAGAATTTTACTCGAAGCTCAAATCAAGTGGAATCAGTGAGGAGGATTATCAGCACGCAAAAAAGGTGTGGGAGACCTTCAAGATGAAAACTTTGAAGGATTACCACGACCTATACTGTAAGACAGACGTCCTACTGTTGGCGGATGTCTTCGAAAATTTCAGGAACGTATGCCACAAAAATTATGGATTGGACCCATCACACTTTTATACGGCGCCGGGACTAGCCTGGGAAGCGATGCTGAAGACTACAAAGGTAGAATTGGAGTTGCTGTCAGACCCAGATATGATTCTATTTATTGAAAACGGAATAAGAGGAGGCATCTCAACCATTTTCAAACGATACGCAAAAGCGAATAATAAGTACATGGGTGAGAAATATAACCAGAGTGAACCGTCTAAGTTCATTAACTATCTAGACGCGAATAATCTCTATGGTTGGGCGATGTGTCAGAAACTCCCCATCGGGAATTTCGAATGGATGGATAATCTAGAGGATTGGAGGAATCAACCGTGTATATTAGAGGTTGACCTGGAATATCCGGAAGAATTACACGATCTACACAACGACTTTCCTCTAGCTCCTGAAAGAATAAAGGTTGACAAGGTTGAAAAACTCGTGCCTAATCTACATCACAAAACTAAGTATATACTCAACCGTGAGAATCTGAAGTTATATTTAAGCTTGGGCCTAAAGCTTAAAAAGATTCATAGAGGGATAACCTTCGATGAGAGTGAATGGTTGAAACCATATATCGATAAAAATACTAACCTAAGAGCGAAAGCCACAACAGCGTTTGAAAAGGACTTCTTCAAGCTTATGAATAATTCTGTGTTTGGGAAGACCATGGAAAATATTAGGAACAGGGTAGATATTAAACTAGTCAGTGAAAGGAAAAAGGCGGAGAAGTTAGCCGCTAGACCAAACTATTACGACAGAGTTATCCTCAAAGAAGATCTATGTATCATCCAAATGAGAAAAACTCATCTGAAGTTCGAAAAGCCTATCTACGCGGGTATGTGCATTCTGGACCTGAGCAAGACACTGATGTACAACTTCCACTATAACTATATAAAGGATAAGTACCATAAAAATGCTAAACTACTCTTTACCGATACGGATAGCCTGATGTACGAAATAGAGACGGAAGATTTCTACAAAGATATTAGTGGGGATATCAGTGCTTGGTTCGATACGAGCGATTACCCATCCGATCATCCTTCCGGTATTCCCACAGGAATAAATAAGAAGGTTGTGGGTATGTTCAAAGATGAGACAAGCGGAAAGATCATTGATGAGTTTGTAGGTCTCAGGTCAAAACTATACTCCTATAAAATGTGTGACGAAGAACACAAAAGATGTAAGGGAATTTCTAGGTCGGTAGTGAAAGCAACTATTAAGCATGAACACTATAAAGAGTGTTTGGATAAAAATATGTCGCTACTAAGGAAAATGACAGTTATCAGGAATTATAATCATAGGTTGTACACTGTGGAGATTAATAAAATCGCCTTGAGCGGAGATGATGATAAACGTTATATCCTTGAGAACAATATAGATACATTAGCTTGGGGACATACTAGGGCAGCCCAGATTACTTCTAATCCTTGAGAACTTGAGTGACTCGGTGTCTCAGTTCGTGGTGCTGGGGTGCGGTGAGCAATTCATCCCGATCGCCAATTTTTTTTTTTTTTTTTTTTTTTATTTTTTTTTTTTTTTTTTTTTTTCTCTCTCTCTAGAGAGAGAAAAAAAAAATCTTTAACTAGTTAAAGATTTCTTCATTAACAATAAGACGCATTCGAGTCTATGAGTGTGGTTAACGACGTGGTTGGTGAGTTAATGATGCAATGACGTTCTCACATGATGAGTGTGGTTAGAACTGTGGTGCTTAGATGATGGGGTGCTCATCTGGCGTGCGTGGTTAAGTGTGGTGCTGAGATGCTCATTAGATGGGTGTGGTCAGTTCGTGGTGTCGTGTCATTTTGAGAACCTGATGTGTGGTTGAGCTCTGGTGGGGGGTGGGGTGTGGTCGAGCTCGTGGTTCTCGGGTGTTGTGACGCTGGGGTGTGACGCTGGGGTGTGACGCTGGGGTGTGGTTGGAACTGTGGTGGGCCAGTACTGTCCTTTTATCACTACTTTTAGACATGTATGAGATACATGTAAATTGACAAGACTGTAGTTTGGTTTGTGTTGGAGTTTAACGCCGTTTCAATAGCTTAGGTCATATCATGGCGGTCAATGACGCACCCATGTGTTTCCTAGCTTTCCCATACCAGAAGGGACACAACTTTCTTTCCAAAGCTACTGGCTACTTTTCTCACATGCATCAGAGGTGAGAGGTGAAAATTTGCCGGAAAGAAAGTTCCCCGCAAAAGTTCATTGATTGATGACATGTTCAATCAAAGCTCTTCTTCTCTGGATTACAGCTGCAACCCATGGCCTGCCATTTCTCCTGATCTTTCCCCCCCAGACTACTTCCTGTGGGGGTACCTGAATGAATGAATGAATGAATGTATGAAGTTTTAAGGCCCGTCGACATCAAGGTCATATTGGGCGCATTTACAACTAATGCAAAACTTTTAATTGGTCATACTGTAATGTTATGCAAAAATTAACATTATAACCGTGAAAACACTAAAAGAACAAATGGTGCAAAATGGCGTATAGTCTAAAAATACAGATGGTCAAAAGAACCTAAAATTATATTTTTTTATATAGATTTATCTTTCAAAAACTAAAAAATGTATTCAAATTTTACAGTACTAAATAGAGTGTTCATACTGTCAACATGAAAAAACCTGGCTCTTGCAGGTGCAAGGTCTAAGCAATCTACAAGTATATGTTTGACAGTAAGAGGCTCATTGCAGGGGATACACTGTGGTGCTTCTTCTCCTTTCAGAAGGTACGAGTGCGTTACATGTGTATGACCAATACAAAGACGGGCCAAGATAATTTCCTCGCGGCGACTTGTCTGCAACTGTGGAAGCCAATCGCCAAGAGTTGGCTTCACTGTAAATAACTTATTAGATTGGTTAACTGGTACACTCCAGGATTGCGGCCATACATTATGAATAAAATCATTTACCAATGGTTTAAAATCGTTAAAAGGAACTTTAAAAGGTAAAACATCAAGCGACAATGCCTCCTTAGCAGCTCTATCTGCCTCTTCATTGCCACTTATACCTATATGGCTGGGCAGCCAACAACAAACAAGATCTGCAGTTTCACATATTTGAGAAATTTTTTCAAGCAAATTGATTATCAATGGATTGTCCGTTCTCTCATTTTCGAGTGCTTGCATAGCTGACAGTGAATCGGTGAAAATAATGTGGCGCCAGTAGGCATCCTGTTCTATATGTTTAAGAGCAAGGTCTATTGACTTCAGTTCTGCAGAAAAAGTGGAAGAAGTATTTGGTAGGCAATTCACCATCGACTACGGCAGCTGAAGGGGGTACCTGAAGGAGAGATTGTACTACAACAACCCAGACCATTTAGGTCCTGAAGACCAACATCCGTCAGGAAATTTGGAAAAACCCTCTTGAGATGTGTGACAATGTCATCACAAACTTCAACATGCGTGTTGCAGCTGTGATCCAGAGAAGAAGAGCGTGGGTTGAACATGTCATCAATAATTGAACTGTGCAGAAAACAAGGGAATGAATGAATGAATGAATGAAATTTTACGGCCCTTCGACATCAAAGGTCATATTGGGCGCACAAACAAGTACTGCAATGCATATTGTTTATACTGTAATGATACGAGAAAACTTAAAATTTGATTTGTGTAAACATTAAAAGATAAGCAAAATGAGTGACATATACTTAAAAATACGAATGGTCAAAAGAACCTAAAATTAGATCTTTTTATAGAGATTTATCTCTTTAAAAATATCAAAGACAGATTCGAACTTTACAGTATCGAACAAAGCGCTCAAACTATCAGCTCGAAAAAATCTGTCCCTTGCTGGCGCAAGGTCTATACAATCCAAAAGTATATGTTTAACAGTAAGAGGTGCACTGCAGGAAATACATATAGGTTCTTCTTCTCCTTTGAGGAGATACGAGTGCGTCAGATATGTATGACCAATACGTAGACGAGCCAAGATAATTTCCTCGCGGCGATTTGTCCGCAACCCTGGAAGCCACTCGCCAAGACTTGGTTTGATAGTGAATAATTTGTTGTTTTGATTGGCTGGATCACTCCAGGACTGCTGCCAAATATTTTGAATAAAGGTATTTATCAATGGCTTAAAATCATTAAAAGGAACTTTAAAAGGTAAAACATTAAAAGATAATGCCTCCTTGGCAGCTTTATCTGCCTCTTCATTTCCATTAATACCAATATGGCTAGGGAGCCAGCAGAATACAATATTGGCTTCCACACAGATTCTGGACAACTTTTCAAGAAGACTGACAATAAGTGGATTATCTGTTCTCTCACTCTCAAGTGCTTGAATAGCTGACAAAGAATCAGTAAATATAATGTAGCGCCAGTAAGCGTCTTGTTGAATATGGTTGAGAGCGAGGTCAATCGCCTTAAGCTCCGCAGAAAAAATCGAAGCATTATTAGGTAGACGAAACTGATATAATTCGCCATCGAGCACGGCAGCCGAAGCGACTTTTTCTCCATCTTTGGAACCATCGGTATATATCTCTTCGTAATTGTAATATTGCTCTTTTATCTCAAGGTATTTGTTCTTATAAATCATTGGATCTGTTGTAGCTTTCTTATCTGAAGTAAGATTATAAATATATGTTGGACTGCCAGAGGTCCATAAAGGAACATCAGAAATTTTTTGTTTCGCTACATCCTCCAGATCGAATTCAAGACAATTCATATCCGCCTCACAGGGTAAACTACACGGAGGTATGACTTTTTCTCTGTTTAAAAATTTGTCCTTGTAGAGCGGTTCAAACACAACCTCATGCGTGGGATTTTCTGGATTGGACTTTAACTTTAGGTAATATTGCATGGAAAGTTTCTTCCTACGTAAATTCAAAGATGGTTCATTTGCCTCTGCATACAAACTATTAACAGGAGATGTTCTAAAGGCGCCTATGGCTAAACGTAAACCCTGATTGTGGATAGAATCCAGCTTACGGAGGTACGATTGCCGTGCTGATCCATATACAACACAGCCATAGTCTAACTTGGAACGAACAAGTGATCTATATAGTCTCAGTAAGACTTTCCTGTCGGCTCCCCAGTCCATGCTGGAGACAACACGTATAAGATTAAGAGCTTTTTGGCATTTATTGCTCAAATAATTGATGTGAGGAATAAACGACAGCTTAGAGTCAAATAAAAGACCTAAGATTTTAAATTCAGGGACGACCTCAATTTGTACACCATCTAGCTTAAGTTCTGGGTCTAGATGAAATTTTCTTAACTGACAAAAATGCATGCATTTGGTCTTGGTCTTAGAAAATCTAAAACCATTTTCTCCCGACCATTTGCTTAAATTGTTTAAAACTTGTTGTAACTGCCGTTCAATGGTATGCATATGCTTAGACCTATAGCAAATGTAAAAGTCATCAACATACAAAAAGCATTCCACGCCAGGACATACAAACTTAACAATATTGTTTATCTTGATACTGAAGAGTGTAACGGAAAGAATGCTTCCCTGGGGAACGCCCATTTCTTGTTCATGGGGGTTGGAGAAAGTATTTCCTACCCGGACTCTAAACTGACGTTCATTCAGAAATGCCGAAATGAAATAAGCAAGGCGACCTCTTATACCGAAATCGTGGAGATCGTTCATGATTCCATACTTCCATGTGGTATCATATGCACTTTCAAGATCAAAAAATACAGAAACAACATGTTCCTTTTTAATGAAGGCTTCGCGAATAAAAGTTTCGAAGCGAACTAAGTGGTCGAGAGTGCCTCTTTGTTTACGAAATCCGCATTGGGCGGTAGTAATAAGTTTGTTTTTCTCTAGAAACTAAACAAGACGGTCATTGACCATTCTTTCCATGGTTTTGCAAATACAACTTGTTAAGGCTATAGGGCGATAGTTTGCTGGATCCTTAGAATCTTTACCTGGCTTTGGTATTGGAATAACTATAGCTTCCTTCCAGGAGTCTGGAAGAATACCAGTGTGCCAGATTTGATTAAATATACGCAGTAAACAATCAAGGGATCGAAATGGTAAATGTTTCAAAAACTGATAATGGGTGTCATCACATCCAACATCAGTGTCGTGACACTTCTTTAATGCTTTCCACAATTCCACAATTATTGTAATGTTCGTTATTATTCGACTTGAAATTGAGTTTAGTTTTTTCTTTAGTATCCTGAAATTTTCTAAATGTTGTCGAATAGTTTGAAGAGGAGGACTTTTCCGCAAAAGTGTCAGCCAAGACATTTGCAATATCTGCTTTCGATGTGACAACACCATCATCAGTATTTAAGTGTCCGACATTTAATGAGGAGCTTTTTCCATTTATTTTCCGAACCATATCCCATGTCTTTTTGACAGACGATCTAGAATTTAATCTAGACACGAACTGTCGCCAAGACGCGCGTTTACTTTGTTTGATAGTTCGTCGTGCTTTAGCACGAGAAATTTTGAACTTTGCAAGATTTTCCTGAGTAGGTCTAGTATTGAATTGTCTAAGAACTGATTTTCGCTCTGCTATAGACTTTCTGCAATCATCATTGAACCATGGCTTGCTTGTATGTTTCGGATTTGTCAATGTTCGAGGAATTGATTTTTCAGCAGCTGAATAAAGTAAGGAAGTGAAAAGCTCTGCAGGATTTTGACAATCATCAAAAGCACTAGGATAAATTGATTGTTCGCAGTAGACTTTGAACTGTTCCCAATTTGCTTGATGGATTTTCCAACGTTCAGGACGTTGTTGTATTGAAGGTCCTATTTCCGATACCTGGATCGGGAAATGATGACTTCCATGAAGGTCATCATCAACTTTCCAGTTAAAGTCTGGAAAAATTCCAGGACTGCAAATAGTCAAGTCTAATGATGAGCAAGAACCAGTTGCAGGATGAAGATAGGTTGAAGATTTATCATTCAGCAGAACAAGGTCATGCTTCATGACAAATCCCTCAACGATTCGACCCTTGTCATTCGTGTCTGTACATCCCCATAATGTATGGTGATAATTAAAATTTCCCATTAAGATTAATGGCTTCGGTAATTGATCTACAAGATGATCAAGTTTTCTAACATCGATTGGCGAGCTAGGAGGGAGATATATAGAACACAAAGTTATAGTCCTATTAAGAGAAACGTTTACAGCGACAGCTTGAAGAGTAGTGTCAACCTTGACATAATGATGTGGAACACTGTTGTTCACTATCACAGCAACACCTCTGGTAGCTTTATCGTTACCAATAGAGTGCTTAAAGTAACACGAATGATACTTTAAAGTAAACTTGTCAGAGTCTTTCAGAAATGTTTCCTGTAAACAAACTGCTACTGGTTGTTGTTCACTGATTAGGAGATTTAGTTCCTCGAGATTTGCTTTAATGCTACGATAATTCCATTGCAGAATATTGTTATTCATTGCTAGAGTTAGAGTAAGAAAGATACCATAGAACAATGGAAGTAGGTATTGATTCATTTCTTGTTATTTAATTTAATAATGCGACCTTGCTTATTTGTATTTGGTGGTTCTGCATGGTTAACATCCGCCTCCATGTCTTCTTCATCAAGACACTGGAAGCGGTTATGCTGTAGTATTTGGTCATCAGACCCCTTTGGAAGGCGATCTGAGAGGACCTTTTTTGGAGACTTAGTTGGACTCTTAGGGACAGTTTTTTCAGGCTTTTTGTTGACTAAAGGCTTCTGAGATGGCTTTACATTTGTGGATGTTTGTTTCTGTGGCATATTCGTTTGTGTTGGTACATCGGTTGTTTGAGTTTGGGCATCTTTGAGCTCGACCGAACTTGTTTTATTGGACTTCAGTACAGTAGAAAAGGAGAGGTTATGACGCGTTTCGACAGTCTTTCTAGCTTCAGGGAATGATAAGCCTTCTTTATATTTGATTGTGACAATCTCTTTCTCTCTTTTCCAAATTTTGCATGATCTTGAAGTAGAGGGATGATCCTCACCACAGTTTACACATTTAATGTCATTGGTGCATCTGCTTTCGTTGTGGGTAATACCGGTAATACCACAACGTCGGCAGAGTTCATCTCCTCCATGTAACCTGCATTTCTTTTCATGATGCCCGTACTTGAAACAAGCGTAACACTGAAGCGGGTTTGGTATATATATATCAACAGGCACTTTAAGGTATCCAACTTTCAGGCTTTTTGGTAAAATAGAAGTACTGAAAGTCAGAACAATAGTATTCGTATTCCTTTTAACATTGTCCCTGAAAACTGTGATACGGCGAGCTGCGGTTACATTTTGGTTTGCCAGATTAGAAACAGTTTCTTCTTCTGTCACACCTGCCAGATCCGGACATCGGATAATTCCTCTAGACGTATTTAAAGAGGTGTGGGGGTAACATTTAGCAGGGATTTCAAAAAAGCGAGATAATTTCAGTAAGTTTTCTGCATGTTTCGCTTTCTCGACTTCAACCAGAAGAGAACCAGAATTCAACTTTTTGACAGACTTTGGCAATCCTGCAAGAGAAACAAGAACTTTCTCTATGACAAAGGGTGACAGTTTCGTTAAGGGATGATCTGCTTTAGTCGATTCGATGGTCAAAAATCGAGGAAAAGAAGAAGAAGGTGTTTGGTCGTTATCAGAGTCCGTATCTAATTGATCGCGTGTTCGTTTTTTAGTTTTGTTTTCCGTGATTGTAATTTTAAATTTCGTCACCTACGGCCCCCGCCCTCCATGGAGCCCAACAAGGGGGCATGTATTGCGGAGCGGCATTCCAGCTCCCCATGCCAGGGTTACCCAGATGATATACTCGGGCAGCAAAGATAAAGAGGAGCGACGTCCAGCAGGCATGGCCTATTCCCTGGAATCAGGGAACAGCCATGGAAGCTGATGCCCCAACCCCAGAATCCCCACCACCCAATTAGCCCATAAGCCTATATTAGACTAGGGACTAAAAACATGTAAAAACAACTTAAAATAGTAAGTTGGACAAAGTAACAATGTGTGTATTAGTTCAAAACCTAAACAAAGGCTGTAGGGAGTACGTGCAGTATCTCGAAAACTTCTCTAATGCATGCGGTCATCATTTTTCAAGAAAGGTACAATACTCCTAAGCTAAGTTTGAATATGGAAAGTTATGCCCAAATCTAAAAGCGACCAGCCGATTGCACTAGACCGGGCCCATCTAGGCCCTCGTTTACACCGAAGCCGAGGCCGAAGCAGCGTGTTGAAGAGCTGGAGATCCCTAGGCTCCCCTCAACTGCCAGGACCCTCTTTTCCGGCTTACGAGTCTCCACCCACGGCAAACAGGCGGGTCCATTGGCGGGGTCTTACCACTCTGCAGGACGGCAGCCGGCGAATTCTACCCCCCGTCCGGCTGGGGGAGAAAACAAGGGACAAAGTGGGAAACCTTTGGCATCAATTTTTTTTTTTTTTTTTTTTTTTTTTTTTTAATGGTGTTTTACGCCGCTTTCAACATTATTTCAGTCATATCACGGCAACAGCTCACATATTCATGTATTTCCTGGGCTTCACCAGTACTAGGCTAGGGCTCTGAAGTGTCTTGCCCAAGGACACTATTGTGAAAAATTCGGTATCAAATGTTAACTTGATGCTAATGTGACAAGTCTGTATATAAAATCTTCGAATAAGTTATCATTTTAAAAACCTGTATACGATCAAAAAGCGGTAACATTTTATTGGCCCACCCTGTATTTAGATCTCTAGTTGAATTTTTCTTTTCGACGATTTGCAAAGCAGTGAAGAGGGGCATTTTCTTGCGATTTTACTTATCATCATTTCTCTCCTAATTGAATCCTAAAAGATTTTGAATTATTCATATTCAAGTGCATTGTGCGCCGTCTATGTTCAGAGATATTTCTTGTTAAACGTGTGTAGATCTATTCAGTATGATGAAAAGTAGATCCAGTACTATGCATTGCAAAATGAAAATGGACAGAATTTCCCAAAAACACAGATCGTACTAAATACGAGTAAATGTATTTGCATGTTTGTCTTGTATAATGGCACTTTTAACACTGTTTTAGGTATTTGGTGATGGCCAGTGTACCAATTATGTTTCCTAGTGTGCCTTTTATCAGGATTCACACGAACTTCTTCCCAAACAACTGGTTGCTTACGCACCAAACCTTTACCGAAACAACGATCAGTGGTCACAGGAGGATGAATCCTGTCGCAATGACTATCATCAATCCACGGATTCTATCCAGCAACCCCTGATAATTTGAGACCAATATTCTTCACGGGTGAAAGGAGTGATGCAATAAAACTTGGAAGTGTCTAGGGGTACCGATCCGTACCTCTAGCCTCTGAGTCTAGAGGTACGGATCCGTAACCCTAGCCTGCCAGGCTAGGGGTACGGATCCGTACCTCTAGCATTTCCAATTAGGCCAGGCTAGAGATACAGTTATTACAAGGTTTGATGGAATCTTGGTTTAACCATGCTTATTATCGTATAGAAATACGAAACAGAAGTTGTTGTACAGAAATTAGCCCTGCCAGGTATTCACCATTTAAATTCTGATGGGACATGGCAGTTTTAGGTTACTCCATTAATATTCTTACGAACATGAAAGTTCGCAACAAATGCATAGCTCAAATACAAACCGTACCTGGCGGGATTCGAAGCCGTGCGTACAAATATCCTCGTTTTTCGAGGTTTTAAAAGACCAATACCATAACCACTGAGCCAAAGACAGTTCTCTCTGACGCAGTTGTCAGGTATTGATTTTATACGGGAAAGCTATGCAGTAAGGAAGGAATGATCTCCCGTACACACCCCCTCTTAAATGTCATCATTTTCATGACAGAAAGCCTAATTAGGGAGTAAGTCTATTAATTAGACAACAAATGGCTCAATGTCCAATCCCGGACGAGCCCCCATCTTACGAACAAAGTCCGTAACAAAGAAACAGATGAACAAATGCATTGCAGAAATATAGGGACTGGGCAGGATTCGAACCCAGAACGCCCGGACGAAAGGCCAATACCATAACCACTGAGCTAAAGGGAATTCTCTTTGGCTCAGTGGTTACGGTATTGGTCTTTTAAACCTCGAAAAACGAGGATATTTGTCCGCACGGGTTCGAATCCCGCCAGGTGCGGTTTGTATTTGAGCTGTGCATTTGTTGCGAACTTTCATGTTCGTAAGATGGGGGCTCGTCCGGGATTGGCCATTGAGCCATTTGTTGTCTAATTAATAGACTTTCTGCCTAATTTGGCTTTCCTTTCATCAAAAAAAAAATGATGACATTTAAGAGGGGGTGTGTTACGGGAGATCACTCCGTCCTTACTTTCCCGTATAAAATCAATTCCTGACAACTGCGTCAGAGAATTCTCTTTGGCTCAGTAGTTATGGTATTGGTCTTTTACACCTCGAAAAACGAGGATATATGTCCGCACGGGTTCGAATCCCGCCAGGTGCGGTTTGTATTTGAGCTATGTATTTGTTGCGAATTTCCATGTTCGTAAGAATATATGACTCAAGTTGTGGCAAATAGGGGTTTAATGCTTCGCTGTAATGCATTGTAATAAAATACTTAGGCAGTAATCATGCACCTGTTTTAACACCCTAATACCTGAATTTGGTTTGTTTCTCGATTTGAACGGTAGCTCCGATCGATTACTAGAAACACTGGAAAACATCTAATGACCGGAAAAAGCCGGAAACACCTGAGAAATAGCAAAATACTTAATGAATAGGGTGAGGGGATCGAAAGGATAGGGCTGTATGTTAACTCAGGAAAAATATATATTAACATATATATGATCCCTGGTTGACAAGGGGTGTTGGGGATGGAAGTTATCAACCTATATACTCGCCGAAAACCACTTTAATTCGCCGAAAATGACCATTAATGCAACCTCATCCCTTTCCAATTTTATCGCCGAAAGCCATCGCATATCACTAACAATGCAGGGAAAAAAGCATAGCAAATGGTTGGAAATTTGGAGTGGTGTCGTCTGGTTATTGTTATCTGGTAATAGGATTTGTCGTTAATCGACAGAACGCCAATTATTTGAGTGGCCCAGCTGGTGTTCCATACCCAATTTTGACTAAAGCGTATTTTTTATGAAGTTGTTACTATAACAGACCGGCTCTTCCTTTTTTACGGTGACCGCGAAAAAGGTAGACAGCTCGGTGAGGGCAAAATCTGAATTTCTTTAGTTTAAAGAAAATCTATAAAGATCAATTCACGGTTTTAAAAATATAAGGTTGTTTACGTGCAAAGTAAATGGCAGGTGTAGTGTCGGGAGTCGGCACTCAACGCGTAAAGATCGAATTTGACAGATTTGTTGGGCAGATTTAGTGCATAATATCAGAGGCGATATTCTATTTTTAGAAACATATCATGCCTATTTTTGTTTTAGCGGGAATAATTATTTTTAGATGGGTAGCTTTATCTTGTGTATTTTAATGGTAATAAAGCAGACGATTCTACAGATCGTGTAAAGTCCTTTTGTGTATTGCTTATCTTGCCATTTTGTTAGAACGTGGCTACATTGAAAAAGATTGCATACTAACTGAGCAAGTGCTATATTCTAGTAAATAATAAAATTAAGTTGCATTGCAGTGAGTAAATAAGGCTGTGCACATTGACCAGACTGCATACAGCTTAGTGAATTAGTCCTTGCATTTTATACCAGGTCGTCAAAGTACAAGGTGAATTACAGGATTTGATAATTGTAAATTTATGAATCTTATCCAGGGTTTTTGAATGTTGTGTGTGAGTTAGTACTTGAACTAAGTTTCTAGGGAGTTGGGTTTGGTAAGTAGTTTCTAATTTTAAGCTAGAAAATTCCTGGTGTGAGCTGAGGTATATTTCGAATAATGATGTTAGTATTTATTCCAACTGAGGGACATACCCAATAATCCAAAGTGAATTAATGCACGGATGCAAAAAAAAAATTGAAGCCCTACCAACAAACAAGCCTTAGCCAGATTCTTCTTGTTGGTGGTTGTCTTGGAGGAAATACATCGTTGTCAAGCTGTTTTATTCTTCAAAAAATGTAATAAATACCCTTTATATATTATATCAATGGAATTAATTCAGTAATTAAATAGATTAAGATTAATAATATTAATATAATAATAGTGATAAAGGAATTTATTATTGCACATATATACCGTACTAATAAGGTCTTTCCTTACTGGTTTATTTCATTGTCAGCGGCCATTATTTTTAATTTGTTGAACAATAGATACATTTCTTGAGAAGGCATATACCATACATGGCATAGAACTAGGTTGTTGGTAGCTCCTTTTACTATATAGGTGCATAAAAAAAAAAAAAAATGTTTTGACAGCAAGTTGTTTTCCAGAATGTCATCCAGAAGGAAGGGGAGAAGACAAAAAACCTCAATGAAGACGTCGACGATGTCAGCACCGATGTCGGTTACTACCGCAGAAGCTTCCAAGTCGAAGAAGAGGCGAACACACGAACCTTCTGAGACTTTAACACTGGCGGAGGAGATGACCACAAATTCAAACAAAGAGGTTGCCACAGATGCTGGCACGCAGACTGTCGGTGAAAACAATGATGCGACGACAGTAATGGGAATTCCCGTAATGCTTGATACAGCAGCTGCCAGTCAGGATTCATCTGGTATAAATTTTGCCTTTTCTTTGAACAATTGTCTAGGGTCGCATTTGCAGCCCAGCATTAGACAAAAGATTCTTAATGATGAATATGTGGATTTCAGCAGCCTTTTGCCGTCTCCAAAGAATTTTGGAGAGGAAACAAAGGTCGAAATAAAAAATGGCGAGATGTTTATTAAGAAACAGCAGACATCCCAAAAAATAAATAACATTGAGCAATGGACAGATGCTTGTATGATATTTATTAGCGTGTATTGTCTCAACCGTCCAGAAGAAATTCAAAATTTGCTAAAGTACATGAGCCTCATTCGTTTAGGGGCCTATCGATATGGTGGTGCGGGTTGGCGTTGTTATGACGAACAGTTTCGGGCTAAGAAGTCAATTAATAGTGCTATCCCTTGGAGTGATGTGGATCAGGAGCTCTGGTTGTTATATATGTTTCAGGCTGGAGGTCCTGTTTCACAGCAGCTCGTGAATCAGCACAATAAATTTGGCAAATGTTATGATTATAACAATGGTTGGTGTGTTAGGTCAGCTTGTGCATATAAACATATTTGTTTAAGATGTTCAGAGCCACATCCAGTTATTGCATGTAGCACTGGTTCTATTATCAGACCATCTACCTCTTTTAGGTCTTTTGCACCATATGGAATGCGCTTCCCAAACCCGTCGTTCAATTCTGGTCGACAAGGACACCAGAGTGCAAACAATTTTGGAAGCAGAATGCCTCGACTTGCTCCAGGAGGACGACCTAGGGGCAATTATTACGGGCCTAGGCAAAACACCAATTAATGTGGAATGTCTTGTTCAAATGCTTGAAAGATACCCCCAAAAAAGTATAGCTTCTGAACTTTCCATTGGTTTTACAAATGGGTTTTCTTTAAATTATAATGGTCCTAGGGTAAAAAGAGAGTGTTTAAACTTGAATTCAGCAAGAGAAAATGAAAATGAAGCTGTAAGGTTGGTACGCAAGGAGGTTTCTTTAGGTCGAATGGCTGGCCCCTTTAAAGATCCCCCCTTTTTTAATATGAGAATTTCTCCAATTGGTCTTATTCCGAAAAAAGATAAATCTTTTCGCTTGATTCAACATCTATCATATCCTTTGGGTTCAAGTGTAAATGACTTCATTGATTTCTCTCTGTGCAGAGTACAGTATGCTTCTTTTGATGAAGCTGTGGCAATGGTTCGAAATCTTGGCCAAGGTGCTCTTTTGGGAAAGATGGACATTAAGTCAGCTTTTCGATTATTGCCTGTCAGCCCAACAGATTTTGAGTTGCTGGGAATTAAATTGGCAAATTATTACTTTTTTGACAAATGCTTACCTATCGGATGTTCAATTTCCTGTGCTTTGTTTGAGAAATTTTCAACCTTTTTACAGTGGGGTTTGCTTCAAAGATCAAACTCGGAGCATGTCATGCATTATTTAGATGACTTCTTATTCGGTGGTCGTAAGGCAAGCAATGAATGTCAGAACCTCATGGCTACTTTTGAGGACATGTGTCTTGATCTAGGGGTGCCTCTTGCTCCAGACAAATGTGAAGGGCCAACACAGATTTTAACTTTTCTAGGATTGGTTATCGACACTATTAAGATGGAAATAAGGATACCTCTTGAAAAAATTTATGATCTAAATGGTAAGCTCATTCACATGCTTGGGAAACATAAAGTCACTCTCAGGTTTCTTCAGTCCTTAGTAGGGTCTTTAAATTTTTGTGCAAGGGCAATTCCAATATTGAGGGCATTTTGTAGCCGAATTTATGCAGCAATGTCGAAGGCTTCTAAACCGAGTCACTTTATTCGAATAACTTGCCCCTTAAAAGAGGACATTAGGACAATATTAGGCTTCTTAGAAAACTTTAATGGAATCTGTTATTTCCCTGAGTCATTGTGGATCAATGATGACGAACTGCAGCTTTTTTCAGATGCATCTGGAAATGCTAAATTAGGGTGTGCAGTCTATTTACAGCCACACTGGTCATATTTTCAGTGGCCTGTTTCCTGGGAAAATAAAGGGGTTTTAAGAGAACTGACTTTTCTGGAACTTATTCCAATTGTTCTTGCCTTTCAAACTTGGGGTGAATGTCTTAAAGGTAAAAAACTAATCCTTCATACTGACAATATTGCCTTGGTTTCAATTCTAAATGGTAAATCATCTCGTTCCTGGCAAGTTATGCAGTTGATGAGATCCCTTTTGATGCAGTGCCTGTCATTTAATATACAGTACAAGGCGCTCCATATTGTTGGTAAGCGAAATGAAATAGCAGATGCTCTTTCACGTAAACAATGGCTTCGTTTTCAGCAGCTGGCTCCAAATGCAGACAAGTATCCAACACCAATTCCCCAATCTTTTCAAGTACTGATATCAAACATAGAACTGAAGAGCTGATGGCTGCATCGTTAGCTGTTAATACCCGTGAATCTTACGCCAAAGGAGTAAAGTCATTTGAAGAATTTAGGCAGTTATATAGTCTGACACGAACATGGCCACCGACCATTCAACAACTAATGGAATTCATTTCATATTTGTCACTTAAGGGAACTTCACCTGCCACAGTAAAATCATACCTTGCAGGAATAGGATATAAATGTAAAATTACATTGAATGTAGATGTTACTCAGTGTTTTGTCATAAAAAAGATGATCTCTGGAATGGAAAGATGTAAAAAACAAACTGACTTCAGGTTACCCATCACAGCCCAGCTCCTTGTAAAAATCATAGAAAAACTACCAATTGTTTGCTTCACTCAAGATGAGACTACTCTATTTAAGTCCTTGTTTTCATTGGCTTTCTTTGGTTTTTTTCGCGTTGGTGAACTGGTGGCTGATGCTAAAGGTTTCTCAATACATGCTATCAAATTGAATGATATAATTTTTAAAGAAAATGGTTCAGTACTTGAGGTGAGGATTCCTCATTCAAAGACTGATCAACTTGGCAAGGGAACAGTGTTGTCTCTTAAGTGTACAGGCGTTTTCCTTTGTCCAGTTTGTTCAATGCTATCTTACCTTAAGGTGAGACCAAAAGTGTCGGGCCAGCTCTTTATTCATGCTAACTTAGAGTATGTTACTCGATATCAGTTTAGCTCCGTTTTAAAGAAAGCTTTAGCAGCGTCTGGGGTGAATGCAACCAAGTTCGCATCTCATTCCTTTCGCATCGGGGCAGCCACACATGCTGCATGTCGTGGTATGGATGAAAAGGCCATAAAGGAGCTGGGCAGGTTGGAGTCTCAGTCGTACAAGTCTTACATTCGCATCCCAACATCATCAATGGTATCTTAAGCTTAGTGTGTATGTTTCCTTTATTGAACGTTATATTATTAGTTTGCAGGTTAGTTTCGCATAGCATTATTTTGTAAACGTCTATTATGACAAACAAGTATGAGGGCAAGTACTGAATACTTGTTTAAGTCTTTTCCAGAAAGCCAATGCAGAGTCTGGCTTGTGGGTTCATCTATTATTAAGCATGCATTTACGCATGCTAAGCGGTATGGTGTCGGGGTTAACCTTGGTTTGGACAGGTTTAGAGTTAACATCTGGTGGCAGGGAATAAGCGGAATGAAATGGTTTCAAGTTCTCAAGCACCTAAAAACCCTGCTGTACTATGAAGAACCACCACAGATTTTGGTAATACATGCGTCAGGAAATGACATTGGTCAGAAAAGTGCCGTTAAATTACGTTTTGAAATTCTTGATACATTGGATAAGCTAACTGAATTGATGCCGAATACTTTGTTAGTGTGGTCTCAAGTTTTGCCTCGAATTAGGTGGAGAAATGAAAGATCTCACAAAGCAATAGAAAAATGCAGAGTCCGTTTGAACAGTAAAATTGCAACTGAATTACTCGGAAAAGGTGGTGCCTACATTAAGTACCCTGAACTGAGAGAGTATGAACGAGGTCTATTTTGTTCAGACGGTGTACATTTATCTCGCATGGGAAATGAACTTTTCTTGTACAGGCTGGCTCAAGGGATAGAATGTTTTGTAAAAACTGAAGTAAGGTTTTCCCCTCCTTTGGCAGAAACTGGTCCGTGGCAGAATCTTGTTTAAAAAATAAAAGAAAAAAAAAAAAAAGGTTGTTCAATCATTTTAGTGTGCTGAAAAAGCAACCGATTCCTTTTATTAGCATTAAGCCATACGGACATGATTACTAGAGACAATTAGCTTAGTTGATGTGACAATGTTAACAATAATATTGGTAATGATAATCAAAATGATATTTAACAATTAGGACAACAACATTTAAGTAATTAGGAAGTTGAGTTGTATGTTGATTTTGTTGTTTGATTGAAAGTTGTTTTGTTGTTGATGGTCTGACAATCGTTTTACGATTTAAGCGCGTCGACCATACCTCAGTTGGAGGATCTCGCCTAAGGGGTCTTTCAAACAGATCGCTGTTCTAGGCCATTTCCTACATGGTATGGCGGTGCGGCGCTTTGCGCCGCATTGGCGGTTCGTCCTGGACTGCAGAATCGATTTGAAAGACAGTTTCATATTCAGGCTATGGTCAGTTGTACCCATGGATCATAAGCCTTTCTTCAAAGTTGATTTATTCATTGAGTTTTTGTTGTAACTCTATGGTCAAAAGCCATGGCCAGTTTCTGCCACACAATAAATAAGAATGAAAATAGAAAATGTGTTTGTAAATTCAGTTGTTGAATTCGAAAGGAATAAGCCTTCTATGAATTATACTTGTCATAGCCTGAACTGACGAAGTTGTCTGTGAGATTTATCTTTGCCCAATCATCAAAGTTGTCTTGGAAATATTATATTTTAAAAATTGTTATAGCCACCGATTGTCACAAATACTGTCATTGCCGATTTGTCTAGGTTGTCGATGAAATATTTTCATTCCCCAAACTGCCTTAAGTTTGTTTTCATTTCACAGGCCATATCTCAAATAATTAGGGATATGGGGGTAAGGATGTTACCCCTTACTCGCCTATACCACCTATTTTGCCAGAATTCACCATTGATGATACCTCATCTGCTGTTCATAGGAATAATTTTAGTCGGCAGAAAACACCATGCATTGATGATACATCTAGTTCTAGTGATCGTGTCTACGAAAAACACCTGAATACGCAATCGTCCACCGCAAATAGCGTAAATTGTGGGTGGAAATATAGTATTGATATTTCCAATACCGTATTAATTACCCAAACTTGCCCCACTGAACTACCGAAAGACACGTAAGTGTGTCGGAAAAGATTTGAAAGGGCAAAGTGTGGTAGATTGGTTTGGGTTTAAGCATAGCACCCCACCCACCAAGATAATATCAAATGTTTATTATGCAATTTTGAGTGTTTTTCGGCGGGCCGTCATTAGGTGTTTTTCAGTCTTTCTAATGACCCGATCTGATTCTTATTTTTGTGCTTCTTTCTCCGCTCTAAAAGATCATACAAGGTAGAATCTAGTTTTTCTGATACTATCTCAGTTTATGTTCAGAAATTAAAAAGTATATTTTAAAATGCGAAAGAAATGTCGCGGTGCAAATAACTAGATCTATTTATTACACTTGACAGGCATTAATACCGAAACCTCCAATCGATTTACCATCTAATTCCTCTTTCCCAAACTTGTCTGTAACAGAAACTAGCGTAAATCGGGGTCCACCGCAGCTCAGTGCTTGTGCTGCTTTGACATAAGCCACGATGCCCATGATTTGGGAGAAGCGTGGAGAGCGTTTGGGGTCGTGGTATTGAATCGCGTTGATCTCGAGGTAACTTGGTGCTATCGGGATGGCCGTAAGGATCGCGACAGAATTTTTGACAGTCAAAAATTTAGCTACGACAACGCCGATTTAATTTTAATCTTGAGGAAATGTGGTAGATCGGGGAAATCGTAGAAGAAATTAGTAAAACGTAACAGGCCATAACCCGGCGCATCAGACCTTGATGGTCCATCGTGGTGATCGTCATTAACTTGAAATACAGTTCAGTATGTTTCACTACTTCTTGTCTCATCAGTACTTTGTTAAGAAGTTGAGAATATTGTCTCAATAGCCTTCTTCATTTAACACTTCACCATGGTCTCGGCGAGCAGGTCTAATGATTTTTTCTTTTTTACCCCTTTTTCTTTCTTCTCTTCCATTTATTTCCATAAATGTATACAAAAAAAGCCAACTTCATCTCTTGGATGCATGGCTTGTTTCTCTATTGAATTTCTGGACAGGATTAGAGGATGGATTCAGTTTCTTTTATTTATCGTTGCCGGCGATGGATGGATCTATTTGTACTCAAAGCGCGAGCAAAACGTAACAATCTCGATCAAATCGTTGAGAAAAGTCGTAGCAGAGCTTAAAACATCTTGATAACGTAAAAGTTCTGAACAGTACTTGACAAAACGCGATAGCAGATCGTAATAATTGTTCGGGAACTTGAGAGAACGGAATGAAATCGTGGCATATCCTGACCAGGATAATTAAGATTTTACAACATATCGCTGAAACTTTTAACAAAACGTACTGAGAGCGCATGGGGAAGCAAACTTAATGCGTTTAATTGTGCAGCTCCACGATCATTTGTAAATCATGAAATTCGTATTGTCATCAGGGTTTATCTAAACGCAGCATTAATCAGTTGTGTGACTCATAACCTGGAGGCTCCGGATTTGAATGTCACTGGAAGCACCGAGTCTTTCTTTCGTGGAGGTGTCATTGGGTGAGAGGCTTGCGTGGTACCGGTGAATCGCGTGAGACATTTGAATGCGAGCTGTCGCTGTGATATGACTAAAATAATGTTGAAAGCGGCATAAAACACCGTTTACCCTGTAACTATAAATGTAAATTATCATGTAGGGAAACAATATAGATCTCAACCCATAGCCTGCATTACATGATCTTGAACTTACGTGGAGAAAAGTGTTTTAAAAAATCAGTTCTTACGAACAAAGTCCGTAACAAAGAAACAAATGAACAAATGCATGGCAGTACAAACCGCATCTCGCGGTATTCGAACCCATGACGGGCAAATATCCTCGTTTTTCGAGATTTAAAAGACCAATACCTTAACCACTGAGCTAAAGAGATATCTCCCTAACGCAGTTGTTAGGTATTGTATTTAAATCGGGACGAAGCCATGCATGAAGGAGTGGTGTCCCGTAACACAGTAGGCACATGGGGCTAGTCTGATATTGAAATATACTGAACATTACTGATTCTAATTATGAATTAACTCATACCAATTAAGCAAATGTCATGAACTTTAACGAAAATCCCTATTAACAAATATTAAAAAAAAAAAGATGGAACAAACGAACAAATTATTTGAATATGCGGGAACTTTTCGGAGGACGATTTTTTTACCAAAACTGGGACGTTGTGACAGTGAGGCGTTTTAACAGGATACCGTTACAATGCATCACGGAGATTCATTAAATTCCCTTTTTTCAGAGCATGGCTTGATTCTAATAGGGATGAAACACGCTATATAAAAGTATTTTACCTTTTGGAAGGTAGCTCTGATATCATCATTGTGGTCGTGTCTCCACAGCGGAGAAACAATCACAAAAAAAAAACCCATACAAATCGAGAAACATCAAACGAAGGAAAGCCACGTTTTGGCGTAAAAATAATCAAGGATTCAAGGTGTTGAATACTGCATTATTACCTCGTGTACAATACATTAAAAGAAAGCCCCCCTTTGTCACAGTTTGACTCATATAGTTATCAAGTCGTGAACATAATATTGTCCTTCTCCCATATCAAAATTCGTATTCACTTTACTGGCTTCTCTCCTCGTTAGAGTTATTCCAGTTTGCAAATGGCTTCGAAAACATGGTAGAGATCATTTCTGTACATGAACAAATTTTATGTATCGATACATAGTACTTCTCAACAATTATTAGGATGATTAAACCAAAGATTCGGTCGAACCTTCGCGGTAATGACTGTACCTCTAGCCTGGCCTGATCGGAAATGCTAGGGATACGGATCTGTTCCTCTAGTCTCCGAGTCTAGAGATACGGATCCGTATCTCTAGCCTCGTAGGCTAGCGGTACGGATCCGTACCCCTAGACACTTCCATAAAAATTTGCTGAGAAATGTCAAGTAACTCTAACGGAACTGGTATTTTATTTTGTTTTTGTTTGGTTTGTATTGGAGTTTAACGCCATTTTAACAGCTTAGGTCATGTCATGGCGGTCAATAGCGCACCCATGTGTTTCCTGGCTTTCTCACACCAGTACTGACACAATTTTCTCTCCAAAGCCACTTATTACTTTTCTGACATGCATCAGGGGTGGGAGGTGAAGGATCGCCGGAAGGAGGGTTCGCCACAGCCGGGTATCGAGCCCGCAGCCTCCGGGTCACGAGTCAGATACGCTAACTACTAAGCTTCCCGGCCGGGTCCGTAAGTTGTTGTTACATGTAGAATTACGTTTGAACATGTTGGAGAAAATAGTATAATCTACATCTGTAGCCCGTTTACAGGCTTTGCCTATTATCATATATAAAAAGTAACCTTAAAAGAGGCATAAAACATTATTCAATCAATATTATCTAACTGAAAGCCAAATTTGCTGTAAACCGCAGCACATTTCAAATTGGCACACATGCCACGCCAAATTCATTAGGTCAAGGTCCTGTGTGACGGTGCTATACACCGAGCACGTTAAAGAACCAGGCGTAACTTAGGATGGGTTTCGTCCTGTATCTTGCACTATCCTCCGTAACATATCTATTAGCCTTCATTGGGCGTCGCCCATATTGGCCATGATAAATAAACGCAAATTCAGTCAATCTACTTTTGTGTTCCATTGATCAAAACTAACGTTTTGAGCCTGATTTTTTGGTGTTATTTCATTGATTTCGTTTCTTCGTTTGTTACATTCTGTTACTTATAAGCTTTAGAAATTAAATTACATTTCGTCGATGAAGCTTTCACATCTAAGTATCAATTTTGTATAAAAACTAAAATTATTGATGGTGATAACTTCATACTTCGTTATATAGTTCTGTGTTTAAAATCCAGATTTGGGTACATTTTGCGATGTTCCGGTGTTAAGTCACTGCATGCACAATTGAGCCATGCTCTGTGAAAAGGGGGCTTAATTCATCTGCGAAAAGTATCGACCCAGGCTGATCTAGGCCGAATCTTTTCGCTAGTGGTCAATTTTCTGTATGTCCAAGGACCAGTGTACCTCATGATTATGTCGGTTGTTAAAAAATGTGGCTAATTTGGATCAATAATCTTGTGATCGCTTGCTTGGTATCATGCATCACTGAGATGCATTACGCCTCCTATTGCCAAAGCATGGCTCATATATTATAGTTATATTTTCTCCCCATCAAAATTGGTAAAAATCCAAATTTAAGCCCTATTCTGTCTACAGTTACATTCCCCCCCCCCCCCTAAACGCTGACTATTCTCTACAGTACATTTATCATAATTCACATTTCGGGCCCTTGATTTTTGTGTTATTTAATTTACATTTATACTTCATTTAGCTATACTCAGGTATTTAGCTTTTAAAAATTACATTCCGTAACATTCCGTTGTTGCCGCTTCCACATTCCGTAACATTCTGTGAATAAGGCATCTACATTTCGTAACATTTTGTATTATTTTGTAATAATCCCGTATTTAGGCCCCACATTTTGTTACATTCCTTTCGGGCCTGAATTATTTTGCAACTTACATTCGTTAACATTTCGTTGTAGAAGTTTCAACATTTTGTAACATTCCGGTATTTAGACATCTACATTTTGTAACATTTTGTTACATCCAGTATTTAGGCTTTTCAAATTACATTTCGTAACATTTCATTGTTGAAGCTTCCACGTCTTTAGAAGCATCTATCCCACACTACAGCTGTAAATATTCGACGGTGATAACTCCACATTTCAGTCAGTCTTTGCTTAAGCTCCAGATTTGGTTACATTTGTGACGTTCGGGTGGACTAAGTGTAACTGTAGGGTCAAGCGGAAAGTACCGGGTTCTAGTCGCCGGGATATATATGCGTTTTGCGAATAGCTGGTTCCCGAGATCGCTACAGGTTTCTTTGTGTAAAGTAGCGATAACGAGAAGCAGTTTCCCGGAGGTAAGCCGTTTCCGTTCAAGATAGAAATTTGCGGGAAAGAAATTAGAACAAAATCTGAAGGATAAAGACCACTAAGACACCTAATACTGCGTTTTAAGGACCCAAGGAAGTAAATAAGTTATCAGTCTGTCTTTAGATAATTGTATTTTTGCATATCGCGTCTTGTAAGCTACGATGATTCTATTCTTTTGCGTCATGGTTCGATCCCCTCAAAATTAGGTGTAATTTCACGCAATTTCTAAGTAAAACGAAGCGCCAAATTCAGTGATTGTTGCCTTTATTGTAGCATTTGAGAATTTATAATGTTATGTCTCTTATCAGCAAACAGCTTTTTAGGGTTTAAATTCCTGCACCATGACGATTGGGATCATATTCCATGCAGATGCAATCTGATTCGGGTGTTCACGTGTCAGGATTGTTAATTATTGGAAATAAAGGCATAATACTGTTTAAGAAAAATACTTATTGTTATTTGTATATCATGTACCTTCAGTTTTCACGTGGACAATATATCAAGATTACTGCGAGATGATTACTTGTTCTCAGTAGATGCCTTTGGGTCCCAAAAACTGCGTAATACTAGATCTATCTCAGCGATATGTAGCTGCGAATCGCCATAGTGGAAACTCCGGTCAAACGAAAAGGACACATGAGTGAAACTCGACTAAATAAAAATATAAACAAGACAGATTCCCTTGGATCAACATGTTTGCTACAATTTACGCAAGTTACTATATTGGACAGTAAAGGGAAATATCTTCAATTTCATGTGAACCAGAATAATGAAATCCAGAACAGAATAATATGGTTTCACATATGGTGTCAGTACTTTTGAAAGGTACCTTTGGATAAAACAACATATTGATCAGTTAATCAACAAGCATGGTGCCCTTTCACTGTATATTTGGACAGGGACCTGTAATCTAACCAAGAAAGAGCTAATTGGCCGCCGTAGATCGAGGTATATAACTCTACAGGACGAACGACGTCTCAACAAGCTCTACTACCACTACAGATTGATACAGAGGCTTTTACAAAGTAAAGGGACAAAGGTCACATTTCTTCAGCTGCCATACTATTCAATTGAAAAGTGGAATAGTGCAAAGAGGCATAGTGACCCCTCATGTTTCAAATCCCAAGACAAGACACTAGGTTCATATGTTGATTTAGTGAATGAAAACAAGAGGGCCATGATGGCCCTGTATCGCTCCACTGGCTAATACGTAAATTCCCAACATGCCAAACATTACAATACTTGGCCGATTGGTTTTGAACATAAGACCCCTGAGACAGGACTAAAATTGGTAGCCCAAGTTCTTATGGTAAGTAACAAGAAGATTTCTAAAGATTTCACTACATAAGCCCATGTAAAACTTCTGACCCCTGGGGTGGGGTCAAATTCGACCCTAGGGTTATAATTTGGGTACCCTTGGTAGAGACCCACTACATAAAGCCACATGTAAAATTTGGTAACCATAGGCCTTATAACTGAGTACAGGGAGATTTCTAAAGTTTTGTCTATATAAGCCCATATAAAAATTGTGACCCCTGGGGCGGGGCCAATTTTGACCCCAGGGCTATAAGTTGGGCACTCTTGGTAGAGGCCCACTAGATAAAGCCACATGCAAAATTTGGTAGCACTAGACCTTATGGCTAGATGCAGGGAGATTTCTAAAGTTTTCTCTAAATAAGCCTATGTAAAACTTGTGACCCCCCCCCGGGGTGGGGTCAAATTTGACCCCGGGGCTATAAGTTGGGCACTCTTGGTAGAGGCCCACTAGATAAAGCCACATGCAAAATTTGGTAACCCTAGGCCGTATGGCTAGGTACAGGAAGATTGCTAAAGTTTTCTCTATATAAGCCTATGTAAAACTTGTAACCCCAGGTCAAATTTGACCCTAGGGCTATAATTTGAAGAAACTTGATAGAGGTCTACTAGATAACGCACGGACGGACGCACGCACGACGGACAACGGGCCATGACATAAGCCCGCTGGCCTTCGGCCAGTGGAGCTGAAAATCAATGATTTTAATCGTGAAATGAACACATGGACACCTAAACTTAATCAAGATTTGTTGCGCAATCGAAAGGCAAAGGGTAAAAGGGCAAGGTATTCCCTTAATTTAAGACTATTAGCTGTTGGAGTTCATCCAGGGCCAAGATTACCTCGATCCTTGTTGAAATCCATCTGTAGGAAGATTAAACGGGATTGTATGTAATTGACAGGCCGCTTCTTTCATAGCTGTCTACAGTGCTCTGCAGGCAGGGAAGGCCCAGTCATAGTACCGCACTGTTGTCAGGTTTGGGATAAGGGATTTGTACAAGTCTCAACAGGTTGTGTGTCTCATTTCACGAAAATAGTATTTTCATTACTTCTAGTCTGATTCTCTTAAATTAAGTAAGATTGTAATCATGTCAATGCCCGAAATCTCAGAGAGCATATCACAGTCTGACATCTCGGAGACAAAATTAGATGAAACTTTGCAAGAAAACAATTCTGAAAACATTGTAAGCGAAAATGAAAATAAAGAAAATCGAAGAAGCTCAGTAATAATTTATTGCCAGATAGAAACCGCTTTTCTTCTGATAGAGATTTTGGTCACAATGCTACTGACAGGATTGAGAAAGCTGCCACCTCTTTTCTTGACCCGAACGCACAACCCTTTATTCAGTCACAACAACATAATTATGCAAACACTTACCATAATAATACACCAAATTTACACTCTACCCAATCACCACAGCTCAAAGAAGTCACATGCCCTGGCGATACACTGAATTTACAGTTTACCTAATTACAGCAACAAAGTGAACCAAATATTAACACTGATAACACACACAAAAATTGCTCTCAGCAAGTTTTTGAACTTACCAAAACATTGTTGGAACAGGTGAATTTAAGTCGATTGCCCACTCTTTAGCCCAGTATATTTGATGGGGACCCTTTAAAATATCCCAGTTGGAAATCTGCTTTTCAAATTCTGATTGAATAGAAGCAAATTCCCTCAGCTGAAGAGATTCATTACTTAAGAAAATATTTATCAATCCAAGTCAGAGAAGTTGTCGAGAATTATTTTTTATTGACATCCTCAGATGCATATGAACAGGCAAAGGATTTATTAGAACAACGGTTTGGGGATCCCTTTGTAATAGGTGACGCATTTAGGGATCGACTTGAAAAATGGCCTAAAATCCCAGCACGGGATAGAAAGGGCTTACAAAGATTTGCAGATTTTTTTTAGTCAGTGCAGAACAGCCATGGAAAGCATTAGCTGCCTGGCAGTTCTTGATGACTGCAGAAAAAATCGTAAACTTCTGCTTAAATTACCGGAATGGATTGTGAACCGATGGAACAGACATGTTGCATCATAGAAGGAAAGGAATGGTTCTTTTCCTCCTTTCAAGGAATTTGCTGATTTTGCTTCTATGGAAGCAAAGTTAGCTTGTGATCCAGTCACTTCGCTGACATCTTTAAAAATGGATCAAAGCACTGATAGCACCGAGAACAAATTTACTAAGAAAAAAAAAAAAAAAAAAATACCCTCATCCAAAGGGTCGTTCTTTGCGAACAGGGGTTGCAAATGCTTATGAAAATACCTTGAAGTGTTTTCTGTGTCAAAGGGATTATGAACTCGATAAATGTAAAGAATTTCTGGCAAAGTCTCTATAGGACAGGAAGTCTTGCACGCGAGAAGGGGTTGTGTTTTGCTTGTTTGAGCTCTTCACATGTTGCGAAGGGATGCAGATCAAAAAAGAAATGCGTAAAATGCAACAAACTGCATCCAACTGCTCTGCATGGAGACCTAAGGCCGATGGATAAGGCAGGAAAAGATGGCCGAAGAGACTCAATAAATACACCTAATACCCATGCTTCTTCATCTATGGGTGTGTCTTGCGCAAATCCCTGCATGAGTTAAATGATTCTGCCTGTATATACATGTACTTTCCATAAGGACTTTCCTGAAGGTAATAAATTAGTGTATGCACTTCTTGATTCCCAGTCTGACACGACCTTTCTCCTTCAGAGTACTCGTTCATCGTTAGGTCTGTCTGGGGTTGATGTCGACTTATTACTCTCAACTATGTATGCTGAAAATTCGGTTGTGAAAAGCAAACGAATTGAAGGCCTAGTGGTCAGGGGTTCAGAAAAGATGTAAAAATCCTTCTACCAGTCACTTACACAAGATAAATTATGCCTGCAAATCGTCCCCACAAGAGATGGCTATGAAATGGAACCATCTGAGATGTATTGCCGATGAGTTCACGCCACAACAAGACTGTGAAGTAAGTCTTTTAATTGGCTACAATTGTGCACGTGCTGTCATGCCCAGTGAAATCATATTGCTAGAAAATGGTCAAGATCCATTCGCTCAACGCGCTGATCTACTTTGGGGTATTGTTGGGGTAGTTGATGATGGTGTAGAGAATGTGAGGTTTGATCCTGTTGGTGTTAGTCATTGTGTTGTGGTATGTGAAGTAGACCATGCTTTATCAGCTGAGTCCGTTGAGAATGGTGTTTTGGACCAGAGTAGGGTTCCTCAATCTTTGAGAACAAAGGTGAAAGAGGTAATTAATCCCAATGATATTGTCAGGGTGATGAATCTTGACTTTACTGAGCACAATTGGTCTGAAAATGGTCTTTCTATTGAAGACACACGCTTCCTTGACAAGGTAAAAACTGGTATAAGAAAGGAAGGAGAACATTATGAGATGCCTCTCCTCCTTAAAGATGATAAACTGCAACTTCCTTGCAATAAGTCAATGGCCCTTCATCGACTGTTTTGTTTGAGAAAAAGGCTAAGGAGTGACAACCGATATTGCGATCACTACTGCGATTTTATACAAGACATGTCGAGAAAAGGCTATGCAGAAAGATCACCAGATTCGAGTTCTAACCGAGATGACGGCAAGGTTTGGTATATACCTCACCACAGGGTTTACCATGCTAAAAAACCAGATAAAATAAGTGTTGTATTGGACTGTAGTGCCACCTTTGGTGGTGACTCATTAAATAATCACTTGTTACAAGGTCCAGATCTGACTAATAAACTCATTGGGGTTCTCTGTCGATTTCGAAAATAGAAAATAGCTTTCATTTGTGACATTGAGCAGATGTTCTTCCAGTTTAGAGTCAAGCCTGAACAAAGGGATTTGCTAAGATTTCTCTGGTGGGAGGATAGGGACTTTGACAATACGAATGTCGTATGTGTGTCCATCTCTTTGGGGCCGTTTCCTCACCTGGTTGTCCCAATTTTGGTCTGAAACAACTTGCCTCTGATGGTGAAAGAGAATATGGTTCCGATGCCTCAAAATTTGCAAGGGACAATTTTTATGTCGACGATGGCGTGATTAGTGTACCTTCAGAGGACGAAGCGATAGATTTAATCAGAAGTAAGGATATGTGTATTAAGGGTGGGTTAAGATTGCACAAGTTCTTGTCAAATTCAAAAAGGGTTATTCAAAGTATTCCCTCAGAAGATAGGGCTAAGAGATCGTCAAATGTAGATCTGTTTAATCAACCGCTTCCGGTAGAAAGAGCCTTAGGTTGCAATGGTGCTTAGAGTCTGACTCCTTCCAATTCCGAATAACACTTTCTGACTCGCCCCTAACAAGACGTGGTATCCTGTCAACTGTGAGCTCTGTTTATCACCCACTTGATCTAATTGCTCCAGTTATTCTTATTGGTAAACAGACCTTACAGCAACTGTGCGCAGAACAAAAAACTTGGGATGACCCACTCTCCGCTCCAATGATCTCCCAATGGGAAAAATGGCGACATAGCCTTTCGAAATTAAGTTCAGTTAAGATCAGGGGGTGCTATAAGTCCTCAGAATGTCGACCAACAGTCAAAAGAGAATTGCATAATTCTTCTGATACTAGCAGACAGGGTTATGGTCAGTGCTTATATTTAAGGATAATTGACGACCAGAACCATGTCCATTGCACCTTAGTTATGGCTAAGTCAAGAGTTGTACCCCTTAAGCCAGTGACAATTCCTCGTCTAGAGTTGACAGCCGCTCTAGTGTCGATAAAAATCAGTAATCTCATTCAGGAAGAGTTGGATTTTGAAAAGTTGACCGAGTTCTACTGGACAGATAGTAAAGTAGTGATGGGTTATATATCCAATGACTCACGTCGTTTTCATGTTTATGTTGCTAATCGTGTGCACCAGATACGTGACCACACTAATCCTGATCAGTGGAGACATATTGAAAGTCCTAAAAACCCTGCAGATACTGCGTCCCGTGGAGGTCTTGGAAATGAACTCATAGATAACTCTGCATGGTTCAATGGACCCTCTTTCTTGTGGGAGAAAGAGCTACCTGAACCAGATGTGGTCAAGTTTGAAGTACCACATGATGATTGCGAACTCAAAAGGGTTCAAGTCTTTAAAATGGAAACATGTGAATTGAGCTTTACTAGTCTCAATGAGACCTTTAATTCTTTCTCTAGTTGGTGGAGACTGAAAAGGGTCATTGCTATTTGTCTCAAATTTATCAAAGGGTTGAGACAGTCTGTCAAAATTGGCAAACCTGTTAGCTGCGACACATCACACAAACAATTACAGTTTTCAGTGGAAGATCTGCTGGAAGCAGAAATTCACATAATTAAGATATTCCAGTGTGAGGCCTTTGAAAAGGAGGTCCTCTTGTTAAGTTCAAGATCAACGGTTGATAGTATGAATCATACTGAACAGAAAAGGGTATTATCTAAAGGGCAAAGTAGTCTTTACAAATTAGATCCTTTTCTTGATGAAGAAGATATCCTAAGGGTTGGTGGTCGCCTCAGTCAGATGCATGTAAATCACAATATTAAACATCAAGTTATCCTTCCTAAACGTGCTCATGTTACGAAATTGATCATAAGGTTTTTCCATGAAAGGGTACGTCATCAAGGAAGAGGTATAACGAGCAATTAAATTCGCTCAAATGGATTATGGATCGTTGGTTTGAGTGGTGCTGTGTATAGTTATATTTCATCTTTTGTGACATGTAGACGGTTGAGGTTTAGTCCATTGGGTCAGAAAATGGCTGATCTTCCAACCGATAGAGTTGAGCCTTCCCCTCCATTCACATACACAGGAGTTGACTATTTTGGACCATGGTATATCCGTGAGGGTCGAAAGGAAATGAAGCGCTACGGTGTTGTGTTCACTTGTTTATGTTGTCAGGCCATTCACCTAGAGACAGCAGTCTCTCTCTCAACTGATTCGTTTATTAATGCTTTGCAGAGGTTCTTGTCGCTCAGAGGGCCTATCAGAGAACTACGTTCAGATAGGGGAACTAATTTCATTGGGGCTGAAAATGAGCTTAAGGAAGCTGTGAATGAAATGGATAATGATAAGGTGCGGCAATTTCTTCTCCAAGAAGGTTCTGATTTTGTCCTGAATACAAATGTTCTTCACTCGAGTGATATATGAGGCGTTTGGGAACGTCAGATTTGGTCGGTCAGGAATGTTCTATCGAACCTTTTGTATCAGCACGGACAGCAACTTGATGATGAGAGTTTACGCACCTTCATGTGCGAAGCTGCAGCTATTATTAATAGTCGTCCCCTCACTGTGCAAGATTTAAATGAGCCACTGTCTGTTGAACCTCTCACTCCTAATCATCTTCTGACCATGAAAAGCAAAATCATACTTCCTCCTCCTGGAAACTTTCAAAAAAGTGACTTGTACTAAAAAAAAAGAAAATACGGAGAATATTTTAATACTTGTCTAATGAGTTTTTGTTCAAATAGCGAAAGGAGTACCTTCAAAATCTTCAATTGAGGAATAAGTGGAATTGTCCTAAACATAACGTTTGCATAGGGGATATTGTTCTGATTGTAGATGAATGAATGAATGAATTAATTAATGAAGTTTTAAGGCACGTCGACGTCAAAGGTCATATTGTGCGCACTAACAGTGATGAAATGCGTTGAATTGATCATACTATATTGTTACGAAAAAACAAGGTTAAAATCTCAGCTGTGAAAACACTAAAAGAACTAGAGGCGCTTGAGCGCCTGTATCGCTCCACAGGCCTGATATTTCTATAATGGCGAAAGGAAGTTTTTAACAATTATCATTCAATCCTGCATTTTAGCTCACTGAAGAAACAATTTGGTAGACAACCACCATAGGAACTTACCTGCAAAACAACAATGAAATCCAATGAATAGTTTTAGAGAAGACATTTTTCAAAGATTTTACTTTATACCATAAAAGGAAAATGAGTCTCCCATAAAAGCCATGTTTTTTGACAGATCTTTTTTTTTTTTTTAAGGAATTCTGTAAACCTGTATCTAAGGAACATTCCTGCAAAATAATAATGCTATCCAAATAGCGGTTTGGGAGGAGAAGATTTTTAAAGGTTTTTTACTTTGGTTGCCATGGCAACCAGAATTCTTCATGGAACACAATTATTTGAAGGAATTTGAAAGAGGACCACCAAAGGAACATTCCTGTGAAATTTGGTAAAAATCCAGTCAATAGTTTCTGAGGAGAAGTTTTTTAAAGAAAAAGTTTACGGACGCACGACGGACACAACGCCATGACAATAGCTCGCTGGCCTTCGGCCAGTGGAGCTAAAAAGCAGAAATGAAAAAAGCAAGGCGACCTCGAATACCGAAATCATAGAGGTCTTTCATAATACCATACTTCCGGGTGGTATCGTAAGCACTTTCTAAATCAAAAAAAGACAGAAACAACATGTTCCTTCTTTATAAAGGCTTCACGTATAAAAGTCTCGAAGCGAACTAAGTGATCTAGTGTGCTTCTCTGTTTACGAAATCCGCACTGGTTTGTAGAAATAAGTTTATGTTTTTCTAAGAACCAAAGTAGGCGGTCATTTACCATTCTTTCCATGGTTTTACAAATACAACTTGTTAAGGCTATAGGGCGGTAGTTGCTAGGATTTGTAGTATCTTTGTTCGGCTTAGGAATAGGAATAACTATAGCTTCTCTCCAAGAGTCTGGAAGAACACCTGTCCTCCAGATTTTATTAAAAAGTTGGAGTAAACAATGGAGGGAACGATACGGTAAGTGTTTAAGGAACTGGTAATGGATATCGTCAGATCCAACTGCAGTGTCATGACATTTCTTCAGGGCTTTTCTAAGTTCTTTAATAGTAAAATCTTTGTTATAGTGTTCCATGTTATCGGATTTAAAATTCAATTTGGATTTTTCTTTTACGGCCTGAAATTTTTGGAACGTGGGTGAATAATTTGTGGAAGAGGATTTCTTGGCAAATGTATTTGCCAGCACGTTGGCAATGTCGAGTTTAGAAGTAACATTCCCGTCATCAGTGTCAAGATGACCAATACTATGAGAAGTACTTGTACCTTTAATCTTTCGAATCATTTCCCACGTCTTTTTGACTGACGATCTAGAATTAAGTCTAGATACGTACTGTCGCCAAGACGCACGTTTACTTTGTTTAATTGTTCGTCGTGCTCTCGCACGCGCGATTTTGAACTTTGCAAGATTCTCTTGAGTAGGTCTCAGATTGAAAGTTCGGAGAACAGATTTTCGCTCAGCTATAGCTTTTTTGCAGTCATCGTTAAACCATGGTTTGCTGGGATGTTTTGGTGTTGTCGACGTCCGAGGAATTGATTTCTCTGCAGCCGAGTAAAGTAAGGAAGTAAACAATTCTGCGGGATTTTCACATTCATCAAAAGCATTGGGATAAATTGACTGTTCACAGCGAATTTTAAATGTTTCCCAGTTTGCTTTATGAATTTTCCAACGTTCTGGACGTTGTTGTGTACATGGTCCAACTTCCGATACTACAATCGGAAAGTGGTCACTTCCATGAAGGTCATCATCGACCTTCCAACTTAAATCAGTAAAAATCTCCGGACTGCATAAGGTTAAGTCTACAGACGAATAAGAACCAGTTGCAGGATGAAGATAAGTTGAAGATTTATCATTGAGCAAGACAAGGTTATGCTCCGTGATAAAACTCTCTATGGTTCGACCTTTTTCATTGGTATGTGTACATCCCCATAATGTATGATGGGAATTGAAATCTCCCATTAAAATAAAAGGTGTGGGCAATTGATCTATAAGATCATCAAGTTTCCTAACATCAATTGGTGAGCTAGGTGGAAGATAAAGAGAACACAAAGTTATTGTTTTATTGAGTGAAATGTTTACCGCAACCGCTTGTAGTGTAGTTTCAAGCTTGACAAAATGGTGCGGAACACTGTTATTCACAAGTATGGCTACTCCCCCCGAAGCTTTATCATTACCACTAAAGCTTTTTGAATAACAAGAGTGGTATTTTATGGATAATTTGTTGGAGTCTTTAAGAAATGTCTCCTGCAGAGATACTGCAACTGGTTTCTGTTCATCAATTAAAAGTTTTAATTCCTCGAAGTTTGCTTTAATGCTACGACAATTCCATTGCAGAATGGTGTTATTCATAATTAAAGTTAGAGTTAGGCAGATACCATAGAAAACTGGAAGTATGTACTGATTCATCTTTTGTTGTTTAACTTGATAATACGACCTTGCTTATTGGTTTCTGCATGGTCGTTTTCCGCTTCCATGTCTTCATCAAGGCACTGGAAGCGGTTGTGATGTTGGATTTGGTCCTCAGAACCCTTTGGAAGGCGATCTGACAGGACCTTTTTTGGAGATTTGTTTGGACTTTTGTTTCGAACAGGCTTTTCCGGTTTCTTGTTTACTAAAGGTTTCTGTGGCTTGGTACTTGTAGGAGTATTTTGCTGAACTGTATCCGTTTGCACTGAGGCGTCATTCGTTTGCGTCTGGGCGTCTTTCAAATTGACTGTTTTTGCTGTATTTGATTTCGTAATGCTTGAATAAGATGCACCCAAGGCTTGTCGTGCATCTACGATTTTTCGTGCTTCAGTGAAAGAAAGGCTTTCGCGGTATTTAATTGTAATGATTTCTTTTTCCCTCTTCCAAACCTTACAAGATCGGGATGTAGAAAAGTGCTCTTCACCGCAGTTCAAACATTTGTAGGGTTTGTTACAGGGGTATGTGTGGTAAGTTTCTACTTCGTTAGTTCCACATTGTTTGCAATGGTCATCAGCATTGCATTGCCTTTCGTGCTGTCCGAACTTGAAACACCTGTAGCACTGGAGAGGGTTTGGGATATAAGTATCCACAGGAACCTTCAAATACCGGACTTTTAATGCTTTCGGTAGTATTGCCGTTTTGAATTTTAGAACTATTGTATTCGTGTCTTTCCGAATGCCATCCCGAAAAACACGAATACGCCTAGCCTCAATAACATTCTGTGCCGTTAGTTCGTTCACAATTTCTTCTTCCTCAATACCAGCCAAATCAGGACATCTGATAATGCCTCTTGACGAGTTTAATGTTCCATGTGCGGTGCATTTAGCAGGAATGTCAAAGAATCGTTTTAAGCTTTGTAGATTTTTGGAGTGTTGTGCCTTTTCCACTTCAACTAACAAAGTGCCATTTTTCAGCTTTTTGACAGACTTTGGAGAGCCTGCCAAAGAAACAAGTACTTTTTCTATTACAAATGGTGACAACTTTGAAAGTGGTTTTTCTGAATTTAACGATTCGATGATCAGAAAGCGTGCAAACGGTTCAGTCGATTCAACTTTTGCCTGTTCGTTTTCGTCAAGTTCTGTCCGTGTTCGTTTTTTAGTTTGGTTTTCCATGTTTTATTGTTTAAGATTCATCATTTGCGGCCCCCACCCACCATGGAGTCCGACAAAGGGGACATGGCAAATAGAGCGGAGTATCCAGCTCTGCATGTCAGGGTTACCCAAATGATATATTTGAGCAATGCAAACTAAACAATGTGGCAAAGAAAATGCGTTGCAACAACCCCAGGTGAGGAAGCACCCACGCAAGTCAAAACCCAACTAATCAGTCTACATAACCCAATTAGCCCATGAGCCTATATTAGACCAGTGACTAAAATACACGAAAATATGCAGTTAAAATGGACAAATTGATGCTGTACGAATACACGCAAGTATATAATCAAGAAAGATGGTACTACATGCAGTTTCAGAAAAGCAAAATGTAATGCAAACAGAAAAAGATGTTTATTTTTCAACACTAGTGAAAGTTGTTACAATATTGAAAAAAATTCAAAATGCCCAAAATCTAAAAGCGACCAGCCGATTGCACTAGACCGGGCCCATCTAGGCTCTCGTTTACACCGAAGCCGAGGCCAAAGCAGTGTGTTGAAGAGCTGGAGATCCCTGGGCTCCCCTCAACTGCCAGGACCCTCTTTTCCGGCTTACGAGTCTCCACCCACGGCAAACAGGCGGGTCCATTGGTAGGGTCTTACCACTCTGCAGGACGGCAGCCGGCGAATTCTACCCCCCGTCCGGCTGGGGGAGTAATTTTCAGAAGATTTCTTGGCGAACGTATCGGCCAGCACATTGGCAATGTCATGTTTCTAAGTAAAATTCCCATCATCTATATCAAGATGACCAACACTATTGGCAGAACATTTACCGTTAATTTTCCGTATCATCTCCCATGTCTTTTTGACAGATGATCCAGAATTTAATTTGGATACATACTGTCTCCAAGACGCACGTTTACTTTGTTTTACAGTTCGTCGTGCTCTCGCACGTGCAATTCTGAACCTTGCAAGATTTTTCTGAGTAGGTCTCAGATTAAAATTTCTGAGAACTGATTTTCGCTCAGCTATAGTCTTCTTACAATCATCGTTAAACCATGGCTTACTTGGATGCTTTGGTTTTGCCGACGTCCTAGGAATTGATTTCTCTGCAGCCGAATGAATGAATGAATGGAATTTTACGGCCCGTCGACAGCGGAGGTCATATTGGGCGCATACACGAAGATGAAAAGTGATACTGTGAAATACTAAAACCGAAGTCTGTAAAATAGTGTGTGGAAACAGTAAAATATACTAAGCGACGCTTACCAAGTTAAGTTTGGCGGTAGAAGGGCCAAAAAAGCCCTTAAAAATCGAATGCAAAAGAATGAAATGAGTTAAGATCTAAATTTTTCTAAAAATATTTACTTCTTTGAGGTATTCAAGTAATGCCTCAATCTTCACAGTATAAAATAGAATACTTAAGCTGTCCACTTTGTAAAATTTTTCTCGTACTTGCGCAAGGTCAACACACTCTATCAATATGTGCTTGACGGTAAGAGGAGCAGAGCATGGAATACACTGCGGTGCCTCCTCTCCTTTAAGGAGATAGGAGTGTGTAAGGTAAGTATGACCGATACGCAGACGGGCCAAAACAATATCTTCGCGAGGACAAGTCCTTTTGAAAAGAAGCCTTTTGAAAACATTGTAGGAAAAGGAGAAAATGCTGGTGACCAGCATTTTCTCTTTTTCCACAATGTTTTCTACCTTTCCCAAAACAAATTTCAATTTTTCAGTCACATTTTTTTTTTTGTTGTCTGCAAATGCTTTCAATTGACAAGTCTAAAAATTTGTCATTTGGTAAAGAGTTAAAAATTCCTCTTGTACTATCTTTTGACACGGATATGTGCGCTAAATTACCAAAGCTGTCAATTAATTCATTCACAATCCAAACTTTTGACGCCCTGAGGGCGAAGGCTTTTGAAAATGTAGAAATAGGGGAAAATGCTGGTTACCAGCATTTTCTCCTCACACAAAGTTTTCTGCTCTGTCACTCTCAAATTTCACCATTTAACCCTTTACCGCACAATCCCGAGTTTTAACGACCCTGTGGAAGAAGCCTTTTGTAAACACTGGAAAAAGGAGAAAATGCTGGTAACCAGCTTTTTCTCCTTTTCCCCACAATGATTTATACATATTCAAAGACTACTGCTATAATTTGATCCATAGTTAAATTGTTGTCTGCCAATGCTTTAAATTTCGGCAAGTCTCAGATTTTGTTGTGTGGTAAAAAGTTGAGCCAAACTTGATTTCTTTTTTACTCATGATGATTTCCATGTAACTTATTAATCAATCTAAAATGCAAGGAGCTGTAACAAAACTCTGCCCTGCCAGGTCAAGTCTTACAGCCTACACTTTTAGTAATATGTAGACCATTTTTTTTTATCTACTACATAAAATTTTGTTAATACTTTACTAAAGTTTAGTAGCATGCCTTCAACCCTTAAGTATTACATGATAAACTGATACCATACTTTAGAAAAATATCATTGGCAGTATTGTGTTTTCTAGATAATTTGTTCACTTCTGAATTTAAGTCACACTCACTCTGAGAGTTGAAATTGCACCTGCATGCTAATTACAATATTTTTTTCTCTTCACTTTTTACAGTGCATGACATAAGTATACACTTGCCTAAATCGAAAGCATTTCCAGTCAATAATTTAAACTTGGTTCAAGTGGTAAAATTTGTATTTGAAAGCATACAAAACAATGTGGGAAACAGAGTAAATGCAGGTTACCAGCTATTTCTCCTTCTACTAAATGTTTCCAAAAGGCTATTTTCTTAGGGTCGTTAAAACTCAGGGTTGTGTGGTAAAGAGTTAATTCTTTAAATAAATATGTAGGTATATTTTTGATAAAAAAATACATGTTTTAAATATTTTGCCAGACTTTGCATGAACGGGATATGGAGTAGTGATCCTCACCACAATTCAAACATTTCATGGGTTTGCTGCAAGGATCGAGGTGAAAAGTCTCGACTTCATTTGTCCCACATCGCTTACAATGTTCGTGGGCGTTACATTGTCTTTCATGATGTCCGAACTTAAAGCACTTGTAACATTGCAAAGGATTTGGAATATAAACATCAACTGGCACTTTCAAATATCCGATTTTCAAGGTCTTTGGGAGAATGGCTGTGTTAAACTTTAAAATTATTGAGTTGGTTTCTCGTCTTACGTTATCGCGATAAACACGAATTCGTCTGGCTTCAATCACGTTCTGACTTGACAGTTCAGACACAATTTCTTCTTCTGCAACACCGGCTAAATCAGGGCAGCGTATTATACCTCTTGAGAAATTCAGGGATCCATGTGCAGAGCATTTTGCAGGGATATTGTGAAATTGCTTCAACCCAAGCAGATTTTTTGCATGTTGACGTTATCTACCTCAACGAGAAGGCCGCCAGTTCTTAGCTTTTTCACGGATTTCGGTGATCCAGCAATTGAAACTAAAACTTTTTCAATAATGAATGGTGAAAGCTTTGTAAGTGGTTGTTCATTATCAACGGATTCTATAACTAGAAATCGGGGAAAGCCAATCGTCGATTCAACAGAAGCAGAGTTGTTTTCCAAATGTTCATGCGTTCGTTTTTTATTTGGGTGATCCATGTTTTGGTATTTTAAATTCATCATTCGTGGCCCCCACCCACCATGGAGTCCTACTTAGGGGGACATGGCAAGTAGAGCGGAGTATCCAGCTCTGCATGTCAGGGTTACCTAAATGATATACTCGGGCCATGCAAACTAAAAAATCTGGCAAGGAAGATGCGTGGCAACAACCCCAGATCAGGAAGCACCCACGCAAGTCAAAGCCCAATCAATCAGTCCACACAACCCAATTAGCCCATGAGCCTATATTAGACTAGGGACTAAAACACACACAAAAAGGAACAGTTAAAATGGACAAATTGATACTTTACGAATACATGCAAGAGAGAGATCAAACGGATTTGTGATACATGCAGTATCAGGTAAACAGTTATAGTACAAACAAAATATGATGGTTTTTACACTAGCAATGGTGTTATAACTAAGTGAAATAATTTCAAAATGCCCAAAATCTAAAAGCGACCAGCCGATTGCACTAGACCGGGCCCATCTAGGCTCTCGTTTACACAGAAGCCGAGGCCAAAGCAGTGTGTTGAAGAGCTGGAGATCCCTGGGCTCCCCTCAACTGCCAGGACCCTCTTTTCCTGCTTACGAGTCTCCACCCACGGCAAACAGGCGGGTCCATTGGTGGGGTCTTACCACTCTGCAGGACAGCAGCCGGCGAATTCTACCCCCGTCCGGCTGGGGGAAAGAAGGGCTTCAAGTGTTCTACATCCCGTGTATGGAAAGTTGTTCACCTTACTTTTTGTAAAGACACCTTCCCGCATAAAAAACTGTATGAGAGAGAATTAGTGCGTATGTCAAAATTGACACAATCATACTGGCTGAATCTGCTTATTGTAGTTAAAAAGGCCCAAATATCTGAGAATGAGACAGAAGTGACTCAAAAGTAAGTAAACGTGCCGTTCTTGGCATAATACCGGGAAGTCCCCATCGCTATACAGATCTATTTAAATATGTGGCATCGTTTTATGATTGAAATGATACGAATTTAATGGAATTTCAGCTTCATTCCGTTAACTATAAAATATTGTAGCTTTGTATTTGATGCAATCAGAATGAATCAAAATGAAATTGCAATTTCTCTGATGCATAATTGTGCTTTTCATCACAGGAACTCGATCCTGTAATTTTTTTGCTATCTTAAGATACAAAAAAAATTACTGGATCGAGTCCCTGTGCTTTTCATGGGTTTTCACGTCAGAGTGGTGGTGAGCTCCCAGTATTAAACTAATCTCATACTCAGATAATACACTAGCAACAACCACAGCGATGTTATTTTCTGACTCTCTCTTAGGAACATCGTTAAACATATCCTCTATCACAGAAAAGAGCATGGAGGCCGCCATTGTTATTTCCTCCTTTTTGGAGATCACGTTTGAATTCGTTTACTTCCGGTTTGACAGCGTGTTCGATTTGTTTCCACTCTTCTATTCTCCATGCATCTTCTGCCAATGTGACCTGTATCTTCTATCACGTGATCATCTGCTTCCAGAAGACTCAAATCGCACCCGGCTATGAACAACAACAACAACTCGGAGAAACCGTTTCCGGGTCTCGCAAATCGAATAAAAAATCGAGCGATTTCCAGCCCAGAAAAATGCGTCTAACTGACTCCGTTGGGAGTATTCGCCGAAATCGCTGCTGGTAAGCCGTAGTATTCTATTTATGTTGATGATTACTATAGCTTTTTTGTATGTTTTATTGGCAGAAAGGTCGGTTTTAGTGATGAAACTTGAACATCGGAATGTCGGTACTGACTCGGCCGACTAACGTTTTCATTGCGTTTTTATTTGTTGAGGTCCTTTAACATGTATGTCATGGCTAAGAACTGTGTATGGATTAGTAGCTGCATATTTTGTGGTTATTGTGATGCCCTGGTTTTGAGAATTGGTGGAAAAATTAATGAGTTACAGCCTTTGTTCGTAACGAGGTCTACTTTTGGTTTTGGCGAGTCACATACCTTTCTATAATGTATATAATAAAATTTCAGCAAAGTCTGAAACGGAGTAAAGATGATTTGTATATAGTCTGAAACGGGGTAAAGATGATTTGTATATGTTCCCGGCGGTGTAAGAGCAACGCGCCTAGTACCTGTGGTGCGTGCGTGCGTTAACTTTTATTTCAAACATCTATTCTAAAACTACCCATCCAATTTTGATGAAACTTAACAGAAATGATCCTGCCATGGTCCTCTTCAGAATTTATTGAAAAAATTTGATTCCTTCTAAAACTCTGGTTGCCATGGCAACAAAACTGAAAATTATTGAAAATCTTTGAAAATCTTGTCTGAAACCATAAGGCCTAGGGATACCAAATTTGGCATGTAGCTTTATGTAGTGGACCTCTACCAAGTGTCTTCAAATCATAGCCCTGGGGTTAAATTTGGCACCGCCCCGGGAGTCACAAGTTTTATATGGGCTTATATATGGAGGAATTTAAAACTCTTCTAGTACCTAGCCATAGGGCCTTGAGCTACCAAATTATAGCCCTGGGGTCAAATTAGTAGGTTATATGGGGATGCGTTTTATCCTTATCACTAACTTAAACGTTTATTTTATGCAGTGGGGATGCGTTTTATCCTTATCCAATACAGGTCCAGTTGATCCAGTGGGGGTACGTTTTACCCTTATCCAATACAGGTGCACTTTATCCAGTGGGGGTGCGCTTTATCTAGTAGGGCTGCCCTAGGGTTCGTTTTATCGTTCTCATTGGTTTGATTGATATAAAGCTTGTCTCATTGTCGGCAAATGTTCATAAGTTTAAAGTCGATTGACACTGAGTTTTTTTAACTATGGATAAGGAACACATTTTAAAAAAGTATTTTTTGATCCGAAAAATCCTGCTGCCTATGGTGGACCTGAGAAGCTATTTAAAGTGCTTCAGAAAAAGTACCCGAGAGTCTTTACTCTTAATTACATCTCTCAGTGGCTGAATCAAGATGCTTATGACTTACAAAAACCTACATTAACACCCCCTTTCCCCTTTCTAGTAGCCGATTCAGTGTCATTACTCCCCATCCCGACTTCCACATATTTTTTTTTTCATTGAATGATATACCAGAGTCATCGTGTGACAGCCTTCCATGTGATCAATTTGCATAGTCATTTCCGTTGAGTAAACAGCGTGGGATCATAGTAACCTATGAAAGAATGTTGACACTATTCATGTTATGTTAAAAAAATTGTTCTGGATTTCATAAAACGGAAAGTAAGCAAAGAACTGTGGATCAATCTCTATTAAAGCTATAAAACTCGCTATAAAACTCGCTATTGTGGTCAAGTGACCATCGAGAATGGATGATTTCTGTATCATATATACTCGGTATATTACAGATTATCACTTTATATACTGGGGCCTAGGTAGAAAGGGAGACACATGTCAACATGGATGTTACATCACACAAGGTCACGAACCTTGACGTTTTAAATAGGACACTCGCTTCACACCGTATTCGTCTAGAAAACAGCTTTTTTATCATCGTATATTTGCATGTTAGTCTAAGACTGTTAAATCATTACTCTCTTCCGATGTCATTTACTACCATTTGTCATATTTCAGCAAAATCAAGGCTTCTTTGTTAGTAGTCAGCTTTATTTTACAGTGCTGCTAAACACAATATCCGTCGGGTAAGGTGAATATTCTGACGTTCTTTACCTCTGAATGAAAAAAGAATGTTTTAACCCACACTGTATTACACTATCGTTTGAGTAAACTGAAAGAGTTCTATCTTTGGAGGGATTAACCCAATAACAAACGACTTTCAGACTCTTCCAAATTAAAAGGGTCTGATGATGACAAGTTTAAGAAGTTGTTGTTCGGTGGGAGGACAGAAAACATTGTGAGAAAAGAAAAATTGTTCGTAATGAGCATTTTCTACTTTTTTCTCAACATTGTTTTCTAAGTCGTCTGCTGCGGGCTCGTAAAATCATGGAATTGGTTGGGAAAGGGTATTGTTTTGTTCGAGAAAAGACCATGCCTTAAAAGTTTACTCAGTGAACTTCCCCATTTTGAAATGTTGGGTGATATCGTCAGGCAACTCATCCATCAACAGTCCACGTAGCCCACCCATCCCTGGTCTGACTCCCTATAAAAACGTGTGTTCTCAACATGTCTTAACACGTTTCAGATCAAGTAAGAACTTGTCTTTACGATAACGCACTGAGTACTTATCATCAGAGATGGCTGATAGATTTATGAACAAATTCTTAGATATGTCTACAAATATGTGGGATTCTTACAAAACGGCAAACGAAACAGTTCTGGTAGAATTTAGAGGTAAAATTGACTTTTTACATGACGAACTACGTGATATGCAGCAAAATATGGACTCGGCAAAGGTGGAAAATGACAATTTAAAGCTGGAAAATACAATTTGAAGTTAGAAATTGCCAATTTAAAAAGAGAAAAGGACAATGTAATCCAGGGAAAGGAAACTGTTGAAGCTAAAAAAGGTGCGTTGCACACGGAAGTTTTGCTTCACCGTGGTACGATCACTGGTCTCGAGTTTAGGAATAAGACAATGGAAGATAAAAATATGTCTTTACGGAAAAGTCAAACTGATTTACAAAGGCAAGTCAGAGAACTCAGGAAAACAAAAAAATCATGAAAGCTCTTTCGGAAGCAAGGGAAGAGTCTAAGGATGTGAGACGACAAATTGGGACAGCAATGCAAATGAGGGAATGAGCTGAGAGTTGTGAGACGAAGTATCTCGCAATAAATCAATCTTTACAAGTCATTAATACCGAGTTCCACAGTGTATACTCGCAATACGATTCATACATGCGAGACAACACACACTCGCAAGACGACTCACGCAACACACAAGACGACTCACGCAATACGCAAGACGATTCACTCGCACAATGCAGTTCTAACGCACAGGATGGTTGTCATACATCTGAGGATTTTTCAAAATGTCCAGGGACTTGCTGAAAACGGAAATATGAAAATATATCCGATGCAGAAGATGACGTGATTTATGTGGCGACAAAATATTTCCACGCTCAAAGTAAGACAAATAAAAAAATCGATTCTTGATATATAACATTTTTATTCATATTTCTAATCACAGTTAGTTATCAAGTAAGAAAAGTTCTGTCATATGCTCTCGTGAATAGAAAATATAAACAAATTTTTAAACTGTTTATAAACAAAACATTAAAATAGTGTAAGATGATGAAATTTATTTATGTCATTAGCCCTTTTTCGAATATAGAAGACTTTTGTTGTGTTAGCAGCAGACAACTTTAAACATTGTGATAAAAAAAGAATTCACTCATTACGAGCAAATTGCCTTTTTCTCACAATGTTTTCAAAATCATATGCTTCAGAACTCTTGTAACAGGAAAGGGTTACATAGCGATTGAGACTAGTACAGAAAATTCTTTTCTCACAATTTGTTTTAAAGAGATCTATAAACTAGAGGCGCTTGAGCGCCTGTATCGCTCCACAGGCCTGATATTTCTATAATGGCGAAAGGAAGTTTTTAACAATTATCATTCAATCCTGCATTTTAGCTCACTGAAGAAACAATTTGGTAGACAACCACCATAGGAACTTACCTGCAAAACAACAATGAAATCCAATGAATAGTTTTAGAGAAGAAATTTTTCAAAGATTTTACTGTATACCATAAAAGGAAAATGAGTCTCCCATAAAAGCCATGTTTTTTGACAGATCTTTTTTTTTTTTAAGGAATTCTGTAAACCTGTATCTAAGGAACATTCCTGCAAAATAATAATGCTATCCAAATAGCGGTTTGGGAGGAGAAGATTTTTAAAGGTTTTTACTTTGGTTGCCATGGCAACCAGAATTCTTCATGGAACACAATTATTTGAAGGAACTTGAAAGAGGACCACCAAAGGAACATTCCTGTGAAATTTGGTAAAAATCCAGTCAATAGTTTCTGAGGAGAAGTTTTTTTAAAGAAAAAGTTTACGGACGCACGCATGGACGAACGAACGGACGGACTAACATTTGATACTTGAGTGGCTAAACATTATGTGGCTTAAATGAGCTATGTGGCTGTAATTTTTATGTGGCATCTCAAAGAGTTCTTACAAATGACACTAAGGTGTCTTACAATCCATGTGTTAAGTGGTTAATTCCATTACCAATGTGGCTACAATAAAATAAGACACTTTAAATACAATCTTCCTAACCCTTTCGCTAACACAAATTTCAAAGCATAAACTCTGTGCCAGAGCACGATTGAAAATTTGTGATAAAAAAATATGAAGAAATTTCTCATAATTTCATGTTTCCACCCTCTGAACTATCATTTGTTAGTTTTAGACTTTATGAATCATGCCAGCTGTAGACGAGGATAAGGGTTAATACCCAGTCCTTATTCACAGGTGCCATCACAAAAAAGTAACACAATGATATTGCTCGACACATTTGTCAAGGCATTGTTGTCTTTTTCCAAAGGACCCTACTAGCTCAGTTAGTAGCATCACAGCCTTTGTTTTTTAATTTGTTTGGTGTTTAACTCATTACCGAACGACAAAATTTTAGGCTTGCCCGAATGGAAAACATTTGCAGACGACAAAATAAAAGTGACGGAAAATTAGAAATTTGTTTTGTTAAGAAAAAAAAAGAATAAACATCCATAATCCTGAGGGCAAAAGAGGAAAGCCACTTATACCAATTTAAAAGTCGGGGGTCGAACCCACAAACTTCTGCTCATGAGGATGGTGATCAACCACAAGACCACCACAGACGATGACAAAAAGGTTTTTTTTTTTTTAAGTTCATGAGTCATTTTATCCTGATTCAGTTATCTCTTCATGGGAGACCGTTCTGGAAGTAGCAAAGCAGGAAAGTGAGTATGAATTGGAAAAGTACTGGCGAGGAAACTCCAAGACAACATGGATAGATGCAGATGTGGATACAAATGATACATAGTCAAACCTGTATTAACCCTTTACCACACAATCCCTACTTTCGACGACCCCGAGACAGAAGCCTTTAGAAAACATTGTGGGAAAAGGAGAAAATGCTCGTTACCAGCATTTTTTCCTTTTCCCACAATGTTTTCTACTCTTCACAAAACAAATTTCAAATCTGTCACTTTTATTTTGTCATCTGCAAATGCTTTCAATTTGGACCAGACTAAAATTTTGTCATTTGGTAGAGTTAAGAGACTACCCAATGGGAAGCTAGAAAATTGGTATCTTAGAGCAGGTGGTCTTAATAAAGGTTCAATACAGTACTGTTGAAAATAGCATTACCCCCCATTCATTTTATTTAAAAGAAAAACATCAAGAAATTTTAAAATTTTATTCAAAATTTCATTGAAAATGAAGGCTTTGTCTAAACCCAACAACACAAAACAAGAGGGCTAAGATGGCCCTGGATCGCTCACCTGAATTTTTGAGAGGACCATAGCCATTTTTTTGCGAGGTATTGAAACTTTGGAAACAAAATCATTATTTTGCCAGGCAATTTTGAAAAGGTCACCAGTAAAAGTCATTTAAACCTTTCCAAAACAATAAATTTTAGACTCTTCCAAACTCAAAGAGTTTGCAGACGACAATTTCAAATTTGATATAAATGGTAGAAAGTTCTCAAAATGGGTAGAAAACTCTTGGAAAAGGAAAAATTGCTTGTTATGTCCAATTTCTCCTTTTCTCACAGTGTTTTCAACAGACATGTACTACAGACACGTAAAAACAAGGGCTTGTTTGGGAAAGGGTTAAAAATCTGTCACCACCCCTACAATTACTACCACAGCAATGAATTTGATGAATAAGAACTCTGCAAATAAATTTTTGGATAGATCACCCAAGGACAATTTCTTGAAGTACAGCACATGTTCGATAATGACTAAAAACACAAGTCAACAACAGCACCACATAGAGGTGCCAACAACTGGCTGTTGCTTTTTGATGAATAAAAATTTTCCTAACAATTTTTGAAAAGGGTCATTTCTGTGCGTTTATTTCAAAATCTGACAAGCGGTTTCAGAGAAGAAGAATTTTTAAGAATTTCTTCATGTCCATTTTGTTTAAATAGCCCACAGCCATCAGAACCATGTTTCTTGATGGATCAAAATTTCTCGAACAATTTGCAAAAAGGGTCACCCAAGAAACATTTCTGAGAAAATATTGCAAAATCTGACCAGCCGTTTCACAGTGCAAGTGGACCCCCCACCCATCAGAGCCATGTTTCTTGACAAATCAGCATTTTGTGAACACTTTTTGAAAAGGGTCACCAAAGGCACATTTCTGTGAAATGATTTCAAAATTTGACCATCAGTTTCAGAGAAGAAGAATTTTTAAGAATTTCTTCATTTTTGTACAGTGCAAGAAGCCCCCCATCACCAGAGCCATGTGTCTTGACAGATAAACATTTCTCAATCAGTTTTTTAAAAGGGTCACCCAGGGAACATCTAAGAAATCATTTGAAAATCTGACCAGCCGTTTCAGAGAAGAATAATTTTCAAGAATTCTTCATTTCTGTATAGTGCAAGTAGCCCCCATTCATCAGAGCCATGTTTCTTAACTGATCAATATTTCATGAGCAATTTCTGAAAAGGGTCGCCCAAGGAACATCTCTGTGAAATTATTTCAAAATCTGACCAGCGGTTTCAGAGAAGAATTTTTAAGAATGCTTTATTTCTGCATAGTGCAATTGGCCCCCATTCACCAAAGCCATGTTTCTTGACAGAACAAAATTCTGCAAACAATTTTGAAAAGGGTCACTCAAGGAAAATCTCTGTGAAATTAATCTAAAATCTGACCAGCCGTTTCAGAGAAGACTTTTTAAGAATTTCTTAGAAAATTCCATTGGGTTTCCATGCAAACCAGGGTTTTACATGGAATCAAATTCTGTGAACAATTTTAAAGAGGACCTCCATAGGAACATTCCAGCCAAGTTTGGTCCAATTTGGCCCAGAAGTTTAGGAGTTGATGTTTAACCCTTTACCCCATAGGGCATTTCTATGGTATCTCTAATTGACCCTAAACAACAGCAAGGATGAAGCCCTTTCTTGTGTATATGACACCTTTTGATAGCATAGAAAACATTGTGACAAAAGGTGAAATTGCTCGTCATGAGCAATTTCACCTTTTGCCACAATGTTTTCCAAAGGCTCCTACAAGCCATGCCTAGAAATGAGTATCTGTGCAGTAAAGGGTTAAAGAGATCTTGATGACGCACAGCACGTGATCCTCAAACCTCCCCTTGAGCATGTTATGCTCAGGTGAGCTTATTGTAACTTCATAAATGTTTTCATATCAGTAAAATGGGACAAACCATTCACAGGCATCTGTATAAAATGCAGACCTGGGGTCAAATACTTTCAAAAGTATTCAAATACAAATACTTATAGCATTGTAAGGCCCGTTGACAACTTAGGTCATATTAGGCGCACTTACTTAGTAAACAATAATGCGAAGTGAAATTAAGAAACATGTGCAACAACATAAGACAAACATGATAAATGAGGAATGGACAAAACACAAAATGATGCCCCTTTTGTCGCCTTTTACGACATGCATGCTGTCACGTTTGTTCCGCCAGATCAAATGGCAGATGTGACGATCGCGGGACTACAGTGGTTTATTCATATACCCCTGATTAAACAACCCAGGGTCCCACAGGCCAATTGATTCTCATTCCAAATCCTGTTGAAATGGCAGATGTGACAATCGCGGGACTGCAGTGGTTTATTCTTATACCTCCGATTAAACCACATGGGGTCCCACAGGCCAATTGATACCCATTCCAACCCCTATTTACATCGAGAAAAAAAATATAGGATTTGGAATAAGAACTACCCAGCCTGCTGCAATCCTACAAACTACGAGGAAAGCAGCCGTTTGTCTCTAATTTTAGTGGCCTTCTACGACACGCCATAGAGAAAGGCCGATGTTCTATTCAATACAGAAAAAAAAAAAAAAAAAAACAATTGATACCCATTCCAACCCCTATTTACATCGAGGAAAAAAGTATAGGATTTGGAACAAGAACTACCCAGCCTGCTGCAATTACAGAATACAAATACTTTTTTCATGAATGTATTCAAATAATAAGAGGGCCATGATGGCCCTGGAGTCGCTCACCCGAGCCTTTTGGATTGTATGGTATAGCACTAAAGAGCAAGGATTTAAATCAACTCCTTGGTTTCAAGCATAGGTTTTGTAATGATTTGACTTAGTGACCTAGTTTTGGATCATGTTTCAAAAATACTGAAATGAAAATTTAGCCTCAAGAGTGTACATAAGATTTTTAAAGAATTTGTAGTCAAATTCTGTGAACAATTTTTAAAGAGGACCTTCCAAGGAACTTTCCAGCCAAATTTGGTCCAAATTGACCCAGCGGTTTAGGAGGAGTTGATGTTGAAAGAATTGTTGACACACTGACGCACGACTAACACTGGGTGATCCTAAAAGCTCCCCTTCAGCACGTTGTGCTCAGTTGAGCTAAAAAATCTAAGCTTTTATCATGACTAACTTTCACGAGTATAGGCCTGAAAATGTGGCCTCCAGAGCATACACACCATTTTTGAAGATTTTACCTTGTTTTTGACCCAACATATCCCATTTTTGAACAGAGACACCGAGAAAACATTCTTACTTTCAAGAGTATTACCCTAAAAATGTGGCTTCTAGTGCGTAAACAATGTTTTTCTAAGATTTGACCAAATGACCTATTTGGTGACCTGACATAATTCATTTTCAAACTTGTCTGAGATATCATCAAAGCAAACATTCTGACCAATTTTCTGGCCAAGAAATTGTTAACAGCTACAGAAAACATGATCAGTATAGCTCACACTATTTTGTAAAGAGTTAAGCTGAAATTTTTGTTTTTCTTAAGTCGGATGTAATGATCACAAAAGATCACATCAATATATCAAATGAAATCTGACAAAAGACTAAACCTGAATAGTTAAAATTTTCAAATAAACTAATTATCCAGTGCAACATATTTGCTAGTCATAAAATATGTATGTGTGTAGTACTTAATAGGTTGATAAACATTACCAGGAACAGCTTTATAGACATAATATTCAGTGATCGGGAAACCCCTGCGCCATAGGCACATAAAAACCAAAAATGTCTCATTCAAAATCCTAGAAATGTGCCCAACTGTCTCAATTATGGAAGCTGCGCCTGTATGTTTGGCAAATCTTCTAAAACTCAAACAAAGAAAAGTGAACTTAAGTATTCTATTTTGTGAATATTATTATCGATTGTATATGCTATCTAGAATCTGATTTCAACATCTGTAACAGGGAATGTTACTTGATACTACATTGATAAAGTGTGACTTTATATCCGAGATATTGCTATTGAATCATCAGGTCTGATCCGTAAATTAAACCTCTGCTCATCACAGGAATCCCTTGTATCTATCACTTAGTGGTGGGCCCAATGATTGACTTCAGTCGAAAGTCAGTTGGTTTTGGATTCCGATAATCCATTTAGAAATCCCGGAATCGATTGTAGTTGGCTCCTGAACTCGCTTGGTGCCTAAGCTTGAATTCTTGGTTTTGTAACTATTATTGATCCCAGTCCTTGATTAAACATAGTTGATAGCAAACAATAAAATTGGCCAGAAAAATGAGAAAGAAATGGATGTCTTGACAAAACTTGACAACTCGGTACGTTTCTTATTTGATCCCTGAGCCAAGGTTTTGACACATGGAAATCTGAAATGAACCATTGAGGATTAAAGATATCTGCCAAAATGTCAATATGACTTATCGTCTAAAGCTTCATATAACCTAGCTTGTTTGCATCTGGCAGAAAATTGGGTTAAACATGATCAGTATAAAATGTGAAGGACATGCACATGATAATGAAGCTGGCTAGTCATTTATCAAAGGTGTTATTCCTCTTATCTAGTGTAAAGTGACAGATTTTTAAGTTACTTGCTATTTAAACTGACTAACTGATGTCAAATCATGTAGTAATACTTTTCCAAAAATTAATTGTCACAAAGAAATAGATCGCCAAAAAAGCCTGAAAACCAATGACACTACAATGAGCAGCGTGGTATTGTCCCATCAGAGGGACTTCAAACTGTCTTCTCGTCTTTAATAATGAATTCAAACAGTGAATTTACATGAATCTATGTATAAAACAATATTTGGAAGCTAAATTGCCGTTCATGTGTGAAAAAAATGTTTTATGAAATGAAAAATATATGGAAAAATGAATGGTATTATTCCTGTGTTAAAGCAATAAAACAGAATAAAGTCTTTTACTTGAATTCTTTATAATGTCTCATCTGAAAATAAAAATGTCTTATTACTTTTGAAAATGTCTCTGGTTTTCAAAAACTGGAGACATTGTCTCATTGAAATAAATTCTTTCCCGATCACTGGATATTCAGTCCCAAAATCCTTTACTGACTTTTGTTACATTTTGTTTCTACTGTCTCTTGTGGTTCATGTTGCTTATTTTTTTCACAATTTTATCATTGGATCTCATCCATATCTTTCCATTGTTTTTTTGGCTCTTCTTTTTGGCTGCTTCTACATCTTTTGTTCTTGGACATATTTGGCATTCCAAGAACTTGCTAAAATATTTTTTTATTTCTTCCATTTCAAATTCATCCCACCTCTTCCTAACAGTCTTCTCATGCTTTTTTGGCCTTTGGCCTAGGCTGTTCTTGACTATCCTCTACATTCTTTAAGTCATTCTCTAAGTCATCCTCTGAATCAGACTCTGCATTTTCAAAAACCAACTCGTCAACATCCTGTGCCCTGAAATAAGGAAATACTTTTGAAATGGCTTATAAATTAATTGCTCTATCTCAATATGCGCTGACTGGGTCAGTCTTTTTGTTTTCTAGATACAACAAAGTTTTGTGAGGATATGTTGCATTGGATCAGATCAAGTTGAATCTACATGTATTTTCAAACAAGAGGGCAGAGATGGCCCTGGATCGCTTACCTGAATTTTTTGAGAGGACATTTGAAATTCGGAAACCAAATTGATACTTTGCCAAGCTATTTTGGAAGTTCACCATTCCCACAATGTTTTCAAAAGACCTCTTCCTCAGGGGTGTAAAGTAGAGATTGTTTGGTAATGTGTTAAGGCCAAACAGTGCAAATAAAGCCCCCCCCCTTTCAGAGGAGAAGATTTTTAACGAATTTCTTTAAGTCAATATAGTGCAAAGAGCCAGCCTGTCTGAACCACGCCCTACCACCACTGCCATGTTTTTTGCCACATCAAAATTTTGCATACAATTGTTGAAAAGGGTCTCCCAAAATTTCGAGGACGATTTTTGAACAGGGTCACCCAAAGAACATCACTGAACAAGAGCGGCAAATTGTCGCAAGATACGCCCGTCTTATCCCAAGTTGTAAAGCTGGGGCATGCACCGGACAAAATTCAAGTATGAAAAACAACAAAGGGCAATAACTCAAAAATTAAGCGAGCAAGAGTTGTGATTCCTGTGCACTGCACTCCCACTCGATGAGATCTATCCACCCATGAAATTTCATAACCCTAGCTAGTATAGTTTTGGAGATATGCTCCGGACAAAATTCAAGTATGAAAAACAACAAAGGGCAATAACTCAAATATTAAGCGAGCAAGAGTTATGATTCCTGTGCACTGCACTCCCCCTTGGTGAGATCTATCCACCCATGAAATTTCATAACCCTAGCTAGTATAGTTTTGGAGATATTCACCGGACAAAATTAAAGTATAAAAAACGACAAAGGGCAGTAACTCAAAAATTAAGCAACAGTTACGATTTTTGTGCACTGCACTCCCCCTCGGTGAGATCTATCCACCCATGAAATTTCATAACCCTAGCTACTAAAGTTTTGAAGATATGCTCCAGACAAAATTCAAGTATGAAAAACAAAAATGGGCAATGACTCAAAAATTAAGCTAGCAAGAGTTATGATTCTTGTGCACTGCACTCTACCTCGATGAGATCTATTCACCCATAAAATTTCATAACCCTAGCTAGTATAGTTTTGGAGATATGCTCCGGACAAAATTCAAGTATGAAAAACAACAAAGGGCAATAACTCAAAAATTAAGCGAGCAAGAGTTATGATTCCTGTGCACTGCACTCCCCCTCAATGAGATCTATCCACCCATGAAATTTCATAACCCTAGCTAGTATAGTTTTGGAGATATGCTCTGGACAAAATTCAAGTATGAAAAACAACAAAGGGCAATAACTCAAAAATTAAGCGAGCAAGAGTTATGATTCCTGTGCACTGCACTCCCCCTCAATGAGATCTATCCACCCATGAAATTTCATAACCCTAGCTAGTATAGTTTTGGAGATATGCTCCGGACAAAATTCAAGTATGAAAAACAACAAAGGGCAATAACTCAAAAATTAAGCGAGCAAGAGTTATGATTCCTGTGCACTGCACTCCCACTCGATGAGATCTATCCACCCATGAAATTTCATAACCCTAGTTAGTTTTGGAGATATGCTCCGGACAAAGAACTGGACGCCGCCCACCCGCCACGGGTGATCCCATAATACGTCCCGTCTTTGACAGGCGTATAAAAATTACTTGAAAATCTGACTACTGGTTTCAGTGGAGATAACTTTTAAAGAATTTCTTCAAGTTAATACAGTGCAAAGAGCCTTCCATGCCACGCCCCCCCCAACTCCACCATGGCCATGTTTTTCGTGATCAATATTTCGCAAACAAATTCTGAAAAGGGTCACCCAAGGAACATCCCTGCACAATTATTTGAAAATCTGACGACTGGTTTCAGAGGAGATGATTTTCTTTAAAGAATTTCCTCAAGTCCTTACAGGGCAAAGAGCCTCCTTACCCCCCCCCCCCCCCCCTTAATTTTGCGAAAAACTTTTGGAAAAAGTCATCTAAGGAAAATGTCTGAAATTATTAAAAATCTGATGGGCAGATTCAGAGGAGATTTTTAAAGAATATCTTAGAAAATTCCATTTTGTTGCTATGGCAACCACAGTTCCTGATGGAATCAAATTCTGTGGGCAATTTTCAAAGAGGACCTCACAAGGAACATTCCAGCCAAGTTTGGTCCAAATCGGGAGGAAGGAGGACACAGGGTCACCCTAAAAGCTCCCCTTGAGCATGTTTTGCTCAGGTGAGCTAAAAAAAGTTCTCTTTGCACCTTATGCCATCTGTGAATAGACAAAATATTGATCAATTGAATTATACACAAATACTGAATTGTTTAACTCATCACCTTGTTAAAAACTAGCTGCATAAAAAGGATAACTTGTAATACCACACACCAGCCCCCATAGCTCAGTCAGTAGAGCGTAGGACATATAAACATGAAGTTTTTTGTCACTACAGGTTGTGGGTTCCATTCCCGGGCTGGTAAGCTAAAATTACTAAGTCCTTCCGATAAGATGTTAAACCAAGGTCCCATGTGACAGTGCTATACACCAAGCATGTTAAAGAAACAGGTGTAAAGTAGGATGGGTTTTGTCCTTTATCTTGCACTATTTCCTGTAACAAAACTAACCGTCTTCAGGGGGCATCGCCCATATGGGCAACCAGTGGCAATGTTAAATAAATGCACATTCAATCAACCACAATCAGCAGTTAGGCAGGTAAATGAAGAAAAACCTTCAAATTTGAGCTGAACAGAAATATATGGCAGAGAGGTTAAAGTCTAAAGGAAATAAAACAAACAGATATGCTTATTGGACTATACTACAATAATATTTGTTTGTTTGGCGTTGTGATGCATATCAACAGTATTTTAGCTGTTTAATGGTGACCTTTCACAGATCCATGTTTCCTGGAGTTATTTTAACCAGTACTTGACCAGTCACATTTTTTTGACACTGGCAGCCAGTTATCAAATTCATGTTATATTAGCATTTTACCACTTACCTCTCCTGTTTTGGGAAATCGTCAATAATAGCATCTGTCAACTTATTGTCGTCATCATCAGTTTCATCCGATTTATCAGGAAAGACAATGTCTATATAGATAAAAATGTTAAATATCTTAAACAACATGTTTTCATTATTAATCTCTTTCCTCTCTAGAGATCACAAATAAATGTCTCTGCAGGACTCACCTTTTGAAAACAGTGACAAAAAAAGAAATTGATTATTTCAAGCAATTTCCTCCTTTTGCCACAGTGTTTCTACCCACTCTGAAAAGTAATCTGTAGTTATTCAGTTTTTAACAATATCTCAGGTGCTTTAAATACACATGTGTCTACTGTTCAACAATTCAATAATGTCAGAAGGAAAGACTTAAGGAATGAGAATTTGTGATGGGTTGGCATATTATCAAATGATGGGTTGCAATATTAAATTTTGTTATTATACATTACCACAACAAAAACAAGAGGGACATTTGGCCCTTGGGCACTCACCTAACATACGGAGGACAACAGAAAAGGAGCAAGACTTAAATAAAGCAGAGGCAGAGCTGTTACTTTATTACTTTATGTCAGCAATGTTACTTTATTCGCTCATAGGGCTGGGTCTCTGGCATATTGGTTTTGGCTTCAAACTTGTAGAGACACCAGAGATAGATGACAGTTTGTTTAAACGCATATTTACCTTGACTGACTGATTGAATTCAGTTTAAAGCAATTTTAAACACTATTTCAATATCGGAGCGATCTTACATCATTATTGTCCCTTGACATACTGTACACTCCATAATCTTTTTTTCAAGCAATTTCTGGACTTTCTTTATAAATTTCCTGGGTCAATATCACTTTTCAGGTAAAACAAAATGCTCAGTCTAATGACAGTTTCAATTTAACAAGTAGTATCTAAGATTTCCTTGAAGATCAACAATTAAAAAAGTACAGTTTTTCTAAACAACCCATCCCTAGGATTAAAACAAAACACTTAGTGGTGGACTCACAACTCGAGGCACGCAAGATCTGGTCATAGAAAGATACATTTTTCTGGACAAAAGACACATATTATATTTGGACATGCCAAGACACATAAAGGATGGATACAAGACACTTTAAGATGGACCAAGTCTCTGGCATATTGGTTTTAGCTTCAAACTTGTAGAGACACCAGATATAGATGACGGTTTGTTTAAAAGCACATTTACCTTGACTGACTGATTGAATTCAGTTTAAAGCAATTTTAAACACTATTTCAATATCGGAGCGATCTTACATCATTATTGTCCCTTGACATACTGTACACTCCATAATCTTTTTTTCAAGCAATTTCTGGACTTTCTTTATAAATTTCCTGGGTCAATATCACTTTTCAGGTAAAACAAAATGCTCAGTCTAATGACAATTTCAATTTAACAAGTAGTATCTAAGATTTCCATGAAGATCAACAATTAAAAAAGTACAGTTTTTCTAAACAACCCATCCCTAGGATTGAAACAAAACACTTAGTGGTGGACTTACAACTTGAGGCACGCAAGATCTGGCCATAGAAAGATACACTTTTCTGGACAAAAGACACATATTATATTTGGACATGCCAAGACACATAAAAGATGGATACAAGACACTTTAAGATGGACTGACTCTGGCATATTGGTTTTGGCTTCAAACTTGTAGAGACACCAGAGATAGATGACGGTTTGTTTAAAAGCACATTTACCTTGACTGACTGATTGAATTCAGTTTAAAGCAACTTTAAACACTATTTCAATATCAATTGCCAAGACACATAAAAGATGGATACAAGACACTTTAAGATGGACTGACTCTGGCATATTGGTTTTGGCTTCAAACTTGTAGAGACACCAGAGTTTAAACGCATATTTACCTTGACTGACTGATTGAATTCAGTTTAAAGCAATTTTAAACACTATTTCAATATCGGAGCGATCTTACATCATTATTGTCCCTTGACATACTGTATACTCCATAATCTTTTTTTCAAGCAATTTCTGGACTTTCTTTATAAATTTCCTGGGTCAATATCACTTTTCAGGTAAAACAAAATGCTCAGTCTAATGACAATTTCAATTTAACAAGTAGTATCTAAGATTTCCATGAAGATCAACAATTAAAAAAGTACAGTTTTTCTAAACAACCCATCCCTAGGATTGAAACAAAACACTTAGTGGTGGACTCACAACTTGAGGCACGCAAGATCTGGTCATAGAAAGATACACTTTTCTGGACAAAAGACACATATTATATTTGGACATGCCAAGACACATAAAAGATGGATACAAGACACTTTAAGATGGACTGAGTCTCTGGCATATTGGTTTTGGCTTCAAACTTGTAGAGACACCAGATATAGATGACGGTTTGTTTAAAAGCACATTTACCTTGACTGACTGATTGAATTCAGTTTAAAGCAATTTTAAACACTATTTCAATATCGGAGCGATCTTACATCATTATTGTCCCTTGACATACTGTATACTCCATAATTTTTTTCAAGCAATTTCTGGACTTTCTATATAAATTTCCTGGGTCTATATCACTTTTCAGGTAAAACAAAATGCTCAGTCTAATGACAATTTCAATTTAACAAGTAGTATCTAAGATTTCCATGAAGATCAACAATTAAAAAAGTACAGTTTTTCTAAACAACCCATCCCTAGGATTGAAACAAAACACTTAGTGGTGGACTCACAACTTGAGGCACGCAAGATCTGGTCATAGAAAGATACATTTTTCTGGACAAAAGACACATTTTATATTTGGACATGCCAAGACACATAAAGGATGGATACAAGACACTTTAAGATGGACCAAGTCTCTGGCATATTGGTTTTAGCTTCAAACTTGTAGAGACACCAGATATAGATGACGGTTTGTTTAAAAGCACATTTACCTTGACTGACTGATTGAATTCAGTTTAAAGCAATTTTAAACACTATTTCAATATCGGAGCGATCTTACATCATTATTGTCCCTTGACATACTGTACACTCCATAATTTTTTTCAAGCAATTTCTGGACTTTCTATATAAATTTCCTGGGTCAATATCACTTTTCAGGTAAAACAAAATGCTCAGTCTAATGACAATTTCAATTTAACAAGTAGTATCTAAGATTTCCATGAAGATCAACAATTAAAAAAGTAGTTTTTCTAAACAACCTATCCCTAGGATTGAAACAAAACACTTAGTGGTGGACTCACAACTCGAGGCACGCAAGATCTGGTCATAGAAAGATACATTTTTCTGGACAAAAGACACATATTATATTTGGACATACCAAGACACATAAAGGATGGATACAAGACACTTTAAGATGGACCAAGTCTCTGGCATATTGGTTTTAGCTTCAAACTTGTAGAGACACCAGCTATAGATGACGGTTTGTTTAAACGCACATTTACCTTAACTGACTGATTGAATTCAGTTTAAAGCAATTTTAAACACTATTTCAATATCTGAGCTATCTTACATCATTATTGTCCCTTGACATTCTGTACACTCCATAAATTTTTTTCAAGCAATTTCTGGACTTTCTATATAAATTTCCTGGGTCAATATCACTTTTCAGGTAAAACAAAATGCTCAAAGTCTAATGATAATTTCAATATCAAAAATTATTATCTAAGATTTCCATGGCACATAGCATGCATGTCATTTGCTATCTCTTCTCTTTACAAGACTTTCCTCATTTTCCCACAAGTATTTCAGAGGAATTCAACCCAAAGGTCATAACAAACGAGGCATATCTGGTATACAATTAACAGATTCCATCTTTCCAAGAATCTTTTTAATGACATCACAAAACTATGCATGGTCAAAATAATTTTGTACCGGTGTATAAACCCATGGTTTGTAGTACAAAACTGGTATATTATGGTATTTTCCTGGATGTACCCAGCATTAGGAAGTGACTACTAGTCTGTAGTTAAGAGATGGGAAACAAATAACTAGGTTTAGGTACACTGACTTCTTTGAAATGCAAGAAGGTTGGCTGAACTAGGGTTCAAACTCAAAGAATGCATATTACATGTATAGGCTATTAGCTCTGATGTACTGAGCTTTTGGGGCTCAAAACATGCATTTCCTTAAGCAAAAGAAATTTCCATTTAGTCTGATTTAGACCAGATTAACATGGGAAGCAAGGCAATAAACAAAGGAACATGTTAGGCACATTAGAATATGCTATTTGGGAAAACTAGGTAATAAACAAAATTTTGTATTAAGACACATATTCCTGGACAAAAGACACTAATTCTTAGACCCAGTAAGAAATATAAAGGATGGAAACAAGCCACCTAGTGAAAGACACTTAACTCTTTACCAAACGACAATATTTTAGACTGGTCCAAATTGAAAGCATTTGCAGACGACAAAATAAAAGTGACTGAAATTTTGAAATTTGTTTTGTAAAGGGTAGAAAATATTATGGGAAAAGGAGAAAAATGCTGGTTTCCAGCATTTTCTCCTTTTCCCACAATGTTTTCTGAAGGCTTCCTTCTCAGGGGCGTCAAAAGTAGGGATTGTGTGGTAATGGGTTAATTGTAATATTCAACAATTTGAGAAACAACATACCTTGAGTTAGAATGCATGGTTCTTTGCTTCTTTACCTTGGCTGAACTTGACATCCTGGAGAAAAAATGTTACAGGCACTACAAGTAACCATTGACTACCTGTGATTTACTACTATCTAAATACTATTTGAAAAGTTACGCACTTTCAACATCAAATAAAATTTTCTTTTTACCCTCTTAAATAAAACCTTTATGAGGGGACAATGCAAGGATTATTCCAAGAAGTTTAGTTTGACCCAGCCGTTCAATTCTGTTGATTGCTCTTCAGAAATTTTACTCATATCTATCTCTTCTGGACGATGCTAACTCTCTACCATTTTACAAAATTTTGGACATGTCTAATTGGAAAGTATTTGCAGACGACAAAATAAATGTGAATCAAAAATTGCGAGTATATTTGGAAAGGGTAGAAAACATTGTGGGAAAGGAAAAAATGCTGGTTAACTGCATTTTCTCCTTTTCCTACAATGTTTTCTAAAGGCTTCTTTCTCATGGGCGTCAATAGTAGGGGTGCGTGGTAATGGGTTAAAGGACTTGTGATGGGTTGTTATTGGATTTGTATTTGTGAATTGATTGTGAGCAACTATTGGTACTTTAGATACCAGATAGTGACCTAGTCCTTCTTTTTCCATAGGAAATCAATTTCAGTTTCCTTCACCCAAAGAATGTATTTAAATACCTTTTCGTAATATCATGATATTAACCATTACCCCACAATCCCTACTTTTGATGCCTCTGAGAAAGAAGCCTTTAGAAAACATTATGGGAAAAGTAGAAAATGCTGGTAACCAGCATTTTCTCCTTTTCCCACAATGTTTTCTGCTCCTCACAAAATAAATTACAAATTTTCAGTCACTTTTATTTTGTCGCGTGCAAATGCTTTCAATTTGGACAGGCCAAAAATACTGTCGTTTGGAAATGGGTTAATACTAATAAGTAGCCTGCATGATTTTTACTGGCTATAGGCCTATGGTTAACACAATGTTGCATTTGTCGGATTTGCTCTTATAGAAGTGCACTAGTGCTATAAGTACAAATGATAATTAATCCGCAATAAAACGAAAAACACATTTTCTTTTAAATGTAAATTTGAATCTCTTTATTAATCTATAGATCTATAAACGGCAACAGGCGTTTTCGTCCTTGGGCTTGTTTGTTCCAACCTTTTTCTCAGTGTTCAGGGCTTTTTTGTCAAGGCTCAGTCGTCGAAGCTTTTTTGCCCCCCCCCAAACGATTTTTCAATCTGTCAATAAATGGATTAGAATGACAGTATACTGCGTATGTCTGTCATCAAAAGGTGTTAATAGGAGATACATTGATAATGTTGACATGCATAAAAAGGTGTTGGCTGCAGATAATCCTCAAATTCATTTTAATCCAACCTGGCATATATATAAAAGAAGGGGAAAAAATCCTAATAGTTTTGATGTAGTTCACTCATGACCTACAGCTAATGAAAATATTATTAACAGTATAGAGGGTTCGTATTTCATTTTTTATTCACTTGCAAATTTTTGCAAGTAGCTTTTATTTCCACTTGCAATATTAGACTCACATTTTTTTAAAGCTGAGCTTGCCTACCAATGGTAAAGAATGAATGGCCGATACAAACTGTTCAGTTCTATTATGTAACGAATTATGGATGTTTCGGTAACAGACAAGTTCGGTAACATAGACTTACAGAGTAATTCAATTGGATGTTTCAGTAACAAAGCAATTATATAGTGTCTAGATATTATGGCGTTCTTTACACCCAACACATGACTTTATTTTATTCAAACCGTTATTAAAATCTTAATTTGTAATTTCCACTATGTTTTATAAATAATTTTTTGTTATAAACCTCATTCCATGCTGTATGTATTGACCATGTGGACTGCCAATCTATCAAGCAAGAAGGATTGAAAGTGAAAAAAATAAAGGATTTGAACCTATCTATTAAGGGATAAATGGGTGAAAAGTGCACAAGTAAAAGGTTTGAACAAAACAAAGCCATACATTAGGTGTAACGAACGTCACAGAACAAAAAACACAATATAATTGCTTTGTTACTGAAACATCCAATCGATTTACTCTAAAAGTGTATGTTACCGAACTCATGTTACCTAAACATCGTGTCACCCTATGTAACCTGTCAGTTAGAGACAACAGCCTAACAAAAATGAGACAATAATTGGTTTGCAACCGTAAGTTCAATTCCAGTTGAATTCCTGTTCTCAAACCAAGTTAAATTTCTATAAAAATTACAATGGTGAACGATTTTGTCAGTGAATTATGGACGTATCACATCCGAATATCTGCGTGTCCGGTAACTGATTTAGAGAGTCCATGACGCTTCTTGGACTTCAAGCATCAATTTTTCTACCAAAAATTCGCCCCAGTCATAATAACATACCAGATCACCATCACTGTAATGATTGATTTGTTTGTATTCTGTCAATCCGGTATATTATTTATTATCGAAAAGAAAAAAATCTTGGCATGATCAGGATCCCGCCAACCTTTCGAGTCGCGAAATCTGATAACTTTTTTTTTATGTCAGCCAAGCACTCAATCGTCAAAGACATTCAATTGAAGCATCTTAAGTACCTTGCATTTATTAATTCCATAAAAGTACTTACTTTCTCTTCCGTTTTTCCATCCTTCCGCAACTCCGGTGGCTGTACCCGCTCAATATTTTGGCGCAAAGGAAGTAACAAACCGGTGTATCGTGTAATATGGCTAACGAAACGAGGAAAACTTAAACTGATGTGGGGAAAAAAAAACAAAGTCATTGTAGCTTCACTTTTGAATACTTTCTTACATAAGTACGATAAATTGTTCATGACACTCATCAGAATTTTCAGAAATTAAAAAGAATGTCGCATGACAAATTTGCAGAGATTATTTTGCCTTTGCACCGGCTCAAATTCTGGCTACAGGATGTTAGGCAGAATAACATTTATATAAACACTTCTTTTCCAAGACATTTGTACACTTAATTTCATTTTTAAATGGGTTATCTACTTTTTTTTTAACCAATAGGTGGTTTGAATACTACTTAACAATTTCTTTCATTACAATCGCCGTAAGTAGGTCACGGAGGGTTGGGGGTGTCTTTCTTAACCGGAAGTGTGTAACCCCCAAATTACAGCGCGTTTTTCAAATGATATAAAGCATGTAAGGGGAGTAACTCAAAAAACTGCGTGTTGGACATCCGTTTAATCGGACGATTTTTTTCCGACTTTAAAGTGTCTTCAATTTTAAAGTGTCTTGTTTAAGACCCATTATTCAAAATCTGGTGTCCATTTCAGTCTCTTAGGTGGCTAGTCACCTAAGAGAATATAGTCACCTAGGTATCTAAAATTACAGAATCGTAGCCACCAATGTATACGCATGTAAACACGGACGGACGCACGCACGACGGACACAACACCATGACAATAGCTCGCTAGCTCACTGAAGAAACAATTTGGTAGACAACCACCATAGGAACTTACCTGCAAAACAATGAAATCCAATGAATAGTTTTAGAGAAGAAATTTTTCAAAGATTTTACTTTATACCATAAAAGGAAAATGAGTCTCCCATAAAAGCCATGTTTTTTGACAGATCTTTTTTTTTTTTTAAGGAATTCTGTAAACCTGTATCTAAGGAACATTCCTGCAAAATAATAATGCTATCCAAATAGCGGTTTGGGAGGAGAAGATTTTTAAAGGTTTTTTACTTTGGTTGCCATGGCAACCAGAATTCTTCATGGAACACAATTATTTGAAGGAATTTGAAAGAGGACCACCAAAGGAACATTCCTGTGAAATTTGGTAAAAATCCAGTCAATAGTTTCTGAGGAGAAGTTTTTTAAAGAAAAAGTTTACGGACGCACGCACGGACGAACGGACGGACGGACGAACGGACGGACGCACGACGGACACAACGCCATGACAATAGCTCTCTGGCCTTCGGCCAGTGGAGCTAAAAAGTACATATAATGTTTTTAAATAGTTTAAGGTTATACATCTTTCAAAAATAAAAAGGTACATATAACGTTTTTAAACAGTTTAAGGTTATATGTCTTTTTTTTTTAAATAAAACATATGTCGTTACCTTTTTTGGCACTTGTGACTGGAACCAAAATATACATATCACAGCACTTGGCTTACTTAAGAAAAAAAACGCAAAGACATTTATTTAACAAAGTTTCTCCGAGTGCCAGGTTTTTACAAGTAGTGTCGATCAAGATTAAACAGTATATCCATATCATTTGATCTTAACCAATACTATTTGTAAAATGAGTAGAAAACCATGCACACAACCAGTTTCACTCCCATAAGTATATATGGGCCATGCTCTGGCAAAAGGGGGCTTACTGCATTTCCTTAGTTCATTTTATTGAGCAAGATATCTCATAATTAGGGATCCATAAAATCCGCTTTGTCCAACAACTGACTGAATCATGAGGTAGACTGGTCCTTTGGCATACTGAAAATTAACCTATAGCAAAACGATTTCGCCCAGGTCGGCCTGCACAGGCTGACCTGAGTCGATACTTTTTGCAGATGCATTAATCTCCTTTTTCACAGAGCACGGCTCACACACACACACACACACACACACACACACACACACACACATATATATATATATATGTGTGTGTGTGTGTGTGTGTGTGTGTGTGTGTGACAATACTCTACAGAACTGTAGCGAAATAAAGTTATATAAAAATGATGGAATTCTTGAACTCTGAGATAGCTAATACTATAGCACAAGTTTAACAAAAGTACATAATTCAACAAAAGTACATAGTTATGAGACTTTGAAAACATTGAGGGAAAAGGAACAAATTTCCCCACAATGTTTTCTACACTTTCAGAGACAAATCACATGCATATGCACTCAGTTTGGATGAGTCTAAATTTTGTCATCTGGTAAAAAGCAAAATACAAAGGATTTTTATAATGAAAATTAGTAATACTTTAAATATGTATTTTTCAGATTGATGTAACACTTGGAAAAAATGAATCACTAGTAAAGAACCAGCACCTGTACAGATGAGAACACATAAAATACATAGATAAATACATAGATTTCTTATTGATGACTTTGCTTGTTGAACAACCATCTTCCTAATAAATGTTTCAGAGTCTTGCATAATGATTACATTTAAGGTAAATACGAGTATACCACTGATAATTTCAAAAAAACATCGTGGGAAAGGGTCAAATGACTCATCATGGATCATTCTACCTTTTCCACTATACTTTTTTTTTACTGTAGACAAAAGCTCTCTACATAGCCAAATGTATCACAACATATTTTGTTTTAGTGAATTGAAATTATTTGATTTGTATCATCACAACCTTTTTGATATGTATCATCACAACTTTTTTCCATATGTATCATCACAGCCTTTTTGTAAGTTGAAACTATTTGATATGTATCATCACAATTTTGTTGTTATGACTTAAAAATGAAGATATACAATCACATTGGTAAGAATGTTTGCATAGTTCAATATGGTAAACCAATTCCCTCACAAATACAGCTTTAGATGCTTCTGCTGTAAAAAGCTTTTTGAAAGCATATATAGCAAAACTAGAGAAAAAAAAATCCCATGTTTTCAGAAGATTTTTCCCATGTTTTCAGAAAATATTAGCACTTATACTCTTATACTCTCATGTGGATGAGCCTAAAACTGATGTATGGGTGAAAAGGATAAAGGGAATGTATTTTTAAAAGGTGAACGTTAAAGAAAATATCAATATGTTGAATGTTAAAGGAAATATCAATACAGTGAATGTTAAAGAAATATCAATATGGTGAATGTTAAAGAAAATGTCAATACAGTAATACCTAATGGAATGTTGTAAAAACGACCTCCAAAAAAATTTAAATACATTGTTGTTTGTTCATATACTACAATATACCAATGATACAGAAGAAATAAAAGTGGAACGTTAATGGTTAACATTTCCAAAATAATAGTTTATTAATTACACGGCTTTTCCCCTGATAGAAGCAACTTTGGACATATCTGCGACAAACAAATTCGAAAACATTGTGAGATACTGACTGTAATAAGCAATTTCTCCTTTTCCCAAGATGTCTTCTACCGTAACAGACAATTGTAACTCATTAATTGTTTTATCGTCTGCAGACTCTTTCAATGTGGAAGAGCCTAAATTTTGTTATCCCTTCACCAGACGACAAAATTTTGGACTCATCGAAATTCAAAGCATTTGCAGACATCAATTTAAATCTGGTTCAGATGATGGACTTTGTTTATGATAGGGCAGAAAACATTGCGGGAAAAGAAGAAAATGCTGGTTACTAGCGTTTTCCAACAATGGTTTCATAAGTCCAATTTCCCAGGGGCTTTAAAGTCATCACTGTGTGGTAATGGGTTTACGGGAATAATAGATAAATGCCATTTTCAACAATATGTCATGGTAGTGAAAACACGCTCTTAAAACAATAATTATACAATTGTTCGAAGGCTCCAAATCACATGGTGCAGAGCAAATAGTGTTTAAAACCATGACCAATTATAATAAACAATATGAAAAAAAGTTGTCTGCTTCAGAGAATTTAACCCATTACCAGTCAGACTGTTTTTTCAACCTGAAGAATTTCTTGGGAGGCTTAGCATTTTACATAACGCTAGCCAGTATAGAAAACATTTGGGGAAAAGGAGAAAGTGCTTAATGAGCATTTTCCGATCCCCCCATTTGCTACTTTTAACCCTATACTGACCCTGAGAAAGAAAGAAAGCTCTTGAAAACATTGTGGGATATATAAAAAGATTGACTGGAAAAAGCTCTTTCAAAACGTTATGGAATATATAAAGATAATGACTGACTGGAAGAAGGTTAAAAAAAAATGTTTTTTTCTCACACTGATTATTTATTCTCAAACATTTGTAGCTTTTTCTTTTGTAACCTGGTGTTATATCCATGAGGAGGAAGAGGAGCAACCTGAAATTCTACCACCTCCTCTTCTTCCTGATCATCGTCTATCGTAAAAGATGGTAGTGGGATGGGGGGGTGATCTTTCAGTTGTTATTGAAGAAAATGTTGTTTCCTCCAGCGGTGCTCGAAATGGGGATGACATAGGAGAAGATGGGGTTGACATGGGAGAAGATGGTGGGGAGTTGAACACATGGGTTAGTTTTAATATTCTTTTCTTCCTCCGTTTTAAAATTAGTAATATAACAATTAATATTACTATTAATGCCACTGCCAGCCCAAGACCGATGCTCAATCCAATAACTGAAATAAAAAAAAATGCAAGAGATGAATACATAGGTTAAATACAAGATATACATCTTTAATCCATTACCAATATCTATGTTTCCTTAAAAAGTGTTGTGGGGGAAAGGAAAAGTTGTATACAATAAGCAATTTCTCCATTTTCCACACTATAAAGAGAACTTCTTTTTATTAATATCAATATTTGAACTACAGACTCTTTCAGACTTAGACTAGAATGTGTTGTTTAGTGATGGATTAACAGGTCATGGGGAGGATTAAAAAAAACTAAAGCAAATCTACGCAGATGACTTTAAAACAGTTCAGGAAAATCTCTCACAATTCAAGTGATATGCAAACAGTAAATGAAAACATTAAGGCAAAGCAGAAAATGGTCATTTGTGTCTCCAGTTAAAAAGGGGTTTCATACTCGTCAGCTGGTAATGAAGTAATGCTAGTATATACATCTTCATTTGTACATAGAGAGCCCTGTGAATCCATAGATGATAACCTGCTACGAGGTCTATATATTCTACTTCTCTGCTGCTCTGCTCTGTAAGTTGTAATTGATCCTTACCTGGCAGAGTAGGTAGTTGAGTACTCAATTTATGGCAAGACAATGATGGATTTTTTTTTTCTTATACACATTACAAACACTATGGCATTTATTGTCAATGAAAGGGAAAGCAAGCGATACATAAAGAGCTTAATACCTGTATAACTCGGGGTCTTCTCTGATCTTGGAATGAATGAATGAATGGTGTTTTACGGCCCGTCGACATCAAAGGTCATGTTGGGCGCACTTACAGCTAATGAAATGCATTTAATTGATGATACTGTAATGTTACAGGAAAGGTATAAAATTAAGCTGTGTAAAGACTAAAAGAACAAAAAACTGGTTACATACTGACTAAAAACAAAGACGGTCAATAGAACCTAAAATTATATCTTTTTATAGAGATTTACCTCTTTCAAAAACTGGAAAATAGACTCCAACTTTACAGTATCAAATAAGATGTTCATACTGTCAGCATGAAAAAATCTGTCCCTTGTAGGTGCAAGGTCTACACAATCTACAAAGATATGTTTGACAGTAAGAAACGCATTGCATGAAATACATTGGGGTGCTTCTTCTCCCTTAAGGAGGTATGAGTGCGTTAAATATGTATGACCAATACGAAGACGGGCCAAGATAATTTCCTCGCGGCGACTGGTCCGCAACCCTGTAAGCCACTCGCCAAGAGCTGGCTTCACTGTAAACAACTTGTTATTTTGGTTAATTGGGTCGTTCCAGGATTGCTGCCACACATTCAAAATAAAATCATTGATCAATGGCTTAAAATCGTTATAAGGAACTTTAAAATGTAAAACATCGAGTGACAATGTCTCCTTAGCAGCTCTATCTGCCTCTTCATTGCCACTTATACCAATATGGCTAGGGAGCCAACAAAACACAAGATCAGCATTATCACAGATTCGAGAAATCTTTTCAAGCAGATTAACTATCAACGGGTTGTCCGTTCTCTCATTTTTTAGCGCTTGCATAGTGGACAGTGAATCAGTGAAAATAATGTAGCGCCAGTAAGCGTCCTGTTCTATATGATTCAGAGCAAGATCTACTGCTTTTAATTCCACAGGAAAACTGGAAGAATTATTTGGTAGGCGAAACTGGTATAATTCACCATCGAGTACGGCAGCTGAGGCAACTTTTTCTCCATCTTTAGAACCGTCGGTATAAATCTGTTCATAGTTGTAATACTGCTCTTTAATCTCAAGAAATTGGTTTTTAAATACTAAGGGATTTGTTGTAGCTTTTTTATTGGCAGTAAGATTATATAAGAAGGTTGTGCTTTTTGATGTCCAGAGAGGAACATCTGAAATTTTATGATTAGCTACATCCTCCAGGTCAAAATCAAGTAAACCTACATCGGCTTCGCAGCGCATACTGAAGGGAGGTATAACTTTTTCCTTCTTCTTGAAAATATCTTTATACAGCGGTTAAAAAACAACCTTATGTGTAGGATTTTCAAGATTGGATTTTAATTTTAAGTAATATTACATAGAAAGTTTCTTCCTACGTAAATTCAAAGATGGTTCATTTGCCTCTGCATATAAACTATTGACAAGGGATGTTCTAAATGCACCAAGTGCTAAGCGTAAACCTTTGTTATGGATAGAATCCAGTTTACGAACGTATGATTGTCTCGTTGACCCATATACAACGCAGCCGTAGTCAAACTTGGAACGGACAAGTGATCTATAAAGTCTTAACAAGACTTTCTTGTCGGCTCCCAAGTGCATGCTGGAGACAACACGTAAAAGATTAAGAGCTTTTTGGCATTTATTGCTCAGGTAATTGATGTGAGGAATAAACGACAGCTTAGAGTCAAATAAAAGACATAAGAATTTAAATTCAGGGACGACCTCAATTTGTACATCATCTAGCGTAAGTTCTGGGTCTAGATGAAATTTTCTTAATTGGCAGAAATGCATGCATTTGGTCTTGGTCTTAGAAAATTTAAAACCATTTTCCCCTGACCATTTGCTCAAATTGTTTAAAACTTGTTGCAACTGTCGTTCAATGGTATGCATATGCTTAGACCTATAGCAAATGCAAAAGTCGTCAACGTATAAAAAGCATTCCACGCCACGGCAAACAGACTTAACAATATTGTTTATCTTGACACTGAAGAGTGTAACGGAAAGAATGCTTCCCTGGGGAACGCCCATTTCTTGTTCATGCGGGTTGGAGTAAGTATTTCCTACCCGGACTCTAAACTGACGTTCATTAAAAAATGCCGAAATGAAATAAGCAAGGCGACCTCTAATACCGAAATCATGGAGGTCATTCATGATTCCATACTTCCATGTGGTGTCATAAGCACTTTCTAGATCGAAAAACACAGAAACAACATGTTCCTTTTTAATGAAAGCTTCTCGAATAAAAGTTTCGAATCGAACTAAGTGGTCGAGAGTGCCTCTTTGTTTATGAAATCCGCACTGGACGGTAGCTAAAAGATTGTTTTTCTCTAAAAACCAAACAAGTCGGTCATTGACCATCCTTTCCATGGTTTTGCAAATACAACTTGTTAAGGCTATAGGACGATAATTGGTTGGATTCGTAGAGTCTTTACCTGGTTTTGGTATGGGAATTACTATAGCTTCCTTCCAGGAGTCTGGAAGAATACCACTGTGCCAAACCTGATTATATATACCAAGTAAACTTTCAAGGGATCGTAATTGTAAATGTTTTAAAAACTGATAATGGATGTCATCACATCCCACAGCAGTATCATGACATTTCTTTAGAGCCTTTTTGAGTTCTTTCAAAGTAAAATCCTTATTGTAATCCTCTGTATTATTTGACCTGAAGTTCAGTTTGGTTTTTTCTTTCATGTCTTGGAATTTTCGAAATGTTGTATAGTTTGTGGAAGACGACTTCTCTGCAAAAGTTTCTGCAAAGACATTTGCAATATCTGCTTTAGATGTGACAATACCATCATTAGAATTTTAGTGTCCTACATTTAATGAGGAGCCTTTTCCATTAATTTTCCGAATTATATCCCATGTCTTTTTCACAGACGATCTAGAATTTAATCTAGACACGTACTGTCGCCAAGACGCACGTTTACTTTGATAGTTCGTCGTGCTTTAGCACGAGCAATTTTGAACTTAGTAAGATTTTCTTGAGTAGGTCTCGTATTGAATTGTCTGAGTACAGATTTTCGCTCCGCTATAGCCTTTTTGCAATGATCATTGAACCATGGCTTGTTGGATGTTTCGGATTGGTCGTTGTTCGAGGAACTGATTTTTCAGCAGCCGAATAAAGTAAGGAAGTGAAAAGCTGTGCAGGATTTTCGCAATTATCAAAAGCACTGTGACAAATAGATTGTTCACAGTGGATTTTAAATTGTTCCCAATTTGCTTTATGGATTTTCCAACGTTGAGGACGTTGTTGAATTGAAGGTCCTACTTCCGATACCTTGATCGGGAAGTGATCACTTGCGTGAAGGTCGTCAATAACTTTCCAGTTTAAGTGTGGAAAAATCCCAGGACTGCATACAGTAAGATCTAAAGATGAATACGAGCCAGTAGCAGGATGGAGATAAGTTGGAAGACTTGTCATTCAGCAGAATAAAGTCGTGTTGCGTGATAAACTCTTCAATGGTTCTACCCTTGTCATTCGTTCCTGTACATCCCCATAACGTATGGTGAGAATTAAAATCTCCCATTAAAATGAACGGCTTCGGCAGTTGATCTACAAGATGATCAAGCTTTTTACATCAATTGGCGAGCTAGGAGGAAGATAAATGGAACACACAGTAATGGTCTTATTAAAAGAAATGTTTACCGCAACAGCTTGAAGGGTAGTGTCAAGCTTGATAGAATGATGTGGAACATTGTTGTTCACAATCACGGCAACACCTCCGGAAGCTTTATCGTTACCACTGAAGTTTTTCAAATAACAAGAGTGATATTTCAAAGTAAGCTTGTCTGAGTGTCTAAGAAACGTCTCTTGTAAACAAAGTGCTACTGGTTTATGTTCATTAACTAGAAGGTCTAATTCCTCGAAGTTAGCTTTAATACTTCGACAATTCTATTGTAGAATATTGTTACTTATGATAAAGTTAAGAGTAAGGATAATACCACAGAATAATGGAAGTGTGTATTTGATCATTTTTTGTTATTGAGTTTGATAATTCGGCCTTGCCTATTTGCATTTTGATCTGCTTGCATCATCAAGACATTGGAAGCGATTATGCTGCTGAACTGGGTCATCGAATCCCTTTGGAAGGCGATCCGAGGTGACCTTGTTTGGAGATTTATTTCTCCTTTGGCTAGGGCTGCTTGGAGCTTTGCCTGTGTACGTGTAGATGAAGAACTTTCATTTGCTTTACTATTCACAGATTGTTCAACGATCGTGTCTTGTTTCCTATGGCTTGTCGTTTGCACGGCCACATCGGTAGTCTGTGTAAAGGCGTCTTTTACCTGTTTTTGTGTATTCATGTTTGATTTAGTAACAGTAGAATAGGAGTTTATCAAAACATGGCGGCTATTCACTATTTTCCTGGCTTCTGGAAACGAGACTTTCTTTGTATTTAACTGATACAATTTCCTTCTCTTGCTTCCAGACTGGGCATGCTCGTGAAGTGGCAACATGTTCTCCATCGCAGTTTACACATTTGATTTTATTCTTGCAATTGTTGGAATCATGCGAATTTGCCAATTCTCCACAATGTTTACATAAGCTTTCCATTGTGGACTTCTTGCATTTACGTTCATGGTGGCCATATTTAAAACATGTGTAACATTGGAGTGGGTTGGGGATGTAAAGCTCTACTCCCAACATTCAAATAACCAACTTAAAGAGTTTTGGGCAGAATGGCAGAGTTGAAAGTGAGCACTATTGTGTTTGTTTCCCTCTTGACCCCATCTCTGAAGACAGTGATACGTCTGGCACCTGCCACATTCTGTTTCGCCAGTTCCTGTACTATTTCCTGTTCGCTAACACCTGCTAGATCTGGACAACCAATGATGCCCCTGGAGGTATTTAAAGTGGTATGCGGTGAGCATTTTGCTGGTATTTCGAAAAAACTGCTAATCTTTAAAAGGTTTTCTGCATGCTTTGGTTTTTCAACCTCTACTGGAAGGGCACCAGAAATTAATTTTTTCACTGATTTTGGCGAACCAGCAACTGAAACTAAGACTTTTTCGATAACGAAAGGAGAAAGTTTACTCAATGGCTGGTCAGGAGCAGTTTATTCTATCAATAGGAAGCAAGGAAAAGCCGAAGTTGGTTGAGAGTTGTCCGAGTCAGCATCTAGTTGGTCACGTGTTCGTTTTTTATTTTGATGATCCGTGGTTAAGGTTTTAAGTTTCGTCATCCGCGGCCCCCGTCCACCTCGGAGCCCAACTAGGGGGCATGGTATTTGGAGCGGAAAACCAGCTCCCCATGCCAGGGTTACCCAGATGGTATACTCAGATGCCATGAATAAGTCGCAGTGACATGGAAAAGAACATGGGTAGTCCCCCAGATCAGGGATTTGCCATGGCAGTCAAAGTCTCAACGAAAAATCCATATCACCCAATTAGCCCATAAGCCTATAAAAGACCGGGACTTAAAAGTACATATTTATCAAAATAAAAGCTATAAAAGGGTACTTTTCAAGCAAATGTGAAATGCATAGGTTGAACAAATGTATAAGATTATTCCCTTGGGAATGAAGATCATACAAATTATGTTAACAGTAGCGGAAAAAATACATCAAGTTTGACTAGAGAATCGGAAATTTGGTTTTAAAGTGTGTCGGAAGGAGGCATCTGCACTCAGATGTCCTCCCCCCGTACAACTTCCTAAATACAAAATAGTTACATTTAAAATACGCCCAATCCTAAAACGAGCAGCCGATTGCACTAGACCGGGCCCATCTAGGCTCTCGTTTACACTGAAGCCGAGGCCAAAGTAGTGTGTTGAAGAGCTGGAGATCCCTGGGCTCCCCTCAACTACCAGGACCCTCTTTTCCAGCTTACGAGTCTCCACCCACAGCAAACAGGCGGGTCCATTGGTGGGGTCTTACCACTCTGCAGGACGGCAGCCGGCGAATTCTACCCCCCGTCCGGCTTGGGGTTCTCTGATCTTGGAGTAGTAGTGAATGCCAATGTTGTAGTAGGTGTGATAATTGATGACGTTGTGGGGTTTGAAGTGAATGCTGACGTCTCAGTAGTAGTTGGAAGTTTTGAAGTAGGTATAGCGGGAGGTGTAATCTCACTAGTTATTTCAATTTTCGTTGTTTCAATTTTCGTCGTTTTCGAATGTTTTGTAGTGGGTAAATCAGATGTCAATTTCTCAGTAGTGGTTCGCAGTTTCATCATGTTTGTAATGGGTAAATCAGATGTCATTTTCTCAGTAGTGGTTTGCAGTTTTTTCGTTGTTGAATATTTTGTAGTGGTTAGTTTGTTTATTGTTGTCTTTCTCTGAAACCATACATTTGATGCATGTATTACAATAGACTAGGTAGTGTGCCTACTTATAACAGGACTTGCGCAATTTCTTTCCAAGTTGTTGACGATGGGAAGCCTAAGCAGAAGTGAGGACATTTTTTTTTTTTTGCCAGAAAGAAGTTCATCTCAACAAAAACACTAACCCCCTGACTTGACTCTGCATCATATAAAAGAGATGTCCTAGATTTAAACACTGTAGAATAGGGGCAAACTTAACCAACTTAATATGGTGCATATTTAGGTAGAATAATATTATACCATGCAATTTAGATCTATGTGACCCAACTGGGATTATACCAAAGAACAAAAAAAAAAAAAAAATCAATGACAGTAGCGGTTTCCAAAAAAACGTTAATGATACATAAATTACAGTTCGTGACGTTTTTTTCTCCCATCTGCACAGCTACTGAAGGTGGCACTGTAAACCCGTTTTCCCATATCAGCAACTCGCAAGGTTTTCTCGTGTCAAACAAAGACAGTTGCACAACAAATTCTGTCAAGCTGGTGAGATTATCTAAAAGTAACCTTCCTTCAGAAAATTGGTTGAAATAAATGTTCTTCACATGTATTTCTTCCATACTGTAATAAACTCCCTTTCCCGTGTAAGAACAAGAGATTTTAGAGTCTGAAAAGTCGGCCTGTTGACATGCTTCCCGTTGAAGTGATATAAATGCGCATTCACCTCCTTTAAGTAAAATCAACACTAATAAACATTTTTACATTATCTATTTGCCGGTGTTTTGAGGGAAAATACTGTTTTCCATACGTCGATTTCTATATTTTCAGTCAGACACCACTAAATCAGTGTTAGGTTTAGAGTCATAGAAATGCAAAATTTAGTGGTGTTATTCAACTTGCCTTCAACTAATAACGATTGTACGTATAGAAAAAAGCGTCTCCCAGGTTCACCAACTCGGCATATTGTCTAAGTAATAATTATGTGATAAGGCATTTAAATTTATCTAAAAGAGTTTTATTGAAGTATTACCAAAAATTACACTTGTAAAGTATAGTTCTGTAGATAATATATGCAGATGCTTTGCAATTACATCGATTTAACGTGTGTTAAAATGTTTCACTCGAATCAATCGAGTGAATATTCCTTTATTGTAGAAAAGTGTTAATATTTATGAAACTTGTTTTGATGTATACTTGTACTTCTCTTAATTGTAAATCTCGAAATTGTCTTATATCATAATTCGGCGAAAGTTTCTGCTTTATTGTCTTTTCGTAACATTTTAGATATACAGATTTAGGATTTAATATCACTTTTTTACCATAACTCATAGTTCAGTATAACTTATACACTAAAATTATTTCACGTTTTACCAGAGTTCGCCTCAAAAAGGTGTCAATAAAGTCATAATAGATCGCGGAAAGCGCGAAATTGTTCACCAAGGCAAACCATCTATGTCGATCGAGTTTGAATTTGATGAAATGACATAATTCCCTCATTAATCCATCACACATAAAGAAATCTAAAGCTAAAATCAGGATCTCTGGACGTTAGGCTTCAAAGAAATCGTTAATCGTAGCAAATGGATCTCCCAGTAGAATCAAAAAATTATTAACATCTTTGCGACAGTTTATTCCACCTAGTTCTCGTTGAAATAGATCCAAAGTTTCTCTATCCAAAATGTAATGTTCATTGAACTTATAACCATTCCACTGTAAACATTTTCCATAAACAAAGATCTCTGTATCAGTGTTGATTTTCTGATGGACTCCATAGTATAATGAAAGTATATTCAGTGGGGAAAAATTAAAATCTGATAAAACGTATTTTCCCAAAGTTGTTGTTGTTGATCTCTATTACCCAATATTCTCGTAGCCGTTAGGTTATCACATGTACTAGAAAACGCTACATTGGGACATCACCCTGAAGAAAACCATAAAATTATAATGACACACAGTCATTTCCGCAGCACAAAGAAGCAGTCATTAAAGCATGGTACACAAAACCACATGTCATAAGTCGCTGGTGTGTATCATAAAAATTAATCATTCCTTATCTGTGAAGTCATTTCCGCAGAAAAGAAGACGTCTTATACAAAAATACAAATGCGATAACTCGCAGGTGCGTCGAATAATCGACCTCATCAATCATTTCTTATCTGACAGGTCATTTCCACGACATAAAAAGCCTAGACATTGGGGCACCTATCGAAAACCACAAAAATGTGATGATGTCACAAAGGTAATAACATGATGTATAACGTGACATCCAATCAAAAATTATTTGGGTTGATAATTGATAACAATCTGACCGATCACATGACAGCGTTTTCCTTATAAAATTAGCCCAGGTTTCTATGTTAGTCAAACAATCTTTTAAAAAGATCAACATGGAACCTACTTATGATAGTGAGGGATTTCTCCAAAAGGTGCAGGCACGATTTGGTTATGGGAGAGACGTGTCTTTAACGAATTGGCAGGGACAATTGTGGTTACACTTTTTTGATAACAGTAAATGTCGCCAGCAAGATGGATCGTATGATAAGACGAAAAAGAAAACTATTTCCTTCAAGTGGTCGGATGTAGTAACATTGAAAGACTATCTCTCACAATTGGAACCGTATGCGCGGCAAATAGAAGGAGAACAGGTGAGACTTTTTTCTTTAGCTCATTTTTCTCTCTTAAGTATTTCTTGTGTACATAGTTATTTTTAAATTCAAACTATTTTTAGGTATATAGTTATTTCTAAATTCTATTTTTATGTATATACTTATTTCTTAACTTTTTATTTTTTGCAAATTTTCTTATTTTTGTAAATTTTCTTATGTATTAACTAATTGTCCGTTTCTAAATATAAGCTACTTAAAACTTTTTTTTCTTAAACTACTGTTCATGTTCTTTTTTTCCCAGAGTACGGGTATACCAGAGAAAGCGACAGCGTTATTGCTCGCAACACCGTTTGAAACCCAAGAGAAACAATCGTCTAAATTAGAAGCATCTAACCGTTCTGTAGTTCCCAGCCAGACATACTCCTATCCAGGACCATCCAATCAACAAAATAGTGGAGGCAAGACTATTCCAACCCAGGTTAGACATCGATATCAACCGTATTGATGTTTATTGTGGAAAAAAGTATGACACAAGCCGCTGTAACCTCTGCTAAGTTACAATACGAACGAGGGGAATTTAGAGATATACAACATATTCCATCGAAGAAAACTGTTTACTGCGATGTGAATAGTACAGTGACACTCAAGTTGAAAAAAACGGAATAACTATTATGATTAGAAACGCTTCTAAATTTGTTACATTATCGGACGAAACGTTCAAATTCATTTGTGACTCCCAAGAACAAATCCAATTTCTGATTTCCTTTTTAGAACAACAGTGACAAGTCATGGATACATTAAAAACGATGTCTGTAGCGAAGAAAAAGCGTACATTTAAAAATATCTATTGCTCCACTTGTGATGAGTGGGTCTCTGAATATTATTTAAGTTGCCACCTTAACAGCGTATTTCACGAAAGACGATTTCAAAATCAAACTTCGATAAAAAGCCTCTATAAACAACAAAATCAAGGACAGAACAAAAAACAAAAAAAAGGGGAGAAAAAACTTTAATGGAGGACTACGAAATTTCGGAACAAGACTCAGATTGTTATATTATCGAAGGAAGCACACTTAAAAAAACAGTGGATAACAAATGAAACAGACAAATCTCTCCAGACCTTTTTTCTAAAACAAAACATAGATTGTTCGAAAAAGGACATGAAAGCGAGAATGAAACAGAATTGGGAAGCGAAAATGAAACAGAACTGGGAAGCGGGAATGAAAAAGCAAAGATATGGCCTGAAAATCAATTGGATAATTCGTACTATAACGGTATGCTTCCCTTGGATTTTAGTGATTCTAATAGTTCGATGAAAAGCGTTTCTTTACTCGCCAATGACACTACGCATGATGAACACGGAACTCAAAACTTTCCACTCAACCTTTTAAGTGGCACGTTTCCAAAATCACCGTGTGAGGAGGAGCATTTAAACCAAATGTTTTATCGTTGTTCTCGCTGTAATCTTGAGACTTATAAGGACTATGAGGATTATTAAACTTAATTTTCTCTTCGATATAACTCAAGTTACGATATGGATAATAGTATGTAAGTGGATTATCAACACAAACACCCGAGGTACTTGCTTTATCAAAATCGCTTAAAGACGTTTAAAAAATGGCCGAAGCAAATGCGGCAGAATAAGTACTCCCTCGCATCATCGGGACTATTTCACACAAACGAGAATGATTCACGCGAATGCTTTTCATGCGGTGTAAAATTATCACAGTGTGGACCGACCGATATACCGTTAGCTGAACATAAGAAATGGTCTCATCACTGTTTCTTCCTTAAAATGATTGGATATGACGAGCAGACGAGCATTTGGAGTCATTCGGATTACCGTCATACCTCGAGCAACAGTGTCAGTCAGATAACACTTCGTCTTGGTAATGGATACGCGTTTTGTGACTTTGTTAGACTGTTATTTTTTTTTTTATGCAAAAGAGATTATCGATGTCATGACAGGTGTGTTTAAAGAGAAATGTGATGGATGTAAAAAAGTGGCTTTATCCCAACTCAATCACCAGTGCTTGATGCTTTCAACGAAAGAACAATTAGAACTTTATTGGGATTATATTTTACGTGAAATAAACGAAGACCGTGTGATAGAAAAATGGTATGGGACTGTATACATGATGGATTCTATTCCAATAGAAGTGATCGACTTTTATAAATTGAAACTCGACTGCCGCGACTGGAGAGATACCGACATGAAGACGGAACCTTGGAAAAAACGTTTAATCAATGACTGTATCGGTATTACAATTAGAAAAACGATTTTAAATTCAGTGTATTTTTGAGTACTTTTTTCTACTTTACTGTTGTATCTTACGTAAAATCTCAGATTTTGTACTTATTTCTCTTTCTGTAGTTTTTGTACTTATTTCTCTTTGTGTAGTTTTTGTACTTATCTATGAAATAAATATGGTATATGGGGGTAGTTCAAATAAAACGATGTAAACCTGACTATATTCTTTAGTTTGTTATTTTCCTCCAATTAAAGTATTTATGAAGGAAGAACGTGTAACGATAAACTCGGAACAGTATTTTAGACATGGATAGTGTGGTCAAATTAGAAACAGCTGCCACAGCTCAAATTATAGGTACTTAAAAAAAAATTAAAAGTACTCGTTTACATGAAGGTAATGCGTTCTTTTTTTTTTTTATAACAAGTTTTGTCTTTTTTTTTCAAGACCCAACTAACTCTGAAAAATCCTTCCTACTATTTGAAATCTTAAAGCACGCGGATGGTGTGTTCAAAAACCCAATTTGCAAGACCTATTATTGTTATGGTGAGGATCAACCTCTTTATGATGACATGAAAAGAAAATTATCAAACATTGAATTTTTTTAGGGTTTACCATCGAAACAAGAATTGGAATCATGGTACATGCAAGAACTGGGTCACAAATTGCTCATCATAGACGATTTGATGACCGAGGCTAGTACTAGCAAAGATGTAGTCAATATCTACTGTAAATATGCGCATCATTACAATTTCTTTTGCATTCTCGTTTCCCAAAATGCGTTTAGTCCAGGTAAAGAATTTCGAACAATCAACTTAAACACCCACTATTTTATACTTTTGAAAAATAGGAGGAATGAATTACAAATACAAACACTAAGTCGTCAAATATTTCCTAGGCAATTGCATTATTTCATGGAAGCATATAGAAAAGCAAGAGAGAGGCGTTATGGGTATCTTCTTGTCGATCTCTCATCGCACTCAGACAGTACCTATAAATTACGCATAAATATCATTCCTGGTCAAACTATGCGTGTGTATGCACCTGAGAAGAAACTGTGAATGATTTAAAACGAAAGGAGGGGGACTTTTTACGTCTTCTTTTAAGTACTTCAGTAAAACAGAGGCAAGCCATGATAAAAACGATAGAGAAATTCCAATTACGTGCTATTGTGCAAATTGTGTATAACTTGTTGATGGGTAATCGCGAATTGAGTCATGCGGATAAGACTTCTTTAAAAAAACTTAAGACAGTTATTCGCCGTTTTGTGAGTCAAACAGTCTCAAATAAAGAGAGAAAAAGACTATTACTCAAGTACTCATCGCATTTCATGACATTATTAAATGTTGTTAGAAAAGAGTTGATATAAGAAATGGCTCAGGAATTAGTTTTTATCCCAAAAGCTAAATATGTCTATCTTCTTGAACAATCAAATAAACATAAAACACCGTCAGAAGTTGATCCTAATGATTCTTTGATGTCAGATGAGAAATTGAATCATCACCAACAACGAGGTGGTCAATTAAACAAATACACGCGTTTAGATGTTGGCAAAGGTTCATCGATAACAAAAACAGAATCTCCTCCAACTGAAAAAGTTCAGCAAACGCTTTTTATAGACAAGCCACTTTCCAATATGAATTTTTCTGAAAACATGGCGAGTAAAAAAAAAAGTCGGGAGTAGAAAAAAGCCAGTGGATTAATTTTTTGGTATAGAAGTAAGCATCAAATATTTCCTTAAAAAAGTTTTTATTTAAATTACGAACACGTAGTATCTCAAGTGATAGTAATAGTATTTATATCCCCGCAAAACGAATGTTTTCGGGGGTATACTGGAATCAGCCTGTCTGTCCGTCCGTCCGTGTGTCCGACTGTGTACAAAATACTAGTAATTTTGTGTCGCTAACTCCTACAGTTTTCCTCCAATTGTATTGAAACTTTGCACATATATTGAAGGTTTGCAAGACGCAATTTTCAAGTGTCAACTCCTAGTTGAGGAATTATCTCCCCTTGAACTTGACACTTTTTTTTTTCTTAACATCCGTCTATAAAATACAAGTAATTTTGTATCGCGAACTCCCACTACAGTTTTCCTGCAATTGTATTAAAACTTTGCACATACATTTATCATATATATAAGGTTTGCAAGACGCAATTTTCAAGTCTCAACTCCTCTTGGTTGAAGAATTATCTCCCCTTTGACTTAAACATATTTTTATTTCAGGGTCTCTCAAACATTACAAAGTCAAGCATGATATTGTGTCCATGGATATTTGTATTGAAACTTTGCACATACATTGATCATATATTGAAGGTTTGCAAGACGCAAATTTTAAGTGTCCTCCTGGTTGAGGAATTATCTGCCCTTGGACTTAAACATTTTTATACCCCTGCAAAACAAATGTTTTCGGGGTTATACTGGAATCAGCCTGTCTGTCCGTCCGTCCGTCTGTGTACAAAATACTAGTAATTTTGTGTCGCGAACTCCTCCTAGTTTCGCTGCTATTATATTGAAAGTTTGTTGATACATTGATCGTATACTGAAGTTGTGCAAGACGCAGTTTTCAATCATCTACTCCTTATGATTCAAGGGTAATCTCCCCTTGAACTTAGAAAAAATTTTGTTCAATTGTCTGTTTCTGTCACAGCGCTGGCGGGGGTATTAAGTCACATTCAGTGACAGCTCTAGTTTACAATGGAATTGTTGTGGTTTCAGGGATAACTTTGAAGAATTACTCCTTTTAATAAAAAAAAATAATCCAGTAGCTGTATTTTTACAAGAAACTTTCATTAAACCAACAGACATTTGTTCTTTACAGAACTACTCTTGCTATTGTACTTCAGGTGGAAATGCAGAAAGAATACGCGGGGGAACTGCATTACTGATTAACAATGCAATCCCTCATAAATCAATTTCTTTGAATTTTAATTTACAAGCAACCGCAGCAAGTTTGTCTTTGAACAAGAAGGTGACACTTTGTTCTCTTTATCTTCCACCAAGTATTCGACTTAATATAGCAGACTTAGATAACCTAACGTCGCAACTTCCAAAACCATTTATTTTACTTGGAGATTTTAATTCTCATCATACGCTATGGGGTTGCGATGCCTCAAACCAGAGAGGTTGTCGTTTGGAAGATTTTATTTAAAAAAACGACCTATGTTTTTTCAATGATTAAAGTTTAACATATCTTCATCCTGCTACTGGCTCTTATTCGTCTCTTGATTTAACGATCTGCAGCCCTGAGTTGTTCCCTGACTTTAAATGCGAGGTATTGGATGATCTTTGTGGCAGTGACCATTTTCCAATTTTATTAAGGGAAAACGGTCCTTCTGTCCTTAATCGCCCAAAGCGATGGAAACTTCACAAGACTAACTGGAACTTATTCCAGGTCCGCTGTGAACAGTTCATTGTAATGGGCAAGTTAACATCTTGCCAGGACCCAACGCAACTCACCACTTTTCTTATATATGATGCTGCGAAAGAGGCTATCCCACAGACCACGACTTCTCTTTAGAACCCGAACAAGCCTTGGTTTACAGAAGATTGCAAAATGGCCATTTCAGAGCGTAAATCTGCTCTCCAGGCCTTTAATCTAAGACCTACATAAGAAAATCACAATAAATTCAAGATAGCTAGCGCAAAGGCTCGTCAAACCATCAAACAATGTAAACGTATGTCTTGGCGACAGTACGTATCTAGACTTAATTCTAGATCGTCTGTCAATGGGACTTGGGAAATGGTACGGAGGATTCAGGGTAGAAATTGTTCTACAAATGTAAATCATTTGAACTCGGCAGGAGGTGAAAAGACTTCGAAAAAAGATATAGCAAACACACTAGCTGCAACATTTTCAAAAATGTCCTCCTCTACCAATTATTCTAATACATTTCAAAGATTTATAACCCAAAGAGAAAAGGTACGACTCAACTTCAATTCAAACAATAACGAGTCATACCCTTCTCTATTAAAGAACTTATAATGTCTTTAAAGAAATGTCATGATACTGCTCCGAGTTCAGATGGTATTCACTATCAGTTCCTCAAACATCTACCATGTAGTTCCTTACATTGTTTACTGGAGATTTTTAACCATGTATGGAAAACGAGGATTTTCCTCGAATCATGGCGGGAAGCTATCCCCAAACCGGGTAAAGATAAAAAAGACCAAATTACAGACCAATAGCTCTAACCAGCTGTATTTGCAAAACCATGGAAAGAATGGTCAATGACCGGCTTGTTTGGTACTTAGAAAAGCACAATTTAATTAAAATTTTCAATCTGGTTTTCGAAAAAGAGAGGTACAATTGATCACCTTGTTAAAGGCCCAGAAGCGCTCACACAGACGTATATTTGTGCTTGAAAATAGTCGGAATAAAGGCACGAATCTGCTAATTATACGCTTTTTATGTCAACAAGGGGATAGAGGCGTTCATTGCAACATCGGCTCGTGTTACAGAACCATACAAAAAAGGGCATTGTTCGTTATCAATTCTCCCAAAAGACGTTGCGACGTACTATTCGGAATGATTCTGATGTCCTATTTTTAGGCATCACGTGAATGATAATGATGACGTATTTACACGGACGATGTGCTCCCTCTACATGAAAGCTACTGGGAAACCTCGGTAAGAGTTTAATTTTCGTGACATTACTGCGTTCCTTGTATGTTGATTGGTAAACCGGGGTTGCAATTTCTTCATTTCGATCAGGACAGTATGGATAAACACCTTATTTCCTCTTGTAAAAGCTGTCCAGACGTCGCATCTCGGCCGATAACAATTTCGGCCCAATACTGTTTCGACCAATAAGAAATTCGACGTATACAAAGTGGAATGTGTACACGGGGTTGTAATATGAGCCATGGAAAACTAGTCAGACAGATATTGTGAACGTTTTATAATGAAGATCAGACTTTACATTAGGTGCGTTCGGATCTTGATCAGCGTGGGTAGTGAATGAGTTTAGAATTTTGTTTTTGTCAATAATTGCTGACGAATTTTGATCCGAATTTAGCATCGGGTTTCGGACGTTTTATATCAAATGTCAGACTTCTCACTAGATACAATCTGATCTTGACTACAATGTCAACACAGGATATTTAAGTCTCCACTTTCAAGAGTTTGGTTTAACACATTGATTACAGATATCTAAGTGTCAGTTTTTAAAGACAAATTCGACGTTATTTCATCAATCAAGTCATCGCATACAGATGAACCCTACAGATGCAAGACAGTTGAAGAGCATCAGCATTAGTAGACTGTACTCAAGTAATCCAACACATTGTGTTTGAGAATATTATTTTTCATGTCTTTTTTACTAATCACTTTCCTGATCACTTTCCTTTCTAATCTAACAACAATGTATCTTTTTAGGGACACAGATAGACCAAAGTGTTTGTAAACTGATGATTAGATACCCCAGTCTGGTGTTATATCCCGTCTGAAAGGATTAATTTTTTTTTTACAGATTTTAACATCCATGTCAACAGGTATTTCAATGATATTTATGTCTGGATCTAAAATACATTAATGTTAGAACTTGCATGTCTTTTGTATTTTGAGCTTAAATACTTGACCAGACAAAGGTTCAGCTTTGTACATCCATACCATAGACTGCATGTGCAATAATTAAATTTCTGATTTCCCATGTAACCATTTTCAAAACAATGGTCAGCCGTGAGAAAGGAATGAATCCTGTTGCAATGATTATCATTGATCCTGGCAAAGAATTTTGCCCAGCTTGGGATTTGAACCAGCAACTCCTTGTTCTCAAGTCCTGTATGCTACTGGCTGTACCATTTGGGTTTGGCACGAGTATTTGGTAAAAGTAATGTACTCTCCTCTATACAAAAGAATGCTTGCTGAGCCCCTTTCTTGCTGATCTTTTTTTTCTATATTAAAAAAAGAAGACTTTTGAAAACATAGTGGAGAGGAAAAATGAATGGTGTTTTATGGCCCGTCATCAAAGGTCATATTGGGCGCACTTACAACTAATGAAATACATTTAATTGATGATACTGTACTGTTACAAAAAAGGTAAAAAACTAAGCTGTGTAAACACTAAAAGAACAAAGAAGCTGGTTACATATTGTCTAAAAACAAAGACGGTCAATAGAACCTAAAATTATATCTTTTTATAGAGATTTACCTCTTTCAGGAACTGGAAAATAGACTCCCAACTTTACAGTATCAAATAAAATGTTCATACTGTCAGCTTAAAAAAAATCTGTCTCTTGTAGGTGCAAGGTCTGCACAGTCTACAAAGATATGTTTGACAGTAAGAAACGCATTGCATGAAATACATTGGGGTGCTTCCTCTCCTTTAAGGAGGTATGAGTGCGTCAAATATGTATGACCAATACGAAGACGGGCCAAGATAATTTCCTCGCGGCGACTTGTCCGCAACCCTGGAAGCCACTCGCCAAGAGTTTGCTTCACTGTAAATAACTTATTAGATTGGTTAACTGGATCATTCCAGGATTGCTGCCATACATTATGAATAAAATCATTTATCAACGGTTTAAAATCGTTAAAAGGAACTTTAAAAGGTAAAACATCAAGTGACAATGCCTCCTTAGCAGCTCTATCTGCCTGTTCATTGCCACTTATACCAATATGGCTAGGGAGCCAACAAAACACAACATCAGCATTATCACAGATTCTAGAAATCTTTTCAAGCAGATTAACTATCAACGGGTTGTCCGTTCTCTCATTTTCGAGCCCTTGCATAGCGGACAGTGAGTCAGTGAAGATAATGTATCGCCAGTAGGCGTCTTGTTCTGTATGACTAAGAGCAAGATCAATTGCCTTCAGTTCCGCAGAAAAACTGGAAGAATTATTTGGTAGGCGAAACTGGTATAATTCACCATCGAGTACGGCAGCTGAGGCAACTTTTTCTCCATCTTTAGAACCATCGGTATAAATCTGTTCATAGTTGTAATACTGCTCTTTAATCTCAAGAAATTGGGTTTTTAAATACTAAGGGATCTGTTGTAGCTTTTTTATTGGCAGTAAGATTATATAAGGTTGGGCTTTTTGATGTCCATAGAGGAACATCTGAAATTTTATGTTCAGCTACATCCTCCAGATCGAATTCAAGTAGATTTACATCGGCTTCGCATCGCATACTGAAGGGATGTATGACTTTTTCCTTCTTCGTAAAATTATCTTTATACAGCGGTTCAAAAACAACCTTGTGCGTAGGATTTTCAGGATTTGATTTTAAGTAATATTGCATGGAAAGTTTCTTCCTACGCAAATTCAAAGATGGTTCATTTGTCTCTGCATACAGACTATTGACAGGGGATGTTCTAAAGGCGCCAAGTGCTAAGCGTAAACCTTGGTTACGGATAGAATCCAGTTCACGAAGGTATTATTGTCGCGCTGACCCATAAACAACGCAGCCCTAATCTAACTTTGAACGGACAAGTGATCTATAAAGTCTCAACAAGACTTTTCTGTCGGCTCCCCAGTCCATGCTGGAGACAACACGTAAAAGATTAAGAGCTTTTTGGCATTTATTGCTCAGGTAATTGATGTTAGGAATAAACGACAGCTTAGAGTCAAACAAAAGACCTAAGAATTTAAATTCAGGTACGACCTCAATTTGTACCTCATCTAGCGTAAGTTCTGGGTCTAGATGAAATTTTCTTAACTGGCAGAAATGCATGCATTTGGTCTTGGTCTTAGAAAATTTAAAACCATTTTCCCCTGACCATTTGCTCAAATTGTTTAAAACTTGTTGCAACTGCCGTTCAATGGTATGCATATGCTTAGACCTATAGCAAATGCAAAAGTCGTCAACATACAAAAAGCATTCCACGCCAGGACAAACACACTTAACAATATTGTTTATCTTGACACTGAAGAGTGTAACGGAAAGAATGCTTCCCCGGGGAACGCCCATTTCTTGTTCACGGGGGTTGGAGTAAGTGTTTCCTACCCGGACTCTAAACTGACGTTCATTCAGAAATGCCGAAATGAAAAAAGCAAGGCGACCTCTTATACCGAAATCATGGAGGTCGTTCATGATTCCATACTTCCATGTGGTATCATATGCACTTTCCAAGTCGAAAAATACGGAAACAACATCTTCCTTTTTAATAAAAGCTTCGCGAATAAAAGTTTAGAAGCGAACTAAGTGGTCGAGAGTGCCTCTTTGTTTACGAAACCCGCACTGGGCGGTTGCAATAAGTTTGTTTTTCTCTAGAAACCAAACAAGTCGGTCATTGATAATCCTTTCCATGGTTTTGCAAATACAACTTGTTAAGGCTATAGGGCGATAATTGGCAAGATTCGTACAGTCTTTACCCGGTTTTGGTATGGGAATTACTATAGCCTCCTTCCAAGAATCTGGAAGAATACCAGTGTGCCAGAGTTGATTAAATATACCAAGTAAACTTTCAAGGGATCGTAAGGGTAAATGTTTCAAAAACTGATAATGGATGTCATCACATCCTACAGAAGTATCATGACATTTCTTTAGAGCCTGTTTTAGTTCCTTCCTGGTAAAATCTTTATTGTAATGCTCAGTATTATTTGACCTGAAGTTCAGTTTAGTTTTTTCTTTCATGTCTGGAAATTTTCGAAATGTCGTATAGTTTGAGGAAGATGACTTCTCTGCAAATGTTTCTGCCAAGACATTTGCAATATCTTCTTTAGATATGACAATACCATCATCAGAATTTAAGTGTCCTACATTTAATGAGGAGCTTTTTCCATTAATTTTCCGAATCATGTCCCATGTCTTTTTGACAGACGATCTAGAATTTAATCTAGATACGTATTGTCGCCAAGACGCGCGTTTACTTTGTTTGATAGTTCGTCGTGCTTTAGCACGAGCAATCTTGAACTTAGTAAGATTTTCCTGAGTAGGTCTCGTATTAAATTGTCTGACTACGGATTTTCGCTCCGCTATAGCCTTTTTGCAATCATCATTGAACCATGGCTTGTTTGGATGTTTCGGATTTGTAGATGTTCGAGGAATTGATTTTTCAGCAGCCGAATAAAGTAAGGAGGTGAAAAGCTCTGCAGGATTTTCGCAATTATCAAAAGCACTGGGACAAATTGATTGTTCACAGTGGACTTTGAACTGTTCCCAATTTGCTTTATGGATTTTCCAACGTTCAGGACGTTGTTGGATTGAAGGTCCTACTTCCGATACCTTGATAGGGAAGTGATCACTTCCATGAAGGTCATTATCAACCTTCCAGTTAAAATCTGGAAAAATTCCAGGGCTGCATATAGTGAGGTCTAGAGATGAATAAGAACCAGTGGCAGGATGAAGATAGGTTGAAGACTTGTCATTTAGCAGAACAAGGTCGTGCTTCATGATAAACTCTTCGATGGTTCGACCCTTGTCATTCGTGTCTGTACACCCCCATAATGTATGGTGGGAATTAAAATCGCCCATTAAAATAAATAGTTTGGGCAGTTGATCTATAAGATGATCAAGCTTTCTAATATCAATTGGTGAGCAAGGGGGGAAGATAAATTGAGCATAATGTAATACTGTTATTAAAAGAAACGTTTACCGCAACAGCTTGAAGAGTAGTGTCAAGGTTGACGGCATGGTGTGAGACTCTGTTGTTTACAAACACATCAACACCTCCGGAAGCTTTATCGTTACCACTGAAGTGTTTAAAGTAACAAGAGTTATATTTTAAAGTAAACTTGTCGGAGTCTTTCAGAAATGTTTCCTGTAAACAAACTGCTACTGGTTTTTGTTCATTGATAAGAAGGTTTAATTCCTCAAAGTTGGATTTAATACTACGACAGTTCCATTGAAGAATGTTATTGCTCATTGCTGAATTTAAGGTAGAGAAGATACCACAGAGCAATGGAAGTATGTATTTATTCATCTTTTGTTGTTGAGTTTAATAACTCGACCTTGCTTATTTGTGTTTGACTCTGCTTGGGAGTCTTCTGCTTCCATGTCTTCATCAAGACATTGGAAGCGATTGTGTTGTTTGATTTGGTCATCAGATCCCTTTGGAAGGCGATCTGAGAGGACCTTATTAGGGGATTTATGTCTTTTTTGGCTCGGGCTGCTTGGAGCCTTTGCCTGTACTGTAGTGCCGTTTAATTTTCTTGTGATAGACTGGCTAGACGCAGGATCTTTAGAATTACTTTGACTGCTTTGAGTAGAGTTTAATGGCTTCTGTTGCGCTATTGTTCTGGAATTTGCTGCTTTATCTTGTATAGTTTGGACAGAAGCGTCAACGGTTTGAGTTTGAGCATCCTTGCGGTGAATCAGCTTTGCAGGCGTGGCTTTAGCAGCATACGAAACCCCCAAGTTATGCCTTGCTTCTACGATTTTCCTCGCTTCTGGGAAAGAAAGATCTTCCTTGTATTTTACTGATACAACTTCCTTTTCCTTCTTCCACACTGGGCAGGATCGAGAAGTTGCAGCATGTTCACCTTTGCAGTTGATTCATCTGATATCAAAATCGCAGTTGTCATCTGATTTGTGAACAAGATTTGAATTTCCACAACGGCGGCATAATTCTTCGCCTTGGTTCAACTTGCAGTTTCTTTCATGGTGTCCGAATTTGTAACAGCAGTAGCACTGCAGAGGATTTGGTATATACATGTCTACAGCCACTTTCAAATATCCTACTTTCAGATGTTTATGTAAGATAGCCGTGTTAAAAGTCAACACAATTGTGTTGGTGGGCCTCCTCACACCGTCTCTAAAAACTGTTATTTGCCGTGCAGCTGTTACATTTTGATCAGCGAGTTCCACTGTCATCTCTTCTTCAGAAATATCTGAGAGGTCTGGACAACGAATTATTCCTTTTGATGTATTGAGACTACTGTGTGGGACACACTTAGCAGGTATATATTGAAGTGCTTGATTTTCATGAGAGTTCTGACATGTATAGCCTTTTCTACCTCAATCAAAAGGCCCCCCCTGATTTAGTTTTTTAACGGACTTAGGAGTTCCGGCGAGTCCAACTAAAACTTTTTCTATGACAAATGGGGATAATTTTGAAAGTGGCTGGTCAGGTACAGTAGACTCAATAATTAAGAAGCGAGGAAAGACGGAAGAAGTCGATTGGGCATTATCTAAGTCGTCATCTAGCTGGTCACGGTTCCTTTTTTTGTTTTGATGATCCATGATTGATTTGTTTAACATTCATCATCCGCAGTTCCCGCCCACCACGGAGCCCAACTCAGGGGACATGATAAACAGAGCGGTCACCCAGCTCTTCATGTCAGGGTTACTCAGATGATATACTCGGGCGGTACAGATAAAGAAGAGCGACAAAAAGCAGACATGGCTAACTCCTGGGTATCAGTGAGCTGCCATGGAAGCCGATGCCTCATCCACGAAATCCGTACCACCCAATTAGCCCATAAGCCTATATTAGACTAGGGACTTAAAACGTAAGAGTGAATTGAAAAATGTGAGGTTAACTTAGTGATAGCATATGAATACATGCAAAACTTCAGATAAATGGAATAGCAGATACATGCAGTAACTAGAAAACCTTTCAAGTTCATGCAGTTATTATATCTTTTTGGTCCAATATATGTACTTAAGCAAAGTTTCAGTATGTATCAATAATGCCCAAAATCTAAAAGCGACCAGCCGATTGCACTAGACCGGGCCCATCTAGGCTCTCGTTTACACCGAAGCCGAGGCCGAAGCAGTGTGAAGAGCTGGAGATCCCTTGGCTCCCCTCAACTACCAGGACCCTCTTTTCCGGCTTACGAGTCTCCACCCACGGCAAACAGGCGGGTCCATTGGTGGGGTCTTACCACTCTGCAGGACGGCAGCCGGCGAATTCTACCCCCCGTCCGGCTGGGGGGGGGGGAGGGAAAAGTTCTACCTTTTTAAACAAATTCCATCATTTGAGCAACGTTCAACTTTTTGTCTACAAATGCTTTCAATATGGACGAGTTAAAAATTTTGTCGTCTGGAAAAGAGTTAATATTCAGGTGGCCACCAGGGCATTGTTTACAGTATAAAGAAATGAGCATATCTTGTAAAATAGTTCTATGAATACAATTTGAGACTCGCATTTAAATAGCCCTTTTTCTGAAATTTTACGGATTAAAAAAAAAACGTGTTCTTCAATCTCATTAAATAGCTGTTTGATTGAATGGTACTTAACATGGTTTTCAATGTTATATCAGTCACTTCACTAGGACAGGTTGCTTGTTTATGTATTTCCTGTCTTTTACCAGTACTAGGCAATGGCTCTGAAATGTCTTGCCCAAGGACACTCCCATGGAAAACCCAGTGCTTTCACTGAGGCTCAAAGCAGGGGCATCCAAGTGTAAGTCCTACACTTTACCACTGAGCCGGGCAGACCCAATTTAAACTTGTATTTCAGATTGAAAATATGAATTCAGTCTCATTGGCCGTGTTAGAAACAAGCACATAATTGTTAAATAGCCTTTCTAGTATTTCGTTAAAAGACTCCCGAGAAAGTCTGTAGTGTATATATATCAGACATCTCCCCATCATAAAGTATAGAAAAACTTTCAAACTGTCAGTAGCCATGTAATCTGCGTAAACCTTGAAAGCATTTTGTGGTCATACATTTTTGTCAGAAACTTAATTTGTAAAGATGTATGAGCAATGCCCTAGCAAACATGGGCTTAATACATCTCAGTGATGTATTATACTTAGCACCTTATTATGGATCCATAAAACCCATTTTGTATAACAATGGACTTGAACCGATGGTAAAATGGTCCTTTGACATGCAGAAAATTTGTAAATTGCTAAAAGTATTATCCCATGTCAGCCTGCACAGGCCGACACGGGTAGTTTTTGCAGATGCATAAAACACCCTTTTGACAGAGCATGGTTCATATATTACATTATTTGTAAGAAACTTATAATCTTGTAATTTCAGTGTCTCATTTTGCACAAAGCCGGCCCAGTAAAGCCAAGCTTACAAGGACACGATTGAACGGCGTTTTATGGCCCGTCAACAGTGGAGGTCATGATGGGCACAAAGTTGGGAAGTGAAACCGTGATAACAAAATTAGAATGAAAAGAGACTGTTTTAAAAAAAAAAAGAGACCTCTTGAATAAATTGTAATTTAGTTAAAACAGTGTAGGTTGTTTTAAATGATAACCATTTTAAAGGTAAACAGTATCAATGTAGTATGTTGAAAAAAAAAATCTTATTATTCACTCTTTACCATAAGACAAAAATGTACACTTGTTAAAATTTAACCCTTTACCAAAGGACAAAATTTTAGACTGGTCCAAATTGAAAGCATTTGCAGAAGACAAAATAAAAGTGACTAAAAATTTGAAATAGGTTTTGGGAAGGAAAGAAAACATTGTGGGAAAAGGAGAAAATGTTGGTTACCAGCATTTTCTCCTTTTCCCTCAATGTTTTCAGAGGGCTTCTTTCTCAGGGGCGTTAAAAGTTGGGATTTTGTGGTAAAGATTTAAAGCATTTGCAGTTGAATTTTAAACAAGGATCAAATAATGGAATTTGTTTTTGATAGGGTAATCAGTTCTGAAAAATGCATTCTTTATTCGTTTTTTTGGTGTTTGATTATATCATTTGAGTTACTAGTATATCACACTGCCCATTGCACCCATCCCAGCTGTCAGAGCTTTTTTAATCAGTGTTTCATATACATTATTTTTAAGCCCAAGAAGTTAAAACCATGTTTGGGAAGGGAGAAAAATTAATTTCGTTGCGGTGGCTATCATCAATCTGCAGAAAGAATTTGTATGGTTTATTGGCATACTTTATGGTATTCAACAGCTTGAATCAGTTTGAAAAAGCATAAAGGACTAGAATATAGGGGGGGTCACTGGTTCTATCCCCAGCTCGGCCCATTTCTGTCCGAGGATTGATGATAGTCATTGCGACAGGATTCATTTCTCTCTCACCACTGACCATTGTTTCAACGATGAGCAGCCGGTGGCTTGGAAAGAATATTGGATGGAGTACTGGTAAGAGGAACTCCAAGAAAGCATGGATAGGTGCATTGGCCACAGTGATATGATTGATTGATTGAATGGTGTTTTACGCTGCTTTCAACATTTTTTCAGTCATATCACAGCAACAGCCCACATATTCATGTTTTTCCGAGGTTTTACCAGTACTAGGCTCTGAAGTGTCATGCCCAATGACACTCTCACGAAAAACAATATATAACTGAAAAAAAAAATGTTGAAAATGGTGTTACAATACCATACAATCCAATCCTTAAGAACAGGCCTTTTCACTCCAGCTGCTAACCCATACCATATAAATGTACCAACATGGAACTCTTTACCAGACTACAAAATTTTAGCCTTGTTCAAATTGGAAGCATTTGTAAATGATAATTTCAATGTGGCTCAAATAGAGCTATTTTTCTTAGATAGAAAACACTGTGGGAAAAGCAGAAAATGTTTGTTACCAGCATATCCTCCTTTTCCCATAAGGTCTTCCAAGGGCTTCTTTCCTAGGACGTTAAAAGTCTGCATTGTGCAGTAAAGGGTCAACAACCCTCGGGGAGAGGGCTTATGAAGAAACTTAATATAGAAAAAGGAAATAATGATGATAACCAGCATTTTCTCTTAGTCATCTTTAAGTGCTTTCAATTTGGACAAGTCTCAAGTAGTGTTGTCTGGTAAAGGGTCAATTAAATATAGGTGAAGGCTGTGAAACACATTGAAGGAGAAAAAGCAATTGCATAATATAAGCAATTGCACCTTGTATCATAATTTTCCATACATTTGAAAAAAGAGAGTCTATTTCTTTCCATGGACTATTTTTCTCTTTTGTAAAGGGGTTTTGTAGGGTTAAGGCTTTACCAAATATTCTCGAGTTGTCACGACCCTAAAGATGGAGACTTTTGAAAACATTGTGGAAAACAAAGCAAATGTTGGTTGCCAGCATTTTTTTTTTTTGCCTTTTCCATAGTGTTTTCAACTTGCAAAAACAAATTTCCATACTTGAGTCACATATATCATTTTTCATCTGTAAATACTTTCAAGTCTAAAATTTTGTTGTATGTAAAGAGTTTATAAACCAAAAACAGAAATAGGTTAAATACCAGATGACAGATTTTGGACTAGTCCAAATTGAAAGTGTTTGTAGACAACAGATTCATTGTGGTGGAAAGGGTTAGATTTGTCTTCGAAATGGTAGAAAGCATTCAGGGAAGAGAAAAAAATGCTGGTTGCCAACATTTTCTATTCCTCCCACAAAGCTTCCAGAGCTTTCTTCCTCAGGGTCATTGAAACACAGGCTTATTTGCTATTGCATACATGATTTAAAAGCTTGAAAATGTGTAGATACTTAAAACAACTGCAGTTTGCTCAAACATGCTTTTTATTGGTCTTGAACTTTTGATATGTTTTTGTTGCTAAATTCATGAACTTTAAACTGGGTGTAGAGTTTAGTATACTCGAATAATTATCACTTTGTACCATACATAGATAGTCACAAAAATGTCCAACTTGATGATCATATCTTATCGGTATCCTTAAGTCAATGTTCAGCCTTGTTGTCTATGGATTTTGAACTTTCCATCTTAGAGTACCTAAGGTAGGAAGAGAAACAGAAACAAGTAAATATATTTAATTGATATGTGGTGCAATTCATTAACTCTATTTTCAACAGTATTTCAACTGTATAGGAGGAGCAGAACACTTACTCATGTTTACTTGGTCAGTTACAGATATTATTGGCTAAAGAGCTAGAGGAGGTTACTTTTTTAAGGAAACTACATGTACCTCACTAGCTCCAGCTACAGTTGAATATTTGGAACAATATTTAACTCATTACCAAACGACAAAATTTTAGGTTTGTCCAAATCGAAAGCATTTGCAGACGACAAAATAAAAGTGACTGAAAATTTGAAATTTGTTTTGTGAAGGGTAGAAAACATTGTATGTAAAGGAGAAAATGCTGGTTACCAGCAATTTCTCCTATTCCCACAATGTTTTCTACAGGCTTCTTTCTCAGGGTCGTCAAAAGTAGGGATGGTGTGGTAATGGGTTAACAAATCATATCAACCAAAAGGCCATGGTGGACTTGCAAGCACCTTCACATCTTCGGTTATTTCAATTTACTGCCAATGTTTATTAAGTGTTATTGCAACAGGAATCAACCCTCTATAACTCCTGAACATAATTTGGATTTTGCTTATGGGGGAAAAACAGCCAGAGAATCTTAAAGACTTTGCTTAGGTTACTAGTAAACGAAACAGAGGTAAAAGACACATTATTATTTTAACCCTTTCTAAACCAATGTAAGTTTTAACAAACCTGAGGAATACACTTTTTGCAAACATTGCGGGATAAAGAGAAATTGTTGGTAAAATGCAGCCTGTGGGAAAAGGAGAAAATGTTAGTAGCCAGCATTTTCATTTTATTCCCCCACTGTTTTCTACCCTTTATAAAGAGACATTTATTATCTTTATTTACTTTTTCATCTGCAACAAGTTTCAATTTAGAAAAGACTAAATTGTTGTTCTCTAGTACTCTAGTAAATATTTGATTTTTGTTTGTTGGGGCATTTTGTACAACTTGAAACATTATTAGTTGTACAGTCAGAACATGTTTCCAAGTCCCCTGCCACCTGACCGTACAACAAATTTATTATACTTTAAAGTTTTACCATTCCAACGTTTGTTAAGCGAATTTTAACTGTTTTTTTTTTTTTTAGAAAATTGAGTACGCTGACAAAGTAAAATTTCCCTTCTGCGTGCCACAATTCAATGAAAACTGACGTCACTGGGAACTGACGTCACTGAAACCTTGGTAATACGTGCTAAAACGTGCAGCTTGGCGCATAATCTTGATGTTAATCTTGATCGACGCCGTCATTTTGGATGTTGTGTTGATAGTGTAGTCATGTATACGGGGCTCCAGAAAGGAAAACTGCTTTTACGTTGGTTTTGCCAGTGTACATGATATACTAGTATGTTCGGCGCATATTATCCAATCAGATCATGAGAAATTTGTTTGCAGTATAATAATACTGTGTTTCAAATTTTCAGTCATGTCAGTGTGACAACTCACTAAAGTCTTTCCTGTATTTCATTAGCACAAAGCTGGAGCTCTGCAATGTCTTGCCCAAGGTCATTCCTTTACGACTACTAAATCTATAGAAGTGAAAGTTGATTTTTATGTTAAAATTTCAATGCCTGTTCTACTGAGGTTTGACAACTCCATGCATGTATAAAATACAATAAAACAAGTTTTGTCAAAATAATTTTACCCTTCCAAGTAGGATTAAAAATTACCAAAGTGCACAAACCTATACCAGACGGTAAAATTTTGGAATTGTTCAAATTGAAACATTTGCAGATGAAAAATTAGACATGACTAAAATGATATGATTTTTTTCTGAAAGAGTAGTTTATGTTTTGGAAAAAAAAAAATACTGGTTACCAGTAATTCTTCCATTTCCAAAAATGTCTTAAAAGCATTTTCATTGTTAAAATTATTAAATAGTGCTTAAAATGGAAACCTTGATGTTTGGGTTAAGAGTTGACAGCAGGCAACAGCTTTTAACATTGCTCTGTATGTATGAATGTATTTCGATTTTTGTCTACAAATTCTTATGGTGATTATATATGTACTTAAAATAATAAAGTAATATTTACACCTTATTGCCTTCCTTGTTGCATGAAACATATATCAGCTGTGATCTGAAGCGGCCAGTTTTATATCGCAACAAGCTTACTGAAGGCCAAATATCTATATGCTACATATTCTTCAGCAACACCACAGAATATGTCTTTGGAAATCTGATTGTTCTGCTGTATACCTTAAAAATGAAAAAAAAAATCTTTTTCAATTTATCTCAATCTGAAATTGTGGGGAAGAAAGAAAAAAGGAATTATAGAAATGGGTGTAGGTCCAACTTCATTCCATTTGACGACAGAATAAGCTCCAGCATATGATTGCTTTAGACCTAACCTGTCTCACTTGCTGCAAGAACTCATAAAAGCATAACCTATGAAAATGGACTATTGGCGCATTTCCAACCCTTTACTAATTTACTTCACATGTTGTTTGAACTAGCATGGAATTGGGGTATGTCATAGTGCCACAATAGCTGCAAAAGTACACAAAGTAGGTCTTAAAATGCACCTAAATTTAAATAATACCAGTTAGAAGTATGGAAATTATGGAAGGTGGCAATCTGTTATTTGCAGCCCGTGCAAGTGTTAGTTAATGGCAGAAAATGGAGTTTTAAAAGTAGGTCAAAAGTTGCCCTGTCGCTCTGTCCTTTGTTTTCTTTCACCTGATTTTTTTTTTTTTTTTTGCCATCAAATTACACTTGCTTTGACCATAAAACAACATACTGTCATCTTCCCAATATTTTCCATACTTTTAAATGGTAAGATTTAAATTCAAATGCATTTTAACACTGGCTTTGTTCAAAGCTGCTGGTCCTTTAAAATACAGCATGTACAATCATGGGTACAGGCTATACACCAAACAAATGAATATTGGTTTTAGCCTTTCAATTTCCTACGATCAATCATTCTGTTTACACATACATGTATGATACATGTAGATTACGTCAAGAACAGTGTAATGCGGCATATTTCACTAAAATAAACGACACTTTTGCAAATGAAGCCCAGCTTGATTGAATGAGTGATGCATTTGTGTAACTGTCAACATTATATCAGTCATACCAGTTTGATAAATTATTTATTTTTAATTTCTGGAGTTTTTACTTTTACCAATATCTGAAGTAACATGCACATGGACATCCCAGAGAGAACTGAATCCGAGTCATGGATTACTTGCACTGTGCATTAAATTAACCACTGAATCATGAAGTAATACTCAAGCCCTTTATAGCTGTTCAGCTGAATAAAAATCAGGACATTACTAATGTCACAAGTGGTATAGCAAGACTGTAAAGTCCTAAGTGACAATACCAACTCCATTCAACTGTGTATTTTGTCCTACAGAACATTTTCAAGAATACTGCTCCATTTTTAACCCAGCCTATAATGATGGGTTCATTCAAGATCAAGATAAGGCAGCAAAAACTTCTTACAGTATACCACTAATCTTATATCTACAATGATTCTCTGGGTAGAAAGCTTGTGAGGTGGGGTTGAGGTGAACCACTGAAACAGTAATACATGCATTAAATTTTCACTACTTTAACCAATCGTGTAAATAAGAATATGGCTGTCGAAAATAAAATCTGTTTTACCTAATTCAGTTACCTGAAAGTAGATGGCCAAATTCTGTGTCTACTGGAATGGAATCATGAAAGAGTCAGAAACCAAGGCTGATCGGCATCTTCATAGTATGATTCTCTTTGTGTATCACTATGTCGGAGGAACCATTCGCATTGGCCAGAGAAGTGCAAAATAGTTCCCTCCGTACTCTGAAATATCATTTACAAAACAAGTGAGAGCTCCAAATATTGTTTTTACATTTTATGAAGCTTAAACCCTTCGGTTAAATGAAAATGACTGGGTAAATGGAAGCGACCTACACATCAGTTTTAAGGCTGTTTCTTTAGAGTTCTTCCACATTTGAAGAAGTATAGAGTTTACATTTCATCAAAATTAGATACATGTAGGTCTACAACCTCCAACACAATCCAACAGTGGCTTTATCTCTGGATCAGATGAAAAAATTCATAAGGGCCATACCGCATGTACCGCGTGCAATAAGGAGTCCTTCAGTAGTCCACCTAACGTTATGTGTACAAATCGTTATGAACATTACATACATGCATTAGTTCCGCAAGAAGGACAATAGTTGAAAATTGTCCAAGAAGAGCCCTGAACAAATCTGAGAGTAATTATGGACAGACCAGTAACCTGATTCTAATCTTTCCCCTTATCATTATCATGGGTATGCCTAGTGACTCAGTAACATACAGGGCTAGAAGCTTGGAAGTATTTCTTTTCCCTCAAGCCCAGCCATGGTAGCTTAGTCAGTAGCGTGCAGGACTTGAGAGCAGCGGGTCGTGGGTTCGATCCCCGGCTCGGAAAATTTCTTTCGGAGGATTGATGATAGTCATTGTGACAGGTTTCATTCCTCTCCCACCTCAGACCATAGTCTCGACAATGGTTATGTGGGAAAGCAGCCAGTGGCTTGGAAAGAAAATTGTGCAGAGTACTGGTAAAAGAGACTCCAGGAAAGCATGGATAGGTGCACTGGCTGCCGTGATATAACTGAAATAATGTTGAAAACAGTGTTAAACACCATACAATCAATCTTTTGCCTCAATTTTCATCTGACAAATTTTGCGTTGGTATGTAGCCCATGGCTTGCCAGTAGTAATGTGCATACAATTCAGTGCTGTATGAATGAATGAATGAGTAGTGTTTTAAGGCCCGTCGACAGCTCGGGTCATATTGGGCGCAATTACAAATTTAAGCATGCCTTTACTTCAGATGATACTGTGAAAAGTTGGAACCTAATGTTTAAAACAGTTACAATGAGGTAGCAACCTTATATGAATAATTAAAAAAAGAAAACTTTGTATAGGCCAATAGGCCCTAAAATCTTCGCCATTTTAAAACAAAACAGCCTCCAATGGAGTAAAAATCTCCCCATTTAAGAGGCAAAACAATGTATGTAAAGAGTGCCGTTAAAAGAAAAGCCAAGAAACGTAAGACTAAATCTTCTTAAAAAGGTTAACTTCTTTCAAAAATTCGAATAGTGATTCGAACTTCACAGTATCAAAAAGTGTTTTTAAACTGTCAACCTGAAAGTACCTGTCCCTGATAGGTGCAGTCTGTGCACTCTATCAGTAAATGCTTGACAGTGATAATGGCGTTGCATGAGATACATTGAGGAGCTTCCTCTCCTTTGAGAAGGTATGAATGCGTCAAGTGTGTATGACCTATTCGCAGACGGGCCAAAACAACTTCCTCTCGGCGGTTTGACCGCGTGCCTGGTAGCCATTCACCTGTATTCGGCTTTATAGAAAATAATTTGTTGTTCTGATTTATTGGATCACTACAAGATCGTTGCCAGACATTCTGAATAAAAGTATGAATAAGAGGTTTAAAATCGTTAAAAGGTACTTTGAAAGGTAAAACATCGAGTGATAATGCATCCTTGGCAGCTTTGTCTTCCTCCTCATTACCACGAATGCCAATATGACTGGGAAGCCAGCAGAACACAACATCATCCGTTTCACAGATGTTTGATAACTTATCTAAAAGATTAGTAATTAGCGGGTTGTCTATTTTCTCGTGTTCAAGTGCTTGCATTGCAGAGAGCGAATCAGTAAAAATAATATAACGCCAGTAACCGTCATCTTTTATATGATCAAGAGCAAGATCTATTGCCTTTAGCTCTGCAGAGAAAATGGAAGATTTATCTGTAAGACGGAACTGATATAATTCACCGTCTAGCACGGCAGCTGCAGCAACCCTGTCATCATCTTTTGAACCATCTGTATAAATGGGCTCATAATTATAGTACTGCCTTTTTATTTCAAGATATTTGCTTTTAAAAATCATAAGATCTGTAGTGGCTTTTTGATATGATGCTAAATCATATACGAATGTGGGACTGTTAGAAGTCCATAAAGGCACGTCTGTTACTTTATTTTCCTCGATATCATCGAGATCGAAATCAAGACTTTGTATGTCGGCATCGCAACGAAGACTAAAAGGAGGGATGATCTTTTCCTTCTTTAAAAATTCATCTTTGTACAGTGGTTCAAAAACAGCTTTATAAGTTGGGTTTTTTGGATTTGACTTCAATTTTAGATAGTACTGCATGGAAAGTTTCTATCGCCTAAGATTTAACGAAGGTTCATTTGCTTCAACATACAGACTATTAATTGGAGAAGTTTTAAATGCACCTAATGCAATACGCAAGCCTTGATTATGAAAAGTATCAAGTTTGCGTAAATACGATTGACGTGCTGACCCGTATACGGCGCAACCATAGTCTAATTTAGATTTTACTAGTGACCTATACAATCTTAATAGTACTTTTTTATCTGCTCCCCAATCCATACTGGAAACAACACGTAAAAGATCCAGAGCTTTTTTGCATTTGTTACTAAGATAATTAATATGTGGTATGAACGTAAGTTTAGAGTCGAAAAAAAGAACCAAAAATTTGAATTCTGGAACGACTTCAATGTGAACACCATCTAGTGTCAGCTCCGGGTCGAGATGAAGTTTCCTCGACTGACAAAAAAGCATACATTTGGTCTTGGTTTTTGAAAATTTGAAACCGTTTTCGTTTGACCATTTGCTTAAGTTATTTAAGACCTGTTGAAGTTGTCTTTCGATCGTGTGCATATGTTTCGACCGATAGCAAATGCAGAAGTCGTCAACATAGAGAAAGCATACTACTCCAGGGCAAACAGATTTAACAATATTGTTAATTTTAGCACTAAACAGTGTAACTGAGAGGATGCTTCCCTGGGGGGGGGGCGCCCATTTCTTGCTCACGTGGACTGGAAAATGTATTTCCAACCCGGACTCTAAACTGACGTTCATCTAAAAAAGCAGAAATGAAAAAAGCAAGGCGACCTCGAATACCGAAATCATAGAGGTCTTTCATAATACCATACTTCCAGGTGGTATCGTAAGCACTTTCTAAATCAAAAAAGACAGAAACAACATGTTCCTTCTTTATAAAGGCTTCACGTATAAAAGTCTCGAATCGAACTAAGTGATCTAGTGTGCTTGTCTGTTTACGAAATCCGCACTGGTTTGTAGAAATAAGTTTATTTTGTTCTAAGAACCAAACTAAGCGGTCATTTACCATTCTTTCCATGGTTTTACAAATACAACTTAAGGCTATAGGGCGGTAGTTCCTAGGATTTGTAGTATCTTTGTTCGGCTTAGGAATAGGAATAACTATAGCTTCTCTCCAAGAGTCTGGTAGAACACCTGGGGTACTTTTCACTAAACTGCGTATTCTTACACAAAGTTTTTGAGATTGGATATACACACGTACGATCCCTGCTTTACCCAAAGATATGAAGTGCCGTAATGTTTTGCAAATACCTAATCAAATCGTAAAGTTATGCAGTTCAGTGAAACTTGTTTTCAGACTTAATGCTTGCTTTCAAAACCTGCGTACGCAAATTTCGTGCGTACGCAGTTTAGTGAAAGGTACCCCTGTTCTCCACATTTTATTAAAAATTTGAAGTAAACAATGGAGAGAACGATACGGCAAGTGTTTAAGGAACTGATGATGGATATCATCAGAACCAACTGCAGTGTCATGACATTTTTTAAGAGCTTTTTTCAGCTCTTTAAAGGTAAAATCTTCATTGTAATGTTCCTCGTTATTGGATTTAAAATTCAATTTGGATTTCTCTTGTACGGACCGATGTTTTCGAAACGTGGATGAGTAATTTTCAGAAGAAGATTTCTTGGCGAACGTATCGGCCAGCACATTGGCAATGTCATGTTTCGAAGTAAAATTCCCATCATCTATATCAAGATGACGAACACTCTTGGCAGTACATTTACCGTTAATTTTCCGTATCATCTCCCATGTCTTTTTGACAGATGATCTAGAATTTAATTTGGATACATACTGTCTCCAAGACGCACGTTTACTTTGTTTTACAGTTCGTCGTGCTCTCGCACGTGCAATTCTGAACCTTGCAAGATTTTCCTGAGTAGGTCTCAGATTAAAATTTCTGAGAACTGATTTTCGCTCAGCTATAGCCTTCTTACCTGGCTTACTTGGATGCTTTGGTTTTGTCGACCTCCTAGGAATTGATTTCTCTGCAGCCGAGTAAGGAAGTAAACAATTCAGCTGGGTTTTCACATTCTTCAAAAGAATTGGGATTGATTAATTGTTCGCAAAGAATGTTGAATTTTTCCCAATTTGCTTTATGAAGCTTCCAGCGTTCTGGACGTTCTTGTATAGATGGTCCAACTTCGGATACTAGGATTGGGAAATGATCGCTTCCATGAAGGTCGCTATCAACTTTCCAATTTAAATCGGAGAAAATTTCCGGACTGCATATGGTTAAGTCTAAAGATGAATAAGAAGCAGTTGCAGGGTGAGGATACGTGGAAGACTTGTCGTTGAGCAAAACAAGATTATGCTCTGTGATAAAACTTTTAGTGGTCCGACCTTTATCATTTATATGTGTACATCCCCATAATGTATGATGGGAATTGAAATCTCCCATTAAAATGAAAGGCTTTGGCAATTGATCTACAAGTTCATCAAGTTTTTTGACATCAATTGACGAACTAGGTGGAAAATAAATAGAGCACAGTGTGATGGTGTTATTTAGGGAAATGTTTACCGCAACAGCTTGTAAGGTAGTGTCAAGATTGACCACATGATGCGGAACATTGTTGTTCACAACGAGGGCTACTCCCCCGGAAGCTTTATCATGACCACTATAGTTTTTTTAAATAACAGGTATGGTACTTTAAGGAAAGTTTGTCAGAGTCTTTAAGAAATGTCTCCTGTAAAGATACTGCAACTGGTTTCTGTTCATTGATCAAAAGTTTTAATTCCTCAAAGTTGGCTTTAATGCTACGACAATTCCATTGCAGAATGGCGTTATTCGTTACTAAAGTTAGAGTTAGGCAGATACCATAGAACACTGGAAGTATGTATTGATTCATCTTTTGTTATTTAATTTAATAATACGACCTTGCTTATTTGTTTCTGCATGGTCGTTTTCCGCCTCCATGTCTTCATCGAGACACTGGAAACGGTTGTGTTGTTGTATATGGTCATCAGACCCCTTTGGAAGGCGGTCTGAGAGGACTTTTCTTGGAGATTTAGGTGGACTTTTAGTACGAACTGACTTTTCTGGTTTTTTGTTTACGTTAGACTTCTGTGGTTTGGCTGTTGTAGAAGTCTGTTTTTCCGTTTGATCTGTTTGTACTGAGGCATCGTTAGTCTGCGTTTGTGCGTCTTTCAAATTAATTGTTTTGGCAGCGGTTGACTTTGTTATGCTGGAATAGGATGCACCCAGTGCTTGTCTTGCATCAACAATTTTCCTCGCTTCAGCAAAGGAAAGGCTTTCGCGGTACTTAATTGTGATGATTTCCTTTTCCCGCTTCCAAACTTTACAAGACCGAGATGTGGAATAATGCTCCTCTTTGCAATTTAAACATTTCAAGGATTTATCGCATGGGTCTATATGGTATGTTTCAACTTCATTTGTTCCACATCTCTTACAGTGATCATCAGCGTTACACTGTCTTTCGTGGTGCCCAAACTTAAAGCATCTGTAGCACTGAAGAGGGTTCGGGATGTACAGATCTACAGGAACCTTCAAATAGCCTACTTTTAAGGTTTTTGGCAGTATTGCTGTCTTGAATTTTAGGACTATGGTATTCGTGTCTTCAATTCAGTGCTGTAATGATCCAGAGGCATAAAAATCTTTAAAAACATTGTGGGAAAGGAGAAAATGCTGTAGGTGACCAGAATTTTCCATTTTTTTTGGGCACTATTTGTTTCAAAGACAAATTACGTAGATCTAATACAAGCTTTGTCGTCTCCGAACACCTTCAATATAGATGACTCCAAAATTTGATCATCTGTTAAAAGAATCACCAGGACCACATTGATATATGTACTGACAAGGGTAAGGCAAATATAATTTGGTTCCAACTTCAAATTTGTGGCACCCAAGAACTTAAGTCAAACATGGATAGATCTATGAGAAAAAAAAGTCTAGTGCAGATTATATTCAGCCCTCATGCAAGAGTATGTAGATCTACAGGGAAACTCTGCTTCACTTATTTTCACTGTTGGATTTTCAAACTTCTCTTGCTGCATTCAAGTTGTACAGCACATTGAGTCTCTATGCTTAAGAGTAGTATGGACTAAAAAAAAAAAAAGTTTTTAGCCATGTCCAACACTAAGGTATTTGCAGGAAAAAAAATCTCAAGCAGTGAAATTTGTCCGTAATGCATTAAAAAATATTGTGGAAATAGGAGAAAATGCTGGTTACCAACATTTTCTCCTATTTCCTCAAAGTTTTCCAAAGCCATTTCTCAATCTCGTTAGAACTAGGGGTCAGACTAGATTTATAATTAAACCCTCAATAAATATGTTTCGCGTATAACCGAGGATCAGACTACATTCATGCACATTTAATCTTTGCATTACCTGTGCAGAAAATTATTGAGTGCTGAATTCTGTGTTATAATGAAAGATTGATCATTTTCATCTAAATATCCCATATTCATGGATTGAAGAGTTCTTTATGTCCTATAACAATAGTAAATGGAGAAATCAACGAATGCGAACGGGTTTCCATGCGAACTGAAATCCGCATCTGTTTTCCGGCTTATCGCTCATTCTGTTTATTTGCATGGGGCTTTTAGTTCGAAGCAATTTCTAAAATAGACGCCCGTTTGTTCTGTTGTATCGCTTTTCGGCGAATTCGGTTTATAAACTTGCTTTCCTGTCGAATTTGAACCTTCACCGTCCTCCATTTTGTTTTTTCGTTTACCTTAGTTTCAGGGTGTCACGTGATCCTTACGTCATGGTCATTGATGTAAACAAAAATTAATTCGGCATGGTAGGAACTGTCCTTTCCGTGACAGTATTTAGAGTCAAGATTAACAACATTATTAAATCAGTACGTCCAGGAGTCGATTGCTTTCTATATGTTGATGACTTCTGTATTTGTTACAGGTCAAAACATATGCATACGATCGAAAGACAATTGCAGCAAGTATTAATTAACCTACAGAAATGGTCTAATGAAAACGGTTTTAAATTTTCCAAAACTAAAACCAAGTGTATGCATTTTTGTCAAGATGCGAAAGCACCACCCTGATCCAGATCTAAAACTTGATGGAACCCGTATTGAGGTTGTCCCACAATTTAAGTTCTTGGGCCTCATTTTTGATAACAAATTGACGTTCATACCTCACATCAATTATCTCAAAGATAAATGCCAAAAGGCACTAAATCTGCGTGTTGTTTCCCGTTTGGACTGGTGAGCAGATCGAAAAGTTCATCTTCGGCTTTACCGATCTCTCGTCAGATCAAAACTTGACTATGGGTGCACTGTCTATGGCTCAGCAAGAAAATCATATATTCAAAAGCTAGACACTATCCATCATCAGGGTCTACGTTTAGCTCTGGGTGCTTTCAGGACTTCGCCTATAAATAGTCTTTATGCAGAAGCAAATGAACCGTCTTTATATTTACGAACAGAAAAACTGGCAATGCAATACTTTCTTAAACTTAAGTCAAATCCAAACAACCCTACACATAATATAGGTTTTAATCCTCTTTACAAGGAACTGTTTTTAGCGAAATAAAAGGTTTTTACCACCATTTAGTTTACGTTGTGAACCCAACGTTACTTGTCTCGATTTGGACTTGGAACATATTGCGATCAGTTCAATTCATGACACTCCTCCGTGGACTTTTAAAGACCCTAAATTTCTGTACGACCTTACTTATGACAAGAAGGCAACCACGGACCGAGTGATATTTCAAACAAAGTATGCCGAAATAAAAGAGATGTATTTCAAGTATGAACAGGTCTACACAGACGGCTCAAAGGATGGCGAAAAGGTGGCTTCGGCTGCTGTTTTCGATGATGAAATTGTTACATTCCGTCTCCCTGACAATGCATCCATTTCTTCAGCCGAGCTGAAAGCCGTAAGATTAGCTCTCGATAATATTGAATATCGAGGTGGTCCTCGATACATCATTTTTATAGATTCTTTATCTGCTATGCAAGCTCTTGAGAATAACATTAATGATAACCCTGTGGTGAAGGATACACGTGAACATGTATCTAGAATTGTTTCAGCTGGTATACACTTAATTTTTTGTTGGATCCCGACCAACATGGGTATACGAGGTAATAATCGGGCAGACACTGCTGCAAAGTCTGCCCTATCTCAAGATATTTTACCTTTTAAAGTTCCCTACACATATTTTACACAACTTGTCAATGTTTTTATAAAGAAAGTATGGCAAACTTCCTGGAATGACCCAACGAACGAACATAGTAAACTTTATGCCATTAAGCCTGTTTTAGGCGAATGGTCACCTATAACAAGATCTCGTCGAGAAGAAATAGTTCTTTCACGTTTAAGAACTGGGCATTAATTTCCGACCCATTCCTACCTCTTGAAAGGTGATGATCCTCCTGAATGCATTTCTTGTGCAGAACCATTCACTATAAAACACATACTTTTAGATTGCACTGATACGGCAGACACACGAATGAGATGTTTTGCGTCAGCTTTTTGAAACTGTCTGGATAATTTTTTTTACTTTTTAAGAGCAATTAATATCTTTAACCGGATTTAAGTTTTAGCCTTTTGGCTCAGCTTTTGCTATTTTTCTAGTTTTATAAATTGTTACATTCTAATTTACCTTTAACGTACTATTCACAGTCTTAATTTTCATTTAAAACTTTTTGAGTAGGCAAGGACGCCCAGCCACACAGTACTGTATTAAATTTTATGCACATAAAAAAATTTAGCATAATCCTTTTTTCCATACATCCTTTATTCAGTCATAACTTTTTCATTTAATTCATTTGAGTAGGCAGGGATTGCCCAGCCACTAAATGAATTAATACATTTTACATTTAGAACTACACATAATCCTTTCTCATATGAATTCAATTTTTGCTCAAATCTTCTTCTCACAATCTTAAGTTCACTTTTTCAGAGTAGATAGGGATTGCCCTGTCACTCACTAGTGTCTTTCACACATATCAAGATCACACATAATCCTTCTTAATTCCTTTTTGTATCATTTTGTGCAAATCATTTTAGCTCAAAAATCATCTTAAAAATCATCTAATATAAAACATGCGCGCTAAATTACCAAAGCTGTCGATGCGCCATAAAACAACATTCATTCATTCAATAAATGCTTTTCTTCAGTCTATGGAATATTTCGTGGAACGACCCACTCAACCACCAAAATAAACTATTTGGTATTAAGCTAACTCTTGGAGAATGGCTGCCAGGATCGAGGACTTGTCGCCGCGAAGAAATTGTTTTGACCCGTCTGCGTATCGGTCACACACATCTTACACACTCGTATCTCCTTAAAGGGGAGGAGGCACCGCAATGCATTCCATGCTCTGCTTCTCTTACAGTCAAACACATATTACTAGAGTGCGTTGACCTAGCGCAAGTACGAGAAAGATTTTACGAAGTAGACAGCCTAAGTATTTTATTTGATACTGTGAAGATGGAATCAGTTTTTGATTGTCTTATAGAGGTAAATATTTTTAGAAAAAGTTAGAGTCTTACTCACCCTTTTCCGTTATTTTTCCCTTTCATTTTTAAGGGCTATTTTGGCCCTTCTGTTGACTGTGCCTAATTTTTAAGCTCCATTAATTAGTGTATTTTTACTGGTTACATCTATTGTTTTTACTAACTTCTTGTTTTATTATCTCACAGTATCTTCCTTCATCTTGGTATGTTCGCCCAATATGACCACTGCTGTAAAACTCCATTCATTCCAGTCAGATCTATAATGAGTCCAGGGAGATTAACAGTCCGATCCGTCGGACTCTTCCTCGATCTCTAATGTCATTTATATTCTGAGCATTGGTTTCATCAGTCATGTTCTCAAGCTCTTCAAACTTATTTGAAAGTGAGATAGAAGAATGACCAACCTTAACAGTGTTTTTTCGGTCACGTGTCTTAGAGTTTTTTTTTTCCGAGGTAATGACTTTTCGGGCTCGATCAGCTGCGAGACCTCCGAGTCCAACACGCGGGTTTTCAGAGTTTCCGCTTCCTCTGATTTTTCTGACCTTCCAGGGTTGATTTTTGAATTTCTACTAGGATAGGTAGGTTTTGGACTTGCAACGGAAGAAGTTAGAGGTAGAGGGTGTACAACTTTTAACTGCCTTGGCAGAAGTCATAGATCTAGTGGACGGAGCAGATGTATCAGATGAGAGTGCAGCAAAAGTTGGTTTCGGCAAAATGTCTTTTGATTCATTTCCCATCTCTAAAGAAATTTTTGAGAATGAGTCTTGCAAGAACTTTGGTTGTGTGACAGTCTTCCTCTACAGGGATGGTCATATCAGCATAACTTTGTGTAAAAGAGAATTTTGTTTGGTCGGCTTTGCATTGTTTAACGAGCTGCCGAGCTTCCGGGAAACTTAAGATTTTTGGTGTATTTCACGTTTAAAATTTCCACCTTTTCTTTCCAGAGAGGACATTCCCTTGAAAAGGCCGAATGGGCACCCTTGCAGTTACTACACTTGAAAGGACTTTGGCACGTTTCAATCGTACCACATTTTGCGCAAGCAGGGCTTCCAGGACATTTACTGATGTGATGGCCATACTTTTAACTAGTCGAAAAATAGGGAAAAACAGGTCTTTTCCAATCTGAAGGAGTGATTAGTAATCATTCTCCCCAGGGACTTCCAGCTCCCGACTCCCACCTCCAGTTCTTAACTTCACCTGTAAGTACTTATTTTCTGCTCCAATATCAACTTTGAAGGTAACCTTTTTCTTTTTGATGACTTCTGATTCTGAACAGGCAAAAGATATTTCAAAAGTATACATGTGCATTCAAACTTTTTTCAGATGGAATACCTTGGAGTATGTGTACCAACTGGTACTATTTTAGTAATCCCTATTAAGCAAATGGAATGCACATACTGATGAATTATTAGCAAGGCCGTTTTCGTTTTAGGCCAAAAAGCTTCTTCGAGAAAACCTAAAAACAGTACAGATAGAAGTAAAGCCTTAATAAGACGTCATTGTTTAATAAGCCACTAAGGCAAAACTGTGAGATAAGTCGGAGAGAACCTTAGAATCGGCAACAAGCCAAAAATTTTGCATGTAAAAAACTGATTTGGGATCTGAAAAGTTAATTGCTTTATACACATATTAACTCTGGCAGGTTTTACTGTATTGGCAAATCTCTATCAAAAAATGATTCTATTCAGACTTAAATCAGCCATTTTTTTTTAAATTTCAAATTAAGGTCCCTTTTTAGATTCGTACATTTTCGTATTATTTTCTAATGCAGTATAATTGCTGAAAAAAGATCAATTCCGTGGAAACAGGAATTTAACAAATATTTAAACTTTAAACTCATTTACGTCTTGTATAGACAACATCATTCACCTTTTCGCAAATCTAACCTAAGAAGTTTATTAAAAACAATAATCTCATACTTTGGGTATTTTATAATGACCATAGGCAAGCGAGCTAAGGCCAGCATCTAGAAGGTAATGTTTATCATTGAGACATGATAATCTAATCTTTTTTTATTTTTTTCGCAATAGATTTAATGATTATGACTTCGAGGTAAGTTTATTTCAGATGTCGATTTAGTTTCGTTGCATAGTTCATCTTTTTAATTCTCCAGTTTTAAAGGTTTTTTACTACGACTTTTGATATGCCCTTAGCATGCTTTTCTTCCTTTCCATGACAAGTTAGAGCGTACATTTTCATCGTAACCCACAGAATTCCGAGATGCTTCTCTCACCAGTTTCACTTTTCATTTCATGCGTCACTTTTTAGCTCACCTGATCGTGCGGTGTCCGTCGTGCGTCGTCAACGTTTACTTTGTGTACGCTCTAGAGGCCACATTTTCAGTCCGATACTCATGAAACTTGGTCAGAATGTTTGTCTTGATATCTCGGACGAGTTCGAAAATGGGTCATGTCGGGTCAAAAACAAGGCCACTAGGTCAAAACTTAGAAAAACCTTGTGTACGCTTTAGAGGCCACATTTTCGGTCCAAAACTCTTGTATAAGTGTTATAACTTAAAAACTTTGAATATATAGAGAACCGACTATGAAAAGTTTTGAGGATAAGTTTTCATAAGGGTTAAAAATTTTTACCTTGACCTTGGACATATAACCCACAGAAGATAGGTATCAATGACAGCAACCTACATACCAAACATGAGCATAGTAAGTAATAAAGTCGGGAAAACTGTTTTTTTTTCAGTGAAATTTTCTAAGTCCAAGGCCCTTAATTTCGTTAAAAAATCAGTGGACCGGAACGAAACTCGAACTTGATCTGTAATTCATGGTGGTTGGCTTACACACCGAAAATCGGCGTAATATCTGCCAGCGTTAAGAAAAAACAGTCCGGAAAACTGTTTTTTCAGTGAAATTTTCTAAGTCCAAGGCCCGTAATTTCGTCAAAAATCAGTGGACCGGAACGAAGCTCGAACTTGATCTGTAACTCATGGTGGTTGGCTTACACACTGACAATCAGCTCAATATCTGCCAGCGTTTAGAAAAAAAGTCCGGAAAACTGTTTTATCGGTGAAATTTTCTAAGTCCAAGGCCCGTAATTTCGTCAAAAATCAGTGGACCGGAACGAAACTCGAACTTGATTTGTAACTCGTGGTGGTTGACTTACACACCAAAAATCAGCCCAATTTCAGCCAGCGTTTAGAAAAAAGAGTCCGGAAAAAATGATTTGCATCCGGACTGACGGACAGACAGACGGACGAATGGAGTGCGAACCTAAAGTCCCCGTCAGCTTCGCCGGTAGGGGACTAAAAACAGAAGGCAAACATCCTGGGGCACTTTCCGAAAATATTTAAGACTTTGAGATGGGCAGAAGCATGTGCCAAAATATATCCAACAGTGAAAAATGTACCTTCCATAGGATCAACAGACCTAACATTTACAGAATGCTTTTCTAGGCCAGGGTTAGACAGGACATCACCATCTGTTTTTTTCTCAGACTGGAGAAAATCTTCATGGGGTCCTATCTCCACAAAATCATGGTTGTCATCATTCACTGTAAGCACATAAAAAGTACACATACTAAAAGTATGTGATATTATTGATTGATTAAATGGTGTTTTACGTCGCTTTCAACATCAAACTCTGATTAATGAAGGCTTATTCCAATTCCTAGATGATTTACATTTTGAAAAATTGCATCACTGATTGCATACTGTTATGCATTTTGGGGGTCATTTGAGTTAAAATTGCATCATTGACGCAGGATTTATGTGTCATGGATAACCCTGGACTAGTGCTTTAACTTCTATTTCTCTTATTACTTCTTTCAAGTTTCAAACTAAGATTTGTGTTAGGTATGAACAAGACTTACACGTCACTATGGCACAGTACAGGTTTGATATACACACAAGAGATTGATTCTGTTTCTTGCGTTTAGTAGCTAATTTTGATCCCCCATACTTTTCAGAGTGATGGGGGACAATCCCCCACTTTTTTTCAAATCCTGGATCACTGTTGTCTGGCTTTTACTTTAATTGTAAATACATTGACCCATATATCGCTTTTTCTATCTCAAAAGTTTTGCATGAAAAGATATGGAAAGTATAAAATAGATTAAAATCTATGTTATTAAATCTATACCAAAACTGGAGCAAAAAACAATATGACAATGTGATAAGTAATGTTCAATTAATGTTTCCCCATTAGTTATTTCAATCATGATTTCTTGACAGATGCCAGAGGATAACAATTTACACTTACCCAATTTGAAAGCAATAGCAGACAACATAATAGCCTTACTGAGGCTCAAATAACAGAATTTGAGTTTTAAAGGATAAAAACATTGTAGTATGAAGTTATCAGATCCTTCAACACATCTTCTGTTTTATAAACTCTCCTTGTAAAACACGTGGCATTTTCCTCAGAATGAAACAAAAATGTCGCAAATTCGGCCTCCACTCAAGGCCTATACTGATGCTGGTTGAATGCAATCACAAGACTTAGCTAGCATTTTTGGCAAACGGCATGTAAGGTCTATTTTCATTACATGAATGATGCATGAAATTGATACTTAATCTAATTGTGTCGATTTTTTTTCACTAGACTATTCAGGCTGGCTGGACGCAGTCTCTACTAGCCCAAGCGCACTGTTTGCCAAACAATGTCGTTCTGACGTACCTTAATGTCCAAGCCTGTAACCCTTTTACAAACGACAACAATCTCAACTTGTTTGAATGGAAAGCACTTGCAGACGACAAAATTAATGTGACTCAGAAACTGACTTTTTTTATCATTTATCATAATTATCCTTTTTCCACACAACCCGGATTTTTCACACCACTAAGAAAACAAAAATTTGATAACATTGTGGGAAAAGGAGAAAATGCTGGTACCAGCATTTCTCCATTTCCCACAATATTTTCAATCCATCCCAATTTATTTTCCGACTCGGCGCACGTTTTTCACAAGGTGTTAATTTGATAGTAGGAATTTGTTCACACTTACTGAAGAATCAAGTGCAGCCAACATAATTATGACAGGTGAATTGTTATGAGGACTCTAATTGGTTTATTTTGTGGTAGTGTCATTGATATCATTCAATCAAAAAAAGCATACTGTACCTGAAAACCTAATAAAACCTCTAAGCACAAAAGACAGATATGCTGACTGAAGCTTACACAATTTCTCACATGCACATGCGTGAGGCATTCACAGGGAAATGGTCATTAGGGCAGTAATGGAAGAAAAATTTACTTTTAGTTGCAAGGATAAAAAGTAGTATTGGTAGGTAGCATAGGGACGCGGCGGATCGGCCGCGTCCCTGCGCTACCTACCCTACAGAGCCCTACGCTACCTACCCTACAGAGCCCTACGCTACCTACCCTGAAGGAATTTGTCCCTATATCACTGACTTTTTTCACCTATAATCTCTGCAACAGTTCACAAAGGGACCGAGTAAGCGATAAAATCCGAGAATTCGCATGAAAATGTTACTATAAATAGAACATTTATTTTGCAATAAAAGGCTAAGTATTGTCCACTGAGGGGCCCAGGTTGTCTACCTGAGAGAATTTATGTCTATATCACTGAGTTGAACTTAGTTTTTTCTTCACCTATGGATGATTTCTCTCTCTAAAAGCCTGAACACTGAGTTGGACTTAGTTTTTTTCACCTATGGATGATTTCTCTCTGTAAAAGGCTGAGTACTGAGTTGGACTTAGACTTTTTTCTGAGTTTTTTACTCTTTGGAGTGTAACTCTTCTAAAAGAAAGAAGATTGACAATTTGAAGAAAAGATAGAACTTTCGTGGTAAATGGTTAGTCCTGAAAAGGACTGTTGGGTTAGCCCTGAAAAGGGCTGTTTTTGTTTTGGAGATTGTTTTTTCTCTACTGGCAGCTTTTCTTTGGCTTTTTCGGGATTATGAAGTCATCGTGATTATCAATGTTTTTCCCGTATTTACCCTGGCCTGTCATTATCGGTGTAGGTCTCTTTTGATCAACTCGCTGTTTCTTGTGGAGATGGCTATCGTCTTCCTCTGATTTCCGTTTTGTTGTTTTTCTTGGCTTTGTTGTTCTTGGTTGTTTTTCCTTTGGCTGATTTTTGTTCACAACAGCTACGATAGAGTCCACTAACTTGTGAAGATTGGTTTTATCAAAGTCAAACTCCACAGTGATCCTCACAGGAACTGGTGAAATGCGCTGACTCTGTTGGCGTAGTGTCTCGATATTTCTACTGAGCTGTTCGCTGTTTGTGTTTAAAGTTTTAATCTCCTCCAAATGCTTGTTTAAAGTCTCCAGTTATTCTAAGACCCGGCCATCACGGAATCTTGTTTTGAATTTAACTGTTTCACCTCTTCATAAATGTTGTCCAACACCGTCGACGGATTGATGATTGTCGAATTTATAACTGATGAAAGAACGTCTCCATTGTTTTCCACTGGTAGGAAATCGTCCAAGTTGATTTCATCTAAGTTGTACTCCATATTGAAACTGCTTCCGAATATTGATACTGCTTCCGAATATTGATACTGCTTTCGAAGTGATCGTTAGCTGAGAATCGAAGAAATGATGAATGTGTGGAAATAACGCCGGGTTTTATACGTTTACAGAGGATTGAAAATTTAAGAGCGCGGACCTGGCGGGAAACACCAGGATTGTACTGTGTGACACTGAATTAGGAGTGGTGAAAAAACACCGATATAACTATCGATTCAATTGGACAATGTTAATGAAACGCCGACGCGGGAAAAAACATAGGAGAAATGGCATCATGAGTCAAGCAGGTCAATCCCCCTGTAAAGCTATAAAAACCCGGTGATATTTTTACATAAAAAAATCATATTTGCTCAGGATGGTTCGAATTCTTGTCTGTCCCCACTGCGCAAGCAGGTGTCAGATAGAGTGTCGGAAATGTTTCGCTATCCTGGAGTATCTTGGACAGAAACATAACTGTCCAGATCTAGATGAAGGATTTTACGATGATGATGAAGGTTCAACGATTTGCTGTGAATACTGTGGGTGTGAAATCATCCCAGTGGATCGGCTAGAAGAGTCGTAGAGCTCGATGTCGTTGTGAAATCCTTTTTAAAAAGCCCTTTTCAGGGCTAACCATCTCCAAGAAAAGATCTTTCTTTCTTCAAAATTGTCAAAAGTAAAAAAAGTTAAAACTAGAAAAAGTCAAAAGTAAGAAGTAATTATTTTATGTTTTTTTATTTTCAAAAGAACTTATGTACAATGAAAAATCAAGTCATAAACTGTAAAGACAAATAATGAATGAACTGTAAAGACAAAAATGAATGAAAAATCAAGTCAGTCTTTTTTGTTTAAATTCAATATTGTGTTGAAATCTTTTTTCACTTAGTATGTTTTCTTTTTTTCTTCGGAATGTCAGATTCACATTTGGTTTTACGTTTTCTTCCCCTTTCATTGGTTTTTAATACCATATCTGGGCAGATTGTATCCTCGTGTTTTGTTGATTTGCAAAAGAAACAGTTCTTTGTTACTCGTTTTTTCTTCTTTACGTTGTTTTGCTGTTTTTCCTCTCCGTACGAACAACCCGGTTCTGCAGAAAATTCGTTTTTTGTGGAATCTATGAGATTTTGTTTGTGCAGATTTTTTCGCATTGTCTCTAAATCATCTGCTATTTTACAGATTTCTGAATCGCTGATATCCGATGTGTCGGACTGCATATCTACGGTCCGAGTTTCAATGGATGTTGTAGCTTGTGGTGAACATTTTTCCATGTATTTTCACTGTAGAATGAATTTAGTGTCCCGACGAATTTCATATGTTGGAGACTGACACCGTTGTAAAACGATGGTGAAATTTCAATGTCATGACTGTGTGGATTCACGTAGACAAAAACAATTGTTCCTGTCTGATTTTCTTTTTTTGGACATTCTTTGGCCCAATGTCCTGCTTCGTTGCATGTAAAACAAATATTTGTTCTCTCACCATTCACCCCATATCGTTTGTCGACCGTCGCTTGATCCAAAACTCTGTATCTGGTAGTACGGTAAACATCTTTTTCTTCTAAATGTTGGTGGGATAAAAATGATCCCACGTAGTTTCCGATATGTTTAACATGATACTTTGATGGAATATTGCTGACCTCATAATCGTGGCTGTATGGATTAACATACAGATGCACCCTCTTTCTAAGTGGTGATGTATTTTGCAGCTTGAAATCGCTCATATTCTTTTATCAACTGTACTGTCTGAGATTGAGCAGAAGAATGATTAGATTTTCACAACCGTCGTCTCTATTTATACACTGTTGCAACGGAGAGGTTATATAAATTGTTAGTTTTTTCTCACTTCCTGCATTATTGTCTTTTCACTCAGAGCTAAAACGATGGGTAAAAGAAAAAGAATAATAACCTATTCAGACAGCGAAAGTGACGATGAGGTATTTCCACCAACAAAAAAGAAAAAAACTAGACCGTTGAAAGAAGAAAGTGACAGTGACGATGAAAGTATCAACTCTGCCTTAGACATGAAAAGTCTATATTATTTAACAGAAAGGGGTAATAAGAAGTCAAGAAAATTTAGAACAGAATCGCATGTGCTGACGGTGAGTTTTAAGAAATTTAAAGAGTTATCACCTCAGAGACTACTTGGATTATTTGACGATGTTACCCATGAGATCATTCGAAAGTTAAATGCTAACCCGACAGACATGATTAGAATTAGCATCAATCATCCTTCGTTGGAAATGGCGATCCATATTCCTTTTTTAACTACAGAACAGCTGCAAGGTGAAACTATACTGAATGAAATTGAACGAGTTTTACAATCGAATACAGATTTCGTCTTAAACGACGGCTTCATGACATTTGACATTACACATACAATACCTCCATGTGGTAGCGGAAAAAAGAAATACAAAGTATCAGAATTAGATTCAAAGGTTTTTGCCAAGAAGAAAAAATCCATTATTCAAATTGACAATCATGACCAACTATGTTTTGCAAGAGCCGTTGTGGGAATTTGCTACAATAAACGTGAAAACAACGAAGAATGGAATAGGGAATGGGATCGTATTCGTCGTTCAAACCGTCCTCTTCAAAAGACTGAAGCTGAGAAATTGTTGAATGAAGCTGGAGTTTCACCAACACTGCCTGTAGGAATTGACGAATACAAAAAAATTCAAGCATTCTTGTATGAAAAAGGCTACGTCATTAAAGTTCATGATCAACATTCCAAAACGGGAAAGATATTTGAACATCCAGAAGTGAAAACCAATAGTAAGATCATACATTTGTACTTTCATCAAAACCATTATGACTACATCAAATCTATCGAAGGTTTTTTTTGTTGTGCATATTATTGTGAGTTCTGTGATGTGGGTTACTCTCAGCGGGAAAGTCATGTTTGTTTAAATATCTGCAAAGGTTGTTACCGCAAAGGAAAATGTCCATCAGAATTCAAAGAATATGTTTGCAGTTATTGCTGTAGACGATTTTTTAGTGCTGTATGCTTTGGAAATCACAGAATCGTTCAAGGTAAAGAAAAGAAATCCATTTGTGAATTAGTGAAACTCTGTTCGGAATGTGGTGTGCAATATCTTGTCAGAAAGAAAAATCATGTTTGCAATGGAAAGAAAAGGTGTCATATCTGTAAGAGAATTGTTAACTTCTCTCATCAGTGCTATATTCAGCCTTACCAAAGTAAGTTGAACCATGACAGCAATGACGAGACGAGTTCTTCTGTAGTCAAAAAACCACAGTTCATTTTCTTTGATTTTGAATGCAAACAAGACACGGGGGTACATATCCCGAATTATTGTATTGCACACAGAGCATGTGATGATTGTATCGATAAATCACTTGATTTTCATTGTTCTACATGTAGTGAATTTGAAGAGGGTAGGGAAGTTATTTTTCAAGGTGAAGAAACTTTGAGTCAATTTTGCAAGTGGCTCTTTTCAAAACATCATAAAGGAGTCACGGCTATTGCCCATAATTTCAAAGGTTATGACGGCCAGTTCATTCTTGACTATATTGTCAAAGTTGGGTTAAAATTTCCAAAATTGATCATGAATGGAAACAATATTATGAAGTTAGAAGTGAATGGTGTGCGTCTGATCGATTCTTTCAATTTCATGAGCTTTGGTTTGGCAAAATTTCCAGCCACATTTGGTCTTCAAGAAATGAAAAAAGGTTACTTTCCTCACTGGGCAAATACAGATGAATTTTGGAGTTACATTGGCCCTTACTTGGATATGTCTTATTACAAGCCTGACTCAATGCCTGAAGAGGCTAGGTCAAAATTCATAGTTTGGTATAATGACAAAGTTCAAAAGGGTGAGGAATTCAATTTTCAAAAGGAGATGGAATTGTACTGTAGGTCAGATGTTGATATCCTTAGACGAGGGTGTGCTGAATTCAGAAAGCTGTTTATCGAACAGGGTGGTATTTGTCCATTTTTAGAGGCGATTACCATTGCAGACGCCTGTAACAAGGTCTGGCGAAGCAAATATTTGCCAGAAAATCAAATAGCTATCATTTCAAGCAAAGACTCATCCAGACTTCGCTTTTCTATGAAAGCGATACGCTGGGTTCAAAGCGTAGCTCAGGAAAAAGGTATTAATATCCAGCATGCATAAATGGTGGGGAAGTTCAAATCGGGAGATATAGTGTAGATGGTTTTCACCGTCAATCAAACACTGTTTATGAATTTCTTGGGGATTTGTATCATGGTTGTCCTGTATGCTATACAGATCGAAAACAGATCAATCCTATTAATGGGGAACCCATGTCTGAATTGTACGAACGTACTTTTGAACGTATAGCAGATATCGAAAAAATGGGTTATAATGTAGTGTACATTTGGGAGCACGATTTCGATGCTAAGATGAAGGATAAAGAGTACAAAAAACTCATTGAAAAGTTATATCCACATTGGGACCCTATCGATCCGAGGGATGGTTTGTCTGGGGGAAGATGTAATGCAATAAAAATTGGTTATGATGTTGATGAAAAAAGCAAAAAGGAAATCAAGTACATTGATATCTGTTCTCTGTACCCTTATGTTTGTAAACACAAATCCTATCCTGTAGGTCAGCCAGAAATTTTGTCTGCTGAGAATATTGACATGAACAATATTCGACAATATGAGGGGTTAATCAAATGTAAAGTTTTGCCTCCAACTGATTTGTTTCACCCCGTTCTCCCAGTTCACTGTAACAACAAAATGATGTTTCCACTCTGTATGAAATGTGCAGAAGAAAGTTCAAGCATTTGTAGCCATGGTGAAGAAGAGAGGGTTTTGGTCGGAACTTGGGTTACTTTTGAATTATTCAAAGCTCTTGACTGTGGTTATCGATTATTGCAAGTGTATGAAATTTGGCATTTCAATTCTGTGTCAGATCAGTTCTTTAAACATTATGTGGACAATTTCTTGAAAATTAAGCAAGAAGCCAGTGGTTATCCAGATTGGTGTCAATCAGACTCAGAAAAAGATCAGTTCGTTTGTGAATATGAGAAGGCGGAAGGTGTTCGTCTTGATCCAAGTTGTATTAAAAAAAATCCTGGGAGAAGGTCATTTGCTAAGATTATGTTGAACTGTCTTTGGGGAAAATTAGCTCAGCGTGAAAAAATGTCCCAGACGGAATACATCAGTGATCCGTCTAAATATTTTGAATTAGTCACCAATCCCAATTTCATTGTAAAGCATGTAGAAATCTTTGACGAGGACTGTCCATTCATCTTGGTTAACTATGAATCAAAGTTGGAACATATTGATACCCACGCTACAGCCAATGTGGTAGTAGGGTCTTACGTAACGGCTTATGCAAGGTTGGAATTGTACAGTGTTCTTGAAAAGTTAAAAGATAGAGTTCTGTATTTTGATACAGATAGTTGTATGTACATTCACGACCCTGAATTATGGAACCCTCCCATTATTAACAGTCGGTTAGGAAAATGGACTGATGAAGAGCCTACTTGTAAAATTACTCAATTCAGAGGGCTTGGGCCTAAGAATTATGCTTACAAAATGAAAACAAAAGATGGTGAAGAGATAAGCAAATGTAAAGTAAAGGGGATTACTCTGGATTACAATACAAAGCAGGTGGTGAATTTCGATACATATTCAAAATGTGCTTTGGATCGCACAATAGAAATCAAAATTCAGTATGATTGTAGAATTAAAAGACACAGAGATAGAACGGTTACCAGTGAACCACAAACAAAAACGTTTCGCTCTGTATACACCAAGAGTTATTGTAAATGGTACTGACACTGTACCCTATGGCTATAAAAGTTTGAGAAAATAATTCTATATCACATTGTTGTGTGGTGATCAGTCAAAGTAAGTCGGGAAAAAATATTAGCCGTTGGTCAAAAATAACAATCATGTTGCCGTTACCAATAGAACTACGTGAAAAAATTTATGGAGAATTTGTTCGACAGCATACGCTTGATGAACGAACACAGCTTAACATTAAATTTTTCTGTGTGAAAATTTGGATCGGAAAATTGTTTAAGTGGGTTGCAAAAGGAGAAAAGTCCTACAAAGTGTATGCTATAATCAACTTTATTGCGATGATGGTGGACGATTCGGGTATAGATCTCGTTCTCAAAACTTATTTAGCAGATAGCTGTTTGAAAGACAATGTTATTATTAAGCTGTTTCGATCCACAAGTCGATGGACATTTTTTATCATAGGAACAACAGAAGAAAGTTTTCTTAACGTTCTGAAAATGAAATCAGTTCTATTTGACTTTTACTTACGCTACAAAAAGGATCTGTTCATTCCTACGGAGAATCAATGGAAACCATGTCAGGGTATATTCTATTTGATAGAGATGTTACAGAAGAAGTAGTATATTCAGCTCTTTCAACAAAAGACGCTTATAGACATGTTGCTCCATTCATGGGACTACGAGATTTCAACGATATGGACAGTGAATATACAATGTTTTTGGGTTATGAGCAATTGCACAAAGACATTACGGAATATGAAGACAAATGTGAAACTCGTGGTATTTGCGAATTTGCATTGTAAAAATTTGTTATATGCTGTATTGTAAATAATTCATTGTGAATAATTCATTGTGAAAAAATATTTCAGTGTGACTTTTTCATTGTCAAGAAAATGTTTTTATGCTGCACTGTAAGAATGTTTCATTGTGATTTTTTCATTGTCAAGAAAATTTTTTATGCTGTATTGTTCTGTTCAATAAAAATGCTTTCATTTTCAATGATGTTATCATTTTATCATTAACCTTTAAAGAGTAAAGTAAAAAAAATATGGATGTGCAATCCATATTATTTCAACATCCTTGTAATATTTTCATCACAGGGCCGAGCGGGTGTGGAAAAACAGAGTTCGTTCATAAATTAATTGAGTATCGAGAACACTTGTTCAACATCGTTCCTGAAAGAGTTGTTTGGTGTTACAAAGAATGGCAACATGCCTACAGTGTTATGCAGGAAAAGTTTAATTCACAATTTGAATTGATAAAATTCGTGGAGGGGATTCCTGACGACGAAAACGAAATTGTCAGTGATGTATCCATTCCACATTTAATCGTCTTTGATGACATGTTGGGTGAAAAAGATGAGGAAAAAATTAAACTTTGGTTTACAAGAAAAGGTCATCATCGTAATGCAAGTGTGATTTACATCACGCAAAATATGTTTCAGCAATCGAAATCGAGTCGAACTATTAGCCTTAATTCTAGATATATGATTTTATTTCGAAATGAACGAGATAAGAATCAGATTAAAACATTAGCTCGGCAAATGCAAGCCCCACATTTGGTACCTGCTTATGAAGATGCTACATTGTCGAACCATGGATATCTAGTCGTAGATTTTCATTCACAAACAAACAAAGAATTAAGACTCCGAACAGATATATTTTACCGTTGGTATACACAAGGTAATGAGAGAGGACCTGTTATTTATTCTTCTGCTTAAAAAGGTTTCTTTAAGAAAGTTTTTATGCAAAAGTTCTTGCTTTAAAAGAGAATTACATTTTGAATATAAATCATTTTTATGATACCCATTCGTGAGTAAACATGGCCTTACCAGCTACACCAAGTTCGGTTTTAGCTGCTTTGCGAAATTTAAGTCAACAAACCGATAAACATGAAAGAGAAGCTGTGTTAAAAGCAGGATTAAAAGAAATTTTAAAAATGGTTTACATTGGCTGCGCAAAACATCATCGAAAATAAAATCAAATTACCAAAACAAACCATAACGTACATGACAAAACAGAGAGCAGATATTGAACAGCTAGCAGATCCGTCCGTAGATGAGGAAAGTAAACGTAAAATCATCTTAAAACCTGGAGGGGGTGGATTTCTAGGTGGTGTTATCAGAAGTTTGCTGAGATGGGATGGATCAAAAACCATCAGAAAATTTGGAGCTGAAAGACAAACTCGAAAACGTGTTCCACGAAAGCGTGCTCCGCAAAAGAAAAAGTCTCCAAAAAAGAAAAAATCTCCAAGAAAGAAGAAGTCTCCAAAAAAGCGTACTCCAAGAAAGCGTGCTCCACCAAAGAAAAAATCTCAAAAGAAGAAATCACCACCAAAGAAGCATGCCCCAATTACGATTGATGAAAGATTTGTTACTACCCGAAAACGAAGACCTGAAGGAAGTAACATTTCAGAACATCAACAGTATCCGAAATCCAGAGAGGAAAGAATAAGAAAAAAACTGCAGGATTACGAAAGAAAGTATTCAAGATTCATATTACCAGGCAAAAAATTATCGTTTCAAAATATCCCCTCCGTCGCGTGGTCTCCAAAGACATTAGCCAAACATAAAAAAGGGTTAAAAAAATACAAGCGAATGTTTTATGATATGCTGAAACATAACCTTGATACAGGGAGATATAATCTTGACGACAAAAATAAGATGCTCTACCTTGGGAAAGGAAGATCCGTTCCCGTGGATTCATCTATATCTACCGCCACTACATTAGCCGACGATCTCTATTCACAGTTTTCTTAAGAAATTTTAACAACAAATTTTGTCTACAAAATACATTACATTAGCTATAAATGTTAGTGATATGGAACTTGTATTATCATTTAATCCGAAACCGAGATCAAGTCAACATGAAGAAGAAAACACCTCTGATAAAAAAACATGGTTCAATGGTTATGGCTATGATACAGGCTAAACCAAAAACACGTAAAAAACTTGTAAAAGATTCGTCGCCCGAAGTGATAAAATGCATATCGGAATGCTGTCATAATGTTTTAAAAGGCAATGTACATTTATCATCACCTCAGAAGAAGAAATTGTATTCAAGTAGGCAGCATCTCAGACGTTTAGCTTCGAAATCAGTCTCAGTAAAAAATAAAAAACAAATATTAAATAAAAAAGGTGGATTTCTTCAATTGCTTGGTCCTGCATTATTACCATTGTTAGGAAAAGCCGTTATCGGAGGAATAGGAGGAGCTCTTAAGGCCTTGTAATTCTATAATTTTTAAATTATGTCTGTTAAAAAAATGGTTATTGTGCCTTACCAAACCTTAGAAAATATGAATCGTTGGAAAGTCGAACAAGCTCAAAGGCCTCGTTTACCGCCCAACCCGCAAGTTGTAGATGTAACACATCTTCAACAGGACATGGGCCATATTTTACAAAACACCAATTTATCAGAATCAGAAAAGGCTCAAAAGTATGGTGAAACTTTGTTTAAGTTACAAAATTCTCTTCAAAAAGCAAGACCAACTTTGAACAATTTACTTTCAACGACAAAAAGTGATGATAGTGTAGAGAAATCAGCATCTGTTGCCTTACATGATCAAATTTTGCAAAGTGTACCAAAAACCATGAAAAGAAAAGCCGAGTTAGTTTTTAATATGATAAAAGATAACAATAATTTAACTTTGGATGAACAAGGAGTTGTGTCATATAAAGGGGCACGCATTCATGGTTCAAATATCATCGATCTTATCAATGATGCAATACGTCAAAGAAAAGGTGTTGAACCCAAAGGCTGGAAAACTTTTTCAAAGGCATTACATGAAAGTAATATTCCGCAAGAAGTTATTGGCAACTCAAGTAGATGGAGGTGGATGCATAAAACTTATGATAAATCTTATGATAAGTCACTGAGCAAAGATGAAGAATCCCATAGCGAACCCGATTACTTATTTCACACGCCAAAAAGTGTACAAAAAAGTGCAAGGAAATCGGCTGCAAAAAGTGTTAAAAAATCTACGATGAAAACTCCATACATGAAACCTGAAGAAAAAGAAAGACTGAAGCAATTTTATACTAAAGAGTTGTTAACTCCCCCGAAAACTATAAAAAAGACCCCTAGTCGTAAAACGCCTCAGTCATGGGAGCCCTGGTAAAGCCTAAACTTGATTACGTGTTAAGAAAGTTGTTTTATGATCCCAAAAGTACTGTCGCATTTACTGGAATAAAGCAATTGTATCACGCTGCAAAATCTGTTTTGAAAGGAATAAGATACAAAGATGTTCAAGAGTGGTTACGAGGTGAATCCACCTATACCTTACACAAACCAATCCGTCGACGTTTCAAAAGACGAAAAACTATTGTAAGTGGTATAGATTATCAATGGCAAGCTGATTTAGCCGACATGCAACATTTAGCAAAACAAAATGATAACAAGAAATATTTACTTTGTGTAATTGACGTGTTTTCAAGATTTTCATGGGTTATCCCTATTCCAAATAAAATGGGAAAAACTTTGATTCGAGCATTTCAATCTATTGTTCAGAAATCAAAACGAAAACCTTTGGCACTTCAAACAGATAAAGGTTCGGAATTCAAAAACAAACTGTTTCAACAATACTTGAAAAAGAGTCAGATTCATTTTTTCACCACCGAAAACCCAGAGACAAAAGCAAGCCTCGTTGAAAGATTTCAACGAACTTTAAAAACGAGAATGTGGAAATACTTTACGTACAAGAAAACAAGACGTTACATTGGCGTATTGAATTCTTTAGTTCAGAATTACAATCATACTTTTCACAGAAGTATTAAAACATCTCCTGCAATGGTAACAAAATCAAATGAGGCAGAGGTTTCGAAAAATCTGTATCCTCGATTATCGACAATCGCAATGACGAAAAAGCCAAAATTCAAAATTGGAGATCGTGTTCGGATCAATAAAACAAAACGTACATTTGATAAGGGCTATTTACCAAATTGGACGCAAGAAATATTTGAAATCACTCATGTTAACAAGACATTTTCACCTATCACCTTAAAATAAAAGATTTACAGGGTGAACAAATTTTGGGAACTTATTATGAATACGAACTTCAATTAATAAAAGATGATGAAGTCTATGAAATTGATTCAGTTCTTGATAGACGTACAAGGCGTAAGGGCAAAAAATTAATCAAAGAAATAAAAGTCAATTGGAAAGGCTATCCAAAAAAATTTCAAAGTTGGATACCAGAATCCCATCTGGTGTCTTTGAAGGGAAAAAATCTTATAGATAAAAAATCTTATAAAAAGACAGTGCATTTATGATGAATTCACAGTCAAACATTGAGTGCGCGACAGAAAGTGTCGATAGTGTTAGTACTAAAAATTACAGCTGCTGTGGAAATCGTGTTCCAAAGAATCAGTTTACATATATTTCACAGATATTAGTCATTTATGCAATTATTGCAACCTCCATAGTACATTTAAGTATTCAAAGTCAGGATCGTGAATTGTGGTTGATACTGTTAAGTAGTTCACTCGGATATATTCTCCCATCTCCGGGGTTAAAATTCACAAAGACAGAACAAAAACAACCAGGACTTGATTTCATTGCCAGTAAAAAATAAAATATTAAAAAATGAATTCGTTTTATGTTACTCTACCTAGCGATAGTTCCATAAACCTTTATCCGAACAACACACAGTGCTGTTTTAAAGTTCATTTACCAAAGACAGTTCATATTGATAGGGAAAATTGGGAAGTTGCATTAGTTCAACTTATTACCCCCTCTCAGTTTTTAAACGTAAGTGAACAAGAAGCAAAGTTCGAAATTATAACTGCAGATAACGGTTTATACAATGCAATAGCAGCGGTAGATAAAAAAAGAGATAATATGCAGATAACTGTATTAAGGCGAGACGATAAAGGTAGAGCAGAAAAATGGTCAATTCTATTTACTTTTCCACCGGGTAGTTACACTTCACCAAAGCATATTATAGAGGTGCTCGATGAATTGGTTCAAAATAACCTATCGGGTATCCTTCAAAAGAATTCAATGCTACTGTCTATTAGCTATTCAACCTCATCCAAACGTCCGAAACTTGCAATGAGAAATATTACAAAAACCGGAATCAAATTCCATTCATCGCTGTTTTTAAAACTGGGAGGATCGCCAGAATTTCAACAGGAGGTGATTTATCCGGGTAGAAGATTTTTGAATGCATTTAAATACACTCCTAACATTGATGCTGGCTACAACCATCTGTTTGTTTATTCAGATATTGCTGAACACGCTATAGTGGGTGATACATTTGCTCCCATACTTCGTGTTTTACCGTTCAAACCAACCGAATCAGTTGAAAGTAATTATGAAGTCCAACATATCAACCATGATATTACATTACCGCATTATATCCCCGTTTCGAAATCTGATTTCGATACTATTCACATTCAAATAACAGGGGATTCTGGCATATCGTTTCATTTCATTACTGGTAAGACAATCGTCAAGTTACATTTCAGACAGAAAAAATAAAAAATACTTGAAATAATTAAACTGATACATTGACAAAAAAATGCTACCAGTTTATCGTGGCGTAAAACATCAGTATGGGTATGGATTAGGTTCCCTATTTAGATCAGCACTTAAAACAGTGACTCCATTGCTTAAACCCTTGGTCAAATCTGGTTTTAATGCTATAAAAAAAGAAGGAATCAAACAAGGATTACGTGGAGCAGAAGATATCTTTTTACGTGGTAAAAACCCTAAAAAAGTTGCAGTCTCGCGGGGAAAACAATCTGTTCATAATTTAGCGCAGCAGTTAATACCTGGGATAAAAAAACGAAAATCACAAAAGACACGTCATTTATCTTCTCGATCTCGCAGGGGCAAGATCATTAATAAAAGACAAAGAAATCATTACACTAGACCAAGACCTCTTGATATATTTGATTGAGAAAAAATCTTTTGAAAAATCTTTTTCGAAAATGATGCAAAACGGATCTTGCGAATGCAGTAAATCAGAACTCAGTGTTCTTTCTGTACCACCTACATTGACAACAATGCAAGAAAGCCAATGGGTTGAACATTTTCCAATATCATCTTTGACAAACAATTCACCGATAGAATTCATCATACCACCTCAAACCGAACATTGGACAGATTTGTCACAATCGTATTTGCATATCAAATTCAAAATCGTTAAAGCAGATGGTAGCAATTTAGATGCCGGTTCAAATGTAGCCCCTGTAAACAATTTCATGCACAGTATGTTTAGCAGTGTCGATTTGTATCTAAATAATAAACTAATCAACAGTAATTCAGACACCTATCCATACAGAGCATATATTGAAAATCTTCTGTCATATAATAGCGACTGCAAGACTACGTTTTTGAAAGCTGGTGTACTTTGGGTCGAAGACACCAGTGGTCAATTCGGAGCACTCAACCACGATGGGGATAACGAGAAAGAATCGGTGTAATCACACTAAGCAGAACTGCAGAGCTTTTCGGACGATTGCATCTTGATCTATTTCAGCAAGAAAAATATTTACCTAATGGAGTTGAAATAAGACTTAGATTAAACAGAGTCTCATCAAACTTTTGTCTTACGGGAGGTACTGGTGCACCAGCTGCAAAAATTGTACTGGAAACAGTCAGTCTCCATATGCGAAATGTTGAATTGTTGCCTGTTGTTGCGAATGATCTAAATCGAATTATTTCTCAGCAAAACATGAAAATTCCTATCCGCAGAGTAGAAGTAAAGACTTTTACCATCGGCAATGGACTTCAGTCTAAAGTTGAAGATCATTTGTTTCAAGGTCAGCTTCCGAAACGTGTTTTCATTGCAATGGTAACAAATGCTAGTTATAATGGAGGTTATGATACCAATCCATTTTTCTTCCAACATTTCAATCTGTAAAAAATAGATGTATCATGTAATGGTCACAGTATTCATAACAGGCCCTTTGAGCCTGACTTTGAAAATGGCTTGTATTTGAAATCATATTTGTCAATGTATCAGGCTGTCTCAGCCTTTGGACTCAATAAATCATTTGATATCGCCAAAGAAGATTATGCTGGTGGATAGTGTTTGTGGGGCTACGATTTGACAGCTGATCAAGGCAGTGAAGAAGGTCAACTTCATCCTATAAAAACTGGCAGTCTTCGAATTGAGCTTCAATTCGCCCAAGCCTTGGCAACAGTGATCAACGTTATTGTTTTTGCTGAATTTGACAATCAGATCGAAATCAACAGTTTGAGAGAAATCATCACAGATTACTAACTTCGGAAAAAATTACATCAGAAAAACAGCCCTTTTCAGAGCTAAGAGAAGTAAAAAAAACAATGCAAGGACTCAGATTTGCTATATCACTGAGAGAAGAAGCAGAAAAAGTGAAATATCACACTTCAAAGTGCATCTCTACTCGGAAAAATGACATTCACAATAGCTTCGAAAAACATATGATTGAAGAAATAAAAAATCTTATTGCCAGTGAAGTTCGCAACCAGTGTTACGGATGTCAAGTGGATCACCCCAGTCAAATACAGCACGATCTGTGTTTATTCAAGAACAGACAAGAACATACAGATATGTTCATAGAAAAAGCTATGATGGAATTAAATCCATACAAAATCATGGAAAAATGGTATCCTGAACTAATGGAGATGAAACTCGATGACAGTGACTATGTGGAAGCCTACAGATTATGGCAAAATATAAAACAAAACATTTTATCTGAAATCATGGAGTCGTGCTTACAATACTGGTGTGACAAAGTAAAACAATCCTGGGAAGAAAGTGACTAAGAAAAAAACGTGATGTATACTTCTGAAATTCAATACATATTGGATCACGGAACCTGGATAAAAAATCTACAGGCGAAAGTCTGTGCAAAAGACCAGTTACCTCGACAAAAACCCAAACATGTGAAAGCTTACATTGTGAATACAGAGAGATCAAATAGACCAGGAGAACACTGGGTGGCAGTGATATTTGATAATAATGACAATGTACTATACTTTGATCCGTATGGACTACCACCACTTGAGCCAGAAATCATTAACTTTTTAGACAATCATTCTTCAACGTGGAGATACAATCGACAAACTCTTCAGAGTCTACAGGGTAAAGTTTGTGGACTTTATTGTATCTTTGTATTGGATGCTTTTGCTAGAGGATATAATATACAGAAATATCTTCAACAGAAATTCCTCTCAACGGGACACCATCGAAACGATCGAGATGTATCATTTTGGTTTAATCAACACTACGGAATTCTATACAAGAAAATTTCAGAGACTCAATCCTCACAAACAGTGAAAAATGATCTTCTTTTTGTTAACAGTTCATTGTGAATATTTCATTTTTTGTCTTTTTTACAGTTCATTGTAAAATATGTTCATTGTAAATATGTTCATTGTTCAGTTCTGTTCAATAAAAAAGTTCAAAAACAACAGAGTTCTTCATTCTGTTTTTTTCCCAAGACTTGTTCTGTCTACATTTTTCCCATACATCGGGTCATAACTTTTTGCTATATTAGCATGAAACGTAGGATGGGAAAAATGTATGTGCTTTCCGCCAGGTCCGAGCTCTTTACAATTTTTCAATCCTCCTGTAAACGTATAAAACCCAGCGATATTTCCATACATTCACCATTTTTACTCTCAGTTCTCGAGCAGTTCAGAAGCAGTATCAATAATCGGAAGCAGTATAAATATGGAGGAGATAAATTATCAACTACGTGAGGCTCTCCGTGTCTATCTGAATGCCGGTCAGCAGATATTGCTACTAAACACTCATGTCGTAGGAGAGGAGGAACAAAGCCAACTACAACGTATAACACAGCCATACAAAGATCTCGGCGAAAGATTAGTTCAGCTATTTCTAAAGACATCGCCTGATGTTATTTTGGTTGATGTCAAATTTGGGAGGAAGATTACTTTCGATAATGGAACAATGATAATCAGAAAAAGAGTTGAAGCATGCCCTATTTGCCAGGCGAATTTCGGATGTTGTCATTAGAAGTGGAGAACAACGTGAGACGAAAATCTGCCCTTTTTAAGGCTAACCCAACAGTCCTTTTCAGGACTACCCATTTACCACGAAAGTTCTATCTTTCTTTCTTCAAAATTGTCAGAAAACTCAAAACTAAAAAAAGTCATAGTATAGTCAAACTCTGACCCGAACAAGAAAAAATGTAACAAAACTACGGGTTGCTCAACAATAAACATTTACCATTAGAAATGAAACGGTAATTCTGTTTGGTCAACATTAATTCAGAGCCAAAACAGCATGAAACGCCGACGCGGGAAAAACATAGAAAATGACGTCATGAGTCAAGTAGGTCAATCCGTCTGAAAAGCTATAAGTCTCTGCGATATATTTTCCATACATTTCATTTTCGCAATGGCTTCAAGACCAACACTCGACAGGCGTTTCACTTGGATGGATGCTGAGCGACAGTTAAGAAGAGCAAAGAGACAGATCATTTTGCTTCAACAACGCTTAGCTGAAGTGAAAAAGCGTTACGAGAGGGCAGAGCTTTCAAATAACAGATCGTTCTGTTATAACCTTCGGATGAAGGAAATGATCATTGAAGGCACACTTGAAATGTATTTTCAGTATGCTATTTCAAAAAGTGAGCAGGTAGACCGTCTTTTCCGTGAGCAATTCGCTGAAAGGACTGAGTCAGACACCGATTCGACTGATACTGAATAATCATTTTCAAGTTGAATCCCTCTCTAAAAACAGCCCTTTTCAGGGCTAACCATTTACCACGAAAGTTCTATCTTTTCTTCAAAATTGTCAAAACTCAAAAGATTTACAATCAAAAGCCTAAAAAGTGTCCCGTTGCACATAAAACATATAAACACTAAACTCCGATTATTTTTCTCATTCAGCATTAACTATCGTAAAGCTGAGTCAGTATCCCACAATGTTTGGATTGACATTTTTCCTCTCATTGCTCTTCTGGATAGAAGAAAGAGAACGTTTCAGATATATCAGGTATGAAATTGAGCATCTGATGCAAATGCTAGATACAATGGAATCAATCGAAAGAAAGAGGGGAGGATAAAAAAGTGTATTCTGCACAAAAACAGCCCTTTTCAGGGCTAACCATCTTCAATGAAACATCTTTTTTCAAATCAAAAAAAGTCATAGGCTAGTCAAACTCTAGTTTTTTCTGACAAGAACAAGAAAAATGTAACAAACTATGGATTGACCAACAATAAACGTTTACCATTAGAAATACAACGTTAATTAAGAGCCAAAACAGCATGAAACGCTGACGCGGGAAAAACATAGGAGAAAACGACGTCATGAGTCAACCAGTTCAATCCTCCTGTAAAGCTATAAAACCCGGCGATATTTTCCATACATTCACCATTTTCATTTGCGCTATGGAGACATCAACCAAGATAAAGGCAGTATCCAGCGAGATGGACTTTTGGGATTTTGCCCAATTACCAGCACAGGCTGTAATAAAGAAGGACTTCGTCGTACCATCAACCGAATGCTGGGATGACGATAATGAGCCGTCATTTTCACTGCACTTTGATCTAGACGCTCAGGAGTTAAAAATATTAAAGAGGCGGACAGCGAGCAGCTGTCCAGCCTGTAGAAAAGTTGGAGGTTGTGCCTAAAAACACAACCTCCAAATCACCCCTTTTAAGGGGCACCCAACAGCCCTTTTCAGGGCTACCAATCTACCATGAAAGATCTATCTTTCTTCAAATTGTCAGACGAAAGTTCTATCTTTCTTCAAATTGTCATTTCTTCAAATTGTCAGACGAAAGTTCTATCTTTTCTTCAAATTGTCAGACGTAAGTTCTATCTTCAGATTGTCACAGCTCTTTTCAGGGCTAACCCAACAGTCCTTTTTAGGACTAACCATTTACCACGAAAGTTCTATCTTTTCTCTCAGAAAAGTTACACTCCGAAGAGTAAAAAACTCAGAAAAAAGTCTAAGTCCAACTCAGTGCTCAGGCTTTTAGAGAGAGAAATCATCCATAGGTGAAGAAAAAACAAAGTCCAACTCACTGTTCAGGCTTTTAGAGAGAGAAATCATCCATAGATGCAGAAAAACTAAGTCCAACTCAGTGATATAGGGATAAATTCCCTCAGGGTAGGCAATCTAGGCTCTGTAGGGTAGGTAGCGTAGGGCTCTACAGGGTGGGTAGCGTGGGACGCGGCGGATCGGCCGCGTCCCTACGTTACCTATCAATACTACTATAAAATCAAAATCCATTGATTAAGGTAGTTTTGTCTTTGCTTCATAAATTTCTCCTATGGCCCTTATTTTTTCTGATGAGGGAGCCAGGCTGCCCCATAGATTTGATTTCTAGAATGAACCATGTACCTCTTGAGTTATCATTGCCTAAACTCAAGGATATGGTCATCTTTTACCCAAATTATTATATACAGGCCCCTTCTCCTTTTAAAGTTTATGTACTCAGTTATTAAAGACTAAATGACAGTAATAGTGAAATTCATGGGTGCTCTTTGCAAAATATAAAGACCAATAGAGTCATCTTAATGTTCCTCTAGTGTTGGCAAAAGAAGCATTTATTACATCTACTTAATAATCTTTGTAATTGCTAATTTAATTCTATTTTAGTGCAAGTCCTGACAATTTATGATTTATCATTATGTTGTTTTTTTTTTGTAGATGCATATATATATGAAGATTTTGTATGAGGGAAGGAGTGAAAGAACTTTTGGTCTTAGACCTGTTGTTGTGTTGTTTATCAGGCGATCTAATTCTGTATGGCAAATAATTCTACAGTCCTTTTTAAAAGCCCACTTTCTCTGGAAATCCTGGATTCTAGTGGAACAGTTATCTTGTCAAGCACCCTGATAGGACAGTATAATTTATTGCCTCTAATTAGTTGGAATTTGTCTGACCAGAGACTATGTTCTCTGAGTCAATGTCTGAAACTTGATACTAAAACCGATGAGCCCTCAAGAGCCTTGCATTCATAGCAATAAAATCTGTGTCCAGTTCCAAGAAACAATTTTAAGCATGCATCAATTTTCTTGCATTGTCATTTTAATAATAATTACGAATAGGTAGAGAAACTCCAGGAAAGCATGGATAGGTGCTCTGGCTCTGCGATAAAACTCAAATAACATTGAAAACAACATTAAACACTGTACAATCCATCCATCCATCCATCCATCAATCAATCTTTGAAAAGGCTTCCGACAGCTGGCTGTCAGGAGACTAAAAGGCTCATGACAGCCGGCTGTTAGGAGACGTGGCCTATTTTAATTCATTGCATATTTAAAACAATTCAGTAAAAAGAATTTAAAATTCGCAGATAGAGACACTTAAATCGTCTTTTCATCTTTAATAATTAATTTAAACAGCGAATTTACATAAATTTCTGTATTAAACAATAAGTGGGAGCTAAAATCTCGGTTTAATGAATCCTTTACATGGTCCATGTAAAAACAAGCATTCTGATAGTATTGCATAGCAATACTGAATCCCCTACCGGCCATATATATTGCTGGCAGGTATAGTTTGTGAAACTCTGTGGAGGAGAAAGAACGTATTTGGCCCACTTTCAGAATTATAAGCATCATGTCTGTCTTTATATGCAAAGCTTTAATGAAAGCCAGATATATAAACAGTTTCCTCGTTAAAGTAAGTTCATTGAAGAAGTTTTACTACGACAAGATGTGTTTGTGAAACACAAATGCCCCCGTAAAAGCAAATTTTAAAAAATATGACCTTTACCTTGTGAGATGACCTTGACCTTATCATCAGCAGGTGTGTACAAATGAGAGGTACCAGCTTACCATGTATAAGTGTTATAACTTAAGTACTTAAATAAATCAAAGTGCTGTCAGCACTGTAATCAGTTGACACTGAATAACTACAGTGGTTTAAAATCACAAATCAAATGGCAGTTGTTTGAACTATGTATGGGATAGACATTTTATAACTGAGTCACGTAGGAACTCTCCGTCCCTTACAAATTAGTAGTTTAACGGAATGCTAAAGATATATGTCTGCCAGTCGACAGCAATAAAACGTAGAATGTAAGTGACTATTCTGACCAGTAATACCGATTTTCAAGCTTTAGATATCACTCATCATAAATAACAGCACCTACCAACCTTTCATAAAAGATTAAGAAAATATAAATACATGTATTCTTTTCTGTAACTTTTGAAACTATACTGTAACATATTGTCAGATATTATCAATAATATCCATATTGAATGATGGATATGATGAATAAGTCGTATAAAATGTGCCTGTATTATGACTATCAAAGTGATTACTTTTGGCTGCTCGCGTTTATCTTGACAAATTGTCCTACCGTACATTTTTCGGCTGGCTAAATTGCCCTTGGCAAGATTGTTCTGTCCAAAACATCGGCTGGCCAATTTCTCCCACATTACTTTCAAAGCATGTAGTATCTACCAAACCCTCAACCCTTTACCAAATGATGTAATTTTAGACTTGTCCAAAACGAAAGCATTTGCACATGACGAATGAAATGTAGACCAAATTAATGATGATTTGAATCGTTGAAATGGTAAAAAAAACATTGTGAGAAAAGGAGAAAACGACGGTTATTTGCATTTTTCCACAATGTTTTTAACAGCCTTCTTCCTCGGGGTCATCAGGAACGGGAAAGTTTGGTTAAAACACTCAGTTATGGCCTTTTATAGTCAGAAAAACAATATCCAAACATTACAATTTCAGTGTCGAGTTCTTTTTTTTTTTCATATAAATTACACATAAACAGACAATTAAGATATTCAGTATGTATGTCTGTGATACTGATTTGCATTCAAAGGACAGTCTGATCTTGATTTTTTTTTTTTTAGTCTTCAAAGCGACTATACATGTCACTGGAGAACATGGGCCATTGTATTGAAACATTGTAATGAGCAAGAGCATTACTACAGTAAACCTTGTGCTTTTAATCTGGAATATGGAGAGGATGAGAGTCAACCAATATGCTGATGAGACAAACATGTTACTGAGAGTTTTACACTAAAGCGCTCAATTAATGAAATAGATCTGATAAGCGTGGAAAAGCAGCCTAATTATTGCAGGGTCAATGCTGTCTTGACCACGATATCTCAAGAAATAGGAATAGCAGATCCAAAATTTTAGTGACTGCATGTTCTGTGCAGTCTGGTCTGCATCTGGTCTGAATCTGCGCTCTCCGAAGAGGCTTTTTCCCTGGTCAGTTGATTCAGACATGGAGAATATTACGTTAAGTGAGTTTTTTGTGTTGCAGATTCAGGGTTTTTTTCCATCTAAGAAAATGCTCTGTTTAACTCTTCCAAACGACAAAATGTTGGAAATCTTTCAAATGATGAAAAAACGCTGAGGAAAAAGTGAACACGCTTAATACATGTATGCTGTTTTTCCCACTACATTTTTAAAGCCCGACAAGATTGTGTGGCCAACGGTTAATAGACTGATTACAGTCTTAAGAATGTCATCAAAAAGAAGGTTGTTCGTGAGCGTGTAAAATGGTAGAGCCGTAGCTTTAGGGAGAGGAAGATGGGTTATGAAAACAATTCAACCCTTAACCTGCTAAATAAGTGAAATGAAACTTTCAAGCTGACAGTTAAAACCCAGTTCTTTACTATTTCAAAGGTATTTTTTTTTTGGGGGGGGGGGAGAAATCTTCTTGTCGGACATTAAAGATACAAAATCAGACAGCATGTAGTATACAGTCTGATCTTGATCTACAATGTCCGGAAAAGGTCATAAATTCGCGCTTAGTAGCCCAAGGTTTAATACATCGTAAGCTGAAAGATGCATAATCAAATATATGCTGGTCAGTATTGTGAATGGACAGTCTGGTTTCTAAGGTTGAAAGCGTGGGATAACCAGACCATTCTAAAAATGTTTACGTAATGGCTTCTCCACTAGGGTAATAACTCTTAAACAACTCTACATCCTTTGTCCCACACTGCTTCACACGCTTCACCTAAACTAACAACTGCAGATTACTTTTTTAAACAGTTTTTACTACCAGCATGTACATCAGTTTGCTCTAAGGCAAAACATTCTAAATTTTCAAATTCTTTTAAAGCAATGTTTCCTTACATATTCCGTTTCACTGCAAGTTTATCCTTGCTCGAGGCCAAATGACCTATCATCTTTTCAACACAAGGTGTGCTTACATAACCCGATACTCCTGGATTCGCTCTTCGGTTTCATTCATAAGTTGTTGCTTTATCACTGACAACATTCCTTATCAGGGTTAAAAGTTCAACGTAATAAGGTCACAACAGCTAGTATTAGTGTTATTAGACTGTAGGTAAAATAATGAATGAATGAATGGAGTTTTACGGCCCGTCGACAGCTGTGGTCATATTGGGCGCACATACAAAGATGAAGAGAGATACTGTGAGATAATAAAACAAGAAGTTAGTAAAAACAATAGATGTAACCGTTAAAAGTACACTAATTAATTGAACTTAAAAATTAGACACAGTCAACAGGAGGGCCAAAAAAGCCTTTACAAATGAAGGAAAAATAACGCAAAGGGTGAGTAAGATTCTAAATTTTTCTAAAAGTATTTACCTCCTTTAGATAGTAAAAAACTGATTCGATCTTCACAGTATCAAATAAAATACTCAGGCTGTCTACTTTATAAAATCTTTCTCGTACTTGCGCTAGGTCAATGCACTCTAGTAATATGTGTTTAACTGTAAGAGGAGCAGAGCATGGAATGCATTGCGGTGCCTCATCTCCTTTAAGGAGATACGAGTGTGTAAGATGCGTGTGACCGATACGCAGACGGGCCAAAACAATTTCTTCGCGGCGACAAGTCCTCGATCCTGGTAGCCATTCCCCAAGAGTTGGCTTAATACCAAATAATTTATTTTGGTGATTGAGTGGGTCGTTCCACGAAGTTTTCCATACAGGCTGAATAAAAGCATTTATTGAAGGCTTAAAATCAGTAAAAGGAACTCTAAAGGGTAAAATATCAAGTGATAATGCTTCCTTGGCAGCTCTGTCTGCCTCCTCATTACCACTAATACCAATATGGCTGGGGAGCCAACAGAAAATAACGTCATTACTACCGCAGACGTCAGATAGCTTGTCTAAAAGGTCAACAATAATTGGGTTTTCGGTTTTATCATGCTCAAGTGCCTGCATGGCAGAGAGTGAATCGGTGAAAATAATGTAACGCCAATAACCGTCTTCTTTAATGTGATCAAGAGCAAGGTCTATTGCTTTTAGCTCTGCAGAAAATATTGAAGATTTATCCGGAAGACGGAATTGATATATTTCACCATCAGGTACAGCAACTGCGCCAGCCCTGTCACCTTCTTTCGAACCGTCTGTATCAATATGTTCATAATTGTAGTACTGTCTTTTTATTTCGACATATTTGCTTTTGAAAATAGTCGGATCTGTTGTTGCCTTTTTGTATGATGCTAGTTCATACACAAATGTTGGACTATTAGAAGTCCACAAAGGAACGGCTGTGATCTTCTGTTCTGCTATATCATCAAGTTCGAAGCCAAGGCTTTGAACATCAGCTTCACACCGGAGACTAAAGGGAGGTATGACCCTTTCTTTCTTTAAAAAATCGTCTTTATACAAAGGTTCAAATACAACTTTGTGAGTAGGATTTTCAGGGTTTGACTTTAGTTTTATATAGTACTGCATGGACAGTTTCTTTCGCCTTAGATTTAAGGAAGGCTCATTTGCTTCTGCATACAGACTATTTATTGGGGAAGTCCTAAATGCGCCTAGTGCGAGACGCAAGCCTTGATTATGAATAGAATCAAGTTTGCTAAAGTATGACTGACGCGCTGACCCGTACACAGCGCAAGCGTAATCTAACTTTGATCTAACGAGCGACCTATAAAGTCGTAACAAGACCTTTTTATCTGCTCCCCAGTCCATACTGGAAACTACACGTAAAAGATTGAGAGCTTTCTGACACTTATTGCTCAAATAATTAATGTGAGGAATAAACGACAGTTTAGAATCAAATAATAGGCCGAGAAATTTGAACTCTTGGACGACTTCTATACAGACACCATTTAGTGTCAGTTCTGGGTCGAGATGAAATTTTCTTGAATTACAAAAATGCATACATTTAGTTTTGGTTTTTGAAAACTTAAAACCGTTTTCATTGGACCATTTGGTTAAATTGTTTAAGACTTGCTGAAGCTGCCTTTCAATAGTATCCATGTGTTTTGACCTGTAGCAAATACAAAAGTCGTCGACATAAAGTAAGCATTCCACAACAGGACATACAGACTTAATAATATTGTTAATCTTTACACTGAAAAGTGTAACAGAAAGAATGCTTCCCTGGGGAACGCCCATCTCTTGTTCATGGGGGTCAGAAAACGTATTACCAACCCTGACTCTGAACTGCAGCTCATTTAGAAAAGCTGAGATGAAATAAGCAAGGCGACCTCGAATACCGAAATCAAAGAGGTCATTCATAATTCCGTACTTCCATGTTGTATCATAGGCACTCTCAAGATCGAAAAATACAGAGACAACATGTTCTTTTTTAATAAAACCTTCACGTATGAATGTCTCAAAGTGAACTAAATGATCAAGAGTGCCTCTCTGTTTACGAAATCCGCTTTGAGCTGTTGCTATTAATTTGTTTTTCTCTAAAAACCAAACAAGACGGTCATTTACCATTCTTTCCATAGTTTTACAGATACAACTTGTCAAGGCTATTGGGCGATAGTTTGCAGGATTAAAAGAATCTTTTTCAGGTTTTGGTATTGGTACTACTATGGCTTCCTTCCAGGAGTCTGGAAGAATACCAGTTTGCCACACCTGGTTGAATATAGCAAGTAAACAATCAAGGGATCGATATGGCAAATGCTTTAAAAATTGGTAATGAATGTCGTCGCATCCAACAGCAGTGTCGTGGGATTTTTTTAACGCTTTCTTCAGTTCTTTTAATGTGAAGTCCTTATTATAGTGCTCAGCATTATTCGATTTGAAATTAAGCTTTGTTTGTTCCTTTATGTTCTGAAATTTTCGGAACTTCGGCGAGTAATTCGAAGCAGATATTTTGTCTGCAAAAGTTTCTGCCAGCGTATTGGCAATATCGGTTTTGGAAGTGACAACACCATCATCAGTATTCAAGTGACTAACATTCTGAAATGAGTTTTTGCCGTTAATTTTACGTATCATATCCCAGGTCTTTTTGACAGTCGATCTAGAGTTCAATCTAGATACGTACTGTCTCCAAGACGCACGTTTACTTTGTTTAATTATCCGTCGTGCTTTCGCTCGAGGAATTTTAAACTTTGTAAGATTCTCCAGAGTCGGTCTCAGATTGAAATTTCTGAGAACACGTTTACGCTCTGCTATAGCTTTCTTGTAGTCATCGTTATACCATGGTTTGCTTAAATGCTTTGGACTTGTCGAGGTTCGGGGAATTGATTTCTCTGCGGCGGAATAAACTAAAGAAGTAAAGAGTTCCGCAGGATTTCCATGGTTATCAAACGCACATTGACTAATTGACTGTTCACAGTATATTCTAAACTGTTCCCAGTTCGCTTTATGAAGCTTTCAACGTTCTGGACTTTGCTGTACAGAAGGCCCTATTTCTGATATCAGGACCGGAAAATGATCACTTCCATGAAGGTCGTTATCAACTTTCCAATTGAAGTCAGAAGCAACTTCAGGACTGCTTATAGTCAAGTCTAGGGATGAATATGAACCAGTGGCAGGGTGTAAGTACGTGTGTGTTTTAGCATTCAAGAGACAGAGGTCATGCTTGGAAATAAAATCTTCTACTAGTCGACCTTTAACATTTGTATTTCTGCAACCCCATAAGGTACTATGGGCATTAAAATCTCCCATTAAAATGAAAGGTTTAGGGAGCTGGTCAATTAACTCATCAAGTTTAGAACAGTCAATGGGCATACTTGGTGGCATGTATATAGAACACACAGTTATTGTCTTGTTTAGAGAAATACTGACAGCAGTTGCCTGCAAAGACGTGTTAACAGTTACAACTCTGTGAGGGACAGTATTATTCACAGCTACTACTACTCCTCCTTTAGCTCTGTCACCTCCATTAGAATTGGTTTTATAAATAGAGTGACGTTTCAGAGATATTTTATTTGTATCAGTGAGAAACGTTTCCTGTAAACATAATGCCACTGGTTTATATTTATCGATTAAAAGAGACAGTTCCTCAATGTTAGCTGAAAAACCTCGACAATTCCACTGTAATATGTTATTACTCATGATTTGAGTGGTACTTAGTATAACAGCATACAGGATTAGAAGTAAGGAATAATTAATTTCTGAGTTGTTAATCTTATAATTTTGCCTTGCTTAGATTTTTCATCAACAGTGTAACTGGCTGCCTCCATGTCTTCAGGAAGACATGAGAAGCGATTATGTTGTTGAATTGGATCGTCCGACCCTTTGGGAAAACGATCCGATTCAACGGGTTTTGCTTGTTTGTTATTTTGTTTCTTTTGCTTTTTTGGGGGAAGTGGTAACATTTTCTTCGCTTGAATCTGTTCTTTTTCCTTTGGGAGATTGTCTTCGTGCAGGAGCTTTTATATTGTCAGAAGTGGTCTCTTTAGCTTGTGGTTTAGCTGGAGTATCAGTAGTCTGAGTATTTGCGTCTTTCAGCTCAACTGCCTTGTTTGACTTAACAACAGAACTGTAAGAATTGGGTAAAACATGACGAGCTTCTACTATTTTTCTGGCTTCTGGAAATGATAGACTCTCTTTATATTTAATAGTTACAATTTCTTTCTCTTTTTTCCAGAGTTCACAAGCTCTGGATGTTGACATATGTTCTCCGCCACAGTTAGTACACTTAGTTTTCATAGTACAATCCTTTTCGTCATGATCGTTTGCAGTTTCGCCACAACGGCGGCAAAGCTTGTTTCCGAGACCCAATCTACATTTTTTCTCATGATGGCCAAATTTATAACACGAGTAGCATTGAAGCGGGTTCGGGATGTAAATGTCAACACCTACGTTTAAATAGCCAACTTTCAGTGTTTTTGGTAAGATTGCTGTTCGAAAAGTAAGGACTATTGTGTTTGTACTTTTTTTTACACCATCTCTCCAAATTGTTATTCGACGAGCTTCCGAGACATTCTGACTGGAGAGCTCAGCGACAATTTCCTCTTCTGAAACTCCAGCCAAATCGGGGCACCTAATGATTCCTCGTGATCTGTTTAAACTTCCATGCGGAGAGCATTTCGCAGGCGTTTGATGGAAGCGATCAATCTTAAGAAGATTTTCAGCATGTTTTGGTTTTTCGACTTCAACTAACAAAGCTCCCGAATTTAACTTTTTTACTGACTCAGGGTTGCCAGCAAGAGAAACAAGAACTTTTTGGATGACAAAGGGAGACAACTTCGTTAATGGTTCTTCAGGCACAACAGATTCAATCAAAAGGAAGCGAGGAAAGGGGATATTGGCATGTCCATGATCTGAATCATTATCATCTTGTTCGCGTGATCGTTTTTCGTTTGGGTTATCCATGATTAGTTTTATTTCTTCGTCATCCGTGGCACCCCACCCACCACGGAGCCCAACAAGGGGACATAATGTCATGGAGCGGATATCCTGCTCCTTTATGCCAGGGTTACCCAGATGGTATACTCAGATGACATGAATAAGTCGGAGCGACAAGGAAAAAACATGGATAGTCCCCCAGATCAGGAATTTGCCATGGCAGTCAAAGTCTCAACGAAAAATCCACATCACCCGATTAGCCCATAAGCCTATATAAGACCAGGACTTTAAAGTACATATCAAAGTAAAAGGTAAAAAGGCACTTTTCAAGCAAACATTAATTTTGGGTTTAACATGTTAGATTATTCCATTGAGTATGAAGACCAGATGAAATATGGAAGTATAACAGGGGAAAAGGTATCAGATATTCCAAGTTTGCTTTAGAATCAGAAAATCTGAGTTTCAAGCAGTATAGTAGGACACATGCAGGAAGGAGACATCTGCAGAGGATACAGATGCCCTCCCCATACAGCTCCACCAACACATTACAGATATACATAAAATGTGCCCAATCTTAAAACGACCAGCCGATTGCACTAGACCGGGCCCATCTAGGCTCTCGTTTACACAGAAGCCGAGGCCAAAGCAGTGTGTTGAAGAGCTGGAGATCCCTGGGCTCCACTCAACTACCAGGACCCTCTTTTTCTGCTTACGAGTCTCCACCCACGGCAAACAGGCGGGTCCATTGGTGGGGTTTTACCACTCTGCAGGACGGCAGCCGGCGAATTCTATCCCCCGTCCGGCTGGGGTGAGACTGTAGGTAAAAGCTGTCACGAGTTGCAGTTAGATCAGTTAGCCCTCAACAGACGGATTTCCGAAATTTGTGGTCTCTCTAATCGTCCGGCTCACGCCGACCGATTAAAAATACAGAGAAATGACTATGAAAAAGGTTTATTGTTGAGTTGATAAGTTTTCATGATAAGGGTTAAAATTTGTTACCTTGACCTTGGACATATAACCCACAAAGATCGGTATCAATGAGAGGTACCTACATAACAAACATGTGCATTGTAAGTAAAAAAATCGGGAAAACTGTTTTTTCTGTGAAATTTTCTAAGTCCAGGGCCCGTAATTTCTTAAAAAAAAATCAGTGGGCCATAATGAAACTCAAGCTTTATCTGTAACTCATGGTGGTTGACCTGCACACCAAAACGCAGTTAATATCTACCATCGTTTAGAAAAAAAGTAAGGAAAACTGTTTTTTCATTGAAAAGTTCTAAGTCCAAGGCCCGTAATTTCGTCAAAAATCAGTGGACCAGAGCGAACTTGGTATGTAACTCACAGTGGTTGACTTACACTACAAAAATCAGCTCAATATCTGCCAGCGTTTAGAAAAAAGTGCGGAAAACTGTTTTTTCCGTGAAAATTTCTAAGTCCAAGGCCAATAATTTCGTCAAAATTCAGTGGTCCGAAACGGAACTCGAACTTGATCTGTAACTCATGGCGGTTGACTTGTACACCAAAAATCAGCTAAATATCTAACAGGGTTTCGAAAAAAAAATCCGGAAAACTGTTTTTTCTGTGAAAATTTGTAATTGTGTGGTTAAGGGTTAAGAAAAATATGTTTCTACAAACAAATGCCTTGGTTGTTCAAAGAAATGTAAACTATCAATGATATTGTTGTATCTCCTTTACCATTGACAGTAGAGGTCATTTGAATCAATTTTTCCTCCTTCATTAACTTGTGTGGTTATTAAATATTTTAAAAACATTTTCTTAATGTCTGAAAGATATTAGTATACATTGGTCAAAGTATTGTGAAAGTGTCTATCTGGCCATATCAAAAAATTGTGGCTGAAAAACAGTTTATATATGTATTTGTGAATACAATCAAACCTGCCCTAGCAACTGTCTGAATTAAACAACTATCTGACATATGCGACCCATTAGGTAGGGTAGGTAGAGATCTTTTTTTTTTTTTCAAGAAACTTCTTACATGGACAATGTACCAAAATCACACCTGACAGATTTTTCTTTTTTTTTTTTTCAATCCGTAGTATCGTTACTTTTCATAGCATAAAACTTTAGGGTTGGCATAATTTTTTTGGGTAGAGTCGGGAAACCCTATACACAGATATTCTTGTGATAGGCCCCATCATCGAAACAATGGTCAGCGGTGAGAGATGAATGAATCTTGTCACGATGACTATTGTCAATTCCTGGAAAGAAATTGGCTGAGCATGGTATCAAACCAGCGACCCTGTTCTCAAGTCTTGTATGGTACCAACTGATCAACAGGGCCTCTGCTAAAGATTTAACCCTAAGTCTGCTGAGCGTGATTTTCTGACCTTTTTTAGCACAGTGTACATCAGGATCAGAATGCTCACAAAGTAGTCTGATCTTTGGTCTTAACTGTCCAAAAAGAGCATATTTTCTCCCATAGAAATACCTTTGAAACTGCAAAATTTGAGTTTTTTCTATCAGCGTGAAAGTTTTATTTCACTTAGTTAGCAGGATAAGGGTTAAAACAACATCACCGCTTGACAAGCACAAAAACAGCTTGCAAATTCAACACCAGTGCTGCTTAACTTACAGCAACACCACAATATTCACAACTTTCAATATTATATTTTATCAATAGCTTACCAACTGAGTGTTCTTTGCGAGAAAGAAATCACTTTTCAGAATACGAAGAGCAGAAGCACATCCCCAAAAAATGAAAACATCACATGGTACCAGTATAATTTTGGTATCCAAGAACTATGTACCCAAGGTTGATTCGTCCACAGAAAACATGCATTTTGCACTTCAATGTTCGATCATGCTTTATTAATGCGGCATAGTTTTTTTTTATGGCATTATGAAAATATCCGAAAATATGATAAAGTATTTTAAATTTTGATAGAAAAAAATAAAACACACTGATGTAAATGGCATCCTTGATGACCAATTTTGGTATGCCCCAAGTTATATTACTATTTATTTTTTTCTGATGTATTTCTCTACATTGCTCACTGAGCTTGATATACCTGGTATATTCGAACGATTGCCTTGTGATTACGATTTGATAATGGGAAAAAACTTTTATAGATCTATATCGTTCAATGTATAAAGGTCATCTGTCCAGAGGAAACGTCTTTAAGATGAAGTATCTAGTTAAAATCTTAATACAATTTAGATGTTCATTCGTTAAAACCATCAACTTCAAAGTAGTGAATACATCAGTTTAAACTTCCATTTATCAAAGACGAAAGATAAAGAAACCAGAAAAAATTTGGGTACATTTTGACTTCATACTGGATACGTTTTGATTCCACTAGGGGTCATTAAATTGGGTACGTTATGGCGTGCGATTTTTCAATAAACCCTTGATTTATTTAATTTCCAAATTTATCAATCATCAGCATACGATTAAATGATTTCCACAAAGGTTTCAAATTACCATATCAATGTACATCTGTCAAAATGTTAAAGTGAAACATGTCACAAAATAACCCCCACTCACCTTGTTATTTCACCTGTATGCAGGGATCGTATAAGATCCCTGCCGTATGTAAACAAGTCACAAGTTCTTAATTACATTCAAAACCAATAATAACCTTTTGCATTTAATTCAAAATCACTGCAAATTCATTTTACCAAATACTTACGAATCAGAGATTGTTGACAACATAAGCAGTACGAACGCTGCATGTTATGGCAAAAAGTGCTAAATTTAGTAAATCTTTGCATTCAACAAATGAATTCGTTTCTTCCCACTTTCATCCAAGGTATAAAGCTGTGACCTCCTTGCACAATTATCAATCCATGTCAATAACTCTCGGTGAGACCAACTTGCAGATGATCAACACTAGGCTGACTTACAGCCATTGCCGTGTCCTTGAAAAGTGAATTCATAATAATACCTCTCAAATGCGCCAAGAAACTGTGTGTCCCCACAAGAGAGGAAGTTGATTGGGCATGCGCAGTGACGTGCGTATTGCTATGCCCTGTGAAATGCGCATGCTCCACAAATTTGCATAACTGCGCCCCCTAGTTCGTATATGACAGTGTACATAATACCCGTGTGCTTACACAAAGTACATGGTCAATCCGAGGTACACCCGAAATTTTGACAAAATGATTTGATAGACTTGAGAAGAGCATTGGAAGGGAAACATTCCGAAGTACTGCAATTTTTACCTCGGAAGGAAAATGTACCTCTGTTGGAATGTGTGTAGTCTAGTCATTTACCTCGAAATGGTATGTAGGTCAACACACACACACATATGGATACACACACACACACACTTGCCTGTCTGTCTGTCATCTCTTTCTCTCTCTCTTAGTGTTTATCTATATATATCTTTTTGATTATCTAAATTCTAAAGAATTTACTTGCATGTATATATGAATTCAAAAGAATTTATTCTTACACTTTTTTTTCCAAGATTACACGTTTTTTCGAAGATTGACAACAAGAAAACGAAATTTGTATTTCATTTTCAATCTTTTATTTTCAGAAAACTCAAGCTTCGGTAAAAGAGCAAGAGGATGTGTTCAAAGAGCCATTTAATGTACAACCTCTCTTCACCGAGAGGAAAGACGAAGAAAGTCCTTCAACTTCAACTTCAGGACCGCAACGGGACGTTAGAGTGGTTTACAAACGTTATAAAGAAAACCGCGATCAACCATACAATTAACAAAACTGCTCTTGTATTTTATATTTTTCATGACAGTCATGGGAAGAATAAAAAAAAGATACTGTGAAAAACATTTTCTGTAACTCGTGTAAAAAAAGGATGACGGAGTTGTACGGAAGCAGACACTTAAAAAGTAAGTCTCATTTTACGCAAAAACATTTTTCAACAAATTAAGATAAGCCAGTTTATGCAAAGTCAGTATCAGACGAAAGTTTAGACTTCATATCTAGTAAACAAGAAAAGCTCGTGAAAATTTCAAATAGCTTCTTTTTTAAAAATATTTGACTTACTTTCCTCAATTTTAACAAGTGTTTGATGATAAAAAGTATCTGTGCAAGTTTAAAAAGAATCCGACCCATAATACAGACTTGATTGTGTAAACGAAAAAAAGTCGTGGGCCCAACAGACCGACTACAGAAACAATAGCATGACATAAACTATTTTTGCTAATTTTGCTTTTAAGTTGCGGATAATTTATTGAAGCACAGAACATAACATGCATGAATTAAGGACTAGTGGCTTTGGGCAATGGCTAAAGCAGGAAAGGGCTAACAGGAACCAATGACAGTAAAGGGTTTAAAGTTGCTGGTATGCATTATTTTAACTTCATGAACTGTTTCCATGGCTATGCTGTTTTATTGCATACTAAATGACATAGGCAGGATGCCTTCTAATTATTAAAAACAAGAGGGCCACGATGGCCCTGTATCGCTCCACTGGCTAATAAGTAAAAACACTGCATGAGATAATTATGTCAAAAACAACAAATGACAAGTCATCTTCTCTGTTCGTAAAGCACAATTCCAGTCCCATATGATAACATAGTTTTTAAGTTTACACATAGCAAAACTTCAACATTTTATTTCTCATTTACGTGACACAATCTTTAATTTTCATCCAGTCCTATTGATAAAAATTCATAGATTATGCTTATACTACGAATGCCTCCAATGTTTTTGAAAATGAAGATATATTAATCTGGAAGAAGTAGCTATTCAAAGTTTTTCTTTTTATTACTCGTTCCTGTTGAAAATCATACGGTATGCTATACTACGAAGGGCTTCAAACTTATTGAAAAGGAAGGTGATCTGTAAATAAATTTTGGGAAAAGTGCCATTTAAGTTTTTAGCTATATAGGCTAAAAGCCAACAGAGTTTATGTTAAGGCGTGGTTTCCGTCGTGAAAATTGCAAAGATAATTTTTTTTTTATATTAAAGGATTGGACCCTATCAAAAATGAAGAAAATCCAGCCATCAATTTAAAGAAAGCAGCCATTTCATGACTTGTATACGAAAACAGTCCATGTTAGTGGTCAAATTTCTTTGAAATTTCCGGGGATTGTTTTAAACATTCAATACTGAAACCCTATCAAATCTGGCTGGATTCCAAACCATTTGTTTTGAGAAATTGCTCTTTATTTGAATATTTGTTCAATTCACTATATGCCTACTTACTAAGCTGTTTCAGTGGGTTCAAGCCCAGTTGCAACAACGCCCACCTTTTGTGTGTTTGTCTTTTTCCATTTTTTGCATGGTAAATTAATGATGTATGCCAGAAAATAAGCAAAATCTCTGCCAGCATATAGAGTGATTCAAGCCCTCAAGGGTCTCTAGTTTGCTTCTATCATAGTACACATGCAGATTATTTGAATAATTTGTTTGCGCACTAAAATCTATCGTTTTTGTTTGATCCTTTTGAAATTCTTCAACCTTTGGTAACTGTTACGTGTAGATGTATTATGTATATATGACTAGAAGCTGTATCAGCTTACATCAATAAAGATTGTCTATGTCTACTATAAAAGGCTTCATTCCTAATATAACTGAAAAAGATATCTAAGTTAGAATTAAAATGTAGCCATTCAGCTTTTCAGCTTATAATTTCTTATTTACAAAATATAGTAGTTTCCGTTTTGTGCCTTTGAAATGCATGTATGGGAGGGTTATGAATCCCAGACGTGATTTTTAAATGGAAAGACATATGGATATAACATGTGGTAAAGGGTTGAAATGGAAGTTAGAATTACTGATTATGCAATCTGGGCTGGGTGATGTACTCTTATTCATTTATCCTCCTGGTTAATTTCAGGTCAAAGAAAGGACCATTAGCCTCAAAACACAGGCTGACACCGAGAAAGTGATGGGGTTTTGTGAAGGCAGAGGTATTAAAGTGGACAAAAACTAAGTGTAAGTGTATTTTTCTAATATTTGACTAAAAAGGAAGGAGAACATTTCTGTTAAAATTTATCAACCTTTAATTTTATACCTCGTGTGGTGAACAGCCATAATTTGTCTACTGCGGACGCGACAAAAGCAGAGAATTTCACTTGCGGACATTAGCATATCATTTACGGAAAAAACGGTATCTCACATACTGACAGTATATTAATGATTTCTGACTGTTACTGCAGTATCAGCACTATAACGTCACGATGGGTTAAAAACAATAGCTGACACGCCCCTTTTTAGCTCACCTGAGCACGAAGTGCTCAAGGTGAGCTTTTGTGATCGCCGAATGTCCGTCGTGCGTCGTCCACAATTTCTGTAAACATCTTCTCCTCCTAATCCACTGGACCAATCTTGATGAAACTTGGCAAGGATGTTCCCTGGGTGAAGCTCTACCAAAGTTGTTCAAGAGATTGAATTCCACCCATAACTCTGGTTGCCATGGCAACCAAAAGGAAAAAAATAGCAAAATCTTTGAAATATTCTCCTGTGAAACTAGAAGGCGTAGAGCTTTGATATTTGGTATGTAGCATCTCCTAGTGGACCTCTACCAACTTTGTTCACATGATGCCCCTGGGGTCAAAACTGGCCCCGCCCCGGGGGTCACAAATTCGAACATAGGAACAAAAAAGGGAAAACTTTAAAATTCTTCTTCTTTGAAACTGGAAGGCCCTGAACTTTGATATTTGGTATGTAACATCTGCTAGAGGGCCTCTACCAAGTGTGCCCTTGGGGTCAAAACTGGCCCCGCCCGGGGGGGGGGTCACAAGTTTAAACATAGGAACAAAGAAGGAAAACTTTAAAATTCTTCTTCTCTGGAACTGGTAGGTATAGAGCTTTGATATTTGGTATGTAGCATCTCCTAGTGGACCTCTACCAAGTTTGTTCATACGCGGCCCCTGGAGTCAAAACTGGCCCCGCCCCGGGGGTCACAAGTAAGAACAAAGGAACAAAGAAGGAAAATTTTAAAATTCTTCTCTTGTTATATAAATAGGATATACAGTGACCTGTTTTCAGAATATTCTAGAAACATGAAGAACATGTATTGGTTTTTCCATTGTGGTTATTTTTAGAAACAAGATTGTAAGTAAACAAGTTGTTTAATATGAAAATAGGCAAAGCCTAAATACGGGCGGAAAGGCAAAGCAAAATTACCGTTTTAGATTCTACACTTTAACAGCAATTTTTAAAATTCAAATACTGTATCACAAAAATATATATGTTACAATGACTTGAAACCTGTAACACTAAAATGTTACAAATCATGATCATACTGCCGAAAAATTTCCATGTTGCAAACTGAAAACAACTTCCATTTTGCAAAATGAAATCAATTTGCATGGGATTTATATTTACATTATTCAAAAACAATTATTTTGTATAGATCACTATGATATCTTATGGTACTTCAAACCCCTGCTGCTTTACAATTCATTTCCTAATGAAAAAAAAAAACAAACAAACTCCGCACTAACCTTTTACAAAATAACTAAATGTTAGACTGGTCAAAACCGAAAGCATTAACAGTTAAGTGGCTCCAGTAACTTGATATTGATGCAGTACAAAACATTGTTGGAAAAGGAAAAGCACTGTTTAACCCTTTCCCAAACAACAAAATTTTGGACTAAACCAAATTGAGAAGGTCTGGAGAACAGAAATTAAATGCACCACTCATGGTAATTTTCTGTTTTTGATACATGAGTAGCTGTGATCATGTAAAACTGTATTTGGGTTATGACAAATCCTTTTGGTTTTAGATTCACATGATGGCAATATTGTAAATTTGCCTTTTGACCATCCATGTCTATGTGCCTTCTAAAGTAATTTACTTTTGAACCAGGACACAATGTTTTCAGATACCTTCAGGGTTGTGCCAACATGGGGACTTTGAGTCAAACAGGTAAGGGCAAGGTTGAAAAAGTAATAAGACATGTTTAAGATAAAAATTTATTAGCCAACTTTCTTTATTTTTCATAGATTGCAATTTTTTGTTCTTAAATAATACATAGAATTATGCAGACCAATTCGTTTCCAGTTATTACAGTTTAACTCATTAATGTACACACTGTACAGGTGAAATACACAGCTACCGCTCACAATGGGCTAAGATGCATCACAAACTAGATTTTTTAGCACATGTGAGAATCTGCAATGATTCTATTTACATAAACGTTGGAAAAGGAGCAGTTGCTTTTGCCAAATACATGATATGTACCTCCTTTTGCAGCATTTTTACCATGTTCTACGGCTGAAGTCGTAGTCGTAACCCTTTAGCAAAATCCCTAAGGAAGATGGCTCTTCAAAACATTGTGGGAAAATAAGTAAATGCTGGTAACCAGCATTTTCTCCTTTTCTTACAATGTTCTCTGCCCTTCCCAAAACAAATTCCAGTTGTTGAGTTTAATTCTTTTTGATGTTTGCAATTGGTTTCAGTTTGAACAAGACTATAATTTTTCATATGGTAAAGTGTTAAGCTATAATTGTGGATGAAGCATCTTGCAAGAGTGATTTGCAACACAGCTAACAAAAGTATTAGTGAGAAAAGCGACTACAGTGTGTTCTTTTTAATGTATATTCAAGCAAATGCGCCTTTTATCATACAGTTTTGATTAGGGTTCCAACAGAAGGTCCCATTCAAGCTGTCAATATCAGCACTAATGGTATGGTTAGTGGCTCATTAGTCCATATCACTTTCACTGCTCAAACTCTCTGGTAGTTGACTGTTTCTTTATCTAGCTACCAATACTTCTCTAGCTCTTTTCTGACCTCCTGAATGCTACAAACTTGTAATTTTATGCAAGCACCTGAAAGAAATAAAAATATTGAAATATTAGAGAAGCAGCATGTAATTGTGTAAAGCTTGTGGTTGTCTGTGAGCTTTTCGTTATGTTTACCTGCTTACAGAAAAAAAAATTCTGGTATACATATATCTCATTAGATGTTTCACATAAGTGAGCAATATTCTATTTCCAGAGATAAAGATTTCTTCAGCTTTATTTTTCTTTTTACTTTGGTCAAAGAAAATTCCAGTAAGACTGCACAACAGAAAACAAAGCTGAACAGAAAGGAAAACCCAAAATTATGTCTGTGCAGTGTCATGAAGACATTCAATCATGCCTTGTTGGTTTTTTCCAGTTATGCAAGCTTGTTCTGCAAAAAGAATCTAAACTAAGCCAGCCCAAGAACAGAAACTGTCATAGCAAGGAAGGTAGAGAACAAGTAATTAAAGTGATTAGAATGTGAACACTTGACCTCAGTACAAAAGAAGTGTTTATCCTTTATTATTTCACTGGCTAATAAACGCAAATGCTGGTAATGTTGACCAATTTTGGAAAGAAAGACAACTCAAAAACTTAAAATTGAAATTTCTATGTTAAAAAGGGGAATTATTTCATCCAAAATGCATGACAGTTATGGAACTTGGCCTGGAGATGCATCTACTGACTATGAAAGCATGTGTCAAGTTTCAGTTGAGTATTCAAAGCAGTTTCTGAGAAAAAGACTTAAAATGAAAACTTGACGTTGACAAAGTCACCAGAAAAGTGTTACCTTAATCCGCCTTCAACTCCTAAAGTCACATGCGAGACAAAAAGCCAGTTCACAGATGCACAGCAAACACATGGCCATGACAATAGCCCATCTTGCCTTTGGCCAGTAGATATAAAAAAATAAGCACAAGAACCTATCAGAAGCATGACTTATGAGAGATGAAAACATGTAGACATATCATGAGCAGTGACGAGGGCTTCCACCTTGGAATGGACATGGGCATAATATTAATACTGCAAGGTATATATACTCTGCTTTCTATTACCTCAATGCTTTCTTTAAACAGCAACTATGATCTTCCTTTGATGGCTGGTCAATAAACAAAGACACTGACACAGGTTGAGGTATACAGTATTGAGTGGAAAAGTTCAGTATTCGAAGGCCCTCGCTTCGCCTCACCCTTCCCATTGCCACACTCAGTTGTCCGGCTTTAAATATGTGTCGACAGTCCACTTCAACTCTGTGTATAAAATATACAGTTTGTAAAATGCATGTACAAAAAATATACCTTCATTCATTTCAATGAAAGTCATGGGTCCTTGATCTCCACCTGTGGGGCTGTTTTTTTTCATCGAAGTGTCCTTAGCGGCATTAGCCCTTTAACAATCAAATCAGGGTTTTTATATGTCAGCAGTAAACAAGAGGGCCATGATGGCCCTGTATCGCTCCACTGGCTAATAAGTAAAACCACTACATGCCAAACTTTACAATACTTGGCAAATTGGTTTTGAACATGAGACCCCTGAAACAGGACTAAAATTGATAGCCCTAAGTCTTATGGTTAGTAAAAAGAAGATTTCTAAAGTTTTCACTATATAAGCCCATCTAAAACTTATGACCCCTGGGCTGGGATCAAATTCGACCCTAGGGCTATAATTTGGGCACACTTGGTAAAGAGCCACTAGATAAAGCTACATGCAAACTTTGGTAACCCTAGACTTTATGACCAAGTACAGGGAGATTTCTAAAGTTTTCACCATATATGCCGACGTAAAACTTGTGACCCCCCCGGGAGGGGCCAAATTTGACCCATTTTTCCACCTTTTAGGATAAAATCGGGGGAGATAACTCCATTTACTAAAATTCACTTCCGGTTTTACAAAAATCGACTTCCGGTTTGCCCCATTCTGCTACCCCGGCGCCCCATTTACTGTCAGGGTAGCAGAATGGGGCACTAAAGGGTAGTCACATGGGGCACATGGCCTATTTGTGCCCCAAGTGACTACCCTTTACTACCCAGCACTGCTGCAGCTGTAAAAATTTCATATAATTCATTGGATGTACTGAGAGCCGAAACTATTTGGCCTATGAAAGTTGCAAGCTCAGACATGAGTTATAGATCATGTGAAGGTATTTCAACTACATTTGATGCTATGTTCAATTGTCCTATATCAAAAAATTTTAAACTGTCAAGATCTAAGGTATCATATGTTATCTCTGATGGACTAGGACCTTACTTTAAAAAACAGTTGATTTATGATATAAATTCTAGCAAAAACCCTGTAACCCTCCATTATGATGAGACAACTACTGCACAAGTTGTGAAACAGATGGATTTGCACTTCCGCTTCTGGTCAGAAGAACAGAACGAAATTGTTAGGAGGTTCTACACTGCATTGATGTTTGGGCATGCGGAAGGTGCAAAGGTAGCTGCCGTTATGGTAGATCAGCTAGAGAAAGATGGCGTTAATACTTCTTATATTCTTACACTGAGTAGTGATGGACCAAATGTTAATAAGACAATATTCAGAGCAGTGAATAAATCTTTCAAAGAGTCTGGAAATCCTGGAATGATAAATATTGGAACTTGCAACCTCCATGATGTTCATAATAGTTTTTGTGCAGCTCTTGAGGCACATGCTTCTCCAGTACATGAAATTGCTGTTGACATTCATTCATTCTTCAAGATCTCATCAGCAAGAATGGAAGATTTTAAGTTTATCCAGTTGGAAGAAGAAGTAGAAACTCACACATTCTTAAGACATATTCCGTCAAGATGGTTGACCCTTGGACCTGTCATAGATAGGCTTATTGAACAGTGGGAGCCACTTCAAAAGTATTTCACAGAGCTTGTAAACAAAGAGCCCAAAAATGCACCAACAAGTTCTGCATTTAAAAGGCTATGTACAAGGGTTCAGAACAAACAAACCTTGGTTGAGTTACATTTTATAAAGTCAGTAATGCCATTGTATCACTCATTTCTAGAGCTCTTTCAGACAGAAGCTCCTTTGGTACATGTTTTGTATGAGGAACTATGTAGACTTGTTTATACAATGATGGGCAGATATGTCAAAGCATCTATCTACCAAAACAAAACTGGAAAGAATCTGCAAGAGATCAAGCATAGTGATATTCAGAATCAGTTGTCAGATGAAGATTTGATAATTGGCGAATCAACAAGGGAAGTCTTAGGAAAGCTAGATTCTGGAAAACAGAAGAGGGCTCTTCTAGATATAAGGACGTTTTTAAGTACTGGAGTTCATACCTATTATCCCATTTCCCATTTGATAATGAACTTCTTCAGGATTTGGGCTTTCTACATTCTGAGAACAGACTTAAACCTGGAAGCACTTCATCAATAGAAAGGATAGCAAGAAATCTGCCTTTTCTAGAAAACGAAGATGTTTTGCTGATTTCTGATGAATGGAAATTATACCAAGGTGAAGACATAAATCAGGATATGTGGAAGGAGGAGGGTAAATTGAGAAGGATTGATCATTACTGGAGAGATATTTTTCATCTGACAACCAGCACTGGCAAAGAGAAATACACAAGACTGGGGAGAATAGTTAAAGGGGTTTTGGCATTGCCTCATGGCAATGCTGATGTTGAGAGAGGACTATCAGACAACAAACAAATGTTAACAAAGGACAGAGTCAATCTGTCAAGAGACTCAATAATTGGTAATAGACTGACCAAGGAAGCTGTAAAAATCCATGATCCCAAAGAGATGAGTCCTGAATGTGTTCCCTTTACAAAGGAGCTCATAAGCTATGTAAAAAGCAGTTACAGAGTATATACGGAGAGGATTGAGGAAGAAAGACAGAAAAGAGAAGAGGAGGACATGAAAAGAAAGCATGAAAAAGAAGAACGTGATAAACTTGAGAAAGAAAAACAAGCGGCAGCTAAGGAGAAAGAGTCCCTGAATGAGAAAATGAAAAGGCTGAATGAGAACGAAAAGAACCACAAAGAAGAACTTCATGCTGCAGAAAAATTACTTCAAGAAGGCAATGGTAAACTTGCTGCTGCTTTGAAGAAGAGAGATTTTGCCAGTGCCTCTGTAATCCAGTCATTAATTGAGATTTCCCACAAAAAAATTAAAGAAGCAACAGAAAAGTTGGATAAAGTTAGAGAGGATCAAAAGAAAGTGGCAAGTAGGAAGAGAAAGAATCTAGAGAAAACAGTTTATGTTGAAGCAAGGAAAAGCAAGAAATAGATCTGTGAAGTAGCATTTACTTTCCTGCAAGACTGATATTTTTAGCAGATTCTTTGTCTAAGACAGAATTGAGTCAACATGTTTAAAAATATAACATGTCCAGTAGAAGGTCTGTTTACTTTCTCAATGTTAACAACTAAGCATTTGCATACTTGTTTCATACTCATTACTGCTTTCACCTGTTTTTGTTTTGTATAGACCTTTATTCATTTTCACAAAGAAGTGATTTTGAAAAGATTGTTTGGGAACATCCATGGATCTAGTCTAAAAATGCTTTGTGATATGTGGTCTACTTTATCTGTATTCTGACTAGACAGATTGGTGTTATAATGCTCTATTCTGCTTATTCTAGTCACAAAATTAATGGACATGTCTATGTACTTGTAGTTAACAAGTTTCTTTATGTCTGATTACAAAAATTGATATGATGCAGATATCAGTTAGATATTCATTCTATGTTTTTGGAAACCACAAGCACCAAATACGTGGTTCAAAACTACATGTCATTGTGTCATAATGTAAATTGGGTAAGCTACATCTTCCTGACAATGTTTTACATTATCTCAAGAACTTGAAAAAACTCTGATACAAAATTAATGGTTTACTTAGTTTGAGTATTTACTTACATGGTCAGATAGCCGACTTGTGCTTTCCAAACACATATTTTATTTTCATTTAAAGCAATAAAGGAGATATATCAAAACAGTTAATAGATGCTTATGTAAAAAAAAATAAAATAAATAAAAAAATAAATAAATAAAAAGATGGTGATTAAAAGGGCTAGCTATAAGGGGAGGTGGAGGCTAGAGAAAATTAATCAGATTTTTTGCATTGAAACCAAAGTGTAATCTTGGATATCCTTTATAGCTTCAACTCTTTAGCAAAATGTAGAATATTTTCTTAAATTTTCGTTGAAGGTAGTCCTTTGTTAGCCTATAATTTCCTATTTCTCTCCTATTTTTTTAAATTGAAATTCCTATATTTTTAAGCCAAAATATATATTTTGCACAGAAATGCACTGGGCAGCCTGCAAGCTACCAGTAGTACTTGTAGAACTTTCTGGATACCTTTGTCCCTTAGCAAACATTGCGATACCGACTCTGAAATTTCACTTGAACATTGTAGTTTTCTTTGTTGCTAAGCGTATAGCATAATATAGGGATGACTTTGTGCGAAGTCTGTCCATCCATCTGTCAGTCTGTCCATTGTCTGTCTGTTGGGAAGTACATTTCCTTATCAAAGCTGTCACAGGCATCATTTAATTAGTACTACAAAATAACTAATTTTTGTCAAATTGGCTTGGCATATTACTTCATGGGCTGCAACATGCAAAAAGGGGCAATCGGACAATCGCGTAATGTGTCGTCCTTATCTGGGTTGTATTGTCACAAGGGGCATTGATATTCACAAAACACCTTTTTAATACCCCACCCACTCAGTTTATTCACTGCATTTCCCTGTCACTTTGTCTCTGGCAAAAATATTAAGCTTGAAGACCTTGTTTCTTTCAGGTAGAGTCAGCCTGCTGCTGGGATGCGTAGCGCCAAAGAACTTGGCCCTGAAGGAAGGCGCCCTACACTGTAAAAAAAATGTGTTGGCTTACACTGCTATGTGTGTTTTGTAATTATGAAAACGAGTGTAAATTTTGTTTACACTTTTGGTAATGTAGATTTACGCTATTGGAGAAATTATACTCTAATAATTGGTGTAAAGTTAGTAACGCCATGGTGTATTATAGCAGTGTAAAAGTTGGTGTAAATTTACTCCATCAGTTAGCTAAACATGACACGGAACTAGGTGTTCTGTATCAGTTTACACTTCCGATCGTAAAAATACACTCATACGGCGAGTCACAATTCCGGCAAGTGTAAATTTACTCCATCTGTTAACTAAACATGACACGGAAGTTGGTGTTCTGTATCAGTTTACACTTTCGATCGTACAGTACACTCTTACGGCGAGTCACAATTCCGGCAAGTGTAAATTAACTCCATCTGCTAGCTAAACATGACACGGAACTTGGTGTTAGATGTATCAGTTTACACTTTCGATCGTAAAAATACACTCTTACGGCGAGTCACAATTCGGGGACCGCGAGTGTAAAGTAGTTCCAACTGTTTAAGCTAACTATTACTAGATGTAACGTTACATATGGTGTTTTTATGATTAATTCATTGTCTGTAAAATATTCTGCTGGCCTATTCATTGCAAGAAGCGGATTTCAGAAAAGGGACAAGTAACAATTTACAGCGGGTCTTTCTATAGAAATTATAATAGTTGTGCATTAACCCTTTCCCACACAATCCCGACTTTTTATCACTCTCATATAGATCTATCATATTTAAGAAAACATCGTGCAAAAAGAAGAAATTGCTTGTTACAAGCAATTTTTCTTTCCCACAATGCTTTCTAACCTAAATGGTACTTATTTTTTAGATTAATTAAACTTCAAATGTCGTCTGCAACTTCTTTCAATTTGGACCAGCCTAAAGTTTTGTCGTCAGGTAATGGGTTAAGTCTTTTCACTGGTCATGAAACAAAATATCCGGTATGATACATTTCGCACCGTATATGGTGTGTGTTTTCTACACCGGGTGTTTCATCGATACTACAGAGTTACCTCGCTTGTCGAGGCATGATTCAGTACTTGAAGACGCTCTAAATTATCATTCGACCAACCTCGGTAGTTTCCGGTACAGTATTTTCTATTGTATCGGAATCGGTCGATGTTTCCGAATACTTTATCGTATGTTTCGGGATTTTTTAAAAGAGCGTTTCAAGACCAAGACTTCCACGATTTTTTGCGGGTGCACGGTTTTTAAAAGTAAGTTGATTTATTTACTTTAACCTGTTCCAGCACAAGAAACATGCTAGATTTATTTTATAAAATGATTTGTGGGCTCTGTGGAATAGCTACGAATAGTATGAAAGACTTGCTTGGACACTTATCAAAACCCAGAAATGAACCGGATTTTCTTCTTGTGTGCGGTATTGGTGGATGTCCCGTTACGTTTAGGAAATATTCATCATATAAATCCCATATTTACAGGAAGCACCAATTGCATTTGTCTGGTAGTGATGTTTCAACACCTGTTCACTCTCTTGATAATGAAACAGAGATTAGGTGTACTTATTGTTTGGAAGTTTTAGATAACGTAAGGGCCGTTGCAGCACATCTTAATAATCATATTAATTCTGGAAGGAAAATAAATTGCCCGTCAAAAACTGTTGCAAAGAGTACAATCTGTCAGGGTCATTTACTTCCCATTTGTCCCGCAAACATGGAAGTTTAAATTTCCATCTGCTTAAAGAATGCTATTTAAGCCAGAAGCTGTCAGTATCACAAAATTCAGAAGATCAAGAGCAGCCGTGTAGTAGTTTTTCGGAGGACATAACACAGAATTGGTGTGATGAACAAAATGATGATGATGATTTTCTCCATTGTTTATTTCAAAGTTTAATCAGATTGCAAGAATTTGAACAACTTCCAAAATCAACTGTAAGAAGATCTTGGAGGAAATTATTTTTATTACTAATCAAACATTGGAGTATTCGAAGCAATCTATTTTATCAATATTGAAAAACAGTGGGGTAAGCGAAGAAATTCAAGCTGTTGTAGGAGAGGAAATGAAAAGTAGTATTCTTGGATCTTCAGCTAGAAAGATTGACACAGCATACAAGCGAAAACAGTACCTTGTGAAAAATTTTCCATTTATAAAACCAATTGCAGTTAGTTTGGGTTTAAATAAAAACCATAAAAATAGAACATATCAGTATGTTCCCATCCTAGAGATTCTAAAATGTATGCTAAAGAAAGAAAATGTCCTGTCATCCATCTTCAGAAGAAGTAATGAATCCAGATCAAACATGTTACGGAATTTTTCCGATGGGCTATATTTCCGCTCAAATGAATTCTTTCAAATGAATAATGCCTCCCTCCAAATTATTTTGTATTTTGATGAATTTGAAGTTGTAAATCCACTCGGATCAAAGAGGGGCAAGCAAAAGCTTGCTGCTGTGTATTTAGCATTAGGAAACTTGGATGTCTTTGAGAGATCTGACCTGAAGTCAATACAACTATGCTTACTTTGTCCAGTCTTGGACTTGAAAGAGTATGGTTTGAATAAAATATTTGATTTGAAATTGCTAGAAACTGATGGTATATTTGTAGAAGAAGCACAGACTTGTATAAAAGGAACAGTTGCATATATTTGTGCAGACAACTTAGGGAGTCATCAAATTGGTGGATTTTTAGAAAGCTTTGGCTGTAATGTATTACGGATTTGCCGCTACATCAGAGGAAATTCAAAACCATTTTGATCCATCACATTTCGTTAAAAGGAATAAAGAAAATTATAACTACCACTTGGATAAAATTGAAAATGACCCAACAATGACAAAGGTGTATGGATTGAAAAAAATCAAGTATTTTCAATGAGCTGAAATTTTTCCATGTAACAACTGGATTACCCCCAGATTGCATGCATGATTTATTGGAAGGAATTGCAAAAAAAGAAATTCCAGTGATACTTCACAAATTGATTAGAGACCCTGACTGTGATTTGGACGAGTATAGAATTACTTCCCAAATTCAAAATTTTAAATATGGAAAATGCGACATATCCAATAAACCGGCAGTTCCAAAAAGTATTAATAATATTGCATCACAAAGTGCAGCACAGATGTGGACATTAATCCGTTTTATACTTCTCATGTTAGGTGAATTTGTTCCAAGAAATAATGAAGTATGGGAGGTTTTATTGTTGCTAAAAGACATAGTAGAAATAGTAATGAGTCCTGCTTTGGAGCTGCGAATATGTCCATATCTTCAGTCTCTCATTACTGATCATCATGGCCTTTTCAAAGCGATTTTTCCAGAAGTAAGGATGTCTACAAAGCATCATTTCCTCATACACTATCCGGAGATGATGTGTAATTTTGGACCATTGCGTTCATGTTGGTGCATGAGGTTTGAAGCCAATCAGTTATTTCAAACAAGTGTCACTTCGTCTTGGAAATTACAAAAATTACTCCTAACACTAGCAGAGAGACATCAAAATTTACAAGCATATGTCAGTAATTCAAACCTGGAAACTAACTTTCCCAAATTGGAGGTTACTAGTTGTGAGTCTATGGAACAAGTTCAAGAATCTTATTATGATGACATAAGGAAGAAAGGATTTGACATTTCAAAGTGTTTTTCTGTTAAAAGAATTTCTGTCCAAGGAATTAATTTTTTCATCGCTTGTTTCCTTGTCAGTGGATTAGATAAAGAAGATGAGCTAGTTATGTCTCAAGTTTGTAAAATAATTGTACAAAGGGACAGTGTTTGTATGATTTGCAAGGATTATTCAAGTAGATTTGACAACCATGTTAGAGCATATGAAATACAGACATTTAAGACTACAAGGTGTTATTATGTTACAGATTTTCTTGATCCAATGCCACTGGATGTTTACAGAATAAAACAGAAGCAGTATGTTGTGTTGAAGCACCACTGTACTTCCAATGAGAAAGTTTGATGTCCAATTCCTATCAGGTACACCTATTTTTACTAACAGAAATTTTTTCAGATTAGCCAATTTCTTGCATTTAACCAATTACCACACAATCCCGCATTTCTACGCAGTAAAGAAATATCGCTTTCGAAAACATTGTGGGAAAAGGATAAATTGCTTGTAACAAGCAATTTCTCCTTGTCTCGCAATGTTTTCTACCCTATATGGCACTTATTTTACATTTGAAACCCACTTTGAAATGTCGTCTGCAACCTCTTCAATTTGGACCAGTCTAAAATTTTGTCGTCCGGTAATGGGTTAACCGATTACGGTTGGCAAATTTTGAACTTCTCCTAATAGAAAGAGTCGGCAGACAACAAACTTAATTTTGAAATCGATAAGTTACAGTTCTCTGGCATAGAAAGCATAGGGAGAAAAGGAGAAATTCTCCTTTTCCCACATTTTTAGCTCACCTGAGCACAACATGCTCAAGGTGAGCTTTTATGATCGGTCAATGTCAGTTGTCCGTATGTCTGTCTGTCCATCCGTAAACAATTACTTAAAAATCTTCTCCTCCTAAACTATCGAGCAGAATTTAACCAAATTTCACAGATATGATCGTTAGGTCATGCTTTTTCAGAACAATTCAAAGAATTGAAATGTATAAAGAACTGGGGTCAAAAGTAGATCACTAGGTCAAATCTTAGAAAAACCATGTTAACGCTCTAGAGGCAACAATTATGGCTCGATCATTGTCAAATTTGTCCAGAATGTTTGTCTCAATGATATCTAGGCCAGTTTTAAATATGGGTAGGTATGGTCAAAAAGTAGGTCACTAGGTCAAATCTTAGAAAAACATTGTTAACGCTCTAGAGGCCACAATTACAGCTCGATCACTGTCAAATTTGTCCAGCATGTTTATCTTAAAAATATCTAGGCCAAGTTCAAATATGGGTCAGGTTGGGTCTAAAAAAAGGTCACTAGGTCAAATCTTAGAAAAACCTTGTTAATGTTCTGGCTCGATCATTGTCAAATTTACCCGGAATGTTGATCTCAATCATATCTAGGTCAAGTTCAAACATGGGTTAGGTTGGGTCAAAAAGTAGGTCAGTAGGTCAAATCTTGGAAAAACCATGTAAACGCTCTTGGGGCCACAATTTTTGCTTGATCATTGCCAAATATGCTCAGAATGTTTATCTTAATGATTTTAAGTCCACATTCAAATATAGGTTAGGTCGAAAAGTAAGTCACTAGGTCAAAACTTGGAAAAAATTTGTTAACTCTCTAGAGGCCACAATTTTTGCTCAATCATTGTCAAAATTACTCAGAATATTTATCTCAATAGTATCTAGGTCAAGTTTGAATATGGGTCAGGTTTGGTCTTAAAGTAGGTCACTAGGTCAAATTTTAGAAAAACCTTGTTAATGCTGTAGAATCCAGAATTATTGCTCTATCATTGTCAAATTTGTACAGAATGTTTATCTTGATAATATCTAGGCCCAGTTCAAATATGGGTCAGGTTGGTAAAAAAAGTAGGTCACTAGGTCAAATCTTGGAAAAACCTTGTTAACCTTCTAGAGGCCACTATTATTGTTCGATCATTGCCAAATTTGCTCAGAATGTTTATCTTGATGATATCGAGGTCAGTCCTAAATATGGGCAGGTATGGTCAAAAAATGGGTCACTAGGTCAAATCTTACAAAAAAAACTTCTTAACACTCTAGAGGCCATAATTTTTGCTCAGACATTGTCAAAATTGCTCGTAATGTAAACCTTGATATTATCAAGGTCAAGTTTTAATATGGGTCAGGTTGGGTAAAAAATAGGTCACTTAGACAAATTTTAGAAAAGCCTTAATAACACTGTAGAAGCCACAATTATTGAACAACCCTGAACTCAGGGGAGCGATTTAGGACCATCATCATCCTCTTGTTTTAAGTCTTTTGCTGCAGACTCTGATGCAAGTAAGAAATTGGTCAGTGGCTTGGAAAGAAAGTAGTACTTGTGTACACATGGGCATGTGCACTGGCCGCCATGATATGACCTAAGCTGTCAAAATGGCATTAAACTCCAATACAAACAAAATATATTAACATGCTGCGTAAATGTGATGCTTTGGTCATTCTGCATTGTGAATAAAGGAAAACATGGTTCAAAGTGAATATGCTGTCTGATATTAACTGTTCAACACATTGAAACACATTTATGTGTCCTGCAGCAGACATTGAAGAAAAAAAATAATGAGCTTATTCTGCTTTTGCCTCTATGTTTTCATTTACTATTTGCAAATGGAAATTCATAGAGATTATCCATATTTGAAATGGTTTGAAATTGCATTTTGACATTCATCAGAAAAAAACAAAACACCTTTTGTGTGGAAAGATAAGGTTACCTTTACTGAAAATTTAAAGAAAACGGGACTTGGCTCATGTATTGGTTCATGTATATACAGGGTAATTATTAGAATTGTACAAAACTAAATCGATTTTTTTGTCTTGCAGAATGTATAAAGTCTGAGCTACAATACTCTGTACAAACAGAGGAGATCCTGATCAGACAGCTTTTACAGGAACTGTCTGATCTGGGCTTTCTCTGTTTGTCAGCATGTCAAAATACATCTGCATGTGTCAGATTTTTAAACAGGTTGAATGTGTTGTCTCTCACCTTCTATCAATTGGTAACAGGTTCAAAGGAGTGTATTAGGAAAAGGGTTAACCCTCTCCCAATCAAGAAGTTTTTAGAGTGACAAAAATTGAAAGCATCATTAAGTGCCAATTTTGGGATTTGTACACATGAGGCACATCTCTGATAAGGAAAAATATAAATTATCATTAGCAATTTCTTCCTTTCATACAATGTTTTCCATGCTTCATACTTTAGGGGTTTAAAAACATGGGATTGGTAATTAGAAAAAAGGCATAAATGAATTAAATTCTTAGAATTTTCTAAATTAACACTTTACCACTTCATCCTGTGCATTTATCAGCCTGAGGTAAAAACTTTATGAAAACATTGTGGTGAAAGGAGAAATAACTTGTAACAAACAATTTCTTCTTTTCCCACAATATTTCATACAGTTTAAGTGGAAGTAAGATCATTTTCTGTCAATTTTAAAATTGTTTGTGTATTTCAAAAATTGTAATTTTTGGCTCACCCGAGCACAACATGCTCAGGTTGACCTTTTGTAGTTATGTTATGTCCGTTGTTTGTTGTCCGGCTTCCACATTTATCTTGTTAACACTCTAGAGACCACAGTTTTTGCTCTATTGACCTGAAAATTGGTCTGAAAGTCTTTCTCCATAAAATCTCAGACAAGTTTGAAATTGGGTCGCATGGGGTCAAAATCTACGTCATTAGGTCAAATATAAGAAAAACCTTGTTAAAGAGACCACATTTTTTGCTCAAATGACATTGGTCAGAAAGATTATCTCCATTAAATCTCGGACGAGTTTTAAATTGGGTCATTTGGGGTGAAGAACTAGGTCACTAGGTAAAATATTAGAAAAACCTTATTAACACTGTAGAGACAACAGTTTTTGATCAATGGACCTGGGGCCCGTTTTATCAAGCACTGTAAGATCATTTTTTGGATGGGTAATTACAATGTACTATTTTCATACGACCTTAGATAAAACTAGCCCCTGAAAATTATTCAGAAAGTTTGTATTCATAAAATCTCTGAGGAGTTCGAAATTGGGTCATGCAGGGTCAAAAACTACATGTAGGTCACTACATCAAATATTAGAAAATTTTGTTTACACTGTTTTCACTAAATGGACCTGAAAATTGGGCAGGAAGTTTTTCTTCATGACATCACAGGTTTTAAACTAGATCATCTGGGGTGAAAAACTAGGTCACCTGGTCAAATATAAGAAAAACCTTTGGAATTCTTTAGAGACCACAGTTTTTGCTCAATGGACTTGAAAATAGGTCAGAAAGTTTTTCATCATGAATTCTCGGACAAGATCGAATCTGGGTTATCATGCATCAGAAACTGGGTCACTACATCAAATACTGGAAATACCTTGTAAATACTCTAGAGTCTAGAGTGATGGCAATCTTAATCTTTTATTTCTCTTCTAAACCCTATGTTGTGGGTACTCATTGGAATCGTCTTGATGAGACAATTCCAATACTACCCATAACACAGGGTTTGATTGACTTATAATGAATTTTATCATTTTTTAATCAAAATCACTCCTTCTATCTGGAGCTCTGTCTTGGACAAGTTCGGATTTGGGTCACCTAGAATCATAAACTTGGTCACTATGTTAGATATTAGAAATATCTTGTGGACAATCTAGAAGCCACATTTTTTCCTCAATCAACATGAAAATTAATCAGAATAGCATTTCGAAGTCACCTGAGGTCAAAAGTAGGTCACCTGGTCAAATATTAGAAAAAACCTATGGACGCAATAGAGGCCTTATTTTTTGCTGAAATGGCTTCAAATCTGAATAGAACGTTTGTCTCCATGTTATCTGACGCAAATTCCAATTTAGATCTCTTGTCAGAAACTAGGTCAGTAGATGAAACTTCAGAAAAAAAACTTGTGTGCACTGTAGAAGGTACTTTATTTTGGTTATTAAATTTCAATTTTGAAATACAATGTGAGATTTTTTATGTAGCTATCTAACAGATAATTTCAATTACGTCCAAAGTAAGTGAAAACCAGACAGGATCATAATGCTGTTGGCTGAAGCTTTGTGGGAAAATATGTATAACTGATACTAGATTTTTTTCCAAATTTTGAGTATAATACTCAGGTGAGCGATTTAGGACCATCATGTTCCTCTTGTTTAATTTGTTAAGAGTGTGGAGTTATTTTTAGCTCACTCGAGCAAAACATTCTTAAGGTGAGCTGTCCGCTGTATATCATCCGTCATCAGTCAACATTTTCTGCTCCTAAACCACTGGGTCAATTTAAAAAAAAAAAGGAATGTATTTTATGTGGTCCTCTTTCAAAATTGCTGGAATTTAATTTCATGAAGAACTCTGTTTGCCATGGCAAAAAAACTTACTTTGGATTTAATCAAGAATATAGAGCTTACCTTTGTGATCCGTTCTTTATTAAACATGAGCATAAATATGATCATAGCATCAAGAGTTAAGTCCTCTTGAATTTCATGTAGAAGATGCTGTGGGAAAAGAGAAATCGCTTAGGCCAGAAAAAACAATACCTGTGTTTCCAATGACGCGACCAACCCAAAGAAATTACCGCCAACCCAAAAACTCTCTAATGGGTTTTTTACCCGTTCGCCATTTTGTCTTGTCCCAAACGCTATTTCGTGCCCCATTGGGGTGCCTGTTTCACGCTATTTTCAACTATTATGTGGCATTTGTCGATATGTTTATGAACACTGGTGAAATATTGGGTTAAAAAAAAGTTAGAAAAAAAACGCCGACCGACCCATTTTTTTTTTTTCGAGGGTCATCAGAAACACAGGTATTTTTTTTCTGGCCTTATAAGAAGCAATTCCATTTTCCCACAAAGTTTTTATACATTGTCTGTTTTTAAACAAGGAGTTGACAGTGAAAGGGTTAAAGCCTTTTCTCATCATCTGTTCTTTACCATTCCTTATAACGTGTCGGTCAAAACTTCATCAAAGTTTGCCATTCAGTTAATCAAGATTATGTACTGTGCAATAGAAAACATTGATTAAGAACCAGTATCCACACTCATGTATATCTTGTTCTTGCAGGTAAGCATGGCTTCCAAAGAAAATATGTATCTTGTAAAGTATGAGTCGTCATCAAAAGTCATCAAGGTCTGTGATCAGAGCAATTTGGTAGAATGTGTAAGAAGTACATTTGGACTGAAAGACAGCGACACAGATAAGTTACAGAAGTACTTAACAGAGTGGGATGACTATGTTGACTTATCTGACTCTGAAGTAGACAGAGTAGAAAGGCATTCAAAATTGAGATGTATTCTTCAACCTAAAAGTGGAGACTCTGAAAGTCTTTGTGATACAGTTTCTCTTCCAGAATCTACCCTTTCAAGTTCTGCTAGTGTGAGCAATCAAGAATTTGTAAATTGGCCAAATGAATTTCATTTACCCCAACATAAATACTCTATGATACTACGAAGACAACTTAGGGAAGAGAAGACATTGACATGGGCCAACAAACATGAACTTTTAAATATAATTGTTGATGAGATATTTAAAAACACTTACTACCCAAATTTAGGTCAACTAACATTAGTCTCCAAATGCCTTGTGAAAACACACCCGTATCTGACAGAAAAAATTGGTAGTAGTTTTGATGGTTGGCTTCAGCGCTTGAGAGATAAACTGAAGAATGCCAGGCGGAACATGGATGTACCATCAGTAACCTGGCACAAACGGAAAAAATCAGCAGATGAATCCAGTTCAGTTTCATCAGTCAAGAAGGTAAAACATTCCCCAAAAGGTAAAAATTGGTCACCAGATTTTCCCGTCGGTGAGGATGCTGCATCATGCAAATTACATGTAGAAGACATGAAAAATGCATTGAAAAATCCAGAGAAGGACATTACACTCATCTCAGATTTGATGGCGAGAACATTTGCACGCAGAAGAACCTACATAAATGAATGTCCTCCAGTTTCCTCCATTATTGTTGAATACCCAGCTCTTAAGTTATCAAATGTTTTTCAAGAGGAAATGACAAGAATTGTCGGAAAGAACTCTTTCAAACTGTTTGAGGGTAACTGTAGGCAGTACTCTTCAGGGATAATTAATGTGGCAAAAAGTAAAAAAATTGATGTTTTGAACAATAACATTGAGAGTATGAATCAGGCGCTGGATGACATATTTGATATAACCCCAGATGACGTCTCCAGAATTGAATGTATTGGCTCCCTTCAGATGTTGCCAACCTTACTAGGCGAAGATTTGAAATTGTTAATTTGTGCATATGAAGTATATATATTTTTTAGCCGTTTTCCACACAATCCATACTTAGAAAAAAGCCTCTGAAAACATTGTGCGAAACAAGGAAAATGCTAGTAACAATCATTTTCTCCTTTTTATGCCCCTGCATCGATAGATGGTGGCATATAGATTTTGCCCTGTCAGTTTGTCCTTCTAGATATTTGTTTGCCAAAAACTTTAACATTGATCATAACTTTTGAATGGCTTGTGATAAAGCCTTCATATTTCTCATGTGTGTTCCTTGTGGCGAGACCTTTTTGTTAGTGCCACGGTCAAGGTTATCTATCAAGGTCACATTTCCCAAAATTGACAGTTGGCGGGGGCGTTCACGTTTAATAAATGCATCTTGTTTCAAAATGTTTTCTATCCGTCCCAAAAAATTTCAACCTTTCATTTTCATTTTTTTACATCTGCAAATGCTTTCAATTTGGACAAGTCTAAAAGTTTATTGTTCTGTAAAGAGTTAAACTACATTACAATTATATATGATAATGAACCATGCTCTAAAAAAAATGTGGTTTAATGCATTGACATAAATGATTATACAGAACAAACCAAGGAAGCTGGTGTAAGATTAGCCTTGAAGGCTGTGATGAAATTACTATATTGATTGACCAATAATCTAGAACAGCAATTCAACATGCAGAAAATCTACCTTGGGCGAAATGTTGTGCAAGTTGACCAGTGTTGTATACATTTCACAGATGAATTAAGCCCTCTTTCCACAGAGTATGGCTCATATGTTTTTAATATTTCTGTCCATTTCACAAAGAGATACATGCTTTTATGACAAAAATAGACTTCAGAAAACATTGTTGGAAATGGAGAAAATGATAATAGCGTTTTCTCGCTTTTATGACAAAAATAGACTTCAGAAAACATTGTTGGAAATGGAGAAAATGATAATAGTGTTTTCTCCCTTCCCCACACTGTTTTCTTTAGTGTCTACAACAGTAGCCTTTGTTTGCCATCAGTAATTTTTTACAAACCCCAAAGGTTCCTTGAGTAGTCATGGGTTTAATCAGCATGCACTACAGTATTAACCTGTATTCGGAGACCACCAAATGGAAATAAGAAAAGTGGTTTCTTCCTGCAGATGGTCTTTTAATACAAATTCAATTTACTTGAATTAAGAGGGGATTACTGTATCAAAACAGTGGTCTCTTTAAGCAGTTTGTTGCTTAATACAGGTTGTCTTTAAAACAGATTTGACTTATTAAGGAATCTGAAATTATTATTGTTACTATATGCAAATCTCTATCAATATGTGATTATAATATGTATACATTCATTTGAATTTAAAAAGAAGTGGCAAAAGGAGTACCATATTTCAAGTTCATGACTAGTATCGCTATTTTCTGAAGCAAATCTGAAGGCCTTAGGAGGTTTTGTGGTCAATACTCTGCTGTGGGAGGGAGCTTATTGGAAAAAATTCTTGTCAAAAAATTTGTCTTTAACTATTTGACATAATTTGATGAAAATTCAAATTTTTAATACTTGTTTTAAGCCATCTATTCACTTTAAAGTTTGCTGTGTCATTGAAGAAGGGGCTTAATTAATGTTTTTTATTGTTACAGACCAATATGGTTTTAACTGATCACCACTAAATCTATATGCCCTATCCAGGCAGTTCCTAGAAATTCTGACACTTTAATCTCCATAGCTAGTTCCTGAAATTGCAGCCGTGTGGCGACGTATATTGTGACAACAAGACTCTTGTTAGGTTTTAAAGATATGTCACACAATTGTCTTAAACATTTCCAATGATTTTCATGCAATTGTCCAATCGTGGACAAACAAGAACTAGCTCATAATGAGCAATTTCTCCTTTTTCCCACCATGTTTTCAGCCTTTTTAGAGCATTCCACACTATTTTCTACAGTTGTAAAGTAATTGCCTGCAAACTGATGGGCCTCTTGTTTATTTGACAGGAAAGCAAATCCATTGACACAGTAACGGTAACAGGATGCAGGACACCTTTTGTAGCCGTTATTGGGACTGTCTTTGAGCCAACTGCTGTTTATGTAGTAAGAGGGACAAATTGTCATCGTTACAAAATCAGTTCTGGAAGGGGTGTTTTATGCATCATGTGCATTCTTTGTCTTCAATATAGAATATCCATTAAAAGCAAAAAACACATGGGCATTTGTGGAAGCTGTACTTCAAGAGATTACCACAACCAAGCCGCCACAGAAAGTTCTAACACTTAGAGGAAAGTTGTAAGGTATGCATTTTGGTGTAGGGTTTTTAGCTCATCTGAGCAAAGATTGCTTATGGCAAGCTTTTGTAATCATCCAGTGTCAGTCGTTAGCCTTTCAACGTCATCACTTTTTAGCTCACCTGAGCACAACATGCTCAAGGTAAGCTTTTTTGATCACCCTGTGTCCGTTGTGCGTCGGAACCTGTCAACAATTCTTTAAACATCTTCTCCCAAACCACTTTGCCAATTTTAAACCAAACTTGGCAGGAATGTTCCTTGGGTGACCCTACTCTAAACTTGGTCAATGCGACAACTTCTCATTCAACCATGTTTTCCACTACAGTCATACTAGTACTACTTTAAGAAATTGTGACCCGTTGAGAAACATGGCTGACTGGCATTGGCTTATATGAACTAGATCTGATAGTTACGTAAATGATTTTGAACAATTTCTATCTGGCCTCAGAAAAAAGTGGTACTCACAGAGAATTATGTTCTTTAAAAAGTTATATCTGTGTCAAACTTCAACAGGAATAACAACAACATTGCTCAATCGTTCCGTTCAGTGATAAAAGATTACAGTGCTGACAGCACTTTGATTAGCTCCACTAGCCAAAGGCCAACAGGGTTATTGTCACAGCATTGTGTCTGTCTGTGTGTGGGCCCATCCATCCGTCTGTAAACTGTTTCTTTAAAAAATCTTCTCCTCAGAAACTATGAAAAACATGGCTTTTATGAAGGGGGCTAATTTCCATACATGTTATATAGTCACATATTTGCCGTATGTTGACTTTGAATTGCTGTTGATAGCCAGCGTTGAGAATAGTTGAGCATTGGTGTCCACTGACAGCTCTTGTTGCCTAATGTAATAAACTAATTTCGCACCATTTTTGCAAAACCTTACAATTAACACTATTTCTCCTATACATAGTGTTTATGTCAAGTGAAGAAAATGGCAGTTTTATATGTTTCATAATGTGAAAAACTACCATTTTACACAGTTTTTCTTTAAAATGCATTAAATGTACCTGGAGTGATGTCAAAAGGAGTTTTTGTTGTCTCAAAATTGCAACTTTCTAAAGATTTTACGTTGAAAAGGCTTTGAAATCTGCCATTTTTGTGAGAAAAAGAGGAAACACTTGTAATAAGGCTAATTCTTTTTTTTCCATGATTTATTTGTAGTCTGTCGGGTGGTCAATTAGATACTTATTTTTGAATGTGTTTTACTCTTTCTTTTCAGAAAAAAGACCTTTTAAGAGCTAGCAGAGATGTTGCTTTTTCTACCGGAGATTTTAATCCTGCACATTCTAAGTTTTGTCAAAATACAGGATATTGTGCTTCATGTTTCGCTTGTTTGTAAATTCTTAAACAACTTAATTTGCAATTCATCATGTCTTTGGAAACACATGAGTTTAGAAATTTCTAAAACTGGAAGTGTTACATTTTCCTCCATTGAACAGTTACAATCAGTGTCAAAACATTCCAAGTCATTTCATTGTTTTGACTTACCTTACATATGGTTTGAAAATGAGACCGTGGCAGACAATTTTGACATGGCTATCAATGAACATTTAGTCAGATCTAAAAATCTAACTTGGCTAGATCTTTCAGGAACTCCACTTAAAAGTTTGAAATTTTTAGTGGGATGCCCAAATCTTGAAACTCTTGTTTTAGGGCACTGTAAGGATCTTACTATGGACACATTCGAAAATCTAAAAGAAAGCAAAAAATTGTATTATCTTGATGCAGGATTCACAAAAATTCAAGACAAGATTTTTGTTACAGCAATAAGTGCATCAGTTCGCCATTTAGAGCTGTGTGCTGTCATGTTTGATCTAAGAAATTTGCAAGCGTTGTTGCAAAAATGTGTTTTGCTGGAATCTGTTAGCGTTCAACTACCTGCAGATGTAACCAAGCAACAGATGTTGGAGTTAATGAGTAATTACAGTTGTGTTTCTTTAAGGATTTGGAAACCTCATTTCTTGTGGTAAATAACACAAAAAAATATTTAGGTAAATTGACTTTTATTAACCATTTCTGAAGTCAGAGATAATGGTCCTTGTTAGTGATCATTCGAAAATATTGTTGTAAAAGGAAAATTTGCTATGAATAGTCAATCTCTTCTTGACCAACAATCTTTTCCTTTCTGTCCAAAAAAAATTGTTAGGTATAACAAACTGAACCGCCACATGTCCAAGTCTTCTTGTGGGTAATCACATTTTAATGTGTCTTAATAAAAGCCTGTGAAAAACAATGTGGCAAAAGAAGAAATTCTTATGAACAATTTCTCCTTTTTCTACAGTGTTTTTTTTTATATCGGTTAGTTTTCCACATTTTTTTCTACTTTCAAAATTGTCAACTGCAAATGGGCAGTCCAGATGTCCTCTGTGAATAGGTTAGCAAGTATTATATCTTTTTTGTGTAGTCTGATCTGAATATAAACTACCTGAATGTCATATATAAATTATTGCTTGGTTCTTTAACCCTTTCCCAGAGGACAAAACTTTAGACTGGTCCAATTTGACAGAGGTTGCAATTTGAAAACAAGCATCTTATAGGATAGAAAACATTGAGGGAAAAGAGAAAATTGTCACAAGCAATTTCTTCTTTTCCCACAATGCTTCCCGTAATATAAAAATCGCGGGATCGTGAAAACAAGTGATTGTATGGGAAAGGGTTAAATTATAATCTAATCATTAGCCCTTCACCTCACACAGAAGCATTTTGGTACATTAGCGAACAAATCAGACCTAGATCAGAGAGTTCCTATTAGAACTGTCTGATCAGGGTCTCATCTGTTTGCTCATGAAATACCTGTAAAGAAGTTCAGTCTTTACACTATTTGTATGCAAAGAAATTTATCCATTGTTTTATGTACCAACCAATTTCAGTCAGTAAACCCATTCCCAAACGACAAAATTTTAGACTGATCCAAATTGAAAAAGGCTGCAGACGGCAAATTCAAGTGTATTTGAATTAAAAAATAACTGTCATATAGGGCAGAAAACATTGTGGGAAAAGGAGAAATTGCTTGTTTCTCCTTTTCCCACAATGTTTTCAAAAGCAATATGTCTTCAGCGGGTAAAAAAGCGGCATTGAGTGGTAATGGGTTAATATTCATCAGTATCTTAAAGCTGTGCATGAAAATTCATGAGATGAAGGGTGTAGCATTTCATAAGTTCTATTTTAAGTTCACCAGAGCACAAGGTGGTTTCAAAGCACAAACTTTAAAATCTGAAGACGTAGACGTTTGATATAAAAGCGGCCAATACATTGTACTCTATCAATATTATTGACAATAATTTTGAATCAATATATGATCAATCTTCAATATCGCCCACACACTATCAATAATATTGTCAATACCATTTATTGACAATATTATTGATAGTGTGTGGGCGATATCGAAGATCGATTAATATATTGACTCAATATGATTGTCAATAATATTGATAGTGTTAGGGCCCCTATAGTCTGTATGATAAGATTCTGCTCCTGGGGTCAAGAATAGCCACACCCCATGGGTAAACTGTTCTTGATCACACTTTAAAAATTTTATTCTACATCTAGCCACCTCTACATGCCCCTCATCTAAAGAAGGGCTTTGTTCCCAGAGGTCAAATGCTTAACATAGACTCAGGCCTTCCCTTCATAGAAGAGAGTTTTGCTGGGTTTTTAAATGAGAGTATTTGAAAATATAGTAGGAAAAGGAGAAATTTCTCATATTGAGCAATTTTTCCTTTACCCACAATGTTTTCTACTATAGAAGAAACTTACAGCATTGTTTATCCCTTGTTTGTAGTTTTTTCAGTGCAATGCTTTTAACCCATTACCAGACAACAACTTTTAAGACTTGTCTTATTTGAAAGATGTTGCAGACGACAAATCAAAGTAAGAGAAATAACTGTCTTATAGGAAAGAAAACATTGAGGGTAAAGAAGAAATTGCCTGTTACAATCAATTTCTTCTTTTCCCAAAATGTTTTCTCTTGTAGATCTATAAAAAGTTAGGGTCGTGAAAACAAGTGATCGTATGGGAAAGGGTTAAATGGGAGACCTGTCAAAATCGTACGTCAGGAAAAGGATTGGTGCAGACAGAAAGGTAGAGGTTTGATATTTTTAACTATTTTTCATCATCTAGTGGTGGACCTCTACCAATAAATGTAAACATTTTGCACTTATTGTTAAATGTTCTTTAATGCATGATGCTCAGGTGGATGATATAGGGCCATAATGGCCCTCATGTTGTTATTATGTATGAGTCGTGCTCTGAGAAAAGGTATGTTAATGCATAGATGTAAATCATAAGACAGAACAAGACCAACGAAGCAGGACTGGTGTAAGTCAAGTTGTGATGGTTTTTCTATATTGACTGAACAATGATCTAGAACGGCCATTCAACAAACAGAAAATGTCCTGAGAGCAAAATGTTTCACCACCGGTCATCGTGCGCATGCGGCGTGGGCTGACCAGTGTTGATACATTTTGCAGATGTACTAAGCCCCATTTTCACAGAGCATGGCTCATACACATTTAAATGTGAACAGATCTAGGAAAAAATGGTTTATTGTATCTGAACTACTGTATTATCAGTTAACAGCCTACAGTTTGGTCCTCCCTCTAATGGAAAGACAGATTGCTTAACCGATAACCTGTAAACAAATTTTGGACTCTTCCAAATTATGAGTCGACAGACAACAAATAAAAATTTCACATTTATGAATTGCAACTCTCTGATAGCAAAGAAAATAGATGTATTGTGGAAAAAGGAAAAATTGCCCAACATGAGCAATTTCTCCTTTTACCACAATGTTTTCTCAAGTCATCTGGATTGACCCTTTCTAGATGTGTTTAATTGACTTTGACTTTAAGTCAACAATTAACCCATTACCAGACAACAAAATTTTAGACTGGTATAAATTCAAAGTGGTTGTTGAAAACATTTTAAAGATTATAAAAATTGTAAAATAAGAATCTATAATATAAGGTAGAAAACACTGGGGTGAAAGGAGAAATTGCTTGCATCAAGCAATTTCTCCTTTTGCTGAACTGTTTTCCGCAGTTACATTTCTCCAATGGGTCAAAATGTGGGATTGTGTGGTACGGTAATTGGTTAAGGACCATCATAGTCATCTTCTTGCTTTATATAGCTTGTGTAGACTGTGATCAGCAGCACTATTTTATACCGATGCATTAATCCGTTACCAAACGACAATATTTTAGACTGGTCAAAATTGAAAGAGGTTACAGACGACATTTCAAAGTGAGTGAAACCTGAAAAATAAGTATAGAGTAGAAAACATTGTGAGAAAAGGAGAAATTGCCTGTTATAAGCAATTTCTCCTTTTCCCAAAATGTTTTCCATATATATGTTTCTTCAGCATATCAAAATGCGCGATTGTGTTGTAATGGGTTAAGCCTTATTTTTTTGAAAAACCCTCAGTTGTATAAAAATTATGAATATTAGGAACAAACATAATTATGACTCTTAATCCTTTACTTCATGAACAAGTTTATGACTAGATGGATATTAAGTCACTTAACTTACCATATCATATAAAACAATGGATTTTGCTTTGCTAGGAAGAGTGTGTAAAGTCTGAGCAATTAAATTCTATGGGCAAACACAGAAAACCCTAAACACACATCTTCTGTAGCAGTGGTATCTTGGTTTGCCCTGTTTCCAAATCATAAGAATGAGTCTATATGAGGTAAAGGATTAAGACATAAAAGCATTTAGATAATTGAAAATTTTATCTTTTTTGTTAACAGAGAAAAGTACATTAGGTAGGTACAAATTACAGCTGATTTTGTATTGTTCAAAAACAAATCAACATCAAAGGATGGCCAGGGATGGCTTTCCCTTTGGGCTTTTAGTTTTTTTTGTAAATTCAGATTTTCTTGTTTTTTATAGTTATTTTCAAGATTTGTCATTTGACATTGAGGGTGGTAACTGTGTAATTTATGTATATGATCATAAAGACTTTTATGAGATGATTGAGCTTTGCTACCAGTATGTTGATGCTTTTGAAATTTTTGAGATAACGGAGTCAGGTGCAAATTACAAAAAAGTGTGTACCTATGCTTGAGCAGACACTGACAAAGTGTACACAAACATGTTCACAGTTGCATGAAATAATGATGTATTAGTAGGCAGTGTACATCCAGTTGAGATGACTTTCTCAGTACATGTATTTTTAATAATTAAACTTACTTTCACAAATACCTACCCAGTCAATATTGGGTGAGCTAAATCAACAAGGAATCTGAAATACTGAATCATATACTCGAAGTGGTTAGGGTGAGCTATTGTGATCATCCGTCTTGGATCTTTAATTGAAGTTTACTTCACAAAAAGTCTGTTGGTTCTTAACTGTTTCCCTGAAGTCAATAGTTTTTATCCAATCCAAAATAAACCTTCACACTACCTATTTAAAAAACATCACAAATGGACATGGTGTAGAAACATTGGAGAAATTTGAAATTGCTCATAATGGGCAACTTCACCTTTTCCCACATAACAAAGGTAGCGTGGTCAAATTTTATAAGTTTTTCATCTAAAGCCTGCAGATTGTAGGCCATCATTGTGAAAATTGTTTTAAGTTTTTCACGAAAAGCCTGCACAGGGGTGTGGAAATACAGAATTTTCTCACTTGTCTATGTACAAGTTGACGACAAAATTTCACTTGTCCGACTTTAAGTATTAGTAGCCCGAATTTTCAGAAATATTTCTTCATTAAGATTAACATCTCTTTTTCTTGGATGATTCAAAGAAAGAAACCTGAAAAAGAATCAATATATTCCACTATTCCCTAATGAATTAGAATAAATTTCATACTTTATGACAGTATTGAATTATTTTAGTTCTTTAAATTAGTACTGCTTCAAGATTCACTTGTCTTCAGACAAGTGCCAATGAAAAATCTACTTGTCTTCTTGCAAAAAAGCCCGAGTTGGACAAGTTTGGCATAGGAATTCCATACCCCTGCTGCAGATTGTAGACCATCATTGTTCAATTGTTTTATGTTTGTCATGGAAAGCTGGCCATAATTGTTAAATTGTTTTAAGTTTGTCATGAAAAGCCGGCCATCAATTTAAAATTGTTTTAAGTTTGTCATGAAGAGCCTGCAGATTGTAGGCCATCTTTTTTCAGTTGTTTTTAGCTCCCCTGGCTGAATGCCAGTAAGCAAATGTAATAGTCCAGTGTTTTTCTTGCATCCATTTTCTCTAGCTTACCTGACCATGAACTAGTCGAAGTTGAGCTTTTAGGATAGATGGATGTGGGTAGTTTAAAAAAAATGAGGGTTTATCAAAATTTACTTCTTACTATGAAATAACACAATATTTATAGAAAATTTGAGGCCTAAAATTTGTATTTCTGTATTGTTCAATTAATTGTAAAATATGTTTCATTTTGAATGAATGATATGCAAATGGTGCAAGAAAAACATGTAAAAAAAAAACAGGAGTGTAACACTTTTTGTGTGATTTTTTTTTAAAAGTCTTTTTTCAGGAATGTATTATTACAAAACCACCGCATAAAAAGTGTTTAATCTTTTACCAGAACAAAATTTGATATCTAAGGTCAACTCTTAACATATTAGTTTCATCTTTGAAGATATATATTGTAAGAAATACTCATTTGTTAAGCATGACTCGTCTGCAAATTTTTCTTGAAAATAAGCCATACCTTGGATTGACTTGTAGAAATTTGCATGAAATACTAACATTTTCTACAATTATATGCAAGAAACCATTTAACGTACATGTTTGGCTGTTGTAGCTGTAGTCTTCATTTATGTTCATGTCATAACATTCATTTGGCTATTTCATATTTATCACAACCCATGTTTAACAGGAGTGTAACACTTTTTACACAAATCAATTTCTCTAACATACTTAACAAGCATATTGACTTTCTCTGGCTATTTTTCAAGAAAGAAGATGTCATGAATATTATCAGTGAAGGCAATCTTAGTGCCAGGAGTCACATGTTTGTCACATGTGATCATAAGTGAAAACAGGAGTGTAACAATAAATTCAATTTTAAGATGTCACTTCCTTTTAGCTTAGAAACTTTATTTTATTATTTTGATTCATTGAAGTTTCAACATTTGCAGAGGGAATAGCTATTTTTTTTTTTTTTAATTAAGATTATGTTTAATGTGTTTACATCTATTAAATTTCCAATTCAACATGTCATTTAAAAAAAAAAATCTTTATTTTGCAGATGTTACTAAATTCAGAAAATCAAACACAAGAGTAATTATTGCCATTATTGATATTCTTGAATATACCTCTATATAGCATCACTCTGAAATTAAAATTGGAAGAGTTAAACAAGTTAAGATTAATAACCAGGGGGGTTTATGAAGAGATGTGGAAAGTGTTACACTCCTGTAAAAAATATGATTCTGAAAATTATGAGTTTTGCATTTCACTTACAGATAATATATGAACAGTCATAAGTTACACTTATCATGGAAAAGTTAAATGTGACATTGCCCGCAATTAAAAGAGCATTAAGTTCTAAATGTGTGTCACCTAATGTCTCAAACAATGACCCTAAACCAAAATCTTCATGAGATAGAGTAAGAAAATAACGTGAGAAGCTTAAGGACAACCCAAAATAGCAAGCAAAATTACAAGATCTAAAAGAGAAAAAGAAAGCAGAAAATAAGGCTTACAAAGATAAGATATGAGCATTAAGATAATTGATAAATAAGTGGGTTTAGGGTGAAGAACTTACGAATTGAACAGAAGTGTAACATCTTGTTCTATGTGTTTGTCCTGCAGTTCTGTTTATCTTGCTGCAGTTGAATATTGTTTCTACTTGCTATATACATGTACTTGAATATTGTTCCTACTTGCTATCTACTTGTTTTATCACATCAAAGAGTTAAATGAGTTTGAATATAGTCTCCACCTGTTTTATTTTTCTATGTTTAACTTTGTTCAAGAAACACTGTATTTGAAAACAATTTAATCTGATAATAAAGTTTAACTCTATTACAGTATTCTTTGATTTTAAGCTGATGTTCATTTAAAACAATTGGGATTCCTTAAATTTATCAAATGGTTGTGATAATATTCTATGTGATCACTCAGGAAGATGAAATATGATCTAATGTATTTTTTATCAGGAGTGTAACACATTTCTGCAATAATTATTATGCATATGTTAACTGCAATATTGCTATTAAGATGTGTTAGTTTTATCTGACATGACATGATAAAAAGTTCGAAGTCATAATGTGTTATATTTTCATAAATTTTATTATGATGTTATGGACAACAATTGCTTTGAAATAGTAAACAGATCTTAATTGGAACTAAAAAGGCATCTTTTTGTAAAATATTTTTTTATAAGTAAGCAAAGAATCTTCAAATCTCATATACTCAATTTAATTCCGTATCTGTTTGACATTATAAAGTTAAATTTTGGCCTGTAAATAGAGCAATACCAATGTTTTTTTTTCTATAGAACTAAATTCTAACAGGAGTGTAACATTTTCTTTCAATTTTAAGCAAAATTTTGACGCTCCATATTTTTGTAACCAATAATGATAATGATGCAGGATTTTTTACTGCATAGTGAATAGCATTTGGTTATTTATTACACAAAATGTCATGCACTTGCAGTGAAAAGAGACTGTGTAATAAGAACTTTTTAAGTCAGATCTGGATTTTTCTGTATAAATCTCAAACAAAATATTGACTTTTTGTCACATTACAGGTGTACCAAAGTTTTTTTGTTTCATTATGTAGTTTAATGACTATAGTCACTGTATCAATTCATTTATGACATATATTATGATCTTAGAAACATGTAAATAGTATTATTAAATGTTCAGTTATTTTGATATTTTTCAATCAATTGTTGGAATAAAAATTGAATAAAAGAAATATTGTTCATAATATACCTAACAACCTTGAGAAATCTTGAAATTCAATGTGTTTCTTATAAAGTGACACAAAAAACATGTAAATTAAATCAGTTTTATTTCTGACCCCTAATTTCACTCTTTTGCCTCATTTTTTTTTAAACTACCCATGTCCGTCGTCCATTGTCAACAATTGGTTCGTTAGCAATCTCATGCCTTCATTTTTTCATCAGTCTTAATCAAACTTGGTCAAAATGTGTATTACAATAAAATCTCAAGTTCAAGTTTGAGCCAGATCAGAGGTGTAAGTCCAAGGTTATCTGCCCTTGACTTCCAAAAAATGTTCTATTTCAGCTTATTAACACTCTAGATCATAAATTTCTTCATCAGTCTTAATAATATTTTTTGACCATGTAAAGGACCATAAAATCTCAGATTAGTTCAAATATGAGCAAGATCAGACCAGTAAGCTCAGTTATCTGCCCTTGAACTTGAAAAAAAATGCAGTATTTCACCGTGTTAACACTCTAGTGTCTTCGTGTCTCGTTTTCATTTCTTCATCAGTCTTCTATAATTTTTGGTGACAATTCATATGACCATAAAATATCGGATGAGTGATTTTCAGCCAGATTGAACTAATAGATAAGGCCTCTGCGCTTGAATTTGAAAATATGCTATATTTGATGTTGACCTTCATTCAAATGAGTTATTTTCTCTTTGCATTGTTGAATTACTTCTCTCTGCATTTTTTATACTGAAATATTAACTATTCATTATGAAGTTAAGGGTTCAAACGCTGCAGATAACCAAATTTTTAAAAAATTTTCCCCTTTTGTTTTGTTATCCCCCGCTCTTTTTGCGAAGGGGATATGGTAATAATCTCCGTCCGTCATTCCGTCCTTCCGTCACTAAATTTCGTCCGGAGCATAAGTCTTAAAGTATAATAGCTATCACCATGAAATTTCATGAGTGGATAGATTTTCTACAGGAGAAGTGCAGTGCTAAACACCATAACTCTTCCTTCCTTAATTACAGTTATTGCCCCTCGTTGTTTTACACACTTTATTTTTGTCCGCAGCATGACTCTTAAAGTATAATAGCTATCAACACGAAACTTCGTGGCTGGATAAATCTCACCTTGGAGAAGGTGCAGTGCACAAGAACCATAACTCTTGTTTGCTTAATTTTGGAGTTATTGCTCCTTTCAAGTAAATTTTGTCTAGAGCATAACTCCCAAAATATAATATTAATCAATATGAAACTTTATGGGTGGATAGATCTCACCTTGGAAAAGTGCAGTGCACAAGAACCATAACTCTTGCTTGCTTAATTTATTTAGTCATTGCCCCTTGTTATTTTCCAGACTTAAACATTGTCCGAAGCATATCTTCATTCTATTATCAGGCAATTTTGGCGGGGGATGGCCATGTCCGCATGGCTCTTGTTTTTCCTTATTTTAATTTTTTTTTTCATTCTTAAATCTTTTTTCGAAATAGCATTGATTACCACTTTAGACAATTTCCCATTATGTTAAATTGTTAACACTCTAGCACCTTCATTTTTTCATGAATCTTGATAACACTTGTTGACAATGTAATGAATGAATGAATGGTGTTTTATGGCCCGTCGACATCAAAGGTCATTTTGGGCGCACTTACAACTAATGAAATGCATTTAATTGATGATACTGTACTGTTACAACAAAGGTAAAAAACTAAGCTGTGTAAACACTAAAAGAACAAAGAAGCTGGTTATATATTGTCTAAAAACAAAGACGGTCAATAGAACCTAAAATTATATCTTTTTATAGAGATTTACCTCTTTCAGGAACTGGAAAATAGACTCCAACTTTACAGTGTCGAATAAAATGTTCATACTGTCAGCTTGAAAAAATCTGTCTCTTGTAGGTGCAAGGTCTACACAGTCTACAAAGATATGTTTGACAGTAAGAAACGCATTGCATGAAATACATTGGGGTGCTTCCTCTCCTTTAAGGAGGTATGAGTGCGTCAAATATGTATGACCAATACGAAGACGGGCCAAGATAATTTCCTCGCGGCGACTGGTCCGCAACCCTGGAAGCCACTCGCCAAGAGTTTGCTTCACTGTAAATAACTTATTAGATTGGTTAACTGGATCATTCCAGGATTGCTGCCATACATTATGAATAAAATCATTTATCAACGGTTTAAAATCGTTAAAAGGAACTTTAAAAGGTAAAACATCAAGTGACAATGCCTCCTTAGCAGCTCTATCTGCCTCTTCATTGCCACTTATACCAATATGGCTAGGGAGCCAACAAAACACATCAGCATTATCACAGATTCTAGAAATCTTTTCAAGCAGATTAACTATCAACGGGTTGTCCGTTCTCTCATTTTCGAGCGCTTGCATAGCGGACAGTCAGTCAGTGAAGATAATGTATCGCCAGTAGGCGTCTTGTTCTATATGACTAAGAGCAAGATCAATTGCCTTCAGTTCCGCAGAAAAACTGGAAGAATTATTTGGTAGGCGAAACTGGTATAATTCACCATCGAGTACGGCAGCTGAGGCAACTTTTTCTCCATCTTTAGAACCATCGGTATAAATCTGTTCATAGTTGTAATACTGCTCTTTTATCTCAAGAAATTGGTATTTAAATACTACGGGATCTGTTGTAGCTTTTTTATTGGCAGTAAGATTATATAAGAAGGTTGGGCTTTTTGATGTCCATAGAGGAACATCTGAAATTTTATGTTTAGCTATATCCTCCAGATCGAATTCAAGTAGATTTACATCGGCTTCGCATCGCATACTAAAGGGAGGTACGACTTTTTCTTTCTTCTTAAAGTTATCTTTATACAGCGGTTCAAAAACAACCTTATGCGTAGGATTTTCAGGATTTGATTTTAATTTTAAATAATATTGCATGGAAAGTTTCTTCCTACGCAAATTCAAAGATGGTTCATTTGTCTCTGCATACAGACTATTGACAGGGGATGTTCTAAAGGTGCTAAGCGTAAACCTTGGTTATGGATAGAATCCAGTTTACGAAGGTATGATTGTCGCGCTGACCCATAAACAACGCAGCCGTAATCTAACTTTGAACGGACAAGTGATCTATAAAGTCTCAACAAGACTTTTCTGTCGGCTCCCCAGTCCATGCTGGAGACAACACGTAAAAGATTGTGAGCTTTTTGGCATTTATTGCTCAGGTAATTGATGTGAGGAATAAATGACAGCTTAGAGTCAAACAAAAGACCTAAGAATTTAAATTCAGGTACGACCTCAATTTGTACATCATCTAGCGTAAGTTCTGGGTCTAGATGAAATTTTCTTAACTGGCAGAAATGCATGCATTTGGTCTTGGTCTTAGAAAATTTAAAACCATTTTCCCCTGACCATTTGCTTAAATTGTTTAAAACTTGTTGCAACTGCCGTTCAATGGTATGCATATACTTAGACCTATAGCAAATGCAAAAGTCGTCAACATACAAAAAGCATTCCACGCCAGGACAAACAGACTTAACAATATTGTTTATCTTGACACTGAAGAGTGTAACGGAAAGAATGCTTCCCTGGGGAACGCCCATTTCTTGTTCATGGGGATTGGAGTAAGTGTTTCCTACCCGGACTCTAAACTGACGTTCATTCAGAAATGCCGAAATGAAAAAAGCAAGGCGACCTCTTATACCGAAATCATGGAGGTCGTTCATGATTCCATACTTCCATGTGGTATCATATGCACTTTCCAAGTCGAAAAATACGGAAACAAAATGTTCCTTTTTAATAAAAGCTTCGCGAATAAGTTTCGAAGCGAACTAAGTTGTCGAGAGTGCCTCTTTGTTTACGAAACCCGCACTGGGCGGTTGCAATAAGTTTGTTTTTCTCTAAAAACCAAACAAGTCGGTCACTGATAATCCTTTCCATGGTTTTGCAAATACAACTTGTTAAGGCTATAGGGCGACAATTGGCAGGATTCGTAGTCTTTACCCGGTTTTGGTATGGGAATTACTATAACCTCCTTCTAAGAATCTGGAAGAATACCAGTGTGCCAGACTTGATTAAATATACCAAGTAAACTTTCAAGGGATCGTAAAGGTAAATGTTTCAAAAACTGATAATGGATGTCATCACATCCTACAGAAGTATCATGACTTTTCTTTAGAGCCTTTTTTAGTTCCTTCATAGTAAAATCCTTATTGTAATGCTCAGTGTTATTTGACCTGAAGTTCAGATTAGTTTTTTCTTTCATGTCTTGAAATTTTCGAAATGATGTCGTATAGTTTGAGGAAGATGACTTCTCTGCAAAAGTTTCTGCCAAGACATTTGCAATATCTTCTTAAGATGTGACAATACCATCATCAGAATTTAAGTGCCCTACATTTAATGAGGAGCTTTTTGCATTAATTTTCCGAATCATGTCCCATGTCTTTTTGACAGACGATCTAGAATTTAATCTAGATACGTATTGTCGCCAAGACGCGCGTTGACTTTGTTTGATTGTTCGTCGTGCTTTAGCACGAGCAATCTTGAACTTAGTAAGATTTTCCTGAGTAGGTCTCGTATTAAATTGTCTGAGTACGGATTTTCGCTCCGCTATAGCCTTTTTGCAATCATCATTGAACCATGGCTTGTTTGGATGTTTCGGATTTGTCGATGTTCGAGGAATTGATTTTTCAGCAGCCGAATAAAGTAAGGAGGTGAAAAGCTCTGCAGGATTTTCGCAATTATCAAAAGCACTGGGACAGATTGATTGTTCACAGTGGACTTTGAACTGTTCCCAATTTGCTTTATGGATTTTCCAACGTTCAGGACGTTGTTGGATTGAAGGTCCTACTTCCGATACCTTGATAGGGAAGTGATAACTTCCATGAAGGTCATTATCAACCTTCCAGTTAAACTCTGGAAAAATTCCAGGGCTGCATATACTGAGGTCTAGAGATGAATAAGAACCAGTGGCAGGATGAAGATAGGTTGAAGACTTGTCATTTAGCAGAACAAGGTCGTGCTTCATGATAAACTCTTCGATGGTTCGACCCTTGTCATTCGTGTCTGTACACACCCATAATGTATGGTGGCAATTAAAATCGCCCATTAAAATAAATGGTTTGGGAAGTTGATCTATAAGATGATCAAGCTTTCTAATATCAATTGGTGAGCAAGGGGGAAGATAAATTGAGCATAATGTAATACTCTTATTAAAAGAAACGTTTACCGCAATAGCTTGAAGAGTAGTGTCAAGGTTGACGGTATGGTGTGGGACTCTGTTGTTTACAAACACAGCAACACCTCCGGAAGCTTTATCGTTACCACTGAAGTGTTTAAAGTAACAAGAGTTATATTTTAAAGTAAACTTGTCGGAGTCTTTCAGAAATGTTTCCTGTAAACAAACTGCTACTGGTTTTTGTTCATTGATAAGAAGGTTTAATTCCTCAAAGTTGGATTTAATACTACGACAGTTCCATTGAAGAATGTTATTGCTCATTGCTGAATTTAAGGTAGAGAAGATACCACAGAGCAATGGAAGTATGTATTTTTTCATCTTTTGTTGTTGAGTTTAATAACTCGACCTTGCTTATTTGTGTTTGACTCTGCTTGGGAGTCTTCTGCTTCCATGTCTTCATCAAGACATTGGAAGCGATTGTGTTGTTTGATTTGGTCATCAGATCCCTTTGGAAGGCGATCTGAGAGGACCTTATTAGGGGATTTATGTCTTTTTTGGCTCGGGCTGCTTGGAGCCTTTGCCTGTACTGTAGTGCCGTTTAATTTTCTTGTGATAGACTGGCTAGACGCAGGATCTTTAGAATTACTTTGACTGCTTTGAGTAGAGTTTAATGGCTTCTGTTGCGCTATTGTTCTGGAATTTGCTGCTTTATCTTGTATAGTTCGGACAGAAGCATCAACGGTTTGAGTTTGAGCATCCTTGCGGTGAATCAGCTTTGCAGGCGTGGCTTTAGTAGCATACGAAACCCCAAAGTTATGCCTTGCTTCTACGATTTTCCTCGCTTCTGGGAAAGAAAGACCTTCGTTGTATTTTACTGATACAACTTCCTTTTCCTTCTTCCACACTGGGCAGGATCGAGAAGTTGCAGCATGTTCACCTTTGCAGTTGATGCATCTGATATCAAAATCGCAGTTGTCATCTGATTTGTGAACAAGATTTGAATTTCCACAACGGCGGCATAATTCTTCTCCTTGGTTCAACTTGCAGTTTCTTTCATGATGTCCGAATTTGTAACAGCAGTAGCATTGCAGAGGATTTGGTATATACATGTCTACAGCCACTTTCAAATATCCTACTTTCAGATGTTTAGGTAAGATAGCCGTGTTAAAAGTCAACACAATTGTGTTGGTGGGCCTCCTCACACCGTCTCTAAAAACTGTTATTCGACGTGCAGCTGTTACATTTTGATCAGCGAGTTCCATTGTTATCTCTTCTTCAGAAATATCTGAGAGGTCTGGACAACGAATTATTCCTTTTGATGTATTGAGACTACTGTGTGGGAATGAATGAATGAATGAGGTTTTAAGGCCCGTCGACGTCAAAGGTCATATCGGGCGCACAAACAAGTGATGAAATGCGTTCAATTGATCATCTGTTATGTAACGAAAAATAAGGTTGAGATCTCGGCTGTGAAAACACTAAAAGAAAAAACGACGCTATCAGCATATAGTCTAAAAATACACATGGTCAATAAGACCTAAAATTATATCTTTTTATAGAGATTTACCTCTTTCAAAAACTCAAAAATAGCTTCGAATTTTACAGTATCAAATAAAGTATTCAAACTGTCAACACGAAAAAATCTATCTCTTGCAGGTGCAAGATCTATGCAATCTATAAGCACATGTATGACAGTAAGTAACTCATTGCAAATGATGCATTGTGGTGCTTCCTCGCCTTTCAGGAGATAAGAGTGAGTCATATATGTATGACCAATACGAAGACGGGCCAAGATAATTTCCTCGCGGCGGTTTGTCCTCAATCCTGGAAGCCACTCGCCAAGAGTTGGCTTCACTGTAAACAACTTATTTTGATTCATTGGGTCATTCCAGGATTGCTGCCATACATTTTGAATAAAATCATTTATTAATGGTTTAAAATCATTAAAAGGAACTTTTAAGGGTAAAACATCGTGTGACAATGCCTCCTTAGCAGCTTTATCTGCCTCTTCATTGCCACTTATACCAATATGGCTGGGGAGCCAACAAAATACAAGATCAGCATTGCGACAGATTTGAGAAATTTTGTTAAGTAGATTAACTATCATTGGGTTGTCCGTTCTCTCATTTTCGAGTGCTTGCATAGCTGATAGTGAATCAGTGAAGATGATGTAGCGCCAGTAAGCGTCCTGTTGTATGTGATTGAGAGCAAGGTCGAACGCCTTTAGCTCTGCAGTAAAGATAGAAGAATTATTAGGTAGGCGAAACTGATATAATTCACCATCGAGCACGGCAGCCGCAGCAACTTTATTCCCATCTTTGGAACCATCGGTATATATTTCTTCGTAATTGTAGTATTGTTCTTTGATCTCAAGGAATTTATTTTTAAAAATCATAGGACCTGTTGTGGCTTTCTTGTCTGAGGCAAGATTAAATATATAGGTTGCACCTTTAGAAGTCCATAAAGGAACCTCTGAAATGTTATGTTTCGCTACATCCTCCAGATCGCAATCTAGACAATTCATATCCGTTTCACAGCGCAAACTGAAAGGAGGTATAACTTTTTCTTTATTTAAAAAATCGTCCTTGTACAGCGGGTCAAATACTGCCTTATTTGTGGGGTTGTCGGGATTTGACTTTAACTTTAAGTAATATTGCAAAGAAAGTTTCTTCCCGCGTAAATTCAAAGAAGGTTCATTTGCCTCTGCGTACAAACTGTTGACAGGAGATGTTCTAAAGGCACCAAGTGCTAGTCGTAAACCCTGGTGATGGATAGAATCCAGTCTACGGAGGTACGATTTTCGCGCTGAGCCATATACAACGCAGCCATAATCTAGCTTTGATCGGACAAGTGATCTATAAAGTCTCAAAAGGACTTTTTTATCAGCTCCCCAGTCCATACTGGAGACAACACGTACAAGATTAAGAGCTTTTTGGCATTTGTTGCTAAGATAATTGATGTAAGGTATGAAAGTTAGTTTAGAGTCAAATACAATGCCCAAAAATTTAAATTCTGGGACAACTTCGATACGTACTCCATCTAGCGTAAGTTCTGGGTCTCGATGTAACTTTCGTGACTGGCAGAAATGCATACATTTGGTCTTGGTTTTAGAAAATTTAAATCCATTTTCTCCTGACCATTTTCTTAAATTGTTTAGGACCTGTTGCAACTGCCTTTCAATGGTATGCATATGCTTAGACCTGTAGCAAATGCAAAAGTCGTCAACGTACAAAAAGCATTCTACGCCAGGGCAAACAGACTTAACGATACTGTTTATCTTCACACTGAAAAGTGTAACTGAAAGAATGCTTCCCTGGGGAACGCCATTTTCTTGTTCATGGGGATTAGAAAAAGTATTTCCTACCCGAACTCTAAACTGACGTTCATTCAAAAAAGCCAAAATGAAATAAGCAAGGCGACCTCTTATACCGAAATCATGGAGGTCGTTCATGATTCCATATTTCCATGTGGTATCATATGCACTTTCGAGATCAAAAAAAACGGAAACAACATGTTCCTTTTTAATGAAAGCTTCGCGAATAAATGTTTCGAAGCAAACTAAGTGGTCGAGAGAGCTTCTTTGTTTACGAAATCCGCACTGGGCGGTAGCAATAAGTTTGTTTTTCTCTAAATACCAAACAAGCCGATCATTGACCATTCTTTCCATGGTTTTGCATATACAACTTGTTAAGGCTATAGGGCGATAATTTGCAGGGTCTGTAGAATCTTTACCTGGCTTTAGTATGGGAATTACTATAGCTTCCTTCCAAGAATCTGGAAGAATACCAGTGTGCCAGACTTTATTAAAAATATTGAGTAAACTTTCAAGGGATCGAAGCGGTAGATGTTTTAAAAATTGATAATGGATGTCGTCACATCCAACAGCAGTATCATGACACTTCTTTAATGCCTTCCTCAATTCTCTTAAAGTAAAATCTTTATTGTAATGTTCGTTGTTATTCGACTTGAAATTCAGTTTAGTTTTTTCTCTGGTATTCTGATATTTTTGAAACGATGTCGAATAATTTGAAGAAGAGGACTTTTCCGCAAAAGTGTCAGCCAAGACATTTGCAATATCTGCTTTAGAGGTGACGACACCATCACCAGCATTTAAATGTCCTACATTCAACGAGGTGTTTTTTCCGTTAATCTTTCGAATCATGTCCCATGTCTTTTTGACAGACGATCTAGAATTTAATCTAGATACGTACTGTCGCCAAGACGCACGTTTACTTTGCTTGATAGTTCTTCGTGCTTTTGCACGTGCAATTCTAAACTTTGAAAGATTCTCCTGACTCGGTCTCAGATTAAAAGTTCGAAGAACAGACTTTCGCTCAGCTATAGCCTTTTTGCATTCATCGTTAAACCACGGCTTGCTTGGATGTTTCGGATTTGTTGATGTTCGAGGAATCGATTTTTCAGCGGCCGAATAAAGTAAGGACGTGAAGCGTTCTGCAGCATTATCGCAATCTTCAAAAGCACTGGGAAAAATTGATTGTTCACAATGGTTTTTGAACTGTTCCCAATTTGCTTTATGAAGCTTCCAACGTTCTGGACGTTGTTGAACTGCAGGTCCTACTTCCGATACCTGGATAGGAAAATGATCGCTTCCATGAAGGTCATCAATAACTTTCCAGTTAAAGACTGGAAAAATTCAAGGGCTGCATATGGTAAGGTCTAAAGATGAATAAGAGCCAGTAGCAGGATGAAGATAGGTTGAAGATTTATCATTCAGCAGAACAAGGTCGTGTTTCGTGATAAATTCTTCCATAGTTCTACCCTTGTCATTCGTGTCTATACATCCCCATAACGAATGGTGGGAATTAAAATCTCCCATTAAAATGAATGGCTTCGGCAATTGATTTATAATATGATCAAGTTTTTTGACATCAATTGGCGACCTAGGGGGAAGATAAATGGAACACAAAGTAAAGGTCTTATTTAAAGAAATGTTGACTGCAACAGCTTGAAGAGTAGTGTCAAGCTTGACAGAATGGTGTGGAACGCTGTTGTTCACGATCACGGCAACACCTCCAGAAGCTTTATCGTTACCACTATAGTGTTTAAAGTAACACGAGTGATATTTCAAAGAAAACTTGTCAGAGTCTTTAAGAAATGTTTCCTGTAAACAAACTGCTACTGGTCTTTGTTCAGTGACTAGAAGGTTTAATTCCTCGCAGTTAGCTTTTATGCTACGACAATTCCATTGTAGAATGTTATTACTCATTGCTAAATTGAAGAGAAAGATTATACCATAAAGCAATGGAAATATGAATCGAATCATTTTTTATTCAATTTGATTATACGACCCTGCTTATTTGTATTTGACTCCACAAGAGTGTCGTCCGCCTCCATGTCTTCATCAAGACACTGGAAGCGATTATGCTGTTGAATTTGGTCATCGGATCCCTTTGGAAGGCGATCCGAGGTGACCTTATTTTGAGCTTTACTTGGACTTTTTGGAATAGGCTTTTCTGGCTTTTTATTGGTAACGGGTTTCTGTGACGTTTTTGCTGGTGCAGAATTCTGTTTCTGTGGTGGTACTGTTTGGACTGAAGCTTCATTTGTCTGTGTTTGAGCGTCTTTTAAGTTAATCGTTTTGGCCGTTTTGGATTTGGTAACGCTTGAATAGGATGCATTCAGTGCGTGTCGTGCATCCACAATTTTACGTGCTTCTGCAAACGACAGACTTTCGCGATGTTTTATTGTTATGATTTCTTTCTCCCTTTGCCAGACTTTGCATGAACGGGATGTGGAGTAGTGATCCTCACCACAATTCAAACATTTCATGGGTTTGCTGCAAGGATCGAGGTGAAAAGTCTCGACTTCATTTGTCCCACATCGCTTACAATGTTCGTCGGCGTTACATTGTCTTTCATGATGTCCGAACTTAAAGCACTTGTAACATTGCAAAGGATTTGGAATATAAACATCAACTGGCACTTTCAAATATCCGATTTTCAAGGTCTTTGGGAGAATGGCTGTGTTAAACTTTAAAATTATTGAGTTGGTTTCTCGTCTTACGTTATCGCGATAAACACGAATTCGTCTGGCTTCAATCACGTTCTGACTTGACAGTTCAGACACAATTTCTTCTTCTGCAACACCGGCTAAATCAGGGCAGCGTATTATACCTCTTGAGGAATTCAGGGATCCATGTGCAGAGCATTTTGCAGGGATATTGTGAAATTGCTTCAACCCAAGCAGATTTTTTGCATGTTGAGGTTTATCTACCTCAACGAGAAGGCCGCCAGTTCTTAGCTTTTTCACGGATTTCGGTGATCCAGCAATTGAAACTAAAACTTTTTCAATAATGAATGGTGAAAGCTTTGTAAGTGGTTGTTCATTATTAACGGATTCTATAACTAGAAATCGGGGAAAGCCAATCGTCGATTCAACAGAAGCAGAGTCGTTTTCCAGATGTTCATGCGTTCGTTTTTTATTTGGGTGATCCATGGTTTGGTATTTTAAATTCATCATTCGTGGCCCCCACCCACCATGGAGTCCTACTTAGGGGGACATGGCAAGTAGAGCGGAGTATCCAGCTCTGCATGTCAGGGTTACCCAAATGATATACTCGGGCCATGCAAACTAAAAAATCTGGCAAGGAAGATGCGTGGCAACAACCCCAGATCAGGAAGCACCCACGCAAGTCAAAGCCCAATCAATCAGTCCACACAACCCAATTAGCCCATGAGCCTATATTAGACTAGGGACTAAAACACACACAAAAAAAAGAACAGTTAAAATGGACAAATTGATACTTTACGAATACATGCAAGAGAGAGATCAAACGGATTTGTGATACATGCAGTATCAGGTAAACAGTTATAGTACAAACAAAATATGATGGTTTTTACACTAGCAATGGTGTTATAACTAAGTGAAATAATTTCAAAATGCCCAAAATCTAAAAGCGACCAGCCGATTGCACTAGACCGGGCCCATCTAGGCTCTCGTTTACACAGAAGCCGAGGCCAAAGCAGTGTGTTGAAGAGCTGGACATCCCTGGGCTCTCCTCAACTGCCAGGACCCTCTTTTCCTGCTTACGAGTCTCCACCCACGGCAAACAGGCGGGTCCATTGGTGGGGTCTTACCACTCTGCAGGACGGCAGCCGGCGAATTCTATCCCCCGTCCGGCTGGGGGGACTACTGTGTGGGACACACTTAGCAGGTATATTGAAGAAGTGCTTGATTTTCATGAGATTTCTGGCATGTATAGCCTTTTCTACCTCAATCAAAAGGTCCCCTGATTTGAGTTTTTTAACGGACTTAGGAGTTCCGGTGAGTCCAACTAAAACTTTTTCTATGACAAATGGGGATAATTTTGAAAGTGGCTGGTCAGGTACAGTAGACTCAATAATTAAGAAGCGAGGAAAGACGGAAGAAGTCGATTGGGCATTATCTAAGTCGGCATCTAGCTGGTCACGGTTTCTTTTTTTTGTTTTGATGATCCATGATTGATTTGTTTAACATTCATCATCCGCAGTTCCCGCCCACCACGGAGCCCAACTCAGGAGACATGTATGGAACGCCTTCACTGTCTTACATGATAATTTTTTTATATATAAAGATAATCAATAATTATACACAGATAAAACATGAACATATGGATATATAACTCAATATATGCAGATAAAACATTAATATATAAATATATAGCTCCTTTATATGTAGATAAAACATTAGTATATGAATATAAAACTTCATTATATAAAGATAAAACATTTATGTATAGACATATAACTTCCTTATACAAATATAAAAGAATAAGATATGGATATACAACTCCACTATATGCAGATAAAACATTAATATATAAATATATATCTGCTTTATATATAGATGAAATGTCAATATATGAACATAAAACTTCATTATATAGATATAAAACAATTATATATAAACATAAAATTAATATATATAAAGATAAAAGATTAATATATATAGATATAACTGTCTATGCTTTAGATAAAACTATATTACATGGAGATATAATTTCATTATATAAACATCCGCAGATAAGATATGGATATGTAACTCCACTATATGTAGATAAAACATTAATATATAAACATATAGCCCCCATATGTAGATAAAATGTCAATATATGAATATAAAACTTCACTATATAAAGATAAAACTTCACTATATAAAGATAAAACATTTATGTATAGACATATAACTTCCTTATACAAATATAAAAGAATAAGATATGAATATACAACTCCACTATATGTAGATAAAACATTAATATATAAATATATATTTGCCTTATATATAGATGAAATGTCAATATATGAACATAAAACTTCATTATATAAATATAAAACAATGATATACAAACATAAAATTAAACTATATAAAGATAAAAGATTAATATATATAGATATAACTGTCTATGCTTTAGATAAAACTATATTACATGGAGATATAATTTCATTATATAAACATCCGCAGATAAGATATGGCGATATAACTCCACCATATGTAGGTAAAACTTTAATCCGCCGATACATGGACGTAAAAAATCGATACACGTGGTCAACTTTTCATTATATGCAGATAAAACATCATTATATTATATAAAGTAGACTCTTTTCACCTGAAGATTTTTACTATCGCACCGTTCAAGTTTTGCGCGAAACCATCGTACCCGCTAAAACATCCTGGAATGACAGCTAGGAAACCCGCAAAGAAATGTGTACATCAGTCGTCAGTGAGAAATGGCCAACGGAGAAGGGTTAGGAGAAGTTCGCAGTGTTCTTAGATCTGCGGGGCTAGATAGCCTCTCTCAGAATTTCAAGAGGGAGAAGATTGACACACTAACTGTATGCAAATCTTTATCAAATCGAGATTTGGACAATCTTGGGTTGACCACAATAGGAGACAAGGCACGGTTTCGTGCAGCCATTGAAAGAATTTCTGCGACAGGTAAGACTTGTTGGATTTTGTTTGTTTATTGTAAATAATATTTGTGTAGGTCTACTTATTGATGAACCGAAATCGCTGATACGGAGTCATGGTATTTTACTAGTACAGATAACTGTCCCCAAAGGCGATGTTACTTTTCGACTGGTCGCCTCTGGGTACAAAGACAATCCGGACAAAATCAGTTGGAAGTTCGCACAGATTTTGTGCGAAAGTTTGAACTATCGTAATTTCCAAAATGAAACACCAAACCAGGATTTAAGGGTGGGTATTTAGAATTTTCACATCACACCAAATTAAAAAGAAATATATGTCACTGAAATTTATATGAAAAAACAATAGATCTACAAATCATCAGTAAATAAGAATCATAAAAATACAAAAAAAAATTTTTTTTGGTGGTATTCCCTTAAAAGGCTATGTAGCCTCTTAAGCTATTTTTAGATTTCCCGCCAAAATAAAAAAAAAAAAGCATTGTGGGAATGTTAAGTGACTTGCAGGTGACTTATGACTATTAAATTCCATAACATAACAAACATTGAATGATTTTCTATAATGTCTAGAACTTCGGATGCTATGTTTGAAGCTTCGTCTGTATATTTCCGGTATGTAAATGAGCGAGTTGCTCATGTAAAATAGAACGTGTTTCCCTTCAGTGTCGACCTGGGCTGTATTAAATCTCTAATTTATCTAGCTGTCGGGTTGTTTTCAACTACTGCGGTTTAATGAATGAAAATTATGAGGCTTTGGGAGTACAAGGATGATTTTTTTGTAAAATTTTGTCCCAAAATCTGAAGGGCCACCTTTAAACATACCTTTTGCTTGCATATTCCATTATCTTTTGTTTGAAATACTGATACTTTCGATTTAAGCGCTTAAAATACGAAAAAAGAAGCTTGATTCTTATATTATGGTTTCCGGTAGGATATCGAGGAATAGCAGTGAAAATATTTTTCGATCTTACACTGGTACCACCAGTGAAGATATCGATTTTCACGTTCTTGTTGCCTAGGTGAATTGCGCGTGCCTAACAACCAGATGGGAAATATGACGTCATATACCGTACATTTCTCGCGCTTGACGTAACGTTGCTATGGGGGAGGGGTACGCCACGGGTTATGAGGGAAAAGAACTGTACTGAATTTTGATAAAGCTCCTCCCAGAAAAGGTTAAAAGCATAAAATAAATAGAATATTTGATGTTTTTTTTCGGTGAAAGATCGAAATTTATTTAATCTCGTGAACACCATCGGTAATATTTTCACTCGTGGCTGCGCCACTCGTGAAAATATTACCGATGGTGTCCACTCGATGAAATAAATTTCGATCTTTCACCGAAAAAAACAAATATCCTCTATATCTTACACCGATATGTTTACGTTTTTCGAAATAGACATCAAATCAGTTAAGTCACGTGAAATAAATAGAATATTTGGGGTTTTTTTCGGTGAAAGATCGAAATTTATTTCATCTCGTGAACACCATCGGTAATATTTTCACCCGTGGCTGCGCCACTCGTGAAAATATTACCAATGGTGTCCACTCGATGAAATAGATTTCGATCTTTCACCGAAAAAAACAAATATCCTCTATATCTTACACCGATATGTTTACGTTTTTCGAAATAGACATCAAATCAGTTAAGTCACGTGAAATAAATAGAATATTCGGGGTTTTTTTTCGGTGAAAGATCGAAATTTATTTCATCTCGTGAACACCATCGGTAATATTTTCACCCGTGGCTGCGCCACTCGTGAAAATATTACCAATGGTGTCCACTCGATGAAATAGATTTCGATCTTTCACCGAAAAAAACAAATATCCTCTATATCTTACACCGATATGTTTACGTTTTTCGAAATAGACATCAAATCAGTTAAGTCACGTGAAATAAACAGAATATTTGGGGTTTTTTTTCGGTGAAAGATCGAAATTTATTTCATCTCGTGAACACCATCGGTAATATTTTCACCCGTGGCTGCGCCACTCGTGAAAATATTACCAATGATGTCCACTCGATGAAATAAATTTCGATCTTTCACCGAAAAAAACAAATATCCTCTTTATCTTACACCGATATGTTTACGTTTTTCGAAATAGACATCAAATCAGTTAAGTCACGTGATGTCTCCACCAGTTCCTAAAATAACTCAAAAAATATCCATTCACAGTATTAGCGTTGTACGCGTAAAATCTATCAGGCGGTTTTTCTGTTTGAAAATCATACAAATTCACAGCTAGAAAAAGAAACCTACCATTTTTTTGCTTATGTAACGTCATACCATACAATAGAACTGGAAAGGAAATGCAATCCAAAGTTTGGAAATATGTGAGCCATGGTATGTGAAAAAGGGACAAAAAAATGCATTTGCAAAAAGTACTTACAACCTGCGTAGTTTGCGCAGGCTGACCTGGACCGAAAAGTTTACCTAGTTGTCAATTTCCTGCATGTCAAATAATCTGTTTATTCAATCGGTTGTGAAAGAAAAAAGATTTTTTGGATCCCTTATAATGTTATGACGTGCTTGTTGGCATGGAATACAAACATGTAGGCCTACTAAACCCCGTTATATCTGAGCATGATTCACGATGAGAACGATGGAGAAAAGATAGGCCTATAAGATATAAAATGAGCACATGTACCTTCTTTTTTTCCAGAAAAGTTCGTCGCATATAAATGATTTTCAGATGCATGTACACAGTGAGATATAAACGTCGCAAAAAAATTGCATGCATTTCAGCTAGATACAGGCCAATAGGAGTATATATAGTAATATCAAAGTGCCCCCTCCCCCCACCCACCCTTTCACATACCGACATGGAGAGTGTTTCCTTATTAGTTATATACAAAACCACACTAAGTATTCAAGTGTTCTACAGGTACCAGTAAAACAAAAGAAAAACAATCTATTACCTCTTTATCGAACGATAAAATTTTGGAACAGTCCAAGTTCAAAGCTTTTGTAGACGACAAAATGTAAATGTGAATCAACAAATTTAATTCGTTTTGGGAACAATTCATCATTGTGGAAAAAGGAGAATATGCTGGAAAACAACATTTACTCCTTTTCCCTCAATATTTTCAAAAGCTTACTTTCTCAGCGTAGTTAAAAATCAGAGTTGTGTTGTGAAGTGTTCAGTGTATAGATCTGCATTCTTTGCTCAAATAATTCGCTAATGAAAAATACGCGTACATATTACCTATAGAGTTGATACATTCCTTGGGAATCAAAAAATTTCGTTTAGCTGAAAGATGAAGCTACGTCCTACCTACACATCAAATAGAATATTCTTTCCGAGGATTGGTGATAGTCATTAAGACAGGATACATTTCTCTCTCACAGCTGTCAAATTTCTTGACAATGATTTTGTGGGAAAGCAGCCAGTGGCTTGGAAAGAATATTGTGCGGAGTACTGGTTAAAAGAACCCCAGAAAAGCATGGATAGGTGCACTGGATGTCGTGATAACTGAAACAATGTTGAAAAGGGCGTTAAACACCATACAGTCTATCAATCTTTCAGGTCATTGCTTACATTTCACTTTTTAGTGATATCGCGTTGGCCAGTACACCATACTTTCTTGGAGTTCTTATAACCAGTACTTGGCACAATATTCTAAGTCACTGGCTGCTTTCCCACGTAACCATTGTCGAAACAATGGATAGCGGTGAGAGAGATATGAATCTTGCCTCAATGACTATCATCAATCCTCGAAAAGAGTATTGGCTGAGCCGGGGGTCGAACCTGCGACATCCTCTTCTACCAACTGAGCCAAGGGGCTCAGCTCGGCAAATGGTTGTAAATATTTTCTGGAATTTCAGTCTGTTAGTTTTTTGCAACTAGACCTAGTCATACCTCCTCGAGCTCATGGGTGCTTGCTGGAATTTATGTATGAGACAAATATATTGATGCTAAAAGAAGAAAAGTGATTCATGCTTCAAAATTCATACCAGTGACAAACAATATTTAACTCTTACATAGACTAATATGACAGGTCGTGTTACGAAATTAAGGATAAAAATCTGCTTTTGTCAGATAGGCATTTTGAACTTTGATCAATTTCATTGCCCAATTTAGACCATAATTTCCAAATGAAACGATGCCATCATTCCCCATCTGTGTTTTATCGGCATGAAGGTAGTAATCGACCTCAATAAAGCCATATTTGTTGTTCGCGCATCAGTGTAAATCTTAACTTTCTCCCAAATAAGCCCTTGTTTTTAAGTGTTTGCAGTACAAGTCCTTTGAAAACATCGTGGGAAAAAGAGAAATTGCTCGTTGCAAGCAATTTCCCATTTTCCAACTGTGTTTTCTACCCTTTTGGATAACCTTCCTGCCATTTTTCATCAAATTTAAATTGTTTACAAATTCTTTGAGTTTGGAAGAGTTAAGAATTTGTCATTTGGGAAAGGGTTAAGTAATCAAATTCACCCAATAATCAGCGCAATTATCATTTGTGCTCATTAGTGCAAACTCGCACACTAAAACTCGATGAGTTTAGAACTGTCCTTTGATGTCTATCAATTAATACGAAGTCATACTAATAATGATAATAATCAAAACTGAAGTAAATTTATGTACATGTATCTACAAAAAACCGTACCTCTAGCCAGTATCATATGAATGACTAGAGATACGGTACTGTATCTTTAGACTCCGGGACTAGAGATACGGTACCGTATCTCTAGTCATTTCTTTAATATAGGCTAGGGGTACGGTACCGTAGCTGTAGCCACTGCCTTTTGTTTTCGTGTGAACAAAAAGTGTTTTAATTAGCTGAAATGAGATACTTCGGGTACAAGTATGTTCTTACAATTTTCTGTAGCTATCTATATTTAGCCATTTTGACAGAAGACTGCCATGTAATGTTAAACTTTAGGCCTAAAAAAATTTCCTGTGTTCAGGGTTTCCCTACCCTACCTAGAAAATGCTGCAGACCCTAAACTTTTTTTGCTATAATTAAAAAAAAAAAAATCTTTCCATAACTCATTGCCACACAATCCCAAGTTTTAATAACCCAGAAACAGAATGCCTTTGATAAGATTGTGGGAAAAGGAGCAAATACTGGTAACCCTTTTGTCCTTTTCCCACAATTTTTCGTACCCTTTCACAGAGAGTATATTCATTAATCCATATGTATTTTTTGTCTTCAGATGCTGTCATTGGACAAGTCTAAAAATTTCCTTTCACACTTCTGAATTTCCCAACCCTAAGGAAGAAGGCGTAACTCTTTACCAACCAAGCCCTGGTTTTAACGGCCCTGGGAAAGAAGCCTTTTGAAAACATTGTTGGAAAAGGAAAAAATGCCAGCATTTTCTCCTTTTCAAACAATGTTTTCTACTCCATCAAGGGATATTACACCGTTTGAGCCACTTTTGATTTGTCATCTGCAAATGTTATGAATTTGGACCAGTCTAAAATGTTGTTGTTAGGTAGACTTAAGCCCTTTAATAGCATTGTTGGAAAAAAGAGAAGTTACTGGTAACCAGCATAATTTTTGTTTCCCCAATGATGTAGTTTTATGACTGACCACAAAAATATTGTCCGTATGTTCATGCAGATACCAGTTAAACATGTGTTACGGATTTGCCATAATTTTGGTTTCGTGTTTTGGACACCACATGTACCTATGATAACCTGTCCAAAACAATATGCGACTTTGTGGACATTAGGTGAACTGTTATCCTTGATGTTCATTATACCTCCCACAACGAAGTGAAGGTGGGTATACTGGAATCGCCATGGCTGTCCATCCGTCCGTCCGTCCATCGGTCTGTAGACACAATTTTGTCCGGAGCTTTTTTCCTACAGTTTTTCAAGTACTGAACTAAAATTTACACATAATGTTTGGGTACATATGAAATTGTGCATGTGCAATTTTCACGACCTTGCTGCCATTGCTTGCAGAATTATCTCCCCTTGAACTTTTTGCCCTTTGCAAATTTTAACTTTGGATTTTTGTCCAGAGCATAACTTCCAAATTATGGAAGCTAGGTACTTCAAACTTCACACACAGCTAGATCAAATTGAGTAGAAGTGCATTACCCTTTACCTGCTATTGTTTGAGTTATTGCCCTTTGTAAATTTTAACCAGGTCATAACTTCCAATGTATTGAAGCTAGTTACTTCAAACTTCACACACATCTAGATCACATTTAGGAGAAGTGCAGTGTTCAAGAACCATTACTGTATACCAACTATTTTTTGAGTTATTGCTCTTTGTAAATTTTAACAGTCCAGGGCATAACTTCCAATGTTGAAGCTAGTAACTTCAAACTTCACACACAGATTACAGAAAGGCAAAGTGTAGTATACAAGAACCGTAACTCTATTCCAACTCTTTTTTTTTTTATTATTGCCCTTTGTAAATTTTACTGTTTTATTTTTGTCAGTGGCATGATTTCCAAGGTAAAAAAGATAGTAACTTCAAACTTCATATACATACAGGCCAGATTAAAGACATGCATGGTACAAGGACCATTAATCTATTTCCACTAGTTTAAGAGTTATCCCCCTTTATAAATTTTAAGTTTGGATTTTATCTGGGGTATAACTTGCAAAGTACAAAAGCTATTAACTTCAAACTTCATGTACAATTAGATCACATAAAGCAAAGTGCATATTAGAGGACCATAACTCTATTCCCATGATTTTAAGAGTTATTTCCCTTCGTATATTATGATTTTTTTTTGTTTTTGTCTGGGGCTTCACTTCCAAAGCATGAAAGCTAGTGACTACAAACTTCATATACTGATAGACCACATTAACGTGAAGTCCATGCAGAGTACAAGAACCATAAGTCTATCCCCACTTGTTTGTTTTCTTTGAACTCTTCCTTTGGTACAGTAGATTCCGTCTATTTGCAAGTCCTATTTGTCAGAGAAAATATCCCGAATAAGCGGTCGGCCCGATAATCCGATGGCTCTTTTCAGACCGGAAGTCAAACCAGAGATGCAGACGATCGTTTCGTTCTAATGACCGACGTTCAGATCTTGCATCCCGATCATTTGATTAATGTTCATATTTTTTTATACGCCCGTCGAAGACGAGACGTATTATGGGATCACCCGTGGCGGGCGGGCGCGAGGCGTCCAGTTCTTTGTCTGGAGCATATCTCCAAAACTATGCTAGCTAGGGTTATGAAATTTCATGGGTGGATAGATCTCATCAAGGGGGAGTGCAGTGCGCAGGAACCATAACTCTTGCTTAATTTTTGAGTAATTGCCCTTTGTCGTTTTTCATACTTGAATTTTGTCCGGAGCATATCTCCAAAACTATGCTAGCTAGGGTTATGAAATTTCATGGGTGGATAGATCTCACCAAGGGGGAGTGCAGTGCACAGGACTCATAACTCTTGCTCGCTTAATTTTTGAGTTATTGCCCTTTGTCATTTTTCATACTTGAATTTTGTCTGGAGCATATCTCCAAAACTATACTAGCTAGGGTTATGAAATTTCATGGGTGGATAGATCTCATCTAGGGGGAGTGCAGTGCTTAGGAACCATAACTCTTGCTCGCTTAATTTTTGAGTTATTGCCCTTTGTCATTTTTCATACTTGAATTTTGTCTGGAGCATATCTCCAGAAGTATTCTAGCAAGGGTTATGAAATTTCATGGGTGGATAGATCTCATTGAGGGGGAGTGCAGTACACAGGAATCATAACTCTTGCTTGCTTAATTTTTGAGTTAGTGCCCTTTGTTGTTTTTCATACTTGAATTTTGTCAGGTGAATATCTCCAAAATTATACTAGCTACGGTTATGAAATTTCATGGGTGGATAGATCTCATGGAGGGGGAGTGCAGTGCGCAGGAATCATAACTCTTGCTTGCTTATTTTTTGAATTATTGCCCTTTGTTGTTTTTCATACTTGAATTTTGTCCGGAGCATATCTCCAAAACTATACTAGCTAGGGTTATGAAATTTCATTGGTGGATAGTTCTCACTGAGTGGGAGTGCAGTGCACAGGAATCATAACTCTTGCTTGCTTAATTTTTGAGTTATTGCCCTATGTTGTTTTTCATACTTGAATTTTGTCCGCAGCATATCTCCAAAACTATACTAGCTAGGGTTATGAAATTTCATGGGTGGATAGATCTCATCAAGGGTGAGTGCAGTGCACAGGAATCATAACTGTTGGTGGCTTAATTTTTGAGTTATTGCCCTTTGTTGTTTTTCATAATTGAATTTTGTCCGATGCATGCCCTAGCTTTACAACTTGGGGTAAGACGGGCGTATCTTGCGACAGTTTGCCGCTCTTGTTTAAATATATGTATTTCAAACTAAACAAGTTTAAAGAAAAAATTTTAGTGCTTACTTTATTTACCTATCAAGTGCAGAAAGTACCAGAAACGATCCAGGCTGTTGGCCATGGTGATGCTTCGTTTGACATAAAATTCAACACAAACTTTTTGTAAACACAGGTTTCGACGCATATCTCCAGTTTCTGGTTATCTAACAATTACTCCTTGTGTACATGCACATTCTTACACAACATAATCGTGTACTGTGCACCTGTATAAACCCCGACTCGCCACATGTTCGGTCGAATGGGTGGGTAAAATTTTGTGTGACGTCATAAGACTGATTGCCGCACAGACGATTCTATTTTAACGCCTTAATTTAGGCCATACCATTCAAAGCAGACCTAAGTAAGAAACGGTTTTCTGTGTTTTTCACAGTTTACATTCGGTACACCTTACTCTCACGCCTGTAGTCAAATTGATTGTCACAAATTGGATTATCAACCAGACATTCACTTACAGTTAAATTTTTTTCTACCCGGTGTGTAATTATCTGATCGGTGATAGGTTAATTCGATCGGTCTTTCTTGTAACAGGTAAAGTGCCGAATTCGTCTTCAGTTGCTTTCGGGCAGGTTAGACCGAGATCAGACTGCACAGAGTGTGAAGTCTAATCATACAAAGTCCATGTAAGTTTTTTATCATACCAAGACAAGATTAAGTACAAGTAGTAATCTTTTCGCCAATTTTCCTGCACTAAAACTACCATTTTATTTATCAGTGCACTTGGTGGTGGGTGTACAGCCTGGTACCCGAAATCTCGCGTAACCGTCCAATAGTTGAACTTGATAATCGGCAACCAGTGAAGTAAACAAATGCACCAATGCTGCAAAACAGCCACTGAGTTAACGAGGTCCATATTCAGAATGTCGGCCATTTGCAGATGTTTTGTAAACGTTATTGCACTTTCTTAAATGAAAAGAATAACATGAAATACGCCAAGAATTTTTATCTTTAATGACTAAATTATGAAAACGGATCATGTCGGACTCGTCGTTTGTATGCAGTTGCATCAGTTTTTATCTGTGATTCTCCGTATGCACTGAAATTCGACTTCCATCGTTTTGAGTAACCTTTTTTTTCCCCGACAGATTGGAATTTTTCGCCGTCTTATCCCAAGGAATTGCTACTAAACACTAGAATTTCGAATAACTTGTTAATTTTTCGTTGCAAAAAACCGAAATGTTCTATTTATAGGATCCCGATTAAGCGTTGAAATTTACGTTGTCTAAATAGGAAATGGATCGGTGCTGGACCAAATCTTGCAAATAACCAAAAATCCCGATAAACAGGGTTGCGATTAAGTGGAATCCACTGTACTAAGCCATTCTGCATTTTGTTACAAAGAGCAGTTTTGTGACAAGGAGCTGGTGGGGGTATGATCATGTTTAGTGATAGCTCTAGTTGAAAAACTGTGTTTTGCTTTCTCAAGATCTTCACAAAGCAAATGGTCTAGTCAGCTTGAGTATTATGTTATTATAGTCAATAATTTAAGTAACTTGTGCTGGTCAAGCACATTTATTTGCTGACGTAAAGCAATAAAGGAAATGAAAAAAAAACATTAAAGGAGGTATCTATGATGTAATGTTAGTGATAGTGGTTTGCCTGTAAGGGGAGGTGAAGGCCAGGGAAAATTCATCAGAGTTTGGTAAAATTTGGATTTGCTTTATTGCTTTTAGTCTGTTACCTTTCAAGTTAATTGTACATTTTAATGTTAATAGAAGTCTTTTGTAAGCCAATAATTTCCTATTTTACTCCTATATTTTTTACATTAATTTCCAGTATTTTTGAGCCAAAAATATTATTTTGCACCAAAATGCACTGGGCAGCTTGGACATGTCATGTTTGATAATGAATGTATGTTAGCTCTGTTCACTTACTGCAGATTTTGATTATAGTTTCTTTTTTATTGTAGAAAATGAAGCAAGAGAAGAGTCAAGGGAAAGTATAGTGAGGGAAAGGAATTCCCTTTTTTTACCAAGCAGAAACAGGATTGGCAACAATAACAAAAAAAGAAGAAAACAGAGACACTGGACTGCATCATTTTTCTGTTTTTCGGACAATAATCAAAAAAAGGTCCCAAACACTGAAGAAAAAGAGTGTCTTTTCAAAGCAGGCTTGGGGTTGAAAAAGATCAAGTTCATTTCCACTGATAATGAGGATGAAGTTCACACAAAAATTCTGGAACAATTCCCGAAGCTCAAGGAGGGTGGTGGCTTCGAATTAATGCATTGTTCGAGTTCATGTAGACAATTAAAAAACATAAACTGTAAATGGGATGTGAAATCATTGAAATCGGTTGTTGGGCCCCAGGGAAAGTTTTATATTAGACCTATACAGCATTGCCTTCCCACAGATCTGTCAGAGGTGGTCCAAATAGAGTCAAACCTGAATGTTGTTTGTGAAAATTGTTCAAAAAGTTTCATGATGAATGAAATTCGTGATCATATATCTACCTGTAAAGATGAGACTAGCTATGGTATGTCAATTCCCCATGACCAGAATTCATTGGACTCTATTTTACCAGTACTGGACATATTAGACAGTGATGTAGAATTACCACCAGTTCCCTTTGACGCTCATGAAAACAAACTTCCTTATTCTAACAACATCGAAGATGTGCCAGAAATAACATATGCCACAACAGCTATTACCCAGTCTATTGCTGCAAATCAAACTGATGCAAATCAAGTCGAAAAGTCTCCAACACAACTGAAAGACCTGATAAAGTGGTGTATTGAAGGCATAAATCGTAATGGCATACAAGACCCCATTCATATTCTTAGATATATACAGCAATGTATTGTAGTTGGAAGAAAATTGGATATCGATGCAGAAGACATTGCAAATGGAACGTATCTGATTGGTGAGACAAATTTCATCGTAATTGATAGGTACAGATTACTGGAAACAGCCTTTGAAAATATTTCAACTATTTCTGATCTACGCTTGACACTTGAAGTTCAATTTTTCGATGAGGTGAGGAACTATTTTTCTCAAAATTATTAACCCTTTACCAAGCATGCCTGTGTTTTAATGCCCTAATCTAGAAAGCTGAAGAAAACATTTTGAAAAAAGGATGACATGCAGGTAATCAGCATTCTCTCATTTTCTTTAAATGTTTATTACCTTTTTGAAGACAATCCTTATGTAATGTTTAATTTTCTGGCAGCAAATGACTTGAGTTTAGACAAGTTTGAAATATTGTTGTCTAGTAAAGGGTTAATATGCCACCTGCATATTGATCAGCCGAAAAAATATCTGGCTTTATTTCATGCTTTCCGGTAGGATAATGAGAAATAGCAGTGAAAATATTTTTCGATATTACATGAGTACGATCAGTGAAAATACGTTTTTTTATATTCTATTTACCCAGGTAAACTGTGCTCGACTCGCAACCAGATGAAAATATGACATCATTTACCTTACATTTCTCGCGCTTGACGTAATATTGTAATGCGTTGCTATGCACGAGGGGTGCGCCACAGAGAATAATTGAAAAGAACTACTAGATTTTGCTAAAGCCCCTCCAAGAAAGGGTTAAAATCATGAAATAAATAGAATATCTGTTTTTTTGAAATTTATTTCATCTCGTGAACACTATCGGTAATATTTTCTCTTGAGGCTGTGCCACTCGCGTGAAAATATTACCAATGGTGTTTACTCGAAATAAATCTCGATATTTCACAAAAAAAAAAAAAAAAAAAAAAAAAAATGAGTATCCTCTATATCTTACATAGATATTAAATACATGTAAATTAGTATTTTATGGAATTTTTGTGAAATTTGCATAGGTTATTTGTATCACCATGAGATTGAAGCCAATTGAAAATGAAGAAATTCAGTGATGAGTAACGCAAAAGCAATCATTTAATGAGTTTGCCTTGTTAGCTCCTGATCTTAACTTTTTACCAAATGACAAAATTTCATTTAGACTGGTCCAAATCAAAAGTATTTGTAGACGACAAAATAAGTGACTGAATTTTTGAAAATTGTATTGGGATGGGTAGAAAACATTATCGGAAAAGGAGAGAAAATGCTGGTAACCAGCATTTTCTCCTTTTCCCACAATGTTTTCAAAAGGCTTTTTTCTTAGGGTCATTTAATGTCGGGATTGTGTGGTAAAGGATTAAGCAGCCAGTGAGCTTAAAACAGTGTCATGGCCCTTTATCTGTCATATGTCTGCTTGTCAGTCCATCCATGTGTGCGATTGTAAACTTTCAATTTTGACTTGTATAAAATTTTGTCCTGTAGTAAAGATTAACCCTTTCCCAAAAGACAAATTTTGGACTCTTCCAAACCAAAAGAGTTTGCAAATGACAATTTTAGATTTGGAGAAAATGGCAGAAAGTTCTCAAAAAGGGTAGAAAACACTGTGGGAAAAGGAGAAATTGCTCATTACGAGCAATTTCTCCTTTTCCCACAGTGTTTTCAAAAGATTTATACTGCAGACACGTATAAACCAGGGCTTGTTTGGGAAAGAGTTAAATGCCTTCACCGGTTTCCTAGTTATCTGATTTGTTTTACTTTTCACCCTTGTACTACATCCATGTCATTTTCAGATTGCTGAAGATTATGGAGGACCACGCAAAGAATTTTTCTCTTTGGTTCTTACAGAAATATATGAAAAGTACTTTGACCCAGTGAAGGAGTATCTTTTCGAGGATTATGAAACTGTTGGAAAAATTTTTGGTACGTCTGATAGTTATTTCTTTACAAGGGAAAGGAAAATATGGTACTGTTGGTGATAGTTTGTGTTTAAAATGTGAACTACATGAAAATCAGATAGAAAGAGACTAAAATCAGTCACCAGATTTTCAAACAGGAAAAGTTCTATCAACAAATTCTCATGTTTTTACCTATACTCACATTTAATTCAATTTACATATAAGTTAAAGAAGCTCATATGTAAGTAGGATATGTGTACATCATCTACCTTTAACCTGGCTGTTTGCTGTACACACCAAACGATAATACTGAGGCATTTGATATTTTGTGTTTACAGTGCTGTAATAGTAATACATCAAGTTATGGACATATGTCTTTAAGTCCAATCTTTTACATATATATTTACATATTTGATAAGGAAATTTATAAAGCCACTTCTTTAAAGAATGTTTTTTTTGGTTCCAGCCCTAAGCATGCTCCAGAATGGGAAGTTACCATGTATTTTCAATGAAGCTCTCATTGAACAGCTGTTGGGATCAAATCCAAGACGACCAATGGAATATTTGAAAAAGGGAATGAATGCATTGGGTTTAGTAGAGGTAAGTTTTTAGGCATATACTTTGAAGTAAATATGAACCTAATGTGATTCAATTCAGTTTTGATGAAACTTCACAGAAATTATCCCATGAATGTGGTCTTCATAATTTCTTGAAAGAGTGTTTTCCATTTGAATTTGAAAAAAAAAAAGATGAAAATTATTTAAAATCTTCTATTTTTTTTTTTCCTTTACCAAAACTGGCCATCTATTGGAATTCTCTACAAATTTGCATGAATGATCCTTTGGTGATATTCTATAGGATTTCGTGCCATAATTTTTATCTTTTAAAGAAAATCGCTGCTGTGGCTTGGCTTAAGAAAAGTCAGTAATAGGCTATATGCAAGCTTAGATGCTAATCATGAGAAGTAGTCCAGTTTATGCATTGAATATACATATTGTTTGGTGTCATTTATCTCCTTTATTATCAAACTGCATTGTAATATGATTTGTGTTATGTTCTCATTTTTTGGGGGAAAGAAAATCCTAAGCCACATATTACAATTTACTTTGATGTTAATGGTTATGCTGAAGTAAGATGAAAAGTTTAAGATGGGTAAGGGTTTTTAGCTCACCTGAGCACAAAGTGATCATGGTGCGCTTTTGTGATTGTGCTGTGTCCGGCGTCCGTCTTTTACCTTGTGTATGCTCTGGAGGCCACATTTTCAATCGGATACTCATGAAACTTGGTCAAAATTTTTGTCTCGATAAAATCCCATACAAGTTTGAAAATAGATTACGTCGGGTCAGAAACTAGGTCACTGGGTCAAATCTTAGAAAAACCTTGTGTACTCTCTATATGCCACATTTTCAGTCTGATACTCGTATAACTTTGTCAGAATGTTTGTCTTGATTATAACTCTAATGAGTTTGAAAATGGGTCATGCCCAGAAAAAAACTAGTCACAAGGTCAAATCTTAGAAAAACCTTGTGTATGCTCTAGAGGCCACATTTTCAGTCCAATACTCATGAAACTACCCATCAGAATGTTTGCCTGGATGATATTTCGGACGAGTTTGAAAATGGGTCGTGTCAGGTCAAAAACTAGGTCACTAGGTCTAATTTTGGAAAAACCTTGTGTACATTCTAGAGGCCGCATTTTCAATTATATACTCATGAAACTTGGTCAGAATGTTTGCCTCGGTGGTAATTTGGACTAGTGTGAAAATGGCTCATGTCGTGTCAAAAACTACACATAGGTGAATACTTCAAATCTTGGAAATACCTTGTGTATGCTGTACAAGCCACATTTTCAATCAGATACTCATAAAACTTGGTCAGAATGTTTGTCTTTATGATCTCTGGGTAGAGTTCAAAAATGGGTCATGTTGGATCAAGAACTAGGTCATATCTTTGAAAAACCTTGAGTCTGCTCTAAAGGCCACATTTTCAGCCCAAAACTCTTGAAAGTTCGTCAGAATGTTTTTTCTGGATGAAATCTTGGACAAGTTTGAAAATAGGTCGTGTCAGGCAAAAAAACTTGGTCACTAGGTCAAATCTTAGAAAATCTTTGTGTAGGCTCAAGAAGGAAGGTTACAGGAGGCAAGACAGGTACCAGTTTAAAAGTTTGGGTGAATATTGGCTTTAAATACAGATTTTTTTTTTTTTTTTTTGGACAAAACGAATAATGTGTAGGGTTGGCGGGAAATTTTTTTAAAAAATTCTTAAAACCTTCTTATATTTTTTTTTCTGTTTTTCGGAAAATTGCAGTCGGCAGGTTTGTCAATCAACTAATGAAAAAATTCTTGCCTAGCCTTCGTGTAGTCAGTGACATCATCTTGGCCTGTACAAATATATACCTGGTGTGGGAGGAATTGAGGCTTCTGCTACTCACTAAGTGTATGGCCCCTTAACGTGATATTTTTAAGGCACTGGGGTATTTCAGAGGCATCATTATTTAACTCTTTACCAAACAATCCCTGGTTTTTACGACCCCGAGACAGAAGCCTTTTGAAAACATTGTGGGAAAAGGAGACAATGCTGGTAACCAGCATTGTCTCCTTTTCCCACAATGTTTTCTACCCGGCTGGAAACAAATTTCAATTTTAAAGTTATGTTTATTTTGTTATCTGCAGGTGCTTTCAGTTTGGACCAGTCTAAATTTTTTTTGTTTGGGAAAGGGTTAAGAAACATGTATCTTAATCAGGTTCCTTTAAAATCCAGCTGTTGTTTTCATTGTCATCATGTTCCACTGAAATGAATAGACCTTTTTTTTATACTTGCATTTCAGATTATACAAGCATTTCCAAATTTGGTGCATCTGCTAACACCGGAGCATAGACCACCATTGTCTTTGAAAATGCTCACACATTTCTTGAAACCACAGTTTAGCGAAGTTGGCTCTAACAAAAGATCAATAGAAAGCTTAGTCTACCAGAAATTTGTGAAATACATGAGAGAAGTAGCAGGTATGATTAGAAAGCTCTGTGTTTTTCTTTCATGTCCTTTTTTTAGCTCCCCTAAGCACGAAATGCTCAAAGTGAGCTTCTGTGATTGTGCTGTGTCCAGCGTCTGTCATGCGTAGTCCATCGTGCGTCAACAACTTTTACCTTGAGTACGCTTTCAGTCCGATGTGTAGCATTTTCTAGAGAACCTTTATCAAGAGTGGTTGTATAAGAACCTTGGGTTAAAATTTATTAGTTAACTTTAACCCTTTACCAAATGACCACATTTTTAACTGGTCCGAATTTAATTTTAAAGCATTTGTAGATGACAAAATGAAGGTAACTCAAAAATTGAAGTTTGTTTCTAGCAGAGAAGAAAATGTTGTGGGAAAGGGAGAAAATGCTTCTATCTCAGGGTCGTAAAAACCAGGGATTGTTTGGTATAGGGTTAAGGGCAATTATTTTGCATCTGCCAAATACAGGGAGAGAAATTGGAATCTTATTTTTCCAAACTATGTTCTCTGGTTGTTTGTTAACCCTTTACCACCCAATCGGGAGGAGCAACTAGAAGGAAAAAGGCTTTTGAAAAAAATTGTAGGAAAAGGTAAAAATACCGGTAATCAGCTTTTTCCCCTTCAAAAATGTTTTCTCTCCTATCAAGAGCAAGTTTATTTATTCGACCTACCTTTAATTTTTCAATTAAACAAGTCTTAAATTTTGTGTGTTTGGTAAAGAGTTAAGTCATTCTTGTTTCAATTGCAGCTGGAAGAAGACAGACTGTAACCCTGGGGCGGATATTAAGTTTTACCACAGGAGTTGATGAAGAACCACCCTTGGGGTTTTCTGTTGAACCTTCGCTTACATTTGCAGAAAGAACATCCTTCTTACCAACCTCAAACACATGCATAAATAGACTTATATTAACAATTCCAGAAAACCAAAGTGATGTGCTGGATGATATTAGTTTGTTTTCAAAGTTTGATTATGCTTTTTCAAATTCTTGCTATGGCTTGGCCTAAAAATAGAATTTGCATCAATCAGAGATTCAAAGAAGCATTTTTAGCTCCACTGACTAAAGGTCAGTAGGCTTATGTAATGGCCTGGTGTCTGTTATCTGTCCGTCCGTGAGTGCATTAACTTTTATATCAAACATCTTCTCTGAAACTACCCAATCAATCTTGATGAAACTTTACAGAAATGATCCTGCCATGGTCCTCTTCAGAATTTCTTGAAAGAATTTTATTCCTTCAAAAAACTGGTTGCCATGGCAACAAAACTGAAAAATATTGAAAATTTTTAAAAATCTTCTCTGAAACCATAAGGCCTAGGGCTACCAAATTTGGCATGAAGCTTTATCTAGTGGACCTCTACCAAGTTCCTTCAAATAATAGCTCTGGTGTGAAAATTGGCCCTGCCCCGGACGTCACAAGTTTTGTATGGGGTTATATAGGGAAAACTTTCAAATCCTTCTGGTACCTAGCCATAAACCCTAGGGCTACCAAATTTGGCATTTATCTTTATCAAGTGGTTGTCTACCAAGAGTGCCCAAATGATAGCCCAGGGGTCAAATTTGGCCCGGCCCCTGGGGTTAAAAGTTTTATATATGGGCTTATATAGGGAAAACTTTAAAAATCCACTTGTACCAAGCCATAGGACCTAGGGCTACCAAATTTGGCATGCATCTTTATCAAGTGGTTGTCTACCAAGAGTGCCCAAATTATAGCCCTGGGGTCAAATTTGGCACTGCCCCGGGGGTCACAAGTTTTATATGGGCTCATATTGGGAATCTTTTAAAAATCTACTTGTACCTAGCCATAAGGCCTAGGACTACCAAATTTTGCATGTAGCTTTATCTGATGGGCCTCTGCTAGGAGGATCCAAATCATAGCCGCGGGTTCAAGGTTGTCCCAACACTAGGGGTCACAAGTTTTACATGGGCTTTTGGGGTGAAAACTCTATAAATCGACTTGTTACTAACCATAATAATTAGTAGCCCTGTCTCATGGGTCTCATATTTTACAGGACCTTTTATTGAGAAAACTTTGAAAGTCTTCTTGTTTATAACCAAACATTCTAGACCTGTATTATTTGGTATGGGGTTTTATCTTGTGAACCTCCACCAGGATTCAAGTAATTATAGCTTTGCGGTAAAAATAGGCTTTGCCCGGGGGTCATAACTTTCTCGTAGGATCTTATGTAAAATAAAAAAAAATTGTATGTCCTCAAGTTCGAACTAATTGCCCAAATATTGTAATGTTTGGCTTGTAGTGTTTTTACTTATTAGCCAGTGGAGCGATACAGGGCCATCATGGCCCTCTTGTTGGCTCACCCGAGCATGATATGCTCACATTGAGCTTCTATGATTATGCTGTTTCAGGCATACATCATCAACTTTTACCTTGTGTAGACTGTAGAGGCCATACACATGAAACTTAGCAAATTGCCAGTCTTAACTCTTTACCAAACGACAAGATTTTGGACATGTCCAAATTGAAAACATTTTCAGACGACAAATTAAAGGTGGTTCAAATTATTAAAGGAGTCCTTGATAGGATAGAAAAAATTGTGGGAAAAGGAGAAGATGCTGATTTCCAGCATTTTCTCCTTTTCCTACCATGTTTTCCAAAAGCTGCTTTCACAAGGTCGTCAAAAGTCGGGATTGTGTGTTGAAGGTCTAATGATATCTCAGACAAGTTAAAAAATGGGTCATTTTTGCTAGAAAACTAGGTCATTAGGTCAAATCCTAGAAAAATTTGCGGAAACTTTAGTGGCCATATTTTCAGTCCAGTACCAATAACAGTTGGTCAGAATATTTGACTTGATGATATCTTGGGCAAATTTGAAAATGTGTTCCGTTGGGTCCAAAACTAGCTCAAAAGGTGAAATCTTTGGAAAACTTTGTTTAAGCTCTAGAGGCCACATTTTCAGTTCAGTACTCTTGAAAGTTGGTTGGACTACTTTTGTTTGTGATATCTTAGACTAGTTTGAAAGTGGGTCGTATTGGATAAAAAAAAAAAAAAACTAGCTCCCTAGAGCAGCAAATAGCTATAATTGGACCAAACATTAATCTAACTCTGTGATATTCTTATCAAATTATTCAAATGACTGAAAAAATTATTCTAAATATGATTTTTGTACTTATTCATTTCTCCACAAATTTTGTACCATGATGGTTTCCATTTCACCCACTAATTTCCATTGCGTTCAGGTCTGTAGGTTTTGAAAGATGAACTAGTGAGTGGATAACAATGGAATTTTACTTTGCATGCATAAAATGTGTCTCAAAGTTAGTGAAAAAATTATTTAGCTTAATAACTTTCTTTATCCAAATTCACTTCACCATCAATTTCAGACCGATGACGATTTCCGTTTTGTCCATTTCGTGATAAAAATTCAGTTGTGTACCTGATTTCCTACCTTTTCACAGACAAAATACAGCATTTAGGCTTCATTAAATTTGTTGTGTGAATGTTATTTCAAATTGTGCAATTCTATGGTTTTGTTGTTTAGTAAAGGGTTAAGACATCCACCAATGGTCTGACTATGAGTGAAATTTAGATTCCCAGGTAATACAATGTAATAACAACTGCATAAAAACCTGTCTTTTGCCAAGGTCTTATGTCATGCACCATTGGCTACATGGACAGTAATTGCAAAGACATTGATTTTAAATGTTCATTTAAGAAATAATCTTCTTTCTATCATGGTTTATCATTTAATAAACCACAATTGTGAGTTGTAAGGCACAATAAATAATCCCTGCCAGCCCGGGTGGCTCAGTAGTGAGTGTGTCGGTCTCATGACCTGTTGGTTGTGAGTTCGATACCCGGTTGAGGCAACTTTCTTTCGGGCGTATTTTTGCCTCTCACCTCTGCTGAAGCATGTGAGAAAAGTAGTCGGCAGCTTTGGAAGGAAAGTTGTGTTAGTACTGGTATGAGAAAGCCAGGAAACACGTGTGTCACTGACTGCCATGATATGACCTTAGCTGTTAAAGTGGCGTTGAACCCCAATACAACCAACAATAATGCCTGGGAACAATAGCCTGTGTGGTTTATTTGTTGCACCTCATAAATCACAATGTGGTTTACTGAATGTTAAACCACAATAGAAAAGATTATTTGGGTTCTAACAAGACCAACTCTAAATGAAAGGATAACAAGTTCATACTTAGAGTAAAAACGTAGATACAGATTATATTCCATAAAATAACTTAGTTACTTTGTACAGAATGATGTCACTCAATATAGAATGACGTTGCTTTATATAGGTATTTTACCACACTTTTGCTGCACAGTGTATAGTGCCGAATTCATGTGTCATGTAAGAATATTTGCCTTATTTTTGTTTAATCAATTTGTTTATTGTGCCAAATTCAGGTGTCATGTTAGAATATTTGTTTTATTTTTGTTTAATCAATTAAATCCAATTAGTTTAGGAAAACCTTTTATTTACTTAGATACAGCATTTCTTCAGTGAAATACTGTTGAGGATTTGTCAAAATTTGTCTTTATATTTGTCAAAGTGTAAAGTTTCCACATTTATTGAAGAGAGTATGATTTTATTCATGTATAAATCATTATGAAGAAATTATGCCAAGTTTCAGGCTTTATGATTGTTACCTTCATGTTATATACTGGTACATTGGTTGATTCGAAATAGGACTAGGTTTTCCATAGTGAGATTCTTGCATGTTTTTTGTGTCTTAGTTTCATTGGTAAAGCCCAGCAAGCTTATTTAACTCTTTACCAAACAACATAATTTTAGACTGGTACAAATTCGAAGCATTTGCAGACGACAAAAATGCAACTCCAAATTTGAAATTCATTTTGGAAAGGGTAAAAAACATTGTGGGAAAAGGAGAAAATGCTGGTTACCAGCATTTTCTCCTTTTCCCACAATGTTTTCAAAAGGCTTCTTTCACAGGGGCGTTAAAAGTCAGGATTGTGTGGTAAAGAGTAAAAGGCAATTGTTCATTCATCTGATGTGTTCAATTTTTTCCCACCAAATACATCTGTTTATCCAACACTTTTATCCAATTTCTACCAAACTTCACAATGATTCTGTTTTGTTCAGGGTTTCCTCACAGAATTTGATGGGGATAAAACCTTGAAAACTGTGGATACTAAGGCAACATAATTTGAAACACTGAAAATCATACCAGTAATCTTAGGACTAGGAAGCTTTATGTAAAGGATTACTAACAAAATTATTCAAAAAGAGCCCTTGGACCAAAATTGGCCGGAGAGCACACGTCAAAGGAGCTTTATATTATGGAAAAGAAATACTTTTTTCAGTTCACCTTACCAGGTATTACTCAGGGCGAGCTTTTGTGATCGCACTGTGTAAGGTGTCCATCGTCTACTTTGAACTTGTGTACGGTCTTTAGCCCACAGTTAAGTCCAATAGTCTAGAAAATCAGTCGGAATGTTTGTCTTGATGATATTTCTAGCAAGTTTTTGTCTTTTAAAGAGCAGAAAATGTTGTTGGAAAAGGGGAAATCCTGGCTATCTGCATTTTCTTCTTTTCCCACCATGTTTTTGAAAGCATTTCATTTAGGGGTGGTAAAAATACAGGATTGATTGGTTAAGGGTTAATGATATTTCAGATGATTTCAAAATTGGATTAAATTGGGTCAAAACTAGGTCACTAGGTTGAATCTTAAAAAAAAAAGGTGTACACTCTAAAGGTCATGTTTTCTGTCAAATAGTCATGAAAATCAGAATGTCTGACTTGATGATAGCTTGGATGAGTATGAAAATAAGTCATGTTGGGTGAAATTGTAGGTCACTGGGTTGAATCTTTGAAAAACCATGCGTAAAATGTTACTATGGTGAATTTTCATACCGTTTCATGCTGCTGGTGTTTCAAAGAATGTATACCTGAAATTTGTTTTTCTTTGTTTTTGCGCATCTGAGCACTAAGTGCTCATTGCGAGTTTTTTGGGTCATAGTGTGTCTTGCTCATGTGGTTGATCACATTTTCAGTTCAACAGTTTTGAAACTTGGTCAAAATGATTTTATTCACAGACAAAATTTAAAAATTGGTCACCTTTGATCATCATCAAACCATATCAGAATGCTCCCTGTTAAAATTTCTGTTTTAATGGTAAATGTGTCAGTTTTAGGTATGACCTTGTTTGCAATCTAAATGGCTACATTTTTAGATCAATGTTCTGACATCTTAGTCAAATTTTGTATTGATAATTTCTTAGTTTGGTTTGAAGTAAGTCAGCTTTTATGAAAAAAAAATCTTATAACAGGAAATGTCCAAAGGCTAGGAAAGGAAAAATCTTGCGAAAATGTTGTGTGAAGTGTGAAAGTCACACTTCCAAATGGTCAAATGAAAATTGGTCAACATTTTTGTCTTTATATTAACCCTTGAACACTAGGTGGTGAATTTTAACGACCCTGAAGAAGAAGGTTTTTGAAAACATTGTAGGAAAGGGAGAAATTGCTGGTAACCAGCATTTTATCCCTTTCCCAAGATGTTTTCTAACGTATTAAAGACAAATTACCTTGTTTGAGCCCCAGTAAAATTTTCGTCTGCAATTGCTTCCATTGTTTACAAGAGTGTACAATTTTGTTGTGTTTGTGAAAATAGGACAGTTTGGGTCAAAAGTTGGGTCACAGGGACAATTCAAGAAAAAGCTGGTGTGAAATCTTGGCCAAGATTTCTGTCCAATGTTTATGAAACTGTCAGAATGTTTGTTTTGATAACTTTTAGAGTTTGTATGTAGATTACTCGGATCAAGAAAAAGGGTCATAGGGTAAAATAGTAGGTCATAGGGTAAAATAGTAGGTCACTAGAAAAGGTTGTAGGAAAACCTTGTTTGCACTCTGTAGGTTACATTTTTAGATCGGCTAGCATGAAACTTGTCCATTGTGTTACATATGTGATGGGTTTTGAAATGTGTTGCCACAGATAAAAAGGTAGGATACTTGTACAATCACCTTATGTGTGCATTTAGAGAATTTTCAGCACCTTTATCATTAACCCTTTACCAAAGACAAAAAAATGGACTAGTCCAAATTGAAAGCATTTGCAGACGACATAATAGATGTGACTCAAAAATTGAAATCTCATTTGAGAAAGGTGGAAAACATTGAGGGAAAAGGAGAAAATGCCGGTCACCAGCATTTTCTCCTTTTCCCACAATGTTTTCAAAAGCTTTCTCTCTCAGGGTCGTTAAAAGTCGGGATTGCGTGGTAAAGAGATAAATTTGGTAGGAATGCTTGTTTCAGTAAACTGTGAAGAATCGGCTCAGATGTAACCCTATATCCCATTAGATTAAAATACTGACTTTATATCGTAGAACACTCTCAAATGTAAACAGGCTCAAGTGAGTGATTCAGAGCCATATGAGCTCGTTTGTTTCAGTTAATTTGATCGCTGTTGTTAGGTAAACAAAATTGTTCAACCTGCTATTTCGATAGTTTTTGTCCAAATTCATTCTGTATCCACGTATTATGTCTCCCCCCTGTTAGGTCAGCAATGATTCATCAAGCGATTGCAGATCTAGTAAACTGTTCAGGAAAAGTAGCCATTTGATGACTTAGTATCGTTTTCTGATCAGCAAAGTCCACATTATTAGTCAAATTTCTTTGAAATTTACTGAGATGGTTTAAAACACGGCATAATGAAAGTTTGAAACAAAAATTGGCCTGGATTCCAAACATTCAGATTTAAGAAATTTCACTTCAATTTTTTCACTGCTTGTTCAATTCACAATGCCTACTACATATGCTGTCTTAATGGGTTCAAGCCCAGTTGCAAGAACCCATTTGTATGGTTTTTATACGCCCGAAGGGTCGTATTATGTTATACCCCCTGTCATCCGTCCGTTAGCAATTTCTTGTTTGTGCAACTCCTCCTACAGTTTCCATCGGAATTATTTGAAACTTGCCACAATGAATCTCCATCATGTCTAGTTGTGCACCTGGGTCTTAGAATTTGGATCGATGTTTGCGTTCTAAAATTATCTGCCCCTGATTTCTGAAATAACCAACTTTTCATTTTGAATTTTTGTTCACGCTATAGCTTCCATACTATGAAAGGTATCAACTTGAAACTACATACACTGATAGAACACATTATGGAGAAGTGCAGTGCACATGAACCATAACTCTGCCGCCGTTATTTTTTGAGTTACTGCCCTTTGTTAATTTTTAGTTTGAATTTTTGTCCAGTCCATAACTTCTAAACTATAAAAGCTATTAACTTTGAACTTCATACACTGATAGAACCCATTATGGAGAAGTGCATTGCACATGAAGCATAACTCTGCCACTTTTATTTTTTAAGTTATTGCCCTTTATTAATTTTCACTTTGAATTTTTGTCCAGGCCATAAATTCCAAACTATAAAAGGTTTAAGCTTGAAACTAGATACACTGATAGAACACATTATGGAGAAGTTCAATGCACATGAACCATAACTCTGCCACTTTAAATGTTTTAGTTATTGCACTTTGTTAATTTTTTACTTCGAATTTTTGTCTAGGCCGTAACTTCCAAACTGTAAAATCTATCAGCTTGGAACTTCATACACTGATAGAACCCATTATCGAGAAGTGCATTGCACATGAATCGTAACTCTGCCACCTTTATTATTTGAGTTATTGCAATTTGTTAATTTTTAGGTTGAATTTTTGTAAAGACCATAACTTCCAAACTTCAAAATCCATCATCTTGAAACTTCAAAGACTAATAGAACACATTACGAACAAATGTATTGCACAAGAACCATAACTCTGCCATCCTTCCTTCTCAGTTATTGCCCTTTTCACTTTCAATTTTCGTCTGGGCCATCATTTCTAAAATATGAAAGATGTGATCTGGGACCGTCAAAGACTGAAAGAACACCTTGTGGATAAGAGCAATTCACAAAATTTGTAACTTTGCTACCCTTATTTTTTTTAGTTATTGCCCTTTAATATTTTTCACATACCATGGAGAATAAATACTCTTCATTCATGGCCCATCCATCAATGCTACTCATTTTGCTGACAAGCCCCTTCGGGCATATATGCGCCGCTCTGCGAAGCTCTTGTTGTCTTTTTTTTTAAGCTCACTTGAGCACGTTGTGCTCAAGGGGAGCTTTTAGGATCACTCGTAGTCCGTTGTGCGTCGTCAACAATTCTTTGAACATCAACTTCTCCTAAATCACTGGGCCATTTTGGACAAACTTGGCTAGAATGTTCCTTGGGAGGTCCTCTTTAAAAATTGTTCACAGAAATTGATTCCGTCAAAAACTCTGGTTGCCATGGCAACCAAATGGAATTTTCTAAGAAATTCTTTAAAAATCTTCTTCTCTGAAATTGTTGGCCAGATTTTAAAATAATTTCACAGAGATGTTCCTTGGGTGACCCTTTTCAACAGTTGTTTGCGAAATTTTGATCCGTCGAGAAACATGGCTCTGGTGAATGGGGGCTACTTGCACTATAGGGAAATGAAGAAATTCTTAAAAATTATTCTTCTCTGAACCCGCCGATCAGATTTTGAAATAATTTCACAGAGATGTTCATTGGGTGACCCTTTTCAAAAAGTGTTCTCAAAATTTTGATCCGTCGAGAAACATGGCTCTGGTGAATGGGGGCTACTTGCACTATACGGAAATGAAGAAATTCTTGAAAATTCTTCTTCTCTGAAACGGCTGGTCTGATTTTAAAATAATTTCACAGAAATGTTCCTTGAATGACCCTTTTCAAAAAGTGTACAGGAAATTCTGATGGGTTAAGAAAGATGGCTCTGGTGAATGGTGGCTACTTGCACTATACTGAAATTAAGAAACTCCTAAAAATTCTCTTTTTCTGAAACTGCTGGTCAGATTTTGAAAGGACTTTTACAGGTGACCTTTTGAAAATTGCTTGGCAAAAAAATTATTTTTATTCCAGTGTTTCAATACCTGAAAGAAAAATGGCTATGGTCCTCTCAAAAATTCAGGTGAGCGATCCAGGACCATCTTGGCCCTTTTGTTTTCTTTTTGCATCACGAATTCATAATGTATGCTAGCATAAACGCAAAATCTCTGCCAGGAGAGCGATTTCAGGCCCTTTTAGTTATTTTGTAGACAAGCAAGTTCTATTTAATAATGGTTATGTTCAGTCTTGTGTTAATGACAGAAAAAATAAATAATTTACACAAATAGAGAGTATTTAGCGTTGTTTGTATACTTGCAGTTCTCCCTTTTTTCTAGCTCAAATTGAACACAAAGTGCTCAAGATGAACTTTAGTGATCATGCCATGTCCATAGTCTAGGCATCAACAATTACCTAGGGGCCACATATTTTGTCAGGTACATATGAAACGTAGTCAGAATGTTGTGTCTTGACAGTATCTCGAACAAGATCGAGACTGAGTTTCAATGGGTCAAAATGTAGGTTATTTGGTAAACTCGTACAGAAACCTTGTTTGAACTCTAGAGGCCACAGTTGCAGTCAGATATCAAGGAAACTTGGTCAGAATTTTTATCTTGATGACATATTACATGAGTTTGAAATTGGATCATGTCCAGTCAAAAAGAGGGGCATGTCCGGTCAAAAAGAGGGGCACTGGGACAAATTTCAGAAAACCTTATGTGCACTCTAAAGGCCACACTGTCAGTCTGATACTCGCAAGGCTTGGTGAGAACGTTCCTCCTGATAATTTCTGGTGGAAGTTCAAAATTGGGTTGTGTTGGGTCAAAATATGGGTCACTTGGACAAACCTAGGAAAAATCTAATGTGCATTTTTGAGGCCGTATTTCAGTCTGAGACTCGTGAAAATTTATCAGTGTTTAACTTGATGTTTTTTACAACCATGTGTCCAACTTCAGCAATCCTACATGACTTTGCTCAGTTGAGCTCTTCAGGGCCAAAGACCCCCATGTTCTTGATACACAAGGCCAGCCATAGGCAGTACCTGTGTGCTCACAGTGTAGCTTTTGGAAGATGTAGATGGATTATAAGATTGCATGTTTAATGTAGCAAAATTCTGATCCATAACGTCCCTATCAGCAGACTCGAATGACCCGAGCAGTAACAGGTTAAACATAAGTGTTAGTGAAAAAAAGATCAGACGTGACATTATTATCCCTCAGGAAGAAATTGTACGGCGATTCAACCATGTCTCAACTCCCAATTTGCATGTGACGGTGTGAACTTGTAAAATAACAAGTTATATTCTTGAAAAATTGGTCTGCACTGTGACCTGATTTATTATGATTGTGTGTTGTTTTCCACGGTTCATGCCAAATATGTGGACCATATTACTCAGTAACAAATTTTTTTATCAGGACGAAGTATTTCTGTTGAAATATCGGATGCTTTCAGTTGGTGCATTTAATCAACCATCTGGGTACGATTGTCAAAGTCGTTAGCAGGTTTTACTTATCTAAGACTGTTGATCGATTAGCTGCTAGAAAGAAGATGCAATAGCGCAAAACTCAGGTTCTGACGAGAGCCCATCTCGCATCAAGATGACAGGAGTTTCTTTTCCTCCAGCCCACGTGAAGATAAACTAATAATTTCAACTGACAATCACCTGTCATTTAAATGATAATGACGACTTACTAGGGTTTTAATCCCTTTGCCCATTGGTAGTTTTGTTTTGGAAAGACTTACATGTGTTTTGCCAGTACATGCTGTCATATACTTGGGAGTTATCTCTTTACCAAAGGACAGAATTTTATATTTTTTGGGCTTATTTGAAAGCATTTGCAGAAGACAAAATAAATGTGACTGGAAAATTAATATTTTTGATTGGAAGGATTAGAAAACATTGTTTGAAAAGTGGAAAAATGCTGGTTGCCAGCATTTTCTCCATTTCCAGCATTGTTTTCATGTTGTTGTTTTTTTTTTATCACAGGGTCGTTAAAAGCTGAGATTGTGTGGTAAAGGGTTAAGACACTTCCACCCTTGAAGGAGCAGACATAATAAGTCAAAGAGATTGAAATATCCAGTTTATCAGTAATTTTAATTGATGTATATTTACCACTTTGGTGTATACGTGTACATGTAATAACTGAATTCATTACATCACCATGTTTATCTCAAAAGTTAACTCTTTACCATACATTACCGACTTTTAACAACTCCTAGGAAGAAGCTCTTTGAAAAAATTGAGAAAAGGACAAAATTCTGGTAACTAGCATTTTCTCCTTTTCCCACAGTGTTTTTCTGCTCCAACAAGGAAAAATTCTGACTTTTCTGCCACTTTGATCGGCCGCAATTGCTTTCAATGCTGGGTAGCTTGGTCGTCTCCGTCTAATTACAAAGGGGTTGTGAGTTGCAGCCAATTTTCTTCCCGGCGATTTGAATCGCCTCTTGCGTCCAAGACGTGAAAAAGTAGTAAGTCGCTTTAATGGAAACTTGTGACATTGCCCATCTAAGAAAGCCAGGAAACACATACTTAGGTACAACAGCCACTGCGATAATGACCTAAGATGTTAAAAACCGAGATTAGACGCCCAATATAAAGAAAACTAGAGAAATCAGTAAAGGTAATGAATACCCCCACCAACTCCATGTCTAGTATTGTCTACTTCATTTAACCTGATCCTGATCTTTGTGCTGAGTATATAAGTATGTATATAAATAGAACTCTATTATTTAGGAAATTATATATAGGTACAAGTAAGCAATTCAATTCGTGCATACCATACCGGATATTTCTGTGACCATTTGGGACAAAACCAAAGGCAGCCCCGTGTGATGCGGAGGGTAATATTGGAATTTTAATATACATAAATGATGTTGACCTGGGTATGGTTAAATGATGTAAATAATGATAACTCTGTCGCACAAATGCGCAATGCCAAAGTCCAAAATGTAAGAGAATTTTACACAGCTAATAAATACTTTTTAAGAAAACTATTTTTTTTTTTTTGGATACTTTGAAAAGCAACCTGAAATGGGCTCTTCCATTCCCCTCATGAAGCGGTGCACTCTGCTGACCAATGTTTCGTTTGATGAATCGTATGGATAAGTGCAAAACTCTTTAAAAAAAATACTGACTTGATCAGTTCAACAGTTCCCTTTTTAAAATTTAACCGAAATCCTTCTATTTAACCCATTACCACACAATCCCAACTTTTGACGACCCTGAGAAAGAAGTATTTAGAAAACATTGTTGGAAAAGGAGAAAATGCCGGTAACCAGCATTTTCTCCTTTTCCCACAATGTTTTCTACCCTTCACAAAACAAATTTCAAATTTTCAGTCACTTTTATTTTGTTGTCTGCAAATGCTTTTGATTTGGACAAGCCTAAAATATTGTTGTTTGGTAATGAGTTAAACTTGAGAAATACCATGGAGAAAGACTAGAAATACCATGGAGAAAGACGAGTAAGTTGAGTTCAGTATCTGAAAAACTGTCTGAGTATTTCGCCAGGCAAGTTTTTGTCTACGGACAGGCAGACGGCGGAACGGACGGAAAGACAGACAGACAGTCATGGTAATTCCAGTATACCCCCTTCCACTTCGTTGTGGGGAGTATAAAAAAACTATTAACTCTTTACCAAATGACATTTTTAGACTCGGCCAAATTTGAAGCATTTCCAGATGACAAATGTGACTCAAAAATTGAAATTGTTTTCCAGAGGGTAGAAAACATTGTTGGAAAAGGAGAAAATGCTGGTTACTGGCATTTTCTCCTTTTCCCACAATGTTTTTAAAAGGCTTCTATCTCAGGGTTTTAAAAACCAGGGATTGTTTGGTAAAGTGTTAAAGGATCATAACTGTGAATTATCATTCAACCACAAAAAAAATATAAAATTTACACATCTTTGCTTGGTATTAATATATCTCTAATTTTATTAAAAGTTTAATTGAGAAAAAATTACACATCTTTGCTTAGTATTGAAATTTCTTATTGAATTTGATCGAGATATGTCATACAGTACTAAAACAATAGTTCAGGCAAAGGATGCTCTGAAAATAAACAAAGGGGTCAAAACGTATAAAATCATTAAACCATAAAAGGATTTAAATTTGCACACTTTTGCTTTTTATTGAAACTTCCACGAAATCCATTCAGTAGCTATTGAGAAATAGCGGGGACCAAAAGAAAAACATCTAAAGGCCATATAGCTCGTTGGCAAATCGTTCAACCATAACCAATATACAAATGTAGGTATTTGCTTTATACATGAAAAACTGAAATTTGATGTAGAATCATTCAGTACTTATTTAGAAAATACTATGACAATAAAAAAATCATCACAGGGCTGTACCTCGATGGAAAATATTTATCCATAACAAAAACTTATTTGGTATTGAAAGTTTCTATGAAAATTGATTTTAATCTGCCAAAAAGCAATTGAAAAATATAGCAGGCTAAATTTTCATAAGTTCATCAAGGGCTATATATAACTCGTTTGAAAATAATTAAAAAAGAAACAAATTATGATATGCACATCTTTGCTCCATTTTTAAACTTCCTATCAAGTGTGATTGAAATCAATGAGCCATAACTTATTGGAAAATCATTCAACCATAACCAAAAAAAAAGTGTGCACATCTCCAAGTAAAATACATATTTGATCTCCATTTATGTCTGCATGAACTTTTCACTCTGAGTGAATGAGCATGCATATATAGTTGGAAATTGAAAATTGAATTTTAAAACCTCCGATTTGATGTTACTTCCGTAGATCGAACCAAATTTTTCTTTCCTTTCAAAATTTATCATGCCATTGTTGCATGTATGTTTCTTTGTCATTCAAAGGATGAACTGCTATGTAGTTCAAGTTGAAACAATAAAGTTCTGTTCTGTTCTATATCCTATACTTATGAGAAACAGCTTCAACAAAACTTCATCACAGGGCCATAACTCATGAACTCATTGGAAAAGTCATTTAACCATAACCAATTATAATATGCACATCTTCACTAAGTATTGAAACTTCCTTTGACTTTTGATAGAAATCTGCCGAGAAGTTACTGAGAAATAGACACGGCGGGGAATCACGTGACACAACAACAACAAAAATGACCCGACATTTAAAAAAATCCCCCAACTTGAGGTAAGAAAATCTTCAATAATTCCGTTAATACATGACCTATTGGAATTTGGTTTGAAGCAGAGAAGGCAGAAGGACTCCAGGGATTTGCTTGATGTGTAAGATTTTTTAAGCAACACCCGATAGAAAAGTTATTGACGAGCAAACAAATTTTTTACCCTGGATAATTTGTTTGCTCGTCAATAACTTTTTTATCAGGTGTTGTTTAAAAAATCTAACACATCAAGCAAATCCCCGGAGTCCTTCCGCCTTCTCTGCTTCAAACCAAATTCCAATCGGTCACGTATTAACGGAATTATTGAAGATTTTCTTACCTGAAATGGGGGAATTTCTTCAAATGTCGGTCATTCTTTTTGTTGTTGTGTCACGTGATTCCCCGCCGTGAATAGAGTGGACAAAAAAAAAAAAAAGCGCCATAACTCATTTGAAAATTATTCAACCATAACCAAATTAAAATATGAAAATTTTTATACTGGAACTTTCTGTGAAATTTGATAGAATTTTTTTAAATAGATATTGAGAAATAGCAGACAAAACAAGAGCAGTCAGAGACGGGTTATGCTCTCCGAACAAGTGCTTGTCATAAAATATAAGAAATTGATATAAATTCACTTCTTTTATCCTAGAAGAACCTGTTCATGCCCCCAAAATTTGAAGTGAAAAGGCAATTACTATCTTAGAGATAGCCAACACAAACTTGTAGAGGACAATAAGCCCAATAAGCCCCCTTTAAGCCCCCTTTTTCCATAAGACAATATTGGATCATTGCAATAAATACAACGGGTGTGTGGTTTGTGGCATTTTTTAATAATAATTCAAAATTCGAAATTTCATAAAATTTTGAGCAGTCATGTATTAAATATTACATAAAACAATTTTTTACATGAAGCCCCTTTTTTCCGAGACGCAGCCTGAAATTGAAAAAAAGGAAGAGAGGTACATGTACCTGGGCAACGTTCCAACAAGTTCAGATTTGAAATTTCACAAAGTTTTGACCACTGATAAAGGAGAACCTAGTGAAAAACAAATTTTCCATGAAGTCCCCTTTTTCCTTGATGCAGCCTTAATAGCAAGGGCACATGCTAAAACTTTCCATAAACAATATAACCATGAAGTTTCATGATATTCTGACAAAAACTGAATGAGATATTGGTAAAAATTGCAATTTTGCATTAAGCCCCTTTTTTCCATGACACGGGGTCAAATTGAAAATCCGGGAAAAGTATATCGGCGCCTTACCCTAAGGAGTTCATATATGAAGTTTCATCCAATTTGGTCCAAGGGTTGTGGAGAAATCGCTTCGGACGGACGGACGGACGGAAGGACGGACAGACGGACAGACAGACAAAGCGGCGACTATATGCTCGCCCTTCGGGGAGCATAAAAATCATGAAAGGGCCATAACTAATTTGGAAATCATTTAGCAAAACCCAAATTATAATATGCACATCTTGAATTCATATTGAATATTCCTATTCAGTTTGACAGAATTCTGTCCAGTAGTCATTGAGAATTCAAACATGACAAGTGAATTTGGTTCTGTAAACAGAGTGCAACGAAATTGTGATAAAATCTACGCTATGCTATAAAGAGTGATGTCATTTTGTATAAAGTTAGTTATTCAATTAAATATAATCTGCCTCCGCGTGTTTTACTCTTAAAATGAAGTTGTTTTCCTTTCCTTAAGAGTTGGTCATGTTAGAATAATTTTTTTTTTCATTGATTATCGTTCAATAAAACCACGCGAGTTATGAAGCTCACTGAATAAACCCACTCCGGCTATCGCCAATGTGGATTATTTATTGTGTCTCCCAACTCACAACTGTGGTTTATTGAACGATAAAATTGAGATAGAAAGAAAATAATTTCTAAAATAGAGTGGACAAAAAAGCTACAGAAAGAATTGGTGACTCTTATTAAGCATGGAGTGAGGGTTATAATAGTCTACAATTGACAAAAATTTGACAAAATTGAAAATTTTTATTTCTAGCCTGTCCTACCATTTCCACAATATTTTCTACCAACATCCATGTTAGGGTTTTTTTAAACTTGTCTGAGCATGTAAACTATACAGCTTAATCCTTTACCATATAATCCCGAATTTTAACGACCCCGAGATGTAGGCCTTTTGAAAACATTGTGGGAAAAGGACAAAATCTGGTTACTAGCTTTTCCTCCTTTTCACAAAATGTTTTCTAGACCATCTGATACAAATCCCATCATTTGTTTCTAATATTTTGTTGTCTGGAAGTGCTCTCAAATTGGACCCATCTAAAATATTGTTGTTTGGGAAAAAGATATGGTAAGCTTTTGTCATCCTCTGTCAGTTTATTATTGAGTAGAAGATGTTTTAACTTTAGTCAAATCTTCCCGCCAGGAATAGATTAACATACTTCGAAAAATTTCTCAAGAGTAATCCTCTGTGACTCTAGCCAAATAGAAGGTATTAATAATAATAAAAAGAACAAAGTTGGTATACTAAGAAAGGCAAGATGGGGAAAAAGTAACACTGCCTACAATGTTTCCTTCACCGTAACCATAGAAATAGAAGGTATTGCTAATAATAAAAATATAACAAAGTTGCTATACTAAGAAAGTCAAGATGGGGGAAAAAGTAACACTGCCTACCTACAATATTTCCTTCAGCATAACCATATGATGCCAAAATTGTTTAAATGCAAAATATAATTGGGGTTATGTTAAAACATTGTGGGAAAAGAAGAATTGATAGTGACCACCATTTTCTCCTTTCCCCACAATCTTTTCTAACCTTTTGTAGGCAACTACAATTGTTTGAGCCATAGTTAGGTCTGTCGTTTCTAAGTGCATCTAAGTTTCACAATTTTAAGTTTGTGTCACCTGCTAAAGAGAGGTGTGCAAGCCATATCCTTCCGATAGACACGTCAGTCAGAGCAGAATGAAATGAGGAGGTGTACAGTCTGACAAACAAAAAGTACCAATGCAAAATTTCGTACTTGATAGGGGTGTGCGTTTACAACAAATATGGCAAGTTTCATGTGCATAGCTTAATGTTTACTTATACAAACGTGGACATAACGAAAGGAAGAGGCAAGGTCTTTCCCTTTCCCTCTTTGATCAAATCTGTAGCAGAACACACCGAATAAAAAGGGATAAATGTGTGACTTTTTTTGATAAATAAAAATTATTCCGACATTGTAGTGAAAATATTGTTCGGAAAGAAGAAATTGCTCATAATGAGCAATTTCTTCTTTCCCCGCAATATTTTCAAAAGTAGTCTGCTGCAACGGGGCGAAAAGTCGTCTGCAACAGGGAAAGGGTTAAAGGCTTGAAAATACAGATTTATACAAAACGTCAATATAAAATTTTGTAATAGGCAAAATTTCAACCAAACCTCTTTCTGCTCAATTTATTTTATATAAGGGCTTGACGGGAACCTAAGCTCATTTTGTACATCATGGCGTGCTATTAGACGCCTGTGACGTCTAATGATCGCTGCATTATCGGCTTATCTTATACCAGATGGCCGTCTTGGATCCGCCAAATGTGTATAAATACTTGCTGGATTGTATGCATATCATTTCATAGATTTTTAGGTCTTTTCATGTCTGACTTTATCTGCTGACGTCATCCGACATAGCACTAACGTTAACGTTTGCTACATAACCATATCCTCGTCTCTCTTTCTCTGTCTATTTTTGGAGTTAGTGGATGTCCGTTGTATACTACTATAATTAATCACACTATGAGTCAAATTACATATCGGGGATAAATTGGAACGACTTTGAAACATTAACTACTTGTACTATTTCTTTTCATAGTCTGATCAATGGTTAAAATGCAGCTTTTGATTGTCATATCACTCGTTAAAATGCAACTATAGCTTATTTGGCCGGCGTCACAAGAAATGGCCCTTCGGTATTTTTCGCCAAAAATAGTGCATGTACGTTAAAATGACTTTTGTACTTTTACATTTAATTCAAATTCAAATTCAAATAGTTTTATTAAGCATATATAAGGCCACCGGCCCAAAATACAAAAAAATCTGAAATGACATATATTTAGAGTGACTTTTAAATAGTAAATATTTGCGGAAGACACAGACTAAAAAAAGACCGCATATATCGTGCACTCTGATCCCGAATCCATATCGTTTGCTTGAACATACATACAAATGGGCTTTTGTACAAGGCATAGTTCAAGATCAGACTGCACGGAATATGCACTCCAATCCCGAATCCGTATCATACTCTTGCACATACTTATGCATTGGCTTTTGTGGAAGGCATAGCTAGATATATATATATAGATAGATAGATAAAGATATAACGTTACTGTTATAAGCTCAAAAGGAAGTACACTGCGTGATTTTGAGAAACGCGGTGGCTAATCAGGCTCTACACTGTTGAAACGACGGAAACTACCGAAGGGCCATTTTTATGTGACGTTTGCCATATAAGGGGTACAAATTCCATTTCTCTGCTTAATATTTTTAAGAAATTATATAAATCAGTTTTTAGCTATAAACTCATGAATATTAAAACGCAACGACAGTTTCTGTGTTTTCATTAAGTTAATATCTGTTTAGCTGTTAGAAAAATGTCTATTCCGTGATTTTCGGACACCCAGTTCTGAGGACATTGTTCACGAAGCCGTCGCATCCGATTTTCATCAACAACAGTTTGAAGAGATGCAATTGCTGGTCTATTATCTAGAGGCTCCATTTCATCCTCAGAAGAAAACTCTGCATCTATGTTTGGTAGATCATAATAAGCTTGAGCGGACAGATTGTCCATCATACCGGCAGTGTAAAGCCTCATAGGTGTTGAGTTCACTGTTCGTATTCTATGGTGATTCCACGCCCCTTGCCAGGTTTGTAACCTTTCATTTATCTTGGAAATAAATACGTGATGCAGTGCATACAAGTGATTATCATTTAAAATGTCTAGCTGTCCCTCATCTTCCAAAAAGTAAAATAAGTCATAAAAGTAGGTCAAGACTCCGTCATATACGTCTCTCCATAGTCTTTCGATACGCTGATTGTGCGTACTTTTACCAGTTAACATACTTCCACGGCCTGCCCCGCGTGCATTGATCATGAAGTCGGCGACCTTTATGTTTTCACGACCTTGGTCTGATCTAACGCGGTCTGGAACTCCAAATTCAGAAACGCCATCCTTAAAGCATTGGAAAACCGTCTCAGCTTTGTTGTTGTCAGCGCATTTGAGATATGTAACTAAACGGCTAAAGCCATCTACTCCTCCTATTATCACGAAATGCCATCGAATTAATTTATGGTTGCTGTTAATGTGCCATAGATTATTTGGAGCGGAAACATTATATGTTCGGCGCCTTAGTCTTCTTCTTTTACGTGCACGAATTCCATCTTCGTCTAATTGTTTCAGGCACTGCCGAAGTCTGCTTCGCTGTACCTGCATGATGTGACAACAGAAACAACAGTAACAACAGAAACAACATAAAGCTTGATGTTTTATATAGACACGGACAGAGCAATAGTTATTTTAGAAAATTTATTTTCAAACAAGAGGACCATGATGGTCCTATATCGCTCACCTGAGTATATTTGTAACTTATATGGTTTATCAAGGGCAGGCTTTTCTTTTCAAATAAGGCATACCCTGGGGTTTGTCAATAGAAGATGTGTACAGATTTTCTTCTTTGTCTTTGGCCAGTGGAGCTAAAAACTGCTGCTTATCATCAATTTTTCTCTTCACAGTGTCTTCTTCCCTTTTTGACTTGTGGTTTAACCCATTACCAGGTGACAAAATTTTTGACTGGTCCAAATTGAAACAAATTGCAGACATTTTAAAGTGTATTTAAAATGAAAAATAAGTGCCATATAGGGTAGAAAAGATTGTGAGAAAGGAGAAATTGCTTCTTATAAGCAATTTCTCTTCTTCTCACAATGTTTTTCAGAGCTATATATCGTTAATTTGTCAATTTTTAAAGATTTTAAAAGAGGGTAAGCCCGGGCAGAGCCCAAATATGACCGCAGAGGGATAATTTTAACAGTTTTGGTAGAAGATCATCAGATAATGCTACATACCAAATATGAATGCTCTAGCCATTATGGATTGCCAGAAGAATTTTTTTTTAAAGATTTTCCTTCTTTGTTTCTATGTAAAATAGGGTGCGCCCGGGCAAAACCCAAATATGACCCCAGGGGAATAATTTTGACAATTTTGGTAAGGTGTCACCCAATGGTGCTACATGCAAAATATGAATGCTCTCGGCCTTATGGTTTGTCACAAGAAGGTTTTTAAAGATTTTTTCCATTTTCAGCCATTTTTTGCCATGGCAACCAGAGTTTTTGACGGTATTAAATTCTTTTAACAATTTTTGTAGAGCTTCACCCAAGGAACATTCCTGCAAAGTTTTATCAAGATTAGCCTTCTGCTTTTGGAGAAGAAGATTTTTAAAGAAATTGTTAACGGACGGACGGACAGATGGTTGGACGGACGACGGACGATGACCGATCACAATAGCTCACCCAGAGTACTTCGTGCTCAGGTGAGCTAATTAAAAAAATCAAAGACTTTTTCTCTGAAAACATGTTTGAAAATTTTGGCTATTCTCCCTAAGCCTGTCTTTTGACAGATTGAACTATCTTTAATAAACATGACAAAGGGTAACTTGAGGAACAGTAAATTGTTTCCAGATCTTTCGTCAAGACTTTTTCAATTTTGGCGATAGTGAAATTATTTTGGAATAAATAGGGAAACTGAGACAAGGAAACAATGCAAGAAAAGCGGTAACCTCCGGTATGGAGTCAAGTTTGAACCCTGGTACATAATTTTGCCTCTGTTGTATGCCAAAATTGATCAAAATCAAAACTGAAGATAATTATGCTACCCTTGTCATGAACATACAAAGCCTTTTGACATATAGATCCATTTTGAACTGTAAATGTTTAAAAAATGTAAGTGATGTTGCTTAATCATTGCCCCTAAAGACATTACTTTTTATGTTTCCTTATTATAGTACACCTTTTTTCCAGCATTCAATATCTGTAATGTTTCAAATATATGATCCTGATTGTCTCTACATATTATATTTTGTAAATAGGTTGTAAAAAATCTACTTTCTAGATCTGTTTAGCTTACAAAATTGCACATGTATTTAAAATGTAAAAGTCTATGTTTATACTTTAAATTTCTATTAGCTAGATATAGAACTGATTAAAAATTCATACTTTTATTCCTTTCTGAGGTAGTACTTTTCGCAACATTTCCTCTCCACATCTTGGAAATTCGGTGATTGTCTTGGCAACGACATTGTTTAGTTCATCATCATCCATATCTGTGAACACAAGCTTTGACAGACCAAATTGTCTCGTCTTCCGATATATTGTACTTTCCGACACTCCAAGTGCAATACTGGCATCCTTTACTGAATATCCGACTTCGAACAACTTTTCAATCATGATGCTTGAAATTTCAAAACGTAGGTCCATACAGTTAGTTCTATTATGTGCCCACGGATTACTTCTAAAACATACGCATTCAACACGCAATTTCATGATAGTTGTTCTGTCACTAATACCCAAGCAGTTGAAATCATAGACAGACAAAAGTGATATGATATCTGGTGTAATCTTCTCCTGTCTAAAGCGCCGTATCACATCTTCACCCTGGCCAAGTCGTTGAAGTATTGAATCCATATCCATTGTTGAAAATAAAGCACAATTTTTGTCATTCCCAGGTTTCTTTAGAATTATGTGACCATTTTGACTTCCCGCGTGCAATGAAAGCTTCATATTACAATTTTTTCATTCCATAAGATAAAATATATATTTGTATAAAGCAAGTTTATATTTATAGCAGACAGTTTGGTGTTTACTTGCTCTTTTATCTTCATATCAACAAATATTATGTTTATATAATGAAATTATATCTTCATGTAATATAGTTTTATCTATACCACAGACAGTTATATCTCTGTATATTAATGTTTTATCTTCATATATTTCAATTCTATATTTATATGTTATTGTTTTATATTTATATAGTGAAATTTTATATTCATATATTGACATTTTATCTATATATAAAGCAACTTTATATTTATATATTAATGTTTTATCTACATATAGTGGAGTTATATCTCCGTATCTTATCTGCGGATGTTTATATAATGAAACTATATCTTTATGTAATATAGTTTTATCTAAAGCATAGACAGTTATATCTAAATATATTAATCTTTTATTTTTATATATTTTAATTTTATGTTTATATATCATTGTTTTATATTCATATAATGAATTTTTATATTCATATATTGACATCTCATCTGTATATAAAGCAAATATATATTTATATATTAATGTTTTATCCGCATATAGTGGAGTTGTATATCCATATCTTATTCTTTTATATTTGTATAAGGAAGTTATATGTCTATACATAAATGTTTTATCTTTATATAATGAAATTTTATATTCATATATTGATGTTTTATCTACATATAAAGGAGCTATATATTTATATATTAATGTTTTATCTACATATAGTGGAGTTACATATCCATATCTAATCTGCGGATGTTTATATAATGAAATTATATCTCCATGTAATATAGTTTTATCTAAAGCATAGACAGTTATATCTATATATATTAATCTTTTATCTTTATATATATTAATTTTATGTTTATATATAATTGTTTTATATCTATATAATGAAGTTTTATGTTCATATATTGACTTTTCATCTATATATAAAGCAGATATATATTTATATATTAATGTTTTATCTGCATATAGTGGAGTTGTATATCCATATCTTATTATTTTATATTTGTATAAGGAAGTTATATGTCTATACATAAATGTTTTATCTTTATATAATGAAGTTTTATATTCATATATTAATGTTTTATCTACATATAAAGGAGCTATATATTTATATATTAATGTTTTATCTGCATATATTGAGTTATATATCCATATGTTCATGTTTTATCTGTGTATAATTATTGGTTATCTTTATATACAAAAAAAATATCATGTAAGACAGTGAAGGCGTTCCATAGACATGATAACCAGAGCGGTCATCCAGCTCTTCATGTCAGGGTTACTCAGATGATATACTCGGGCGGTACAGATAAAGAAGAGCGACAAAAAGCAGACATGGCTAACTCCTGGGTATCAGTGAGCTGCCATGGAAGCCGATGCCTCATCCACGAAATCCATACCACCCAATTAGCCCATGAGCCTATATTAGACTAGGGACTTAAAACGTAAGAGTGAACTGAAAAATGTGAGGTGAACTTAGTGATAGCATATGAATACATGCAAAACTTCAGATAAATGGAATAGCAGATACATGCAGTAACTAGAAAACCTTTCAAGTTCATGCAGTTATTATATCTTTTTGGTCCAATATATGTACTTAAGCAAAGGTTCAGTATGTATCAATAATGCCCAAAATCTAAAAGCGACCAGCCGATTGCACAAGACCGGGCCCATCTAGGCTCTCGTTTAAACCGAAGCCGAGGCCGAAGCAGTGTGTTGAAGAGCTGGAGATCCCTGGGCTCCCCTCAACTACCAGGACCCTCTTTTCCGGCTTACGAGTCTCCACCCACGGCAAACAGGCGGGTCCATTGGTGGAGTCTTACCACTGTGCAGGACGGCAGCCGGCGAATTCTACCCCCCGTCCGGCTGGGGGCTGTTGACAATGTATATGACTAAAAAGTCTCGTATGGGTTCAATTATTAGCATGATTGCAAATGTATGTAAATATCTGCCCTTGAATTTGAAAAAAAAAAAAAAGAAATACAAAATTTCATCTGTTAACACTCTAGCACCTACATTTTGTCACCATTCTAAACCACATTTTTAAAAAATGTATGCCCTTGAATTTGAAAAAAAATGTACTAAATTCACTTTATTAGCACTTTAGCACCTTCATTTTCAATCCAATGTATTTAAACTTGATGAGACAATGTGTATGGCCAGATAACCTTTGATTATGAGCCAATTTTGAATTGTCACCTACAAAAGCTTGATGTCAGGTGAGCGATGTATATAGGGTCAATTTGACCCTTTTGTTTGTCTCACTGTAAAGCATCTCTTCATAAAACTTTGGGCTAGATTTAATAAAACTGAACAGGGACAGGAATGTTCCCTGGTGGACCTCTTAATCATTCAAGGTCTCCTGATCTGATAAAAAACAAGGATACCATGACATGGCAAATTTTCTTAATGGCAACATGTTCCAAGGTCAAAAATGGGGGACATGGTATGGCAGAGTTTCAATTGCTATTCAAACTTTTGACCTTTTATCACTAACCTATGGTCAAAATTTTCAGCATATTTAGGCTAGAATTTAATGTTATTTCAGGGAAACCATTCAAAATTCTGTCATGGCCTTTTATTGAAGAAGACATTTGGGCTATTGCATAGATTAATTTCACTACATGGCCTATTGTAAGCAGTCAGCAAGATTCTTCTTTCATGTTTTATACTTGTAAGTGGAGCGATACAGGGTCATAATAGTTCTCTTAGTTATTTTTATTTCTTTATTTTTTTTTTTTTTGCGTTACCAAGTACAATGATTGGTGAAAAAAGTGAGAAAAGGATGATGCACCATGAAAATGTTCAACACCACACAAAACAAATTTTCTACAGTTGTCGTTTTACCCATTACCTAACAACAAAATTTCAGACTGGTCCAAATTCAAAGATGTTTTAGATGACATTTCAAAATGTGTTTAAATTGAAATATAAGTGTCATATAGGTCAGAAACACTGTGAGAAAAGAAGAAATTCCTTGTTACAAGCAATTTCTTCTTTTCCCACAATTTTTTCCAAAGCACTATTTCTTGAGCACGTAAAAAGGCGGGATTGAGTGGTATGGGTTGACTTAAAGGAGTATTTTCAAATGCTCCTTTGTCTGACTATGCAAAATTGTTACAGCCTATTCTTCAAGATTAAAATATGCTGTAATATTGGACAACAGTAGGGAACATCATGAATCTGATAGCATTAGTGGAATTTAGATTGTATGTGGAAGCGAAAACATTCCAGGATCACTGTTAAAAAATATTGTGAGAAAAGTAATAATTGCTCTTCACAAGGTCACGTGTCAAGGTCATCCCAAATATTTTAACAGCGGCCATAATTTTTTATTGCTAAAAGATGGGGTTTTTTCATTTTTCACATGTGTATTCCTTGTGACAAGACCCTTCTGTTGGTAACAAGTTCAAGATCATCATTTACAGTCAAGGTCACGTTTAAAGGTCATCACAAAAACTTTTAACATTGGCCACTACTTCTTATTGCTAAGAGATAGGGCTTTGATATTTAATATGTGTATTCATTGTGACAAGACCTTTCTGTTCGTCCCCAGTTCAAGGTCATCAGTCAAGGCCAAGGTCTAATATCAAAGCTGTTTTTCAGAAATTGACTGTTGGCGGGGGCATTTATGTTTAACAAACACTTCTTGTTTTGATATGTAGTTGTTAATGTTTGTTTGCTACATATCTCTTGAAAGCAAAAGAATACTCCAAGCTAGTACTTTACTCATTATCACCAGTTTTATAATTAGGATATACCTTTTGCATCCCTTCTGGTCATTTACTATATAATGTAAATTAGTTTTATAAGGGCACATATAAAGATGTTGAATGTATTCCCTATTTGTTTTGAGTCAATAAACTCTAGTGTAGCCTGGTAAACAAACTAAGTCTGGAATTGTCCTCTTGTAAAGGCCTATTAGTCTAAAGTCGTTTTTTTTTTTTCAAATGTTGTACTTTATGTGATAACTATTATTGAAATAAATCCATAGAAAGAAAGGACTACATCTGGTAAGTTGATAATAAGATCCTTTTTCAAGTCTGTTAAAAGTTTGAAGTATTGAAAATTGGGAAAGAACCTTTTGGTCACTTTACCAAACAGCAAAATTTTGGACATGTCTAGGTTGAAAGCATTTGCTGAAGATAAACAATTGTGCCTCCAATGGTGGCTCCTGTCGCAGAACAAGATGGAACCATTGTGTATTAACCATTTCCCTTATAGAAGCAGGTTTTGACGATGCGAAATTCACGCCTTGGAAACATTATGGGGAAAGGAGAAGTTGTTCATTATCAACAATTTCTTCATTTCTTACAGTGTTTTCTTCTCAATCAGAAATTTGAAATACCAAATAAATAACAGAGATGGCAAATAAAACTTTCATGTACTTAATCAATTGTATTGTGTTGAATTTGAATCGCCTATATTCTTATGGCTCGAAAAACAGAAAAGCATTCTGTTAATCACTGACATAAAATGACATTTCTTATGCCGAGTTAAAAAATTGGAAATGTTGTTTAACACCTTTTTATTTTATACGTCGCCGAAGGCGGTCGTATATTGGCATCATCTTCTACGTCAGTCCGTACGCCCATAATTCTTGTGAACGTAACTCCTATGTTTCTGGATGGATCTTTATGAAATTTAGTGAGTGTTATAAACCTGAATGGGTAGATGTGCATGAAGCAATAGTTTTTTTTTTTTTTCGATAATTTTTGCAAGAATTATGTCGCGTGAAACTTAGTTTGATAATTCTATTTTTTCCTTAAATTGCGATGTTTTTGGTTCGGTCATTTTGATGATTTAAACAATCTACAAAAGTTCCAACGTTCCATATAAACCGAATATTTGGTTCGGCCATTTTCATGATTCGGACAATTTTCCATGTGCACTGGAATTTTCTTTCGGCCAGTTTGCTCATTTGATTTTTTGCCCTCCTTCTGACAAGATGACCGTAGAAAAAAATCAGCATATCGGGCATAACGGTGTCCTACATGTATCTGAACCAATTTTACTTTATGGCAGCGTACATTGTGACGACGACACGCTTGTTCTTTTGTTACTATGATAACCGTTATAATACAAATCTAAAATGAAAGAGTGGCTTTCTCAAATGCATACAGTAAACAGAGGGTGTCGGTTATGTACACTGGTATGGACACCAAATGCAGATCCTAAATTAACTATTATAAGGCTACTATATCCAGAATGTAGTGTTTCTTTACATCAAAGATGGTATAACTTGACTCAAAAAGGAGTGGAAACCGCAGCCAGTATAAGTGTAAGGTTTCATTTATTCAGTCTACAATAGGTGTTTCTTAACACCAAAAGTAGCCTTTGTATGCACCCCTATAGGTGTTTTTTTTACCTAACACACAGCGTGCCTGTACGCTAACCATGGTGTAAATTTACCCCGAATTTGGTGGCAACTCACCTGCCACCAGTAGTAGTGTAAGGATTCTCTTATACATACTATTTATAAGGTGTGTTCTTACACCCATCGAAGTGTTTCTTTACATAAAAAATGGTATAACTTGACTCAAAAAGGAGTGGAAACCGCTACCAGTATAAGTGTAAGGTTTCATTTATTCAGTCTACAATAGGTGTTTCCTAACACCAAAAGTAGCCTTTCTATGCACCCCTTTAGGTGTTTTTTTTTACCTAACACTAAGAGGCTAATTACCTCATTTTCAGTGTACCTCAACACCAGTGGTAGTGTTGGCTGAAATTTTCACCAAAGTAAGTGTAACGTTTCCTGCTTTATTTTTGGAAAATTTACACTTGTTTCATCAGTCAGTAAACACTTTGTTCGGTGTGTAAGGATTTCCTTGGGATGAAAGGTGTATTTTTACACCGAAAGTGGTGGCAGGTGAGTTGCCACCACTTTCGGTGTAAAGTCCTGATATTTTTTTTACAGTGTAGTAAGACTAGGAATCTCTGAGGTGGTTTGTTCGGTGGATTGAGAGGGAAGGTTCACAAACTGGAAATTAATAAACCCCGTCATTGACTTTGGAGGAAAAATTGTATCACTGGAAAGAAGTAAATTCGAAATATATGATTTGGATCAAAATAAAACATTGGCAACAAGGACCCAATACCCTATTATATTGTCATATGCAATGACTGTCCACAGAGCTCAGGGACAAACACTTGATTATGTAAAAGTGGGCTGCAACTCTTTTTTTTTCCCCCAGGACAAATGGGACTTGCGGTTGGAAGGGCAAGGACAAAAGCAGGATTAAGGATACTAACTTTCAATAAATGGGCGGCAATTAGTGTGTGATTTTTAGGATAGTGTGGAGCCATTAGAGGACCTTAGTTGCTGTTATTTAGAAGCACATGAAGTATCCTCATGTGCATCATGTTTTTGAGCAGAGGATGCCCTGGATCAGGAGGAATGCGAGATATTGGAGGCATTAGAAACTGAATTACATGTACCTATCCAGCCTCAGGTACTAGATGAACATCAGTAGTATAGGAGGAGCACATACGGACATGACAGACCTGGTCATGTCCGTATGTGCTCCTCCCTGAGAGCCCTACGTTGCCTACCCTACAGAGAGTTTGTCCCCATTCTGCCTACCCTGAAAGAATTTGCATTTTTTATAATCCCCAAAGAGACTACCCTGAGAGGGTTTTAGCATTCAAAATGGCGGCCGTGTGGGTGGCACTCTGGGGATAAAGCCACCCAAAGAGACTACCCTGAGTGGAATTTTTCTGCAAGAAAGGCAAAGTTAAGGGAAAGTAAAGGGTAAGCCTGATCACCGAGTCGGACTTAGTTTTTTCATCCTATGAATGATTTTCTCTCTTTCTAAACGCCTGATCACCGAGTTGGACTTAGTTTTTTTCTTCACCTATGAATGATTTTCTCTCTTTCTAAAAGCCTGACCATTGAGTTGGACTTAGTTTTTTACCCATATGCTATTAGGATTGCTTTATTGTTTTACTTCTATCCACTACTTAGCCTCTAAGTGGTTTCTCTTTCTAAATGCCTGAATACTGAGTTTGACTTAGACTTTTTTCTGCATTATGAATGATTTCTCTTTTCTAAAAGGAATTTGTCCCTATATCGCTGAGTTGGACTTAGACTTTTTCCTGCATCTATGAATGATTTCTCTCTTTTCTAAATGCCTAACCATTGAGTTGAACTTAGACTTTTTTCTTATCTATGAATGATTTTCTTTCTAAAAGCCTAATCACTGAGTTGGACTTAGACTTTTTTGTTATCTATGGATGATTTCTTCTCTCTAAATGTTTGACCATTGAGTTGAACTTAGCTTTTTTCATCCTATGAATGATTTTTCTCTCTAAAAGGAATTTGTCCCTATATCAGTGAGTTGTACTTAGTTTTTTCACCTATGAATGAATTCTCTTTTCTAATTGCCTAATCATTGAGTTGAACTTAGACTTTTTTACCCTATGAATAATTTCTCTTTCTAAATGTCTGACCATTGAGTTGAACTTAGCTTTTTTCATTCTATGAATGAATTATCTTTTCTAATTGCCTAATCATTGAGTTGAACTTAAGACTTTTTTACCCTATGAATGATTTTTCTGTCTAAAAGACTGACCATTGAGTTGAACTTAGTTTTTTTCACCCTATGGATGATTTCTCTTTTCTAATTGCCTAATCAGTGAGTTGTACTTAGTTTTTTCTGCATCTATGAATGATTTCTCTTTTCTAAAAGGAATTTGTCCCTCTATCATTGAGTTGAACTTAGACTTTTTTCTTATCTATGAATGATTTTTTCTCTCTAAAAGGAATTTGTCCCTATATCAGTGAGTTGGACTTAGACTTTTTTCTTATCTATGCATGATTTCTTCTCTCTAAATGTTTGACCATTGAGTTGAACTTAGCTTTTTTCATCCTATGAATGATTTTTCTCTCTAAAAGGATTTTGTCCCTATATCAGTGAGTTGTACTTAGTTTTTTCACCTATGAATGAATTCTCTTTTCTAACTGCCAAATCATCGAGTTGAACTTAGACTTTTTTACCCTATGAATAATTTCTCTTTCTAAATGTCTGAACATTGAGTTGAACTTAGTTTTTTCACCTATGAATGATTTTCTCTTTGTAAATGCCTAACCATTGAGTTGGACTAAGACTTTTTTCTGCATCTATGAATGATTGTTTCTCTAAAAGCTTGAACACTGAGTTGTGCTTAGTTTTTTTTCATCCTATGAATGATTTTCTCTCTCTCTAAAAGGAATTTATCCCTATATCAGTGAGTTGAACTTAGTTTTTTTCTGCATCTATGGATGATTTCTCTCTCTAAAAGGAATTTGTCTCTATATCAGTGAGTGAGTTGAACTTAGTTTTTTCTGCATTTATGGATAATTTCTCTCTAAAACCCTGGCCATTGAATTGGACATAGACTTTTTTTTACATCTATGAATGATCTCTCTTTCTAAATGCTTAACCACTGAGTTGAACTTAGTTTTTTCTGCATCTATGGATGATTTCTCTTTCTAAAAAAGCCTGACCACTGAGTTGGACTTAGTTTTTTCTGCATCTATGGATGATTTCTCTTTCTAAATGCCTAACCATTGAGTTGAACTTAGACTTTTTTCCTGCATCTATGGATGATTTCTCTTTCTAAAAAAAGCCTGACCACTGAGTTAGACTTAGTTTTTTCTGCATCTATGGATGATTTCTCTTTCTAAATGGCTAACCATTGAGTTGAACTTAGACTTTTTTCTGCATCTATGGATGATTTTTTCTCTAAAAGCCTGAGCATTGAGTTGGACTTAGTTTTTTCTGCATCTATGGATGAATTCTCTTTCTAAATGTCTGACCATTGAGTTGGACTTAGTCTTTTTTTTTTGCATCTATGATTCATTTCTCTAAAAGACTGAGCACTGAGTTGGGCTTAGTCTTTTCTGAGTTTTTTTTACTCTTTGGAGTGTGACTCTCTGGAGTGTAAATCTTTGGAGTTTAACTCTTCTCAAAGAAAGAAGTTTGACAATTTGAAGAAACGACAATTTGAAGAAAGATAGATCTTTCGTGGTAGATGGTTAGCCCTGAAAAGGGCTGATTTTTAAAATGTTTATTCAGTATCAGCATCAGTCGATTCGCTGTCTGACTCACTCCTTTCAGCGGCGATTTGCGCGCGGAAAAGACGGTCTACCTGCTCTGTTTTTGAAATAACATACTGAAAATACATTTCAAGCATGCCCTCAATAATGAGTTCCTTCATCCGAAGGTTATAACAGAACACCCTGTTATTAGCAAGCTGAGCCCTCTCGTATCGTCTTCTCACTCCAACTAAGCGCTGTTTAAGTAAAACGATTTGTCTCCTTGCTCTTGTTAACTTTCGCTCGGCATCCATCCAAGTGACGAGGAGTGATGGTCTTGAAGCCATTGTGAAAATGAAATGTATGAAAATATATCGCAGAGATTTATAGGTTTTCAGACGGATTGAACTAGCTGACCCATGACGTCATTTTCTCCTATGTTTTTTCCCGCGTCGGCGTTTCATGCTGTTTTGACTCCAAATTAATGTTATCCAATCAGAATTATCGTTGTTTTTCTAATACTAAATGTTTTATTGTTGACCAACCCGTGGTTTTGTTACATTTTTTCTTGTTCGGGTTAGAAAAAAACTAGAGTTTGACTATTCTATGACTTTTTCTGATTTTAAATCTTTTGAGTTTTGACAATTTTGAAGAAATGACAATTTTGAAAAAAGATAGAACTTTCGTGGTAGATGGGTAGCCCTGAAAAGGGCTGTTTTGTTTTGGAGGCTGTGTTTTTTTGTCTCACGTTGTTTTTTTTCCACTTCTAATGACAGCACCCGAAATTCGCTTGACAAATGGGGCATGCTTCAACTCTTTTTCTGATCACCATTGTCCCATTATCGAAAGTAATCTTCCTCCCAAATTCGATATCAACCAAAATGACATCCAGTGTTGTCTTTAATAATAGTTGAACTAATCTTTCGCCGAGATCTTTGTATGGCTGTGTTATACGTTGTAGTTGGTTTTGTTCCTCCTCTCCTACGAGATGAGTGGTTAGTTGCAATAACTGCAGCCCGACATTTAGATACTTTTGGAGAGCCTCACGTAGTTGACGATTTATCTCCTCCATATTGATATTGCTTCCAAATATTGATACCGCTTTCGAAGTGTTCGTTAGCTGAGAGCCAAAGAAATGGTGATTGTATGAAAATATCGCTGGGCTTTATACGTTTACAGAGGATTGAAAATTTTTAAAGAGCACGGACCTGGCAGAAAGCACATACATTTTTTCCCATGCTACGTTTCATGCTAATATAGCAAAAAAAGTTATGACTCGATGTATAGGAAAAATTAGACAGAACAAGTCTTGGGGAAAAAACAGAATAAAGAGCTCTATTGTTTTTTTTTAACTTTTATTTATTGAACTTTTATTTATTGAACAGAAATAAACAATGAAACATTTTTTTTGCAATGCATCATAAAAATTTTCTTGACAATGAAAAAATTCACAAGGAAACATTTTTTTTGCAATGCATCATAAAAATTTTCTTGACAATGAAAAAATTCACGAGGAAACATTTTTTTACAATACAGCATAAAAAATTTCTTGACAATGAAAAAATTCACAAGGAAACATTTTTTACAATACAGCATAAAAAATTTCTTGACAATGAAAAAATTAACGAGGAAACATTTTTTTACAATACAGCATAAAAAATTTCTTGACAATGAAAAAATTCACACGGAAACATTTTTTTACAATACAGCATAAAAACATTTTCTTAACAATGAAAAAAAATCACACTGAAATATTTTTTCAGAATGAATTATTCACAATGAATTATTCACAATGAATTATTTACAATACAGTATATAACAAATTTTTTTACAATGCAAATTCGCAAATACCACGAGTTTCACATTTGGCTTCATATTCCGTAATGTCTTTGTGCAATTGCTCTTTCTGAGTCTGATTGACACCGATCTGGATAACCACAGGTTTCTTGCTTAATTTTCAAGAAATTGTCCACATAACGTTTAAAGAACTGATCTGACACAGAATTGAAATGCCAAATTTCATACACTTGCAATAATCGATAACCGCAGTCAAGAGCCTTGAATAATTCAAAAGTAACCCAAGTTCCGAGCAAAGCCCTCTCTTCTTTACCATGCCTACAAATGCTTGAACTTTCTTCTGCACATTTCATACGGAGTGGAAACACCATTTTGTTGTTACAGTGAACTGGGAGAACGGGGTGAAACAAATCAGTTATCTCCTTCTGAAAATTGAATTCCTCACCCTTTTGAACTTTGTCATTATACCAAACTATGAATTTTGACCTAACCTCTTCAGATATTGAGTCGGGTTTGTAATAAGACATATCCAAGTAAGGTCCAATGTAACTCCAAAATTCATCTGTATTTGCCCAGTGAGGAAAGTAACCTTTTTTATTTTCTTGAAGACCAAATATGGCTGGAAATTTTGCCAAACCAAAGCTCATGAAATTGAAAGAATCGACCAGACGTACACCATTCAGTTCTAACTTCATAATATTGTTTCCATTCATGATCAATTTTGGAAGTTTTAACCCAACTTTGACAATATAGCCAAGAATGAACTGACCGTCATAACCTTTGAAATTATGGGCAATAGCCGTGACTCCTTTATGATGTTTTGAAAAGAGCCACTTGCAAAATTGACTCAAAGTTTCTTCACCTTGAAAAATAACTTCCCTACCCTCTTCAAATTCACTGCATGTAGAACAATGAAAATCAAGTGATTTATCGATACATTCATCACATGCTCTGTGTGCAATACAATAATTCGGGATGTGTACACCTGTGTCTTGTTTGCATTCAAAATCAAAGAAAATAAACTGTGGTTTTTTGACTACAGAAGAACTCGTCTCGTCATCGCTGTCATGGTTCAACTTACTTTGGTAAGGCTGAATATAGCATCGATAAAAAAAGTTAACAATTTTCTTACAGATATGACACCTTTTCTTTCCATTGCAAACATGATTTTTCTTTCTGACAAGATATTGCACACCACATTTTGAACAGAGTTTCACTCATTCACAAATGGATTTCTTTTCTCTACCTTGAACAATTCTGTGATTTTCAAAGCATTCAGCACTAAAAAATCGTCTACTGCAATAACTGCAAACATATTCTTTTGAATCTGATGGACATTTTCCTTTGCGGTAACAACCTTTGCAGATAATTGAACAAGCATGACTTTCCCGGTGAGAGTAATCCACATCACAGAACTCACAATAATATCCACAACAAAAAAAAACCTTTGATAGATTTGATGTAGTCATAATGGTTTTGATGAAAGTACAAATGTATGATCTTACTATTGGTTTTCACTTCTGGATGTTCAAATATTTTTTCCACTTTTGAATGCTGTTGATGAACTTTAATGACATAGCCTTTTTCATACAAGAATGCTTGAATTTTTTTGTATTCGTCAATTCCTACAGGTTGTGTTGGTGAAACTCCAGCTTCATTCAACAATTTCTCAGCTTCAGTTTTTTGAAGAGGGCGGTTTAAACGACAAATACGATCCCATTTTCTATTCCATGCCCCGGTGTTTTCACGTTCACTGTAGCAAATTCCCGCAACAACGGCTCTTGCAAAACATAGTTGGTCATGATTGCCAATGTAGTGGTACGAGATGGCAAGGTGACGAGTCCATGTTGCCAGTCTGGGTACCAGTAAAATTCCTGGCCCGTGACCTTGGGAGGAGAACCCCAGTAGACATTCGGTTTCCGCTCCAACTAGACGGTTCATAGAACTAGCCAGCCGAAGTGTGAAGCAAGGGATAAATAGAAGACCTAATTACAAGTAAGAACCCCCTAATAGGATAAAGGTAATTACTTTACTGGTGGCAGAGGTGTTTAACGGCCCATTGAGTCATCTGCTTTTGATTTATTGGTAGAAAACTTGCTTTCCAAGTCGAGCCTCGTTTTCGATACCACCATTTTTCAAGAGCTGACGCACACTTCCTGTTGCGTTAAACCCTTTCAAAAACTCCATAGGTAAAATACCTATAATTTTTCTTAACTAAGGCCCATTTTAAGACCTTGTTACAGAAATAAATAACTGCTTTGGCCCTTTGCTGGAGTTTTTCTGTGATCGTCAGGTGTCTGTCTTCAAGTTTGCTAATCTTCCCTAGTCATGTCTGTGGACAAACTGTTAGCACGCTCCACGCCCCTTTCTGTCAATTCTTGTCCCATCCAGGAATTAACTGATATCCCTGGTGTGGGCTGGGATATTGCCAGGAGCCTAATGGGCATCAGAGAAGAAGGACAGATAACTCTACCTGTATTGGAGGCAGTGACTAGAAGAGTTTTTCATCATGAATACCTTGAAAAACTAGATTTCGCTCCTGCTGGGCTGACCTCGGCAATTCGAGGATCAGCCCGCCCGAAGACACCAAGCGAAAGAAGAACAGACCATGGGGCGGAAGACCTGAAGTCTGAGCACCCGGGCACTTCTGGGTTGCCAGACACTCCTCACACACCAAGAGGGCTGCCAACGCCGGGTCCAGATTTCCAAAAAATAGAGGATGAGCTAAATGCCATGTTGGGAGAAATCACCATGCGGGGTGGGGCCAAGAAAAAGACTTCCAAAGAACCGAAAGGTAAGTTATCTTTCAGTGCCGACCCTGATGAAGACCTACAGAGGCGTATGGACAGACTGCGTCCACCAAGAGTGAAGCAGGAAAAGGTCCGTGTTCCGCAATTGGCACACGACCGCCACCAGCCTGACAGTTCAAGTGAGGAGGATATTGATACAGGGAGGCCTCTATATAGACCTTCACTGTATACAAGAAGCGAGGTCTCCGCTTTGAAGAGTCTACCAAAAACTCTCATATACGATGGGAAGGGAAACTGGCAAGCATTTCAGCTAAAATTTGGCAGATTTGCTGGTGCCAGTGCTTGGACAGAGCAACAGTGCAGAGATTGCCTGTTGCACTGTTTGACCGACAAAGCCCTTAGCTACGCTGCCATGATCCTGCGCAGGGATCCAGATTTGTCGTATCGCAAAATGATGCGCAAACTGGAACGACGTTTTGGAGCAGAAGAATTACCAGCAGCTGTGCAGGCCAAATTTTCCCAGGCCATGCAGTCAAAAGGGGAGACGATGGAGGAATGGGCAGATAGAGTGCAAGCGATGGCCACAGAGGCTTTCCGAGAACTTCCGGAAAGATACTCTAACCAGCAAGCGATAGCCCGTTTTTGCCAAGGCCTGTTGGATGCAGACGCAGGCCATAATGCGTTTATGCGGTCTTTCAATACAATTGAAGAGGCCATGAATGAAGTCCGCTTGTTTCAACACTCGAAACAAGCCATGGCTCACAAGCAAAAGCGTCAGCCAGCTGCTTCAACTGCAGCTACTGACTATGACAGTGTTCAAGTGTCGGCCGTCCAAGAACAAAATCAAAGCAACGTACAGCAGATACTAGAGCAGCTTCAACTTGAGCTTAAAGAAGTCAAGGAGAAGTTGGGCAGGTCCCGGCCAGTGGGAAGGGGGAGAGGTGCAAGGAGGAGAAACATAGGAAAATGCTGGATTTGTGATAAAGATGGTCACTTCCATAGAGATTGTCCTCTGAGGAAGGATTTAAACAAGGAGGGGTCAGCCGTTGGAGCCAAAGCTCGACCCGACAACCAGTAAAGGGCTCCATAGAACATCCAGATCCAGTGGAGCCATTTGATTACCAAGATAATCACAGTATTGCTCCAGAATCAATTTCGACTACTTCGAAAAATTCTGGTAGTAGTATAGTAAGCACCATAGGAGCACAATTTGCAGGTATATCACGAAAGGCTATACCTGAGTTGGCTTCTTCCGTAAACCCCCAAAGTAGAGAAATTGGCGAAACTAACATGGAATTACCAGTAAAAGTGTGTGTGCTTAAATCAGTTTCCACATTTACCATACCGGTGAATGTGGGGGAACACAAAGTTACGGCAGTGGTAGATTCCGCTGCAGAAGTGACAATTATTTCAGATAGATTGTTTACAAAATTGAGAAAGCAGCCACCTAAATTAAGGGAGGTAAAACTCGATACAGCCGGACGTCAGCTGTCGATGGTCGGTTTTGTAGCCGGACCGATTAAATTGAAAATTGGCACAACACACTATAGTGGTCCTATCTATGTAGCGCCAATCGAGCAGGAAATGCTGTTTGGTGTTGACCTATTGACACGGGGATCAGCAGTTTTGAACATTGGTAAGGGAACATTGACATACAATGGCTATGAAATCACCATGGGGATGGGCGACTCGGACGGGAGGCCACAGGTTGCTAGGGTTACCGTCTCTAATCGCAGAATTGTTCCGCCAAATTCGGTGGTACAATTAAAGTGCAAAATGGATGAAGATATGCCAGATTATGTCATAGAGCCATGTGAAAATTTAAAAGCATTCGGGCCACGAGTTTTACGTTCTGCAGGTGCAACACCATACATGTGTGTTGTGAATACTTCAGACAGATACCTGACCCTCAAAAAAGGTCGGGAAATAGGACGAGCATACCCAGTCCAGTCCTTTGTATCTGATTCGGACCAAATGATACCGGATGCAGATCAGAGGAGAGTACAGCAGGTGAGAGATGAAACTGATGACAATACCCCATTGTTGCCAGAGCACTTGAGAGAGACCTTTGTTAGATCCAAAGGGCTTCTCTCTGAAAACCAACAGATTGGCTTAGCGCAATTGTTAGGCTCTTTCGAGGATGTGTTTGCCAAGAATGAGTTTGATCTCGGTACATTCACTGAAATTGAACATACCATCGACACAGGAGAGGCCAGGCCAATTAAACAACGGCTTAGGCGAACACCAGCTTGTTTCGTTGGAGAAGAGGAGGCACATCTGAAAAAGATGCTTGACGCGGGAGTCATACAAGAATCAACATCAGAGTGGGCGTCATCTCCAGTACTCATCAGAAAACGGGACGGCAGTGTACGATGGTGCATTGACTATCGTGCATTGAACAATGTGACAGTAAAAGATGTTTTCCCATTACCGTTGGTAGACGATTGCCTAGACACACTGTCAGGCAATATCTGGTTTTCCAAGCTAGATGCTAATTCGGCATACTGGCAAGTCAGCGTTAAACCAGAAGATAGAAGAAAGACAGCTTTTCATACAAAATACGGATTGTATGAACATGTTAAAATGGGATTTGGTCTTTGCAATGCGCCAGCAACTTATGCCAGGGTAATGAACCTGGTCATGAGGGGACTAAGCTGGAAAACAGTGCTAGCTTTTCTCGATGACATTTTGGTCATGGGGAAGAGCTACCAGGATCACTTAAACAACTTAAGTGAGGCTTTGCAGCGTTTCCGCAAGCACCGTTTAAAACTGAAACCTAAGAAGTGCGTGTTTTTTCAGAAAAAGGTCGAGTTCCTGGGGAGGGTGGTAAGTAGTGACACTCTATCGATGTCAGAGTCTGATACAGAAACTGTAACGAACTGGCCAGTTCCGTCATCTTCTAAGGAAGTTGAACGGTTTGTGGGTCTAGCTAATTACCACCGTTGTTTCATTAAGGATTTCTCGTCAGTGGCAAAACCATTATTTGATGTGGTGGGAAAGTATAAATTTAAATGGGAAAGGGAACAGCAAGAGTCATTTGATGCTCTAAAAAAGTCCCTGACCAGCCCACCTGTTTTAGCACTTCCAAGACAGGAAAGTTCATTCATCCTGGATACTGATGCATCTGATTTTGCAATAGGTGCAGAACTCATTCAAATCCAGGATGGGAAGGAGAAAGTGGTTGCTTATGGCAGTTACTCTCTCACCAAAGAGCAGCGGAGATACTGCACAACAAGAAAAGAGCTACTTGCAATAGTGCGTTTTACAAGACAGTACAGGCACTACTTGCTTGGAAAACAATTTACCATTCGTACCGACCATTCAAGCTTGACGTGGTTGTTGAATTTCAAAGAACCACAGGGTCAATTGGCTAGGTGGATTGAGGAATTGTCTCAATATGACATGAAGCTCGTACATCGTGCTGGGAATAAACATGCTAATGCTGATGCGCTTTCTAGAAAGCCGAAACCAGCTGATAAATGTGACGAGTATTCCTCTGGAGTCCCATTAGCTAGTTTACCTTGTGGGGGATGCAGTTACTGCGAGAGAGCAGACAGTCGATGGGGAGCTTTTACCCAGGAAGTTGATGACGCAGTTCCGTTGACATCGCAGGTGATGGCTGAGGTTGGAGATGGCCACTCCATGGACTTCGCCACTGGGACCGGGTGTCGTGAGCGGGAACTGGTTGCCCCACGGCAGGGCGGTAGCAAGACACAGGGTGACGTACCGAAACAGGAAGCGGAGGTCTTAGAGATCAGGGCTGGTGTTTCAAAACGGTCACGGAGTGATGCAGGCCGCGTGTCTGGCTCTGATAGAAATTCAACCGGTGTCAATAGCGACAATGGCAAGACGGTGGATGGTAAAATTGTACAGAATTCGCAAGTAGGGAGTGAAATTGCAGGATTTCGATCCAGGTTTGCGAGTGATCCTGCGGACGTGTTCATAGATATAGTTGCAACTGAAAGCAACTGTACTGTGAAGGTTTGCGGAGTACGTACAGATTCCGCAGATGAGCAGTTTCAGTGCTGGGGTTTTGATGTTACGGACATAAAGGACGCTCAGACTGCAGACAAGGACCTTTCTTTGATCTTGAATTGGCTTTGTAATAAGGCCGAGCCAAGTGAGAAGTAACTGTTTTTGTCAAGCCCATGTGCTAAGGCATATTGGCTTGATAAGGAGTCCTTTGTTATTCTAGGGAATCTGATTTTCCATACTGTGCGGGAAGATTCAGAAAAGAATTTAGTAATACCAGATAGCTTGAAAACCGAAGCTATTCGATTTAATCATGACTTGCCGTCCTCGTGTCATCAAGGAGTTGCAAGAACTAAAGCCAGGGTCAGGGAAAAATTCTTTTGGTATGGCCTAGGGAAAGATGTGGGCAACTTTGTGGCAACTTGTGCACTGTGCAACAAGAACAAGAAAGCCAGTCAATATGGTCGTACTCCTATGCAAGAGTACCAGGCTGGCGCACCTATGGAACGAGTGCATCTCGACTTCCTAGGTCCATTGCCCATCACTCCAAGGGGAAACGAGTACATCCTTATGATGGTGGATCAATTCACCAAATGGGTAGAATGTGTACCGTTACCTTCACAAACAGCCGAGGTTACAGCAAAAGCGGCTGTTGACAATTTCTTCTCTAGGTTCGGATACCCATTTCAAGTCTTCTCAGATCAAAGCAGAAACTTCGAGTCCAAACTATTCACAGCAATGTGTGAAGTTCTCGAAATTCACAAAGCTCGAACAACACCTTATAGGCCGTCTGCAAATGGGCAAGTTGAGCGTTATAACCGCATCCTCGTGGATGCAGTTAGATGCTATGTGGGACATTCCCAGGAACAATGGGATTTGCACTTGCCACAGATAGCTGGTGCAATGAGAAGTGCAGTAAACCGGAGTACTGGTTTTACTGCAAACAAATTAATGTTAGGTAGGGAAGTAAATGTTCCAGCTTACCTAATGTTTCCAAATAGATTTGCCAAACCAGTTGCTGTAGATGAATACGTAGCAACTCTGATGAAAAATATTCAGACTGCACATAATGCCGCCAGAAGTACCCTAGAGACTTCACTGAAGCGAATGAAGAGAGATTATGATGTTCGTATCCTGGAACATGAATACCAGGAAGGAGATCTGGTGTATCTCCTGGACACTGCAGTAAAGAAGGGTCAGAGTAAAAAACTGAGCCCTCCTTGGAAAGGACCAGCAGTGGTGGTCAAGAAAATCTCTGCTTCATTGTACCGGGTAAAGTTAAGAAAGTCCTTTTTTGTTGTCAATCATGACCGGTTGAAACGATGTAAGGATAGAACGATCCCTGAGTGGATAAGGAAGTGGTTGGCAAACCCTATTTCGGACTCAGATGGTACAGATGATGACGGAACTCTGTACTGTGTCTGCCGCAAACCATGGCAAGGTCGCTTTATGATTCAATGCGACGGTTGTGACGAATGGTTCCATGGTTCTTGCGTTAATGTCACTGCTTCTGATGCACTGGACATAGACAAATTCTGGTGTAGAGCTTGCAGCGACTAGTTCCTCGACTCAAAGTGGTAGGGGTGAGCGATAGTGAATTCCAGCTACACAAATGTCTAATGTAATATTCTCATTTTCTCTTTTCAGGTTCAGAAAAAGAGTAAAGTAGAAGATGTTCACGTATACAGAAATTGCGCAGGCCAACAAGGACGAAAGCCTTTTGCCCTCCAAGGAGATCGTGAACACGATTATGTTGTCTGCTTTGCCATTGCAGGACCAAGTGGCCTTACTACTAGGTCAAGTGGGCATTGCTAAAAAAAAGGAAAAATTGGGCCTGGTTGTCTAGGGTTGCTGAGGACGCAAACAAATTGCAGTTCCACAACCCCCGTTGGATCGGTGAGAACATCTCGCGAGTACAACAGCCAAAGAAGGCAGCCAGTGCAATGCCAGCAGGTCCATCCAGAGACATACGCCTAACAGACAACCCGGACATGGAAAGACTGGTAGCTGATGAGGGAAAGGGAGCCACAGCCATGGAGATTGACCGGCTCGCGTCTCAAATAGACGAGGTGTTGGGAACCACGGCCAGTGCCAGTGCAGGAGCAAGGCCGAAGGAAGTGAAGAAAATCTCTTCCTCACCGGTCAGACGCTCACCGAGAAAACCTTCCCCGCAGAAGCCCCCCACTGAGACAAAGAGAAGACCAGCTGCTGCGAGCTCACGAAAGGAGCACGAACGTGCAAAGGACTCACGAAAGGAGTCCAATGCACTTAGTACGTATGGTCACACACACCAATCTCGCGACACCAGGAAAGGCAAGCCGTCCGAGAGAAGGCATGAGGTGCCACATGATGACCGCCGGAAAGGTCGTCATTATGGGCACAGGGAGGAGGCAAGGCCTGGCAGACACCACAAGTCAGGTCATGGAAAGAGGTCTCATACTGAGCAGCACGAGTCGTTCCGCTCCGCAGAAAAGAAGCCGAGGATCGAAACGGAGAGGCCACACAGGACAAGGATAGATGTAACTGTTTGTCCTATTCCTGGTTGTGGGGAGATTGTATCGAGGACCCATGCGTTCAGTGTCCACTTACCAGGGATACTGGATGACAGACGAGGTTTCAGCCAGGAGATCACCCGCAGTAGGATAAATCTTCTAATTCATTGCGCAAGCAGGATAGTGGGGTGCCTGGATGTGTCGATCCTTGCCAGGTATATCTGCAACCTGGGAATGGTCACACAAGCTTGCGCAGAGATTTCCAAACCCACGAAGAGGGCCTTAGACAGCCTGTGCAAGGAAATGGGATCTCAGATCCAGGAAGAATACCAGGTGGAAACGATGAATTCACCTGCATTGCTTATGCATTGGAGAGTCTTCCTGGTGGTTCTGGGATGTTTGGACAGGAAGACGAGGGAAAGCCTGCGGGATGACTATCCAGCAATTTCCCTGCCCCTGGACCAGAGACCGCGTGCTGTGGACAGCCATTTTCATTTGGACCGGATCCGAAACAAATTGGGCAACCAAGCTGCGACCTTCACAGACGTTCTGAAGGCGGTGGACGCCAACATCGGCGACGAAGTCCGCATTGTGGGCGGGGTGGCTGTATTTTGCGACCCTGCAACATACCCAAGCCAAGAGGAAGTTGCCCAATTAGCTTCTCAGGGTGTGGGAGTAGCTGTAGGTCTTCATCCGAAGACCAAGAATGTTAGTGAGGACAGCTGGAACAAATTTTCAGCTTGTCTTCAATTAGAAGGTGTGCGCGCCCTGGGAGAGGTGGGTCTGGACCACTTCAAGATCGACAGGACCTTGTGGGACCAGCAACATGTTGTCCTAAGTCGTGCCTTGGATCATTTGACCCCTGACAAGGTGTTAGTACTGCACAATAGGGGCGATGGTACAGAGATGCTGGAGCTGCTGTTCCACCTCAAAGGGGTGGTGCCCAAGGAGCAGAGGATCCACTTGCATTGCTTCAGTGGTAATGCAAGTACTAGAGACAGGTGGGTGGCGACATTCCCAAACGTCCATTTCGGATTCACGGGACTGGTGGCGGACTTCAACGCTTCACAAAAGGAAGCGTTGCGAACCTTGGAACCGGGTAAACTGCTGCTAGAGACGGACGCCCCTTATTTCAGCTTTGGGCACCAGATTTCAACACCTGCACTACTGGGCACAACAGCTCAGCTAGTGGCAGAGATTCGAGGGGAAACCCGGGAGGACACACTATGGGTGTCAGCAGAAAATGCGAGGCGGCTGTACCAGCTACCCACTCCTTAGTGGGCTACGGCACCCCCAACCCTTAAGGCAATTCCTAAAGGGGAGGGGGGGAGAGGAAGGTAGGAGTGGATGTCAAGTGAGTGTCTCACACAGAGTGGGATTCCTCACATGCCAGAAGGGTTTTTCATGGTGTCACCAACAATCTGGTGAACACCAGGAAGTTTACGGAACCAGAGAAAAGTCACCCTGCAGAGGAGGGCCCACTCCAATCAAACAAAGTTGGGGGGAGTGTAGTGGTACGAGATGGCAAGGTGACGAGTCCATGTTGCCAGTCTGGGTACCAGTAAAATTTCTGGCCCGTGACTTTGGGAGGAGAACCCCAGTAGACATTCGGTTTCCGCTCCAACTAGACGGTTCATAGAACTAGCCAGCCGAAGTGTGAAGCAAGGGATAAATAGAAGACCTAATTACAAGTAAGAACCCCCTAATATGATAAAGGTAATTACTTTACCAATTTGAATAATGGATTTTTTCTTCTGGGCAAAAAACTTTGATTCGAGCATTTCAATCTATTGTTCAGAAATCAAAACGAAAACCTTTGTCGGTACTCTGTGAACTTAAACAACACCGTGTCAACTCAGTGGAAACGCCGTTTAGTGTGACAGGGGCTTAGATCACAATATGTTAGCGTCTGTTGCTATAAATAGACCATTGGGCAGAGGTACACTACGTCAGCGTCTAGTAAAGCTTTTTTATAAATACCTCTATACGCTTAACTAATATAAAAAAGGTGCGAGTTCGAATTTTAAGCGTTGTCAAAAGTAGAAAGCATTTTTTCTTTCGTAGATTTGTACATGTGAAATAGGGTGAATATCCCTGATTTCCTTAACAAAAGAAAGACAGTTCCTTGACACTTTCGTTAATTTATGTCAAGAAAAATAACTTGGAAAAATTATTGGTTCACACAGTTGTAAAGACCATTTTACGGGAATATTTCCTCACTGCATGTAGATCTAGACCTATATAAGAGAGACTTTTGACTTTTTCTACTTTTAACTTTTTTACTTTGCAATAATCGATAACCGCAGTCAAGAGCCTTGAATAATTCAAAAGTAACCCAAGTTCCGACCAAAGCCCTCTTTTCTTCACCATGGCTACAAATGCTTGAACTTTCTTCTGCACATTTCATACAGAGTGGAAACATCATTTTGTTGTTACAGTGAACTGGGAGAACGGGGTGAAACAAATCAGTTGGAGGCAAAACTTTGCATTTGATTAAGCCCTCATATTGTCGAATATTGTTCATGTCAATATTCTCAGCAGACAAAATTTCTGGCTGACCTACAGGATAGGATTTGTGTTTACAAACATAAGGGTACAGAGAACAGATATCGATGTACTTGATTTCCTTCTTGCTTTTTTTCATCAACATCAGGAACGCGATAATAGACCACGGGAGCTTCGCATTTTTCCTGCGATCTCTTGGCACTCTGGGAACTTGAACAACACCGTGACAACTCAGTGGAAACGCCGTTTAGTGTGACAAGGGGTTAGATCACAATATGCTAGCGTCTGTTGCTATAAATAGACCATTGGGTAGAGGTACACTACGTCAGCGTCTAGTAGTAAAGCTTTTTTTTTTATAAATAGCTCTATACGCTGTACTATCAGCTACAGAGTTTTAGATCAAGCGACGCTCGACAAACGATATGGGATGAATGGTGAGAGAACAAATATTTGTTTTACGTGCAACGAAGCAGGACATTGGTCCAGAAATTGTCCAAAAAAGAAAATCAGACAGGAACATTTGTTTTTTTTGTCTACGTGAACCCACACAGTCATGACATCGAAATTTCACCATCGTTTTACAACGTTGTCGGTCTCCAACATACGAAATTCGTCGGCACACTAAATTCATTCTACAACGAAAATACATGGAAAACAAGTTCACTACAGACTACAATATCACCGGTTGAAAATCAGACCGTAGACATGCAGTCCGACACAACGGATATCACCGATTCAAAAATCTGCAAAATAACAGAACAGGCAAGAAAAAATTATCTACAAGCGATAATCTAAGAAAACAACAAACTTTGGATCTAAAAGAGGAAAAAAAGCAAAACAACGAAAAGAAGAAAAAACGAGTAACAAAGAACTGTTCCTTTTGCAAATCAACAAAACACAAGGGTAAAAAAGTATGGCAAAACATTTTCCACACTCTATCAGACATCTGCTTGCGCAGTGGGGGCAGACAAGAATTCGAACCATACTGGAACAAATATGATTTTATGTAAAAATATCGCTGGGTTTTATAGCTTTACAGGAGGATTGAACTGATTGACTCATGACGTCATTTTTTCCTATGTTTTTCCCACGTCGGCGTTTCATGCTGTTTTTACCACTCCTAACTCAGTGTCACACAGTACAATCCTGGTGTTTCCCGTCAGGTCCGCGCTCTTTAAAAATTTCAATCCTCCTTAAACGTATAAAACGCAGCGTTATTTCCATACATTCATCATTTTTTGACTCTCAGCTAACGAACACTTCGAAAGCGGTATCAATATTCGGAAGCAGTATCAATATTCGGAAGCAGTATCAATATGGAGGAGATAAATTATCAACTACGCGAGGCTCTCCAAGAATATCTAAATGCAGGTCAACAGTTATTACAACTAAACACTCATTTCGTAGGAGAGGAGGAACAAAACCAACTACAACGTATAACACAGCCATACAAAGATCTCAGCGAAAGATTAGTTCAACTATTTTTAAAGACAACACCGGATGTCATTTTGGTTGATATCGAATTTGGGAGGAAGATTACTTTCGGTAATGGAGCAATGGTAATCAGAAAAAAGAGTTGAAACATGCCCCATTTGCCAAGCGAATTTCGGATGCTGTCATTAGAAGTGGAAAAAAACAACGTGAGACGAAAAAACACAGCCTCCAAAACAAAACAGCCCTTTTCAGGGCTAACCCAACAGTTCTTTTCAGAGCTAACCCAACAGTCCTTTTCAGGACTAACCATTTACCACGAAAGTTCTATCTTCAAATTGTCATTTCTTCAAATTGTCAAACTTCTTTCTTTTAGAAGAGTTACACTCCGAAGAGTAAAAAAACTCAGAAAAAGTCTAAGTCCAACTCAGTGCTCAGGCTTTTAGAGAGAAAATTCATCCATAGATGCAGAAAAACTCAGAAAAACTAAGTTCAACTCGGTGATGTAGGATATTTGCAATTAAAGGCTAGGTAACGGACAAAAAATGACACATTTTCTATTGTCAATCTTCTTTTCTCTCAGAAGAGTTACACTCCAAAGAGTAAAAAACTCAGAAAAAAGTCTAAGTCCAACTCAGTGATGTAGGATATTTGCAATTAAAGGCTAGGTAACGGCCAAAAAATGACACATTTTCTATTGTCAATCTTCTTTTCTCTCAGAAGAGTTAAACTCCAGAGTGTTAAAAAACTCAGAAAAAAGTCTAAGTCCAACTCAGTGCTCAGGCTTTTAGAGAGAAAAATCATCCAGAGAGTAAAAAAACTCAGAAAAAAGTCTAAGTCCAACTCAGTGCTCAGGCTTTTAGAGAGAAAAATCATCCATAGATGCAGAAAAAAGACTAAGTCCAACTCAGCGCTCAGTCTTTTAGAGAAATCATTCATAGATGCAGAAAAAAGTCTAAGTCCAACTCAGTGATCGGGCTTTTTGAGAGAGAGAGAAAAATCATCCATAGGGTGAAAAAACTAAGTCCAACTCAATGGTCAGGCATTTAGAAAGAGAGAAAATCATTCATAGGATAAAAAACTAAGTTCAACTCAATGGTTAGGCATTTAGAAAGAGAAACCACTTAAAGGCTAAGTAGTGGATAGAAGTAAACAATAAAGCAATCCTAATAGCATATGGGTAAAAAACTAAGTCCAACTCAATGGTCAGGCTTTTAGAAAGAGAGAAAATCATTCATAGGGTGAAAAAACTAAGTCCGACTCAGTGATCAGGCTTACCCTTTACTTTCCCTTAACTTTCCCTTTTTTGCAGAAAAATTCCACTCAGGGTAGTCTCTTTGGGTGGCTTTATCCCCAGAGTGACACCCATACGGCCGCAATGATATGGGGATAAAATTAAAAAAAAAGCCTAAAAAAGTGATCCATTGCACATATAAAACACTAAACTCTTGATTATTTTTTCTCATTTACCATTAACTTTTCGTAAAACCTGAGCCAGTATCCCACAATGTTTGGATTAACATTTTTTCTCTTATTGCTCTTCTGGTTAGAAGAAAGAGAACGTTTCAGATATATCAGACATGAAATTGAGCATCTGATGCAAATGCTAGATAAAATGGAATCAATCAAAAGAAAGAGGGGAGGATAAAAAAAGTGCATTCTGTACAAAAAAGCAACCCTTTTCAGAGCTAGCTATCTTAAATAAACATCTTTCTTTTCATTTTGTCAGAAGACTCATAATCAAAAAAGTCATAGGTTAGTTAAACTCTAGTTTTTTTCTAACCCGAACAAGAAAATGTAACAAAACCACGGATTGGCCAACAATAAAACATTTATTATTAGAAAAACAACGGTGATTCTGATTGGACAACATTAATTTGGAGTCAAAACAGCATGAAACGCCGACGCGGTAAAAACATAGGAGAAAATAACGTCATGGGTCAACTAGTTCAATCCGTCTGAAAAGCTATAAAACCCAGCGTTATTTTCCGCACATCATTCATTCTCTTCGACTTACAGCCATAATGGAGTGTTCATTGAGGGAGATGAGTTTCAGCGAGCTTGCCCAGTTGTCAAGTACAGAAAAGAAGAAGAAGGAGTTCGTCGTGCCCCAGACCGAATGCTGGGATAGTGACAATGAGCCACCGTTCTCGTTGGACTTCGGCTTGGACGAGCAGCAACTAAAAAGGCTAAAGAGGAGGGCTGCAAGTAGCTGTCCGGCGTGCAGGAAGGTTGGAGGTTGTGCTTAAAAACACAACCTCCAAACCAGATCCCTTTTAGGGACACCCCAACAGCCCTTTTCAGGGCTAACCATCTACCACGAAAGTTCTACCTTTCTTCAAATTGTCAGACGAAAGTTCTACCTTCAAGCTATCAGACGAAAGTTCTATCTTCAAGTTGTCATTTCTTCAAATTGTCACAACTCTTTTCAGAGCTAACACAACAGTCCTTTTCAGGACTAACCATCTACCACGAAAGTTCTATCTTCAAGAGGTCAGACGAAAGTTCTATCTTCAAGCTGTCAGACGAAAAGTTCTATCTTCAAGTTGTCATTTCTTCAGATTGTCACAGCTCTTTTCAGAGCTAACCCAACAGTCCTTTTCAGGACTAACCATCTACCACGAAAGTTCTACCTTCAAGCTATCAGACAAAAGTTCTATCTTCAAGCTGTCATTTCTTCAAATTGTCACAGCTCTTTTCAGAGCTAACCCAACAGTCCTTTTCAGGACTAACCATCTACCACGAAAAGTTCTACCTTCAACCTATCAGACGAAAGTTCTATCTTCAAGCTGTCAGACGAAAGTTCTATCTTCAAGTTGTCATTTCTTCAAATTGTCACAGCTCTTTTTCAGAGCTAACCCAACAGTCCTTTTCAGGACTAACCATTACCACGAAAGTTCTATCTTTCTTCAAAATTGTCATTTCTTCAAATTGTCACAGCTCTTTTCAGAGCTATCCCAACAGTCCTTTTCAGGACTAACCATTACCACGAAAGTTCTATCTTTCTTCAAAATTGTCATCTCTTCAAATTGTCAAACTTCTTTTAGAAGAGTTGCACTCCAAAAGAGTTACACTCCGGAGAGTTACACTGCAAAGAGCAAAAAAACTCAGAAAAAAGACTAAGTCCAAACCAGTGCTCAGTCTTTTAGAGAAAAAATCATTCATAATTGCAGAAAAAGACTAAGTCCAACTCAGTGATCAAGCATTTAGAAAGAGAGAAAATCATTCATAGGGTGAAAAAACTAAGTCCAACTCAATGTCCAGGCATTTAGAAAGAGAATTCATTCATAGAATGAAAAAAGCTAAGTCCAACTCAGTGATATAGGGACAAATTCCTTTTAGAAAAAAAAAATCATTCATAATGCAGAAAAAAGTCTAAGTCAAACTCAGTATTCAGGCATTTAGAAAGAGAAACCACTTAGAGGCTAAGTAGTGGATAGAAGTAAAACAATAGAGCAATCCTAATAGCATATGGGTAAAAAACTAAGTCCGACTCAGTGATCAGGCTTACCCTTTACTTTCCCTTAACTTTGCCTTTTTTGCAGAAAAATTCCACTCAGGGTAGTCTCTTTGGGTGGCTTTATCCCCAGAGTGCCACCCACACGGCCGCCATTTTGAATGCTAAAACCCTCTCAGGGTAGTCTCTTTGGGGATTATAAAAAATGCAAATTCTTTCAGGGTAGGCAGAATGGGGACAAACTCTCTGTAGGGTAGGCAACGTAGGGCTCTCAGGGAGGAGCACATACGGACATGACCAGGTCTGTCATGTCCGTATGTGCTCCTTCTATACTACTAACATCTGCAACTGTGTGAATGTCCCTTTGATGTGAACAATTTCCTTATGCTTAATAAAGACTCCACATTTTTGTCAGACAAAAATGTGAAGTCTCCAGAATTTCATGACCATATGAATTACCTATATTCAGAGGTTTTACAAATTTGTGGCTGTGATCCAAAAACATCAGAGCAGTGGAACGATGTGTACTCCAAACTTAATACGTTTATAATTAGTGACTCTCATATGAATCACATTGCAAGGTTATTTCAAGTTCTGCAATAACGAAGGACCAAAATAAGTTATCTAATAAACTAGTTTTCTGGCTCATGGACTCAGAAATCAAGAGAAGAGCAGAAAAACTTACTGAAAAGCAGTTTGAGAGACACTTGGAAACATCACATGATAGTACAGATCTAACTTCCGCGGCAAAGGCAAAACTCATATGTGGCAGGCTTTGTCAGTCATTACTAACTTGGGAAAAAGTGACAGCAATAGCAAGACAGTCAGGTCTATTAATTACAGGAAACAAGCTATGCTTAAACACTTCTGTATGAATGAAAGTGAAATTTCTTCTGGAGATGAAAGTTTGTTTGAGATAAATTTCAAGCAGAGCAAAAGCCGAGGCCTTCTAATTGTCAGTGATGAAGTATTAAATTCCTTTGTCATGTTGAACAAAGTCATACAAAGCCATTTGACAAATGAAGCTTTCCATTTAAAGTTTGATAAATTATATGCGACATGTCGAAATATCATAAACAGTGATGAAGACCTGTATAGAGCTTGGTTCAGTCTCTTTGGTGAATTAAATGACGATGAAGTAGAGGATGATTTCATCATCATGGAGTTGTTTGAAGATGTCACCGGACATTTCTTAAAGATATCTCTAGCCGATGGCCTCAAAAAATTCAAAGAAACCGTACCAAGGAAGAAAAAACAGTCTACGATCCAAATTACAAGCTTTAGGAGACCGGACCCAGACAGAAATTGCTTCCACATCAAGTGCCATACCATGAAGTGCCTCTCAAATCATATCTGTAGAGAGTAAGAGGAGCCTCCAGATGTTAATGAGCAATCTATTTGTTGTGACAAATGGTTCCACTACAAATGTGTTTACATTAAATGTGATGAATCCTTTCTTACATCAAAGAAGGCAAGATGGTACTGCTCATTTTGCAGTAAAAGGGGAAAAGGAATGGGGAAAAAGAAAACTTTGTAAAAAATGAAGATCTGATTCAGCTAATATTGACATAAAACATATTAAGAACATCCAATCTCTTGAGTTTTTTGTACATTTATAATCTTACCAAGCAGCATCGTCGATTAATTTTGCCATTGTGTTCACATAAAATTTCAATTTCCCGCAAACTGTGTGACGTATTAGCCAACTTGGTGACGTAAATACAGAGAGTTGTCTACTCTTTGTAAACAGGTCCATGCACTTAAAAACTTCTTACTAGATTTGCCATGATTTTTCTTAAATTTAACTTGTACAAACGGAAATATTCTGGAAATTTTCTGGCGTGATTTAGTGAACAAATTTTTTGTTTACCTTTTTATTCACTGCGGTAAACAGGAAGTGTGTATGCAATGGTGTCTTCGCCGAAGGTTGAAATCGGGAAAAATGTTTCGCTTGGAAAACCCGATGAATGACGCGGAAAGAGTTTTCACAGCAGGTAAGAACGTCATAAATTGGTAGATTAGATATTTAAGAGTACGGCCGATGTGTGTATATGTCGGCTTATATTAATTTGACCCATTTTTCAGAGCTGTTTTTCGGTGATACTCGAGTCAAATTTTGACCCGAAATCCGTTGCATTCCTTGTGTGTATTTAAATAGAGAGTGACCACTTCGGCTGACAATCAACTATTTTCACCAACTAAACGTCTGATTCATGTGGTTCTAATCATATCAACCCTAACACACACACAGGTTTACAACTCTTAGGTAGAGTTCTTGGGAAATGAAAACATTTTCTCCTTTTTCCTACAATGCTTACTAGACTACTTAATTATTGGATTTTTTTCCCGACTTTTTAATCATATTAATCCTTATACAGTACAGTTATCGCGTTTTTTGCTCAAGTCCGCGAGACGCGGCGGACCACTTTGTCCGCGGCAAATCTGCTGCAAAGGTAAAAGTAGGCGAAACGCGGCGGACTTGTCACCGCGGCCTGAAAAAATATCTGGCAGCTTCACAGCAGGAGGTAATCGCGGTGGATCGCGGCGACTGGCGAGAGATCGCGGGGGAATACATCGCCGGATGACGGTAAATTTTTATACATAAATATCTCTATTTTTCCCCACTGTTTTAGAGAACCACTGTTTTCGGGAATCAAGAACTAATTCTTCCATTACCACCGTAACATTTTCGTACCTTTAAATGCTGATATAAGCTTTGCCTACAGGGATTACTTTAGTTAAGATGCCACAAAACGTTATATATATCATTTAATTCAGCTATACGCTAAGTTACAAACTTGTAGGCCTATCGCACATTTACCTTTAGCGATATGGAATTTCGAATTCCGGATTCAAAGTGCGATTTCATGCTTGATTCCAAAAACCGAAAACCAAAGTTACTACTTCCTGATTGTTTGTGACTCAGCAGCGTGTATTTGAGAAGTGGAAAAACTCTGGAATCCCAATTAAAAACTTAACCCATAGAGCGCCGAAAACTCATAACATACTCTACAATTTAATTTAAAAAAAAAAAAGACCCAAGAACCAGCATTTTTTTCAATGTTGTTTTCGTCAATGTCCTACAAGCGTAAATCCAAAATCAGACTGCACGAAAAGTGCTGCACTTTTCGTGCAGTCTGAACTTGATTTATATAAGTCGCAAAGGCAATTACTGTTGTGAATGCCCTTTAATGGGTTAAAGTGCTAAAACGTGTAATGTAGCATTATCGAAAATTTAACAGTACTTCCGCGGTCTAAAACTGCACAATGCAAAAAAAAACGTACAATTTACAAGTCCATGTACAACAGGCTTCAGCAATATTTTCATCACACTCTCTTTCTAATCCTTCATTAGATGAAACAGATATAGCAGTTATTAGCCATTTGTTTTTTATTCTATTGATAAATAAAAAACTGAAAGACAATTTAAAAAATATATGCTACCCTGTATATTATCACACTCTTTATCCTCATTTTCTTAGTCTCTTAATGTAAGAAAATCAAAGGGTAACGAATAAAACTGTTATATATATTTAGCCTTTTCAAAATACAGGTTGGATCGTCAGAAAAACAAAACATCGGTCAACATTCTAAACTAAAATGTTCCTCTTGTTCTCTTCAAGAAAAATCCGTTCTTTTCATTTCTTTTTAAATAACATATATCCAAACTTAACACAAAGGAGAGGCAAGGGTTAACTCGGTATTCCTTTGATGTTGGTATAGCACTCCGACAGTGTGAAGCACTGTCCCAGTTGTTAGTTCCACACGGACTTGTCATACTAAACTGACTGACACTTTTTTTATACGACCCTTTCTAACCCTTCTTGAATATTTACGACTTGGATTCCGATGATGGATTACCCGTTCATTTGGTAAGTCAAAATAACCATAGATCTGTTTATTTTCTGTAAGAAAATAAAATATTCGAATAGCAGCGAATGTCTAGAAATATGTCGCTTAAAAATTTTTGGAATATTTTCTCCTTTTTCACCGAAGTTATTTTTAAACTGGAAAAAAAGTTACATCTGTCTCTCTCTCGTCATCTTGCTGCCATTAGGCCTAGATATTGGCGGATCCTATCCCATCAACATAGCTGAACGTAATGTAATCTTTTGGACTTGAAGGTTATCTCGGCTAGAATATCTCACCAAATATCAGGGTGTATCGTACCATACCGGAATGGATTTATCTTTCGGCAGAATCTTGATCTTCATAGTTTTCGAAAACGTGACTGGAGTTGTCTTCAGCATCTCAAACCTTACAGCATAAAGTTGCTTTTGCAGAGCAGACAAAGATCAGAAAACATGCATTCACATCATGGATCTAAACTGTCCGAGATTATGAAAGACTTTTTTGTTATATTCAAACAGCCCAAAAAATTGTCTTGAAGCCTTTTTCACTACTTAGGCGCACAACACAACACATATGTCATTCATGCAAGGAAAAGTGATTGAATAGGCAATTTAAAGAATGAATGAATGAATGTATGAAGTTTTAAGGCCCGTCGACATCAAAGGTCATATTGGGCGCACTTACAACTAATGCTAAAACTTTTAGTTGGTCATACTGTAATGCTATGCAAAAATTAAAATTATAACCGTGAAAACACTAAAAAAACAAATGGTGCAAATGACGTATAATCTAAAAATACAGATGGTCAATAGAACCTAAAATTATATCTTTTTATAGAGGTTTATCTCTTTCAAAAACTCAAAAATAGATTCAAACTTTACAGTATTAAACAGACTGTCCATACTATCAACACGAAAAAACCTGTCTCTTGTAGGTGCAAGATCTAAACAATCTACAAAAATATGCTTGATAGTAAGAGGCTCATTGCAGGGAATACACTGTGGTGCTTCTTCTCCTTTCAGGAGGTACGAGTGTGTCATATGTGTATGGCCAATGCGAAGACGGGCCAAGATAATTTCCTCGCGGCGATTTGTCCGCAACCCTGGAAGCCACTCGCCAAGAACTGGCTTCACTTTAAACAACTTGTTATTTTGGTTAATTGGGTCGTTCCAGGATTGCTGCCATACATTCAAAATAAAAACATTAATCAATGGTTTAAAATCGTTAAAAGGAACTTTAAAGGGTAAAACATCTAGTGACAGTGCCTCCTTAGCAGCTTTATCTGCCTCTTCATTGCCACTGATACCAATGTGGCTAGGGAGCCAACAAAATACAAGATCTGCAGTTTCACATATTTGAGAAATTTGTTCAAGTAAATTTATTAATAATGGATTGTCCGTTCTCTCATTTTCGAGTGCTTGCATAGCTGATAGTGAATCGGTGAAAATAATATAGCGCCAGTAGGCATCCTGTTGTATATGATTAAGGGCAAGGTCTATTGCCTTCAGTTCCGCAGAAAAACTAGAAGAATTATTTGGCAGGCGAAACTGGTACAATTCACCATCGAGTACGGCAGCCGCAGCAACCTTTTCTCCATTTTTTGAACCATCGGTATAAATCTCTTCAAAGTTGTAATATTGCTCTTTTATCTCAAGATACAGACTTTTAAAAACTAAGGGATCTGTTGTAGCTTTCTTATTAGCAGTAAGTTTATATAAGAAAGTTGGACTCTTTGAAGTCCATAGAGGAACATCTGAAATTTCGTGTTTAGCTACATCCTCAAGATCGAAGTCAAGTAGATCTATATCAGCATCGCAGCGCATACTGAATGGAGGAATAACTTTTTCCTTTTTCTTAAAATGATCTTTGTAAAGCGGTTCAAAGACAACTTTGTGCGTAGGATTTTCAGGATTGGGTTTTAACTTTAAATAGTATTGCATTGAAAGTTTCTTCCTACGTAAATTTAAAGATGGTTCATTTGCCTCTGCATATAAACTATTGATAGGGGATGTTCTGAAGGCGCCAAGTGCTAGGCGTAACCCTTGGTTATGGATAGAATCCAGTTTACGAAGGTACGATTGTCGCGCTGAGCCATATACAATGCAGCCGTAATCTAACTTTGAACGGACAAGCGATCTATAAAGTCTCAACAAGACTTTTCGGTCGGCTCCTCAGTCCATACTGGAGACAACACGTAAAAGATTAAGAGCTTTTTGGCATTTATTGCTAAGATAGTTTATGTGAGGTATAAATGTTAGTTTAGAGTCAAATAAAAGGCCCAAAAATTTAAATTCTGGGACAACTTCGATACGTATTCCATCTAGCGTAAGTTCTGGGTCTAGATGTAATTTTCGTGACTGACAGAAATGCATACATTTGGTCTTGGTTTTAGAAAATTTAAATCCATTTTCTCCTGACCATTTGTCTAAATTGTTTAGAACCTGTTGCAACTGCCGTTTAATGGTATGCATATGCTTAGACCTGTAGCTAATGCAAATGTCGTCAACATACAAAAAGCATTCTACGCCAGGGCAAACAGACTTAACTATATTGTTTATCTTCACACTGAAAAGTGTAACGGAAAAAATGCTTCCCTGGGGAACGCCCATTTCTTGTTCATGGGGATTAGAAAAAGTGCTTCCAACCCGAACTCTAAACTGACGTTCATTAAAAAATGCCGACATGAAATAAGCAAGGCGACCTCTTATACCGAAATCATGGAGGTCATTCAAGATTCCATATTTCCATGTGGTATCATATGCACTTTCGAGATCAAAAAATACGGAAACAACATGTTCCTTTTTAATGAAAGCTTCGCGAATAAATGTTTCGAAGCGAACCAGGTGGTCGAGAGTGCCCCTTTGTTTACGAAATCCGCACTGAGTGGTAGCAATAAGTTTGTTTTTCTCTAGATACCAAACAAGCCGGTCATTGACCATCCTTTCCATGGTTTTGCAAAAACAACTTGTTAAGGCTATAGGGCGATAATTTGCAGGGTCTGTAGAATCTTTACCTGGCTTTGGTATGGGAATAACTATAGCTTCTTTCCAGGAATCTGGAAGAATTCCAGTGTGCCAGACTTGATTAAAAATATTGAGTAAACTTTCAAGGGATCGAAGTGGTAAATGTTTTAAAAACTGATAATGGATGTCGTCACATCCAACAGCAGTGTCATGACACTTCTTTAATGCCTTCCTCAATTCTTTTAAAGTAAAATCTTTATTGTAATGTTCGTTGTTATTCGACTTGAAATTCAGTTTAGTTCTTTCTTTTGTATTCTGAAATTTTTGAAATGATGTCGAATAATTTGAAGACGAGGACTTTTCCGCAAAAGTGTCGGCCAAGACATTTGCAATATCTGCCTTAGAGGTGACAACACCATCACCAGTATTTAAATGTCCTACATTCAACGAGGAGTTTTTTTCCGTTAATCTTTCGAATCATGTCCCATGTCTTTTTAACAGACGATCTAGAATTTAATCTAGATACATACTGTCGCCAAGACGCACGTTTACTTTGCTTGATAGTTCTTCGTGCTTTTGCACGTGCAATTTTAAACTTTGAAAGATTCTCCTGAGTCGGTCTCAGATTAAAAGTTCGAAAAACAGACTTTCGCTCTGCTATAGCCTTTTTGCATTCATCGTTAAACCACGGCTTGCTTGGATGTTTTGGATTTGTCGATGTTCGAGGAATTTATTTTTTAGCAGCCGAATAAAGTAAGGAAGAGAAGCGTTCTGCAGCATTTTCACAATCATCAAAAGCACTGGGAAAAATTGATTGTTCACAATGGTTTTTGAACTGTTCCCAATTTGCCTTATGAAGCTTCCGACGTTGTTGAACTGAAGGACCTACTTCCGATACCTTGATAGGAAAATGATCGCTCCCATGAAGGTCATCAATAATTTTCCAGTTAAAGGCTGGAAAAATTCCAGGGCTGCATATGGTAAGGTCTAAAGATGAGTAAGAGCCAGTAGCAGGATGAAGATAGGTTGAAGATTTATCATTCAGCAGAACGAGGTCGTGCTTCGTGATAAATTCTTCAAAAGTTCTACCCTTGTCATTCGTCTCTATACACCCCCATAACGTATGATGGGAATTAAAATCTCCCATTAAAATAAATGGCTTCGGCAATTGATCTATAATATGATCAAGTTTTTTGACATCAACTGGCGAGCTTGGGGGAAGATAAATGGAACACAAAGTAAAGGTCTTATTTAAAGAAATGTTAACCGCAACAGCTTGAAGATTAGTGTCAAGCTTCACAGAATGGTGTGGAACACTCTTGTTCACAATCACGGCAACACCTCCTGAAGCTTTATCGGTACTACTAAAGTGTTTAAAGTAACAAGAGTGATATTTTAAAGTAAATTTGTCAGAGTCTTTAAGAAATGTTTCCTGTAAACAAACTGCTACTGGTTTTTGTTCATTGACTAGAAGGTTTAATTCCTCGCGGTTAGCTTTTATGCTACGACAGTTCCATTGTAGGATGTTATTACTCATTGCTAAATTGAGGAGAAAGATAATACCATAAAGCAATGGAAATACGGATTGATTAATTTTTTATTCAATTTGATGATACGACCCTGCTTATTTGTATTTGACTCCACAAGGGTGTCTTCCGCCTCCATGTCTTCATCAAGACACTGGAAGCGATTATGCTGTTGAATTTGGTCATCGGATCCCTTTGGAAGGCGATCCGAGGAGACCTTATTTTGAACTTTACTTGGACTTTTTGGAATAGGCTTTTCCGGTTTTCTATTCATAACAGGTTTCTGTGACGTTTTTGCAGATGCAGAACTCTGTTTCTGTGGTGTAACTGTTTGCACCGAAGCTTCATTTGTTTGTGTTTGAGCGTCTTTTAAATTTATTGTTTTTGCTGCATTAGATTTTGTGACGCTGGAGTATCATGCTCCCAATGCATGACGTGCATCCACAATCTTGCGTGCTTCTGCAAATGATAGGCTCTCTCGATGTTTTATCGTTATAATTTCTTTCTCTCTTTGCCAGACTTTGTAAGTGCGGGATGTTGAGTAGTGATCCTCACCACAATTCATACATTTCATGGGTTTGTTACAAGGATCAAGATGGAAGGTCTCGACTTCATTCGTTCCACATCGCTTACAATGTTCGTCGGCGTTACATTGCCTTTCATGATGTCCGAACTTAAAGCACTTGTAACATTGCAATGGGTTCGGAATGTAAACGTCAACTGGCACTTTCAAATATCCGATTTTCAAGGTCTTTGGGAGTATTGCTGTGTTAAATTTCAGAATGATTGAATTTGTGTCTCGCCTGACGTTATCACGATAGACACGGATTCGTCTAGCTTCGATTACATTTTGACTTGACAGTTCGGACACAATTTCTTGTTCTTCAACACCGGCTAAATCTGGGCAGCGAATTATACCTCTTGAAAAATTCAGAGAGCTATGTGCAGAGCACTTTGAAGGTATATTATGAAATTGCTTTAACCCGAGCAGATTTTTAGCATGTTGAGGTTTTTCTACCTCAACCACAAGACCGCCAGTTCTGAGCTTTTTAACAGATTTTGGTGATCCCGCAATCGAAACTAATACTTTTTCAATAACGAAAGGTGAAAGTTTTGTCAAAGGTTGTTCTGTGTTACACGATTCAATCACAAGAAACCGGGGAAAGCCATTCGTCGATTCAACAGAAACAGAGTCGTTTTCCAGATGCTCATGCGTTCTTTTTTTATTTGGGTGATCTATGGTTTGGTATTTTAAATTCATCATTCGTGGCCCCTACCCACCATGGAGTCCTACTTAGGGGACATGGCAAGTAGAGCGGAGTATCCAACTCTGCATGTCAGGGTTACCCAAATGATATACTCGGGCCATGCAAACTAAAAAGTCTGGCAAGGAGGATGCGTGGCAACAACCTCAGATCAGGAAGCACCCACGCAAGTCAATGCCCAACCAATCAGTCCACACAACCTAATTAGCCCATGAGCCTATATTAGACTAGGGACTAAAACACACAAAAATACACAATTAAAATGGACAAATTGATGCTGTACGAATACATGTAAGTATGAGATCGAACAGATTTTTGATACATGCAGTGTCAAGTAAACAGTGAAGTACAAACAAATGTTATGTTTTTTTCATACTAGTAATGGGTTATAACTGAAAGAAGTAATTTCAAAATGCCCAAAATCTAAAAACGACCAGCCGATTGCACTAGACCGGGCCCATCTAGGCTCTCGTTTACACCGAGGCCAAAGCAGTGTGTTGAAGAGCTGGAGATCCATGGGCTCCCCTCAACTGCCAGGATCCTCTTTTACGGCTTACGAGTCTCCACCCACGGCAAATAGGCGGGTCCATTGGTGGGGTCTTACCACTCCACAGGACTGGCAGCCGGCGAATTCTACCCCCCGTCCGGCTGGGGGTGGCAATTTAAAGAAGGAAATGGGTTAAAATGTTTACTAAAAGAAAACTGAACTGGATATACAATATTATTACTATTTAATCATCATTTTTGGAAAAATCGATATCGATATGAAATTTCAATGTCAATAGGAATTGTTATAACAAAAGAAAATCACACTTACACTAAATAAAGCCGTTTCCCTTCGAACTGGTAATCGGCTGACCTACTAAAATAACTAAACAGTTATTTCCTGGTTGAGTGCATAATAAATGAGCCATGCTCTGTGAAAAAGGGTTCTAGTGCATATCCGCGACGCATTATGCCAAGCAAGCCATCACAAAACATGGATTATTCAAATCCATTTTATCTAACAACCGACCGAGTCATGAGGTAGAATGACATGCTGAAAATTTACCAAAAAGAAAAATGTTTCGACACAGGTCAGCCTGTACGGTCTGCGCAGGCTGACCGGAGTCGATACTTTTTGTAGATTCACCAAACCACTTTTTCACAGAGCAAGACTCAAATGGAATCGACATCAACGGTGGGAAAGAGTTACAAAACTAAAATGTATGCTGATCGGGTAACTCTGACACTAGTATGCGGACAGTGAATATTAAAGATCAGACATTGCATGATGCGTAGTCTGATCCTAACAGGCACTCTAAATTTAGTACCAGTTGCGTTTGACTGCATTCGAGTGTCTTAAGTAATAATGGTTGCCGAAGTAAACAAAGCGGGTGTTTAAAAGAGTGGAAATTATTGTGAAGATGACAATCTGTTATCGCATGGTTGGGCCAACTGTCTCTGGCAGAGATATTAATACAAAAAATAGGTTAAAAGTTGGCAAGTCATTGTATCGTAAGTTTACTTTTGCCTGATTTTGACATGATTTTTTCTGCCTGCAACTTACATTTGGACAGAATACACAGATTGTCATCCTCGGAATATTTTCCATACTTTAAAGTGGAATGGTTTAAATTTAAATAAATGTTAACACCTGCAATGTCTTTTTTCGCTGTTGGGTTTTAATACTGACTTTGTAAAAGACAGCATAAGGTCATGCAACAGCCGTCTGATGACATGTATTTCTTTATATAGAAAATAGCATTGGAAAATCTCATTATCCCCAATCCCCCACTCTCTCTCTCTCCCCCTCGGCATTGGTACTATCTATGCCACAAGTAACTTGGATGAATACTGTGTGGAGTAACGTTATTGTTGAATGATATTCCTGGAAAACATGAATAGGTTCACTGGTCGCCGCCATGTAACTGAAATATGTTGAAACGGCATTATACATCCTACAAACAAACCCTGCCGCGGAGCCTATGCTATCCGCATCCTACATCTGTATAAGACGACAAATTTCCAGACGTGTTCAATTTGTATACATTTGCAGACGACTAATTTAGTGTCTCAAATGATTGGGTTTCTCTTTGAAAAGTAGACAATATCGTGGAACTAGGATGGTATATTGCATAACAGCATTTTCTCCTTTCCCAACGGTGTTTTCAAAGCCTTTTTACTCGGGCTCTTTTTAACGCTCTTTTCAACCCTAGACCGCTGGTACAGGCTAGTAGTGTAAAAATGGGGGGGGGGCCAGAATCACCCTATATATATATATATATAGTGGGGAGGGCCGGAATCACCCAAGATGTATTCATATTCGAAGTGAGAAGAAGCTTAAATCGGCCATTGACGTGATACATTGCCCTCGCGGGTGATTCCTCGCCCCTTGCCTGATTCCTTTGCCCCCACCTGATTCCTTTGCCCCTACTTGATTCCTTTACTCTTTAGTTGATTTTTTTTTTTTCTTTTCTTCTTTTCTTCAAGTTTTTACTGTCATTTTCAAACGCCTTGCCCTGTGTTGTGGGTAACTTTTTTCATGTAAGCAAGACTACAGTGATTTAAAGAAGAAAGCGTAAACGTTTAAAATGCTTTCATTGGGCTAAATTCTGTCATTTAATGGAAAGCAAACAAACCAACACAATCAATATGAATGACAAGGAAAAGAGGAAATTATTACAGGATTATTATTTTGACCAGAAAAAACCCGCTGCTTATGCAGGTGCTAAAAAAAATGTTTGACATCCTTAACAAAAAGTATCCGGGATTATTTACATTGAGTTATATTAAACAGTGGCTCAATAATCAAGATGCTTATTCCCTTCAGAAGTCAAGACGGTATAGATTTAAGACGGCAAATGTGCGTGTAACAGCCATTGGAGAACAGCTTGATGTAGACCTTCTGTCTATGGCAAATTTAGCCACGGAGAATGATGGTGTGAGGTTTTTACTTTGCGCCATCGATATATTATCGAGAAAACTCTGGGTAAGACCACTCAAAAACAAAACTGCTAAAGAGGTTCTAAGTGCTATGAAAGATGTTCTAAAAGACATAAGTTCGATAAAAGTAAAGAAAATTCGAGCTGATAAAGGTAGCGAATTCTCAAATCAGTGGTTTAAGAAGTATATGAAAGACAGCAACATCTACTTTTTTACTACAAACAATCCTGCAAAAAGTAATTTCGTGGAGAGAGTTCAAAGAACACTAAAAGAAAGGCTATACAGAATGATGAGACATAAACGAACTTACCGATACATTGATGACTTACAGAACGTTGTAGAAAGTTATAATGCAACTCCACATCAAGGATTAAATGGCATGACTCCCAATGATGCAAATAAGGATAACGAGGCCGATGTGTGGGCGTATATGTATTTAGGAAAATCTGCGAAAAGCATTACTAAACCTAAATTTTATTTTACAAAGGGAGATCTGGTACGTATTAGCTTTACGAAACAGCCTTTTCAACGAGCATATCAAGAACAGTACACCACTGAAGTGTTTAAAGTATCGGGAAAAATTTTGAAACAAGGTATCCCTATGTATAAGTTGGAAGACTTAAAAGGTGAACAAATTCGTGGTCTGTTTTATAGTGCTGAATTACAGAAAGTGAACAAGGATGAAAGCAGTTTATGGTTCATTGAACGTATTATAAAAAAGCGAAAACGGAACAAAAAACTGCAGTACTTTGTTGAATGGCAAGGATTTCCGAAATCGTTTAATAGTTGGGTTGATGCTGATGATGTCAAAGACGTTTCTTCATAAACACCGTGGAAAGATATATTTATGTCAGAAGTGATGAAAGTAATAAGTATTTTTCTGACAATAAGGTGTATCGTTTTAAAGTACATTTAAGTTTACCTTTGACATTGGATGGTAAATGGAAAGTGGCGCTCATAGAATTTTGTGCTTCAAACCAAGTCAGATCTAAAAAGAAAGTGACGGACGCTCTTTACATATTCACGGACCTTTGTAAAGAAAGTATTGTGCACGGTGTCGAACAGCCTTTATTGAGACGGTTAAATATCAATGCTACTGATGGTTGGGACTACAGTCTGGATACGCCATACTACCTACCTGTAAAAAAGAGAGAAGTGCGAGAGTTTGAAATCTATATAAAATCGGAAGACGGCAGCTTTGCTTCAAACCTTCAAGACCCATTGCATCTTACACTTCACTTAAAGCAGTACCCGTTTTTCTGAAAAATGAAATTATATGTTCCAAATCCGCAGAAGTGGGTGAACTTTTTTGAGCGAATAAGCAGTGGGAAAACAAGTTTAAACCAATCTTCAAGCTCTGTTTTCAACAACGGAAGTGACATTGCAAAACAGAGCTACAATTACTTGTAATTACAATCCGTACAGGGCTTATATCGCCACCTTGCTGAAGTATGGTACCGATGCAGTAACAAGTCAGTTAGACACACAACTCTTCATACGTGATGATGCCGACAGTCCAGGAGTAACTGATCCAACTGGAAGTAATAATGGACTTTTCAATCGAGCTTCTACAATAGCCGAATCTAAACGCATCGATTTACAAGGACCCATTTTCCATGACTTGTTTTCGATGTCAAGGTACCTTATTAACCAGGTGGACGTAAAAATCCGGATTTATAGAAGCTCAAATAACTTTTGTTTGCTTACTGGGGATGCTAGTGAATATCACGTTAATATCGAAGACATTTACATTCTCGCCCGAAAAGTTAGAGTTAACCCAGCGGTCATATATGGACATTCAAAGATTCTAGACAAAAAGAATGCTCTATACCCATTCAACAAGGTTGAGGTAAAAGCTGTCAGTATACCAACTGGCTCTACCAATCACACCTGGGAAAACATGTTTCAGGGGAGACGGCCAAACAACCTTATTGTCGGATTCGTGAAAAGTAGAGCAGTTAGCGGAGACTACAAGACCAATCCGTTTAATTTTGAAAATTGTTCAATCCAGCAAATCGCTGTCTATTGCGACGGACTACCTGTTGGCGGCAATTTGTTTAAACTTGATTTCAACGCTGTCGGTGGTACGGCAATTATGCGGGCTTATACTAACTTGCTTATCGCCGGCGGCAAATGGAGGGAAGACGAGGGAAATCTTCTTGACAGATCGCACTATATAAGCGGTTCAACGCTTTTCGTTTTCCAAATAGAGCCCAACTTCTCCCACCACGGAGAATACCTTTCACGCGTAAAATCGGGGAATGTTCATTTGGATGTCGTATTCAACACGCCGTTAACAGGTATGATGTTATGACTTTTGTTTTACATTTTACATTTTACTTTCTGTTGTAAATGTAAATCACGCAGTAGTGAAAACAAGTACTATCTTAATATTTTCTATTTATCTTGTAATTAATATTAGGTTGGAACATGTTTTTTGTTTTGCAGAACCAATGAGCTGTATTGCTAACAGCGAAGGACCTGGGTTCTTTGAAATCAACAAAAAGCGTGATATCATAGTTACTTGATGATGAGCTCACAGCTAAGATGCATGATAGATTGCGACCCCGTTTTGAACGGGAATATTATTGGCGTATTCGCAGCAGACAAGCTTCCGATGCAATTGCCCTCAGGACCTTTTGGATTTATCGCGAACACATACATTCACACAAAACCTGGAAAACACTGGTGTGCTTTTTTCAGCAATAAGCAGGGACACTTTGACTTTTTTGATACCTATGGGAAAACACCGCAGCAGAACAGCCCTTACTTTGTGGAATGGTTAAGAATTAAATCGAAAAGTGTGGAGACAAGTAACATACAAATTCAGAGTGACAATTTAGCAGTGTGTGGACTTTACTGTATTTTATTTCTTCATGAAAGACTGAATGGAAGTATTTTTCTAAATTTTATGAATACCTTTGATACATCGACCTTAAAGTCAAATGATCAGTTTATAGCTGATACCATGTCGAATGCCTTCTTTGAGTGTGCAGGAAATGGGTTTGCTTTTCAGATATGTACTTCCAACAATAAATGTTTTTAACAATTGTTAAAGTAGACGAATATTGTAATCTTTTTACAAATACTGTAATCCTCTATGTACATCACATATATTCAAATAAATCATAAAACGCAGTTTTTCTTTGTTTGCGTTTCTTTTGTTGATAGACCGAGTCCCCCGTAAGTGCACTCGACAACTTACAGGACTTGAGGACAGGCGGCCGCTCGGCTCAGTCAATTTCTTTTTTAATATTGTTTATAGTCATTGCCGCAAAATTCATTTCTTTTTCATCGCTGACCATTGTTTCGACGATGGTTATGTGGGAAAACAGCCAGTAGCTCGGAAAAAAAATATTTTGCAGAGTACTGATAAAAGAAAATCCAGGAAAGTGTCGATTGATGGACTCGGAATATAACTGAAATGATGTTGAAAACGGGGCGAAACGCCATAAAATCAAATTTCTTGATAGGTTGATAAATAAATAAAAATAATTGTGATATATCTTTTTATTCAATAATCTATACATTTAAATTCTTAAACAGGGAGTCATTTTAAAACCATTCAAAGCAAACGCTTGCTCATCTTATCTTTCAATATTGCTCTGCGTTAAACCGTTTTCAGTGTTCATGAATGACAGTTGGTTATTTTGGACACTATCATTACTTTTGATTTTGTAGTGCCCATAAGCATAACTCTTCACAGCATTGATAAGATAGCGTTTATCATCAAAAGCTGAAAGTCCCGTTTTCTGCAAGGTTTCACCAAGTATTATGTGTTTGTTACTTTGGATTGAAGTCATTGAACATATCTTACTGCTTTCTTGAAAGAAGTCTGTTTGAAGTGTCATAAGGACTTTTTCACATGACAATTGTCTCACATTTCCCAATCTATTTCATAGAACTTCCGAAGAATTTTTCCTTTAGCTGTCAGCTACTATGCCTTTTGTTTTCTCTGTTACTAGTAACCATCACATTTCAGAAACTGAATATCTCAGTAGACAATAAAATTTGAAACTTTACTATGCCTTTCCGTCGGCTGTATACATTAACCTAACGCATACTTTCTTTTATTATCTCTCGATAAGGCTCTGACGCTTTGAAAGCATTGTCCGAGAATGTGCTATTAATAATATATTAATAAACAATGATTTCGTAAAAGACTGTAGTATATCTCTCAATATGTGATGGTTGTTTATTTTTTTTTTTTCTTGGTTGACCCTTTCCGTAACTTATTTGTCGCTTCCGTTTACAGGAAAAGTTTGGATTCTTTGAGAAATAAAATGATCCCTGCAGTACGGCCCTTAATTAACCCTTTACTAAACAATCCCCGAGTTTTAACGACCTTGAGAAAGAAATCTGATGAAAACTTTGTGGAGAAAGGAGAAATTCTTTTTAACAAGCAATTTCTTTTTTTTTTCTATAATGTTTTCTACCGTACGAGAGAATTTTGGCTTATTTGTACCAACTTTAAATTTTGTGATTTGCAGATGCCTTCAATTCGGACTAAACTTTGTATTCGACCAGAATGAAATCATTTTAAAGCAACAGATTGAATTATTTACCAGCATTTCCCCCTTTTCTCCCAATGTTTTCAAAAACTTTCTACCTTGGGGTCGTTAAAACTCGGTATTGTGTGGCAAAGGTTAAAGTGCTTAGAGCGATTAAATGCACTTTTTGCCGACAAATGTAGCTCAGTAATAAACTGCACAAAAGAAGCAGTCTGAACTTGAAACCTAATCTTTGCTGACACTAGATAAATGACAGGCTGCACAAAACAAGCAGTCTGGCATTTAACCCAATTGAACCTTTTACGTGGAAATTATTTTAGTTAAAAAAAAATCCTTTGCATCGCAATATCATCAGATTGCTGAAGTCAGCAGAAAATTCGGCGATGTAGTTAGTACCGGTTTAAACTATTGATTGGAAAGAATAATTTATTCCTTAGCGACATAAGTCATATTTTCACTCTCAGATAACTTTCAACGATAAGAGAAAGTCGACACTGACAAATTCTAATTAATAAATTTAATCATCACGCCAGTATTGTTACAATTTTGTAAAGTATGCATACTGTTTGAAAGTGGAAAGCGTGCTCAACTGGAAACCAAGCTGTGCTACTTAAAAAATCTATCGTAGTATACTGAATCCGTCCACTACTGTTTATCACATTGATTAGATTATCTTTGCAATACTGGGATCCTGCGTGGCTTAGTGGTAAAGTGTAGGGCTTGTGACCTGGAGGCCTCTGGTTCGAGTCTCACTGGATCCGCCGGGCTTTACGTGGGAGTGTCCTCGGGCAAGACTCTTCACAGTTCGAGCCTAGTACTGGTGAAACCCAAAAAATAAATAAAGTTGTGAGCTGTCGCACTGAAATGACTGAAATAATGTTGAAAGCGGCGTAAAACACCATTCAATCAATCAGTCTTTCCAGTGCTGTTTTAATTCTGCTAAGTCGACATACTGTTGAAGGTAGGCAGTGTATTTAACCCTTTAGCACACAATCAATTTTAACGTCCCTGTAGGAGAGGGCTTTTAAAAACATTGTGGGTAAAAGAGAAAATGTTGGTTACAAGCATATTCTCCTTTTTCCAAAATGTGTCGTATCCTGGCAAAAAACTTCAGTTTACTTGTATCTTTTTCGACATTGTTGCATACAGGAGCGTTCAATATTGGAAGGGTCTAGAAAGTGTGTTTTGGCAAAGAGTTTACTCTTATCCCGCTAAATAACCAAAATAAAACTTTTAATTAAGGCTATAGTAAAAACCCAAATTTCGCTATTTCAAAAGTATTTTCAGGGAAAAGATATCTCCTCAACGGACAGAGTACATCTAAGATCAGACTGCCCGTTCTGTGCAGTCTGATCATTATCTGAACTGTCTGAAGAAGGTCCTTGAGTCGCGCTTAGCAATCTAAGGGATAACTCGAAACCTGCTGGTTGTGATACTTGGAGAATCTCTTATCTTTGTAACTTATGATATGACACGTCTGTTAATTGGTATATCACTGATTGGATTATACTGTCACTTGTTTGAAACATGTGAGGTCGGCATACACTTTAAAAGAAGGAAGTGTTGAAAACATTGTGGGAAAAGGAGAAAATGCTGGTAACTAGCATTTTCTCATTTTCCCACAATGTTTTCTACCCTATGAAACAAAAATCGCATCATTGAGCCACATTGAAATTGTCTGCAAATGCTTTCAATTTGGACAGGTCTAAAATTTTGTCATGTGGTAAAGGGTTAAACGAAGGAAATAAATAGATAAATAAAACCTTGCTCAGACTTACTTTTCTCGTAAAATGGCCCAAATATCACAGATAAAATAGTTCTACTTTCAAAAATGTCAATTAGAAAATAATGCTTCGTTTTTTTTGCTTAAGCAAGCATCTAAAATCATATATTCATTTTTATCAGCAATGTTTAGCAACGGAATACCTAATATAACTTTCATTTCTCGAGAAATCAAATTAAAAAAAAAAAATCGTCCTAAAAATGAATAATATGATTATGTAAATTCTAATAAAAGACATGTTAATGCATAGTAAAGTTTATAAATATCATATATATATTTTTCAGCAAATCAGCAGTTCAGCGTTTCAGTGTATATCTGCTGATCAGCAGGTTGCTGAATTCAGCAGAAAATTCAGCGTTTTACGAAGTCCCAATTTATATAGCACTTAAATCTTTTAACATCTAATCCCATTAGTTTACAACCCTGAGGAAGGCGGCTTTATGTAAACATGCAGAAAGGAGAAAATTCTTGCAATCGGAGTTTTTTTTTTTTTTTTCATTTTTCCCAAAATGTTTTCCAGCCTTTCAAAATAAAATTTCATTATCAGCCACATTTGTCGTCGTCAATACCTTTTATTAAAGAAATTAGCTTTTGTCGTGTGATAAAGAGTAAAAAGTTATATGTAGATGGGGTAATTTAGTCAGAATATCAACAACTTTATTATGTGGGTGTAGTCTGATCGTTCTGGGGAGGAGGTGAAAAAATCATTTATAGCACATAATTATGTTTGTTTCGAATACTGCATAAGGCCATAAGAATACATGGTTTTATACAAACGAAAAGTTAAAGATTCAGCAAATGAGAAACTATTCATTTAAAATAGGTTTTAATCGAAAGAAAAAAGAAAATTTTTCTTGCTCCGAATGCGCGGTCGCGCCGATTTCTATTTGGCAGTGCTCAAAATGCTAATTGAGGGATGAGTAGTATAGGAGGGTCGCATACAACACAGAGAGGACATGGTCTGTGTTGTATGCGACCCTCCCTGAGTGCCCTACATCACCACCCTGAAAGAAATTTGTCCCTATTCTGCCAGTCTGAAAGAAGTTGCATTTTTTATAATCCCTATTCTACCTACTCTGAGAGGGATTTAGCATTCAAAATGGCGGCCGTATGGGTGGTACTCTGGGGAAAAAAATACCCAGGGTCTCTACCTTGAGTGGATTTTTTCTGCAAAAAAGGGAAAGGGGGGGAGGGGTCCAAAAATGATACATCTTCGAGTGCTCTATAGGGATCTGTCAGGCCTGATCACTGAGTTGGACTTAGTTTTTTCACCCTATGATTGATTTTCTCTCTTTCTAAAAGCCTGACCATTGAGTTGGACTTAGTTTTTTCTTCACCTATGTATGATTTTTCTTTCTAAATGTCTGAGCACTGAGTTGGACTTAGTTTTTTTCACCCTATGAATGATTTTCTCTCTTTCTAAAAAGCCTGACCATTGAGTTGAACTTAGTTTTTTTCTGCAATTATGAATGAATTTTCTTTCTAAATGTCTGGACATTGAGTTGGACTTAGTCTTTTTCTGCAATTATGAATGAATTCTCTTTTCTAAATGCCTAACCATTGAGTTGAACATAGACTTTTTTTTACCCTATGAATGAATTTTCTTTCTAAATGTCTGGACATTGAGTTGGACTTAGTCTTTTTCTGCAATTATGAATGAATTCTCTTTTCTAAATGCCTAACCATTGAGTTGAACATAGACTTTTTTTTACCCTATGAATGATTTTCTTTCTAAAAGCCTGACCATTGAGTTGGACTTAGTTTTTTTCTTCACCTATGAATGATTTTTCTCTAAAAGCCTGACCATTGAGTTGGACTTAGTTTTTTCACCCTATGAATGATTTTCTCTCTTTCTAAAAGCCTGACCATTGAGTTGAACTTAGACTTTTTTTACCTATGAATGAATTTTCTTTCTAAATGTCTGGATATTGAGTTGGACTTAGTCTTTTTCTGCAATTATGGATGATTTCTCTTTTCTAAAAGGAATTTGTCCCTATATCACTGAGTTGGACTTAGACTTTTTTCTACATCTATGAATGAATTCTCTTTTCTAAATGCCTAACCATTGAGTTGAACATAGACTTTTTTTTACCCTATGAATGATTTTCTTTCTAAAAGCCTGACCACTGAGTTGGACTTAGTCTTTTTTCTGCATCTATGAATGATTTTTCTTTTCTAAAAGGAATTTGTCCCTATATCACTGAGTTGGACTTAGACCTTTTTCTACATCTATGAATTAATTCTCTTTTCTAAATGCCTAACCATTGAGTTGAACATAGACTTTTTTTTACCCTATGAATGAATTCTCTTTTCTAAAAGGAATTTGTCCCTATATCACTGAGTTGGACTTAGTCTTTTTTCTGCATCTATGAATGATTTTTCTTTTCTAAAAGGAATTTGTCCCTATATCACTGAGTTGGACTTAGCTTTTTTCATTCCATGAATGATTTCTCTTTTCTAAAAGGAATTTGTCCCTATATCACTGAGTTGGACTTAGTCTTTTTCTGCAATTATGGGTGATTTCTCTTTCTAAATGCCTGGACATTGAGTTGAACATAGACTTTTTTTACCCTATGAATGATTTTCTTTCTAAAAGCCTGACCACTGAGTTGGACTTAGACTTTTTTCTTATCTATGAATGATTTTTTCTCTCTAAAAGAAATTTGTCCCTATATCAGTGAGTTGGACTTAGACTTTTTTCTTATCTACACAGTAAAAAATTTGTGTTAACTTACTCTCGTTACGGTGTAAACCATTGGGTAACACCGTTTTAACCATATTGTTACACTTCTTGGAAGTTAAGTGTTAAGATAAAGCGAATTTACGTAAACATTACACAAGAAATAGTGTAAGTTATATTTTTACCCAAAACGTGTAACGTTTCTTAGCAAACTAGAAGGAAAGCAATCCTTTTGGTGTAAAATCAGCTTATTTCTAGGTCATTTCCTCGTTGTTTCCTCCACTGTGTAGCCGGGACAATAAAAACTTGCAACATTTTTTTTCTTTAATACGGTTGAAGCACGTACATCTTTTATTCAAAGACGATTGTGGATTATGAAGCCAATAATGTTGTATTCATATTTAAATAACTGCCATTAGTATGCACTTGATTTTGTACATAATGATATTCAGTTTTAAACAAAGAAAGTTTGTTCACATTGCGAGTGCCGTGGAATCAGATATATTCAGATTTATTTTAATTTGCGACCTGGGATTGTTCCCAGCTGCGACCAACGAAGCGACCAACCAGAGAATATCTGGACCTAGTAGTTTTTGCAGGCCTACATTTTGTGTTATCTAGTATACTGTATGAATTTGCATTGTAAGTTTGTAACTATATATAACAACATGGCCGCATGATGCGTATGAAAGTGAAGTGATTTTAAAGGAGTCTAGTCCTATAATTGATGAAAACTGGGACTGAAAGACCCCTTTATAATTTTTTTTCTTTTAAAGTCTACTGCCCATACGGCACATGCGGAAATAACATCATCTTGTGCAGACTTCGAAAAGTCCTGTTTTACCGGTTCATTTTGAACCGGGATGAGAATACTATTCCCAGTTTTGAATTTTAATTTTTTTTACGATCTGGGATCGAAACAAAATCAAGATTTCGCAGGTGAGTCTGAGTGACCGCTTGTATATTAGATCTATATGAGCCGCGTCACGTGAAAATATCCCTTCCAACCTTTGCGACCAGCGTAGACCGAGATCAGCCTGTGCATCCATGCAGCCTGATCAGGGTCTACGCTGTTCGCAAATAGTCGGGAAACATTTTCGATGCTTCAAAGAAGCATTCCAGACGTTTTTGCCGAACAGCATACACCCTGATCAGACTGCGCGATTGCGAAGGCTGATCTCTATCTAGAGGTCTACACTGATCGCAAAGGTCCGATGGGACATTTTCGCTAGACGTTGCTGATAGCTATAGATCTAAATATAGATCGATGTTTACACCGGCCTCCGTGTTACCTTTCCACGAGTCGTGTTACACATCCGCGCAGAGTTGCCTACCCTAATGCTGGATCCCGACCTCGCAGAAGCAAAGTGAGAATTGGAACCAGGCAAGCGGCGTTCGACCAACGCAAACACGGAGACTGAGACAGTGAGAGGCGGAAAGAATTCACAGGGTTAGTAAATGCATTTTTTCGAAGGTAAACACCTTAGCTCCTGCAGTCTAGCCATATTATTTGCAGCTATGATGTGCTCTTTCTGTGGGAAGGATGTACATGGTGTAAATGATTATGTTAAACACGTATGCGTCTCACATCGCAGTGAACCGTATTTCCACTTGATGTGCGGGATAGACAGCTGCCCACTAACGTTTAGCAGATTCTCTTCGTTTACCAGCCATCTGTGTAGAAAGCACAGCGAAAGACTCAATAAAAGGTCTGATAATTGCAGCAACCAACCTGCTTTGCATGTCACTGGTGAATGTCATGTGTGCCAAGAAACATTTACAAGTTCAAATTTATTGTTTGCCCATTTGAAGAATCATATTAAAACTGGTGTAACAGTTACATGCCCGTACACTTACTGTTTGAAAGAATATTCTGTGCACAGCTCGTTTACTGCACATTTATCACGAAATCATCCTCCTCAGCATGACAGACCAACAAACCGAGACCCAACATTTCCACAACGTTCTGATGCAGAATTATTTACAGAGCATGATACCATTCAACAAGAGGAGGGTGTTAGTGAAGGTAGAAATGACATTAATGTGTCACAAGCTGACATTAGTTATCAAGATGAAGCATTTCTAAAATCATTGGTTCAAAGTTTTCTTAAGCTTCAGGAATGTCAAAGGTTGCCAGTTTCAACAGTAAATAAAATTGTGGAAGAAATGAACTTAGTGGCAAATTTGTCGTACCAAAATACTGAGTCATCTGTTCTGGCAATTCTAAAGAAAGCAGGTGTTGAACATACTGTACAGGATTTAGTGTCACAAGAGATCAGGAATAATATATTCATAAAATCTTTATCAAAAATTGAGACATCATACAAACGCAATTCATGTACAGAAAAATACTTTCCAGTAATTAAACCAATTACAATTTCACTTGGTATTAACTCAAAACACCACAAAAGAAGTTTTCAGTATGTACCATTATTAGACACAATAAAATGTATGCTAAAGAATGACAATTTATTATCCTATGTGGTCAAACACCAAAATTCCAGTCATGAAGTCTTGTGTGATTATTCTGATGGTAGCTACTACAAAAGTAATATTCTTTTCTCAGGGAAACATAGTTCAGTACAGCTTGTACTGTATTATGATGAATTTGAGGTTGTAAACCCCTTGGGTTCTAAAAGGGGAAAGCAAAAGCTTGCAGCAGTTTATACAGCGTTGGGCAATGTGCCTGCATTTCAGCGATCTGAATTAAATTGCATTCAGTTGTGTATACTATGTCCAGTAGTTGATGTCAAAGAGTTTGGTATTAACCGTATTTTTGAACCATTAGTATTTGATATCAAAATACTAGAACAAGAGGGGGTGCATGTGGAGAGTCTCAGTCAAAAGCTTAAGGGTACTATCTCATATATATCTGGTGACAATTTAGGCAGCCATCAAATTGGTGGTTTTCTGGAGTCATTTGGACCTAATGTTGCACAAATTTGCAGGCATTGTATGGCAACATCTGCTGAAACTCAGGAGCATTTTGATCCAAGTTACTTTGAAGAGAGAGATGTTGCCAAACACAGTTATCATGTAAATGAAATAAACAAAGACCCATCTCAATCACGAATCTTTGGGGTGAAGCAGAACAGTGTATTGAATGATTTACAGTACTTCCATGTAACCAAAGGGCTTCCACCAGATTGCATGCATGATATTTTAGAAGGTTGTGCAAAAAAAGAGATTCCACTTATCTTGAAAGGGTTAACTGAGAGACATTGTACAGAAACAGTTATTCTCTCTTGTATCAAATCATTTCAGTATGGTAGATGTGATGTCAAAGATAAACCTGCTGAAGCTAATAGCTTTGGAGGTTTGACAACACAGTCTGCAGTTCAAATGTGGACTTTGATACGGTTTCTCCCCTTAATGCTTGGGCACCTAGTTCCAGAAGGGGAAAACGTGAGGGAACTTCTGCTGCTGTTGAAAGACATTACAGAAATTGGCCTTAGTCCTATTCATACAAAAGCTACTTGTGCTTTTCTTCAGACTGTCATTACTGATCACCATTTACTATTCAAAGAACTGTTTCCAGAGGTAAAACTGACTGCCAAACATCATTACATTATTCATTATCCAGATATGATACTGAGATTTGGTCCATTGCGGTCCTGTTGGTGCATGAGGTTTGAGGCAAAACACAGTTACTTCAAGCAAATGGCTTTACGCACCAAAAACTACACAAGTTTATCTAGCACATTGGCAAATAGGCACCAAAAACTGCAGTCTTATATCAGTGGTTCGAGTAAAGGATACAGTATACCAGATGTTGATGTTCCAAGCTGTAAACCGGTGTCATTTTTACCTGATTTTCTATCATTAAAAACATTTTTGTCAGAAAATAATATTGACATTGAAGATTATGTTTCTGTTAGGGAAGTTGTTGTAAAGGGAATAGCATATAATATAGGCTGCTTCATAATGACTGGTTTCAAAAATGATGAACCAAAGATGTCCAAGATTACTCACATTTTAATGAAAAATGATAGCATTGTTATTTGTGGAAAAGATTACAGAGCTCTACTAAATTCTCACCTTCGAGCATATGAACTGATTGAAATGCAAATGACTGCAGTGTATTCATTGGCCATTCTTGTTGATCCAGTGCCTTTAGATGGCTACAGGTTACATGGGAAACTGTTTTGTGTGCGGAAGCATCATGTGATAAACAAAGCATTTTGACTCGCTTCTGGTAAAAAAGTTAACCAGGTGAAATGGTTGATAACAGTTTTTAGCTCGACTATTTGAAAAAGAGTGCGAGCTATTGTACCTGTACTCACCAAGGCGTTGGTGTCGCAGTCTCGCTTGGGTTAAAGTTTGCATGCAAGTTGGCTTTTTCTAACAAACTACTGAGAGCAATCCATTGAAACTTAACTTGAATATTCCCCATCACACTGTAGTGTGATGTACATAAGTACTGTAAATCTTGCTTCCGTTTTGACAGACAGAATTTTCCCCCTTTTTGGACTTAGAAATTGCATAAAAGTTTGCATACAAGTTGGCTTTTTCTCATAAACTGCTGGAGGAATCCATTGAAACTTTACGTGAATGTTCTTCACCACACTGCACTGTGAAACACACAAGTACCATAACTCTTCCTTCCATTTTAACAGAACTATGCCCCTTTTTGGACTTCAAAAGATTGCATAAAAGTTTGCATACAAATTTGCTTTTTCTCACAAACTACTAAGAGAAATCTATTGAAAATTAACATGAATATTCTCCATCACACTGTAGTGTGAAATATATAAGTACTGTAACTCTTGCTTCCATTTTGACAGAATTTTGCTGCTTTTTTGACTTAGGAATTGCGTTAAAGTTTGCATGCAAGTTAGATTTTTGGCATAAACTGCTTGGAGGAATCCATTGAAATTTTACATGAATGTTCTTCACCACACTGCACTGTGAAACACACAAATACATGTACCATAACTGTTCCTTCCATTTTGACAGAATTAGTCCCTTTTTTGGACTTAGAAAAGAAGTAAAAGGTTGGGATAGTTCTAACTGTTGTAGGATGTTGGTAACTTAGATAAGCCTTACTAGCTTTGTATGACAGGGTTATGGTTGCAAGGTAACGAATGAAAGTCATTTTTATTTGGTTAAGTTTTAACTGCTGCAGCTACATTTAGTATATTTGCACCAAGTTCTCCGAAGAAAAAAACTTGAACCAAGACAAACATTTTTGTACTGTATATAACTAAATTTCCTTTCTGAAAATTTGCATGAATTTAGATAGCAGACATTCTGTTTTTAATGAACTCTTACAGATATTATTTTTGTAGGCTGAAAAAAATCAGCACAGTGTACAATGATGTCTTTATTGTAATATGTGCTCGATATTAAGATTGGTTTCTTCATGGAAAGCAGCACAGAAAATATACTTACAATTTTAAAAAAAATACACTCTTTCTCAAATTTTTGGCAAAACTGCCTTTTTCAAGAGTAACACAGGTTTTTTATGCCCCCACTTTTTAGAGGGGGGACACATAGATTTACCTTTATCCGTCTGTGTGTCCGTCCGTGTCTACATCCGTCCGGCCATATCTCTGAAACGGGTTGAGATACTGGGATGAAACTTTAGAAATAAGATGAGAAGGAGTAGATAACATGTCGCAAACATGAAAGGTAACTCTTGACTTCATTCATGACTGAGCTATCTGTGGAACTGTTTGACATATCTGTATGAAACTTTGTAGAAATGTTAAGTGCCATTAAACTATACATTGCAAAAAGAAGAATAGCTCTCACTTAATTGTTAACTGAGTTATCTGCCCTTGATTAATTGAAGCTTTCTCTATAAGGCTATAACTGAATAAATGTTAAACATAATTCATTCAATAATTGAAGTTTTATATGGTGATAGCGGACACTATGATAAAGCATTATATGCAAGAAGGATAACTCTGAAACTCTGAGACAGTTTATAAGAGAGTTATCTCCCTTCTTACATTAAAATATTTTCTAGGCAATGTGGCTTAAGTGAATTAAGATACTGGGATGAAACTTTGGAAATGTGATGAAATTTTTTCATAATTGAGTTCTTTCCTTGAGCTAAAATTTGTGTCCGGTCCATATCTCTGTAGCCGTTTGAAATATCTTTATGAAATTTTGAAACTTTACAGCCTGATGTGTATCCGAATTACATTGTATTCTAAATTTTTTATCAGGAGGAGAAATTGCAACCTGTGACAAAAAGTGGAAAGTGGGTGCATCTGTGTCCTATGGACACACACCTAGTTTACTTCTACATCTTCAAAACCCTAACAAATCTATAATTCATTTTGAATTTGTTAATTTGATATATTGTTAGTATTTTGAAGATGTGTCCAGAAATAGATTAACAAAGAATTAACAAATTCAAAGTGGATGATGCATTGTTAGCGTTTTGAAGATGCAGAAATAAACAAATTTGTGTTACTCTTGAAATAGGCAATTTTGCCAAAAATCGCAGAAAGAGTGTATTTTTTATAATTGTTTAAATATATTTACCTGAGGAAAATTGTGTTACAAATTGAAAAATATACTGTTTATATTAAATGACATTAGCGGACTTGTGAATTAAAAAATTCTTAAATTAACCATATGCATTGCTGGCACAGAATGCTCATCTTATTGTAGCACATCAGTCAGTTGTATAGCTTATCACAAACTTGGCACAAAGTTTTGTACAGTATTATTACCTGCAATGAGTAAATATTGCCTTTGTGTTTTTTTTTCTCTTATTACAGATGGAATCAAAAAAATTCTTAGAGAAAGTTGGAACTTCTTCAAAAGTAATTTCAGTAACAGAATCAGATTCTTTGAAACATGTTATTAAGGAAACGTTTGGCTTAGATAGCTACAACGCTGATGACATTTTTCTTCAGAGGTATGACAAAACATGGGAAGACTATGTAGATGTTGATGCCATTACTGATTTGAAAGATCATGACAAACTTCAGTGTCTTCTGAACACAACTAATGAAGAAAATTCAGGGGAAAAGGAGCCAGATTACACTATCTACATAAACAGCCCAAATTCCAGCAGTGCTGAATCGAACACATCATCGGCAACTCCTTGTGAGACATGGCCAGCTCATTTCAAACTTCCAGAGGAAAAACACTCTACTCAGTTGAAACGTTACTTAAAAGAGGAGCTGCCATTGAATTGGGGTTGTAAACATGAACTTCTAGGAACTATTGTTGATGAAATCTTTAAGTATACATACTATCCCAGTACTTATGAAGTTACAAGTGCTGCAAAATGCCTCATTGACAGTTACCCATATCTCACAGAAAAGATTGGAAGCGGTTATGATGGTTGGGTTGTATCAATCCGTGACAAGTTGAAAAACTCTAGAAGGAAACTTGACATTCCAGTTATCTCGTGCCGAAAACGTAAACCAACTTCTAGCACTCAGATCGGAGCAAACCTGAAGCGGAAAAAATTTTCATACGGTACAAATGCATTTCCATCCATGCCTGATGGTGAGGATGATACCTCGGCACAAGCACATGTGGAAAAAATGAAATTGGAGTTGAAAAGTCCAAGAAGAGATAATTGTGTAATCCATTCCTCAATGAACAAGACATATGCTTACAGAAGAAAACTAGTGAACGATTGTGCTCCTGTCAGGAATATTTTGAAGGAGTATCCTTCATTAGAAATGATGGAAATAATTGATGAAGAGATGTGTAGAGTGACAGGCAAAACAGATTTGATGAAAACTTGTCAAAATAATTGTACTAGGTATTCATCAGGGTTTTTAGAACTGGCAAGGAAGAAAAAAACAGAATCTGTTACAAAAACTCTCCATACCATGGATAATGTGTTGACTGATCTTCCTGAACAGACCCCAGCTGAAGTGTCGAGGGTAGAGACAACCACCGCAATGATACTACTTACAGACGTGTTTGGGGAGGATTGTCAGAACTATATCAACATATATGGTGTAAATATTTACATAATTTTTCAGTGTTTGATTTAGAACAGAGAAATTGTTTTTCATGACCCATGTAATATTAATGGGTTTATCCAAAAGGTGGAGACCAACCAAGACATCTGCAGCCAAAGCAAAAGCATGTTTGATGTAGTGGTTGATCAGAGTCTACATCTAAGCCAGTGCATAAGAAAAGGGCCTGTCCCACATTTCAACTAGTGTAGACCTAGATCAGCCTGCACATCTGTACAGTCTGATCAAGGTATACACTATTCATCGGATGCATCTGCAATGCCCTTTCATCAGACGGAGACAAAATTTAGAAATTCGCGTGATAATACGAATGTGAAGGTTTATCCGGATCTTCACAAATTTGAAATGCAATAAGGGCCCTTTTCTCATGCCCTGGCTCATTTCATCACTTTAATGTAACGATGCTCTGTCTACACTTTTTTAACTTTTAAGAAAAATGACTTTTAACATTTGAGTTTAGAATACTTGATCATTTCTTGACTGAATTGGAAAAAAAAAACCCATAATGTTGCTTTTATTAACTGAAGACTGTGATGTACAATTACTTTATAGCGAGACTATTTGAAGAATAGTAGAGCTATTGTGCTCACCTTGGCATCGGCGTCAGCTTCGGCGTCGGCATCTGCGTCTCAGATTCTGGTTAAAGTTTTGTTACACTGTTTGCATAACTTTGTTATGCCTTTCTAGATCCTTTTCAAACGTCATACATTTATGTTTTATTGAACATGAAGTTCTCACAAGCAAGTTCCATAACTCTTGTACGAATTTTGACCAAATTTTCCCCTTATTACACTTACAAAATTAAAGAAAAAGTGCATATTCCTCTGTAACTTTAAAATGATGGATTACTGTAGAACTTTACACAGTTGTTTCTCTTCAACTACCTCATTGTCCGACATATATTCAATAACCCTTGATTGTATTTCGACAAAGGCTGAAAGGTAAGTGAATTGTCAAACTCACTATATGTTTTTCTTCCCGCTCTCTATGAAGAGCATTGGCAAATTGTAATTTTTTCTTGTGTTTGTCAAAACAGGGCAAACTGTGGAGCTGCTATATGGAAAAAAATGTAATGCTACCTATACAGGCTAAATGCATATACATTTTAGCATTTTGTGGTAGTACTTGTTTTAATCAAATTTCCAGAGAATGGCAAGAAACACAGCCAAATATAATGGTAATTCACTTACCTTTCAGCAATTAAAATTGCAGAGTTTACTGAATTCATTTTTGAAGTGTTTGGTTGATTGATGTTTAATGTACAGGGCTTATTGAAAATGTGTTCACAGTTTGAGTGCATGTAGTTCTTGTGTCTCATTTCAGCATGCAGCATCAATGGAAGATGTGACAAATGGGCCAAGAGCTCCATACATAGCTGTAATTGGGTCTCCGTACAACCCAGTGGCTGTACATACCGTCATTGAAGGGCAGGTTACATGCACTGTGGAGACAGTTCTGGAGGGTGTATATGTTACCTTCTGTGCCTACTACGTTTACAACATAGCTTACCCAAAGGCAGCCCTAAACACATGGTCCTGTGTTCAGTTTATACTTTGTGAAATTGAAGATCGTGAGAAACCACCAAAAAAAGTTATCTCCATCAGAGGAAAATTGTGTAAGAAATCAGATTTTCTTCATTCTCATTATTTTAGTAAGGGTTGCTAGCAACCTTGAAAAGTTGTGGAAAACTGAATTTTTTTCAAGGTCAGTGAATTGTCAGGGAAATTTGAAAATTGACCAGTGAAAAATAAAAATCCAGGAAGGTCAGTGAAAAGTCACAGTAATCAAATTTAACAGCTGGAAAAGAATTTCATTTCAATTGTTACGAAATGGCTATGGAAATTTCCAACTGTTTCAACTAGCAGTTTATTATTCAGTTGTTCGCTCCACAGAGCTATTTTCAGAGGGAGTTATTGGTATGGCCAGAATTAAGCATCTGTCCATTATTCCTCCATCCATCAATAAACATTTCTTTAAACATCTTCACTTTGTATGATTCATGTGATTATAATATACATTGTATCTCCACTTCACTAAAGTGGCTGCTTTGTAGGAATTACCCTCAGCGTTTTGTCATGCCAGGTCTCATCCCGTCTCACAACATTACAATTACAAATGAGCCGTGTCACACGAAAAGATGTCTTCAGGTTTTTTCGACCAGCATAGACCCAGATCAGCCTTCGCATCCGCTCAGTCTGATCAGGGTCTACACTGTGTGCCCCAAATGTGTGAAATGATTTTTTGAAGCGTCCAGAATATTTCCCTTGCTTATCAGCAAACAGCGTAGACCCTGATCAGACTGCGCGGATGCGCTGGCTGAACTGGGTCTACGCGGGTCAAAACTCCGAAGACACCTTTTTGCGTGACGCGGCTCAAATGGTGCTACTTGTTTACTGACAAGCTGGTGTAAGTGGGGTTACTAATCACCATCAGTGATAGGTCAAGTTCTTTTTGTAAAACTGTTCTGACTTCGAGACTGAAAGGCTTTGCCACCCTTGCCTGCAGAGCAAACTAAAACACATGTTCTGTCATTTGTAGAGACCAGGCATGTGCAAAGTAACTAATGGATTTGTTTGGAGGTTTCTTTCTTGCAATATGGTAAAGTTTTTTTGTATGCCATAATACTTTATTAACTGTTGACTACAAGTAACAGTGAGCTATTTTATTCTGATAAGTCAGTCTTTGTAAGTACTTCTTGAGTTTTGTTGCAATCAACAAAGAAAAGTGTTATTTCTATAAATGATGATTTTGACATAGTGTAAGACTTGAAAGTAATTGCCTTTATACAAACAGTGTAAACCAATGTGAAAAGATTGGATATCCCAGAGTGGACCATGAATCTTTGTCTCATGAAGGATATTTTTCCCATTTTCTTTTTCAGAACATGGATCTGCTTAAACTTCCACCTGTTGTCCTTATGAAAATCTTGCAATATGTGGGAATAGAGGACACAGTAGCGAGCGTCTCAAGAGTATGCTGGTACTTGCATGACTTTGTGAGTGAAACTCCACTTATATGGACTCACTTTACAATGGAAAGAAGAACGTGTGCAATAAACTTTAACAATGAGCAGCAGATCTCAGCAGTTTTTAAACACTCTGCCTACTTCCATTGCTTTGATGTACCAGGAATAAACCCTGTGTATCCATTAGAACAATTTTTTTATCAATGTTTGAACTCAAGTTTGCTCAGAAGCTCACATCTGACATGGTTGGATCTCTCTGGATGCCCAGTTGTTCATTTGGATTTTTTACAAGCCTGTATCAGCTTGGAGACATTGATCTTAGGAGATTGTACTGAAATAATATCTGAAAGTTTTGGTCATATTTCAAAACTTGATAAACTGTTCTATTTAGATGCAGGATTTACTTCTTTGACTGGAGAAATACTGGCTCAGAGTGTTCATGGGCCAGTTGTGCACATTGAAGTTTGTGGTGTTATTGTAAACCTGGAACAGCTGGAAAGAATCTTGGAGAAATGTGAACTACAAAGCATCAGGTTTCAGTTACCTGAAGATACACCTTTTGAAGACTTCTCTAACTTTACCAAAAGATACAGGAGTGTATGTTTTGGCTTGAATCCAACAAACTTCCCATACTATTCAATCAGTAGATATAGACTTTGACATGTGTCACTTTATGGCCTTGCAAAAAGCTTAGATACCAGCTTGGACAGCTCATGTAGGAGCTGACTAATCTGGATCTACTCTGTTGCTTACAGAATGATATTGATACATGTGTTTTATTGTGTGCCAAGGGCAAAATTTCTTTTGTGAGCCAATTGTGGCTATTGGATATGCAAAAGTAACACTCATGAAGTGATAGTATTTTACATTAATATCAATTTAATGAGGTAGAGTATTAAAATGGGCAAGTAGAACTTTATAATAACAGTCTTTGACTTCTGCAATTATAATAGGATGTGAACAGTAGTGTAACCTATTCATACAATCAGAAAATGAAGCACAAATGAGCCGCAACGTGTGAAAATGTACCTTCGGACGTTTGCGACTTGCGTAAACCAAGATCAGCCTGTGCATCGGTGCAGTGTGATCAAGGTCTACACCGGTCACTAACAAATCAGGAAAAAATTCTGGAAACTTCACATCAAAGTATTTCAGAGGTTTTCGGCAAACAGTGTAGACCCTGATTAGACTGCGTGGACTTGCAGGCTGGTCTGGTTCTACGCTGGTCGCACATATTCGAAGGTACACTTTGGCGCATTGCAACTCAAGTGTTTCTATAAATAGTCAGAATGCAGACTGAATCTAACGCATAAAGCTTGTATTGGGATTTTTGTATTACCAATACTTTTGTTCTGTAAGAATCAGCCATCTTTGTAAAAGACCAACAATATCTTAATATTCAAATAGCCACTTATAACAAGTACATCATGTACAAAATTATTAAATGACCACTGCAAAAAGACATTTGTTGTCTGTCAGAGGAGCCTGCTTATTGCTGTACAAAAGTTATATGTAAAACTTTGGGGAGCTTTTTGCAATACTTATGTACTTCATAATCTGTGGCCTAATTTTACAGATTTTTGCGCCTTTGTACATGTAATTTAATTAGTTATAAAGAAAAAAATAAGACAGGTTCTGTTGTAAAATTTTATGTAGCAGCACTATTTTGAAAGTTCTAATCACATTTGTGTAACCATTATAAGAGGTTTTTTTCTCCAGAAACAGAAATTTATTAGATCATGTCCAATGTACATGGTTTTGAGTTAAGACCAGAACGTAATCCTTTCAGTTCTTAGATGCTTGAAGCACACTTTCATTTCTGAAACAGGACTGGTTTCCTACATTATCTATACTATGAGCCTGGTTAGAGGCCTTCATTTTTTGCGTTCAGTATTTACATTGTATCACCAAACTGTAAAAGTATGTGCTTTGGCCTAATTGAACAAATTTGTACATCTTTCATATGATGGGTTGACTTGAATCCAGCAGACATATTCATGTCTGTTTGAACTTTACTGAAGGCACATCGGTCTTTGACCATCATATCTTTTTGATGTCACATTATGTAATATTAAACAAGTGTAAACTGTGAACATACCTTCAACGAAACCTTGTACTTTAACCATGAAACGACCAAACACAGCAAAAAAATGAATTCAGTAAACTCTGCAATTTTAAGCGCTGAAAGGTAAGTGAATTGTCACACTCGCTATATTTGGTTGTTTTTTCTTGCTGTTCTCTGTGACTTTGATTGAAACATATACCACCATAAAATGCTAATGTATACATTTAGCCTGTATAGGCAGCGTTACATTTTTTTTCCATGTAAAAGTTCCACAGGTTGACCTGTTATGACATGCACAAGAAAAATGTACAACTTACCCGTGCCATGTTCTTCGACTTTCAGTTTAAATAAACTGACTACCGTTTAAAACATGCTGCTAAGTATGCACAGGCAATTATTGGTAGCATAACTAAATATGCAGTATGTTTGAACGGACAGTCAGTTTGTTACTTTATCTGGAAATGAATGAACACTGGCAAACTGTACATTTTTTCTTGTTCATGTCAAAATGGGGCAACCTGTGGAGCTTTTATATAGAAAGAAAATGTATTGCTGCCTGTACGGGCATGCATTCATGCATACATATTTTAGCATTTTATGACGGTATCCATGTCAATCAGATTCGCAGGGAATAGCAAGAAAAACAACAAAATATAGCGAGTTTGACAATTCACTTACCGTTCGGCCATTGAATTTGCAGAGTTTAGTGAAGTCATTTTTTCAGTTTCATTGTGTTGTGGTCAGTGTGCAGGGTTTCTTTGGAAGTATGTTTATTGTTTGCTGCCCCCACTTGGTACATAAGTTTTGTTGGTTGAATACAGTGTGCAAATCTTAACCGAGATTCCCTTTATGCCAAACCTGATCAGGGTACACAGTTTGATCATGCCAGTTCTAGGTAACGTTTCGATATTGACAGTTAAACACTCCATTGATAAATTTGATGATCATTTGTCACCATTTAGTGACTTGTTGAGTAGATTATTTTCAGTTTTATGTACAGAATAAATCCAAATCAAGACATTTGATACATGAACTACCTTATCTGATCAGAGTCTACTCTGCATGTAGAATGTCAGAGATTCTGTCTTTTGGGACAAATCAGTGTTTGACATCGTAAATTTTTGAATAGACCAGATTTTTGTCCAAAACTTATTTTTGTCCAAAAGTTTGTCAGAATATTTACCTTCTTAACATGTAGGCCAATTTATAATGTGGGTCATATAGTTTTAAAATCAAAGTAACTAGGTTTAATCTAAGGAAACAGCTTGTTTACATGTATAGGCTATATTTTTTTTATCCAATCTTGATGAAACTTGATTTGAACGTTTGTCTTCATACAATCTATGTTGATTTAGAACATTGGTCGTGGGTTTTGATGGTGGGGGTGGGTTGGGGGGGGGACTAGGTCAGATCTTTACATTTTAGTGAGAAATAGCAGTTAAAGGGGTATTCACTTTTAGTGATAATTCTAGTTTGAATTATTCTGGTTCTTTTTTAAAATATTTTAAAAGGCCTTTTAATTGAATTCTACAAGTTTCTCACTCTTATCAGATTGCAGCAGAAACACTGGGTAGTTGAGCACATTGTCTGTTGATAGCTTGCGTTGATGTCTGTTGAAAAAAAAAAATTCACTTCATTGTTTTTCTACAAATACAATCACACATTCTTTTCACAAAAATTTCATGTTTTCTCTCTTGGTTCTGGAATTTCTAATTCTCAGAATTTCAAATGATTACTTGAAAATTGTATTGTCCAAAACAGGACATAATGTTTCACTTCAGTTTTTTCTTACAAAAACAGGATCACGTTTCTTTTGCAAAGTAGCATTTTTAATTGTAATTTTTTATTATTGTTTTTTTTTTTTTTTTGTTCTTCAATTCCTTAAGTCTGATTCTTATTATTTCAAATGATTGGTTTGGAATTGTTCGGTCCAAAACAGGACATAGTACAGTTAATGTTTTGAAAAGCATATGAGAATCTTGGCAACAGAAACCTTCTGTGCAAAGAAAATTAAATTTTATTTTATTGTGAAAGCATGATTTTTTACTGTTGAAAGTGAGCTGCACCAAGCAGTAACAGGGCTTATCGTTTTTTCGACCAGCGAAGACCCAGATCGTCCTGTGCCTCCGTGCAGTCTGATCAGGGTCTACGCTGTTTGCCCAAAACGTCTTGAATGCTTCTTTGAAGTACCCAGAATGTTTCCTTGAGTTGTTAGCGAAAAGCGTAGATCCTGATCAGACTGCATGGATGCGCAGGCTGATCTGGGTTTACACTGGTCGTAAAGTCAATAAGCCCAGTTTCTGCTTGACGCTGCTCAAGTATAGTCAAGGTACTAGCATTGAATGTATGTTTACCTTCTGCCTTAATTGGGGTCATAAGGAATAGAATTTGTCAGTATGACCTGCACTGCATTCACTTTTAATATTGATACATTTAAACTAAGGCACATAGTTCAGACTGTTGGAAGGAGCAGTCTGATTATGGTCTGCACTGCTGACCCATTGAAATACAGTAGAAACCCTCTAATGTGACCACTAAATAGGTGATACAGATTTGTGTTTTATATTGGTGGCTGTTTAATGCAACTTGAAAGTAATACTCCTCCTGGGCTTTGGGTTAGGGTTAGAAATCACTGTTCTCTATTTAGTTGACGTTTTAGAGAGGTTCTGCTCCATGTAAGAATTAATGCTCGTCTTTGTGGTTTCATGCTGTATGAACATTCTGGCTGAGTCAGCAAATTTTACCAGAGTTTGCTGGAAAGAGCCTGTCTGACATTGTTGGATTTCTTTAAATGCCCAGTTGTTCATCTGGATCAACTTGAATACTCTTATCTTAGGAGATTGTACTGAAATAATATCAGAAAATTTTGGTCATGTCAAAACTTGATAAACTGTTCTATTTAGATGCAGGATTTACTTCTTTGACTGGAGAAACACAGGCTTGGAGTGTTCATGGGCCAGTTGTGCACATTAAAGTTGTGTTGTTACTAGCTCCTCTGAGCCTTACGCTCAGGATGCTATTACTACAGCAATTTGTCTGTTGTTGTCGTCGTCCTTTGTCATCCTTCAGCTTTTTCAAACATCTTCTCTAAAAGGCCTTGACCGATTTCAACCAAATTTCATATGTAAGGTTTTTACCTTGGGATATTTCAAGTTGGTACAAATAAGGCTGATCAGAAATCTATGATGGCCACTGTTACTAAAAATAGCAAAAACGATTTAAAAATCTTCTTGAACAGATTTCAACCAGATCTTATATTTAGCATTGCTAGGCTGTGGGTTATCAAGTTTGTACAAATCATGTCCCTGGGGTAAGGAATACCCTTCTAAAGGGTGCAGGATTTTGTGTACTTTGCATTTTTTATGCGAAATGGCATTAGATTGCTCTTTTTAGAAATTTACTCAATGGAATTGGATCAAAATTCACCTGAAGCATTACCGGCAGAAAGACTTTAAGATCTGATGATGTCATCTGTTTGTTCATTGTTCATTTGTTTGTCTGGCTGTCTGTCAATCAACATTTCAAACAGCTTCTTCTCTGAAACCCCTTGACCAGTTTCATCCAAAATTCATGTGTACGCTTTATATCTTGGGGTTTTTCAAGGTTACACAAATAAGGTCAGTCAGCATTCCAAGATGGCTGCCATTATTGAAAATAGCAAAAAACATCCAAAATGCTTCTTCTCTGAAATCGCTGAATGAATTTCAATCAGATCTTATGAGTGGCATCTGTAGCATGTGGATTATCAAGTTGGTACAAATCAAGCCCCTTGTTTAATATTTGAGCTCAACATAGTGGGCGGAGCTTAGCATACTTTGTGGTTTATATGGGAAACATATTCACGTCTCTCTGTATAGGTGCAAATATATTGCCTTGTATATGTTTATATCATGCTTTGTAAAAAATATATACCTAAAATACAGAGCTATATTGGTCGGTATGTTGGTTAGTAAAGTCGTGTTCATAGTCATGCCTATATACAGGAATATAATATGAGTTATAAATAAGCATGTGTAGGACTATATAAGCATATGTAAGCCTATATATTTGCATGAATAGGCATATACAAGTCTATGAGTTGGCACAGATAGAACTGTAATGACATGTAATTCAGCATAGACACACACATATATGGGCCGCAACGCGGGAAAATGAACCTTCTGACGTTTGCGACCAGCTTAGACCCAGAACAGCCTGCGCATCCATGATGTCTGATCAGGGTCTATGCGGATCGCTAGTAAGTCAGTAAAACATTCTGAGTGTTTCAAAAACAATTCCAGACGTTTTAGGCGAAAAGTGTAGACCCTGATCAGACTTTGAGGATGCTCAGGCTGATCTGGTTCTATGCTTTTTGTAAACATCCGAAGGTACATTTTTCTGCATTGCGGCTCATATATATATATGTATGTGTGTGTGTGTGTATATATACACACACACACACACACACACACACACACAGTCCCAAAATGTCAACCGTTTGTATTGGTTCCACTCAGAAGAGCGATATCAGGCGCTTTTTTGGGCCTCTTGTTGTAAACCTTGAACAGCTGGAAAGAATCTTGGAGAAATGTGAACTACTACAAAGCGTCTTGCTTCAGCTAGCTCAGGCCCGAGCGGTCATACAGCATGCAGGATAAAAGTTTGTTAAAAGAAAGCTCCAGTTTGTCCAGAATTGATTAATGATTGTAACTAACCTTTTGATTTCAGTGTATACTGACCACCATTTAAAAATCTTTTAATTTTTTAATGCTGTTGCATTCTTGAAGTAAAGAATTACAATATAGCCAAGCCTTTAAGCCTGTTTCATTGTATACCATGTAAATCATTATGTACTGGTGCAAAGTGTGCACATACAGTTTTGTAGTTTGAATTCAAATTTTAATTTTACAGATTTTAGAATTGTCTCAGACTCAAAAGCCTTGTGGAACCTTATCTTATTTGGTTGCAAACTTTCTGTGTTTTTGGTCATAAAAATGGTTCATTTTAACAAAAGAGGGATTTTCAGTACATTTTCTCACTTATTACTGAAGTGTATAGATCTATATATTTATGTGCATAACTTATACATAACAAGATGGCTCATTCCTATACTTGACGAGACAGAGTAATGGCCTTTTAGTTGCATATGTAGGAAAAAATGGGTGGCAGACTTAGCTGTCATCCAGTTTCATGTAAAGTTTCCTATCTGACATCCAGTGACTACTATAGGTTACCTAACATAGATGAGGATTTCTTATTTTTAATTGCTGTAATTTTATATTGAGAGCATCCATGTCATGAGAGTGTAATGCGTCGCAAAGGGGATCCATCACACCAGCAGGAAACCTGTGGAAGTTAAACGTTACACCAGAAATGGGTGGCAGCTGAGCTGCCACGCATTTTGATGTAATGTTTCCTTTTCTGATCAAACGTTTCCACTACATTTTCAAGGAAATCTTTCAACAAATGCAAGCGGAAACATGTCCTTATAGGGAAACGTTTCTATAAATGCAAGCGGAAACATGTCCTTATAGGGAAACGTTTCTATAAATGCAAGCGGAAACATTTCCATGTAGGGAAACCTTTCTATACATGCAAGCGGAAACCTTTCTATAAATGCAAGTGGAAACATTTCCATGTAGGGAAACCTTTCTATAAATGCCAGCAGAAACATTTCCCTGAGATAAGGGAAACGTTTCTACTTGCAGTAATAGAAATGTTTCCAGGAAAATGTGATGGAAACGTTTCCTTAGATCAGAAAAGGAAACATTACACCAAAATGGGTGGCAGCTGAGCTGCCACCCATTTTGGTGTAACGTTTACCTTCCACTTTTTACAGTGTATGGATGATTTCTTCTCTCTAAATGTTTGGCCATTGAGTTGAACTTAGCTTTTTTCATCCTATGAATGATTTTTCTCTCTAAAAGGAATTTGTCCCTATATCAGTGAGTTGTACTTAGTTTTTTCACCTATGAATGAATTCTCTTTTCTAATTGCCTAATCATTGAGTTGAACTTAGACTTTGTTACCCTATGAATAATTTCTCTTTCTAAAAGCCTGACCATTGAGTTGGACTTAGACTTTTTTCTGCATCTATGAATGATTTCTCTAAAAGACTGAGCGCTGAGTTGGACTTAGTCTTTTTTCTGCATCTATGAATGATTTTTCTTTTCTAAAAGGAATTTGTCCCTATATCACTGAGTTGGACTTAGACTTTTTTCTACATCTATGAATGAATTCTCTTTTCTAAATGCCTAACCATTGAGTTGAACATAGACTTTTTTTTACCCTATGAATTATTTTCTTTCTAAAAGCCTGACCACTGAGTTGGACTTAGTCTTTTTTCTGCATCTATGAATGATTTTTCTTTTCTAAAAGGAATTTGTCCCTATATCACTGAGTTGGACTTAGACTTTTTTCTACATCTATGAATGAATTCTCTTTTCTAAATGCCTAACCATTGAGTTGAACATACTTTTTTTTACCCTATGAATGAATTCTCTTTTCTAAAAGGAATTTGTCCCTATATCACTGAGTTGGACTTAGTCTTTCTGATTTTTTTCTGCATCTATGAATGAATTTTCTCTCTAAAAGCCTGAGCACTGAGTTGGACTTAGACTTTTTCTGAGTTTTTTTACTCTTCGGAGTGTAACTCTTCTAAAAGAAAGAAGTTTGACAATTTGAATGACAATTTGAAGATAGAACTTTCGTGGTAAATGGTTAGTCCTGAAAAGGACTGTTGGGTTAGCTCTGAAAAGAACTGTTGGGTTAGCCCTGAAAAGGGCTGTTTTGTTTTGGAGGCTGTGTTTTTTCGTCTCACGTTGTTTTTTCCACTTCTAATGACAGCATCCGAAATTCGCTTGGCAAATGGGGCATGCTTCAACTCTTTTTCTGATTACCATTGCTCCATTACCGAACTAACCTTTCGCCGAGATCTTTGTATGGCTGTGTTATACGTTGTAGTTGGTTTTGTTCCTCCTCTCCTACGAAATGAGTGTTTAGTTGTAATAACTGTTGACCTGCATTTAGATATTCTTGGAGAGCCTCACGTAGTTGATAATTTATCTCCTCCATATTGATATTGCTTCCGAATATTGATACCGCTTCCGAATATTGATACCGCTTTCGAAGTGTTCGTTAGCTGAGAGCCAAAGAAATGGTGATTGTATGAAAATATCGCTGGGCTTTATACGTTTACAGAGGATTGAACATTTTTAAAGAGCACGGCCCTGGCGGAAAGCACATACATTTTTTCCCATGCTACGTTTCATGCTAATATAGCAAAAAAAGTTATGACCCGATGTATAGGACAAATTAGACAGAACAAGTCTTGGGGAAAAACAGAATAAAGAGCTCTATTGTTTTTTTGAACTTTTATTTATTGAACTTTTATTTATTGAACAGAACTAAACAATGAAACATTTTTTTTGCAATGCATCATAAAAATTTTCTTGACAATGAAAAAAATTTCTTGACAATGAAAAAATTCACAAGGAAACATTTTTTTACAATACAGCATAAAAAATTTCTTGACAATGAAAAAATTCACGAGGAAACATTTTTTACAATACAGCATAAAAAATTTCTTGACAATGAAAAAATTCACGAGGAAACATTTTTTACAATACAGCATAAAAACATTTTCTTAACAATGAAAAAAATCACAATGAAATATTTTTTCACAATGAATTATTCACAATGAATTATTCACAATGAATAATTTACAATACAGTATATAACAAAATTTTTTACAATTCAAATTCGCAAATACCACGAGTTTCACATTTGGCTTCATATTCCGTAATGTCTTTGTGCAATTGCTCTTTCTGAGTCTGATTGACACCGATCTGGATAACCACAGGTTTCTTGCTTAATTTTCAAGAAATTGTCCACATAACGTTTAAAGAACTGATCTGACACAGAATTGAAATGCCAAATTTCATACACTTGCAATAATCGATAACCGCAGTCAAGAGCCTTGAATAATTCAAAAGTAACGCAAGTTCCGAGCAAAGCCCTCTCTTCTTTACCATGCCTACAAATGCTTGAACTTTCTTCTGCACATTTCATACAGAGTGGAAACATCATTTTGTTGTTACAGTGAACTGGGAGAACGGGGTGAAACAAATCAGTTATCTCCTTCTGAATATTGAATTCCTCACCCTTTTGAACTTTGTCATTATACCAAACTATGAATTTTGACCTAACCTCTTCAGATATTGAGTCGGGTTTGTAATAAGACATATCCAAGTAAGGTCCAATGTAACTCCAAAATTCATCTGTATTTGCCCAGTGAGGAAAGTAACCTTTTTTATTTTCTTGAAGACCAAATATGGCTGGAAATTTTGCCAAACCAAAGCTCATGAAATTGAAAGAATCGACCAGACGTACACCATTCAGTTCTAACTTCATAATATTGTTTCCATTCATGATCAATTTTGGAAGTTTTAACCCAACTTTGACAATATAGCCAAGAATGAACTGACCGTCATAACCTTTGAAATTATGGGCAATAGCCGTGACTCCTTTATGATGTTTTGAAAAGAGCCACTTGCAAAATTGACTCAAAGTTTCTTCACCTTGAAAAATAACTTCCCTACCCTCTTCAAATTCACTGCATGTAGAACAATGAAAATCAAGTGATTTATCGATACATTCATCACATGCTCTGTGTGCAATACAATAATTCGGGATGTGTACACCTGTGTCTTGTTTGCATTCAAAATCAAAGAAAATAAACTGTGGTTTTTTGACTACAGAAGAACTCGTCTCGTCATCGCTGTCATGGTTCAACTTACTTTTGTAAGGCTGAATATAGCATCGATAAAAAAAGTTAACAATTTTCTTACAGATATTACACCTTTTCTTTCCATTGCAAACATGATTTTTCTTTCTGACAAGATATTGCACACCACATTTTGAACAGAGTTTCACTAATTCACAAATGGATTTCTTTCTCTACCTTGAACAATTCTGTGATTTTCAAAGCATTCAGCACTAAAAAATCGTCTACTGCAATAACTGCAAACATATTCTTTTGAATCTGATGGACATTTTCCTTTGCGGTAACAACCTTTGCAGATAATTGAACAAGCATGACTTTCCCGGTGAGAGTAACCCACATCACAGAACTCACAATAATATCCACAACAAAAAAACCTTTGATAGATTTGATGTAGTCATAATGGTTTTGATGAAACTACAAATGTATGATCTTACTATTGGTTTTCACTTCTGGATGTTCAAATATTTTTTCCACTTTTGAATGCTTTTGATGAACTTTAATGACATAGCCTTTTTCATACAAGAATGCTTGAATTTTTTTGTATTCGTCAATTCCTACAGGTTGTGTTGGTGAAACTCCAGCTTCATTCAACAATTTCTCAGCTTCAGTCTTTTGAAGAGGGCGGTTTGAACGACAAATACGATCCCATTTTCTATTCCATGCCCCGGTGTTTTCACGTTCACTGTAGCAAATTCCCACAACAACGGCTCTTGCAAAACATAGTTGGTCATGATTGCCAATTTGAATAATGGATTTTTTTCTTCTGGGCAAAAAACTTTGATTCGAGCATTTCAATCTATTGTTCAGAAATCAAAACGAAAACCTTTGTTGGTACTCTGTGAACTTAAACAACACCGTGTCAACTCAGTGGAAACGCCGTTTAGAGTGACAGGGGCTTAGATCACAATATGTTAGCGTCTGTTGCTATAAATAGACCATTGGGCAGAGGTACACTACGTCAGCGTCTAGTAAAGCTTTTTTATAAATACCTCTATACGCTTAACTAATATAAAAAAGGTGTGAGTTCGAATTTTGAGCGTTGTCAAAAGTAGAAAGCATTTTTTCTTTCGTAGATTTGTACATGTGAAATAAGGTGAATATCCCTGATTTCCTTAACAAAAGAAAGACAGTTCCTTGACACTTTCGTTAATTTATGTCAAGAAAAATAACTTGGAATAATTATTGGTTCACACACTTGTAAAGACCATTTTACGGGAATATTTCCTCACTGCATGTAGATCTAGACCTATATAAGAGAGACTTTTGACTTTCTACTTTTAACTTTTTTACTTTGCAATAATCGATAACCGCAGTCAAGAGCCTTGAATAATTCAAAAGTAACCCATGTTCCGACCAAAGCCCTCTTTTCTTCACCATGGCTACAAATACTTGAACTTTCTTCTGCACATTTCATACAGAGTGGAAACATCATTTTGTTGTTACAGTGAACAGGGAGAACGGGGTGAAACAAATCAGTTGGAGGCAAAACTTTGGATTTGATTAAGCCCTCATATTGTCGAATATTGTTCATGTCAATATTCTCAGCAGACAAAATTTCTGGCTGACCTACAGGATAGGATTTGTGTTTACAAACATAAGGGTACAGAGAACAGATATCAATGTACTTGATTTCCTTCTTGCTTTTTTTTCATCAACATCAGGAACGCGATAATAGGCCACGGGAGCTTCGCATTTTTCCTGCGATCTCTTGGCAGTCTGGGAACTTGAACAACACCGTGACAACTCAGTGGAAACGCCGTTTAGTGTGACAAGGGGTTAAATCACAATATGTTAGCGTCTGTTGCTATAAATAGACCATTGGGTAGAGGTACACTACGTCAGCGTCTAGTAGTGAAGCGTATTTTTTTATAAATAGCTCTATACGCTGTACTATCAGCTACAGAGTTTTAGATCAAGCGACGCTCGACAAACGATATGGGATGAATGGTGAGAGAACAAATATTTGTTTTACGTGCAACGAAGCAGGACATTGGTCCAGAAATTGTCCAAAAAAGAAAATCAGACAGGAACATTTGTTTTTTTGTCTACGTGAACCCACACAGTCATGACATCGAAATTTCACCATCGTTTTACAACGTTGTCGATCTCCAACATACGAAATTCGTCGGGACACTAAATTCATTCTACAACGAAAATACATGGAAAACAAGTTCACTACAGACTACAATATCACCGGTTGAAAATCAGACCGTAGACTTGCAGTCCGACACAACGGATATCACCGATTCAAAAATCTGCAAAATAACAGAACAGGCAGAGAAAAAAATATCTACAAACGATAATCTAAGAAAACAACAAACTTTGGATCTAAAAGAGGAGAAAAAAAGCAAAACAACGAAAAGAAGAAAAAACGAGTAACAAAGAACTGTTTCTTTTGCAAATCAACAAAACACAAGGGTAAAAAAAGTATGGCAAAACATTTCCCACACTCTATCAGACATCTGCTTGCGCAGTGGGGGTAGACAAGAATTCGAACAATACTGGAACAAATGTGATTTTATGTAAAAATATCGCTGGGTTTTATAGCTTTACAGGAGGATTGAACTGATTGACTCATGACGTCATTTTTTCCTATGTTTTTCCCACGTCGGCGTTTCATGCTGTTTTTACCACTCCTAACTCAGTGTCACACAGTACAATCCTGGTGTTTCCCGGCAGGTCCGCGCTCTTTAAAAATTTCAATCCTCCTTAAACGTATAAAACCCAGCGTTATTTCCATACATTCATCATTTTTTGACACTCAGCGAACGAACACTTCGAAAGCGGTATCAATATTCGGAAGCAGTATCAATATGGAGGAGATAAATTATCAACTACGCGAGGCTCTCCAAGAATATCTAAATGCAGGTCAACAGTTATTACAACTAAACACTCATTTCGTAGGAGAGGAGGAACAAAACCAACTACAACGTATAACACAGCCATACAAAGATCTCGGCGAAAGATTAGTTCGGTAATGGAGCAATGGTAATCAGAAAAAGAGTTGAAGCATGCCCCATTTTGCCAAGCGAATTTCGGATGCTGTCATTAGAAGTGGAAAAAACAACGTGAGACGAAAAAACACAGCCTCCAAAACAAAACAGCCCTTTTCAGGGCTAACCCAACAGTTCTTTTCACGACTAACCATTTACCACGAAAGTTCTATCTTCAAATTGTCATTTCTTCAAATTGTCAAACTTCTTTCTTTTAGAAGAGTTACACTCCGAAGAGTAAAAAAAACTCAGAAAAAGTCTAAGTCCAACTCAGTGCTCAGGCTTTTAGAGAGAAAATTCATCCATAGATGCAGAAAAAAATCAGAAAAACTAAGTTCAACTCAGTGATGTAGGATATTTGCAATTAAAGGCTAGGTAACGGACAAAAAATGACACATTTTCTATTGTCAATCTTCTTTTCTCTCAGAAGAGTTACACTCCAAAGAGTAAAAAACTCAGAAAAAAAGTTTAAGTCCAACTCAGTGATGTAGGATATTTGCAATTAAAGGCTAGGTAACGGCCAAAAAATGACACATTTTCTATTGACAATCTTCTTTTCTCTCAGAAGAGTTACACTCCAAAGAGTAAAAAACTCAGAAAAAAGTCTAAGTCCAACTCAGTGATGTAGGATATTTGCAATTAAAGGCTAGGTAACGGCCAAAAAATGACACATTTTCTATTGTCAATCTTCTTTTCTCTCAGAAGAGTTACACTCCAGAGTGTTAAAAAACTCAGAAAAAAGTCTAAGTCCAACTCAGTGCTCAGGCTTTTAGAGAGAAAAATCATCCATAGATGCAGAAAAAAGACTAAGTTCAACTCAGCGCTCAGTCTTTTAGAGAAATCATTCATAGATGCAGAAAAAAGTCTAAGTCCAACTCAGTGATCGGGCTTTTAGAGAGAGAGAGAAAAATCATCCATAGGGTGAAAAAACTAAGTCCAACTCAATGGTCAGGCTTTTAGAAAGAGAAATTATTCATAGGGTAAAAAAGTCTAAGTTCAACTCAATGATTAGTCAATTAGAAAAGAGAATTCATTCATAGGTGAAAAAACTAAGTACAACTCACTGATATAGGGACAAATTCCTTTTAGAGAGAAAAATCATTCATAGGATGAAAAAAGCTAAGTTCAACTCAATGGCCAAACATTTAGAGAGAAGAAATCATCCATAGATAAGAAAAAAGTCTAAGTCCAACTCACTGATATAGGGACAAATTCCTTTTAGAGAGAAAAAATCATTCATAGATAAGAAAAAAGTCTAAGTCCAACTCAGTGGTCAGGCTTTTAGAAAGAAAATCATTGATAGGGTAAAAAAAGTCTATGTTCAACTCAATGTCCAGGCATTTAGAAAGAGAAATCATCCATAATTGCAGAAAAAGACTAAGTCCAACTCAGTGATATAGGGACAAATTCCTTTTAGAAAAGAGAAATCATTCATAGAATGAAAAAAGTCTAAGTCCAACCCAGTGCTCAGTCTTTTAGAGAAATCATCCATAGAGATGTAGAAAAAAGACTAAGTCCAACTCAGTGATCAGGCTTTTAGAAAGAAAATCATTCATAGGGTAAAAAAAGTCTAAGTTCAACTCAATGGTTAGACATGTAGAAAAAAGTCTAAGTCCAACTCAGTGATATAGGGACAAATTCCTTTTAGAAAAGAAAAATCATTCATAGATGCAGAAAAAAGACTAAGTCCAACTCAGTGGTCAGGCTTTTAGAAAGAAAATCATTCATAGGGTAAAAAAAAGTCTACGTTCAACTCAATGGTTAGGCATTTAGAAAAGAGAATTCATTCATAGATGTAGAAAAAAGTCTAAGTCCAACTCAGTGATATAGGGACAAATTCCTTTTAGAAAAGAAAAATCATTCATAGGTGAAGAAAAAAGACTAAGTCCAACTCAGTGGTCAGGCTTTTAGAAAGAAAATAATTCATAGGGTAAAAAAAAGTCTATGTTCAACTCAATGGTTAGGCATTTAGAAAAGAGAATTCATTCATAGATGTAGAAAAAAGTCTAAGTCCAACTCAGTGATATAGGGACAAATTCCTTTTAGAAAAGAAAAATCATTCATAGGTGAAGAAAAAAACTAAGTCCAACTCAATGGTCAGGCTTTTAGAAAGAAAATCATTCATAGGGTAAAAAAAAGTCTATGTTCAACTCAATGGTTAGGCATTTAGAAAAGAGAATTCATTCATAATTGCAGAAAAAGACTAAGTCCAACTCAATGTCCAGACATTTAGAAAGAAAATTCATTCATAATTGCAGAAAAAAACTAAGTTCAACTCAATGGTCAGGCTTTTTAGAAAGAGAGAAAATCATTCATAGGGTGAAAAAAACTAAGTCCAACTCAGTGCTCAGACATTTAGAAAGAAAAATCATACATAGGTGAAGAAAAAACTAAGTCCAACTCAATGGTCAGGCTTTTAGAAAGAGAGAAAATCAATCATAGGGTGAAAAAACTAAGTCCAACTCAGTGATCAGGCCTGACAGATCCCTATAGAGCGCTCGAAGATGTATCATTTTTGGACCCCTCCCCCCCTTTCCCTTTTTTGCAGAAAAAATCCACTCAGGGTAGAGACCCTGGGTATTTTTTTCCCCAGAGTACCACCCATACGGCCGCCATTTTGAATGCTAAATCCCTCTCAGGGTAGGTAGAATAGCGATTATAAAAAATGCAACTTCTTTCAGACTGGCAGAATAGGGACAAATTTCTTTCAGGGTGGTGATGTAGGGCACTCAGGGAGGGTCGCATACAACACAGACCATGTCCTCTCTGTGTTTTATGCGACCCTCCTATACTACTGGGATGGCATCTTTTTTACACACTGTCTGCCACTCTCTATAGTTCCCGAGATGATCGAGTCTAAAAGCTGCAAACCAAAAAATGGATAAATACAATATATAAAAAGTGACACTTCGTTTTAGGCAATACCGTGCCGTATTAGACTATAGTTTGATACATGAAAATACAGTCGTATGTATAAACTTTTATTGTAACAGAAAGTTAAACATTGTCGATGCTTTATTTTACAGGGTTTAATATTGCATCTACACTGAGAGAAAAAAAAATGTGCTCTGGACGAACAATAAGTAATCTAAAAGCAAATTATTCACCATCAAATAAGCCATCGAAATGAAAGGGCCTTATTGCCGATGCCAAAAGCATCCTGCCCGAATAGCGCGAACTCGTTCGAGTCGACACTGATAAAGGTTTAAAAAAAACTAACTCTTTCTCAGAAGAAAAAAAAAAAAAAAAACACTATGGCATGATGCAGACAGAGGAAATTAAGAATATAGTGTGGAGTACCGGTAAAAGAAACTGTAGAAAAAAATGGATAGGTGCACTGGCCTCCGCGATATAACTGAAATAATGTTGAAAAAGGCGTTAATCACCATACAATAAATCAAATAAACCGATATAGACACGTTTTCTAATTCTGAAACTCAGGACTAGCCATATGATAGGCTGATAAATTTATGTTTTGCCGCAGCCAACCATGTGACTAGCTTTGAAATTCAGAATTTCCTTGTACAGTGATAGCATGACATAATTTTATGAAATATCCATCCTTTCTAATGCTATATTATTTAAATAACTCAATCTCATGAAACTGACTGATAGTTGATAATAATGCAGCAGCTAACTTTATAAGTCACTGACACAGGAGAATTCGTTTATATTATTTCCTTTTCCCACTAAATTCATAGCATGTGTCAATTTTAATTAATCAGAGCAGATATTTGTTTTTTGCTTCTTTTTTTTATTAAGGTTTGCGTTCTTTTAAAATGGAAGAATCTTTTATTAGCCCATTGCTGTAAAGGCCAAATCTTACGAACTAGTAAACAAGTAATACAAGTGATACTAAAGAAAAACATTTAAAAGAAATTTTACTCTGTTTGAGTGATGTATAAAAAAACAATATTTTGGGAAAAGTAGGAGATAACTTGGTAAAGATTAGTGCACCCATGTCCATAGTTTTTTCTAAGCAATCATCTGCTAGCTCGTTAGAAGTCGTATTTGTACAATAATATGCTAAATTTTTTATTTAATCTTCATCAGCGACAAGATTTTAGCCTTGTCCTAAGTAAAATCACTTTATAAGACCAATAAAAAGGGATTAAAAAGGTGGAATTTGTCTTTAAAGGGTCAAAAACATTGAGAGAAAAGAAGAAAATGCTGTAATCAGCATTTTCACATTTCCCCCAATATTTTAAAACCTCAGGATCGTTAAAACTTGGGATTGTCTGGTAAAGGTTTGAGTGCTATCTTTTTACTCAGAGCGATCTCAAACCAATGCTTTTTCCCCGCGATGTTTCACGAGTCTACAAGGGCATACTAGTACTTTCTCGCATATTTCCGTCGCGATGAAAGCATAATGAAAACAGCTGGTCTGAAGCTTCAATCTGATGTTACAAATGAAGAGCCGGTTTTAAAATAGCAAGGAAATGTGAATATGTGAGCTGTCGCTATAAAATACTTTTGATATTTCATTGATCACCACACAGTTGAATTTAAAAGCCGAAAAGTAGAAAAGGGTAGCAACTGAACATTTTCTAATTTTAAATCTTGATAGTTTTAAATCAATGTAAATATTCTCATAAATATGAAAAGTCTGTTCGTATGTTAGATCTGTAAGATACACGATAAAATATCATAGGGATACTGTGATGATCAAACGACCCGGGTAAATATTCCAGTCCACAAATTATGTGGATACATGTACATGTATATCTTAAACATAGCATGCGTCTGTATGACAATAACATTATGAAATACAGTAGATACCCGATAAGCGGCTTATCTTTCAGTGAGACTCGGCTATCATGAGAAACTCCGGCACAATCCGAACAATGACGGAAATAGAAAAAAAAGAACGGGAAAAAGCTGTAATAAGCACTAAAAGTTTATTTTATCTTTGAATGACTCGAATTTATACCAACTTAATGATCACGGTATAAAACCCAAGCAAATAATCAGCATACATCAATCCGTGCTCTTTCAGCAGCCAAATAACAGATACTTTTTTCCAGGAGTATTTTTGCAATCTGTATGTATGGGAATATCAACTTTAGTCTCGATAGTGAGCGCACAACATTATCATAAAATGCGAACGGGAAAGTTATGGTATCCTCTCCGAGAACGAAGATTTATAATTATATGATTTTCCACCTGCTAAACTAAAAGTGTTGCATGTATTTTTATATTCGAATCAGTTCATTCATACTTCATGAGATAATTATGTCAAAAACAACAAATGACAAGTCATCTTCTCTGTTCGTAAAGCACAATTCCAGTCACATATGATAACATATTTTTTAAGTTTACACATAGCAAAACTTCAACACTTTATTTCTCATTTACGTGACACAACCTTTAATTTCCATCCAGTCCTATTGATAAAAATGCATAGATTATGCTTATACAACGAATGCCTCCACTGTTTTTGAAAATGAAGATAAATTAATCTGGAAGCAGTAGCTATTCAAAGTTTTTACTTTTTATTATTTGTTCAATTCACTATATGTCTACTTACTACGCTGTTTTAGTGGGTTCAAGCCCAGTTGCAGCAACGCCCACCTTTTTGTGTGTGTTTGTCTTTTTTCTATTTTGCATGGTAAATTAATGATGTATGCCAGAAAATAAGAATAAAAATTGCTCTTTATTTCAATATTTCTTCAATTCACTATATGTCTACTTACTACGCTGCTTTAGTGGGTTCAAGCCCAGTTGCAGCAACGCCCACCTTTTTGTGTGTGTTTGTCTTTTTTCTATTTTGCATGGTAAATTAATGATGTATGCCAGAAAATAAGCAAAATCTCAGCCTGCATATAGAGCGATTCAAGCCCTCAGGGGCCTCTAGTTTGCTTCTATCATAGTACACATGCAGATTATTTGAATAATTTATTGTTTGCGCACTAAAATATATCGTTTTTGTTTGATCCTTTTGAAATTTTGTCTTCAACCTTTGGTAACTGCTACGTGTAGATGTATTATGTATATATTATGTATTTATGACTAGAAGCTGTATCAGCTTACATCAAATGAATGAATGATGTTTTACGGCCCGTCGACAACAAAGGTCATATTGGGCGCTAAAAATTATTTGGAGCAGCACCAAAGCCATGACAATAACGTTAAGATAAAATAATACAGTCGCTAACAATTTTCATGATGAAGTACTTACAATGAATGGAAGGCACGATGAAAAACAATTACAGAAAGTAAAAAGTGTACCAATTATAAAACAAATTTGTTGATGAAAATAAATATTAAAACCTAATCAGATTTTAGTAAAAATTCTAATTTCTTTAAGAAACATTAAAATTATTTCCGGCAAAACAGACTCAAAGAGCTCTTTTGTACTCGAAATATTGAAATACCTGTCACGTATTGGCGCAACATCAATACAGTCTATAAATAAATGATGCACTGAAAGGGGTGACGAACATGGCACACAAAGAGGGGCTTCCTCTCCCTTCAGTAAGTACGAGTGAGTTAAATATGTATGTCCAATACGTAAGCGGGCGAGTACAATTTCTTCACGACGGGATAATCTAAAACCTGGCAGCCAGTTACCAAGAACTGGTTTTATACAACGTAATTTGTTATTGGAATTACCAGGATCATCCCACATGTTCTGCTAAACATTAAAAATAAAAGAATTGATTATGGGTTTAAAATCTGACTGCGGTATATCAAAAGGTAAAATGTCTTGACTTAAAGCAGACCTCGCAGCTTGATCAGCTTTTTCATTTCCGCGGATTCCAATATGACTTGGGATCCAACAGAAAATAACCTCGGTGTGTCTACAGATGCGATCAAGTTTAGTAAACAATCTGTTAACCACTGGGTGTTCTAACTTTTCATTGCTGAGCGCCTGCATCGCAGAGAGCGAATCAGTGAATATTATATAGCGGAAATAGTTCTCAGATTCAATGTGGTCTATGGCAAGATCAATGGCCTTTAGCTCGGCAGTAAATATAGATGCATTGTTAGGCAAGCGAAATGTAATGTCACCTTCATATGTTACAAATTCGCCATCAGGAATAGCTGCTGCAGCAGCTCTATTACCATCTTTAGACCCATCTGTGTAGATCGGTTCAAAGTAATAATATCGATCCTTAATTTCATTGAATTTATTTCTAAATACCATTGGATCTGTTAGTGCCTTTTTGTCAGACAACAATTCAAAAAGATACACAGGCCTCCTCAAAGTCCATGGTGGAGTGTCAGAAACTTCTTGTCGTGCTACAGAATCGAGGTCCACATCGAGGTTTGCAACATCAGGGCCAAACCGCAGGCTAAAAGGCGGTACTATTCGTGACTTCTTGAGAAAGAGTTCCTTGTACATAGGATTAAAAACAACATCATGTGTCGGGTTTTCAGGATTTGACTTTAACTTGAGATAATATTGCATATCTAGTTTCTGCCTCCGTAGGGTCAAAGAAGGTTCATTGGCTTCAACATACAGACTGCTAATGGGAGATGTTCGGAAAGCTCCTAGTGACAGGCGTAATCCCTGATGGTGAATTGTGTCAAGTTTCCGCAAGTAAGACTTACGAGCGGATCCATAAACAATGCATCCGTAATCTAGTTTAGATCGGATAAGAGACCGGTACAAACGAAGGATAACTCTTCGGTCCGCTCCCCAGTCCATGTGGGATACAACACGCAGCAAGTTAAGACCTTTCTGACATTTATCCTTTAGATAATTTATGTGAGGAATGAAAGTCAGTTTAGAGTCAAACAACAATCCTAGAAACTTAAAATGTGGCACAACTTCAAGGCGTATGCCGTTTAATGTTAAATCGGGGTCAGGGTGATGTTTTCTAAGTTGACAAAAATGCATGCATTTGGTTTTGCCCCTCGAAAACCTAAAGCCATTTTCTTCAGACCATTTTTAGCTCCACTGGCCGAAGGCCAGCGGGCTTATGTCATGGCCTGTTGTCCGTCGTGCGTCCGTCCGTCCGTCAGTCCGTCCGCCCGTCCGTCCGTCCGTCCGTGCGTTAACTTTTTTTTAAAACGTCTTCTTCTCTGAAACTACCCATCCAATTTTGATGAAACTTCACAGAAATGATCCTGCCATGGTCCTCTTCAGAATTTCTTGAAAGAATTTAATTCCTTCAAAAACTCTGGTAGTAGTGTATAGTGTAGCCCGTGACTCCTGATACAGATACATTTTGCTTTAGATGTAAAAAAGAGCTATCTCCGCCGGCAAGTTAGCGCGTTTTGCTCGCGAGCGACTCGACAGACGTGACAGTTTGACGGGACGTCATTAGCGTAAATGGGCACTGAATTCGCTCGTCAGAAGATAAGACTCGATCTTTCTTTTTTTAACGGCGATTTTTTTTCATGACGTTGAGCGACGTAGTCCCGATTCGTTGCTTTCTCTAATATTCATCGCTTATTAAATCTTAACCCTTTCCCATACAATTACTAGTTTTCACGACCAAGAGATATCATGGTAAGGAAAACATTGTTGGAAGAGAAGAAATTGCTTCTTACAAACAATTTTGTCTTTTTTCACTAACTTCTTCTTCCCTATGAGATGCTTTCGTTTTAAATTATACTTTCTTTAAATTAGTGTCTGTATCTTCTTTTTAATTTGTACCAGTCTAAAATATTTGTCATCTGGTAAAGGGTTAAGAACCTAAAAGCTACAGCGAGTCGGAATAGGTACATCATCCTCGTTTATTTAATAGCTTAAATGCCTGGTTATTCTAATTAAGAAAAATAAATCAAATTTCGAAAAAAAATAGAAGCATAATTCATTTATACCGCATGAACGAAAAACAGCGCTAAGGGGTAAAGTATACAGATACTACAACACACTTGACCGAAGGCGCGTGGCCGCACACCAGGCGGTCTCCATCTAAGACTCAACAACTCGTCGGCTTTTTCTTCAGATGTCCGCCGATTCTATAGCTAATGGACTCAACCAACGAAAAGGGGTGTACAGCTTAAACCCTTCACACGTTTTACTTATTAACCAACGTCTTGGTAGATTTTAAATGAGAAATTATAATTCCGAAAGCAATCCTAATCCAAAAAGTATAACGCAAATCCAAAATGTACTTGTCACATTAAGGTCTTTTTGATCTTGCCCACCCTTCCCCTCCCCCACCAAAGTAGTGTCAATTTATAATGGTCTGGTGTCCATCATTCTGATTTGAAAAATGTCATCGATAACATTGTCTCTCGTTAGTCTAATTTTAGTAATTAGCTTGTCTCAAAGTGAGAAAGTAATAAATCAACACACTTGTGATGTTAGGGAAAACATGCTCTTGTGCGAGTTCCAAGGAGAAGGGATTTACGAACCGGATAGGAAACTGAGAGGCATTCGCAAGATAGTTTTGTTGGGTTTTGAGAGTGGATCCATTTCTGTACCAGACAGTTTCTTGCCAGATCTAGAAGAAGTTTACCTGGAGAAGACTATCTTGAACTGCGAAAAAGTAGACGTGAGGACGGGAGTTCGAGTATATATCAACGACCAAATCTGCGTGAGTGATTTTTATTTCTTCCTCAAATTCTGTTCTTTTCTGACGTATACACTATAATGTATTCCAGTTGCGTGGGATTGCGTTATGTTTTGATTAGGTTTTTTTTCGATGCATTCGATAAAATAGAAGTGAAATTTGTCTTTCAAAGGACATTGTTGCAACAGGAGAAATGCTGCTTAATCCTTTTCCCGCATTGATTTCAAAAGCTTCCTTCCGCCAGTTAGACTAAAGTAAAAGGTTAGCCCCTCTTGCAATGTATAGATATTATATACGAGGGAAAGTCAACGAGTTTTATGAGACAAAATTGGGGAAAGTGTTTACAGTGTTTCTCCTCGTAATGTTTGAAAATACGATTACCTATGCCTATGATTTTTATTCATTTCTTTATTATATTTATCTCCATTGCAGACCGAACCTACAACCTCAAGACGGATAACCACTTTCTCCACCACGGCAAAGCTTCAAACATCGTCGAGCGGGCAAGTTGAAGGTGAAGATGTGTTGGTGGGAAGGATTGGAACTAAAATGATGATCGTCATTTCTCTCTCTGGTAAGTCCGAAAAAAGTTTACTTCCACCATTTATAAAATCTTCTAAATCCAAAAAGCATCAATACGAAGGGACAGACAATTAAATGAATACTGTAGGTAGGAGTAGACATATATGATAATGATGAAAAGAAAATAGTAAGAGAAAAGGAGAAATCGCCCGGTTCAAGGAATTTCTCCCTGTTCCGTCATTGTTTTCAAAACGAAGCTAAATAAAAAAAAAATGCAGCAAAACGCCTATCCTGCTGTTCACGACATGTGGTTGCTTTGACAGACGGTGTAGCCTCAGATCAGCCTGCACATATGTGCGGACAGAATTCGATCTTTACCCTTTGCTTGATATTTCGCCGCTTTTTACATAATAACAACAGTATAGATGCAAACTAAAATTCTAAAAGCAGGACAAGGGTTAAGAGATAAATGGACTTATATTCTCTTAATTCAACATATTGTCTGCATATGTAAAAAAATTGAATTGTACTGCGAAGAAAAGTTGTTTTTTTTTCTTCACGACACACATTGAACTTTTTTTTTTTGTCCTTTGTTTTTTACAGCGCTCCTCGGCACGCTCTGTGTTATAGTCGCAGTTTGCTGTGCTGTGAAAAAATGGAGGAAAAGAAGAGCAAACAGTCAGTCGTTAGAGAGTGTTGTTCACTATGAAATGCCGGTGTTTAAGAATGACTAAAAACTCGTTTCAGGAGCACTCGTCACCGTCGTTGTTGTGGGCTTACGCTTTTTCGATGAACAGAGGGAACAACCAGTTGACCAGGATAGGGGATTAAACCACCACCCTCGACGCAATCGTCGCCAAGGCGCTGACAATCTCCCCGTCGTTCCTTACTTGAGGAGAGGAGCGAGAAATCGCCATCCACCTCGACGTTTTCCCGAGTGATAAGCCTATGACCAAACGACAAATAGTAGACTCTTCTTAATGGTTCCCATAACATTTTCAAGAGACAGCTAAGTTTTAATGAGTTTAATAAACAAGATGAAGGGTTCCAACAATTGTTTTTGTATGTGTGTGGGTGTATGTGTGTGTGTGTGCGCGCGCGAGCGTGCGAGTTGTGATTATATATGTTTAAATATTAGTATTTGACGAGTCAATGGCGTAGTTGAAAACATTGTGGGAGAAGGAGAAACCGTTCATTCAGCACGATTTAACCTTTTCCCGCCATGGTTTCTTTGTATAAAAGGATCAAAGGATTTATTTTTATTATTTACTAGAGAGGTTGACCCTTCTCATTCACGTGTTCTTATAAGAATTGATTGCATTAAGCCATTACCATACAATCCCGCGTTTGTGACGCGTTGAAGAAATATAGCTGTGGAAAACATTGTGGGAAAAGAGGAAAATGCTAGGGACCAGTATTTTCTCCTTTTCCCACAATATTTTCTACTCATTCTGATACAAATTTTACTGGTTTGGCCACATAATTGTATGTCGTCTGCAATGTGTTTAATTTAGAAAAGTCTGGTAATGGGTTAAAATTATTGTAATGGTGAAATGAATCTCCGCATTAACCCTTTACTCCATAGATACTCATTTCTACACATTGCTTGTAGGGCCTTTGGAAAACATCGTGGCAAAAGGTGAAATTGCTTGTCACCTTTTGTCACAATGTTTTCTATGCTATCAAAAGGTGTCATATACACATAAGAAATGGCTTCATCCTTGCTGTTATTTAGGGTCAATTAGAGATACCATAGAAATGCCTTATGGGGTAAAAGGTTCATCCATCCAGGGTGAAATACAAGATTTTTTTTTTACTGTTTAATATGAAAATAAAAAGAAACATAAACATGCTCTTTTTAGAATTTTGTTCATTTAAACCCGCATGCAAATAGGTAAATGAATAAACATATTGGGTAGAAAACATTTTGAGAAAAAGACAAATGGCTTGTTACAAGCAATTTCTCCTTTTCCCACAATGATTTCCTTTAAATTATTCTTCAGAGGCGTCAAATTAAGGGATTGTGTTGTAATGGGTTAAGGTTAATTTGGCGAAAAATTACATTCCTGTTCTTGTTGTTGTTGAAGTAAAAGAATGAATATGATAATGAGGATGATGATGGAAAATAGCGTAACTTCCCATTATTCAAACGGAAGCTATGTCATTTTCGAACACCTTCGAAGCTGGCAAAGGAAACACAACTAAGAAGTAAAAATATATATTTATTATTTAATCACTATTTTAACATGAATAAAAGTAAAAATATGAAGATAAACCAATCGAAAGTTTGAATGTGACTAGATACGGGTTAATCTTTTCACTCATAAATGTGTATATTCTACATACTATGAATCCAATAAACAACTGCAATTTTTGTAATTATAATCTATAGTACAACATTTACAGCATCATCGTTCACAATGCAATCAGAATAGATTCGGATCAGACACCTCATTCAGAATTTGTATGACCCGGACCTAGTGTGTTTGCAAAAGGTGTAGAGAGAAGTATACATGATGGAAAGAGTAAACAACCCCTAACTTTTCACAATTCATCCGTCACAAGTTTACAGGTGGCTAGTATTTCGTTATCGATATTGTCTGGTGTCTCTAACTGGAGAATCGTTTCCCTTTTCTCCTCGTCAGTTGGTACTTGCATGGGATAAATAACCGACGTCACCAATCCCTTGATGCTGGGAAGTTTGTCGATGGTTAGAAGGGCGATCCTCATCACGTCGTCCTCGTTAACCAAAGGCGAAGCAGCCTCCCAAAGATCTTCGACAGTCTCCTCCCACTCTCTTAGGCAGCCACTTATGTCCATGTGTTGATCCTGCGACTCCTTGTTTGTCTCACACCCGTAACATGTCTGCTCCGACCTTAAATCTTTGATGATTTTTTCTAGGCAAACAACCTCTGCCGAAAAAAGTACCTCCCTAGTTATTTCTGTGCTTTTTTTAATTAATTGCAAACATTCCTCTAATTTTGGTGAGAGTTGTTTACCTTCGTCAATGGTTAATCTAACACCGTTCTTAGTATATATGTATGGAAGTTGGGGGTCCTCCCGTTTTACGCACTTTCTAATATCTATATTCATTTGTCCCTTTCTGTACGCATTTTCTTTCACAAACAATACTGTTTTTGGTTCATACTCATTCGGGAAATTCACCAGTTCCACAGGGATATTAACCGGTTTGCTGGTTGTTTTATAAGTATATCTCCTCGCAAGAGAGAATGCTATAGGGAGTTTTTTAATAAGAGCTTCCGCTTCGTTTTCAGCAAGTCCAATGCACTTCTTTTCACGCGATTGAGCGGATGTTTTTGATAAAATTATATTGAACTCGTTAAATACAACATCAAATTCTACCTTTAGTCCGATGTCTTCCTTCACATTAATCGAAAGAAAATCTAAGTCTTTTGCAAGTTCCATGTTGTCGTCAAGTTTGATGAGTTGAGATTTCACCATATCGTCGTAGTTAATGGACTCCATCTGAAAAAAGTTTTTTTTTTCTTATTATACTAGACACTAGCCTAACCCAGAGCCGCTTGCGCAGACTGTTTCTTAGCAAAAAAAGCAATCCTATACGTAATGGTGACAGTGTATCAATAATTTCAGTATTTGTTATGAACGCGCTGAACCTAATAATATTTCTTATACACACATCTTCTAACTTAATACACCGTCTTGTATAATTTCGTTGACACAAGAGTTCTCTTGTAATGAATGAAAGGTAGAAAACTCTCGAAAGATCTTCATCGATCAGATAATCCAATATATTGTCATCCAAATATTCTAATATCGGTGTTGGTAGATGAATCAAAACATCTCGTACCATGTATTCATCTGAGCGATCTTCTTTCAGCAAAGATCTCAAAAGTTTTTTAGAGCATAGAGTCTTCAAACTAACTGGCTGGTATTTCATAGTCTGAAAAATGTATTACTAGTATCATTGCTTAATTAACACTCGATAATATCCACACAAGCAGTTAGCTATAAATAATAACTTTTCGCTACAGCGTAGAAATAATTCGATACATCTTCATTTTTGATATATGTGAGAAAGTAGACAGTGGTTTGAAAAAAAAAAGTTATATCAGTACTTGTGTGAGAAAAACAAGGAGACACACGAAACATGCTCTATACACTGTGATATGACAATAAGCTGATAAAACCGCGTTAAACTCTGAATCAATGCAATACAATAATTAGGTACAAACAGTGTACACGACAAATGCCATCGCGGAATATTCTAGAATCATTCTAACATGAAGCAAGAGAAATAGGGACAGATATAGAAAGATAAACAGGGAGGAGAGATAGAGTATCAATTATAATAAACGAACAGAAAACAATGCAGTAATATAAACTCTTACCTTTACAATGTTGTGAGGCATCGAGAATTCCCAAAATCACACTGAAATCGATGTGATAACCAGTCAGCGAGTTCCTAAACGGATAAAGAAATGGGTCTAATTTATCCGCTTTATATACGGAGCGGACGATTAAAGCTGTTAAACTGCTTCGTAGCAAAAATATCTACAAGTAATGATAATTTCCCTACATGGCTGACACGAGGCAGGTTAACGTTGCTGAAATTGAGCAATTGATTTATCTGACAAATGATAATGTTAGTCTTTTAAATCCATTAACACCTACAGCGCGCAAGTGACAAACGGTTATAGCAGGCTATGTATGAAAATTATCATCTAGCGGACGTGTTGGGTTTTATGTGTATCCAGTTTTTTTTTTTTCCTAACTAGTGGCGGGAACAAAGAATTTTAACAAGAACGATTTAACAGACAGACAGACGAACATGTGTGTACTGTAATATACCGATCTTTCCATCTCGCATTTGAAAAGCTAATTCTAAATATGTTTTAACGCTTGAAGATTTTAATGTCCAATACTGTATCGATATTCGTATATTAAAACATGGCACAATCGCAAATAGTTGCTAATAATATTCTTGCTGGAGACGAAATACAAATATTGGCATGTAATGATATGGACAAGCGAAAAGTGAATCTGTGTTTAGGCAATCAGCGGTACATATCTGTTTTCAAAAACGATTTGTTCGAAACTGTTATAAATATAAGAAAAGGCACGCGTTCTGTCAGCATTAGTAAAGACTTTTTGTGTCAAATATGTGATCTAAAAGAAACTATACTAACGTGTTGCGCGTTTACCGAAGGAAATACCAACAATGAGTGAAAGTAGTAATTATGGCACTATGCAGGTCAAATTGCCTGTGGCACTATAGGGGCCAGGCCTTTGTCTTTGACAGTTCAGACTATTGTTAGAGGCCTTTGTCTGTTGGAGGTCAGACTGTCTGTGGCAATATGACGTAATCTTGCATACCTTTTGTCTGGCTTTCGTTGCCTCCCACCTGCCGAGGCTAGATGACAATTCCAAGCGTGTTTTGACCGATCAGGCCGGCGCCCGATTGTATAGAACCGAAAATTCAGCCAAAGCATTCGCCATTGAAAATGCATGAGAACTTTCTCTCAAAGAGGTTGCTCTACTAAAAATGCTTTTGTCTGTGAACGCTTTTACCCCCCTTACCATTCAAAGTCTAGGTTTTGTATTGACTTTAATGAATAAAATCGTATGGTGTTTAACGCCGTTTTCAACATTTTTGTTGCACTTAAGTCGCTGCGGCCAGTGCACCTATACATGCTTTCCAGCAGTATCTTTTACCAGGGCATCATTTTCTTTCCAAGTCACTGACTGCTGTCTCACATAACCATTATTACGGTCAGCTGTGGTAGAGAAATAAATGGTTTCACAATTTTCAGTCCTCGACCTAGCCAGGGATCGAAGCCACGACCCATCTCAAGTCCTGCACGCTAGCTATTTAAGAGCTCAGCTTTTAGGTCCTCGCTTCTACATGGAAAAGTTTGCGAAAAACTTACTACGATCCCCAAATAGCGGTGGCATAATATAAAATTCCCTGTTAGTTTGATCATTAGCTTTCTTAGAAATTCTGATTTTTTTTTTTTATAATTCATGAGACCTTTCGATACTCTCCTGACAGAGTCGCATATCAAAATGATTTAATGTTTGAGAAATGTCGACACTCTTCCACGTGATGTCTGGCGCGATTGTATAATATCGTCTGCAAAAATTCAGACAAAGCATTCGCCTCTCATTAAAAATGCATGAGAAAATGTCGATATTCTTACAAAATAGGTCGCTTTCCGCTGATTAAAATGCGTGATGTCTGGCGCGATTGTATAATATCGTCTGCAAAAATTCAGACAAAGTATTCGCCTCTCATTAAAAATGCATTAGAAAATGTCGATATTCTTACAAAATAGGTCGCTTTCCGCTGATTAAAATGCGTGATGTCTGGCGCGATTGTATAGAATCGTCTGCAGAAATTCAGACAAAGCATTCGCCTCTCATTAAAAATGCATGGAATTTATAAACACTTTATCAAACGCTTTTGTCTGTTAACTATATAAAAGGCAAACGTTTTGTAGATGAATGTACATTTTCGGAGGAATGTGAGAGTCTGTTATGTGATAGTTATTTTCAAAATGAACATTTTAATATCAGATCATACTTATGAAAAGCATTTGTATAACATATCCTATACAGGAGTTTCTTTTTTTTTCAGTAAAACTGTCTTGCTTAATGCAGTTCAGCTGTGTTTGGATTCTCCTGACAGGCAATATACTGTTGGAAGAAGAGTATATTTTCTAAAGCAATTTAGTTTTTACATAGGGGTTCTAGGTATCAATAAACAATTAAGTAATAAAGTAAAAGTTGTGTGCGTTAGAAATGGCACAAAGTTTATTGTTGTAACAGCGTTTCCAGATCATTGATGTTGGAACCTCGATTATAGAAAGGTAAGTCCGTTTTACTTCACTTGTTTGTAAACGCTTATAACTCGTTACCATACAAACCCTGGTTTTTACGGTAGTGAGGTAAAAGACTGAAAATTTAACCGGAACGGGGAGAAAATGAAAGCGTACAGGGGGAAAAGAAGAAAGGTTCTCAATGTGCACAATGAAAATCTGCAGTAAATATGATAGTAAAATATGAATCGACCTACCTTTAAAGCGTTGTAATCTATTCCTTTTTACAATATAAAAACATATACACAGTTTTCCCGACACACACCCACACAAACACACATAAACACTATTTTAGCGAATTACAGGATTTTCTTTTTACATACATACATGTATTAACACAATTTCACATTTTGACCTACACTTGAATTATTGTATATTTGATCCCGTGATTGAAACCACGGGCATTTCTTTTGATCTATTTGTGACAAATAAGTTTGCAGCAGCCATGAGACATGCGGTTGTTGTGAACCAAAAATTGTTATGTCCATTCCCAATTGGCAATATTGCATGTCCCATCTCGTGTATAATTGTTCCGGCACACTGTCTTTTTGAGTTCATATTGCCACAAAAAATGTGTATTTCATTAAATTCAGGACCAGCATACTTTGTGAAGCCATTATCATTCGAATCTTTTTTCAGGGTGTAAATAAATGTGTAATTGTTTTTTATCTGTACTTCTTGTATGTAGACAGAACATTAATTGAGCTATAAGTTCTTTGCTATATTTTACAAACGCATCATAGGAGTTCTGTTCAATTAAAGCATCGAAAAAAGAATTAACCCTACAGATCATTACTTGGCATCGTTTATCAGTGAACTTGGGTGGTTGGTAGGTGATGTCTTCTTTCACCCATTGTGACCCGGAAAAGTGAAATAAAGAGACTCGTATCTCTTTGCACTTGAATGGTCCTATCCCTGTTGTTAAAAGAAAACGTAAAGCTTCTATAAGGTTAATGTCTATCGCATGAAACATAACTATAATTTCCAGTAAATTTAGAATATCCATCCTTCAGTTTCAGTAAAAAGAAGAGGTGCCCAAAATTGAAATAAATATGCTGAAACAAACTTCGTCAATTTTTCTTTTCGAAATCCTCGATTTAACAATGTGCTACTTTTGTGCAACCAGACACTGTTTGATATTAAATCTAAAGTGACTTTTCCGTTTTGAAAAATTTAAAACATCTGCAGAAAAACACCTGGCTTTTAATTTTTGCATATATATGAACGTGTAAGTCTAATTTGTAACAATTGTTTACCTAATGTTACAAATTGCAATCAAGTTTTGAGTGATAAAATCTTTTTGAATTTACGCCGAACGTCGATTTTCAACTTTTATCTCTATATGAGATAATTTGTCAGATAAAATGTCATTGAGCATGTTCTTATCATCTATGATCAAATTCTAACATGAATTTCGTTTAAAAAGCGAGAAAAACATCCATTTTTTGACCAAAGAAATGACTTTAGCGGATGCCTTTTACCCCGATTTCATATATTGCATTCCATACAAGTGTTGCTGTATGTCATTTTAAATTAAGAAAAAAAAAAATTAGGTATAAAGGTATTAGAGATCACTTGTCAGATAAAATGTCATTGAGCCTGTTCTTATCATCTATGATCAAATTCGAAAGTGAATTTCGTTTAAAACACGACAAAATCCATTTTCTGACTACAGAAATGACTTCAGCTGATTTCTTTTACCCCGATTCCATATATTACATTACATACTGCTGTCGCTATATTTCATTTTAAATCAAGAAATAAAAATTTTCAAATTAAGTATAAAGGTATTGGAGATCACTTGTCAGATAAAATGTCATTGAGCCTGTTCTTATCATCTATGATCAAATTCGAAAGTGAATTTCGTTTAAAACACGACAAAATCCATTTTCTGACTACAGAAATGACTTCAGCGGGTGCCTTTTACCCCGATTCCATATATTACATTACATACTGCTGTCGCTATATTTCATTTTAAATCAAGAAATAAAAATTTTCAAATTAGGTATAAAGGTATTGGAGATCACTTGTTAGATAAAATGTCATTGAGCCTGTTCTTATCATCTATGATCAAATTCGAAAGTAAATTTCGTTTAAAACACGACAAAATCCATTTTCTGACTACAGAAATGACTTCAGCGGATGTCTTTTACCCCGATTTCATATATTACATTACATACTACTGTCGCTATATTTCATTTTAAATCAAGAAATAAAAATTTTCAAATTAGGTATGAAGGTATTGGAGATAACTTGTTAGATAAAATGTCATTGAGGCTGTTCTTATCATCTATGATCAAATTCGAAAGTAAATTTCACTTAAAACACGATAAAATCCATTTTCTGACTAAAGAAATGACTTCAGCGGGTGCCTTTTACCCCGATTTCATATATTGTATGCCTGTATTAAATTAGTATATCTAAAAATAGCTCTTTCTCAAAACGAGGCTAATGGAGAGTATATAAGAAGACACACTCGGTAACATACCTATTCTGTTTTCAGATTTCAATCGAGCAACATGGACGCTGTGGCTGAAATAATGGACGTTATGATAAACTCTTATACGGATCCGGATGAGCTTATGGACTTTGCAACGACCATGGGGATCCAGGATTCCGTGTCTGTAAGACTTAGACTTTTCCAGCTGAGACAACAGGAATATGATAATGAGTTTATCGAAGAACAAATGGACTTGGTGCTGCAAACCCTAGGTGGACGTATCCAGACTCCGGTTACTTTTAACGAGGAGGACATGGTCGTATCGCTAGAGTATGTACAAATACAGGAGGAAATTGATGGAGCTGTCAAAGCCCTTCTTTTTGATGACGATATGAACGAGACAGCAAGGTTGTGTTTGGAAGATGGTGATTGGGACGATCCATTTGTTCAGACAGGGGGAGGGGAAGAGCCACGGGCGGGACCCTCCGGTCTACAGAACGATCTTTTTGATGACGATATGAACGAGACAGCAAGGTTGTGTTTGGAAGATGGTGATTGGGACGATCCATTTGTTCAGACGGGAAGGGGAAGAGCCACGGGCGGGACCCTCCGGTCTACAGAACGACAACAAACTGAAATACACAATGAGAAAGAAGGACACCCGCACATATGCCAAAAATGCAGCAATAGATACAACATATCAAGTAAAATTGGATGAGCGGTACAATGGTCAGCGGTTAATAGACGTGAGGCAGGGACTTCATGACATGATCCAGGCAGCCCTTAACGAGGCCCGAGGACACCTACAGGGGAATGATCTAGGTCGTGTCGTGATATATCACGATGCTTTGCACAACCCTGTTGTCGTCCCTTTACAGAAGTGGGATACCCTTGACGCTAATAGAGTTATGGAGATCCTCGAAAAGGTACTCAATAGTAACCAGGAACTTTCGATCGATGAGACCTTTGATATAATAATAGGGACCATTGACCTACCTAAAGGAGGCAAGCGAAAACATATCATACGTATTAAAGGTGAAAACACTTCATTGGATTTAAAACGCTCGGTAGTGACTATTGAGAATGAAGATAAAATGTGTATGGCAAGGGCCATTGGAGTCAGCTGGGCAAAATTAAAGAGGTGTACCAAGGAAGAATAGGAGGAGGTAACGAAAAACAGACAGGGAAAAAGTAGCTTGGAGTTGGTTTTAGAATATCAAAAAGTCCCCTTGTCTTACTATAACGACCTTGTCAAAAAGAAGAAGAAACACCAAGGACAGCTGGCAAGGGCTCTGTGTAAGATGGCAGGCGTACCCATAGACCGAACAGCTAGTCTCAACGATGTGGAGGCATTTGAGGAAATCCTAGGAGTACGCGTGATGGTCATCAGCGCTCGCCTAGGCAATAAATTTATTACTGGTCCTAGCAGTGACGGGCGTCCCTGTATCTACGTGTACTTGGTGGACGACGACCACTTTCATGCCATAACAAACATCACTGGGTTTTTTAGCGACTCCTATTTTTGTGAAAAATGTCTCAAACACTATAGTAATAGGGAATATCACCAGTGTGCAGAAAAATGTATAGTGTGCAAGAGGGACCACTGCCCTAAAACGAACAAGACTCTGAGGTGCACAGATTGTAACATGGACTGTAGGTCAGATGATTGTTACAAACAACACAAGAAAGTACCCTTACACAAAAATGGAAGGAGAAAAGGTCAACCCAGTGGGCCTTCCCAGTGTGAAAAGTGGTGGAGGTGTTTCAGGTGTTACAAGGTACTAAGGACGGACATAAGGAAGAAGGAGGACCATGTGTGTGGGGAATACTTTTGTAAGACTTGTAAAAAGTATGTGTTGGACGATCATCAGTGTTATTTAAGAGCGAAAGAATGTAAGGACAAGTTTATACCTAAATATATATTTTTTGATTTTGAGTGTAGTCAGGATGATATGAGTGAGTGCGAGAATGGATACATACCGCAAAAGAAAATAGAATGCGCAGATTGTCAACCATCACAGGTATGTAAGTCTTGTTCTAAGTGTAAAAACTGCAACACGTCATGGTGCGGTAGAACTACGCATCGTCCCAACTTTGTCTTAGCTCATTCGGTATGCCCAAAATGTATTGACAATGAATTGACTGCCAAATCAGTATGTAAGAGATGCGGTAGCCGTTGTAAAAAATGTCAAAAAAATCTGGATGAGAAAGATTTGGGACCTTGTCCAGGGACATGTGACTTTAGAGAAGTCACTTTCCATGGACATGATACTGCTGAACAGTTTGGGCAATGGTTATTTACGGAACAACACGAGTACTGCAAGGTGGTTGCTCATAACATGAAAGGTTATGACGGTTACTTTCTGCTAGAGTACCTCGTTGATCAGTCATTACGGCCAGACAAAATTATTTACAACGGGTCCAAGATAATGTACATGACAGTAGAGCGAGACTTACATATCAAGGTAATAGACAGTCTTAACTTCTTACCCATGAAACTGTCAGCATTACCCAAAGCATTTGGTTTACATGAATTGAAAAAAGGGTGGTTCCCACATTATTTTAATACCAGAGAGAATCAAAATTATGTTGGGCCCTACCCTGATGCTAAAGATTATGGTTACGATTTCATGGGTGAGAAAGAAAGAAGCGAGTTAGTAGAGTGGTTGAAACAGAGACAGTGTGAAGTTTTTGATTTTAGAAAAGAGATGTTAGAATATTGTAGAAGTGATGTTGATATATTGAGACAAGCATGTTTGAAATTTAGATATTTGTTAATGAATGCAACGGGAGAAGAAAAAGAGGTCATAAATGGAAAGGGAAAGACTGAAAAAAGGTGGTTTGGGGCCGTAGATCCTTTCGACAGTGTTACGATTGCATCAGTATGCATGAATGTGTTTAGAAGTAAATTTCTAGAAGAAAAGTGGAAGGTACAATTGTATGACACTGATGAATGGATCCCAGCCAAACTATGTGAGGGAGTATTGTATGTACTGGTGAAAGATGAATGGGTGAGTGCAGCAAAATTGAAAGTCAAGGGTAAAGAATTTGTAAGCACCCCGATAGCAAAGATTCCTCCCAGTGGATACAAAGAACAATACAGTAAGGTGTCAATTCAGTGGTTAGAGTGGCGAGCGCTTACAGACCATGTACACATTCAGCATGCACTGAATGAAGGTGAAAAAAAGATACCAGGAACACGATACAAATTAGATGGATATTGTGAAGAAACACACACAGCATACGAGTACCACGGATGTGTGTTTCACGGATGCCCTATGTGTTTCCCAGACAAACGAGAGGACACGTATCACCCCCTCACCAATCAATCACTGAATGAATTGTATGCTCTGACTCTAAAAAAGAAAGCATACCTCGAGCAATTAGGCATGAAGTATGTGTGTATTTGGGACCATGACTTCAAAAAATTAAAGGACGAAAATGAAGAACTCAAAGAATGCATTGCACAATTAGATGTAGCTGACCGATTAGATCCAAGAGAGAGTTTCTTCGGAGGGCGCACTAATGCCAGTCAACTCTATTACAAAACCAAAGAACATGAACAGGTCAAATACGTAGACTTTACAAGTTTGTACCCTTGGGTGAACAAGTATTGTCGGTATCCCGTAGGTCACCCCAAAATCTTGACCAAAGACTTCGGGAAGCTTGAGGAGTATTTTGGTATTGCCAAAATAAAGACATTACCCCCGAGAGGGCTGTATCATCCAGTCCTCCCCTATAGATCAAATGGCAAACTGAAATTTCCTCTATGTCGTACCTGTGCGGATACCGAGAATCAAGATTCATGTACATGTTCTTCTGAAGACAGGGTTTTAATTGGCACGTGGTGCATCCCCGAGATAAAAACGGCTCTAAGACTGGGTTACACACTAGAAAAAATATATGAAGTATACCACTGGGAGGAAACAACACAGTATAATCCTGAGACGGGTGATGGGGGGTTATTCGCCAAGTATATCAACACGTTTTTGAAATTTAAGCAAGAGGCGAGTGGCCCTCCTGATTGGGTCAAAACGAAACAAGACATGACAAAATACATGGAAGATTATCATAAAAAAGAGGGTGTATTGCTGGATCAAAACAGCATTGTAAAAAACCCTGGCAAAAGAGCTCTGGCCAAACTTTGTCTCAATAGCTTTTGGGGTAAGTTTGGACAGAGACTCAATATGCGTCAAACCAAAATATATCACGAGAGTCAAGCAAACTTATTTTTTCAAGTATTTTCTGATCCTACAAAAGAGCCTCGGAACTTTCATATACTCTCAAATGATATGATACAAATAGAGTGGATTTATAAACATGACTTTCACCCCGAAGACAACGAAACAAACATTTACTTGGCGACCTTTACAACATGTTGGGCCCGATTAAAATTGTACAGTGTGCTCGAAAAGTTGAATAAAAGAGTGTTGTACTACGACACGGACTCTGTCATTTACGTGAGTAGACCCGGAGAGTTTGATCCTCCCTTAGGGGACTACTTGGGTGAGTTGACGGATGAACTGGAGCAAGGAGAGCATATTGTAGAATTTGTGTCAGGAGGTCCAAAGAATTACGCATATAAGACCAGTACCAACGAGGAAACATGTAAGGTCAGAGGGTTTACTTTGAACTACACTAATAGCAAACTAATCAATTTTGAAGCCGTGAAAGCTATAGTAACAGATTCAAAAAGTAGTTCAAATATTGTTGTAACCAACCCATGTAAAATATGTAGAGACAAAAGAAAGAGGAAATTGTATAATAGAGAAGAAAAGAAAAGTTATCAAATGGTGTATACAAAGCGAAGGAAACTAGACAATTATGACACTGTACCATATGGATATGACTGATGTAATTTTTTTTTTGTTCGTGGGTTGTTCAATGTCAATCATTTTTCAAAAAAAGGTGTTAGTCATTTTTCAAAAAGTGTCACTCATTTTTCAAAAAGTGTCACTCGTTTTTACGTTTTTATACTTTTACAGGTAAATTCCCATAGGGTCTGTTTCAAAAAGTGTCACTCATTTTCCTAAAAGTGTCACTCATTTTCAAAAAAGTGTCACTCATTTTCTTAAAAGTGTCGCTTATTTTTCTAGATACCAACTGTTGTTTATTTTATTTGTTAACGTGATAATTGTATTGCTTATAAATAAAAAATTGTAAGAATGAGTTTCTTTTTGTGTTTTGAGTTAATCTAACGTAAGAATATGACAGAAACTCCCGAAAAAGAAACGTTTTTACGTTTCCCTAAACCTGACGAAGAAAGCCATAGTGACAAGTGGCATTTACTGGGCACCCGTGTCCCCCAAGCAGAGATTGTCTACTTTTGTCAGATGATCATAGTGTACATCATTATTATTACGTCCATCATTAACCTATCAGTGCAAAACGGGTCGACCGAGCTTTGGGTATCACTCTTGAGTAGCAGTATCGGGTACGCTTTGCCTAACCCTAGACTTAAAAAATAATGGCCGTCCCTCTTCCATTCGAACCATGTTCTAGTATGTGTATTAGCGGACAAACTGGTAGTGGTAAAACCCAATGGGTGTACCGCTTTTTGAAACAAGTAAACCTCATGTACGGACGGGACCCCCCTTCTCATATTCTCTATTGCTACGGTATCCACCAAGACTTGTTTGATGTCATGGAGAGTTCCATTCCAAACTTTGACAGTAAGCAAGGACTACCTACTGCAGAAGAATTGGATGACTTCACAAGAGACAAAAAACACAAGTTAATCATTTTAGACGACCTAATGCACGAGGTCATGCGGAGTAAAGAAATGGAGTTACTGTTCACCCAAGGCTGCCATCACAGAAAAGTATCGGTGATTATGATTACACAAAACTTATACCCTGGGGGTAAACATGCCAGAACTATAGCTTTGAATACATGGTATCTGGTGCTTATGAAAAATATTCGTGACATATCTCAAGTAGGAGTGCTACGACGGCAGCTTTATCCCGGTAAATCCGGAGTGTTTATGAAGGCTTACGAAGATGCCCTTAATACGAGACACGGTTATTTCATAGTGGACATGTCCCCTTACTCCGACGACAAGTACCGTTTAAGGACTCGTATATTTCCCAACGAAGATCCTATTGTGTACCGTTTGACGTAAGAATGGAAATAAATAGCTTATAAGAATACAATATGGTAGAACTAATTAAACAGCAACGTCACTTTTTATATTTAGTGGCCAACACTACAGCCGACCAGAGAAAAGCGCTTTTAAAAACTATTACCCGTCAACAGCTAAGGGCGCTTAGTCAAATTGCGTACAACATTATCCGGTTCAAAGGTAGATTGACACTTACGGAAAAAGCCACCTTAAAGAGGCAGAGACGCTTTATTTACTTGCTTGGAGATCGTAACACGGGGTTTGTTAAAAAGAAGGAAGCTATCCAACATAAACAACGTATTATCCATACATTGGTGAAGATTGCTTCAGCCTACTTACAACCCGTATTACAGTAATGGAGAAATATGTATTAGTGCCTTTCGAAAAGTTTGAGCGATTGAAAAAACTATCTGGGAGACAAGATGATCAGCAGAGAGAGGAAAGGGAAGATACCTCGAAAAAGAAGAATAAGAAATTAACACTATTTCCTCCGGGACTTAGAGAGAAGAAACGAAAGAAAGATATAGACTGGATTTCTTATTGAATAACGACTCGACAATTTCATGATTTTATATTTTTATTAGCAGAATAATACAATAAAAGTATAAAAGAAGGCATGAGTCATTGTGTGTGTGTGGTTTTTTTTTTATTATTTCCCTCCGTATTTATTGTATATACACATTTCTCGCTTTATCGATTGTAAGTATTTCTGGAAAGGTAGCGTACAGCAACAATGTCACACTCTCTGGTAAAGGTTTAGCAAATTTGATTTCCAAACGGCAAAGACCTCTTCTTTTTGTGTTGAAAGAATAGTAGGGATCGATATCCAGCACATATAGGCAGTATCCTTGCTTGTACTCTTTGTATGTGATGTTGATATCATTTCTACAGGAAGTGAGGGTCTGATAACAGTCGGTGAAATGATTTCCTTCAAAATTAGGTTGCAAAGGTTGCGATGGTACGGATTGGCCATCAACGAAGAAACCGAGGTAACTGCAGTCGTAATGTTTCAGGTTGAATGGGTTTGTTTTGTAGTCTCCGTTATATGAAACGCTCGCAACCGTCCCTATGATGATTTTGTTTGGCACCCTACCTTGAAATATATCGTCTGCGTGAAAACTATATTGTCCTTGCGCTATCGAGGTTGTTTTTATCTCTGAGCGGAAATATGGGTACATAGCGGGAGTGTCCTGAATCATTTTGTCGTGAGCCAGAAGCAAATCGTTCTGTAACCGCTGAATACAGAGCTTGAAACGGGCGTCAACGATTTGCACCTTGTAATTCGGAGTAAACGCATCTGTAATGATTCGAAAGGCATCGGATGCTTGCCAAAATTTAAGCCCCATTTGCACTCCGTTAATAAGCAACTTGGGTTGTTGAAACAAGTCCACCGGGATACTTCCTTCCAGATCTATAATTTTACCACCCTTGGTCTTTTCATATCTTTGGAATAAACCGGTATTTGATCCAGTTTTGGGGTCGCTATCGTCCAGATTCCGATAATCCTTGTAGAATAATTGACTGGTCAGAAAAGCTTCCTGTATAGATTGATTGGTATTTAATAAGGTGTCAATGTAGGTCTTATACGGATGCGTGGTTCCGCTATTCGGGAGTGGTTTTTGTTGTAAATGAATGTCCAGCTGTCTGAAAATGGTGTGCAAAGGTAAATTGATAAGTCCCAGCGTATCATCTTCTGACACGGGTGTACCGTCTTGTAAAGCGAGTCTCAATTTCACCCTCAATTTACATTCCTTCAAGTTGATGTAGGCGCTGGCCTGTGGCGGTATATTAAATTCCAAGCTCGATGAAGAATCGGTTACCGGATTAATGGGTCGGAATTCGATCCAATCTTTCGATAACAAGGACGAATCTTTTGGGATCGGATTAAATAACGATAATTCTTCACTGTGCTGAATTTTACTATTCATGCTAATTTTTCAAAACGCCCAGTCGGGATCTTTGCGATACGTTTTGTGAGTCTTCTTACGCTTGATATTCTTACGATCTTCGTCAACACCGTTCTTACGTTTTATTTGAGATTTTGCCCTATCAACTACTTCGGCTAATGGGCTCACCATTTTTACCTGAGGAGTTTTGACTTTTTCAAGTTTTTCTTCCATATCTCGCAGCAGTTTATTCTTTTCTTCTAGTATTTTCTCCAAATTCCTTATTTGATCTGGGATGTGGTCTTTCGGTTTAAAATAATCAATCCAATACTCCACATCTTCTTTGTACGGAACCCACTTCTGTAGTTTTGAATCAAAGACGTCTATGGAACCCATGATTTCTTGAAATGAAGGACACAGTGAAAATCGTTCGAATTCAAATCAATCGGTTTTAAATCTTCGCCTTTTAACGACAGCCTAATAGTGTTAAATTTCTTGACACTCACGGGTCTATAACGTCGATGAAGACATTCCGTAAATTTAAATTTCTTGTATCTTGTTTCGATTTCTATATTGGTGAGAACGGGTTGTAACTTATTCCTGACAAACGTTTCCTCTATAATGTCACAATTCAAATACAACCGCTTACTTTGAGGTGTAAAGTCGCAGGTCAATGACGATTCTACCAGAGCACATAACCAACTTCCTTCTAAAATATAGTCCTTAGAAAACTGGAACAAGAAATCTGCGTTATTCTTACGTATATCGATAGATTCTGCGGAATTTAAATACAAGTAAAACTCTGTCATTCTTCTCTCCTTGTTCTCAATTGGTCTAGTATAGTAGGAATGAGATAAACTGGGCGTAATAAAATGGGTATAAATGAATGAAATCGTCGAAGTAAAGTCTTCTTACGGGTTGATGAAACGTTATTTGAGCATAGTGTGCGTAACAATAGTCTCCTTCTTTCAAAAACTTGAATATCTCTTCTCATTGGATTAATGACTCCATTAAGTATACGTTTTGCCACCTCGATGATAGCCTTTAGTTGACGATTCGTTAAATTCTGCAGTAAATTCTTCCTTACCGTTGTTTCGGTCTCTTGTAGGTGAAGTAAATAAGCGATTTGTAAATAGACTGTAGAGTGTTCCATGATTGAATCGGTTAAAATACTCATTCCTTCTTACGCGTATAGAGTTCGAGTTCAATTAGTGTGGGACAAACAATCTCGTCCTCTTTTTGTGAAGAGGTTACACCCGTTATGACCACTTTCCCTGTATGAAAACAACAAAAATGCACCCCTTCCCTTTTAAAGTTAAGAGAAGGAAATAACTGGGGTTCGTATACGACATCTTTATCGACAGACAAACGCTTCAAATCCAAATCCGAACTGAGGGTATGGCTCATAGACATGGTTAAAAGTTTCACGTCCGATAAATTCACTGGATATCCACAATTCTGTATCAGTCTCGCATATTTCCGTATTCGTTCGTACCCCTCTCTTTTACTCGAAACTTTGCCGTTACAGTTGATAATACCGTTAGAAAACACTAAACAGTTTCCTCCAGCTTTTCTGTGTTGCCATATCAGTCCGGGAAATCGTGCTGGATCATACCGTACATTCGTTATTTTGGAGCAGAGTTGTCTTAAATCAATAGGACAGTTGAGTTGAGCGCTGTAAAGCACGTTTGTGATGATCATGATCGTTTGACTGTCTAGACATAAATGATAGAACATTGCTAGTTTTCAGCCTCTTTTTATATTCTCGGTTGTTTACGAGTATTGCTTAATATCAGTTTCCGGTATCCAGCTGTCATACTTTTTTGGCCAGTGTAACCAGCGCACCAGGACTTCCTGTTTCTTATTGCGTGTCCTTCTTTTCAAAATTTTTTCGATGCTAAAGTCGGTACCGTCGTCAACGTTTATGGCTTGTAATTCTTGTTCGTAAAATGTACCATCAATTTCATCGTTGTCCCAGTCTACTAACGTGTAAATTGGAAGTCCTTGTCTTTTGAAACGTGATCTGATTTTGAAAATCTCCCCTGTCCATTTTTGCGAGTATTCTCTGTCAAATACGGACCTGATGTGTGACAATCGTACAGTCTGGCCGATTTTATATTTGAATTTTTTTATAACGGGCTTTTCCCCTTTGCTTCCTTTGGTTCTAATGAGATACTGTTGAAGACGACTTTCCCCTTCATTTTTCACGGAAATTGCTGCTGGGTTTTCTCCAAGACTCCTGTGGTGAGTGTGATTGTAACTATGTACAAAATCCTGTAAAATGTCAATGTATCTACTAGTTCTGTTTTTGAGCAGGTATCGAAAAATCTTGTGTTTTAGCGTTTTAATAACTCTTTCCGCGTAATTTGCTTTTGTTTCCGTATTATATGCGTACATATGATGTATACTTTGACTATTTAAATATTTATTTACTTCTTTACTTCTAAATTCCATTCCTCTGTCCGTACGAATTGTGTTTGGCTTTTTGGGGCCTGTCAGTATACGTTTCAATGCCATGACTACATCAGCGCCTCGCTTACTCTTAACAGGTTGAGCATAAAGAAAACGAGAAAATACATCGATAACAATCAAAATGTATTTCACACCTTCGTTATGCTTCTGTAAATTGGCCATGTCCATAAGATCCATGTCCCATTGACTGTCGATGCCATTTACAATCACCCTGGAACGTTTAAAGCGGCGTCTAGCACCCCTGGTCAGAGAATACGCTTCTTGATTCTGCAACCATTGGCGTATTCTGTGCCTGCCAATTTTGTATTTACCCTCGTCTTTAACATGTTGATAGAGTTTTTCAGGACCACCATAGCTAGCGGGAGATTTTAAGTCAAAATACAAAGAAGACAAATATTGTTGCCAGTCAGACATGTTTATTTATTACATAGACATCCATACATTCTTACTACATCAAATAGAAATAGTAAATAGAGAGGTTTCTTTCGTTTTCTATATACAAGCCAACGAGCCTTTCAACACCCTCCGCGGCGTCTCTTCGCAATTGTCTGTATTTCAACCACAATTCGAAGTCATTCATTGTTGTCACAAATATAAGAATGAGTCCGAACATGTTCACATCGGTTTTAGAAAAAGGCTGCATTCAAAGCACTCCAGTTATATGTAGAACCGTCACGGGACAATCTTCCATTGGTAACAGACGCGTTTCGTTGTGTATCACACCTTGAAGTGATTTGACTCGTGTATCCCGTCATTTTCAAATATATACAGGACGGAGACCATTTCTCGTGCTCTTCCCAAGGATCGTCCTTTTCCTCCCATGACATTATGTTGACACCACAGGCAAAACACGTCACTTTATCCGCAGTACCGGTGTAAAAGAAGCCCGCTTTTGCTAATGACCATTTCTCAGGCTTTATTTGCTTCGACCAGTGCTCATACGTTTGTAGTCTATCTTCACATAACATCAAGGCTGGCTTCGAATATGCAGTCACTTTTGTAGAATCTTTGAACATGGTGCTTATTAATGTGATGTTAATTCTGTCAATCGCGCCTATTTACCAGTTTCCGTTATCGTTAGGGTTACATTCAGAACACCGCAAAGCCCCTAACTGGTTCATATGATCACTTTGAAGGTAACAGGGAATGATAGCGTCCAACTCGGGTAGATTCCTACCAATCTCTGACACGTGTTTTTTAAGAGAGTTATATTCAGCGGGTCTTAAGCAGATACCCTTTTTGGTCGGTACCACTTCATTGTCTGGTTTCCAATACTGTCTTATATCTACACAAACGCTGTTTTCACCGATACTGCAATAAACGTTTCCTCCTAGGTGAGCGCTGTATGCTTTTTTACCGTGTAATGCTTGATCAACAAACTCAGAGGCATCTACCAAATTCTTCCATCTCATAAGCGTAAGACTAATGCCTTTCTTAGTAGGTATGTCTTCCTGCCATTCCCTGATATCGACTCTCAGTTCACCCCTCCATTCACTGACCTGTACGTAGCGTTCGTTACCGAGACTAAATTTACATCTAACCATGTTGCTGATTCGAGTGTCAAAACTCTTATGACTCCAAACACGAAATTCAGCTTTCTAATATAGTCACAAAGTCTCTTCTGATTGGTCAGTTTGTTTTTTCCATCTGACCAATTGATTATTCGCTTTGTCTGAATTTTTGCAGACGATATTATACAATCGCGCCAGACATCACGCATTTTAATCAGCGGAAAGCGACCTATTTTGTAAGAATATCGACATTTTCTCATGCATTTTTAATGAGAGGCGAATGCTTTGTCTGAATTTTTGCAGACGATATTATACAATCGCGCCAGACATCACGTGGAAGAGTGTCGACATTTCTCAAACATTAAATCATTTTGATATGCGACTCTGTCAGGAGAGTATCGAAAGGTCTCATGAATTATAAAAAAAAAAATCAGAATTTCTAAGAAAGCTAATGATCAAACCAACAGGGAATTTTATATTATGCCACCGCTATTTGGGGATCGTAGTAAGTTTTTCGCAAACTTTTCCATGTAGAAGCGAGGACCTAAAAGCTGAGCTCTTAAATAGCTAGCGTGCAGGACTTGAGATGGGTCGTGGCTTCGATCCCTGGCTAGGTCGAGGACTGAAAATTGTGAAACCATTTATTTCTCTACCACAGCTGACCGTAATAATGGTTATGTGAGACAGCAGTCAGTGACTTGGAAAGAAAATGATGCCCTGGTAAAAGATACTGCTGGAAAGCATGTATAGGTGCACTGGCCGCAGCGACTTAAGTGCAACAAAAATGTTGAAAACGGCGTTAAACACCATACGATTTTATTCATTAAAGTCAATACAAAACCTAGACTTTGAATGGTAAGGGGGGTAAAAGCGTTCACAGACAAAAGCATTTTTAGTAGAGCAACCTCTTTGAGAGAAAGTTCTCATGCATTTTCAATGGCGAATGCTTTGGCTGAATTTTCGGTTCTATAAAATCGGGCGCCGGCCTGATCGGTCAAAACGCGCCAAAACACGCTTGGAATTGTCATCTAGCCTCGGCAGGTGGGAGGCAACGAAAGCCAGACAAAAGGTATGCAAGATTACGTCATATTGCCACAGACAGTCTGACCTCCAACAGACAAAGGCCTCTAACAATAGTCTGAACTGTCAAAGACAAAGGCCTGGCCCCTATAGTGCCGCAGGCAATTTGACCTGCATAGTGCCATAATTACTACTAGTGAAATAAACAAATATTTACAAAATATCTACCATAATGCGGAAAAGGTGGGTTCATTTTCGGGTCCTGAAAAACTATATAGAATTATCAAAAGTGATGGGAAATATAAGATTAGCAAACAGAAACTAAGACAATGGTTAAATAACCGTGATGAATTTTCTTTGCAACGAGATGTTAAACGAACATTTCCTAGGAGAAGAATAATAACCTCTGGTATCAACTGTCAATGGGGCATTGACTTAGCCAGCACACAAAACATTTCGAGTTTTAACGACGGTGTTAAATATTTGTTAATTGCCGTTGACGTATTTTCGAGATACCTACACATTCAACCCGTGAAATCGAAGTTGGCGAAAGATGTAGTTGAGGCATTCGATTCAATTTTGCGAAAAGGAACCATTCCAAACACTGTTTACTCAGACGCCGGCCGGGAATTCAACAACGTCGTATTTAGGAAACATCTTCAATCGAAACACATTAAATTTTTCACAACATCGAACCAAGAAACAAAAGTAGCAATAACGGAGAGAACGATACGAACGATAAGGAACATGTTATTCCGAATGTTTCGGTATAAAAGATCATATCGTTTTCTAGAAAATCTGCAAAACATTGTGAAAAATTATAACTCTACTCCGCATTCGAGTTTACCTTATAACTTATCTCCTAATCAAGTGACAAAATCTAACGAAGCAGAGGTGGCAGATTTTGTATACAACAAAATTTGGAATAAACCTTCACAACAGAAAGCATCATTTTCATACAAATTTCAAATCGGAGACATAGTAAGGCTCTCTTACGCTAAATATACTTTTCAACGGGATTACCAGCAAAAATGGACCGGTGAATTGTTTAAAATTGTAGACAGACGTATGGTTGAAAATATTCAAATATACAAATTAGTAGACTTTATGAACGATCCCGTGCTTGGTACATTTTATTGGAATGAATTGTTGAAGGTGCAAAAATCTAAAAACTCGCTTTGGTTAATAGAAAAGGTTATTAAGACCAGAAAAGTATCTGGAAAAAAGCAGTATCTAGTGAAATTCCAAGATTGGCCCTCAAAGTTTAATTCCTGGGTTGACGAATCTTCGATAGAAGACATAAAGCGGTAACAAGCAAAGCAATGTCTGTTTATGTTTTAGTGAACAGTTTCGCTAATTTACAATATTTTCCCGACAATAAACCGTATCATTTTAAGTGTAAATTAAATAAAGTTCTATATCTTATTGGAAACTGGGAAGTGTGTGTCTCTGAAATTTGTTTCAAAGAAGCCACCCCATCAAGCATTCGTGGAATACTAGACGTGTACTGCAATATTTGCGGTGAATCAGTCATAAACGGAGTATTTGAACCATTGCTAAGACGTGTATATTCCGAGCAAAACAGCAACCATATAGTTTTCACGCCGGTGTACTATTTACCGGTTATAAAATCGGAAATAAGTGAAATTGAATTTTCAATAAAAACTGTGGATAGGCATTTTGCGAATACATTAACTAGTTCGACGGAAATCGTTTTACATTTGAAATCAAACGACAGATAAAAAAGGCGAAAATGAATGGAAACGGTAAAGCAGGAATGGATATGAAAAATCTGTATATCCCGAATCATACAAAATGGGTAAATTTTTATCAGAATACGTATAAGCGAAGCGTACCGCATTCAGCTTCAGACGTAAAGAATAGTTTAAGCAGTGAGGACGGACGTGTCCTAACATTACACAAAGGCTCACTCATCCCCATAGAACAGATCGAATTACCAAATTTAAAAACGGAAAAAACAGATATCCAACTTGTTAGCCCATCTCAACAGTCTGTTCAGCAAGCGATCAGTCAGCTTCAAGTGGCGGAAGACAAAACAATTCGTAGAAAAGTGCGTAAAAGTAAAACCATTGCTTCCAAAAAGGCTGACAAGAGGAAAAAGTCATCGAAACGGGGAACAAGTAAAGAAAAAGCTTATAAACGTGTTCGGAAGAATACTGAAAACATTTTCGTGTAAACATGGCGGTAGTAGATCCGGATTATTTTGTAGAAGCCCAGCCTAGCGAACTTGCTTTATTCGACTTACTTCCAACTCAAACAGGTGTGGAAAAGATTTACTATCAACAAGTGTTACCTGTTAACCAGATCACAGATTCTTCACCTATTCAATTCAGTATAAGCGGGGTAAATGGATTGGAATATATCGATACTAGAAACAGCTTCATGAGTATTAAAGCTAGAATTGTACATAATGATGGAAGTTTTTTAGAAGACACAGAGTATGTGGGACCGGTAAATTTATTATCCCACGCTTTATTCGAGCAGGTTGATGTAACAGTACAAGGAAAATATATTACAGCCGTCACTGGACATTACCCATATAAGGCTATGATACAGACATTACTAAAATACGGTACAGACGCTAAAACATCGCAGCTTTCGTCTCAGATGTTTTATAAAGATGAACATATACAGGACAACGATCCTAAAACGGGCCAAAACTCTGGTTTTTTAACACGCACGAAACTCTTTCACGCCAGCAAACTTGTTCATATGATATCACCGATCGCGCATGATATGTTTCAGCTTGAGAAATATATCCTAAACCAGGTTGGCATCGACATAAAATTTTACAGAACAAAACCCGAGTTTTACCTCGTAACAGACGCATTAGAGCGGAATTTCAAGGTAAAAATCGAGGAAATGGTTCTAAATGTCTGCAAAATTCAAGTTAACCCCGCCGTGATATACGTTCACAGTCTAATGCTGCAGAAAACCCCTGCTAAATATCCGTTCATAAAAAGCGAGGTTCGCATGGCTGCATTATCGCAGGGACAGACTAGTTTTAATATGGATAACGTTTGCCAAGGAATAAAACCTAATCGAATAATAATTTCATTTGTTAAAGGACGTTCGGTAGCTGGTGATTACACTTCATCACCATGGAACTTCGAGGGGTTCAACCTTTCGGACATTAACGTTTCTGTAGACGGAATACCCGCCTACGGGAATCCGATTAAAGTAAATTTTGACAAAAACACGGGAATTGATTGTGCAGAGGCGTTTCATTGGATGCTTTGTTCGTCATCGAAATGGTTAAACGACAGTGGAAACCAACTTCGATCTGACGATATAGCTCATGGATATTGTTTGTTTGTTTTTGATCTTGCACCCGCATTCGCGCACAAAGGGTATCTACCTCTCATAAAACAAGGCATCGTAAAAATCACAGCTCATTTCGCAGTTCCGTTGCCGGAACCGGTCGCTTGTATAATATACACAGAAGAAATAGGGTATTTTGAAGTAAACGAAAGCCGAGACGTTATTGTGAAACATTAATGCTGATTTATGTTATTTCAATTGTGTAATTTGTTATATATTTGTAAAATGTGACTATATTCATTTCATAAATGTAATCGCTCTTTGCTAGCTTCTTTTGTTTTGTTTTGTTATTTATTTATTTATTTATTTTTTATTTATTTTTTCGAATTAACTTTGTTGTGTTATTCGCTATGGCTTGGTACACGAAAGAGTCTGTGATAAACTTTCAAAGCCCTTCCACGATTACACTCGTTGCATCCTCAAATAGTGGGAAAACAACTTTCGTGAAAAGAATGTTGCAAGAGTCGGATGGACTTTTTACCGTACCGATAGAAAAAGTTTTATATTGTTACGGTAGCAAGTGGCAGACGATTTTTAATGAAATGCTTCAAGTTGTGCCAAACATAAGTTTCAAAGACGGAATTCCGTCTGAAGATGATTTAAAAGAATTGGCGGGAGGGAGGGGAAGTTCACACGCTTGTTTAATTTTAGACGACCTCTCAAGTCAGTTATATTCTAATAAAGACATGGAAAAACTTTGGACAGCCCATTCGCACCATATGCATATTACAGTAATCTGCCTCGTTCATAATTTATTCCCAAAATCACCATCGGGGCGAATAATAAGTTTAAATACAAAATATTTCATTCTGTTTCGTAACTATAGAGATGCTTTACAAATACAACATTTCGCGCGTCAAATTTATCCAACTAAAGTTTCATTCTTTATGTCCAGTTATCATAAAGCGGTCGAACATCAATGGGGGTATATCGTAGTAGACCTTCATGGATCGAGTAACGAAAAATACCGACTTCGAACTAACATTTTTCCGAATGAAGATATGGTAATCTTTCAGCAAAAAGATTGAGTCGGAATTTTATATATATATATATATTATATATAATTATAGTGAAAGATGAAAGAACTACTTCGCAAGGAAGGATTATTTTTGCAATATTTGGTGAATCTACCTGATAATGAAAGGAGATTAGCTGTTAAAAGTCTTACAAATTCTCAGATACGAGCAATATGTGGGATTGTATATAATGCAATAAAGCAGGTGGTTAGTTTGAAACGCAAAGATATAAATTTGTTGAAAAAATATAATTCGACATGGTCAGTTTTGATAGCTAAAAATACTAATCGGAAGCAAAAACAAGCAATCATAATAAGACGCATCAAAGAAATTTGACTCATACTGCGTGCTGCGATTAGATTTCTACCAACTGGACAGGTAAAATATGGCAGCTAAAGAGCTCGTGTTACTTCCCAAAGACAAATATGATTCTTTAAAAAGTGATAGACATATGGAGGTTAATAATATATCGACTCAAACGGAGTCAGACTTGAAAACTACAGTTTCAGAAGACTCCACAAAGTCACAAGACAAAGATTCTAATGTTTATACCAAATCCGATTCAATGTTTATTCGTGCGTCAAATGATAAGCTTCCAGGAATTTCCTTTATGAAATCAAAGCGCATGAAGAAACGTGTCATCAAATGGATGCCATATTAGCCTATACCATTTAAAATATGACTGCAATGTTGTATTTCACCATTTCAAGACTCGCGGTGTCACCAAACAACACCTTCATTCTACAGTTAATGTTTTGATCTCTCGAAAAAGAAAAAAAAACATTATATCGTATAGATTAAAAATGGACCCTAATACTTCAAGTGAGCTAGAAATAAGCGACATCGCGACTGACAAAAACAGTGTGGACGGATTTCTAATGGAAAGTCGGAATCAACACAACAAATTTTTAAAAAATCATTTAATGCGGATAAAATGGATTGGACTTTTATTAATATTGCTATCCACCTCGGTCATACCTGGAATTTACTTCATTCATCCGACATTTACAACGCAAGACTTTTCACCGGAAAATTCGTTTATAAACAATCAAACTGCATGCGTTTACATAAAAAAGTACCATCTTCAGTATGATACCTATGTCCATGTTTGCAACCTTGAAGGATTTATATTTCTCGACATAAGAAAATTTATCAACGAGACGGCAACAGCAATGGGAATTCAGCTTAATTTACAACAATGGCAGTTACTGAAACAACTCGTATCTAGGATAGACATTGGTGTCTCAGAAGCACGGACCTACTGGAATGAACTGAAAACTTTTACAGTTCAACGAGAAGATGGAAAACAACAACAACAATAAAACTTTATTTTTTTTTGTGTGTATTATAATTTCATAGAATATAAATGTATTATTATATTTGTGAATTAGACTATGTTTGTATTAAATAGATATTAAAACATGCATTTATGTGTGTAAGTTTTGTTTAATAAATTATTAACATAGAAGTATTATTGTTCTTTTTATCGTCTGTTTGTGACTTTTAAAAAGCATTACTAATTACCATCATCCAATTAACTGACGCAAATTAAATGTTGAAAGCTCTCGTTAGAACTTTCTGAATAGAATTTGCGATGCAAAACCAAAGGTTAGAAAATATCTTTATTTCTTCTTTCAGTACCAAATGCGCAATTTGTCTCCTTTTCTCTCTAAACAATTGGTGAAACCACCGTCACGCCAAAAACAAGCCGGATCTTTTTAAATAAGTCGCATTCTCGCACAGATTTAATCTAGATTTTAGGGGATAAAAAAGATTTTATTTCCGCTTGATAGGTTGTAAACAGATATCTAAAGGCTTCGTATGAATACCGTCTTTACATACTTCGCGTTTACAGTAGAAATAAGAAAATGCTCTTTTGATTTGATTGTATGAATACATAGTATTATTATGAAGCGCAATGCCTCTATTTTCACCGCTCGCAGGCGTTTGGGAGGCTAGAACTCGCTCGAAATTATTTGTAGGGTCTTCGAAGCATTTATTGATACCTTTTAGACTATACTTTACGGCGCCTGTTGTCTCGCATTTAGCCACATAAGATTTTGAACACAATCCCGTCATGCGAGTTGCTTCAAATTCTTTTTTCATCCAACCAGGGGTCTTCAAATCAAACTTGTGATGTTGTTTACAGCATTCTCTCGGAAACCAAAAGTCGCCTACTCCCGGCTCTACAGTAATGGTATCAGAACAATTGTTCATTAGATTATTTTTTAATTCCAGTTTCTTATCAATTTTGATCGCGTCAAAGAGAGAAGTTTCAGACAGAGCGAAATAAAGACTGTCAGTATCACATTCAATGCATTCAAAACGATCCCTACCGACAAATACATCTAAAAAGTCGTAGTAAAATCGCAGTAAGTGAAGCTTGGCGTAATTAAGAATTGCAATTCCTAACACGATTGGGGTGTCAATTACTATTCTACCCTTTTTAAATTCCATTTCGAAAATATCGTTTTCAAATTCAATCATATTGGAGAACCTAGGATTATTTACTTCCAGGGAAGCTTTCTTGAATCCTTTTACATATTTATGTCTTCTCTGCTTTTCCTTATTCATAATTGTTCCTCCAAACGAAGAATTTCCTATCAATTTAAAGAGAAGCGCAATCACCTGCTTGGTTAAATCAGCGTCCCCGTCTCTTCGCGCGTCAGATACCCGTTTCCCGAATTCTTCAAAGCAGGCTTGCCTTGAATATTCTATTACTTGGTGGATTTTTGTAACGCGCATGCCATGAGACACATACCAGTTTAACAGAGGAGTCATAATGAGCATTTGTTTCGCGCGCAAACCACCGACCAAAAGTTTTCTGGGCTTTTCAGACAAATTAAACGTTTTTGCATGATCTTGCATGTGTTTCCCGATGCAACTAAATGGAATCTCCGTTGTGAGGAAAAGCGGGCACATTTCGCTAAAATATTCATACGGACTTAAATGAGTATTTGGTTTATAATTTACGTCTTGCCATGAGTCTGGAACCTCAATATCAACCTCGACAAAACCAAACAAATCATTATTCATTACACCATCCATTATTTTTTCGTGCTTAACCGAGTAAGGGTGTTTTCTGTAAAATTGCGGTAAACCATTTCGCACAAATGCTCTCATTTCTTCGTTTTCTCTGAGCTGTTGTCTATATTCACATTCCCATATTGTAATAACTTTAAATCCTTGCTGTTTTAAAAATTCTAATCTTTCCATCGTATTTTCATACTTAGTTTCCCTTTGATCGTCCTTTGAAATTTGACAGGTGTGACCGTGAAAAAAACACCCCATAAATTCGTAAATTTCGTTCTGGTCAGATTTTCCATATACGTAGTAGGGACCAATTCTAAATTCTTGCCCGTGGTTCATTTTATGTTTGATACGTTTACCGGTTTTATAACTAAGCCAATTCATCCAGTCATACATTGCATAATATCGTTTCACATGATTTTCAGGGCGGAAAGCGTCAGCAGACTTTCGTCTAATATACCTACCCGTTGGCATTTCTTGACAAATTGCATACAGGTATAAACTATTAGCGTCATAACCGAAAATAGACTGACAAGATCTATCCTTTTGACCTCTGATTAACGTTTCCCCAACTTTGTGTCTACGTGTAAATATAATTGATGGTCCACCGGTCATATTACTCATAAATGTTTCGTACAAATCGGCGTCATATTTATCAAATAAACTGAAAGAAGCCCCACTTTTTAACCCACAATCATACAACATTTTTCTAGCCAAACCAGGGACCGAAATGTAATCTTTGAACACGTCTAATCTTCGTTCAAAGAAAAATTCTTGATAATTTTTTACGCCCTGAACCATAGGACCGACGTCGAGTTCGGCGTAATATTGCAGAAAATCCCGCAGCGTATTCATTTTCTTCTCTTTCCAAATGGTTTGAAGTTTTGCGTAATTTTCTCCTATACTGGAAGAAGGCATGGTTTCTAGTTTTAATATTTTCAAAGCTTCATCGCTTGACTTATTTTCATTTTCGATTAATCTAGAATATCGCAAGAAAGTTTTGTTTTCTAAGGTATTACAGTTTTTCAAACTTGAGTAGAAACACTCAGGAGGTGGAAGACGCGTTTCTTCCAGTTTTGAAGCATTTGTAAGATACTCATACGGAAAAAAGGACTTTCTGACAGGAACGTTGAAAGAAACTAGGAAAGAATCGTAGCTTGTCCCTGGCGGTAAATAATTGCACATATCAAGAAATTTTAGAGCAGAATTGGCGAGGCACGTGTAATTGTTGTTCTTTTTTATAATAAATTTGTGTGCCGTACTGTTATGCAACCCTAAATGCAAAGCTAACTCGCTTTTTATCAAATTGACATCGTATTTCCCAGAATTGAAACCAAGCACAGGAAGTTGCTCGCAATATGATTCAAAAACTTGCTTCATTTTCTGTATTTTTTTCTTCATTAATTCGGCGATATGCGGATTTGTACTGATGGACTCAAAATCGTTCTCGGTGTCATCATCATCATCATCATGGTCGACGTCGATGTGATTACTATGACATCGCATTTTTTTATTTTGTTGCGATAGATTGTAGTCTGTTTCGTCATCGTCACTGTCAAACCAATGTCGTTTTCGAGAATTACTTTGAAGAGTTTTTGAATAATTAATTTCGTCCTCACTATCGCTAATAGAGCTCCTATCATCTGAAGAAGTTTCACTCAATGAGCTGTTGTCGCTAGTTTCGCCCCAATTATTGTATGATACGTGCGATGTATTGTCTACAGTTAAGTCTCGCATGAATCTGTACCAGACGTTTTCTTGAGACATTTTTTCTAAAAATTCGGCGGACGGTGGTTCATAATCACCGCTTTCTCTAGCCTCGCATATGTTAATTTCAGCGTTGCTCTCCATTATACCGTCATCATTTGGTGGTGAGTCGGAATCGCACGTTTCATCGTTACCTATATCCGAGCACCATTTGTTTTCTAATTTGGTTATCGCTTGAAATACACCCTTCCATCGATTTTTAGCTAAACTTTGACACTCAATAGATATTCGCGTTAAATACTCGCACATTGCCTCAATTAGATCGCTCTTATCCTCATTTAAAATAAAATGTTCCTTTTCAAACCCCGGCACGTTACTACAAATGCAAACGCAGATAGCTTTATGAGAGTTTATAAGTTTTTTCTTGGAATCAGCCCTCGGTTCTTCCGGAACAAGAACGGCTTCCAGGTCAAAAACTGCAAACCACGGATAAAACCTTTTCTCAGGCGCTACGAAAATATTCCATTCTTCTAGCTTGTCAAATATTGTTTTTAAGTGATTGTAGTAACCCCCGGGAAACCTTAGTTTTGTTTTGTTCTCGCAAGTTTTCGCGTGCCTATTTAGGCGGTGAGCCGACGGGAACATCCGATCACACAAGCTGCAGCGATATTTAGATGCGTATGTTGCAAAATTTGCGATATAGCTTAAATGGTTCTCGTACAAATTTAAATACACAGTTTTGTCTTGAAATTTTCCCATAGATTTATATACCCCGTCGCATGTTTTATCTTTATTAAGGGAGAAAATATTTATGTTTGTCTGAAAACATTGTTCTACATGCGGTATATTTGCGGTGCTTATTTCTGAATTTCGAATTTTATGTTCATCGGCAAATAACAACCACCGTGTGTAATAAGCTTTGGTAAGTTTCTCTATTCCGCGCACATTTTTTACTTCGTGGTAGGCTAGACATCTAAACATGCATAAATCATCATCGTACGGTTTGCCAGTGGAAGGATCACAGTCTAGCGATATGATGGATTTCCGTTTTTTCACGTAATTTGGAAGCGTTTTGCTGTGTCCTAAAGCAAAGGATGTTCTAAATAGTGTATACACAACATTGCAAACCATGATCGGCTTCCAACTGGTGTTAGGTCTTTGGCGAAGCATATAATTCAAAATATCAATCTCGGATAATCTATGCATGAATTTATCGATGTCGGACCTACATGATATTAACAACGGTAATTCAAATACATTATCGTTTGAATAAGGCGCGAAATAGCGACATTGACCTGTTTCGACATGACTCAGGATGACACCGAAAGATAGATTTATTTTAAATGCATTCGAATTACCGTTGTAAATTTCTTCTATTTGTTCCCCCAAATCATCCATTGATATATCGTTAGTGATAGGAAAGTTATATCTACTAACTGCGCTATACTCAGTCACTTTTCTTTTCAAAATTAAATGTCTATGTTGGTCGTAAGTTAATCTGAATTGAGTGTCAATCGTGCCGTCTTCATTTTCCCACGGAGCTATCTCACCATCACCCCAGGGTTGATTTTGAAATGACGAGGAATCCGCTTGAGAATGGTTCAACGCCCTGTGTGAGTATAATTCTGAGGCGCTACTACACTTAAAATCGCACTTTCTACACTTCAAACACTTTTCGGGAATTTTCTCGGGTTGACACGAAGAAGCAGGAGACGGTGAAGAAGGGTTCGTATGTTTTGCTGGAGCCGGTTTGCACTTCTTCTCATGCCTGTGTCTGTTTCTGTAGTTCGAAAAGTGTTTAAAACAAAATTTGCAGGATGTTCGTTCCGTTTCCTTCGTGGTCTTGCACTTATCGCCGTGATGTCTCAAACTAAGCGTGGTAGCAAATGTTTTTCTGCAAGTCTGGTAGAGGCGATCATCCACGGTCTTCGATCTTTCCCTATAATAAAATGAAATGTTCGTTCATTTACGTAAAAGGTTTGAACGCATCTTCACTCGCAAACGTGATAGTTTCGAGCAAAAAGAAAAGAAAAGTGCTAGTCTTTTGTATTAACTTTTCAAAAAAAACTCTTTCATTTCGTTTAAATTATTTTCAATGATTCTATGATACTCAAAAATACAAAAGGAAAGAAAGGAGGGGGGAAGAGGGCTCAAGTAAAATATCTAAATAAAATTTTGGTAAACATAAACTCACCTTTTTCTTATTTCATCGTCGCAATTGTGATTAGCGAGTTGTTCCTCCGTAGAGAACCTGGAGGCACAATTAAAACACAAATAGCCCATAATAGAGACAAAAAAAGGTTTTCTTCAATGAAAAAAAACTCTTGCAGTCGCGTTAATTCGGCTACCAACTTTTTTTTATCGAAAGGTACAAGCGAATTCAGTGCCCATTTACGCTAATGACGTCCCGTCAAACTGTCACGTCTGTCGAGTCGCTCGCGAGCAAAACGCGCTAACTTGCCGGCGGAGATACCTCTTTTTTATATCTAAAGCAAAATGTATCTGTATCAGGAGTCACGGGCTACACTATACACTACTTCTGGTTGCCATGGCAACAAAACTGAAAAATTTTTAAAATCTTTGAAAATCTTCTTGTCTGAAACCGTAAGGCCAAGGGCTACCAAATTTGGCATGTAGCTTTATCTAGTGGACCTCTACCAAGTTTCTTCAATTTATAGCCCTGGGGTCAAAATTGGCCCCGCCCCGGGGGTCACAAGTTATACATGGGCTTATTTAGGGAGAACTTTAAAATTCCTCTTCTACCTAGCCATAGGGCCTAGAGCTACCAAATTTGGCATGTAGCTTTATCTAGTGGACCTCTGCCAAGATTGTTCAAATTATAGCCCTGGGATCAAATTAGGCCCTGCCCGGGGGTAACAAGTTTTACATGGGCTTATATAACAAGTTTTACATGGGCTTATATAGGGAGAACTTTAAAATTCTTCTTTGACCTAGCCATGGGGCCTAGGGCGACCAAATTTGGCATGTAGCTTTATCTAGTGGACCTGTACCAAGGGTGTCGAAATTATAGCCGAGGGTCAAATTTGACTTCGCTCCGGGGGGTAACATGTTTTACATGGGGGGCTTATATAGGAAAATCTTTCGCATCTAGCTGTAAGGGCTAGGGCTATCAAATTTTGCATTTAGCTTTATCTAGGGGGTCTCTATCAAGGGTGCCCAAATTATAGCCCAGGGGGTCAAATGTAGCCCCACCCCAGGGGGTCACAAGTTCTACATGGTCTTATATAAGGAAACTTTAATAATCTATTTGTACATAGCCATATTTAGGCCTAGGGCTACCAAATTTTGCATGTAACTTTATATAATGGGCCTCTACCAAGAGGGCCCAAATTTTAACTTTGGGGGTCAAGTTTGACTCCACACCAGGGGTCACAAGTTTTACATTGGCGTTTATAGTGAAAACTTGATAAACCTGTGTCATGGATCACATATTTTACAGGGCCTTTTATTCAGCAAACTTGTTTTACATTACTTTTTATTGGGCAAGATTAAAAAATCTTTTTGTTTATAACCACACATTCTAGTTTCATATTGTAGGTCTGGGGTCAAAATTGCCTTCATTCCAGGGATCGCAAGTTTAACATGGGCTTCAAAATATTGTCACTTCAATTTAAACATTAATCAAGGGAAATAACTCTTTTTATGAAAGATAAAGTTCGTTACTATTTACCTCCCTTGATTATCAAGCTGCAGTGATACATGATTGACTTAATAGCCAGTGGAGCGATACAGGGCCATCATGGCCCTCTTGTTGAAGATTATTAAGAACTTGTTGCAATTTACGTTCTATTGTATGCATATGTTTGGATCTATAAGAAATACAAAAATCATCTACATACAGGAAACATTCCACTCCAGGACAAACAGCCTTGATGATGTTATTGATCTTGACGCTGAAAAGTGTCAAAGAGAGGATGCAGCCTTGGGGTACCCCCATCTCTTGTTCGTGAGGAGTAGAGTAAGTATCACCAACACGAACCCTAAACTGACGATCATTTAAAAATGCAGAAATAAAGTGAGCAAGGCGACCTCTTATACCAAAGTCATAGAGGTCATTCATAATACCATACTTTCATGTTGTATCATAAGCACTTTCCAAGTCGAAGAAAACAGAAACAACATGTTCTTTTTTAATAAAAGCTTCCCGGACAAAAGTTTCAAAACGAATAAGATGATCGATGGTGCCCCTGTGTTTGCGGAAGCCAGATTGAAACGGTGTAATGAGTTTGTTCTTTTCAAGAAACCAAACAAGTCTATCATTGACCATTCTTTCCATAGTTTTGCAGATGCAGCTGGTTAAGGCTATGGGTCTGTAATTGCCTGGATTAGTAGAATCTTTGCCAGGCTTCTGAATGGGAATGAAGATTGCCTCTTTCCAAGATCTTGGAAGATTTCCTGTCTCCCAAACTTTGTTATAAACATCAAGTAAACAAGATAAAGATTGGTAAGGTAAATGCTTTATAAGTTGATAATGTACATCATCTGAACCTGTAGCGGTGTCATGACACTTTTTAAGAGCCGCTTTCAATTCTTTTAAAGTAAAAGGCTTATTGTAAGACTCTTCATTTGTGGAATTAAAATTAAGTTTCCTTTTCTCCTTTTGTTGCTTAAACTTTTGAAATGAAGGAGAATAATTTGATGAGGAAGACTTTTTGGCAAAGGTGTCAGCTAATGTATTCGCAATATCTTCTTTAGAAGTAGCATTACCACCTGGAGCATTCAGATGACTAACACCCACAGAGGTTTGTTTACCTTGAATTTTCCTTACCATATCCCAGGTCTTTTTGACGGTTGATCTCGAATTTAAACGAGATACATATCGTCGCCAGGATGATCGTTTACTTTGTTTAATAGTTCTGCGAGCCTTGGCTCGGGCAATTTTGAATTTCACATGGTTTTCGTTTGTCGGTCTCAAATTGAAAGCCCTGAGAGCCGACTTGCGATCTTTAATAGCCGTTTCACAATTTTCATCAAACCAAGGTTTATTTAGGTGCTTTGGATTTGTTGCAGTTTGGGGAATTGCCACCTTAGCGGCCTGATAGATCAAAGAAGTGATAAGTTCAGTAGGATCATCGCAATCTACGAAAGCTTTCGGCAGAATGGATTGTTCACAGCGGATCTGAAACAGGTTCCAGTTGGCTTTGTGAAGTTTCCACCGTATTGGACGCTCCTGGACAGGCGGTCCAGTTTCAATGAGTGTGATTGGGAAATGATCACTACCATGAAGGTCATCACAGACCTTCCATGTAAAATCAAGAAATAAGTCAGAACTGCAAATAGCAAGGTCTAAAGCTGAGTAAGAACCAGTAGCGGGATGCAAATAAGTCTTCGATTTATCATTTAAAATGCACAAATCACGATCTGAGATTAATTCTTCCAACTGCCGACCCTTCCGGTCAGTGTCTGCACACCCCCACAAAGTATTGTGGGAATTGAAGTCACCAACCAACAAAAAAGGTTTTGGAAGCTGAGAGACAAGCTTACTGAGCTGGTCAATTTCAAGTGGCATACTTGGTGGCAAGTAGACAGAACAAATTGTTATAGTTTTGTTCAAAGATAATTTTACTGCCGTAGCTTGTAGTGAAGTATGGATTTCTACAGATTCATGAGGTACGGAGTTATTTACAAGAATAGCAACTCCACCACTGGCACGGTGACACACAGACGATGCCGTGCAGTAACTTGAATGATGTTTGAATGTAAAGACATAAGTTTCTTTAAGAAACGTTTCTTGTAAGCATACCGCTATTGGTTTGTGTTCATTGACTAAAAGGGACAATTCCTCAATGTTAGCATTTAAGCCACGACAATTCCATTGCAGGATTGTATTACTCATTTGTAAGGTATAGATAAGTATGACAGAACACAGAAATTGAACTATGGAAGTATTCATTTTTGTAAAGGTATTCTGATAATTTTACCTTGCTTACTTGACTCCGCAACGGGATCATCCACATCAATCTCTTCCTGTTCATCACTGAACTGGAAGCGATTGTGTAAAAGAATTGGATTGTCGGATCCTTTAGGGAATCGGTCCGACTGGGGCTCTTTAACAATATTCTTTTTGTTTTTTGTTTTATTGTTTTTCACAGGACTCTTTTGACTCGACACTGAAGGCTGAACTGGTTTTACAGAAGACTTATTTGATTTAGGAGGAGGCGTGCTTGTTTCTGTTTGAACTGCGACATCTGTTTGTGTCTGGGCATCTTTTGACTCGGGTGCTTTTGCGTGTTTACCCTTTGCAGCCGTAGCATACGAACCAGGAAGTACAACTCGGCTACTCACTACCCTTCTGGCATCCTGAAAAGAAAGACCCTCTCTGTACTTAACAGAGACGATCTCCTTCTCCCGCTGCCAAATGGGACATGATCTTGAAGTGGCCATATGCTCGCCACCACAACTTATGCATTTGCTTTTCTTCTGGCAATCGTTGGCACATGGAATTTGATGAGTGCTTAAAGGCTCACCACAGCGACGACATAATTTGCTGTCAGCACCAGAGCTGCACCTGCTTTCATGATGTCCGAACTTAAAACATGTATAGCATTGCAAAGGGTTAGGAATATATAGGTCTACAGGTACTTTCAGATAGCCTACTTTCAAAGATTTTGGAATGATTGCAGTTTGAAATGTTAGTATAATGGTGTTGGTTTCACGTTTGACGCCATCTCTGTATACGGTGATTCTTCGAGCATTGGTGACATTTTGGTCAGCTAGTCCCTCAATTATATCTTCAGTAGACACTCCTGCAAGGTCGGGGCATCTAATAATACCCCGTGATGTGTTTAAAGAGGCGTGTGGCTTACATTGAGACGGAATTGAGAAGAAAGTCTGTAACTTTAGAAGTGACTCTACGTGTACTTTGTTGGTCATTTCAACTAGAAGAGCACCAGATTTCAACTTTTGGCAGGATTTCGGTGATGTTGCAATCGACGAAATACATTTCTCAATCACGAATGGAGACAGCTTTGACAGTGGTCTGTTAGGATCAGTCGATTCGATGATTAAAAAGCGGGGGTACAGATTGGCGTTTCCAGTTTCGTTTTCCGAGTCAGAGTCCAGTTGAGCACGTGTTCTTTTTTTGTTTTGGGTATCCATGATTATAGTTCGAGTGTTCATCATCCATGACCCCACCCACCGCGGAGTCCAACGTGGGGATATGGCTAATGGAGCGGGTATCCAGCTCCCCATACCAGGGTTACACAGATGGTATACTCAGATGCCATGAATAAGTCGGAGCGACAAGGAAAGAACATGGGTAGTCCCCCAGATCAGAGATTTACCATGGCAGTCAAAGTCCCAACGAAAAATTCACATCACCCAATTAGCCCATAAGCCTATATAAGACCAGGACTTAAAGTGCATATCAAAGTAAAAGGTAAAATGGGCATTTTTCAAGCAAACGTTAATTGTGGGTTCAACACGTCAAATTATTTCCTAGAGAATGAAGATCAGATGAAAAAATGAAAGTAAATTAGGCCAAAAAGGTATCAAATATTCCAAGTTTGCTTTAGAGTCAAAAAGTTGGGGTTTCAAGTAGTATCGCAGGACGCACGCAGGAAGGAGGCATCTATACCCAGGATACAGATGTCCTCCCCCCGTACAGCTCCCCCAACACAAAACATTTATATATAAAATACGCCCAATCTTAAAACGACCAGCCGATTGCACTAGACCGGGCCCATCTAGGCTCTCGTTTACACAGAAGCCGAGGCCAAAGCAGTGTGTTGGAGAGCTGGAGATCCCTGGGCTCCCCTCAACTGCCAGGACCCTCTTTTCCTGCTTACGAGTCTCCACCCACGGCAAACAGGCGGGTCCATTGGTGGAGTTTTACCACTCTGCAGGACGGCAGCCGGCGAATTCTATCCCCCGTCCGGCTGGGGGCCAGCTTACATCAATAAAGATTGTCTATGTCTATGTCTACTATAAAAGGCTTCATTCCTAATATAACTGAAAAGGATCTCTAAGTCAGAATTAAAATTTAGCCATTCAGCTTTTCAGCTTATAATTTCTTGTTTACAAAATATAGTACAGTTTCCGTTTTGTGCCTTTGAAATGCATGTATGGGAGGGTTATGAGTCCCAGACGTGATTTTTAAATGGAAAGAGATATGGATATAACATGTGGTAAAGGGTTGAAATGGAAGTTAGACATTACTGATTATGCAATATGGGCTGGGTGATGTACTCTTATTCATTTATCCTCCTGGTTAATTTCAGGTCAAAGAAAGGACCATTAGCCTCAAAACACAGGCTGACACGGACAAGCTGAGGAGTTTTTGTGAAGGCAAAGGAATCAAGCTGGACAAAAACTAAGTGTAAGTGTATTATTCTAATATTTGACTAAAAAGGAAGGAGAACATTTCTGTTAAAATTTATCAATCCTTAATTTCATACCTCGTGTGGTGAACAGTCATAATTTGTCTACTGCAGACGCGACAAAAGCAGAGAATTTCATTTGCAGACATTAGCATGTCATTTACGGAAAAAAGGGTATTTCACATGCCGACTTACATTAATGATTTCTGACTGTTAGCTCTTCCATGAATCAATGTTAACATCTATGCAAGGATGATGCAAGATGTTATGATTGTTGCCCCCCTGCTCACGACGGGGAGTTGGAATTAAGATTTTGAGCAAGAAATGTTTTAAATCGATGTCATGCATGATAATCGTGTGATGATAGTTAACTTGAGTAATTGCTGTCCGCTTCGATATTCTCAACCGTTTATTTGTGTGCACTACTGATATGTGGTTTTTGTCCGCTTTTGAAATTATTTTTTTTAATTTCCCCAAATGAAAGTCGCCCGAAAAAATTTGCCTTTTAAGGAAAAGGTTAATTTGGCAAATTTTAACATTCACTAATCATGCGTAACTTACTCTGACGTTTGTACATGTAAATTGAACCTGGGTAAGCCTGCTGTTTCTTGAGCAGCAATATCTTCAACGTTTTCAGATGTCAAAATTAACTTTGAGTTAAATAGGGAATCTTAACATGGAACAACGTTTGCGCCATTATTGCAGAAATAAAAAAAATGCGATAAACATATTTTTGAAATGTCTCTTCAGGATCGGTTCAAAGTCATTTACATCACTTTTCCATGTGATTACTTACTCTTTATACAGGTTATAGACATATATCGGGCACATTGAAGATACCCGAAAAGGTTTTCCGGGTCAATATCTAATTTACCTGACCAAATCCTAGAAGATTGACAATCAAAATATAATACATATATTACAAAATTAGAACAATTTATAACCCTTTTGCGAATATTTAAAAAGTTCTTGTTAAAGTAAGATCTTATGTTGTTGTATTTTTTTTTTTTTTCAATACACAAAACGCATGTATGATCGTCATCTGGTCATTTTTAGCCCTACTGGCTGAAAGCCAGCAGAGCTTTTGTCATTGCGTGGTTTACGTCGTCCGTCCGTCTATCTTTTTCTTGTTTACGCGATAAAGTCTGCATTTGTGGCCAGATTCTCGTGAAACTTGCATAGTTTGCTTATGCCATCAATATCTTGAACCCTATCCATTTTGAAAAAAAAAATCTGACAATCAGTAAGGGAAAATAACCATTTTAATTTGAAAATTTACAATTTTTCTTTACACGATAAAGTCTGCATTTGTTGTTAGATTTTCATGAAATTCACACGGTTGCTTTATATCATCAATGGCTTGGAGCTTATTCGTTTTGAAAAAAAAAACTTGACAATTTGAAAGGGAAAAGTAGCCATTTAAAGTTGAAAATTTACATTTCATGTTTAAGGGATAAAGTCAACATTTTTTTTATCTAATTCTTGTGAAACTTGCACAGATCATTTGTATCATCAAGGGCTTAAATCCTATTTGAAATGAAGAAAAGCAATCAGTTAAGGAAAAGCAGCCATTTGATGACATTGACTTGTTTACTCGACACACTCCGCATTATTGTTCCCATTTTTTCGAAAGTTGCAGGGAATATTTATTGCAATGGGTCCTGAAAGTCTATCAAATTTGGCAGGATTCCACTATTTGGGTTTGAGAAATTGTACTTCAATTATTTCACTATTCGTTTAATTCGTCATGCCTACATAATGATGTATGCTATAAAATAAGCAGAAATCACTGTCAGTAGAGCGATTCAGGCCCTCAAGTTTCTCTCCGGCGTTAATTGTTAATTTAACATATTCTCTTTTCAGATGAAGAAACAAGACAAGGCAGTGAATTTGAATTTAGCTGGCTAGTTGAGGACGCTATGTTGTGTAACTCTCGCCCTGATTAATTTTTGGACATATAAATTGAAAATAAAAAGTGCCAGTCATACTTTGTACTCAGTTAAAGTTACAACAGACAGAACAGTGATTTTGGTGAACTTTTAGAAAGGCTTTGTATTGCAAAGCCCTCCTTAACCCTTTACGAAACAATCTGGGGTTTTTAACGACCCCGGGAAAGAAGCCGTTTGAAAACATAGTGTGAACAGGAGAAAATGCTGTTAACCAGCATTTGCTTCTTTTCTAACAATGTTTTCTATCCTGCAAATGCTTTCAGTTCGATTAAGTTCAAAATTTTGTCGTTTGCCAAAGGGTTAAAGCATTTTTAGACTTAAATGAAAACGCCAATAGTATTTTCTACTACTGTATAAAAAGAACTGTTTAAAATTTCCTGTGAACATATTCTAACAAGTTTGAAAGTGTGATATTTAACCCTTTCCCTTGCACACTTGACTTTTGATGCAGGAAGGGTTAATGTAGTCAACTTTTGAAGAAGAACTGAAATAAAAACAATCTTTTGTGAAGTTTTAACCCTTAACTCTTTACCAAATGAAAAAAAAAAAAGACCCATCCAAATTCAAAGTATTTGTAGACGACAATTACAATTTGGCCCAAAAGATGAAACTTGCCCATAATTGAGTGGAAAACATTGTGAGAAAAGGAGAAAATGCTGGTTACCAGCATTTTCTCCTTTTTCCACAATTTTTTCAAAAGGTTTCCTCCTTAGGGTCGTTCATAGTCAGCATTGTTTTGTAAAGGTTAAAGCTTCTTTCACAACAAAAGTAACCTTTGCAAACAGTGTAAATAAAGATCAGACTGCATAAAGCGTGCAGTCTGATCTTTCATCTATACTATCCGCGGAGCTGAAACATCCTGAACAAGAGCAACCTTATAATTTAATTATTTCGGTGTAAATTCTAGACTGAAAGTGACCTTTGGCTTTATTCAGCGCTCTGAGGGTTTTTGGGAAGATTGAAGTTTTTGTGTCTACACACTTACTATGTGTCGAGTGTTTTACGTTTAGAGAGGGGTGGGGTGGAGGATCGTTTTTTTTTTTATTAATTTCATTATTAAGCATTTTACATAGATCAAACCTAATTATGTACTGCGAGGGTAGGTCGGGAATAAGTGAGCACGAAAAAAATGACTTGAACTTTCCCAGAAAGCACTAATTATGTGACCCTCTCGTACGGGCATCCATGTCAGGTTCTAGACATTTTGGTAACGTTTCTATTCTATCCTCAATTACAAAAATTATTGTAAAACATTTTGAGAAAAGAGGCTTCTTTCTTCACAGTATTTTCTTCACCTAATAATATTGTAATTTGTGTTTTATCCGACTGACGTTTTGACATCGGGTTTCTGTTCATCTGCTATGAGGTTTCGGTGCATTTCGCTTACGGTTTCGCTCAGTTCAGAGGTTGCCTTCCTTCATTTACCCAAACAATGTTAATAAACTGTACTTGTATTTCCAATGTATTCGCAGTTTCCGTTGATTTTTTTTTTTTATTTTTCTATCATGTCAGATCAAACGCGAAGTTTGTTGTTCGAAATATAAAAGTTCCGATGTTCAAAAATATGTTTGCTATTATATAAGTAATAGAACTGTGCTCTTTTATTTCTGACTGACCTTCCAAATTTCATGTAATAACTAAGTAAACGATCCGGAAAACACTTTTATATGGGTATTTCTTCCAAACCGTACGTCAAGACGCATATATTATGTCATGTTCACTGCCTTGCATGATCGTTGAAGAAGTAAACTCTTCAGATAACTTTGCTTTTTTTTGTGTGTAACCTTTCTTATTTTTGTGTAACCTTGCTTATTTTTGTGTAACCTTGCTTATTTTTGTATATCCGTCTGTGTATGTCTTTTTTTTCTTACTCCGCATTAAACTGAAATACCATAACCATGTTTATGTTTTCTTTTCTGAAAATAATTAAGTTGGTCAACGTTTCATTTTCTCCCAATCAGATTGCAGTGCTTTGAAAATTGCTTTGAAACTTGGGAATTTTCACGCATTTATTGGTCCCAGTCAGTCAGTCAATAAGTCAGTAAACTCGATGTAGTAGTAAATAACATGTGTATAACATTTGTGCACAGTTACAGTTACAAAGCAAAACATAACTTTTGCCACTAAATTGGTTATAGTTGATAATCTTGATTTACCAAATTAACCGTTACGACTGCGTCGCTTCAACTTTTAATTAGCTCACCTGAGCACGAAGTGCTCAAGGTGAGCTATTGTGATCGTGCTGTGTCCGTCGTCCGTCGTCCATCGTCAACTTTTTACCTTGTGTACGCTCTAGAGGCCACATTTTCAGTCCAATCCTCATGAAACTTAGTCAGAATGTTTGTCTTGATAAAATCTCGGACGAGTTCGAAATTAGGTCATGTGAGGTCAAAAACTAGGTCACTAGGTCAAATATTAGAAAAACATTGTGTACGCTCTAGAAGCCACATTTTCAGTCCGATCCTCATGAAATTTGGTCAGAATGTTTGCCTTGGTAAAATGTCGGACAAGTTCGAAATTGGGTCATTTGGGGTCAAAAACTAGGTCACTACGTCAAATCTTAGAAAAACCTTGTGTACGCTCTAGAGGTCACATTTTCAGTAAGATACTTGTGAAATTTGGTCAGAATGTTTGTCTTGATAAAATCTCGGACGAGTTCGAAATTGGGTAATGTGGGGTCGAACACTAGGTCAAATCTTAGAAAAACCTTTTGTACGCTCTAGAGGCCACATTTTCAGTCCGATCCTCATGAAACTTGGTCAGAATGTTTGTCTCGATAAAATCTCGGACGAGTTCGAAATTGGGTCATGTGGGGTCAAAAACTAGGTCACTACGTCAAATCTTAGACAAACCTTGTGTAGGCTCTAGAGGCCACATTTTCAGTCAGATACTTGTGAAATTTGGTCAGAATGTTTGTCTTGATAAAATCTCGGACGAGTTCGAAATTGGGTCATGTGGGGTCAAAAACTAGGTCACTAGGTCAAATCTTAGAAAAACCTAGTGTACAAATGACTCTCAGAAAGAAGCATTTTGAAAACACTGTTTGAAAATGAGAAAATGCTAGTATCCAGCATTTTTTCCCTTTTTCACAATGTTTTCTACCCATTTGAGAGACCAATTCCACAGCTTGATCCACATATTATTTGTTTTATGCAGAAGGTTCAGACTGATGAGTTTAAAATTTTATTGTTTGGTAATACATATATCTCACAAGACGTTGGAAATTGGTTGTGCTTGGTCAAAAGGCTCAGGTGAGCGACTCCAGGGCCATCATGGCCCTCTTGTTTCGGTAAATTAACATCATCTAGTCACTGGTTTGGCTCGAAACATATAATTCCCCTGCCTTTTCTCCCTTGACAGTAAAATAATACTGGTCCAAAGAAAATCAAAGTACTGAAAGTACTGACAGACTAGCAAATTTGATTGACTGACTGTTTGTATGGTGTTTAACCCAGTTTTCAACATTATCTCAGTTATGTAGCGGTGGCCAGTGCACATATCCATGCTTTCCAGGAGTTTCTTTTACCAGTACTACGCACAATATTCTTTCCAAGCCCTGGCTGTATTCCCACATTACCACTGTCGAAACGTGAGAGGGAAAAGAATCCTGTCCCAATGACTAATCATAAATCGTCGGAAAGAAATTTGCAGAGTCTGGGATTGAACCAATGACCTCCTGTTCTCAAGTCCTGTATGCTACCGACTGAACTGCCGGGGCTATTTATGCTAATGGTTAACTATAATTCACTTTAAGTTTAGCCCTTAAAATGCTAAAAAATGTTAAATGAAACTTTCAAGCCGATGGTAAACACCTGAATATTGCTGTTTCAAAGTTACATTTTGGAGAAAATATATCCTCTTATTTGGACAGTGTAGATCCAAGATCAGACTGCATGCTCTGTGCAGTCTGAACTTAATCCACACTGTCCTCAAAAGGTCATTCAGTCGCGGTAGTGGTGGTAAAAGAAACTCCAGGAAAGCCTGGATAGGTGCTCTAGCCGCCGCAATATCACTGAAATAATGTTAAACACCATGCAATCAATTAGTAAATATCCAATGGCACAAGATGTAGTTAACTATTTAACTCTCTTTACAAAATGAAATATTTTACACTCGTCCAAATTCAAAGCTTTTGAAGACATTAATTGAATGTGGCTAAACTGATGAAACCTAATTCCAAAAGGACAGAAAACAATGTGGGACAGGGAGAAAATGATGGTTACCAGCGTTTTTTCCTTTTCCAGCAATGTTTTCAAAGAGATTCTTCCTCGGTGTCGTTAAGACAGGGGATTGTTTGGTAAAGGGTTAATATTCAAGACTAAAATAACAGTTTAAGATAACAGTTTAACTGTACACAATGATCTAAATAATGAATGACTGAAGGAATGACAAGGGTTCCCTGTCCACTGAGGGTTCATACAGCTAGGATTTGCTACAAGTTACCTAGGTGTATCTATTAATAGATTCCTTCATAATGTTACAATGGTGTAGGAATAAGTCATTCTGTGTTTTTCATAAGTCACTTAATTTACATGAATGAATGAATGACTTCATTGACTTATACATCCTGTACATAGTCAGTTACAATCAAAATAATTTTCAAAATGTCCCACGTGATACAACTCTCTCTCTGTCTCTCTCTGTCTCTCTCTCGCTCTCTCTCACTCTCACATTTTCTATCACAGCTCTTTCGCTCTCAAAATTACATCATGATTGTATATTTGATCAATTTACGAATATAAAATATTCAAAGTACTCTGTCTCTCTGATAAATATATTTATATTTAACTCTTTGCCAAGGGACATAATTTTAGACCGCTGCAAATTGAACATTTTTGCAGACGACAAATAAAGTAAGACTTTAGTGATGGGTTATATCTTTAAAAAGGTAGAAAACACGGTGGAAAAAGTAGAAAACACCGGTTACAGGCATTTTTTCCTTTTTTCCACCATGTTTTCATGTAAGCAAAGATCTTCTACCTTGTAAATGGCATCTTGTTCAGTTTATTACTTTGTAAGATGACATGTTCAGATTGGAGTGGTAGAAATTTATTCTTTTTTTTTTTTTGTAAAAATTGTCATATGTAACAGAATTAAGATTTTTAACAGAAAGAAGTATTTTCTGTAAGGCAGTATTTGGCAAGTGTGGGTTTTTTTGTTTACTTTAACTCTAGGTCAGTCATAATGTCTAAAAATAACTTGCATAATCTACACACACACACACACACACAGTAGAAAGGTGCACCAAAACCCAACTCAAGCACACAGGAAACGCTAAGTCCGAACGTGAGAAATACGCATTACTCGGATAAGCAGAATATTTTTTCATAAAAATGGATTTTCAAAACTACGAGGAGTCAAAACCACAATAATCCGCGATGGAACAGGTGCCTTCTGAAATCCTTGTACTGTTTAGACATACATAGTTGCTGATTGATTGTTTGGTGTTTAACGCCGTTTTCAACATTATTTCAGTTATATCGCGGCGGCCAGTGCACCTATCCATGCTTTCCTGGAGTCTCTTTTACCAGTACTACGCACAATATTCTTTCCATACCACTGACTGCTTTCCCACATAATCATTGTCATAACAATGGTCAGCGGTGAGAGAGGAATGAATCCTGTTGCAATGGCTATCATCAATCCTCGGAAAGAAATTGGCCTAGCCAGGGATCGAACCCACGACCCCCTCTTCTCAAGTACTGCACGCTACCGACTGAGCTACTGGGGCTCGGCACATACATAGTTGTAATAGTACTTGTAAATTGTCACGAGACATTTCGTCACGTTTGTTTATAAAATCTTGTAGATCGAAACCCTCATAGTTTGTCTGTGTTTCATTTGAAATCAGTTATTCAAAGTGAGGAAAGGGGATTTACTCCATACGAGGTATTATCTCCTTTTGGCAGATTGTTTTCAAAATATGCCATTGTTTTCTCTACAGGTGGTAAGGTAATAAATTAACCTGACCGTTAAATTCAGGGATAGAGGATAATTTGTCAAGGGTAAGATAGAGTCATAATTTACTGAAAGAACGTCCATCATGCCACATTCACGAGTGGCACGAGCATCGTTATGCTGTTGGGGAAAGGACTTTTAAAGCGTTATTGAGACGAAATTACCTCCACTGGTTTCCCTTATCCATGGTAACTTTGACACTTTTCACAAACTCATTTGCCCCAAATCGAAATAAAAGCATTCACATATGAGCCATACTCTGTGAAAAGGGGGCTTAATGCACCTGCACAAAGTATGAACCCAGGTTAACCTACGTAATCCGCGCAGACTGACCTGACTGAACTTTTTACTATCGGTCAATTTTCTGCATTTCAAAAGACCTGTCCACCTCACGATTCAGCGGGTTGTTATTCAAACTGGATTTCATGGATCCATAATTATATGATGACTTGCTGGGTACATGCATCACGAAGATGCATAAAGCTTCACAGAGCATCGCTCATGTATTTGAAGATATTGATGACACAGTAGGTGTTGAAAACATCTCGACAATAGAGTATTTGCCCATTACTTGCAAATTGTCCTATTTCCAACACGTTTTCAAAAGCTTTACTGCTTGGATGCGGTAAAATATATGGGAAGTATTTGGCTCCTTAACTTAAGTTCAATTTTATTTTTTTTACATTGATTGTGAAACAATTTCTCACAACTTTTGTTAATCCTGTTCGGTGATTGCTTCCTGGACACCAAAGCGGTACTAGCACGGAAGGTGTTGAGTGAGGAAAAGTTCCAAAGGCTGACACCGTCAAAAATGGGGTCAAACTTGGGACCTCCGGATCAGGAATCCGACGCTCTACCCTTGCCAACTGTTCTGCTCATGGGTTGTTACTGAACCACAAGGCAAATTGGCGGCTCTTTTGGACCAAAGCTGTTTCGAGTCATATCACGAGTCACAGTTTCGTTTTTCATGATGTCTAGCATACTAATCTGCAACTCTATAGCAAATACTAGCGATATTCAAAACTCAAAGCATGACTAGATGAAAATAATCTATAGGAATTTAGATTCTCTAAGGGGTTTAAAGGCCTTGTGCGAAAATGCGAAATGCACGTTATGAGCATTTTTTTTTTCAAAAGTTGCCAGCTGCAGAGACGTACAAATTCGTCTGTAGAAAGGAGAGAGAGAGAGAGAGTGTGTGTGTGTGTAGAAAGGAGCGAAAGAGAGAGAGAACCTTCTTATCTGAGACTCAGTTTTGAACAAAATTTACAAAAGTTTTTAATTAAATATTCATGACAGGGCCATTGGTAAACGTATCTAATCATAGGGTAGATGGTTGCTTTTGGCTTAAAGTTGAGCCAACATAATTGCTCTTATAAAACGGCAGCAGCTAACAGGTTTAAGTTTTCATGAACTTCAGTTAACAAATATTGTACCAGTCACTTTATCGCGAACCTATTAGGCAAGTCGTAATGCTACCCCTACAACCATGAAAGCCATCACATTCCTTCTAAGTTTAAACTGTTTGTCCCACCGGGATCGAACCTTTGACCTACCAAATAGGAGGCGGACGTTTCCAAGTTACCACAAGGCTACCGGGCATCTAGATATACAGCATATCTCTTTAGGTGACAATTTTACATGTTACGTAAACTCCTACCTAACTTAAAATTCGTCGAACCTTTATACTTTCACAATCCTAAGCTGTTCCGTTTCGGTTTCGGAGCAACTCGACACAGAAAATAAGTAACAAGCGTGCAAGTGATTGTAATTTACTTGGTTTGCGGTCATCCTGCATTGTTTTAAGTACAGGTATTGGTACAGGTCTTACGATTCCAAGCATGGGGTTTATATTAGGAAAGTTAAGAAACGTGCTTCTTTTCTTAATTGCAATATGTGCCCTGTACTATACTCACAATCGGAAAGGACCAAAACCCGAAAGTTAATTAATGATTTACATATATGATGAACTTACATAAACATATCGTTAAACTTATTATAACAGAAAAGATGGCAATAGGTTTTTAGCCCTACTGGCTGAAAGCCAGTAGAACTTATGTCAAGGTATGATTTCCGTCGTCCGTCCGTCCGTCCGCCTGTCGGTCTTTCTGTCTGTCCATCCGTCCGTCCCGGTTAGTCTTTTTCTTGTTTACGCGATAAAGTCTGCTTTTGTGGCTGGATTTTCGTGAAACTTGTACAGTTTATTTATCTCATCAATACCTTCAAACCTATTGATTTTGAAAAAAAAAAAATCTGACAATCAGTATAGAAAAAGTAGCCATTTGAAGTTGGAAATTTCTATTTCTTGTTTACGCGATAAAGTCTGCATTTGTGTTTGGTTTTACGTGAAACTTTTACAGTCTATCTCATATAGCTTCAACCCTATTTATTTTGACAAAAATCAGATTCTCAGTATGGGAAAAGTAGCCATTTAAAGTTTAAAATCTCCATTTCTTGTTTACGCGATAAAGCGTGCATTTGTGATCGGATTTCAGGGAAACTTGCGCAGTTTGTTTATCTCATCAATAACTTCAACCCTATTCATTTTGAAAATATATCCGACAATCAGTATTGGAAGAGTAGCCATTTAAAGTTGAAAATTTCCCCCTTTTTTTTTATTTGGGCAGTAAAGTCCATATTTTTATCCAATTCTTTGGAAACTTGCAAAGATTGTTTGGTTCATCAAGGGATTGAACTCTATTAGAAATGAAGAAAATATATAGATTATTTAGGAAAAGCAGCCATTTGATGAGAAAGTGTTGTTTACTCAACAAAGTCCACATTATTTGTCACATATCTTTGAAATTTGCTAGGAATGCTTAATGCCATGGGTACGGAAACCCAATGAAATTTGGCTGGATTCCAAACAATAGGTTTTGAGAAACAGTGCTTCATTTTTTTTCATATATTTTTGCACAAAAAATGTATAAAAGCCTGGTTTTGAGCATGGTGAATGTAGAAATATCCATGTTATATATAGACCATTGAGGTAAAAAGGAAGATGCTTTGACCGAATTAAGGGTTGATCTTAAATAAATACAGTACATACTTTCCAACGGATAGATTTTTCTTAAAATTTCCACACTTATAGTATTTATAATTCTAAACAATAGAAAAAAAAAATGGCACCTATCCGAGCTTACTTCGTCAGAAAACAAGGTTGAAGGTCACTGTGGAAGTCATTTTTCAAGGAAAAAAATAGGATAAAAGCTCAGCAGACATAGTGGGAAAAGGAGAAATTGTTCAACTGGAGCGATTTCTCCTTTTTCAACAATAATTTTCAAAGCGGAAACAGCTATACTTCCACAGGTTTATATTTCCTGCCTTGGTTTCCTTGTTTGGTGTGTAACGCCGTGTCAGCAGCATTTTAATTATTTCACGGTGACAGGTCAAAGATCTATTTTTTCTCTTCACCAATACCACCCGAAGAAAGTTCTACTTGTTTCAGTGCACCAATAGTATTACCATTATGTGCAAAAAATACATAGGTGCACTTTTGATCCAATATCCACGACAAAAATACATACGCATTAGGATGCGCGCGATCATTTGTCATATACATGTGCGTCGTTAATCTACAAGCACAGCACATAAACAGGTACATAGCACGAAATTCAAAGAACTTTCCTTAATATCACAACTTGAAGTCGACTTCTTCTAATCTGAAACATCTCAGTTTCTGATGTTATAAATTTGTTGAATTCTCTGAAGACTTATTTCACAGAGAGTTGACATTTCAATCTGTTAAGAAGTCAGTGGGTAACATTACCTGTCGTAAATGCCAATTTGGCACGTACCATTAAAACAAATTAATGATCTCCCATGCGTCAAAGTAATTAAATTTAGACCACACGTGAATTTGTGTAACCAAATAACACTATATTGTAGTATTTGCATCGTACTTTATAAAAGATAAAACTGCAGCATCTACATATTCTGACTATTGTCGAAATTAGTACCTCGGTTATTGTCGTCTTCTGAAGTAAAATTTTACGAAATTTGGCAGTCTAAGAGCCAAAGACTAATTTTTATGTTCCACATGGTTTTCTGTGTGTTTTTGTAAATTGCATACACCCAGAACAGCCAGAAAACATTCTAGGAAAAGGAGAAAGACGCAGTGGTTTCAAATACCATTTGAATCACGTGAATATACAGGTCTTGGTCAATATTTGCTTTCCAAATACTTTCAGAGAATTTCAAGAAACGAAGTGTTCGGAATATAGAATTCCAAACGAAAGAATTGTGGAAGCTTACCTTTTAATTTTTTTCATTTCGACAGATCACTACAACTGAACAAGATGTGTAAAACATCTTACGACAGATAGACATATTTATTAGCATAATGCTAAAAAGCAGAGTTTACCAGCATCTAAGTTTTTCCTCTGGCATTACTTTCCTTTTCACTCTTTGCATGTTTAACTGATAAGGGTAGCTGACCAACGGTCATTAGTCCATTAAATCGGGGAAATGGTTCCCTGATGTGCAAGATTAACGGTCCTAGTGACATAAATGAGAAGCCATTAGTAATGGCACGAGCAGGCTAAACTGTATATAAACAGTTTTTTCGGATTGTTGTCTGAGAGAGAAATAGAAGACTGACAGTTTCTAGTGTTGGTTAATAGTGAGTTTTCAACATAGTAATGGCAACGCGAACCTCAGCAAGGAGACGGTAGGTACTTCGTTTAACCATTATCATGATTAAGATTTATGTTTAGCATTGCTTCATAACCTAAAAAACATTACTTGTGTTCAATTTCAGTTGTACAGGTCAAAGCCTAGAAGAGCTTATATCATGACGTAGTTATTGTTTTCCATCGATCCGTCCGTCTGTCAAACGTAAACTTTTTTCTTATTTACGCGATAACATCTATATGTTTAAAATTACAATTTTGTTTTAAATGAAAACGTTTTGGAAGTAGTTACTACTTTTAAATATTTAGGAACTAATGTTAATCTTTTCAAAAATGGTAATCTGTTTAGATAACATAAAAAGCAACATGCTTCATTCGCACTTCACAATCTGTTTTAAATCAGTTAAACAATCAAAATAGACAAATATAGAACATCATTAAGTAAATTAGACTTTCCTCACATAAACTGAAAATAGAATCAAGTAGAAACAAGAAAAAGTTGATGCAAAGCATCAAAGTCGTCGCAGAAAAATTTGTTTAACTCATTACCAAACGACAATCTTTTAGGCTTGTCGAAATCGAAAGCATTTGCAGACGACAAAAGGAAAGTGACTGAAAATTAGAGAGTAGAAAACACTGTGGGAAAAGGAGAAAATGCTTTTTTCTCAGGGGCGTTAAAAGTAGGGATTGTTCAGGAAGCAATTATTACCCCCCAAAAAAGGATTGATAGGTTAAGAAATCCCATAATAAGAGGATATCATCACAAATAAAGCATAAAAAATGAAAACATACAGTATACAAAATATCAAACATGAAGATAGCATCATCGCAAGAAACATTTTAAAATATTTAACTTTAATAATTAAACTTGACCAGAAAATTACCTTAATCACATAATCTTGATGGTAACATGATGTGTTTTGCATCAAGGTATGAATTTTCCCTGCAATTCCTTATTTCGACCCTTTACTGCAGAGATACTCATTTTAACAAATATAGAGCATGAGACTTTTGAAAACATTGCCAGAAAGTTACACTGATCACATACCTTAATGGTAACATGTGTTTTGCATTAAGGTCTGAATTTTCCCTGCAATTCCTTATTTCAACCCTTTATTCCACAGATACTCATTTTGACAAATCAAGAACAGGCAGCTTTTTGAAAACATTGTGGGAAAAGGAGAAACAGCCCATAATGAGCAATTTCTCCTTTTCCCACAATATTTTCTACTGTATCAGATTCTAACTGAATAAAAGCAATGAAAAAATAGAGCTAATTAAGAGCTCTGTGCAAACAATGCTATCAAGTGTAATGAAAATTAAACTTTTGCCTAGTAGAAAATAGAAAAAAAATGTTAACCATATCAAAATAAAACTGGCTAATGTGGAAAAATTAACAAAAGACCGTTAAAAGTGACGTCATCATATATGATGTCATACTACAGAAATATTCAACCCGATTTGTACTTTTAAACTCCGCCCTCCATTAAAAAAGTCTGTTGTCTTTACTAAAAAAACACTAGAGTTGCAAATAGATAAATAGAACAATATGGTAGAATGAAAATATCAATGTTATTTGGCTCGGCTGGGAAAAATGATCACGAACCTTTGTGATAAATTTCCCCAACCTCGCCAGATAACATTGACATTTTTAGATCCTACAATATTATTCTCTATGTCCCTTAAATGTACACAATTCAATGGAAGTTCTTTACTTGCTAAAGCCATGTGGTCTGAGGGTAGATACAATGGATGCACCTTCAAAAAGATTTGAACAATCAATTGGTTAACAAAGGTTTTTCCAAAATAATTTTCAAGGTACACTCATATCTTTTATAACTAAAAGATAATACCATCCTGAATTATAAGCAACTTGGAAGAATGTAACATACACAATAGCATGACTGAACTGTCAGCTTAGTTAACAAGGAAATCAACTGTTTCACTCAAAGAAAAGAATATGGCTGAAATTTCCTTAAATACAGTAAAAATGTCAGATCATATCTACTCAAACTTTGTTCTGATAAATGGATTTAGGTTTAGCTGAAACATGATACAGTGAAACAATTTCACCTTTCCTCACAGAATTTTCAGATTCAAACACCTTTCCATGAGTAATACTCAGCGTTTAGATGCATGCATTTTTACAAGATTCTTGCAAGACGAGAACATTGTAAGAGTAAAAATTGACCTTATTGGAGACTTTATATCTCGGAACTTTCTCTTTGATGTGACAGACAACTTATTAGACTGAAATGTTGAATAAGCATTTCTTGGCCAGCTTAGCTTTAAAACGCTTTGGAAGCTGACAAACAAGATGTTCAATGACGTCATCATCAGAAAAGTTTTCGATTATGCCAAAGAGACAATTAAGGTCTTTAGAAAACAGTGTCAAAGTCTGGTGTTTCCCATCTGGTTTGACAATATTGACTGAAGCTCTATAGGTCCATCTACAAGAGCTGCCTCTGCAAGCTGGACATTTCCCATCTATCAATTTCTTCTGACGACAAGCTGAAAAAAAAAAAGAATACTTGTTTGAACCACACGATACAAAATTCAGTGAAAGCTCGAGATAAGGGACTGAGACTCTATCCTAAGTCATGAAATAAGTGTTAAAAACGTACATTGTACTTATTGATTAGAATCATTGACAATTCATTTGAGTATCCAGGGCTTTACAGAGTTTTAGAAAATTGTGGTGTAGCTTCAGTGCTTTGGAAATGATAAGCAAATGATAAGTTTTAGACAGACAAACAAAATGACTGCTGAGGGTAAAACAATGACCGGGGGGCATAGAAAATTGAATGAACAATTTTCACCACAAGCATATGATAGAAAAAAATATGGAGACAAAAATAAAATCAAAATAAGCAGATCAAAATTATCTTATGTTTTTTTTAAAATGAATGAAGAAGACCTGATAGTAACCTAAGTTTAAGCCCTTCCTAAACGACAAATTTTAGGCTGGCCCGAATTGAAAGCATCTGCAGGCGACAATTTTGACATTGATATAAATGAGGTTTTGTTATCAGATTAGGAAGAAAACACTGTGGGAAAAGGAGAAATTGCTGATTTTGAGCAATATCTCCTTTTCCAACAATCTTTTCATAAGGTTTATAACTCAGGGTTGTAAAAACAAGCGATTGCGTGGGAAAGGGTCAATATATAAAGTAATGCATACACATTTGAGGACAGCACATGTAAGTGTAAGCTTCGTAGATGGCATCTATTTCCAAGTCTAACTCTTCTCCCTCCAGAGCCAATACATTAAAATCAGGGTCATCTTTCAGTTTGTCCTGGTCTTCCCCAGTAACTTCGAGGTCACAAAGCTCCTTTGATGTGATGAACTGTAAGAAGTGTACATATAATCCATAATGATCACATATAAATGCTAAATTTACATTTTAATTCTTATCCCTGAAAAAAAAACATCTTAGTACAGAAAATGAAGTAATGGATGAGCAATGGTAGAATATCCTGGCTTGGTCACACTGATGAATATGAATTTTTTCTTAGTCATAAAAATGTTTATTAATTGCCTATGAAGTTGAGTCTCCATAAGAATGATGAGATTGCCAAAAAAAATCAGGTTGAAAAGTAATAGAATTTGACCCATGTTAAGTTTTGCATGCACATGTTAACAGAGAAGGGTGAGAAGACAATTTTCTTTCAGCAATGACAACATTTCTGGTTTTCCTTTAAAAGTATGAGCTACATAACTAATTTTAAACACATTTATTTTACATCGATTAAGAAAAAAGTTCCTACAACTTATATTAATTGCTCTCGATTCTGCTTCAGCTAGCCAATACTCATGCTGAGTGTGTAGGGAAATGAAAAACTCCCAAAGGCTAAACCATGCTCTAATGGGAATCGAAACTGGGACCTCTTGATTCGTAGGTCAGCGCTTTATCCCAAAACCACAGACTCCAATTTCAGTTATGGTAAATCAATAAGCACAAAGAAAAGTAAAAAAAAAAACTAACTTGCCTGACAGGATGACTCCCGTGTTGTAGTCAGTTGAGGCCTCTGATTGAAAGTTTTGTGATAGACGGCAGTCACTTCAATTGAAGACCCCTCTGCATATGCTGATGTCGCCAGTTTATCAAACAAGGCCACTTTAGCCACACCGGTCTCGTCTTTCAGCGCTAAACATCTAACAGCCAAAGTACCTTCCATTCGGAAGGAAATTGGAGAAACCTGATGAAATATATAAATGCAGAAAAATCCACTAACTATATAAATATTCAATTTATTTGTAATCCATGGCCCATTTAAACTTTTGCCACAAAATGACATTTTTTTTACATGTATCTTGAAATATAGACTTTTTAAAAAACATTGTGAGAAATTGAGAAAAAATTTGTGATTGTTTGGGAAAGGGTTTTCACCCACTACCTGATACTGCAATTTTAGACTGTATTAGTTCAACATGAAAAAAAGATACTGTGTTTTGGTGCGTATAACACACATTTTTTCACTTCTGAATAATTTCAAACTGGGGAGTGCATGTTATACACTACAATAAGCAAAACCATGTTTTTCTCCCCCATGAAAATCATGTGCAAGTCAAAGAGGCTACCTGTTCAGAGTGGGTGTGGGTGTTTAGTTACAAAAAGAATTAATTTGTCTTGTCACAATCTTAACTTTCGTCATTACGCCATTTCAACATTAATGGATCTTAAAAAAAAAGAAAAACGAATGTGCTCTAATTTTGAAGCGAACAATTATTTCTAAATCTTCAATTTATTATCTTCAGAGTACAGCTTTTTGACAGGTAGCTTCTTCACAAGAAATCCATCAAAAACCCACTGATTTTATCATACTTGACGACTTCTAACGCTTCAGTGGCAAAATGGTTATGTCCATTAGATAAACCATTTACATTTTTTCAACATGGAGACATAATTATGCTTCCTGGGTTCGATATTTTAATGAATTTTTTATGCGTGTTATACATCTGTACATCCTTTTTTCTCCGGATTTGAAGCTGAAAAAGGCCTGCATGTTAAACATGCCTGCTTCTTACACACAGCGTTTTACAGTATGATGTAAAAAATGTGAAGAAATGGAAATACAAATGTCTGATAAAGTAGAAAACATTGCGGGAAAAGGAGAAATTGTTCGTTACAAGGAATTTCTCCTTTTTTCATAATGTTCTCAAAAGCTGTCTTTTGTTGATGTGTTGTTGATGACTATCTTTGGACTAAAGGGTAAGAAATCATAAAGTAAAACTGGAAATGAATTTGCATTATCCTCTTTGCACATAATGTTTTCAAAAGTTTTATGTCTTGGCAAAGGGTTGTTTTTTTTTGGTGTCTAAGGCTGTATTAACACAACCGCTAAGTGCAGAAATTGCAGCAGTTCATAGAAATGTTTCCTTGACCTTTCAAGTGATACAATGAGTCCTATTATCCTCACACATACAGGTTTATTGTAATCCCACCCTTATAATCTTGGGAGGCCGAAAGGAAAATCCTACACCAGCACAGCAGTAATATATGAGAACATTGAATTAGCGTTTTTAATCGGGATAGAATTTTCTCTGTTTATTCTTGTATTAGGGTGTAGATTTGAAAAACATTGGCAATGACAATTTACGTTACGACATTGGGAAAAAAAAATTCTATGTAGAATAATGTTCAAAGTACATCATGGAACAAATTCATAAATACCTGGATGATTTTCCCTGCAACTGAGGATTTTTCAGGTGAAGAAAGGGCATCACATATTTTCCTTTTGCTCCCTGCTGGTGGCTCCTCTTCAGGGAGAACAACATGGTGAAAATGTCCAGTCTCAACACTGGAGGCAAATGCCACTTTGCTAGTGGATACAATCCAACAGGTTTCTCCCTTCTTGATAATGTCCACAAACCTGAATGTGCGCCCAGGTCTTATCATTGTAAATTTTGGAGTTTGGTAGCATCTGATATGTAGCAGTTCATCTTTGTTGGCTGCTACTATATTGAAATATGTCATGTCTGCCTTAGGACTGGTGTATTTTATGAGTTCTTTTGAAACTTTAAGGACCTTCATAGTCACTGTTCTTTTAGCATCAGTCTGGCAAAAATCAAAGATGAGAAAAATTTCAGAAAATGTCCATCAAGAGTACCTGTGCTACTTTAAAGTGCTTTTGTTTTGAAGTTGACTTGATAATATGAGACAAAACTGGTCAAATGTTATTTTAACCCTTTGGAGTTCTCCAAATAAAGAAATCAAGTTGGGCTCGAAAGATTAGATTTCACCTGAAAGGCTTGAAAGAAAGATAATGGAAAAAGCAAAAAATGTGCTTATTTTGTGTTTACTTTTTGTCCTTTAACCCTTTACTCCGTAAGAATTACGATGGTATATCCAATTGACCCTAAATATCAGCAAGGGTGAAGCCATTTCTTATATGTATATAACACCTTTTGATAGCATAGAAAACCTTTTATATGACCAAAGGTGAAATTGCTTGTCTTTAAATGTGTAGAAATGATTATCTATGGAGTAAAAGGTTAACTCTTTACCACACAATCCCTACTTTTAACGACCCTGAGAAAGGAAGTGCTTGGAAAACATTGGGGGAAAAGGAGAAAATGCTGGTCGAACATTGTGGGAAAAGGAAAAAATGCTGGTTACCAGCATTTTCCCCTTTTCCCTCAATGTTTTTACCCTTTCAAAACCAAATATCAATTTTTTGGTCACATTCATTTTGTCGTCTGCAAACGTTTCAATTTCGACTGGTCTAAAATTTTGTTTTGTGGTAAAGAATTAATAAAAACAATTTAATCCTTTACCAAACAACAAAATTTTAGACTGGTCCGAATTGAAAGCTCTTGCAGACGACAAGTTAAATGTAAATTAAAAATTGAAATTTGTTTGCAGCAGGGTAGAAAAAATTGTGGGAAAAGCAGAAAATGCTGATTACCAGCATTTTCTCCTTTTCTCACAATGTTTTCAAAAGGCTTCTATCTCAGGGTCGTAAAAAAGCAGGGATTGTTTGGGAAAGGGTTACAGACTTCTAACTCAGAAAAAAAAATAAAAATGGAATGGAACGACTTAAAAATTATTGCTTGTTACACTTTCACTTAATCTTCCCAATAACACTGCCTGTTTCCAGTATATAAAATGCAATGTATTAAAACTGTAGTAAATGAATGATTTCTTAAAAGCTCCATAAGAAATATCCAACAAACTTATGTTAAATATTCTAGAAAAGCCCTCCCACCCCTTTTGCAATATAAAATATAAAAACATTTATTAATGGAAGTACTGAGAGTGCTTACAGATCAACTTATTTGAAATAAGTAGGTTATAGTAGAAGTAAAATCGGGTTGGTGTACAGAGTGATAATTTACTCTCATTCTTAGTTCTAGGCATGTGACGAGTGAGCCTTTTGTTCCTTGATTTTTTACATTTTATTAAATTTTATTCTGGAAGTGATTTTTTGCTAAAATATCTGCTTCACTATTCAACTGTTGGTCCTACAAAATTACAGGATGAAATATAAGATGTTTTCATTTTTTTCATCAGAAATATTTGTCTAAGTCGCTGTTTCAGTGTAAAAAAATGGAGATACGTGTCTTGTTCCTAATTTTTTCAATTACACTTCGAATGGAAACAAGAGCTATCACTGAAGGTGATGAATCCCCCTCAGCTGCTTGCTAAGAAGTTGCTCCTTGTTACAATCCAAATTCGTTAAAATGAGGCTCATATGATGAAACCTGACTCTTAAAGGGGCAGAAAACATTGTGGGATATTTACTCATCCAAATTTGGGTCGTTGTCAATACCTATGAAGCTAATGTAAAACTAGAAGGCCCTGAAGGGCCTGAATATGCTCTACTGGCAGAGAATTGAATTTTGCTTTTATGGTAGCATACATTATGAATTCATGATGCAAAAAGACAAATAACACACAAATGTGTTCTTGCAACTAAACAAACTGTGTGAAATTCATGAAAATCTGATAAGAAATGCAGATTTTAATGCGTAAACAAGAATTGGTAATTTTTAACTTGAAATGGCTAATTTTCACATACTGTTGGTTGGATTTATTTCAAAATCGATAGGGTTGAAGCTTTTGGCAGATAAACAAACCGAGCAAGTTTCACAAAAATCTAATAACAAATGGACATTTTATCCCGTAAACAAGAATTTGAAATTTTCAACCTGAAATGGCTACTTTTTCCATGCTGTTGGTTGGATTTTTCTCAAAATAAATAGGGTTGAAGCTACTGATAAGATAAAAAGCTGTGTGATTTTCATGAAAATCTGACAGGAAAGACCACCTTTATTGTGTCAACATGAATTAGGAATGTTCAACTTGAAAGGGCTACTTTTCCCAAACTCTTTGTTGGATTGTTCTCAAAATCAATAGGGTTGAAGCTATTGATGAGCTAAAGAAACTGTGCAAGTTTAAAAAAAAAACTGACCATAGATGCAGACTTTATCGGGTAAACAAGAATTAGAAACTTTCAACTTGAAATGGCTACTTTTCCCATACTGTTTGTCGTATTTTTATCAAAATCAATAGGGTTGAAGCTATTGATGAGATAAAACAAACTGCAAGTTTCACGAAAATCTGACCACAAATGCAGACTTTATCGCGTAAACAAGAATTTGAAATTTTCAACTTGAAATTGCTACTTTTCCCATACTGTTTGTTGGATTTTTCTCACAATCAATAGAAGCTATTGATGAGATAAACTGTGCAAGTTTCATGAAAATCGGGCAACAAATACAGACTTTATCGCGTAAACAAGGAAAAGACTAACGGACGGACGGAGGATGGAAACCACGCTATGACATAAGCTCTGCTGGCTGAAAGCTAGTAGAGCTAAAAAACTGAAATGAAACGGTGAAATTATTGTGACAAATATTCCTTTGATTTTAATATTCCTTTTTTTTTTTTTAAACAAATATATGTTAAGAAAATAATGAAATTTCTAAGAATGACAAGTTTTTGGGTTATCATTTAAGACCAAATGGCTGATTTTAGAGCAAGAAAAATGTAACAAGTATTATTTTTTGTTACGTAACCTCTCATACTCTTCTAAAACTCCAATTGGAGGCAGAACAACTGAAGGGTCAAAACGAAGTAAATACAGTCCTGATAAAGATCTTGCTCTACTTAAAGCAACATATGCCATTCCACGTTGAAATACTGAGCTTGCTATGTCTACTGCAACTTTTTCTAAAGACAATCCTTGTACTTTGTAAATAGTACATGCCCATGCCAGTGTTAAAGGGAACTGAGAGCGTATAATGTGCCTTCCACAGGTCATGAATGTGTGCTCTACCCTGTCAATGGAAATTGCATTTTCTAAATTTGCCATTTGTAGAATTTGTCCTATTGAAGAGTCATTAAAAAGTACATTCACAGATTCTACATTACCAACATCTGAGAAAGTAAATGATTCCACAGTTCCTAATGCACCATTAACTAGACCATGAGAAGTATAAATATTGCGAATTAACATAACTCGTGTACCAGGAGATAATGATAAGCATGAATATAAATTACCCGCATCTCTGTCATCTTTAGGAATAAGATCAGATGGAACATCTGCTCCAGGTTCATAGTCACTACTAGCAAAAAAGTGACAAGCATTTAAAAGTAGACCTTGGGGCAAAGTTGCTTGCATTTTGGAATTATGTTCATTGACATCTTTTGTCAGAGGAAAGATATGCACACAAGAATCTGTTATATGTGATGCATTTTGTAAACGGCCAAGAAGAAGGTTAATATCTGCTGAATTCAAACAACCAAGCCTTGCTCGATTTAATAATGTTGCATAGTGTTTATCACCACTTTGTCTCATGTTTTGACGCAAAAACATTGGGTAAGACAAATTCCAAAGAAGGGAGTTTTCAAAAGCAAACTTTCCAGAAACTGGTCTAAGTTGGAAAAAATCACCAATTAATATAACAACTTACTCAGTCGGTAAGTCTGATTATCAAATAAAAACTTATTGCAACAGGCGCAGCTTTCAATGGGTCCAAGTCTTATAGCATGTTCATAGTTAAAAAAAAGGTTTTCAAGAACTTCAAAGTCAAGAAAAGTAAGGTTTACAGCCGTTTCAATTTCACACATGTAGGCAACATTTAACAATTGGAATAATGGCACTGAAGGATATATTTCAATGTTTTCATTTTGATTTTCAATCCCTTCATTAACAACAGCTTTCTTTTTCTGTTTTCTGGCTTTACCTGCACTTTTCTTTTTTGCCCTCCACAACTTCCTCTCTGTTGTACTATATGAATGATCTGATAGTGATTGCTTGAACTGAAGTATAGAATTATCAGAATTATTTTTATGTTGATCATGTAATGTGTCATTGTCAAAACTATTGCTTACTGCCAGTTCATTTTCAATCAAAACAGGTGTTAATTCATATGCAGAACCACCATAGTTATCTAAATCAAACTGTAAAAACACTGCAGCACCATCCTCGCTAAATAAACCACTGCCATTACGCTGATGCGAATCAAAGAGAAAGTAATTTGACCTGTCAACATCAACATGTACACTACTATGGTTGAGTCTACAGTAAGTAATAATGATGATGATATTCTAATGGCTTCACTAAATGCTTCATAAAAATGAGTTTGACCCATATTTGTCGTCAATTCATTGTTGACTGGACCATAAAACATATCTGTTAAATAATTAACATTAAAATAAGTCGATTGCAATCTAACAGTACTTGGTAAATCTCAGTGCCCTAGAAAGCCTACACGATTAATTGAATGGACAATTGAAGCGTACAATTCTGTGCCATCATGAAGAATGCTGTCAATGCGAGACGCAGTCATATTTTGTGCATTATAATCGACAGACAATGTCAACAAAGCAATCAAAGCTATGGCAGTACATTGCATTCCATTAAAAGGTCGAAAGATTTCGCAGCCTTGATGGACATTTCCTAAAATCCCTCTTACCATTTTGATAGTGCCTTTGAGCCTTCAGCTGTTGGTCCCGAACTTTGTAACGCTGCTTTCCCTGGGAGAATATGGCGAACGCTCGTGTAAAACTTTCGATTTGTTCGATATGATCACACGATAGAGAATGACCACGTGAGAATCTTGGAGTACAGCCTCGACCAATGGAAACAGGGCATTTATTTGGATGAGTCCATTTCTCACGAATAGCGAAAATAAAAAAAATATTTCGGCGGAATTTTTGATGTTGTAAGTATTAAAAGAACAAAAATAATATCGTATTGTATATACTTCGTTGTTTATTTAAGAATGAATAATTTAAAAAGCCAGTTTAAGGCGAAGTAGAAAGATTCCAACCTTAACACCCCTATAAAAAAGAAATTCCCACTATCCATGTCCTGTATCGAAAAACTATTAAAAATATAGTCGCGCGCTTCTGCGCGGCGACTAATGAAGGTTTAGACATTAATGAAAGAATAATGTACCCAATGTAATATGGATGTTATTGAGGATGAATTTCATTTTTTGCTAGTCTGTCCAAAGTACCATAACCTGAGAACACAGTTTTTAAAACCTTATTGCTATCGTTGGCCAACACTCCATAAATTCCAGTCACTCTTTTCAAGTCAGCATACAAGGCAATTATTTAATTTGTCCAAATATATATACACCGCTTTCAAGGCACGTAGCTAATAATTGAGTTGTTGAATACATAAAAACAATATTCTGTTGATAAAGTTTCATCTATCATAATTTCCTTTATTTTCACGAATTCGATCTGAGGTGGTTAACCTTGGAATGTCTGATATGCATACGAATATGCGATCAGAAAGTTCTGTACGTCTAGTAGACCTCAGCGTATCTGACTGTCTAGATCTTGAATCAGACTGCAATTATGGTAAGTCTAATCTTGATCTACACCATTCTCAGAAATATAACCGACCTGCAAGTAACATCATACGTGTTTAGTATTATTTGTAATTAATCGAAATATTTATAAATGCATATACATGTACGTAGTTTACCGTGTAAATCTAGGACCAGACTGCAATTCTGGCAACTATGCTCTTGATCTACACCGTCCTAAGAAACTTCGCCGACCGCATTTGGTTGCACTTATTAGCTTACACGTTTGGCATTTTTCGGAGTTATTCACTTATTTTCTCAATATATATACATAAATGCATGCCACATGAGTGTAGTCTACCGTGTAGATCTAGGATCAGACTACAATTCTGGTAAGTCTGATCTTGATCTACACCGTCCTCAGAAACTTTATCGGCCGCATGTTGTTGCACTTATCAGCTTACATGGTTTGTATTATTCGTAATTATTCACTTATATTTTCGGATTGCACACTGTGCGGTCTGATCCTGATCCACATCGTTTTCAAAGCCGTATTTAGGCGCGCTTAGCAGCAGATAGTTTTAGACGTGTCTAACTCCTAACATGTCATTTTATTTATTTTTCAACTTAATTAGTATCTGTTTTTCCCATATTCCTTCGGAAACATAAAGTACTTCATGTGTTAACCGACTCACACTTTTTTCAATTTGTACGACTATACATACATTTTTCCTTTTCACATCTCGTGCGTATTTTATATATCTGTATTGGCTATGAATATATTTGTATTTTATGCCAAATAAAGATTATGTAAAATTCATACATTTTGCTTCAGTCTTATTGAAACTAAAGGTGATCTGTTAATTAATATGGAAAAGAAGGAGTACAGAGTTTTTAGTGTAATGTTTCATTTATGCAGAACCATACGGTAATTTTTACTACAAAGGGCTTCAACTTATCAAAAATGAAGGTTATTTGTAATTTAATTTGAGAAATGTAGCTCTCAATATTTTACTTGTAATTTCTAATTTAGGCACTAAATTTTATAGTCTGTATTTGCTTCCTTTAATATTCATAAAGTACATTTATACCACAAAGGGTTTCACATCTTTTGAAAAGAAAGGTGATCTGTAAATTAATACGGGAGAAGAAGCCATTCAAATTTTAATTCTTTTAGTATTATCTGATGAATACATGAATAGCGTTTTAAGGCCCGTCGACAACTTAGGTCATATTGGGCGCACTTACTTAGTAAACAATAATGCGAGGTGAAAATAACATACATGTTCAACAACATAAGACAAACATGATAAATGAGGAATGGACAAAACACAAAATGATGCCCCTTTTGTCGCCTTTTACGACATGCATGCTGTCACTTTTGTTCCGCCAGATGAAATGGCAGATGTGACGATAGTAGTATAGGAGGGTAGAATACGGCACTGACAGGGCCCGGTCAGTGCCGTATTCTACCCTCCCTGAGTGCCGTACATCACCAGTCTGAAAGAAATTTGTCCCTATTCTGCCAGTCTGAAAGAAGTTGCATTTTTTATAATCCCTATTCTACCTACCCTGAGAGGGATTTAGCATTCAAAATGGCGGCCTTATGGGTGGTACTCTTGGGCAAAAAATACCCAGGGTCTCTACCCTGAGTGGAATTTTTCTGCAAAAAAGTGAAAGTTAAGGGAAAGTAAAGGGTAAGCCTGATCACTGAGTTGGATTTAGTTTTTTTTTACCCATATGCTAAGGGTAAGCCTGATCACTGAGTTGGACTTAGTTTTTTCACCCTATGATTGATTTTCTCTCTTTCTAAAAGCCTGACCATTGAGTTGATCATAGACTTTTTTTACCCTATGAATGATTTTCTCTCTTTCTAAAAGCCTGGCCATTGAGTTGGACTTAGTTTTTTTTACCCATATGCTATTACGATTGCTTTATTGTTTTACTTCTATCCACTACTTAGCCTCTAAGTGGTTTCTCTTTCTAAATGCTTGAATACTGAGTTTGACTTAGACTTTTTTCTTATCTATGAATGATTTTTTCTCTCTAAAAGGAATTTGTCCCTATATCACTGAGTTGGACTTAGTCTTTTTCTGAGTTTTTTTTGCTCTTTGCAGTGTAACTCTCCGGATTGTAACTCTTTTAGAGTGTAACTCTTCTAAAAGAAGTTTGACAATTTGAAGAAAGATAGAACTTTCATGGTAATGGTTAGTCCTGAAAAGGACTGTTGGGTTAGCTCTGAAAAGAGCTGTGACAATTTGAAGAAATGACAACTCGAAGATAGATCTTTCGTCTGACAGCTTGAAGATAGAACTTTCGTCTGACATCTTGAAGATAGAACTTTCGTGGTAGATGGTTAGTCCTAAAAAGGACTGTTGGGTTAGCTCTGAAAAGAGCTGTGACAATTTGAAAAATGACAACTTGAAGATAGAACTTTCGTCTGACAACTTGAAAATATATCTTTCGTCTGCCCTCTTGAAGATAGAACTTTCGTGGTAGATGGTTAGTCCTGAAAAGGACTGTTGGGTTACCTCTGAAAAGAGCTGTGACAATTTGAAGAAATGACAACTTGAAGATAGAACTTTCTTCTGATAGCTTGAAGGTAGAACTTTCGTCTGACAATTTGAAGAAATGACAATTTGAAAAAAAAGATAGAACTTTCGTCTGATAGCTTGAAGAAAGGTAGAACTTTCGTCTGACAATTTGAAGAAATGACAATTTGAAAAAAAGATAGAACTTACGTCTGACAATTTGAAGAAAGGTAGAACTTTTCGTGGTAGATGGTTAGCCCTGAAAAGGGCTGTTGGGGTGTCCCTAAAAGGGACCTGGTTTTGGAGGTTGTGTTTTTAAGCACAACCTCCAACCTTCCTGCACGCCGGACAGCTACTTGCAGCCCTCCTCTTCAACCTTTTCAGTTGCTGCTCGTCCAAGTCGAAGTCCAACGAGAACGGTGGCTCGTTGTCACTATCCCAGCACTCGGTCTGGGGCACGACGAACTCCTTCTTCTCCTTTTTCTTCTTTTCTTTACTTGACAACTGTGCAAGCTCGCTGAAACTCATGTCTCTCAATGAACACTCCATTATGGCTGTAAGTCGAAGAGAATGAATGATGTGCGGGAAATACCGCTGGGTTTTATAGCTTTTCAGACGGATTGAACTAGTTGACCCATGACGTCATTTTCTCCTATGTTTTTCCCGCGTCAGCGTTTCATGCTGTTTTGGCTCCAAATTAATGTTATCCAATCAGATTCACCGTTGTTTTTCTAATACTAAATGTTTTATTGTTGACCAACCCATGGCTTTGTTACATTTTCTTGTTCGGGTTAGAAAAAACTAGAGTTTAACTAACCTATGACTTTTTTTGATTATGAGTCTTCTGACAAAATGAAAAGAAAGATGTTTATTTAAGATAGCTAGCCCTGAAAAGGGTTGCTTTTTTTGTACAGAATGCACTTTTTTATCTCCTCTCTTTCTTTTGTTTGATTCCATTTTATCTAGCATTTGCATTAGATGCTTAATTTCATATCTGATATATCTGAAACGTTCTCTTTCTTTTAACCAGAAGAGCAATAAGAGAAAAAATGTTAATCCAAACATTGGGGGATACTGACTCAGGTTTTACGAAAAGTTAATGGTGAATGAGAAAAATAATCAAGAGTTTAGTGTTTTATATGTGTAATGGATCACTTTTTTAGGCTTTTTTGATTTTATCCCTATATCACTGAGTTGAACTTAGATTTTTTTCTGTATCTATGAGTGAATTTTCTTTCTAAATGTCTGGCTATTGAGTTGGGCTTAGTCTTTTTCTTCACCTATGTATGATTTTTTTTCTTTCTAAATGTCTAAGCATTGAGTTGAACTTAGTTTTTTTCTGCATCTGTGAATGAATTTTCTTTCTAAATGTCTGACTATTGAGTTGGACTTAGTCTTTTTTCTGCATCTATGAATGATTTTTACTCTTTGGAGTGTGAGTCTTTGGAGTGTAACTCTTCTAAAAGAAAGAAGTTTGAAGAAATGACAATTTGAAGAAAGATAGATCTTTCGTGGTAGATGGGTAGCCCTGAAAAGGGCTGTTTTTCGAGAAGGGCTGATTTTTTGAAAATATTTATTCAGTATCAGCATCAGTCGATTCGCTGTCTGACTCACTCCTTTCAGCGGCGATTTGCGCGCGGAAAAGACGGTCTACCTCCTCTGTTTTTAAAATAACATACTGAAAATACATTTCAAGCATGCCCTCAATAATGAGTTCCTTCATCCGAAGGTTATAACAGAACACCCTGTTATTAGCAAGCTCAGCCCTCTCGTATCGTCTTCTCACTCCAGCTAAGCGTTGTTTAAGTAAGACGATTTGTCTCCTTGCTCTTATTAACTTTCGCTCAGCATCCATCCAAGTGACGACCGGTGATTGTCTTGAAGCCGTTGTGAAAAAATGAAATGTATGGAAAATAAATCGCCGAGATTTATAGCTTTTCAGACGGATTGAACTAGTTGACCCATGACGTCATTTTCTCCTATGTTTTTCCCGCGTCGGCGTTTCATGCTGTTTTGGCTCCAAATTAATGTTATCCAATCAGAATTATCGTTGTTTTTTCTAATACTAAATGTTTTATTGATGACCAACCCGTGGTTTTGTTGCATTTTTTTCTTGTTCGGGGTTAGAAAAAACTAGAGTTTGACTATTCTATGACTTTTTCTGATTTTAAATCTTTTGAGTTTTGACAATTTGAAGAAATGACAATTTGAAGAAAGATAGAACTTTCGTGGTAGATGGGTAGCCCTGAAAAGGGCTGTTTTGTTTTGGAGGCTGTGTTTTTTTCCACTTCTAATGGCAGCACCCGAAATTCGCTTGACAAATGGGGCATGCTTCAACTCTTTTTCTGATCACCATTGCTCCATTAACGAAAGTAATCTTTCTCCCAAATTCAATATCAACCAAGATGATGTCAGGCGTTGTCTTTAAAAATAGTTGAACTAATCTTTCGCCGAGATCTTTGTATGGCTGTGTAATACGCTGTAGTTGGTTTTGTTCCTCCTCTCCTACTAGGTGAGTGTTTAGTTGTAATAACTGCTGCCCGGCATTTAGATATTCTTGGAGAGCCTCACGTAGTTGATGATTTACCTCCTCCATATTGATATTGTTTCCGAATATTGACACTGTTTCCGAAGTGAACGTTAGCTGAGAGCCAAAGAAATGGTGAATGTATGAAAATAACGCCGAGCTTTATACGTTTAAGGAGGATTGAAATTTTTTAAAGAGCTCGGACCTGGCAGAAAGCACATACATTTTTCCATGCTACGTTTCATGCTAATATAGCAAAAAAAGTTATGAGACGATGTATGGAAAAAATGTAGACAGAACAAGTCTTTGGGGCAAAAAAACAGAATGAAGAGCTCTATTGTTTTTTGAACTTTTATTTATTGAACTTTTATTTACTGAACAGAACTAAACAATGAAACATTTTTTGCAATGCATCATAAAAAAAATTTCTTGACAATGAAAAAAATTTCTTGGCAATGAAAAAAATTCACAAGGAAACATTTTTTTGCAAAAGCATCATAAAAAAATTCTTGACAATGAAAAAATCACACTGAAAAAATTTCTTAACAATGAAAAAAATCACACTGAAATATTTTTTTCACGATGAATTATTCACAATGAAAAAAATCACAATGAAAAAAATCACACTGAATTATTTTTTCGCAATGAATTATTTATAATGAATTATTCGCAAAGCAGTATATAACAAATGTTTTTACAATGCAAATTCGCAAATACCACGAGTTTCACATTTGTTTTCATATTCCGTAATGTCTTTATGCAATTGGTCATACCCCAAAAACATTGCATACTCACTGTCCATATCGTCGAAATCTCGTAGTCCTATGAATGGTGCAACATGTCTATAAGCGTCTTTTGTTGAAAGAGCTGAATATACTACTTCTTCTGTAACATCTCTATCAAATAGAATATACCCTGACATTGTTTCCCTTGATTCTCCGTAGGAATGAACAGATCCTTTTTTGTACCGTAAGTAAAAGTCAAATAGAACTGATTTCATTTTCAGAACGTTAAGAAAACTTTCTTCTATTGTTCCTATGATAAAAAATGTCCAACGACTTGTGGATCGAAACAGTTTACTAATAACATTGTCTTTTAAACAGCTATCTGCTAAATAAGTTTTGAGAACGAGATCCAAATCCGAATCGTCCACCATCATCGCAATAAAGTTGATTATACCATACACTTTGTAGGACTTTTCTCCTTTTGCAACCCAGTTAAACATTTTTCCGATCCAAATTTTCACACAGAAAAATTTAATGTTAAGCTGTGTTCGTTCATCAAGCGTATGCTGTCGAACAAATTCTCCATAAATTTTTTCACGTAGCTCTATTGGTAACGGCAACATGATTGTTATTTTTTGACCATCGGCTAATTTTTTTCCGACTTACTTTGACTGACTGGTACACAACAATGTGATATAGAATTATTTTCTCAAACTTTTATAACCATAGGGTACAGTATCAGTACCATTTACAATAACTCTCTTGGTGTATACAGAGCGAAACGTTTTTGTTTGTGACTCACTGGTTACCGTTCTATCTCTATGTCTTTTAATTCTGCAATCATACTGAATTTTGATTTCTATTGTGCGATCCAAAGCACATTTCGAATATGTATCGAAATTCACCACCTGTTTTGTATTGTAATCCAGAGTAATCCCCTTTACTTTACATTTGCTTATCTCTTCTCCATCTTTTGTTTTCATTTTGTAAGCATAATTCTTAGGCCCAAGTCCTCTGAATTGAGTAATTTTACAATCAGGTTCTTCATCAGTCCATTTTCCTAGTCGGCTGTTAATAATAGAAGGATTCCATAATTCAGGGTCGTGAATGTACATACAACTATCTGTATCGAAATACAGAACTCTATCTTTTAACTTTTCAAGAACACTGTACAATTCCAACCTTGCATAAGCTGTTACGTAAGATCCTACTACCACATTGGCTGTAGCGTGGGTGTCAATATGTTCCAACTTTGATTCATAGTTAACCAAGATGAATGAACAGTCCTCGTCAAAGATTTCTACATGCTTTACAATGAAATTAGGGTTGGTGACTAATTCAAAATATTTAGACGCATCACTGATGTATTCCGTCTGGGTCATTTTTTCACGCTGAGCTAATTTTCCCCAAAGACAGTTCAACATAATCTTAGCAAATGATCTTCTCCCAGGATTTCTTTGAATGCAACTTGGATCAAGACGAACACCTTTCGCCTCCTCATATTCACAAACGAACTGATCTTTTTCTGAATCTGATTGACACCAACCTGGATAACCACTGGCTTCTTGCTTAATTTTCAAGAAATTGTCCACATAATGTTTAAAGAACTGATCTGATACAGAATTGAAATGCCAAACTTCATACACTTGCAATAATCGATAACCACAGTCAAGAGCCTTGAATAATTCAAAAGTAACCCAAGTTCCGACCAAAGCCCTCTCTTCTTTACCATGCCTACAAATGTTTGAGCGTTCTTCTGCACATTTCATACAGAGTGGAAACATCATTTTGTTGTTACAGTGAACTGGGAGAACGGGGTGAAACAAATCAGTTGGAGGTAAAACTTTACACTTGATTAAGCCCTCATATTGCCGAATATTGTTCATGTCAATATTCTCAACAGACAAAATTTTTGGCTGACCTACAGGGTAGGATTTGTGTTTACAAACATAAGGGTATAGAGAACAGATATCGATGTACTTGATTTCCTTTTTGTTTTTTTTTTCATCAACATCATATCCAATTTTTATAGCATTACATCTTCCCCCGGACAAGCCATCCCTCGGATCGATAGGATCCCAATGTGGATATAACTTTTCAATGAGTTTTTTGTACTCTTTATCCTTCATCTTAGCATCAAATTCGTGTTCCCAAATGTACACTACATTATACCCGATTTTTTTGATATCTGCTATACGTTCAAAAGTACATTTGTACAATTCAGACATGGGTTTTCCATTAATAGGATTGATCTGATTTTGATCTGTATAGCATACAGGACAGCCATGATACAAATCCCCAAGAAATTCATAAACAGTGTTCGATTGCCTGTGAAAACCATCTACACTATATTTCCCGATTTGAACTTCACCACCATTTTTTGCATGCCGAATATTAATACCTTTTTCCTGAGCTACGCTTTGAACCCGTCGTATCGCTTTCATAGAAAAGCGACATCTCGATGAGTCTTTACTTGAAATGATAGCTATTTGATTTTCTGGTAAACATTTGCTTCGCCAGACCTTGTTACAGGCATCTGCAATGGTAATCGCCTCTAAAAATGGACAAATACCACCCTGTTCGATAAACAGCTTTCTGAATTCAGCACATCCTCGTCTGAGGATATCAACATCTGATCTACAGTACAATTCCATCTCCTGAAGAAAATTGAATTCCTCACCCTTTTGAACTTTGTCATTATACCAAACTATGAATTTTAACCTAGCCTCTTCAGACACTGAGTCGGGTTTGTAATAAGATATATCCAAGTAAGGTCCAATGTAACTCCAAAATTCATCTGTATTTGCCCAGTGAGGAAAGTAACCTTTTTTCATTTCTTGAAGACCAAAGGTGGCTGGAAATTTTGCCAAACCAAAACTCATGAAATTGAAAGAATCGATCAGACGTACACCATTCAGTTCTAACTTCATAATATTGTTTCCATTCATGATCAATTTTGGAAGTTTTAACCCAATTTTGACAATATAGTTAAGAATGAACTGACCGTCATACCCTTTGAAATTATGGGCAATAGCCGTAACTCCTTTATGATGTTTTCAAAAGAGCCAGTTGCAAAATTGCCTCAAAGTTTCTTCACCTTGAAAAATACCTTCCCTACCCTCTTCAAATTCACTGCATGTAGAACAATGAAAATCAAGTGATTTATCGATACATACATCACACGCTCTGTGTGCGATACAATAATTCGGGATGTGTACCCCTGTGTCTTGTTTGCATTCAAAATCAAAGAAAATAAACTGTGGTTTTTTGACTACAGAAGAACTCGTCTCGTCATCGCTGTCATGGTTCAGCTTACTTTGGTAAGGCTGAATATAGCATCGATGAGAAAAGTTAACAATTCTCTTACAGATATGACACTTTTTCTTTCCATTGCAAACATGATTTTTCTTTCTGACAAAATATTGTACATCACATTTCGAACAGAGTTTCACTAATTCACAAATGGATTTCTTTTCTTTACCTTGAACATTTCTGTGATTTTCAAAGCAAGCAGCATTAAAAAATCGTCTACTGCAAACACTGCAAACATATTCTTTAAATTCTGATGGACATTTTCCTTCGCGGTAACAACCTTTACAGATATTTGAACAACCATAATTTTCCCGGTTAGAGTAACCCACATCACAGAACTCACAATAATATCCACAACTAAGAAAACCTTTGATATATTTGATGTAGTCATAATGGTTTTGATGAAAGTACAAATGTATGATCTTACTATTGGTTTTCACTTTTGGATGTTCAAATATTTTTTCCACTTTTGAATGCTGTTGATGAACTTTAATGACATAGCCTTTTTCATACAAGAAAATACGACTCCATTTTCTATTCCATGCTTCGGTGTTTTCACGTTCACTGTAGCAAATTCCCACAACAACGGCTCTTGCAAAACATAGTTGGTCATGATTGTCAATTTGAATAATAGATTTTTTCTTCCGGGCAAAAATCTTTGAATCTAATTCTGATGATCTATATTTTTTTTTTCCGCTACCCCTTGGTGGTATTGTATGTGTAATGTCAAATGTCATCAATCCATCGTTCAAGACAAAATCTGTATTCGATTGTAAAACTCGTTCAATTTCATTCAGCATAGTTTCACCTTGTAACTGGTCTGCAGCTAAAAAAGGAATATGGATTCCCATTTCCAAAGAAGGATGATTGATGGTAATTCTAATCATGTCCGTAGGGTTAGCATTTAACTTTCGAATGATTTCATGGGTAACATCGTCAAATAATCCAAGTAGTCTCTGAGGTGTTAATTCTTCAAATTTCTTAAAACTCAGCATCAACACATGTGATTCTGTTTAAATTTTCTTGACTTCTTATTACCCCTTTCTGTTAAATCATATAGACTTTTCATGTCTAAGTTAGAGTTGATACTTTCATCGTCGCTGTCGTTTTCTTCTTTCAGTGGTCTAGTTTTTTTTTTTTTTTGTTGGTGAAAATATCTCATCGTCACTTTCTTCTTTCAATGGTCTAGTTTTTTTCTTTTTTGTTGGTGGAAATATCTCATCGTCACTTTCTTCTTTCAACGGTCTAGTTTTTTTCTTTCTTGTTGGTGGAAATACCTCATCGTCACTTTCACTGTCTGAATAGGTTATTATTCTTTTTCTTTTACCCATCGTTTTAGCTCTGAGTGAAAAGACAATAATGCAGAAGTGAGAAAAAACTAACAATTTATATAGCCTCTCCGTTGTAACAGTGTATAAATAGAGACGCTAGTTGTGAAAATCTAATCATTCTCCTACTCATTCTCAGACAGTACAGTTGATAAAAGAATATGAGTGAGTTAAAGCTGCAAAATACATCACCACTTAGAAAGAGGGTGTATCTGTATGTTAATCCATACACCCACGATTATGAGATCAGCAATATACCATCGAAGTATGATGTTAAACATATCGGAAACTATGTGGGAACATTTTTATCCCATCAACATTTAGAAGAAAAAGATGTTTACCGTACTACCAGCTACAGAGTTTTGGATCAAGCGACGATTGACAAACGATATGGTGTGAATGGCAAGAGAACAAATATTTGTTTCACATGCAACGAAGCAGGACATTGGGCCAAAGAATGTCCAGAAAAAGAAAATCAGCTAGGAACATTTGTTTTTGTCTACGTGAACCCACACAGTCATGACATTGAGATTTTACCATCGTTTTACAACGTTGATGGTCTCAAAGATATGAAATTCGTCGGGACACTAAATTCATTCTGCAGTGAAAATACATGGAAAAAAAGTTCACCACAAGCTACATCCTCATCGGTTGAAACTCGGACCGTAGACATGCAGAGCGATACGACAACTATCAGCGATTCAGAAATCTGCAAAATAACAGAACAGGTAGAGGAAAAAATATCTACAATACGAAAAAATCTAAGAAAACAACAAACTTTGGATCTAAAAAACGAATTTTCTGCAGAACCGGGTTGTTCGTACGGAGAGGAAAAACAGCAAAACAACGAAAAGAAGAAAATCTGTCCAGATGTGAAATTAAAAAACAACGAAAGAAAACGTAAAACCAGATGTGAATCTGACATTCCAAAGAAAAAAAGAAAAGGGTTGTTCGTACGGAGAGAAAAAACAGCAAAACGTAAAACCAGATGTGAATCTGACATTCCGAAGAAAAAAAGAAAAACATACTGAGTGAAAAAAGATTTCAATACAATATTGAATATAAACAAAAAAAAGACTGACTTGATTTTTTCATTCATTTTTTGTCTTTACATTTCATGATTTGATTTTTTCATTGTACATAAGTTCTTTTTGAAATAAAAAATATAAAATAATTACTTCTTACTTTTGACTTTTTTTCTAGTTGTGACTGTAAGTCTTTTTACTTTTGACAATTTGAGAAGAGAGATCTTTCGTGCTAAATGGTTAGCCCTGAAAAGGGCTTTTTTGAAGGATCTCACAATGACATCCAGCTCTACGATTCTTCCGCCCGATGCACTGGGATGATTTCACACCCACAGTGTTCACAGCAAATCGTTGAACCTTCATCATCATCGTAAAATCCTTCATCTGTATCTGGACAGTTATGCTTCTGGCCAAAATACTCAAGTATGGTAAAACATTTCCCACACTCTATCAGACATCTGTTTGCACAGTGAGGGCACACAAGAATTCGAACCATTCTGGAACAAATATGATTTTATGTAAAATATCACTGGGCTTTATAGCTTTACAGGAGGATTGAACTAGATGACCCATGACGTCATTTTCTCCTATGTTTTTCCCGCGTCAGTGTTTCATTAATATTGTGTATTCAAATCGACGGTTATATCGGTGTTTTTTCACCACTCCCATTTCGATGTCACACAGTACAATCCTGGTGTTTTCCGTCAGGTCCGCACTCTTTAAAAATTTCAATCCCTTGTAAACGTATAAAACTCAGCGTTATTTTCATACAATCACCATTTCTTTGATTCTCAGTTAACGATCACTTCGGAAGCAGTATCAATATTCGGAACCAGTTTCAATATGAAGCACAACTTAGATGAAATCAACTTGGACGATTTTCCACCAGTGGAAAACAATGGAGACGTTCTTTCATCAGTTATAAATTCGACAATCATCAATCCACCACCAGAGTTAAATTCGACAACCATCATTCCAGCGACGGTGCTGGACAACATTTATGAAGAGGTAAAGCAGCTAAATTTGAAGCAAGATGGCATGATGACCAGGATCATAGATCAGCTGGAGACTTTAAACAGACATTTGGAGGAAATTAAAACTTTAAGCGCAAGTACTGATCAGCTCAGTAGAAATATCGAGGTACTACGCCAACAGGATCAGTGCATTTCAACAACTCCTGTGAAGATTCCTGTGGAGTTCGACTTTGATAAATCCAATCTTCATAAGTTAGTGGACTCTATCGTAAGTGTTGTGAAGAAAAATCAACCAAAGAAAAAACAACCAGAGGAGAAACAACCAAGAAAAACAACAAAGCGGAAATCTGAGGAAGATGCTAACCATCTCCGCAAGAAACAGCGAGTTGATCAAAAACCAACTACACCAATATTGACAGGCCAGGGCAAATACGGGAAAAACATTGATAATCACGTTGATTTCAAGATCCCGAAAAAAACAAAGACAGAGCGAAAACAGCCAAGAAAAAACAACAAAACGGTAGGAATATGAAAACAAATATGAAACTCGTGGTGTTTGCGAATTTGCATTGTAAAAACATTTGTTATATACTGCTTTGCGAATAATTCATTATAAATAATTCATTGCGAAAAAATAATTCAGTGCGATTTTTTCATTGTTAAGAAATTGTTTTTATAATGCATTGTAAAAAAAAATGTTTCAGTGTGAATTTTTTCATTGTCAAGAAATTTTTTCAGTGTGATTTTTTCATTGTCAAGAATTTTTTTATGATGCTTTGCAAAAAAATGTTTCCTTGTGAATTTTTTTTATTGCCAAGAAATTTTTTTCATTGTCAAGAAATTTTTTTTATGATGCATTGCAAAAAATGTTTCATTGTTTAGTTCTGTTCAGTAAATAAAAGTTCAATAAATAAAAGTTCAAAAAACAATAGAGCTCTTCATTCTGTTTTTTTTTTGCCCCAAAGACTTGTTCTGTCTACATTTTTTCCATACATCGTCTCATAACTTTTTTTGCTATATTAGCATGAAACGTAGCATGGAAAAAATGTATGTGCTTTGGCTCTCAGCTAACGATCACTTCGAAAGCAGTGTCAATATTCGGAAACAATATCAATATGGAGGAGGTAAATCATCAACTAATGAGACTCTCCATGAATATCTAAATGCCGGTCAGCAGTTATTACAACTAAACACTCATCTCGTAGGAGAGGAGGAACAAAACCAACTACAGCGTATAACACAGCCATACAAAGATCTCGGCAAACACTCCAAAGAGTAAAAAACTCAGAAAAAGACTAAGTCCAACTCACTGTCTAGACATTTAGAAAGAAAATTCATTCACAGATGCAGAAAAAACTAAGTTCAACTCAATGCTTAGACATTTAGAAAGAAAAAAATAATACATAGGTGAAGAAAAAGACTAAGCCCAACTCAATAGCCAGACATTTAGAAAGAAAATTCACTCATAGATACAGAAAAAAATCTAAGTTCAACTCAGGGTTATAGGGGTAAAATAAAAAAAAGCCTAAAAAGTGATCCATTACACATATAAAACACCAAACTCTTGATTATTTTTTCTCATTCACCATTAACATTTTGTAAAACCTGAGTCAGTATCCCACAATGTTTGGATTAACATTTTTTTCTCTTATTGCTCTTCTGGTTAAAAGAAAGAGAACGTTTCAGATATATCAGATATAAAATTAAGCATCTAATGCAAATGCTAGATAAAATGGAATCAAACAAAAGAAAGAGAGGAGATAAAAAAGTGCATTCTGTACAAAAAAAGCAACCCTTTTCAGGGCTAGCTATCTTAAATAAACATCTTTCTTTTCATTTTGTCAGAAGACTCATAATCAAAAAAAGTCATAGGTTAGTTAAACTCTAGTTTTTTCTAACCCGAACAAGAAAATGTAACAAAGCCATGGGTTGGTCAACAATAAAACATTTAGTATTAGAAAAACAACGGTGAATCTGATTGGATAACATTAATTTGGAGCCAAAACAGCATGAAACGCTGACGCGGGAAAAACATAGGAGAAAATGACGTCATGGGTCAACTAGTTCAATCCGTCTGAAAAGCTATAAAACCCAGCGGTATTTCCCGCACATCATTCATTCTCTTCGACTTGCAGCCATAATGGAGTGTTCATTGAGAGACATGAGTTTCAGCGAGCTTGCACAGTTGTCAAGTAAAGAAAAGAAGAAAAAGGAGAAGAAGGAGTTCGTCGTGCCCCAGACCGAGTGCTGGGATAGTGACAACGAGCCACCGTTCTCGTTGGACTTCGACTTGGACGAGCAGCAACTGAAAAGGTTGAAGAGGAGGGCTGCAAGTAGCTGTCCGGCGTGCAGGAAGGTTGGAGGTTGTGCTTAAAAACACAACCTCCAAAACCAGGTCCCTTTTAGGGACACCCCAACAGCCCTTTTCAGGGCTAACCATCTACCACGAAAAGTTCTACCTTTCTTCAAATTGTCAGACTAAGTTCTATCTTTTCTTCAAATTGTCAGACGAAAGTTCTACCTTTCTTCAAGCTATCAGACGAAAGTTCTATCTTTTTTTTCAAATTGTCATTTCTTCAAATTGTCAGACGAAAGTTCTACCTTCAAGCTATCAGAAGAAAGTTCTATCTTCAAGTTGTCATTTCTTCAAATTGTCACAGCTCTTTTCAGAGCTAACCCAACAGTCCTTTTCAGGACTAACCATCTACCACGAAAGTTCTATCTTCAAGAGGGCAGACGAAAGATCTATTTTCAAGTTGTCAGACGAAAGTTCTATCTTCAAGTTGTCATTTTTCAAATTGTCACAGCTCTTTTCAGAGCTAACCCAACAGTCCTTTTTAGGACTAACCATCTACCACGAAAGTTCTATCTTCAAGATGTCAGACGAAAGTTCTATCTTGAAGCTGTCAGACGAAAGTTCTATCTTCAAGTTGTCATTTCTTCAAATTGTCACAGCTCTTTTCAGAGCTAACCCAACAGTCCTTTTCAGGACTAACCATTAGCATGAAAGTTCTATCTTTCTTCAAATTGTCAAACTTCTTTTAGAAGTGTTACACTCCAAAAGAGTTACAATCCGGAGAGTTACACTGCAAAGAGCAAAAAAAACTCAGAAAAAGACTAAGTCCAACTCAGTGATATAGGGACAAATTCCTTTTAGAGAGAAAAAATCATTCATAGATAAGAAAAAAGTCTAAGTCAAACTCAGTATTCAAGCATTTAGAAAGAGAAACCGCTTAGAGGCTAAGTAGTGGATAGAAGTAAAACAATAAAGCAATCGTAATAGCATATGGGTAAAAAAAACTAAGTCCAACTCAATGGCCAGGCTTTTAGAAAGAGAGAAAATCATTCATAGGGTAAAAAAAGTCTATGTTCAACTCATTGGTCAGGCTTTTAGAAAGAGAGAAAATCAATCATAGGGTGAAAAAACTAAGTCCAACTCAGTGATCAGGCTTATCCTTAGCATATGGGTAAAAAAAAAACTAAATCCAACTCAGTGATCAGGCTTACCCTTTACTTTCCCTTAACTTTCACTTTTTTGCAGAAAAATTCCACTCAGGGTAGAGACCCTGGGTATTTTTTGCCCCAGAGTACCACCCATAAGGCCGCCATTTTGAATGCTAAATCCCTCTCAGGGTAGGTAGAATAGGGATTATAAAAAATGCAACTTCTTTCAGACTGGCAGAATAGGGACAAATTTCTTTCAGACTGGTGATGTACGGCACTCAGGGAGGGTAGAATACGGCACTAACCTGGCCCTGTCAGTGCCGTATTCTACCCTCCTATACTACTGACGATCGCGGGACTGCAGTGGTTTATTCTTATACCCCCGATTAAACCACACGGGGTCCCACAGGCCAATTGATTCCCATTCCAAACCCTATTTACATCGAGAAAAAAATACAGGATTTGGAATAAGAACTACCCAGCCTGCTGCAATCCTACGAATTACGAGGAAGGCAGCCGTTTGTCTCTAATTTTAGTCGCCTTCTACGACATGCCATAGAGAAAGGCCGAGGTCCTATTCTATAAATTAAAAAAACCCGGGACCCCACGGGGATAGTATTATCTAGTTCATTTGATAAAATACATGTACAGATTTATGGTTCAGAATTCTTTAACTTATACAGTGCGATGCAGCCTGTATGATGAAGGCTTTAAACCTATTGAAATGTAATACCTTTGTGAATTATTCCTTTCCCTGTTTCATGCCGTTTTTCAAAGTGCTCTAGTTTGTTGGTGTATCATAGAAAAGACGTGGACCAAGCAGAAATGGAAATAGATCAGCTGTACAGAGCAGAAAACCGAGGAAAAAGAAGAACATGCTCGTTACGAGCAATTTCTCCTCTTTCTCACAATGTTTTCAAAAGATGTCTGCTAAAGAGGCGCCAAAAGGCTTTTATGTGAGGGAAAGGGTTAATCTTGGAAAAGCCTATCTCGCTTACGCAATAAAGTGTATATTTTTGTTTGATTCTTTTGAAATTTATACAACATGCTTATAGTATTGTATATATACAGTCCATTTACCAAATTTCTAAAGATGCTTTTCGCAATTTTAAATATAAATCTTTGAAGCTTTATTTTTTAAATCAAAAAGTGCATATCTCCGTCTGCCTACTAGACGATAATAGGATATCCTTTCCCGAAGAATTAAAGAGGATCGTCTTTTAATTTGTACAACAGTGGCAGTGCGAAATAATTTTGCCTGTCGCTAAAAATGAAGTCAACGGGCGACGTTGAGACAAGAGCTATAATCAAGTTTAGGGAGACGTCTACATAGACTTGAACTCTGGAATGATATATGGTTTGCTTACTGCTCCCCTGCTCCAATCCGTAAACTTGAATTATAACAACTATTCTATCAAATTTTATTAACTACCATAATCTAGCATTTACGAAGATACAGCCAATATATCGTGCATTTGAATTAAAATTTGGAGAGGTTCACTGTTTTAAGTAAAATGGGCGCATTTAATGTTCTTTTAACCATAATACTAACGTTCTTATTTTAGATGTGGCCACAAGGCTAAGCAGTTGGAGCTTGCAGTACAGTACTGTCGAAGTTATGATGACCCTCAAGGATTTGATGTTCGATTTATCGATGATTACATTGGTAAGTAAATTACAGAAATATTGTATAGTACCATCAGAAATATGAATTTGGTTCCACAGACTGTCAGCAAACGTCAAACAGGAGGGTTAAGTTAATGTTTGCAGATACGTCTATTATGGAAAGGCTTGAACGAAAACCTTTGTCATCTAATAAAAAATTGATAATGTAACGATTTTTATATGAAAGGTTTGCTTTTGTAAAAAAGATGTGCAGCTCGATAGGGTTATTCCGCTAACATGTTATTATCAAAAGAAGCAAGGGGGTTAGGAGAATATGCTGGTGTCCGGCGTTTTTTCCTTTTCACACGGTGTTGCTTTATGCTTTCGAGGACAGCTGTCATTATTTGAGTAATTTTTAACATGGAGGGTATTTTTCAGGTACTTACTTTATTGTGTAAGATATATTTTTCTAGTAGCATATTTCAATAATGGTTTATGGGACATTTCCAAACGGGCCTGATTTAATTATTTAAAGCACTGTGTGTGAAAGAGAATCTAGCATATTCTCTAGAATTTCTCCCTCGCATACAGTTTTTAGACCAAAACAAGATTTTCTTCATGTTATTTCAAAGGTTACGTGTTCATTGAGTGTCTTTCAGTTGCATCTTATTCAAAGAGATTGTATTATATTAAATGTATAATTGCAAACTGGGCCAGACGCCTAAGTATACATTAAACTAGATCTATCTATCTATCTATCTATGAGAGATCTTTGAATCCAAGATCTGTAAGAAAGCTACAATTGACTTTTCTATTTCCTTATTTTGACCAGTCCGTTTACATTTCTTAGGACTGCCTATAATTAAAGGAGAAGCGAGGGGTGTGGATCAATATCTGAGTGTACTGATGTGCAAGCTGATCATGGTCTACACTCTTTGCATGGAACACTTTTTGTCGCGTACGGCAGGATAACGGTTAATATATGTATAATATTTCCTAACTTTAGGGGAAGGCGTTTTTACCACAAAAGCATTTTCTGAAGGTGATTTTCTGTTGGAGTATAAGGGAACTCTGATCACTAATTATCAAAAGGCAATTGCGCTTGAGAAGGAGTATGCAAAAGAGGACCTTGGGTGTTTTATGTACTTCTTCAAGTACAAGGAAAAGTTTATGTGGTAGGTTACCGGTTTCTCAAATACTTTGTACCCGACAAAAATGACCAGGGCTGGTATTTATAATAAGGAGTGAACTCTACTGTTCTTTTGTTTCATTTAATCATATTAAAGGTTTCAAAATCGCCTCCAGGAATTGTCTTTGCACAACCAGAAGACATTGAGAAGTTAGGTTTGATGCACATATAACTAATAAACTTACAACTCTGCAAGCTGAATACAGAAACTGAAGTCAAAATATGCCATTGTGATATTAAAAGGCAATATCTTCATAAATATTGGCGTGAAGATTCATGGCAGATTACTAATGATTATGAAAGCTTCGCAAACCGCGTGCAGTTAAGGACGAGAGATGACCAGTACTCTGTCCATGTTTCTTCTTTTAAAAAGACATAGAAAGAAAGATATGTTGATATGTTTAAGTATAAGACCTGACATATTGTAAAGTTCGTAGTGTTTATTTTTCAAATTTCATGTCACAGGTACGTGATCATGAGGAGTTAAAGAAATCCAAATAATGTTGATTTATGCTTATTGAGGGTTTGTAAGAATACTAGATATGTGTTGAACAGTGTAATGTAAACAGGTGTTTCGACGAAAATTTTTACTTGTCATAAAATCATGAACCAAACTTATCGATGCTCGGTAAAAAGCGTGAAATTTCTCTTCTGGTTTCAGTATTAGTATCACGAAAACGTCCATGTCTTTTAACCAAATAATACAATACAAAGCATAAAGCCGAAGTAACCTTGCTTCCGTTAGCTTTTATAGTCAGTCATATCTTATCTTTCATAGCATCGACGCAACAAAAAATATATTCAGCGAAGGCAGAATGGTAAATGATGCTGAAAAGCGACACCCGTTACAAAACTGTGAACTAAAAATTGTAGACGTGGATGGTGAACCGCATCTCTGTATTTTCGCCACTCGCAATATAGCTGAAGGTGAAGAGCTGCGATACGACTACGGAGTAAATAACCTTCCTTGGAGAAAGGTAGGTCCAGTAACAATTATATATTTGTAAATTACTGTTATTGATTGGCCTACACACTCTTCATTTGCTAATGACTGCGAAGCTCAGTCTTTTATTGAAATGCTCAAAATTAGAATACGCGTACATCTTCGATATCGATTCATTTCTTTCTTGCATAGCTGACACCAGTTTTTGACATGTTTCAGAAACCCAAAGAGATACTGAAAGGTATGTTGACGTTTATGCTTAAATGCATCATTTATAATGTCGTAAACAAGAAATCACTGAAATGAAATTGGAAGATAGATCCACCAACAAATCAAAACTGTTTCAGTAAAAGATAGTAGAGCGAGAGATAAATTTACTTTATTTGATTTTTAAGTGACAAGAATGAATGTGTTTTAATAACTGTAACAAAACTATTTTTGTTGTCTGTGCATGTCATATTCTTTGAAGATTCGACGTGTCCACTATGACGCACCAATATCCTGTACAGGATAATTATTAATACGCGGTTTGTAAACTAAAACTGGCCGCTGATAAAGTAGCAATGGAGAAAAGGGTTATGAAAAATTCATCTGAGGAAAAAGCTAGCCTGTTGTTCGCTCCAAACTTTCTTAAGAATTGAATTATTTCAAAATGAAAAATAGTTTTTACTAGTACTGTTGTTTTACTGCATATCTTTGAATACACTTTCTAAATATAGACTTTAGGGAAACCTGGATTCGCGCAGGATTTTTTTTCTGCAGACTTTTCATCAAGAAGTGTCTGGGCTTATACCAAAGCTTCTACCCAGGCCTGTTGGGGCTGTTTTTATAAATGACTGGTGTATAGGTTACATGCTAGCTGACCATAGCTGAATGAATCATTGCAGGTAGCACTTTATTGAGAAATCGTTTATTTCATTTTGAAATTCAAAGTAACGGTTGTAGTCTTAAAAAGTAATTCAGTTCTGTGCCCAGAATGACCAAATCAGACAGGTCTGTATTTGAAAAATGCCACTTGTCGAAATAAGATGTTTTATAATTAAACTGTCACTGTGATTTGATACAGCTTCAATAAGATTGTTTTAGTAGGCCAAAGAATTGACACATGCGATGACAGAGGCATATCCAGTGAAGAACTAGCCGCCAAAAGAGATAGTCGAAGGTCCGATCTTCAGTCTTCTCTCACTCTCATAGGTATGGATTGCATAATGTCTTTTTATATACTTGTACGACTTTACATCATGTATGAACAAATTCATAGACAGTGTAGAAGACAATGTCTTAACTTTTGTCAGTGTCTCCTCTTTAACTGAAAAGGTCGAAATTCTCTTACTGAAAGTGTCGGGCGTTCGTATGTTTAAATGAATATAAATTGCCTACAAAAATTATCTTTGTGAACTGTTCATTATTTTCAATTGCATATTAAAATCAATAATACTGGTCAGGAATGTACTGACGAAAAGTTGTGTTACAAGCAAACCAGGTGCAAAAATGACTGACGAAGGTGATGTTTAGAGATCCACTGCCAATATTTCAGCAGTGCGCAATGGTAACGGTATTTGAAAAAAATAAACCTACGTGTTTTTTACCGATATTCTAAAATCACAGTAACAATAAGGCACATGAGGATGGATTTGACAAAATCAAATACAACTATCAGATCGTAACGGATGACAGCGTAAATTTTATGAGGACGCTAACAATGCTTATGGACTGAAACGTTTCCTCAAAATAAAAGATTTTCATCATGGGAAAAAAGATAATGTTTAGTAATTATTTTCTAATTGTGGGATGCTATATAACAACCCACAATTTCGGTATTTAACTTTTTTATTGATTGGTCGATCGGTCGGGTTTGATGCCATTATCAAAAGTGTTTCAGTCACATATCAGGGCAGTCAGTGTACCTACCCATGTGTTCAATGCATTTCTTCACCATTATACATACAACAGTTTTTCCAGGCCATTGACTGCTTTCTCGCATAACTTGTTTTAAACAACATGACGCTGGTTGTATTTAAAAAAAAACATCTTAAACAACAAGCTTTAGTCACCATGATTTGAAATCGCCCAATGGCGAGTACTTACCTCACGAAAACAGTTAGGTTTACAACATTGTGTTCTTTGCGTTGAAATAGGTGGCGATGTCATTGGGAATGATGACGCTGATGACGATTACCCTTCATCAAGCCCTGGTATTTTATTTTAATTCATTTTAACACATTTTTAAGCTTTTGAACAAATATTTGCTTCCCGAGCACATAAGTCAATTTAACTAAATAAATCGCAATTCATTACAATAGAAATTTGGATAGCAATTAAAAAGGCAGTGCCGATTACCAAAGACACATTAACATCACTTGTTGAAAAGGACGTAAAAGGAATAATTTAAAATCAGTCAGTTTCAAGTTCAGTTTTGAAAATGAAGCTGTTGCATGTTACATACTTAAAATTTGTAAGGTGTAATATGTTTTTGTTTTTTTTTTTTATTATGTGAATTATATAGTAATAAACCGCGATATCCATTATTCTAATTCAAAATGCTTATTACATAGGAGATTTCATTAAAGAAATGATGAATGAAAAAAAAAAACCTTCCTCATGATGTAAAAGATGATGATAATGACTATCATTTATGTACGCAAAGTGCATCTATTTTAACATGTTTTGCGCGTTTGGTGTTCAATGCCGTTTTTAATCGGTCGGCTTTAGCCGGACGATTAGAGAGACCACAAATTTCGCTGAGGGCAAAGTGATGTAACTTCAAGTCTTAACGGCTTTTACTTATAGCCTTTTAACACTTACATCCGCTGTGATGACCTTATTACAAATGCTACTTTTAACCCAGATACGCGCAAGAATACTAAATAGCAGTAAATAGGCCTTCAAATAATCCCATACTTAACTTTTCATTTATGTAATAAATGGCGGTTACAGTTTATTTAGCGTTGAATTATGTCATAATACCAGTATTTTCAAAATCTCGGGCCAGCAAAAACTGAAAATTTTGTAGGAGGTTACTTTCAACATGGTTATAAGAAATGGGGTCAGTGATAAAGCAACAAGTTTATGAATGAAACAAGTGCGAATCAGGTGTATCGGATTATGTAAACACATATAGTCATCTGCTGCCCATTTTATTCGGCAAACTTTGAGTTATCCGTTGATCAAGTTATACGTAGTTACGGGATCGGCCGAGTTGTAACGAGTGCTGTCCGTACATGTTGCAGGTGTTGAAAAGATGATAGGTCCATTGGCCTTGAGCGCGACTTTATGACCTTTTGCTGACTGCGTAGATCAATATCAGACTGCACACTACATCCAGTCTGATTTTGGATCTACACTTTTTTCCAAGCCACTGACTTCTTTCTTGCATACATTAAAGGTGTGACGCAAATCAAAATCGTCGAAAAGAATATTTGCAGAGACCGGGAATCAAACCCGCCATCACCGAATAACTAGTATACCTAATGAACTACCCAGGCAGGTGTCAATTATTAAAAAGAATATCTGAGTCACCATGTGAAGATTTAAATTTCTCTGCATGTATAGACATACATTAACGACAAGGAAACTGTGTATAAATTAATCAGATGTGCATCAAATATAATAAAATAATCAGATTATAAAAATATGAGGTTGTGCAATTTCGATAATCTTGAACAATATTTACTTGTATAAATTAGAGATTACGGAAGCATTTCATTGTAAGATACGGAAAAGAAGGCAATGCTGCATGTCACCATATTTATTTTCTCAATGTGAGGTACAATATAACAACTCATATTTTCTGTATGAGTAATTAATTTCTTAAGACAGGTACACGTATAACATTATAATGTTTGTGTTAATATAGGTGGCGATGGTTTAGGAGATGATGATCCTGATGATGATAACACTCCATCAGTCCCTGGTAATTTCCTAGTAACAAATTATAAAGTTTTTGTACTTACTGAAAGTTTTGTATCTAAGTTAATCTAAGTGAAAGATTCGTAATCTTACTATAATAAAAATTCAGGTCATTAATGAATACACTGTCGATTGTCAATGCCAGCTTTTCCTTATCACTCATCAATGGGGCCTTGTAGAGGATAACCTAAGTTCAATCAGTTTCAAGTTCAATTTTTGAAATGAAGTTGTTGCATACTTTATATTTTCATACAATTATCCCATAACTGTTATTATATTAGTCGGTAAACCACTGTATATCTCAATGTTAAAACTATGATATGTAGAAATCAACTCTTTCGTTTTTATAGTAATGGATAATGACGGACTGGAACACATACTTCGTCATGCAAAAGGTGATGATATTGACACTCAGCCAGTTAAGAAAGGTGCGTCTATTCATAGAAAAATATCTAAGTCATTTATTGTGTGCATTTCACCTTCTCTATATATCATTTAATGAAATTAACGACAAGGAAACGGTGTATAAATAAAATAGTTACGCATCGAACGCTAATTAAATAATCAAATTGAAAATTAAGATGCTGTGCAATTTAGTATAACATTAACAATACTTCTAGTTTTCGAGAATGTGGAAAATAAGACAATGCTGCATGTTTATGTATTAATTTTCATAATGTGAGATGCTATATATCAATCCACATTTTCGGTATTCAGTTCGATTAACTGTATGAGTATGACATGGTATTGTTTGCATTTACTTGAAGACATAAAGAATGATAACGCTAATTACGCTCCATCAAGCCCTAGTAATGTCCTTGCACATTCCCTAGCTTTTGTATTTACCAGTTGGTATTTAAGCCAATTTTATTGAAAGATTCGTTATTGAACCACAATACAATTGAAGAGATATAAAAAAGAGATTGCTGTCGATTGTCACTGCATGCTTCTCTTCATCATTTATCTATACTGATTTGTAGGGGAAAATTTAAACTCAGTTTCATTCAGTTACTTGAAAGTGAAGCTGTTGCATGCTCTAATATTTTTAAATTGTAAAGTGATAATTATTATCCCATATTTGTTGTCAAGTTACTTTCTTGCTGTGGGAATAGCCTATAAACCACTCAGTCTTTAAATGTTAACAATGTGTTACGTAGAAATCATCTTGTTCATTTTGTAGTAATGACTAATGACAGACTAGAAAACACACCGCGAGATGTAAATAGTGATGATAATGATTATCATTTATGTATGAGAGGTACGTCTATGTAAAGAACGAATATTTATTTAGTCATTTATTGCGTACAATTTACTTTCTCTATATATCATTTAATCATATCGATGATCAGGAAACAAAGTATAACTTAAACAGTTATGCATCGAGTACTCATAATCAGATCGTAAAACCAAGGCGCTTGCAACTTTGCGTAACTGAGACAATTGTCACATTATTTATAGACAGGAGGATTCTGAAATATCTCAGTTATAGAAAGGAAGATAATGCTCATTGTTTATGTATTCATTTTCTAAATGTGAGGTACTATATTACAACCCATTTTGGTAATTGGATTAACTGTACGAGTAATTGATATCGAAAGACAGTTACATTTATAACAATGTATTGTTTGTATCAACATAGGTGGCGATGACATAAGGGATAATAACGCTGAAGACGCTAACACTCCATCAAGAGCTGGTAATTTCCTTAAACATTTCTTACCGCTTGTATTTACAAATGCTTCAGTGCACTATTTAATTAACTGAAAATTCGTAATCTAAGTACACTACACACAAGCTCAGGCCAAAACCGTGGATACACAGTCGATAGTTATTTGAGCTGTGTTTCATCATTTAACTATAGATCATGTTGGCAAAATTAGGCTGAATTAGTTTCAAGTTTTTGTATTGGAAATGAAGCTGTTGCATACCTTACTTTTTCAAATTGTGAAGTGATGTTTATTATCCCATATTTTCTGTAATTTTCTTGCTTTGTAAAAAAGCCATATTACGCAATATCTTGTAGTGTTAAAAACGTAATACGTAAAAAATGAACTGGTAGAAAACATACTCCATGATGTTAAAGGTGATAACAGTGACAGTAATTTATCTGTACGTTTATCTAAAGAACGAATATTTTAGTCATTTATAACTTTTCATTTCACCTTTTCTACATACCATTCATCACATTTACTACAATGAAACGGGGTATAACTAAATCAGTTATGCATCGAACGCTATTGAAATAATCATATTGTTAAGAGAAGATGATGTGCAATTTTGTATAACATTAACAATACCTATAGACAAGAAACATTTTGTTTTTTCTTAATGCATAAGAAGCCAATGTTGCATTTTAATGTATTCATCGTCTAAATGGTAGTTGCTTGATATTTAACTTAGATTCATTGTGTGAGTAACTTATTTCTGAAGACAGTTACAATTTAAGATTTTATTATTTTCATTTATTTAGGTGGCAGTTTCGTAGGAGGTGATGGTGCTGATGACGGTTGCACCCAATCAAGCTCTGGTAACTTCCTTACAAATCTTTAAGCTTTTTTATATACAAGTAGTTGGGTATGTAATTTAATTGAACATTAGTAATCCAACTATAATACAAATTCAGGCCAAAAAAATGCATTATCGATTATTTACCCGAAATATTCATCTGTTGTTGAAATGGACGTGTAGGGAATAATGTAATCTTGGTTAGTTTTACGAAGTTGTTCTTGGGAATTGAAAATTGCGTGCTATATATTTTCTCATACTTTTCACTTTTTTTTTTGTTTGTTTTCGTGCTATGTGATAATCTATAAACTGCAGTATCTTTAAATGATAAAAATGTAATATGTAGAAATCATCCCGTTCATGATATAGTAATGACTTATGATAGACTGAAAAAACATACATAAAATGCGATAAAAATGACCATCATTAATTTTATGTATGAAAAGTACGTCTGTTTAAGAGCAAATATCTGAGTCAATGTTTGTAAGGAGACATATCTTTTACATACTAGGATTGCAGTTACAATCGGGAAACAGAGTATATCGTAAACATACATACATCGAAGTATAATTGAAAATTCCGATCATCATTTTGTTAAACATTTAACAAACATCACGACTGGAGTATAGGGAAACATTTCCCTTTTATTACAGAGCATACTACAATTTTACATGTAGGTGTTTCTTTTGCGAGGTGATATATAACAACCAATATATGACTTGATTAAGTGTATGAACATTATTTCTGAAGACAGTTACATTTATGACATTGTATTGTTTTCATTCAAAAAGGTTGCGATGACATCGGGATTGATGACGCTGATAATGTATACAATCGATCGAATCTTGGTAATGTTTTTTAATTTTTTTTTAGCTTTAAATATATTAGGAGGTGAGTAATGAAATGATAGAACTGATAGATTCCTAATCAAACTACGATACAAATTCAGGGTATGATCATGGATTCACTGCCGTTTTTCACTGCGAGCTTTTCCTCATCAATTGTCTATAGGGACTTGTAGAGGAAACGCGAACCCAATAAGTTTCAAGTTAATTTTTGAAAATGAATCAAGCTGTTCCATGCTATGTATTATCAAATGTTGAATTGTTATCTATGGTCTTTTCTGTTGTGCCTTTCAATAATTTATAGAAATCTAACAGTGAAATATATTCTTAATAATCACTGGTGTATTTTATACATCACTGATGAATTTTATAACTTTTATTTTTGACATATCGCGGATATTTACAGAATATGGATTAATTTTAAGCAGGTAAACGTCACGTTTTATGACGTAGTCAACATCTGTAATGACGTCATTATTACAGCTAGTCCATATCCGACTAGATTGAACAGATACATTTTGCATGAAAAACGTACATACTTTAAACGATAAGCAAAAATTAGACATGAAAAGAAAAGTAAAAAGTTTATTTCAGTGTATGATCGACTTTTCTTTCATTGTTTGAAAAGCAACGGCTATATTCAACTCGTGGCTTCGCCAATCGTGAAAAAAATAGCCTTTGGTTTGATCTCAATGAAAGAAATGTTGACCACACACCGAAACAGACAAATATCCTGTTTAATTTTTTTTTTTCTGTTACAGTTTTGCTTTGTGTATAATCTCTAAACGGTATTATCTTTTAGTGTTAAAAATTTTCGGACCGTGTTAAAGATTTGGTTATCCAGATGTGCAGCCTGTATAAATAAGTTGTTATCACTAAAAGTGTAATATGTAGAAATCAACTCGTTGATTCCGTAGTGATGACTATTGGCAGACAAGAGGTCATGATACAAAACGTAAAAAAATATGATTATGACAGGAATTTATGAAAGTGATGTACGTTTACTGTAAAAACGATTATTTGAGTAGGTCATTATGTACATCAAAAATTCTATGCATATCATTTATTAACATTAACGACAAGGAAACGGAGTAGATCTATATCTTAAGCAGTGATGGATGGAATGCTGATTTCAGAATCACATCGTAAAACGTAGTGCAATTTTGTAAAACGCTAACAATATTTATTGTCTGTCGTATATGGAAACATATCATATTTAGTATGGAAAAGAAGGCAATGCTAGTAGTATAGGAGGGTCGTATACGGCATTGACATGGCCTAGTCAATGCCGTATACGACCCTCCCTGAGTGCCCTACATCACCACCCTGAAAGAAATTTGTCCCTATTCTGCCACCCTGAAAGAATTCATTTTTACAAAAAAGTAGTAATAGCGCCTCTTTACTTGTAAACAAAGATGACGTAATCGGTGGTAATCTTGACCTACTTTCGGTCATGGTGTTACTATATTTAGTAACTCATTTGCATATAAGGAATTGTTGATGTGTCATGGGTATTCGCGGTGGATATGGTGAGTCCACCATTTTGGATGAGGATCGGCCATATTGGATAAGCCATGGTGGATTAGGATCAGTATACAGAGCTGACGTGTATACCTCGTGCTGGTAAGTACTCGCGGGCATTGAGGGTCAGGCCCTTTCTTTACCAGACGATAAATAAGTAAATAATTCACCTGCAGTGCCCAAAGTATGAATAGGGATCGGCCATGTTGGATCAGTATACAGAGTTGACGTGTATATTTAGTTCAGGGTTAGGACCTTTCCTTACAAGACAATAAATAAATAAATAAATGTACCTCTCTCCGATGTGCACTCCTCAAGGTCCAACTCTCAAATGAGACATTTAGTCCAGAACAGAGTCTAAAGTAGAATGATGCGCATGCGCGAAGCTATATTTAGATATGTGATCATCAACTATATTTAGAGTCATTACATCAGCTAGAATAGGGAAGATCCAAACATTGGTCTTTTGTTAATGTCACCATACTGTCTGGTTTTGTTTATTTGGTGACGGAAGTACGAACAAGGGTCTATTCAACTGTCAAAGTTAATCCCCTAACAAAGGCCCAAAAAGACAGAACATTGGTCTTTTGTTAATGTCACCATACTGTCTGGTTTTGTTTATTTGGTGACGGAAGTACGAACAAGGGTCTATTCAACTGTCAAACTTAATCCCTTTTTTCAAGTCATTAACGTGTCTGGCTTCTGTTGACATAGGACCGGAAGATCAGACAATAGCTTATTCAACAAAAGGACCTCGAACTTATACCCCTAAAACGGCTTGAAATTCAGCCAATCAGAAATAGGGGATTTTCGACCAATTGGATTACAGGACGCATCGACCAATCAGAATACAGGAAAATGACATGATGTTCTAAAAATAGATCATGATTGTTCTGGGAGAGTATATAAGAAGACGGACAGCTTTGGTTCTTCATTCTAACTTCAGAATTACAACTGACAACATGGAACACACCCTGGAAATGATGGTGAATGCTTTCACCGAAGCGGAAGACCTGATGACCTTTGCGGTAGCATGGGATATACAAGAATCCTTCGTGGTCAGATCCCGGCTTTATCAATTGAGAAACCGAGAGAATGTAAACCACGTGGTCAACACAGAATTAACAGACGAGATGGAAGACAACTTGGAGTTGGCCCTGGAGTACGTGAGAGAGCAAGAGGAGATAGAGGGGGCCGTTAAAGCCCTGCTCTTTGACGATGAAATGGAGGCCCTTGCCCAAACCTGCCTTGACGATGGAGAGTGGGATCCTCCGAGTCCAGTACAAGAAGGTAGTGGAGATGAACCACAACCCGGACCATCGCATCAACTACAGTATACTATGAAGAAACCTCACAACGCACTTATGCAAAGAATGCAGCTACAGATCGAACATACAAAGTGAAAATAGATGAAAAGTACAATGGGCAACAACTCAAAGACGTGAGAGAGGGTCTCCATGATATGATGCATGACGTATTGAACCAGGCCCGGGGGAATTTAGCGGGAAACGATTTAGGGCGTGTGGTGGTACACCATGACGGATTGCACGACCCTGTCGTCGTCCCACTTCAGGTCTGGGACCAACTGGACGGAACCAAAGTGATGGAGACCCTGCAAAAGGTACTCAACAGCAACGAGAAACTCTCCATTAATGAAAGTTTCTCCATTACTATAGGCACCATTGACTTACCGAAAGGGGGAACCAGACGACGAATCACCAACCTGAAAGGCGAGAAGAAGAACTCACTAAAGCTCAAAACCTCAATTGTAACTATAGACAATAATGACTACTTATGTATGGCGAGAGCGATTGGCGTGAGCTGGGCCAAGTTAAAGAGATGTACACCAGAAGAATGGGAGGAGGTGGTCAGGAACAGGCAGGGAAAAAGCAACCTGCATCTAGTACTGAAACATCAGAAAGTTCCCTTGACCTATTACAATGATCTAATAAACAAAAACCTAAAACAGCAGAAACATTTAGCAGTAAACTTATGTCAGATGGCAAGTGTTCCCCAAGATAGACCGGCGAGTCTCAACGATGTAGAAGCGTTTGAAGAACTCCTGGGGGTGCGCGTGATGGTGGTCAGTGCACGATTGGGTAACAAGTTCATCACCAGTCCGAGTAGTGACGAACGTCCCTGTATCTACCTGTACCTGGTGGACGATGACCACTTTCACGCCATCACCAGCATCACGGGGTTCTTCAGCGCCAGGTATTTCTGCGATAAATGCCTCAAACACTATCATCATAGGGAATACCATGAATGCGAAATAAAGTGTATCGTCTGCAAGAGAAACCTGTGTTACGACGAGGAGCCTGTCAAATGCGAGGATTGTAACATGACTTGCAGATCAACACAGTGTTACGACGAACTCAGGAAGGTCCCTTTACATACCAAAGGGAAAAAGAAAGGACAGCCCAGTGGCCCTTCACAATGCGAAAAATGGTGGAAGTGCTCCATATGCTATAAAGTGCTAAGAATGGACAAACGCAAAAAGGAGGAACATGTATGTGGCGAATACCAATGTTCCTCCTGTCACAAATATGTGATGGACGACCACAAGTGCTATTTGAGAGCAACACCAGCAAAAGAACATTATATTCCAAAGTTTATATTTTTTGATTTTGAATGTTCCCAAGATGAAATTACCTATTGTGACGAAGGATATGTACCTGATTCTAAATTAAATTGTAAGGACTGTCAAGCACCTGAGGTATGTAAATCTTGCTCCAAATGTCAGAATTGTAAAACGTCATGGTGCGGAAAAGCGACCCACCGTCCAAACTTTGTCGTGGCTCATTCCGTATGCCCGAAATGCATTGACAAAGAACTAAAACCCGACTCTGTATGTAAGGGTTGCGGTACCCGTTGCGACGAATGTGACAACACTGATCTGCACGAGAATGAGGACGAAGGTCCTTGTCCCGGTAAATGCGGATTCAGAGAAGTCATATTCGAGGGAGCAGATACCGCCGAAAAGTTTGGACAGTGGCTCTTTACGGACCAGCACGAATATTTCAAGGTCGTTGCCCATAACATGAAAGGCTACGACGGTTATTTTCTTTTGGAATATTTGATCGATCAATCCATAAGACCGGACAAAATCATTTACAACGGTTCAAAAATTATGTATATGGCAGTGGAGAAAGATTTACATATGAAGGTGATTGACAGTCTCAATTTTTTACCCATGAAATTATCCGCACTCCCGAAAGCATTTGGTTTACACGAATTGAAAAAAGGGTGGTTCCCGCATTATTTTAATACTAGAGAGAATCAAAATTATGTTGGACCCTACCCTGAGGCTAAAGATTATGGTTACGATTTTATGAGTGAGAAAGAAAGAAGCGAGTTAGTAGCGTGGTTGAGCGAGAGAGAATGAAATATTTGATTTTAGAAAAGAAATATTAGAGTATTGTAGAAGCGATGTAGATATTTTAAGGCAAGCTTGTATGAAATTCAGACATTTATTAATGAGTGCTACGGGGGAAGAGATAGAGGTTGTCAATAAGAAAGGTAAGGTAGAAAAAAAATGGTTTGGAGCCGTGGATCCATTCGATTCTGTCACTATAGCTTCCGTTTGTATGAATGTCTTTAGAACCAAATTCTTGGAAGAAACATGGCGCGTAAAACTGCAAGACAATGACGAATGGGTACCCGCAATAGTCATCGACGAAAAATTGTATATACAAAACGGAAACGAATAGGTCCAAGAATCCAAACTAAAAGGAGAGAAAGTGTGCGAGAAAGAATTTGTTAGTACCCCCATAGCAAAAATTCCTCCCAGTGGTTACAATGATCAGTACAGTAAAGCGTCAATTCAATGGTTAGAGTGGAGGGCGCAAGTCGATAACGTCCATATCCAACATGCATTAAATGAAGGGGAGAAAACGATCCCTGGAACTCGATACAAGTTGGATGGGTACTGTGCAGAAGCACACACGGCATATGAATATCACGGCTGCGTGTTTCACGGATGCCCTGTGTGTTTCTCAGATAATAGAGAAGAAAAGAGTCACCCCCTAACCCACCAGTCACTGGATGAATTGTATGCCTTGACTATGAAAAAGAAAGCATATTTAGAACAATTAGGTATGAACTACGTGTGCATTTGGGACCATGAATTTCAAAAAGAACGAAATCAAAATACAGAATTGATAACCTTCATTAAACAGTTAGACATGACAGAGAGATTGGACCCTAGAGAGAGCTTCTTCGGCGGACGTACCAATGCGAGTCAACTCTACCGTAAAACGGAAGAACAGGAAAGGATCATGTACGTGGATTTCACGAGTTTGTATCCTTGGGTGAATAAGTATTGTCGGTATCCCGTGGGTCACCCGAAAATCTTGACCAAAGATTTTGGGAACATAGAGGAGTATTTTGGTATTGCTAAGGTCAAGGTCTTACCCTCTAGAGGACTGTATCATCCAGTCCTCCCGTACAGATCAAATGGCAAACTAAAATTCCCTTTATGCAGAACCTGTGCGGATACCGAGAATCCTGACACCTGCACCTGTTCGGATGAAGAGAGAGTATTGACAGGTACATGGTGCACCCCGGAGATACACACGGCTCTTAGACTAGGGTACCAGCTTATAACTATATACGAAATATACCACTGGGAAGAAACAACACAATATGACCCCGAATCCGGAGAAGGAGGACTGTTTGCCAAGTACATCAATACCTTTTTGAAGTACAAACAAGAGGCGAGTGGTCCTCCGGACTGGATTCGGGATGCACAAGACATGCACACTTACATACAAGACTATGCACAAAAAGAGGGGGTTTCATTGGATCGAGAGAATATTGTGAAGAACCCAGGATTGAGAGCCCTAGCCAAACTATGTCTCAATAGCTTTTGGGGCAAGTTTGGACAGAGGCTCAATATGCGCCAGACAGAAATCTTTACGGATAGTCAGGTCAACCTGTTCTTTCAACTATTCTCAGATCCCTTAAAACAACCTCTCAACTTTCACATATTAACGGACGACATGATACAAATTGAATGGCTATACAAACAGGACTGCCAACCGGAAGACAACAACACAAACATATACTTGGCGACCTTTACAACGTGTTGGGCCAGACTCAAATTGTACAGTGTGCTCGAACAATTAGACAGACGAGTACTGTATTACGATACAGATAGCGTCATTTACTTGAGTAGACCTGGAGAGGTAGACCCACCCTTAGGGGACTACTTGGGCGAATTGACCGATGAATTGGAGAAGGGAGAGCACATTGTAGAATTTGTGTCTGGCGGTCCCAAGAACTACGCATACAAAACAAACACCAACAAAGAAACGTGTAAAGTCAGAGGATTCACACTGCACTACACCAACTCACAACTCATCAATTTTGAAAGCGTCAAACATATCGTTACAGACACACACGGCACCTCACACATCACTGTCACAAACCCAAGCAAAATATGTAGAGACAAAGGTAAACGAAAATTATACAACAGAGCAGAAGAAAAAAGATATCAAATGGTATACACCAAACGTAGAAGAATAGAGAACTATGACACAGTACCTTACGGATATTAGAATAGGGAGAATGGTGTGAGAATGAATGTGATTGAAATATTGATGTTTCTGGAAGCAAATTTACATGTTACTGGATGCAAAAATCAATGTTATTGGAAGCAGATTTACATGTTACTGGATGTAAAAATCAATGTTATTGGAAGTAAATTTTGATGTTACTGGAAGTAAAATTCAATGTTATTGGAAGCAAAATTGCATGTTACTGGAACCTATTTTTGCAATTTTACATTGAAATATATAGGGAAAATTGGATTCATTTTTTGATGTTTCTGGAAGCAAATTTACATGTTACTGGAAGTAAATTTTGATGTTACTGGAAGTAAATTTGCAGTTACTGGATGTAAAAATCAATGTTATTGGAAGTAAATTTTGATGTTACTGGAAGTAAAATTCAATGTTATTGGAAGCAAAATTGCATGTTACTGGAACCTATTTTTGCAATTTTACATTGAAATATATAGGGAAAATTGGATTCATTTTTTGATGTTACTGGAAGCAAAATTGCATGTTACTGGATGTAAAAATCAATGTTACTGGAAGTAAATTTGCATGTTACTGGAAGCAAATTTTGATGTTACTGGAAGCAAATTTTGATGTTACTGGATGTAAATTTTGATGTTATTTGAAGTAAATTTTTATATTAGATCTCTTGTATATTATTTGCTGATGTGTTGTATATTGGTTCATGCATAAATGAAATGAATAAAAGAATGTAAGAATGTGAATGACTGCTGTACTTTTGTCCGTTACCCTTATACGTAAGAATCATGAATGACCTGGAATCCCCTACCCTTGAACGGGGTAATTTTATTCCTATTCCTAAACCAGAGGACTGTAATCATTCCGATCAATGGCATTTACTGGGTACACAAGTTCCTAAAACTGAAATCGTGTACTTCTGTCAAATGATCATTGTCTATATTATAATCATCACTTCCGTAATCAATTTGTCTATACAAAACGGTTCTACCAAATTGTGGATAAGTTTACTCAGCAGTTGTATCGGGTACACCTTGCCTAATCCGAAGCTAAAAAAATAATGGTAGTCCTCCCCTTCGAACCTTGCTCCAGTATTTGTATTAGCGGTCAAACGGGATCAGGGAAAACACAATGGGTCTATCGATTCCTCAAACACATCAAACACATGTACAGTAGAGATCCTCCTGTTCATATCCTCTACTGCTACGGCATTTACCAGCCTTTATTTGATGAAATGGAAAAACACATACCTCAGTTTACGACAAAACATGGTCTTCCATCCCCGGAAGAATTGGACGAGTATACAAAAGATCGTCGTCACAAACTGATAATTCTGGATGACTTGATGCACGAGGTTGTGGAGCATAAAGACATGGAACTTTTGTTTACTCAAGGAACCCATCATCGATGTTGCAGCGTTATTTTACTGACACAGAACCTATTTCCAAAGGGAAAACATGCCCGTACCATTGCCTTGAATACATGGTATATGGTTCTAATGAAAAACGTAAGAGACGTCTCTCAGGTTGGAATATTAGGACGTCAACTTTACCCGGGAAAAACGAAATGTTTTATGAAGACATACCAAGATGCCTTGATGTACGGATACCTGATTGTGGATATGAGCCCACATGGAGAGGATCGCTATCGACTAAGGACACGCATTTTCCCAGGAGAAGACCCTATCATTTACCGATTAACGTAAGAAGCAGACAAGATAGCCTTTAGCAATCATGAGTGACCTCATCCGACAGCAACGTCATTTCCTACAACTCTTCGTGCAAACCAACCCTACCCAAAGAAACGCCTTGCTGAAAGCCATCACGAAAGATCAAGTGAAAGCCTTGAGTCAGATTGCTCATAATATCATCCAAGGCAATATTCCTTTGAGCAACGCGGATGAAAATCACTTGACAGGACAAAAACGCCTCCTACATTTACTGGGAACTATCAAGTTGGGATATAAACATAAACAAAGACTAGTGCGCAATAAACAAAGAGTGCTGACAATTTTGGTGACGCTCGCATTGGCTTACTTACAACCCATATTACAGTAATGGAAAAGTTTGTGTTAATCCCTTATGAAACCTATCAACGATTGTCGGGAGAAAAGAAACGACCTCCTGGAAAAAGGGCCCTGTCCCCCGAAGACAAAGACAAAGTCACAAAGAACATACTCAATGAATCAAAAGCACCCGTTCAAATGAATGCACAGAAGCCACTGCAATGGATTTCATTTTGAAGCATAAGAATCATTCTAGAGACAATGAGTTTCAAGTATGACAGACTGGAACCAGTATCTCATATCGATTTATTTTAACCCAAATCATCCTGCCAGTTATGCAGGTCCCGACAAACTCTATCAGATTGTAAAACGAGAGGGTCAATTTAAGATCAGTCGACGACGTATTCAACAATGGCTGCAGAATCAGGAAGCCTACTCCCTGACACGAAGAGCGAGACGAAAGTTCCCTAGATCTAGAGTGGTAGTGAAGGGCATAGACAGTCAGTGGGACATGGATCTCATGGACATGACTTCACTGAGTAAGGATAATGACGGATTCCAATATGTGTTAGTGGCTATTGACATATTTTCAAGATTCGCATTCTGTCAACCTGTCCGAAGTAAACGTGGTGATGATATGGTGAAGGCAATTCAACAGCTCCTGTCAAGAAAGAGACAACCTCGCATGGTTCGAACGGATCGAGGCATGGAATTTCGAGCTAAAAGCGTCAATGCTTACCTGCAAAAACGGAGTATTCATCACTTTTATGCCCTCAATACTGAAACGAAAGCCAATTATGCGGAACGGTTGATCAAGACGCTAAAACACAAACTGTTTCGGTATCTATTAAAGCAGAACACCAAACGCTATATAGACATTCTTCAGAAGACCGTGGAAAGTTACAACCATACGCCACATCGCAGCTTAGGGACCACCCCAATCTCTATTACCTTGGACAATAAAGGTGAGAGTCGATTACAGCAGTACTTGCTGAGAAGAAAACCGTCGGTGAAAGAAAAACGATACAAGTACAAAATAGGTCAGACAGTCAGAATTTCTCATATTCGAAATGTGTTTGACCGTGAATATTCTCAGAAGTGGACGGGTGAACTCTTTACCATTCACGAGAGATTTAAACGGCAGGGTCTACCTGTCTATCGGTTGCAAGACTGGACTGGAGAAAAGATTGAAGGAAGTTTTCAAGAGCAAGAGCTTCAGACCGTTCAAGTGGATGAAGACACGGAATATCGCATAGAAAAAGTGTTACGACGTCGATCTCGCAATGGACAGAAGGAAGTGTTGGTGCACTGGTTACATTGGCCCTCCAAATACGATTCGTGGATTCCCGAGCAAGATTTAAAGCGTTACTCATAAAACCAAAGTGCTCGACACTGAAACATCATTGTGAGTTGGAACGTCAAGGAGAGCAAATCATGTACCTGACCAATGTCGTATATGGAGGTAGTGTGAATTGTACCTTGAGTCTTAGGCGCTTGTGTGATCAGCTTCATACCACCCGATATAACCCTAGGAGGTTTCCAGGATTGATATGGCGACACGGGAGCATCGGAGGCAACTGTCTGGTGTTTTCCAATGGTAAGATACAATGTCAAAATAAGGCCAGGACTCTGGATGAGGGCGTGTCACGACTGAGACGATATGCTGAAGTGTTACACCGCATAGGCTACCCGGTATCCTTACAAGAGGTGAAAATCATGACTGTTTCGGCTTTTCATGTCCTCAGTGGTCCTTTGAATCTACACACCTTGGCGCAAGATCGGCGAATCATCTACGAGCCGGAACTGTTCCCCACAGCCAACTTTCAACTCGAAGGACTCACATTCTGTTGTTTTCAGAATGGAAAGATTATCGTCACAGGAATTAAAACGACATCAGATATAGATAACATTGCGGTGCCAACTCTCATTGAATTGGAACTCTATACAATGTAAGAAGAATCCTCTACACAAAGTTTAACAATCATGGAACACTCCAAAGTTTACCTACATATACATTATTTCTTGACCCTCAAAGAGGCCTGTATCTCAGACAGGCTACTGATGATAAGCAACATGACTCGTGGACAAATGGAAGCCTTCATGGAAGTGGTGACCCGATTTCTCAGTGGAGTGGTCTCCCTCTTACGTCACGACGCGGCCCTGGTACATCGTAAACGCACCTTACTCAGAACTTTGAGTTCGTCGCGTGTGTCTTTGATTCGAAAGAAAGCTCTCCTTCGACGTCATCATTCCATCCTCCCTCGACTGCTTAGAACGCCATATTTGATCCAAGTCATTTTGGATGAAACGAGACAACATGAAGACTGAAAGACGTAAGAAGTGAAGGCGGGGGCGATAGATGTAAGAATGAAAGAATTGGTTTTGTACGTTCACAGTGGTGATTCCGTTCACTTGTATAATCAGAACTCCCCTTCAGAGTGTTGGATTCAACTACCCAGATCGTACCTCTTGGAAGGATCTTGGACATGCGCCTTGATTGAGGTGTCTTTGGATTGCGATTTCAGCCCTCAAACTTCCAGACTTTATTTGTGCAGCGATATCGTGCAAGAATCCTACGTGAGAGGGACCTTATTGCCGGTCCTGAGAAATATTGAAGTCAACGACAGCTACAGAAACGTCAAGCAGGAGCAATTTCCTTTTCCTGTCTACGTTCCCGTAAGAACGGGGCAGCTACATACCTTAAAGTTACAGCTTTTCGACAAAGACTTGAAGCCTGTGTTGTTTCATACCAACGACCTCTACTGTGTTCTACATCTAAAACAAACATGAGTTCCATAGAAGTCTACGATTGTCAACAGCAAAAATGGGTGCCATATGTCTCTACCCCCGAAGAAGCCGAGCGTTACTTTCAGAAAGTGATGACTCAATTAGATGGAAAAGGTTCCTCTGGAGCCATGGTCAATAAAATGAGAAAAATGGAAGAACAGTTGAAAGAAACAAAACAAAAGCTGGAAGTGGCTGAAGTCCGATTGAGACAGAAAACACCTCAAGTGACTCAGGTCACACCAGTAGCTCAAGCCATCCAAATTGCCGAAGCGGAAATAAAGCGAGAACGTAAGAAGGGTAAAGGTACCAAAGCATGTAAGAAGACAAGCCTACCAAACCACGCAAAGCGATTGTCTTACTCCAGATCATGGAACCATTGAACCTGTTTGAATCTGTCGACATTGATACCTCTTTACAATCAACAGAATGGATCGAATACCGCCCTATCAATCAGATCACGGATAACTCTGCCGTGGAATTCAACATACCCGCCCAAACTTCGGCCTATATGGACTTGAAACGAAGCGTACTCAATGTCAAGATAAAGCTGGTGAATGCAGATAATACTCCGGTGGATGAGAACCAGGTCCTCGGTCCTGTCAATGTTCCCTTACACGCCCTCTTCAGTCAAATCGATGTGTCCTTTCAGCAGACGCCTATGACGCATTGGGGCGCAAACTACCCGTACAAAGCCTACATTGATACGATTCTCAAGACCAGTAGAGGCGTCCAAGAAAACATTCTCACTGGTCAACTTTTTCATAAAGACACTGCAGATTTGAGCTCGAATGACGCAAAGACCGGATCGAACAACGGTTTGTTCTTGAGGTATCATGCCACATTAGGGGGGAAAACGGTCGAATTGGAGGGACCTCTTCTTTTAGACGTATTACAACAACCCAAACTGTTGATCAACGGAGTCCATCTAGGATTGAAGCTGTATCCGAGTAACAATTCGTTTCGACTGATGTCTGATTCCCTTGAACCTTCAGAAAAAATACAGATTGTCGATGCTCGCTTTAAGCTATGCGTCCAACGACTACACAACAACGTGCTATTGGCTCATCAGAGACTCATTCAACGGCAACCCGCTATCTACCCTTACCTTCGCACAGACATTAAATCCATCGCTCTGGCTTTGGGACAATACAGCTACAGTGTCGATGACTTATTTCAAGGCTTAGTTCCTAGTAGGCTTGTTGTGGGTATGGTATCCAGCGAAGCATATAGCGGTAGTTACAAAAAGAACCCGTTCAATTTTCAACATTATGACTGCAGCTCTGTGGGATTTTATGTGGACGGTCAGTCTTACCCAGCTCACCCTCTTCAACCGAATTACGAAGCGGATCAATATACCGATTGTTACAGAACACTGGCTCATTTCAGAGAAGATGTCAATATTACCCTGAAAGAGTATAAGAATGGTTACTGTCTGTATCTTCTGGATATTGACCCCTATTTTTCCTTTAACACGAAACGACGAGGACACTGTCGTTTAGTCATCAAGTTTGCCAAGGCCTTGCCCGAAAGTGTCACCTTACTGGTGTATGCTACCTTCCCGGAAGTGTTAAGTATTGATCAATCAAGATCGGTGATGGTCCGTTAGACACTGAGACACTGATTGGACAAATGATTGACGTCATCTAGTGTGTATATATATATATATATATATATAAAGTCTGTTGTAGAAGATAAACAGAATGATTGTGTTTGTCCTTGCATGTGTATACTTCGTGGACGAGATGAGGTTTTATTTTACCTTAAACAAGCTCAGACGAGAAGCGAGAGAGGCAGCAGATCATTTTGTAGACTGTTACGAACAAAACCAAGGACATCATTGAAAATGACGTCATCCCTTTACTACCACCGGATTGGTTGATAAGGAATACATAAGAAGACCTGATTAGAACATATCATCACTATGTTAGGGTTGATCCTGACGAGCGTCACATTGGTGGACGAGGTCTTGTGGTGGTGGGTCAGATGTAAGATAGATCGAACTGCCAAAGAAGCGATAGAACGAGCTGCACTGTGGTATAACAGGTATTTACGTCAACAAGCGAATCAAGGAGGATGAACACATTAGAATTACGACAACTATTGGACAAGGAATCAAAGACTCAGTCAGGACGAGTCTGCGCTCTGAACCAGTTGCCCAGAATTATACGACGTCGACCTCAGCTGTATATTGTAAACACCCAGGAAAGTAATAAACCTGCCAAACATTGGCTATTGCTATATTTCCCACGAGTGGGACCCGCCGAATATTTTGACTCTTTAGGACATGAACCAAAATACTACAGTTGGCGACTGGAACGTTACTTGAAGAAACAGGGAGGCTATTATTTTCGTAACCGAAGACGTGTTCAGCAAGTGGGAGCCAAGACCTGTGGACACTTTTGTTACTATTATGCGTATCAACGATGTACGGGGCGATCTATGAGGCACATCCTAAGTGACTTTAACCCAAACCGTTTAAATATCAATGAGCACCTTGTTACTGACTTTGTGAATGAGAACGATTGGAGTGATCTTACGGATCTAATGCAAGACATGAGTTTAGATTAATTACGTGTGTAAAGAAAAAATAAACAAATAAATAAATAGGGATGGGAGGGAAGTTCTGGGGTATGACACCACCTTCCCGTGGTCCAGAACGTGAGTAACTTCGCCTTTAATGTTTGCAATATAAGATTAAAGGAAGAAGCGAAACTAAATGTGTCATATTTCTAGGGTAATGGGTCAAACCACAAAGCATCATTTACACTTCATATTTTATTTCATCATACAATTTAATAGAATCACGTGGCATACATACATTAGTATATACAGTATATTTATCTCATACATGATCAACTTCACAAATATATACAAGAGTCTGATTTCCGATTGGTGCGCTATATTTAGTAACAGTTTCTGTTTGGTTACCAGTTTGTACAGTCATTGGGGTTACATTCCGGGCACTGTAGCATCCCTATCTGGTTCATATGGTCCGACTGTAAGTAACACGGGACCACTGCGTCTAGTTCGGGTAGGGTCCTTCCAATCTCAGGTATCAGGTCTTTGAGGCGTTGATATTCTAGTGGTCGTAAACACAACCCCTTTCTTGTGGGTACTACATTTTCTTCAGGTTTCCAATATTGTCTTACGTCCACACATACGCTGCCTTTAGTTATTGTACAATATACATTGCCTCCGAAGTGACAGTTGTAGCCCGTTTTATCCGTCAATGCCTGATCCACGTATTCTATAGTGTCGACCCAGTTTTTCCAACGCATCAGGGTTAAACTGATACCTTTCTTGGTGGGTTTTTCGTCTTGCCATTCTCTTAAGTCCACTCGCCTCTCCCCGTTCCATTCTGTCACGTCTACTACACGTCCATTACCCAAGTTTCCTCTGAAAGTAGACATGTTATCAGCTGGAATTCTATAATCAGAATGAAGAATAAGGGCTGTTTGTTTTATTTATATATAAGGAGGCCTCATTCTGATCTATGTTCATTTCTAATCTCTCACCTGATTGGCACACTATATTTAGAAGAATTATGTCATACCTATATTTAGAGTCATTACATCACTGATCTCTATCCTTATTGGTCCGCTTTATTTAGAAGAATTATGTCATACCTATATTTAGATGTAGGAAAACCTTAAGAGTAATATCTTTCACTATGTATAAGTTATTGTGGTTCAATGGGTAGTGGAAAGCGTTCTAGACCTTTCTAACGAGTCTAAATTCATTCAAATCGGTCAAGGCATAAGTGAGTTAGAAGCATTTTACGCATGAGTGAGTTTCGTTCCGGTAGGTTGATGTCATCGTGTAGGTCTCGGTGAGACCTTTCCAACGGTACAAAAATGATCAAAAGCTGACCAGACATAAGGGAGCTAGAGCAATTTAAAGATTTTGGATTCCTTTAAGGGGCAGATAATAAGGGGGAGATCACTCGAATCATATACGACAAACTTTAAACCTATGTATCTCGAGAACTAATAGAGCTAGACCCCTATATGTATATATTTTCTGAATCAGCGTGATCAGACCTTTTCCATGATACTCATGGGGTACCGATCAGACTTGAACTAAATGAGATATAGTATTTTATAGGGACAATGACGTCATTTCCGGCCGCCATCTTGGATCAAGGTGTCTGAAACGCTCACCATTGCATAGACGAGCAAGAATGATGCTATTTAGACACCAAGATTGTCGAAATCGGTCAAACACTAAGGGAGCTAGAGCAATTTAAAGATTTTGGATTCCTTTAAGGGGCAGATAATAAGGGGAAGATCACTCGAATCATATACGACAAACTTTAAACCGATGTATCTCGAGAACTAATAGAGCTAGACCCCTATATGTATATATTTTCTGAATCAGCGTGATCAGACCTTTCCAACGGTACCCGTTTTATTTGAATCGGAGTATATTGAATTTTGAGGGTTTAAATCCGCTCTAATGATCTAGTTCCACACTGGTTAAAAATGGAACCGTGAACCTAGGGTTCAAATGATAGCTGAGGATCTGTTCTAACGTTTGAGATGGTTTATGAAAAAAAGTGGCAGTGTAAACAGTTGTCCTAGAAGCTAAAAACGGTTGCGTGGTTTAACAGTTTTATTCGGTTTTCAAAGGCCTTTAATATTTAAGAAAAGTAGCCTGAATACAGTGTATCCCCAGATGATGAACCCAGAGTGGACCCAGACAACTTCTGAGATGGAATCGTCGAAAGAAACGAGAACTAAAACTTCGGTAGATCCCTCAAAATACTACCTACCATCGAGCTATAAGTTGCATCAATTTTGGGGAATTTTTCCGATAATTTAAAGATCTTGTAAAAACATTGTCCCACGTTCTTTTCAAAATGAAATTAAGCCTAATCCAAGTCCACCAATATTGACGTATAAAGATCAACAGCCCCTGAAAGACCCCTTTTCATGTAAGCACTTGATAAAACTTGTTCATTCTTGCTTTAGCTACTGACAAGAACAGATCTATTTTAAATTTTTTCTCAAAATGGATTTCAAGACCATATTTACCGGAATTAGCGTACTATATTTCTATATTGAAGTGTGTATTGGGGAATTAATTACCTTTTTGCAGGTTGGATTTGGAAGTTATAGATTTGGTAAATATTTTTATTATCTAATTATTTCCATAAAAGTTATAGGTTGTGATTTTGTCATTTAAATGTATGCAGAACAAGAAACAAGAGGGTCATGATGGCCCTGTATCGCTCCACTGGCTTTTTTAATCCTTTTACCACATAAGTCAAAGATTTAATGACCCTGGAAATTTATAGATTGTAATTCTGTCATTTAAATGTTTGCAGAGTAAGAAACAAGAGGTTCACAACGACCCTGTATCGCTCCACTGGCTTTTTTAATCCTTTTACCACATAAGGAAAGCATGTTGTCTGCTAGTAATTTCTCTTTTTTCCCACAATGTTACTAATTGACCAGTTGAGATGAAAATTATATTTCATGTTATAATCACCTGCATTCGGTCTATAGCTTTACCCTACCATGTAAAGTAGATACTGAAAGTGAATCTCAATAGGCCATTGTCCGTACTTCCGTCCCTAAATAAACAAAAATCAGACAGTGTGTCGACATTAACAATAGCTTATAAAACGTGTTCAGACACGTATGTGGATTGACGCATGTGCGCGAGTCATATCGGAAATACTTTTTTGTCATTTGAGTTCAGGACGTTGAAGAAACAACATCGAAGGTACCTTTTTTTTTTTTCTACCGAATTTTTGTAATTCTTTGTGAGAAACTTCAAAGAGCATGGATGTGTCGTTAGTTCGACTTAACCTTATAGACTTGACCGAGGGTCGTAGTAAGGTTAGGAATCGGCTCTTTGACTTGGTGTGGCGTTAAAGATGAGTCTAAGTGGGAAAATCTCCGTCTCGTAAAAGGGCCAGACCCTCAATGCCCGCGATCATTACTAGATAGAGTATACAAGTCAGCTCTGTATACTGTTAGGGTACTCACTTATACGACTCATTTTTAAAGCTATTTCTCTCCAGATTTATACCCAAAAGAAAAATCAATATTGTGCCAAAAAGCACATTTAAATAAATGGTCGTTTAAAAAAGAAAATAGGTCATCCAAAATGGCTAATGGTCTAAAATAAAAATTAGGTCATCCAAAATGGCTGTCCAAAAAGCACGTCAAATTCTGCAAAAAAAAAAAATAGATCATACGAGATGGCCGCTGGTCTAAACATCCTTATATGCAAATGCGTTACTAAAAATAGTAACTAGGTCATCCAAGATGGTGCCCGTTTGTTTACAAGCAATCAGCACCATATCCCGTCCATCCTATCATCTTATTAAATTGTTTTTCAAAATAATGTCATCCTTTTTCGATCTTATTTCCGGTAGGGTTTTGGATGCAATATTTGACACTTGACATCATAATCTGTTGATTAATAAATACAGATGCATGCTGAAAATATTCTGGATGATACAAATGCTTCTCCAATACGTGGTATGATAAGGTAAACTTCATTTTGAAGAATGATCCCATACTTACCTCTGGACCCTATTTTGGATTGAATCAACTCCCTGATTGGTCGAAAATCCCCTATTTCTGATTGGCTGAATTTCAATCCGTTTTAGGGGTATAAGTTCGAGGTCCTTTTGTTGAATAAGCTATTGTCTGATCTTCCGGTCCTATGTCAACAGAAGCCAGACACGTTAATGACTTGAAAAAAGGGATTAAGTTTGACAGTTGAATAGACCCTTGTTCGTACTTCCGTCACCAAATAAACAAAACCAGACAGTATGGTGACATTAACAAAAGACCAATGTTCTGTCTTTTTGGGCCTTTGTTAGGGGATTAACTTTGACAGTTGAATAGACCATTGTTCGTGCTTCCATCACCAAATAAACAAAACCAGACAGTATGGTGTCATTAACAAAAGACCATTGTTTGGATCTTCCCTATTCTAGCTGATGTAATGACTCTAAATATAGTTGATGATCACATATCTAAATATAGCTTCGCGCATGCGCATCATTCTACTTTAGACTCTGTTCTGGACTAAATGTCTCATTTGAGAGTTGGACCTTGAGGAGTGCACATCGGAGACAGGTACATTTATTTATTTATTTATTGTCTTGTAAGGAAAGGGCCTAACCCTGAACTAAATATACACGTCAACTCTGTATACTGATCCAACATGGCAGATCCCTATTCATACTTTGGGCACTGCAGGTGAATTATTTACTTATTTATCGCCTGGTAAAGAAAGGGCCTGACCCTCAATGCCCGCGAGTACTTACCAGCACGAGGTATACACGTCAGCTCTGTATACTGATCCTAATCCACCATGGCTTATCCAATATGGCCGATCCTCATCCAAAATAGTGGACTCACCATATCCACCGCGAATACCCATGACACATCAACAATTCCTTATATGCAAATGAGTTACTAAATATAGTAACACCATGGCCGAAAGTAGGTCAAGATTACCGCCGATTACGTCATCTTTGTTTACAAGTAAAGAGGCGCTATTACTACTCAAAAATACCCAGGGTCTCTACCCTGAGAGGGATTTAGCATTCAAAATGGCGGCCGTATGGGTGGTACTCTGGGGATAAAACCACCCAAAGAGACTACCCTGAGTGGAATTTTTCTGCAAAAAAGTGAAAGTTAAGGGAAAGTAAAGGGTAAGCCTGATCACTGAGTTGGACTTAGTTTTTTTCACCCTATGAATGATTTTCTCTCTTTCTAAAAGCCTGACCATTGAGTTGGACTTAGTTTTTTTCTTCACCTATGAATGATTTTTCTCTAAAAGCCTGACCATTGAGTTGGACTTAGTTTTTTCACCCTATGAATGATTTTCTCTCTTTCTAAAAGCCTGACCATTGAGTTGAACTTAGACTTTTTTTACCCTATGAATGAATTTTCTTTCTAAATGTCTGGACATTGAGTTGGACTTAGTCTTTTTCTGCAATTATGGATGATTTCTCTTTCTAAATGTCTGAACATTGAGTTGGACTTAGTTTTTTCTTCACCTATGTATGATTTTTCTTTCTAAATGTCTGAACACTGAATTGCACTTAGTTTTTTTCACCCTATGAATGATTTTCTCTCTTTTAAAAGCCTGACCATTGAGTTGGACTTAGTTTTTTTCACCCTATGAATGATTTCTCTAAAAGACTGAGCACTGGGTTGGACTTAGACTTTTTTCTGAGTTTTTTAACACTCTGGAGTGTAACTCTTCTGAGAGAAAAGAAGATTGACAATAGAAAATGTGTCATTTTTTGGCCGTTACCTAGCCTTTAATTGCAAATATCCTACATCACTGAGTTGGACTTAGACTTTTTTCTGAGTTTTTTACTCTTTGGAGTGTAACTCTTCTGAGAGAAAAGAAGATTGACAATAGAAAATGTGTCATTTTTTGGCCGTTACCTAGCCTTTAATTGCAAATATCCTACATCACTGAGTTGGACTTAGACTTTTTTCTGAGTTTTTTACTCTTTGGAGTGTAACTCTTCTGAGAGAAAAGAAGATTGACAATAGAAAATGTGTAATTTTTTGTCCGTTACCTAGCCTTTAACTGCAAATATCCTACATCACTGAGTTGAACTTAGTTTTTCTGAGTTTTTTCTGCATCTATGGATGAATTTTCTCTCTAAAAGCCTGAGCACTGAGTTGGACTTAGACTTTTTCAGAGTTTTTTTACTCTTCGGAGTGTTACTCTCTGGAGTGTGAGTCTTTGGAGTGTAACCCTTCTAAAAGAAATGACAATTTTGAAGAAAGATAGATCTTTCGTGGTAGATGGTTAGCCCTGAAAAGGGCTGTTTTAGAGAAGGGCTGATTTTTGAAAATGTTTATTCAGTATCAGCATCAGTCGATTCGCTGTCTGACTCACTCCTTTCAGCGGCGATTTGCGCGCGGAAAAGACGGTCTACCTCCTCTGTTTTTGAAATAACATACTGAAAATACATTTCAAGCATGCCCTCAATAATGAGTTCCTTCATCCGAAGGTTATAACAGAACACCCTGTTATTAGCAAGCTGAGCCCTCTCGTATCGTCTTTTCACTCCAACCAAGCGCTGTTTAAGTAAAACGATTTGTCTCCTAGCTCTTGTTAACTTTCGCTCGGCATCCATCCAAGTGACGAGGAGTGATGGTCTTGAAGCCATTGTGAAAAAATGAAATGTATGGAAAATATATCGCAGAGATTTATAGCTTTTCAGACGGATTGAACTAGATGACCCATGACGTCATTTTCTCCTATGTTTTTCCCGCGTCGGCGTTTCATGCTGTTTTGGCTCCAAATTAATGTTGTCCAATCAGATTCAGCGTTTTATTTCTAATACTAAATGTTTTATTGTTGACCAACCCGTGGTTTTGTTGCATTTTTTCTTGTTCGGGTTAGAAAAAACTAGAGTTTGACTATTCTATGACTTTTTTGATTTTAAATCTTTTGAGTTTTGACAATTTGAAGAAATGACAATTTGAAGAAAGATAGAACTTTCGTGGTAGATGGGTAGCCCTGAAAAGGGCTGTTTTGTTTTGGAGGCTGTGTTTTTTTGTCTCACGTTGTTTTTTTCCACTTCTAATGACAGCAGCCGAAATTCGCTTGACAAATGGGGCATGCTTCAACTCTTTTTCTGATCACCATTGTCCCATTATCGAAAGTAATCTTCCTCCCAAATTCGATATCAACCAAAATGACATCCGGTGTTGTCTTTAATAATAGTTGAACTAATCTTTCGCCGAGATCTTTGTATGGCTGTGTTATACGTTGTAGTTGGTTTTGTTCCTCCTCTCCTACGAGATGAGTGGTTAGTTGCAATAACTGCAGCCCGACATTTAGATACTCTTGGAGAGCCTCACGTAGTTGACGATTTATCTCCTCCATATTGATATTGCTTCCGAATATTGATACCGCTTTCGAAGTGTTCGTTAGCTGAGAGCCAAAGAAATGGTGATTGTATGAAAATATCGCTGGGCTTTATACGTTTACAGAGGATTGAAAATTTTTAAAGAGCACGGCCCTGGCGGAAAGCACATACATTTTTTCCCATGCTACGTTTCATGCTAATATAGCAAAAAAAGTTATGACCCGATGTATAGGAAAAATTAGACAGAACAAGTCTTGGGGAAAAAAACAGAATAAAGAGCTCTATTGTTTTTTTGAACTTTTATTTATTGAACTTTTATTTATTGAACAGAACTAAACAATGAAACATTCTTTTTGCAATGCATCATAAAAATTTTCTTGACAATGAAAAAAATTTCTTGACAATGAAAAAATTCACAAGGAAACATTTTTTAACAATACAGCATAAAAAATTTCTTGACAATGAAAAAATTCACGAGGAAACATTTTTTACAATACAGCATAAAAAATTTCTTGACAATGAAAAAATTCACAAGGAAACATTTTTTACAATACAGTATAAAAACATTTTCTTAACAATGAAAAAAATCACACTGAAATATTTTTTCACAATGAATTATTCACAATGAATTATTTACAATACAGTATATAACAAAATTTTTTACAATTCAAATTCGCAAATACCACGAGTTTCACATTTGGCTTCATATTCCGTAATGTCTTTGTGCAATCGCTCTTTCTGAGTCTGATTGACACCGATCTGGATAACCACAGGTTTCTTGCTTAATTTTCAAGAAATTGTCCACATAACGTTTAAAGAACTGATCTGACACAGAATTGAAATGCCAAATTTCATACACTTGCAATAATCGATAACCGCAGTCAAGAGCCTTGAATAATTCAAAAGTAACGCAAGTTCCGAGCAAAGCCCTCTCTTCTTTACCATGCCTACAAATGCTTGAACTTTCTTCTGCACATTTCATACAGAGTGGAAACATCATTTTGTTGCTACAGTGAACTGGGAGAACGGGGTGAAACAAATCAGTTATCTCCTTCTGAAAATTGAATTCCTCACCCTTTTGAACTTTGTCATTATACCAAACTATGAATTTTGACCTAACCTCTTCAGATATTGAGTCGGGTTTGTAATAAGACATATCCAAATAAGGTCCAATGTAACTCCAAAATTCATCTGTATTTGCCCAGTGAGGAAAGTAACCTTTTTTATTTTCTTGAAGACCAAATATGGCTGGAAATTTTGCCAAACCAAAGCTCATGAAATTGAAAGAATCGACCAGACGTACACCATCCAGTTCTAACTTCATAATATTGTTTCCATTCATGATCAATTTTGGAAGTTTTAACCCAACTTTGACAATATAGCCAAGAATGAACTGACCGTCATAACCTTTGAAATTATGGGCAATAGCCGTGACTCCTTTATGATGTTTTGAAAAGAGCCACTTGCAAAATTGACTCAAAGTTTCTTCACCTTGAAAAATAACTTCCCTACCCTCTTCAAATTCACTGCATGTAGAACAATGAAAATCAAGTGATTTATCGATACATTCATCACATGCTCTGTGTGCAATACAATAATTCGGGATGTGTACACCTGTGTCTTGTTTGCATTCAAAATCAAAGAAAATAAACTGTGGTTTTTTGACTACAGAAGAACTCGTCTCGTCATCGCTGTCATGGTTCAACTTACTTTGGTAAGGCTGAATATAGCATCGATAAAAAAAGTTAACAATTTTCTTACAGATATGACACCTTTTCTTTCCATTGCAAACATGATTTTTCTTTCTGACAAGATATTGCACACCACATTTTGAACAGTTTCACTAATTCACAAATGGATTTCTTTTCTCTACCTTGAACAATTCTGTGATTTTCAAAGCATTCAGCACTAAAAAATCGTCTACTGCAATAACTGCAAACATATTCTTTTGAATCTGATGGACATTTTCCTTTGCGGTAACAACCTTTGCAGATAATTGAACAAGCATGACTTTCCCGGTGAGAGTAACCCACATCACAGAACTCACAATAATATCCACAACAAAAAAAACCTTTGATAGATTTGATGTAGTCATAATGGTTTTGATGAAACTACAAATGTATGATCTTACTATTGGTTTTCACTTCTGGATGTTCAAATATTTTTTCCACTTTTGAATGCTGTTGATGAACTTTAATGACATAGCCTTTTTCATACAAGAATGCTTGAATTTTTTTGTATTCGTCAATTCCTACAGGTTGTGTTGGTGAAACTCCAGCTTCATTCAACAATTTCTCAGCTTCAGTCTTTTGAAGAGGGCGGTTTGAACGACAAATACGATCCCATTTTCTATTCCATGCCCCGGTGTTTTCACGTTCACTGTAGCAAATTCCCACAACAACGGCTCTTGCAAAACATAGTTGGTCATGATTGCCAATTTGAATAATGGATTTTTTCTTCTGGGCAAAAAACTTTGATTCGAGCATTTCAATCTATTGTTCAGAAATCAAAACGAAAACCTTTGTTGGTACTCTGTGAACTTAAACAACACCATGTCAACTCAGTGGAAACGCCGTTTAGAGTGACAGGGGCTTAGATCACAATATGTTAGCGTCTGTTGTTATAAATAGACCATTGGGCAGAGGTACACTACGTCAGCGTCTAGTAAAGCTTTTTTTATAAATACCTCTATACGCTTAACTAATATAAAAAAGGTGTGAGTTCGAATTTTGAGCGTTGTCAAAAGTAGAAAGCATTTTTTCTTTCGTAGATTTGTACATGTGAAATAGGGTGAATATCCCTGATTTCCTTAACAAAAGAAAGACAGTTCCTTGACACTTTCGTTAATTTATGTCAAGAAAAATAACTTGGAATAATTATTGGTTCACACACTTGTAAAGACCATTTTACGGGAATATTTCCTCACTGCATGTAGATCTAGACCTATATAAGAGAGACTTTTGACTTTTTCTACTTTTAACTTTTTTACTTTGCAATAAGCGATAACCGCAGTCAAGAGCCTTGAATAATTCAAAAGTAACCCAAGTTCCGACCAAAGCCCTCTTTTCTTCACCATGGCTACAAATACTTGAACTTTCTTCTGCACATTTCATACAGAGTGGAAACATCATTTTGTTGTTACAGTGAACAGGGAGAACGGGGTGAAACAAATCAGTTGGAGGCAAAACTTTGCATTTGATTAAGCCCTCATATTGTCGAATATTGTTCATGTCAATATTCTCAGCAGACAAAATTTCTGGCTGACCTACAGGATAGGATTTGTGTTTACAAACATAAGGGTACAGAGAACAGATATCAATGTACTTGATTTCCTTCTTGCTTTTTTTTCATCAACATCAGGAACGCAATAGGCCACGGGAGCTTCGCATTTTTCCTGCGATCTCTTGGCAGTCTGGGAACTTGAACAACACCGTGACAACTCAGTGGAAACGCCGTTTAGTGTGACAAGGGGTTAAATCACAATATGTTAGCGTCTGTTGCTATAAATAGACCATTGGGTAGAGGTACACTACGTCAGCGTCTAGTAGTGAAGCGTTTTTTTTTATAAGAAAGTGACTATTTACCCGACCGTCGTGTACGCACTGAAGAAAATTCATATTGCGAGTACGACTGTCGTGTACTCAATGAAGGAAAACTTCTTGGGTGCCCGACTGTCGTGTACTCAATGAAGGAAAACTCGTTGGGTGCCCGACGGTCGTGCACGGACTGATGAAATTTCGTCTCGGGGGCACGATGACGTGCCCGCTATTTCCGATTTCTTCATTCAGTACACGATGTGGTCGTGTACGCACTGAAGAACTGGAGTCTTACGTACACGTATTAATGGATTGGACCAAAACGCAGACTGCTATGTGAACCAGCACGGCGTAAACCGTCTCAGTGGAGCAATAGTCATTTATACAGGGTGTCATGCCCGAAGGGTCGTATTATGTTATACACCCGGTCGTCCGTCCGTCCGTTAGCAGTTATTTGTGTGCGCAACTCCTACAATTTCCATCGGAATTAGATCTACTTCAAACTTGCCACAATGAATCCCCATGATGTCTAGTTGTGCATGTGACTCTCAAAATTTGGATTGTTGTTTATATTCTGAAATTATCTACCCTTGACTTCTGAAATAGCCAACTTTTCACTTTAATTTCTGTTCAGGCCATAACTTCCAAGCTATCAAAATCAAAGGACTGATAGTCCTGAGAGTGGCGTGGTGGGCGATGTGTTAGGAATTTTCACCATTACTAAGCTTTCAAAGGTAATCTATTTCAAACGTTGAAGATAATATGAAAATATGCAAATTATAGAAACGGGGGAAAAGGATTTTTCCCCTCAGATAATTGAATGATAATTCGTACAACAACAAATTTGTGCAGATATGTTTACTTGACACTGCCCGGCAAATTTTAGCAGGCAGTAGCACTCTTCCAAACGACATATTCTACTCTCTGAAAACTTCTGCAGAAAACATTCGAGTTTCTCGTAAAATTACTGGTGTAATTGAAACTATGTCAAAGACAGTGTTAAATACCATAAATTCATCCATCCACCCCTCAATCCATTTATCCAACTAGAGGCCCCTGAGGACCTGAAATTACTCTATTGGCAGGAATTTGGCTTTTTTGCAAGCATGCATTATGAATTCATGATGCAAAAATTTGAATCCACTAAGACCGCATAAGCTGCATGATGAACAAACAGTGAAAAAAAAAAGAAGTGCAATTTATCAAAACTAGATCTAATTGCTTGGAATCAAGCCAGATTTGATACGGATTTTCAAAGTATTTTGTGTTGAAAGGCCGCTAGCCTAGGCAGAGGCGGTGCTGAGACATACTGTGTTCATGTCTTGAATCATAAACAAAGTTTCTGTTTTATTTAAGATACGACTTCGAGAGAGAAAACAAAGCATGAAGAAGTTTTATCTAAAGTACTTTTATACATAAAATAACTTATTTTAGAGGGCACATAGAGATTTTGTTCCAATATGACTGAAAAGGTGGTGACGAAAAAGCCTGGAACCTTTAAAAGTATTGACTAGAGACTCTATACACTGATGGAACAAATTATGGAAAAGTGCTGTGCATATGAAATACGGCCATCTTGCTTTCTTCAGCTGTGGATGGCTATGAAATGAGTTCTGTCCCCTAACGCTCCTGTACGAATGTGGCGTATTTACCCGACCGTCGTGTACGCACTGATTAAAGCGGCACGTTTGTACACAAGCGTTAGGGGAGAAAACTCATTTTATAACCATTCAAGCTGAAGAATGCAAGATGGCTGCTGTCCCAATTACAGTTGGCCAAAAATTCGCCAATTATGGCGAATTTAAGGCATTCCTGAAGAGTTATGAGGATTCGATCTTCTGCAAATATGTTGTGGTGGACAGCAGAACCATTGAGCAAGCAAACAAATTGATCACCAGAGCCTGGAATAAATTTCCAGAGAAGCTGAAATATTCGTGGCTTCGTTTCGCATGTAAACATGCCGGGCAGTACCGTTCAAGGAGCACAGGAAAAAGACCAAACCAGAGGTTAGTACATTGGCCTATACTCTGTGAGGCCTAAAATGCGTTGTTCTCGTTCCGATATTTAATTGTTTAGTAAGCAAAGTAAGCAATTTGCAATCAATCATTCATGGCAATGGCAGGCATGCAAAGGCATAGGCCTGCATGCATTCGGTGCATCATGAGCATGCAAGCACTGCATGATTGGTACATGTAGCATGCATGGGCCGGTTCTGGAACGCTTTTGCCCCGAAACCATTTCCTCCTCTGGTCATTACGCGCTTCCCACTCCCCGATCGTTTCCTGGAAGGTGAACGAGAGAGGTAAATACCGAGATCAGAAAACAGCTAAGGGAAAAAGATTCAGTTCAAGAAAGCAATTTTACCTTATGGGGGGCGTAATACGTAATAAACGAATTGATATACGTGCCTAAAGGATTACGACGGTAAGTGATCTGAAAGGCGTTTCGGCGAGTTATTTCTTGCGCAGAGAATTTCGTGAAATTTGACACAGAAACACTTTAAAGTATGTTCTTTCAAAATGCAAAGTGATAGTCAGTCCTTGTCAGATGAACTAAAAAGTTCTGAGGTTATAACCCTTTTTTCAAATTACACAAAAACCCCAGATATTGCAGCATACGTCAGAATTTTGTGATTAAAATCTGTTATTTCAGTCGAATCATGTTCTTTGTGATTTTAAATCCATATTGAACTAATGGATCCTCTGACTTTGATGAGAAATTAACAGATATTCCAAAATAATGATATGGTATTAATGTTTCGTTAAAACCTTTAGCCCACAAAAATGCTTATTTTATCACAGGAATTCTGGACATTATTTGATGCCAAAAAAATAATAGCGCAAAGATTTTTCTATTTTTTCTCAGAAATATACATGATTATATCTCCTATCAAAAAATGCAAAAAAAAGGGATAAGTTGCCATGCTATTCTTTTCCCAATATTCGAACTCATTTATCTCCCTTGGAACAATGAACATGATACAAAACATCCAAGAGTCAAATTACTCAGTAAGTTGTATATTTTCTAGCACAAAATCATGTCTTTTTAACAATAAAGACGATATATATACTTGATGTAACATTGTTATGGAATAGCTTTAGAAAAGTTCTTTGAAAAAGGTGTAATTGCTCAAACCCTTAGCCCACAAAATGCTTATTTCATTAGTGAAAACAAGGACAATTAGTAATTTTTAAGTTGGCCAGGCCGGGTATTGAACCCAAAAGCTCGAGTTTTCAAGTCGAGCGCTCTACCAACTGAGCCTTGGGTTGGGTGAAGTAATGATGAGATTTTTTTTTGTTTGTTTCCGTATATTTATCCTCGGTACCGGTTTCCCATTTGAGCGACGTTCCCAGAAGACGGCTAGTTGTTACGAGGGATAGTAATTTTAGTGTAGTAAATTAAAATATCAATCTCGTATATTAAAATATTACAAACTACACCGACATCTTTAAACATATATTTTTTCTTCTTTTTTCCGTGTTTTTTTCATTTCCGAATTATTAAAGTAGTTGTCACAAATCTTAATTTACAATTTCATTCGATATTCTTTAAAACAATATTCTCTAAACGCTCTCTCTCTCTCTCTCTCTCAATAAATTGTTTTGGGGGCGAAACAACAATGGGAAGAAATGGTTTGGGGGAGAAACTACTACGGGTGAAAAACAGGAGAAACGATCATACAAGCAGGCCTAGGGCCTACCGTACCGATATCTAAGGGCCTATGCCTGTGGTACATGGTAAGGCCTATTATGGTGATGATGGTACAGTGCGTGCAGTGTTCCCAAACATTTTTCCTTAGGCCTCAGCACATCAGAGTGGACAATGACTGAATGACTCAAGGAATCCGCGTGCCATTTATCCTGACAGGTCAGTCCTGCAGGTGCGAGCACTGCAACCGAACCAAAACAATGTCATTAAAGTTGTTCTATGTCTTGACGCTGTGTCATGAAAAAATCAACAGTACATTTTCCTACAGGAAAAAATGAGATAAAGACGTTGTTATTATCGCCATCCTACCACATAATTTTAAATGTGGCCCTTTAGATTTTGAGACGAAAATTTTAAAAAGAATATGAAAAGTTATCCTTGTAATCCCAAAGTCTTTTAATGTTCATTTATAAAATCCAAGTAGACGAAAACCATCCGACAACCAGAGATACTAGAAATTTACTTCAGCCCAGGTCGACACCAACGGGAAATACGGTCTTTTTTTACATGAGTTGTGTGGTTGTATTTGGGTTTCAACAGAGTATTTCAGTCATATCACGGCGACAGCTCACACTATTCATGGCTTTCCTGGGTTTCACCAGTACTAAGCTGGGGTTCTGGAAAAAACCCAAATGATCCAGGTTCTTTAGCGCACCTGAGCACAAAGTGCTCAAGGTGAGCTATTGTGATCGATCAATGTCCGTCGTACGTCTGTCCGTCCGTTCACAATTACAAAAAAATCTTCTCCTCCCAAACCAAGAATCAGATTTCAATCAAACTTCACAGAAATGATTCCTAGGTGATACACTTTGAACATACTTCAAAGATTTGAATTCCATGAAGAACTCTGGTTGCCATGGAAACCGAATGAAAAAACTTTAAAAATCTTCTCGTCCAAAACTGCAGGGGCTAGAGCTTTCATATTTGGCATGTAGCATCATCTAATGGCCCTCTACCAAATTGCTTCAAGTCAAGGCTCCACACTTGAAATTGGCCCTATGTTGTGGGTTCTCAGATTTTACATAAAGATAAAGAAGGAAATCTTATAAAATCTTCTTGTCTCAAACCGGAAGGGCTAGAGCTCTCATATTTGGCCTGTAGCATCATGTAGTGGCCCTCTACTAAAATACTTCAAATTATCGCCCTAGTGCGGAAATTGGCCCTATGTTGTGGGGTCTCGGATTTCACATAGCGACAAAGAAGGAAATCTTAGAAAATCTTCTCCTTCCAAACTATAAGGGCTAGAGCTTTTATATTTGGTATGTAGCATCATCTAGTGGCCCTCTACCAAAATACTTCAAATTATGGTCCTGGTGTGAAAGTTAGCCCTATGTTTTTGGTCTCAGATTTCACATAGAGATAAAGAGGGAAATCTTTAAAAGTCTTCTTGGGAGCACTCTTGAGACCACAGTTCATGCTAAGCTGAATTGAAAATTGGTTCGAATGTCTGTCTCAATAAAATCTCACATGAGTCTGCATTGAATGCGTGTTCGGAATATAACTTTGTCGTCTCGAGTAAGAACGACTTCAAAATTGGTATGCATGTTTGTTGTGGTATTACCGAGTACTGTGTTCAAGAACAATAACTCTACCTAGCATGGATTTTGAGTAATTCCACTTTGATCTTTATTTTAATAGTATTGTTTACTTGTCCAGAGTGGAATTTTGAAGTCTAAAGTCAAATTGTTTGTTGCATTGCCTGCCCTTTGCAACTATTATACCTCCTGTACAACTGGCGGTGGGATTGCGTATCTTGCGACAATTTGCCGCTCTTGTTTCATCATTATTAGCCCTTGAACCTCAATATTCGGTAATTATAGTCTTTGTTGTAGACCTTTGCTGCTTAGTACTCAGGTGAGCGATATACGACCATCATGGTCCTCTTGTTTCCATTTTTTTCTTTTATTAAACGGCGACAGTTCACAAATCCATGTTTCCTGGACTATTTTTGTAACCAGTACTTCACAAGTCCATTATCATGACACTTGTGGACCAATCGTAGTGCTATTCCCATAATCCTGAGCCCCAAGGGGGAAAGCCACTACTACCAGTTTTAAAGACTGTCGCGGGCGGGGATCGAACCCACGACCTCCCTCTCACGAGGCGGACGCTCTAACCACTAGGCCACCACGGCGGTGGAGGATCGAGTTTGGCTCGAACCAAGGACCACTTGATTACGAGTCAAATACTTTACCACTGAGCCACTCAGGACGCCTAGGGTCCAGGTTAAGGGCTGTTGCAGTCTCCGACTAACATGACTGATGTTTGCAATGTATCTTTCTATTTACAGAACATACAAGAGTGGTTGTGAAAGCGGTTTCCTCATCAATGCTGACCGAAAGACTTCTAATCTGATAGTTACCGAGGTGAATCTACAGCACAATCATGCAGTGGCAAGAGAAAATTATGAACGGTATCCTGAGCTACGCCGCCTTGACAAGCAGTCTGAAGACTTGGGTAGAACTATGTTCAACTTGTCAGTGCCTTCGAAAGCATTTCGTGAGACACTGATAAAGGTATCTGGAAAGATGTTGACCTCTCGTGATATCGACAACATGAAGGCAAAGTTAAAGAAGGAAAATGTCGGTGAAAACAGCGATGTTCACATGTTGATGGTCACCCTTGATGAAATTCTCATGAAAGAACCGGACGCCGTAGTGCAGCTTTCAGTTGACGAAGATGGCAAAATATTGTGTTTATTCTTACAGTTGCCATTCATGAAAAGAGTTCTGGAGAACTTCCCTGAACTGTTGCTCTTAGATGCTACCTACCGTGTGAACAGTTCTAAGATGCCCTTGTTCACTATCATAGCGGAAGATGGTAATGGATGCAGCATCCCTGTTGCACATTTCTTCGTTAGCAGTGAATGTGCAGATGTAGTAAAGCTTGGGTTTCAGGCCCTTGAGAAATCCGTGGGAAAGGAGTTGCTACTGAAAAACCAGCTATATCTCGTGGACAAAGATTTTACAGAAATCTCACAGATAAAAAAATATTTTCCAAATGCAAAAATTCACTTATGTCTATTTCACGTCATGAAGACATTTAAAAAGGAAATATCAGCATACAAAGGACAGAAAAAGACTGAAATTTTGGACTTGTTGCAGAAACTGGTCTATTCGAATACAGAATCTGTGTACAATAAACATTTCAAAAAGCTCCAGGATGTAGCTCAAAGCAATTTCCTACAGTATTACACAAAAAATTGGCATAACTGCCGGGAAATGTGGGTCTGCGCGTGGAGGAACCAAAGTATAACCTTTGGAAACCGCACAATAAACCGCCTGGAGTGGTTCCATCAGAAGCTGAAGACCACAATGAAGTCGTCGCATTCATTGGCTAAGTGCGTCAAGGTGCTGGTCCATTTTAGCGCGCAAAAGCAACAGGAAGCATTGCACACACTATTTTTGTCGAATTCGACAATTTCATATTGTGCAACTCGGATTTGTGAAACTTCGAGACAGGTATATGCAATGTGTACACCGTATGCAGCAAAACAGGTTACAGATTCACTGAACCAGAAGAAGAAGATGTTGGGCCAGTATGCCTGTGAGAAGGTCCCAGAGGGATACTCCATTCGTCATGTCACTAAACCTGAAGGCAGTTATATTGTGAATGATTCTATGGATTCGTGTTCCTGCACATATAACTCCACAATGCTCTTACCTTGCAAACACATATTCTTTGTTAGAGCTCAGTCATGCAATCCATCACTCTCTGTTTTTGAAGGATCACTGGTGGCAAACCGGTGGAAAAAAGACTATCAGTTTTTTGTTTCGGACAAGGACCCTGCTTGTGGTAGGCAGTTGATGAGTCCCGTAACTGTAGTGTGTAAGACGAACGCAACACGTGTTCTCAACAGATGTGAAAAATATAACAAAGCCTTGAACATTTTTAAGGAGGTAGCCAGTGCAATGGCGGATCACGGTCAATCGAAGTTTGATAGGTATGTTCATGAGATGCAGATGGTTAAGGATGTAATCACCAGTGGAAAAGATTTATGCCTTGTTATTGAAAATGAAGAGAATTCAGGTGATTGCTCTGCCCCGGTAGGACCAATGAGCAAAGCTGCACCTTTTGAGGAGTCCCGCTGCCAGGATATTGTGCCTAGTCCAAATGATGTTATTGATGACTCTGCGGCATCGTTGAATGCCATTGTTGAAGAAAATACGAAAGAGGAGACTTCAAGTCGTCCATCATCTCCAGTGGCAACGGAATCAATTATCAAATTTGAATATGTAGTGGAAGAGTCACAAGATCTGGCCTCCAGTCATGTTCAACTTCCCAGTGACCCTGCATTGAAGCCGGTGGATGTTCCTAGTGGCTCTGCGTTGTTGACGATCAATGTGGAGGAAAATATGAAAGAGGAGAATGCAAGTTGTCCATCAGCTCCAGCGGCAGTGGAACCGTTTATCAAACTTGATGTAGTAGAAGAGTCAAAAGATCTTACCTCCAGTCCAGTTCAAGTTCCCAGTGACCCTACATTGAAACCAATGGATGTTGATGCCAGTACTGAAGATTGCAAAGATGTCTCCGACGGGATTCAATTTGATGATGACGAGTTGCCAGATTTGGGTGGAAGATCTCCATTCTCGGAAAAGGTGGATGTAAATGATAATCCCCAGACACCTAAGAAGTTGACATTGCCGCCCTGTATTCCATCCTGCAATGTAAGTTTCTTGCAGTTATTGAAAGGAAAATCCAATGTGCATCTTCCAGCAACGATGAAGACTAGAGGTCGTCCTAAAGGCTCAAACCTATCGGCTACTGGCCTGCAAAAAAAATCTGGATGTAAACCAAAAATAAACACGAACAGGAAGAGAAAGGGTGATGACATTGGAAAGACACCTAAAGCAAAGGCATTTAAAATGACTGAAACCACTACAGCAAAACAAAGTCAAAACATTGGAACGGAGCCTCAAAAGAAAAGTACCAAAGTCTCTGATCAAAGTACTAAATTCAGATTCCAGGAAAAGTTTGCCAAATTATCCCCCTCCGAACTTCAGGTACTTTATGACAAATGTAAGCAAATAAATTGCGGAGCTTCATTCAAAAACGTCACAAGTATGATAAATGCAAAGTGTTCGGGCTCTTACACACTCCTCAGCGGCACAGATGAATCTGCCATCTTTGATATGATGCCTTTCTTACTGAAATCGATCCAGGACCCAGGGCGAAAAGATGTCGATGTGCTGATGGTTTCATCTGCTGTCTTGCTTCGAGCATTTGAGGTGGAACTCGACCCTTATATAGTGTTGGAAACACTGAAGGACATTCCCAGCCACTTGACCAATGGCCACTCCTACATTAAGAAGGCAGTTAAAGACAAACTCCATGCTGATTTGAAGGTTAATCTCTACGTAGGGAATAACAGTTTGAACTATGAAGACCTTAAGACACTGGAGCCAGCAAAATGGTTGAATGATAAGGTGTTGCATTGTTATTTTTCCAACAGTCAGGAAATGGACTTTTTGTCGTCCCGACAGAGACCACGTTCCTACCTGTCCAATGTTGTAATACATTGCATTCGTGTGCAATGTCTTGTTATAGGTCCATCCGTCCGTCCGTCTGTCCGTCGATCCCTCCGTCCGTGCGTGCGTCATGAAATCTTGCTCGGAGCATAACTCCCAAAGTATTATAGCTACTGACTTCAAACTTCATATACAGATAGATCACATTGAGGAGAAGTGCAAAGTACAAGAACCATAACTCTATTCCACAATTTTTGAAGCCGGTGTCCAACAGTTTTTGGAGTTATTGCCCTTTGTAAATTATAACTTTGAATTTTTGTCCGGCGCATAACCTCCAAAGTAAAAGAGCAAGTAACTTCAAACTTCACACACAACTAGATCACCTAATGGAGAAGTACAGTGTACAAGAACCATTAATAAATTCCAACAATTGTGGGGGTTATTGCCCTTTGTAAATTTTAACTTTTGATTTTTGTCCCTGACATAACTTCAAAAGTAAAAAAACTAGTAACTTCAAACTTCATATATAGATAGGCCACATTAACGAGAAGTTCAGTGTATAAGAAGCATTTATCTATTCCCATTATTTTAAGAGTTATTGCCCGTTAAAAAATTTTATTTTGGAATTTATCTGGGGCATAACTTGCAAAGTACCAAAGCTAGTAACTTCAAAATCTATATAGAATTAGATCATCATAAAACAAAGTGCACTTTAGAAGAACCGTTCTCTATTCCTTTCTCTTTTTAAAGTTATTTCCCTTTGTAATTTCTTATTTCATTTTTGTCTGGGGCATAAAAGCTAGTGACTTCAAACTTCATATACTCATAGACTGCATTATCGTGAAGTGCAGCGTATAAAAACCATTAGTCTATTCCCACTAGGGTTTTTTTACTCTTTGTTTTGTTCTAAACCATTCTGCATTCTGTTACAAAGAGCTGTTTTATGACGAGGAGTTGGTGGGGATATGATCACGTTGATTGATAGCTCTAGTTGTTTTACCCAGCCGAGGTAAACTAAAACCAAACTGATGAAAAGGTTTGGGATAAGTATCACTCTATATTCACCTTGTTATTTTTTTTCTGTACAGGTTACCCATTCCATCCTGGATATATGTAAAGAGAACTTTAATCTTACTATTGTTTTTTTTTTTCAATTACAGGTTGTCCATGCCTACCTCAACATTTTAGCACGTGATGTGAATGCTTCGACGCCAAACATTGTATATGTGCTGCCAAGCTTTCTGGCCTTGAAATGGGAGAAAGGGGACTACCAGTCTTGGCTGTTCCAAAAGGTATGTATTTGGCCGTGCCTTTCAGGCAGGTTCTAGTGAACTGTTAGAATCTGTATGAATTCGCCTACATATATATATATGGGTTATCCAATATTTGGAATAGGTATGTTGCTAACTGCAAGGAATGTTTATCTATATAAGACACGGATCTGTCACATCAAACTTGAAATGTGTTTTGTGTGTTTAGGTCAGCCTTCATGTCATTCTTGCACCTTAATTAGCCCGCCCGGGTGGCTCAGTGGTGAGCGTGTCAGACTCATGACCTCTCACCTCTGCTGAAGCATGTGAGAAAAGTAGTCGGTGGCTTTGGAAAGAAAGTAGTGTAAGTACCAGTGTGAGAAAGCCAGGAAACACGTGTGCGTCACCGACCGCCATGATATGACCTTAGCTGTTAAAGTGGCGTTAAACCCCAATACAACCAACCAACCAAAGCACCTTAATTAGGATTAAGTATGGAATCTTGTTTCCGCCATCCAGTTTTCGACCTACGAGGAACTCGAAAAGTAGAAATTAGGCACACTAACTTCCACTTTTCTAGCAAAAAAGTTACTCCGAAAAGTAGAAAAGTTGAAGTTTTTGACCTGAGTATTGTCAAAAACTTTCGACTTTTCGACCTCACGTTTGTCTAGAAAAGTAGAAATTAGGAAGTGCTAACTTTAACTTTTCGCGTTAAACTGCTAGGTCGAAAAGTAAAAAAGTGGAAGTTTTTCACATGAAAATTGTCAATAAAACTTCCACTTTTCGACCTAGAAAAGTCGAAAAGTTGAAAAGTCAAAGTTATTCGATTTAAACTTCCACTTTTCTAGTTAGGACTTAGTTTTCGTAGGATAAATTGGCCGCGTTATTATTCTAAGCTGCGACCTGTGCGATCTGGAAAATCACAGATAGATTGCCGAAAGATCGTACAAGAAACATTTAGAAAGCTGTAAGTATAGACCCTACATAAGACTTAAAAACGGTGTACAAATTGATTCAGATTGGTCGTGGATTAATTACATGTACATTTGACCCGTCATGCGAAAAAGGGGCCTTTTGAGCAGCCCGTTAAACCACCTTTTTTTCGGGGGGGGGGGGGAATCTTATCCAATTCAGATTTACTTTGAGAAAACCTGTTATAGGCGAGAAGTTTCAAAACGGTTAGCCTACAAAAATCCTGCAGTCTGACCAGATCGAGATAGTCCCTTTTCGTGTGATGAGTCGCATATCGTGAATTAATTTACACTACTAGACATTACCCTACCAAATACCATCGCGGTAGATTCGGGGAGGTCATATTGGTGTTAATGTAACAATTGGGAATATATCGAGTTCCGAGGACAGAAATCCATAATCGACTCCGATCAGCATAATTTAGATAAGCCTACATCGACATTTGTATTAACCTCGCAAAGATTATGAAGGTGCCCACGCCAAGCCAGTGTTCGAACCAGCGACCCAAATGTTGACAAGTCACACATTTTAACCCATTACCACACGATTCCTGGTTTGGAAATATTTGCAAAATATTATTTAGGAAAACATTGTTAGAAAAGGAGAAATACATTTTTACAAATTATTTCTGTTTTCTCACAATATTGTCTACCCTATATTACACTTAGATTTCAATACACACTGAAATTTCGTCTGCAATTTCTTTAGATTTGGACTGTCTTTTATTTAAACGTGGTTTGAAAATGTCCAATTGAGCGCCCGCTTAACCAAATACGAAAGACCGGTGACACAGGAAATTTTACACCTACACCGGCTCCAACATTATTCAGTGCTGATAAACAAACGTCCCGTGATAATCAGTCCTTACTAGAAAAGTGGAAGTTTTAATCGGCCAACTTCCAGTTTTCAACCTTCCAACTTTTCTAGGTTGAAAAGTGGAAGATTTATTGACAATTGTCATGTGAAAAACTTCTACTTTTCTACTGTTTGACCTAGCAGTTTAACGCGAAAAGTTGAAGTTAGTGGTACCTAATTTCTACTTTTCTAGACAAAAGTGAAGTCGAAAAGTGGGAAGTTTTTTGACAATTGTCAGGGCAAAAACTTCAACTTTTCGACTTTTCGAGGTAACTTTTTTGCTAGAAAAGTGGAAGTTAGTGTGCCTAATTTCTACTTTTCGAGTTCCTCGTAGGTCGAAAAGTGGATGGCGGAAACAGGATTCCGTAATTAAGTGATTTGATGCTGAGATAGGATGAGTTACATATACGTGTAGGACCAGTTTGAATCTGTGAATGCTAAGAACATTATGCTTATTTCAGGTAACTATTGAAGACTACAGATGGGTTCTGTTGCCAATATGCACGGCTTCCCATTGGTTCCTGCTTGTTGCTGACATGACTGCTAATACAGTTGGGGTCTTGAATTCTCTTAATTGGAATGAAAACCGATATGGCGTGTACTACAAATCTTGGAGGTATGTATGAACCCAGGCCTTGCCTTTGAAACTAGAGGGTCATGATGGCCCTGGAGTCGCTCACCTGAGCCTTCCAGATTGTGTAGTATAGCATGAAATGGCAGGGATTTAAATCACAACCCCTTGTTTACATAGGTTCTTCAATTATTTGACCTAATGACCTAGTTTTTACCAGACATGGCCCATTTCCGAACTCATTTGAGATATCATCAAGAAAAACATTGTTACCAACTTTCAAGAGTACTGGATCGAAAATGTGGTCTCAAGAGCATACATAAGAGTTTTCTAAGATTTGACCTGAAGATCTAGTTTTCGACCAAACATAATCTATTTTCAAATTTGTACGAGATATCATCAAGGCAAACATTTTGATCATTTTTCAATAGTGATGGACTGAAACATAGCCTCTATGGCCTCAAGGTTTTTTTAAGATTTGACCTGCTGACCTAGTTTTTTATCTAACATAACCCATTTTCAAACCAGACTGAGATTTCATTGAAGCTATTATTCTGACTAAGTTTCATGGGTATCGGACAAAAATAAGGCATCTAGAGCATATACAAAGTTTTCTAAGATTCGCCCTAGTAACCTAGTGCTTTAACTGACATGACCAATTTATGACCTTGTCCGAGATTTTATTCAGGCACACATTCTCACCAGGTTTCATGAGTATATAAAAGAAAATGTGGCCTCTACAGCGTTCACAAGGTTTTTCTATCATTTGACCGGGTGATCTCGATTTTGACCTCATATAACCCATTTTCATACTTGTCCGAGACAAAATTAATCTTCATGAGTATCGGACTGAAAATGTGGCCTCTAGAGGGTACACTAGATTTTTCCAAGATTTGACTTAGTGACCCACATTTAGGCCTGATATGACCCATTTTCAAACTTATTCGAGATTTCAATAAGGCAAACATTCTGACATAGTTTCATGAGCATCGGACTGAAAATGTGGCCTCTAGAGCGTACACAAGGTAAAAAGTTGTCGACGGACGACGGACACAGCACCATCTCAATAGCTCACTCTGAGCACTTGCTGCCTCGGTGAGCTCAAAAGCAGGCGGGTGATAAATTGCTCACCCACTTCCTCCTGAAGCGAGTGATTTTCAGTGAAAGGATGAAATTTCACTTTAAAATCACACCTAAGATCAATCGTAGTTGCTGTATGGTGTGGGCGAATGATTTATCGCCTTAAAACTTTAAAAGACAAGGCCTGTGAATCATAGACTGAGAAAAGTTGAAACCAAGGCATACTTTGCTTCTTTCTAGTCACAAGGACTTGCTGATTATGCAAAGAAAATTACAGAAAAACTTTTGTCTGAACAAACCAATCATTATTTTCAGGTTATTCATGAAGGCTCGTGGTTGTGATGTCGATTGGTCCGTGATGAAGTACCCATGTTGCACTCAGGAAGATGGAAATAGCTGTGGAGTGTTTGTTTTGATGGTAAGATGACGGCAGTCTACTTTTGGTTGGTTAGTTGTCCATTTAGATCAGATGATCACTCTGAAACTTCTTATCTTTGCTCCATTGCTGCAAATCAAACAAGATATCTGTTTGTAAAACAGTCATGCACAACTAATGCCAGTTGATTCAGGAAGTGGCGCAGCTCATAAACTGATATAAAAAAGAAATGATTTGGGAAATATCGATGTCATCTCAGGGAATGATTAAAGTAAAATCGATCAGTTACACCCCAAGATGAATATATGTACAGAATTTGAAGGACTTGGGTCAATTCTGTCTGTAGTTATCATCCAGACAAGGTTCGACCTGTAAATCAACGTGTTGACGGTCGCTGTGACATTGACATTGGACTGATTGACCTCAAAATCAGTAGGAATCATTCACATTCCTAGACGCATGTCTGTGCCAAATTTTACAAACCTAGGTCAATTCTATGTGCCTAGTTATAATCCAAACAAGGTAAGGTCTACCGACCGACCGACATTCGTTAAAGCGTGGCATACTAAAGTTCTTACAGCAAGTGCATTTGATACCTTCTGGTAGATTTTTTATCCTTTCTTATTCAGAATGCTGAGGCCTTGCTCAAGGATGTCCCACCAGTCGTTATGCGACAATTCCACTGTGAAATGTATCGTCAGTACATACTAGGAAGGTTACTCCACTGTGCAAAAAGTAATGAGGCTGAAATAATCTGCGACTTGCCATTTTGTGAGAAGCCTGCGGGAGAGAGGATTCCATGGACCCAATGTGATTACTGTAATCGTTGGATGCATAACTGCTGTGTTGGTCTGCCCACTGACGACGTTGATGAAAATGACAGCCAGAGCAACGCGTACAAATGCATTTATTGTGTCATGTAAACAGGCTGAGCTTTAGGATCTTGTTAAATCAGAGTGGTATTTTATGTAAGTCATTGACATGGCAAAAGTACTGTATTTGGTTCCCAATACCCAATTTTGATGCATGTACATGCACAAAATGGCACTGTGCAGTATAAGAATACTAGTCCCAATTAGTTGGTAGCTTTATGCATATAGTATTGTTAAAAAACTAGTTTGAATTTTGAATGGTATGATAGGTTTTCCATAAGAGATTTATGTTTGTTCATTACATGTATTACCTAGGAAAGGTAAGTACCTTGAATTGTTTGTACGTGCTAATTTGAATTTAATTTTGAAATTAAAGAAAAGCCTTATTTTTTGTGAAATATTCCTTATTAGCCTTCATTCATTAAATCAAAAACAACCATAACCATTTTATTTTCTTTGTGAGAGAGAATCACTGCAGTACTGATACGGTAGCCCTTTATATAGTCTAACATGTATACTGATTCAGATTGGATTACCTATATCCTCCATGGACTACCCCAGCTAATAATCCATCCTTAGGCACATCCAAGGTGGAGCTGGGGGCAAATGCCCAAAAGATGTGCTTTTACATCCAAATTCTGGTCGGAAAATGGCAAAGATTGTGCCCCCAGGGCAAAAAAGGATGCCAGCTGTGCCTGCTCATTTCATCTGTACATAACACCCTGTATAAATGACCATTGCCGTGTGCTCCACTGAGACCGTCTACGCCGTGCTGGTTCACATGCCATTCCGCGTTTGACCCACCCATTTACACAGTGTACGTAAGAGGCCGATTCTTCTGTGCGGACACGTCCGCGTCGTGTACTTCATGAAGAAATCGGAAATAGCGCGCACGTAAGTCGTGCCTCCAAGACGATATTTCATCAGTCTGGGCACGACCGTCTGGTAAGCAACAAGTTTTCCTTCATTGAGTACACGACAGTCGGATGCGCAGTATGAGTTTTCTTCAGTGTGTACACGGACAAACACGTGCTTCGCAGAGCGCAGCCTATACGCCCGAAGGGGCTTGTCACTGAAATGTGTTAAAACTATCCCCACCAATTGGCTGGTTGTGTTGGGGTTCAATGCCACTCCAACAGCTTAGGTCATATCATGGCGGTCGGTGACGCACATGTATTTTCTTGCTTTCTCATACCGGAACTAACACTACTTTCTTTCCAAAACCACCGACTAATTTTCTCACATGCTTCAGCAGAGGTGAGAGGCGAAAATACGCCGGAAAGAAATTTCGCCTCATCCGGGTATCGAACTCACAACCACCAAGTCATAAGTCCTACACGTTCACCACTGAGCCAACCGGGTGTGCCATCCCCACCAAGGCCTTTTCACTAGAACTATACTATCCAGAAATTGAGGTTTTTTAACACTTTGAAATATAATTAAAAGGGGAAATGCTTCAGATATGAAAGACAGGCCCTAAGTGTAAATAATATCAAAGGGAAATTGCTTACAAAAAATGGCAACAAGTCAGGAAAAAAAAATGCCAGGTTATGGTTCTTGTGCACTACTTCTCAATGATGTGTTCTATTACTATCCATTAGTCTTTGAAGTTTCAAAATAATGGCTTTTAAAGTTTGCAAATTAACTAAGGGCAATGATTTAAAAAAAGATGGCAGATTTATGGTTCATGTGCACTGCACTTCCCCATAACATGTTCTATCAGTGTTTAATAGCTTTTTTAGTTAGTAAGTTATGGCCTGGGCATTCAAACGTAAACTTAACAAAGGGCAATAACTCAAAAAGGGTAGTAGAGTTATGGTTCATATGCACCGCACTTTTCCATATTTTTTTCTATTAGTGTATATAGTTTCTAGTTGATACCTTTAACTACTTGGAAGTAACGGCTTGAACAAAAATTCAAAGTGAAAAGTTGGCCATTTCAGAAATCAAGTGCAGATAATTTTAGAACGCAAACAGCGACCCGAATTTTGAGAGTCACATGCACAACTAGACATAAAGATTCACTGTGGTGAATGAGTCATTTCGACACCCGATAATTTTGACACTTTTAGGTCGTTTCGACCGCTGGTGAAACTCCAAGTTATTCATTAAACTCCAAAAACAAACACACACAAAACAACTATTAACATATTCTTGTCACTGCAAATTTAACTAGTTATTTCCCACAGCACATATAGTATATGTAGCTGAATTTCAATTGTATCTGCTTTAAATACTTTTTGGGATACCCCTATCTAGATAACTCTTTGAATACATGTAGGCCTACTCAAATGAATTAGTAATACTTTTTATCTACAATTTGTTGCTAAAAAAAATTGTGGGTCGAATTGACCAAAATATGGGTCGATACGACCAAAAAGTTTCGAACTGACTGGGTGTAGAAATGACTTGGTGCCGAAACGACTGAATACCATTGTGGCAAATTTCAAATAGATCTAATTCCGATGGAAACTGTAGGAGGAGTTGCGCACACAAGAAATTCCAAACGGACGGACGGACGACCGGGTGTACAGTATGAGGTAATACGAGCCTTCGGACGTATAAAAAGGATGCCAGCTACGCTTGTGCATGCATTTGTTCTGTAACACGCTGTATAAATGACTATTGCCGTGTGCTCCAATGAGACTGTCTACGCCGTGCCGATTCACGTAAAAGTCTGCGTTTTGGCCCAACCCATTTACACGTGTACGTAAGACTCCAGTTCTTCAGTGCGTACACGACCGCGTCGTGTACTCAATGAAGAAATCGGAAATTGCGGGCACGTAATCGTGCCCCCAAGACGAAATTTCATCAGTCCGTGCACGACCGTCGGGCACCCAACGAGTTTTCCTTCATTGAGTACACGACAGTCGGACTCGCAGTATGAAATTTCTTCAGTGTGTACACGACTGTCGGGTAAATATCATCGGCCTTTATATAAATAGCTCTATACGCTGTACTATCAGCTACAGAGTTTTAGATCAAGCGACGCTCGACAAACGATATGGGATGAATGGTGAGAGAACAAATATTTGTTTTACGTGCAACGAAGCAGGACATTGGTCCAGAAATTGTCCAAAAAAGAAAATCAGACAGGAACATTTGTTTTTTTGTCTACGTGAACCCACAGTCATGACATCGAAATTTCACCATCGTTTTACAACGTTGTCGATCTCCAACATACGAAATTCGTCGGGACACTAAATTCATTCTACAACGAAAATACATGGAAAACAAGTTCACTACAGACTACAATATCACCGGTTGAAAATCAGACCGTAGACATGCAGTCCGACACAACGGATATCACCGATTCAAAAATCTGCAAAATAACAGAACAGGCAGAGAAAAAAATATCTACAAGCGATAATCTAAGAAAACAACAAACTTTGGATCTAAAAGAGGAGAAAAAAGCAAAACAACGAAAAGAAGAAAAAACGAGTAACAAAGAACTGTTTCTTTTGCAAATCAACAAAACACAAGGGTAAAAAAAGTATGGCAAAACATTTCCCACACTCTATCAGACATCTGCTTGCGCAGTGGGGGTAGACAAGAATTCGAACCATACTGGAACAAATATGATTTTATGTAAAAATATCGCTGGGTTTTATAGCTTTACAGGAGGATTGAACTGATTGACTCATGACGTCATTTTTTCCTATGTTTTTCCCACGTCGGCGTTTCATGCTGTTTTTACCACTCCTAACACTGCACGAAAATTCAGCTTTACAAAACATCTAAAGATAATGTAATGTTAATATTTACATCTACTTTACTTGTCTTTACTGAAAAAAGTCAAAGTTAGTAAAGGTCATATTTGCACTACCTTTACTTGTAAGTAAAGGAAATTCAATGTCCCACTTTACATTAGCTTTACGGAGAAGTAAATTTGATCTTTAGGGATATTAAATATTATCTTTCAGTTTAAGCAATGTGTAACTTTTCAGAATTAAATGTAATATTTTCTTTCCTTAAAGATAATCTTTAGAAATACTAAAGCCAACATTAAATGTTGTAAATGTGATCTTTACACGGACCTTTTTTATGACGTGGGTTATTCATGCCATCAATCCTCCCTTTACAACGGGCTTTTATGGTTGGAATTCTATACAGTAGTTACTGTATGTATTAGGATCTCCATCTAGGTTCTCAATCAAAACAGCCTCAAAAGACTGTTAAAAGTCCGCATTTCCCAAGATGATCAACCATCAGGTTTCAATTCCAATCAAGGAAAAATAAAAAATGAAAGGCTGTTCATTGTAATGTACCTGTAATTTAATTCATTGAGTATTTACATTTCATCTAAACAGAACCTGATAGAATCTTTGCAACTATAGCATTTGTAAAACACACATACACACAAAAAACAAGAGGACCATAATGGTCCTATAATTTTGTTTATCCCTTTACCACATGACAAATTTGTAGACTTGTCAAAATTTAAAGCAACTGCAGATGACAGTTTAAAGTGTTGCTAAAATAATGGACACTTTCTGCAGTGGAGTATAAAACATTGTGAGCAAAGGAGAAAAAGCTGGTAAAGAGCATTTTCTCTCTTTCTCACAAAGTTTTCAATGTCATTAGAACTCGAGGTTACGTGAGAATGGATCAAGTATGCACTTTGATAGAAACTGTATAGGTACCATATTCTCAAAGTTCACAGAGATAAGCAACAGACTCACAGACGAAGGCTAATACATGTATCAAAATTTAACTCTTTGCCAAGCAACAAATTTTTGTTGAGTCTAAATTGAAGGCATTTACAGACAATAAAATAAATGGGACTCAAAAATTGCATTTTGGTTTTTGAGTGGTAGAAAACATTGTGGGAAAAGGAGAAAATGCTAGTTACTAGCATTTTCTACTTTTCCTACAATGTTTTTGAAGGGCCTTTTTCACAGGGTTGTTAAAAGTCAAGATTGTGTAGTAAAGAGTTAAGCAAAAACAATCATGATTTTCTTTACCTATAAATCAAGCAATCCTGTGATCCAAAAGAGAGTATCTTTGCAACCATTGTTGAAAATGGATAAATTGTTGGTAACCTGTGTTTTCTCCTTTCCCCATAAAGCTTTCTACCCAGTCAATGACAAATCTCAATTTTTGAGTCAAATTTAAATCATTGTCTGCAAACACTTTGAAATTGCAATGTGATCAAAGATGTTAATATCAAAGTTTTAGTTACGCACATTTTCAACTGCTTATAGAACGTTTTTAGATGCCTTTCATCAGGGTCAATGTTATACTGGATATTTGGCAAAGGGTTAAATAAATGTATAAAGGCTGTTGTATAGAAAACATCAATACAAATGCAAGTAGAAATGTCAAATTTAAAATTAGAAAATGCCTAGCATAGAGATTTCACTAGATTTACATATGAAATGGCTGGTTGAAAAACAAGAGGGTCATGATGGCCCTGAAATAGCTCACCTGAGCCTTTTGATAAAACATAACTCATTTCCAATCTCTTCAGAGATAACTATTACGACAAATATTCTGACAAACCCTCATTAGTACTGGACTTACAAACATATACAGCCTCTAATGTATATACAAGCTTTTTCAATTTTCTCTGCGGCCTTGTTTAGGCTCAATATTACCTATTTTCAACCATGTAGAAGTTATCCAGACAAACATTCTGACCACCTTTCAAGAGTATATGAAAGAAAATGTGGCCTGTAGCTTGAACAGAAGGTTTTTTTTTTGAGATTTGACCTAGTGACCTAGTTTTTATCCAACAGGACCCAATTTCATAATAGACACTACAAAGACAAACATTCTGACCAAATTTCAAGATAACTGGACAGTGCATATGGCCTCTAAAGCATACACAAGGCTTTTCAAAGATTAAACCTGGTGACCTATTTTTTTAACCCACATGACCCGTTTTCATACTCACACAAGATGACATCAACACAAACATTCTAACAAACTTTCCAGAGCACTGGACTGAAAGAGTGTACACAAGGTTTTTCTAATATATGACTCAGTGTCCTAGTTTTTGACCCAACCTGAACCACTTTCAAACTCGTTTAAGATATTATCAAGACAAATATTGTCAAACTTGTAAGAGTATTGGACTGAAGATGTGGCCTCTAGAGTGTATGCAAGGTTTTTCTACGATTTGACCTAGTGACCTAGTTTTTGACCTGACCTGACCCATTTTTGAACTCGTCAGAGATATCACGACAAACATTTTGACCCAGTTTCAAGAGTATCAGACTGAAAATGTGGTCTCTAAAACGTTCACAAGGTAAAAGTTTACGACAGACACAGCATGATCACAAAAGCTCACCATGAGCACTTCATGCTCAGTTGAGCTAAAAACAAAGGACATAAATATTGCTTCAATACTTGTGCCACTCAGCCTGTGACTATGTGACTGCAACAGCTAGCATTTGTCTTCTGTTCGATACTCCAACTAGTGTTTGACATAGTTGAAAAAAGTAGAAGCTATAAAACCACTTTGAATATTTACAATTAATAGGAAATATGCAAGTCATTCTCCTAAATGCAGTTTAGGGTAATGGCACTGACACTGACACTGATTTATTATATCCAAAGCATATCAGAACTTTGAGCTTGATGGACATAGTAAATGTAAAAAAAGAGTTTTACACTGAAAGAACTTATTTGAACAAAGTTTGAAGAGGACATTGGTAGAATTGTTTCTGAGAAAATTGGTCAAAATCAAATCAGTTGTTTGTGAGTAGATGTACGATATAACCATTAATGCTGTATGTATGCATACATGCACACACAAGACACATCCATATACATGTATATACACATTAGACAAGTTTTGAATCTTTATACAAAGCTATCTTTTATGTTCATTCTTTGCCACAAGTCTTTTAACATTTCCTTTGTGATGTCAAAAGGGAACAGTAATGAAAAAAATCAACAATCAGTGGATGATTGAAGTTCAAAAATCACCTTATTACCTCATGAAAGTGTATTACCTCATGAAAGTGACTGCAATATAGTTTTCAAAATATCCTCATAAATCAAATAATTAATCACCAAAAACAAAAACTACTTGTACAAAACATGTGTATACATTGCTGTAAAAGAAGAAAATACTCATTAAAGTGTGCTTCTTCAATTGCCACAAAGTTTCCAAAAGTTTTCTGTATCAAGACCAAAACACACTGTGGGCAAGAATCTGAAAATTACTTATTAATCCTCATATAAAAACACATTTTAGCTCACATGTTAGCTCATCACTGTTCAAGCTATTTCTTTACAAAACAAAAAGTATAGTCTTTTCAAGCAATTTCTGTTTTTGCCACAATGACTTCAGCTGAGACAACACGGTGCTGCAGGTGATAATATTTCTTAAAAGCCCAATGGTGGCAAAAAGTTTTAATGCGGATATTTGTGTTAACTCCATTTAAATGTAAAGCCTACTATTTAAAGGTATGGGAATTATTGTGAAGATGACAATCTGTTATTGTATAGTTGGTCCAAGTTTAAGTTGCTGTAACAAAACTAAATTCTATAATCAGAGTATCTGTTTAGTTCCCAAGTTGATATATATTTGGCCTACTTACCATTAACTGATTCTAAAGTTCATTTATCTGCCAGCAACTAAATACTTAGACTGACATACTATATTGTATTTGCCCTCTTCCCAATAACTGTCATTCCTTCAAATGGTATGATTTAAATCTAAAAGCATCAAGATACCCATTTTGTTTCTTTTTGACCTGTACTGGGACTGTAAGACAGCATTTAATCCTGCATCAAATGAGTAATATCTTGACCCTATTATTATACAAACTATTTTTAGACTTTACCAAAACTTTCTGTAAGAAATATGAACAAGAACATATTGTAAGAAACAAAAGTATCTATCTTGATGAAATCGAAATTACTGTGGAGGAAAATAGAAATTGCTTGTTAAGAATTATGAATATTCTTGACATTTCTACTGAATTATCCAGCTGAAATGGTGTTCCAACTGTGGTGGTTCTTGATCTTTTCTTGATCCTCGCACCCTTCTCTGCAGAAGCCTCCTACTTCTTGCAGGGCATACTTCTAGGTATTTTTTGTCCAGGCTGTCTTTTACCTTCAGCCATGTCTCACTCTCCCATGAATAGGGATGTGAGACAAAACCATCATCCCCCTCCTCATCACTGGACATTAATTTATGGGAACCTTTAGACTGAAGAAAGTCCCGGATGTGTTTTCTCTTTTCTTCAGTCCAGTTCTTTTTTTCATTTGTAGCCAAAAGTCTTCTCCTTACCTTCTGAAATACAAGAGATGTGGAGTTCTCTAAATGATTTTTATTTGCAATAGCCTATTTCACTCAACTAAGATCTTTTAATACAATGTTTAATCTTATATAGATAGAAAAAAAAAAATGTCCATGTATTCATCAATAAATGAAGCCTGTACAGAAACCTAACTTTGGCAAACTATTTTCATTTCAAAACACTAGTTTCTTTACTTTTCACAATAACAATGCAAGAAAAGCATACCTTTTCTAATAGTGATACTGTTTTGCTTGAGATCGCTTATAAAAATTCAGGTTCAAATCCTGGTACACAGGTACAGCATGATTTTTTAGCTAATAATCTTTCTCAAATGTTGAATATCAATGGATGAAAAAACAGATACATGTCAATCTTTTTGTTGACTAATAATTGTTTTAGTTTTGTGTTACATATTCATAAGGGTCATGTGAGGCTCAGTTATTTGTTACAGCCATGGATTTCCTAATAAGATCCTTCTTGTATGTTATTATGACATTTGGCAAGGTACTACATAGTCTCAGCATAGTTCTGATGAAAGGCTGTAAACGCATGTATAGTAAAATCTTGGTAGTTCGTAGCCCAAGGGACTCTGCTGGGAGTGCTTGATTTTCAATGAAAATTCTACATCGGAAGATAGCATAAACATGTCAAAAATATTTTGATGGTTACCTTCCCCTGGTTTGTAAGTTCCTCTTTTGGTAGTAAACAACTTGTCCAAGTTTGAAGTAAATATCTTTGGTAATAACAGAGGTATCACAATATGTCAGTTTCCGCACCAGTACAAAGAGGACGACGACCCCAGAGCTATGACAATAACTCACTTTTTTCTTTGAAAACAGCCAAGCTAAAAATGCTAGTATACTCTTTTCTTTGATATTGCCATCATTGCTCTGTAAGAACTTGCTACAGTAAAAACCTTTCAAGTTACCTCTTTTTTTTCTCTCATAAGTAGCTTGACGTTGCTTATGAAGGGTGTCTCTTTGTTTGGCTGTCCTGTTGGCAGCTTCCTTTTTAGTTGTGAAATACCTTTTTACAGCAACTGTATTGGTTATGTCAAAGAGAAAGAAAGTAAATCAGTCTACTCTTCATCTTTACAATACAAACAAGAGGGCCAAGATGGCCCTGGATCGCTCACCTGAATTTCTGAGAGAACCATAGCCATTTTTTTTCAAAATCTAATCAGCCATTTTAGATGAGAAGAATTTTCAAAATTTCTTCATGTTTATATAGTGTAAATAGCCCACAGCCATCAGAGCCATGTTTCTTGATGGATCAAAATTTCTTGAGCAATTTTTGTTCAGAGAAAAAGAATTTTAAAGAACAAATATTGCAAGTAGCCCCCATTCACCAGATCCATGTTTCTAGACAAGTCCGCATTTTGCGAACAATTTTTGAAAAGAGTTACCAAGGGAACATTTCTGTGAGATTACTTCAAAATCTGATCAGCCGTTTCAGAGAAGAAGAATTTTAAAGAATTTCTTCATGGCCATATAGTGCAAGAAGCCCCCATTCACCAGAGCCATGTTTTTTGATAGATCAAAATTTTGCAAACACTTTTTGAAAAGGGTCATCCAAGGAACATTTCTGTGAAATTATTTCGAAATCTGACCAACAGTTTCAGAGTAGAAGAATTTTTAAGAATTTCTTCATTTCCATATAGTGCAAGTAGCCCCCATTCACCAATGCCGAGTATCTTGACGGATCAAAATTTCGCGAACAATTTTTTGAAAGGGGTCACCCAAAGAACATCTCTATTTCAAAATCTGACCAGCGGTTTCAGAGAAGAAGAATTTTTAAGAATTCCTTCATTTCTGTATAGTGCAGCTAGCTCCCATTCACCAGAGCCACATTTTTTGACGGATCAAAATTTCACGAACATTTTTTGAAAAAGGTCACCTAAGGAACATATCTGTGAAATTATTTCAAAATCCGCCCAGCGGTTTCAGAGAAGATTTTTAAAGAATTTGCTAAAAGTTCCATTTGGTTGCCATGGCAACCAGAGTTTTTGATGGAATCAAATTAAGTGAACAGTTTTTAAAGAGGACCTCCCAAGGAACATTTCAGCCAAGTTTGGCCCAGCGGTTTAGGAGGAGTTGATGTTTACAGAATTGTTGACGATGCACTGACACACGACGGACAACGGACACCAGGTGATCCTAAAAGCTCCCCTTGAGCATGTTGTGCTCAGGTAAGCTAAAAAGCATTTTACTTGTGCTTTTTTGAAACTATCTGCAGATGACAAATGAATACATGAGGCTTTTTTTTATAAAACAGGTTATAAAACACTGTTTGAAGAGTAGAAAATGCCAGCAACCAATATTTTTTCCATTCTTACAAAGCTTTTAGAAAACTTCCTAATTCAGGCTTGTTAAGTGCAAAGCAAGAAACTGTTTGGTAAAGAGTTTAAAAACAGTACTGGTTATGCGGTAACCATAGTAACTGATTTAGAGATTGATGTAACTATGTTTTTTTTTGTGTGTGTGTGTGGGGGGGGGTGGGGGAGGAGAAACATAAAATAAATCCCTAAGCAAATATATGAAATAATACTGGGTGAATTCCAAGTCATCAACAAAATAAAGAGTGTACAGCTAAATTCAAGAAAAAGCAACTTCGATTCGGTATTAAACAAGTTCAGTCCTTCTCGAAACTGCTTTACATATCATTATATCTCCCAAGCATGATTCTTAGGATAGTGAGGATGACAACAAATTCATTCCATATCCCATTACCATACAATCCCTACTTTTATTTACCCTGAGAAAAAAAACTTTAGAAAACATTGTGGGAAAAGGAGAAATGCTGGTAACCAGCATTTTTTCCTTTTCCCACAACATTTTCTACCCTTAACAAACAAATTTCAAATTTTCAGTCACTTTTATTTTGTCATCTGCAAATGCTTTCAGTTTGGTCCAGTCTAAAATTTTGTCGTTTGGTAAAGAGATATGCTATTAAGACTAAAAAGAAATAATAGTAATACAAGAAAAAATGTGTAAAAACATGTTCCAAAAAATTACTAAAGACTTGGGGGTGCAAATGTAACTTTCTCTGTTATTAATTAGTGACACATATTTCAAAAAGAATAAGCAAAAGGTTATCAAGTGAATTTATTGTTCATAAAAAATATCTTTCTCAAGCTGATGTCTTCCTTGAAAAAAATTTACTAGAACAAATAAAAATTGTGTTATCACATTGGCTAAACTAAAAAAGGAAATACCAACAACTAAAAAAGTCCATGTACATACCATCCAAGACTTCTGCTGATACATCTGGATTTACACCCTTTACACTCTTTTTCAAATAATCCGTCATTTCTCTGTTGACGACATCCTGGTACCTGTATGGAATTTTCAGAAGTGGGAGATTTTAAATATCAATTATTTTCACTTGAAATAATCTATTGACCCTTCAAATCAGGCATAACCAAATTAACTTATAAGCAGTAATAAGCATCTCATGGTTACAAATATCCACACTTGGTGGTAAGATATCATAGTTATATATGCAACTCTCTGTTGGTTGCCTTTGCTAAAAGATGAGATGCCTGCTGTTGAATCTGTTGCATTTGTCAAAGAAGTTATTAAACTAAGCCACTGTCACCAATATTTTCTTGGGAAATTTCTTTTTACTGACTGTTTTATTTCAATAAATATGGCATTGGCATTAAATATTTACTACATGTGGAGATAACTTGACAAGGCAGACAGACTTAGCAACATGCACCTTTGGCCTGTAAAATTTCACATGGTAAGCATAATAACATTGGAAATAAAAAGACAAAAGAATTGAAGGAATAAAGAGTTGAAGTCGAACAATGCAAAATGAGGTGTAGAAGCTTGAGTATGCCTTTCTAGAATGGTTGCCAATACACAACCTATGTAATTATATAATGTATGCACATGTACAATCACAAAATAATAATGCCTTAAGGTTTAAATGCTCTGTTCCAAGTGTTTGTTACAACTGATATAAACAGATATTAACTAAAGATTTACCTCTTCTGATAATCCCAGCTTAATCCACTGTCCTCCGCATTAGAAAAGAACTCTTTCACAGCATTCTACAAATAGAAATATCGAAATATGGAAACATCCGGTTTTTTTTCCCCCATGATGATAAATTCATGTGCTTTGGTCCCAAATTCATACAAAATTAAGTTGAGTAACAAGTTATTTCACTGAATAATATCCCCTATTGAAAAAGACCTTTTTAGATACAAATGTAAAAGAGTTATTGTGGTTACACCTGGCCTTTTTGTTATTGGTCCATAATGAAATTATACATTAAGCCCCCCTTTTCCATGACATGGCATTTCATTCTATAAAAAAGATAACGATTGCCTGTGGCTTATGATAAGCAATATAATTTATATGAATATTTCATAAAATTGTGTCCTTTAGTTAAAGAGAAATTGGTTGATAATGCAAATATATATCAAGCCCCCTTTTTCCACGGTATGGCCTCAAATACTTGTAACTAGAACAAGAAATGTCTATCAGCAGATTATCATAAGTAACAAAATGATTGTATGAAGTTTCATCAATTTTTGTAAAGGATTCCAGAAGATCTGTTTGTAGAGATGAACTGATGGACAACACAACATTATCCCCTTGCCTTTGGCTGTGTATAAAAATCTGTTAACCATGCCACTTAACAGGATAAGTGGAACAACATCTCTTTTGCATTCCATTTGCTTTTTCAAGTCTATCTCCAGAGAAATAATACTTTTTATGCCTCTACTGACAAGCAAAGGGACACAATAACTTCCAAGAAGCAACTGATTCTTTTTCCTTAATGTTTTCTGTACAACATAAGAAACTGTCTTCCTTTTCTTTTGCCATTTCTTGTGATCCAACAGTAAACTTTTCACCTGACCTGAAAATGACCAGTTTAGTGGTGAATATGAAAATATAGCAGTAAAAGTCCTCCAGAAAAAAAAAAAGCCTAAATGCTAATGACTTACTCTGATTCTATTAGGAACAGTAATTGGCTGTTCGGTTTCTTCTTTTCTTGTCTCTACTGTTGACTTTACTTCTGCCAACTCTCTCTTTATCAGGGACAGCTGAACAAGGATATCCCTCTGATTCTGGATAACTTGTCGCAGCTGTTCTTGAATACTGTGCCCTTTAGAATATATTGAAAAAAAGATAGACGGGGATAAAACCATTTTTTTTTTTTTAACTCATCTAAAATTCTTGATGTTTTTCCTAATTTCTTACAATGTTGGTTGTAGAAATCACACCACTGTACAGCCTACATACAACCAAGTTGAGTCACTTAATAAATTTTGTCAATACTAAGTTACTAATACATTTTCTAAGTACCATATTAATTGATGATAGACTGCATGGTGTTCTCCAACTTCCAAAATCTTTTCAGTCATATCCACAACAGGTGGCATATTCATGTAGAAGTAAGAAAAAAGGTTTTGAAATTATCCCAAATGTTTTACTCCCTCCTGCTAAGTCAAGAAACATAATGTAACTAGAGACCCTTGAAAACATGAATCGCTCCACTAGCAGTGATTTGCTTAAGTTCTAGCAAACTTCACATATTTTCATATATATTGTATTGTCATTTAATGAAAGGATTAATTGGATTTTTGAAACGGATATTATTATACTGCAAAGAAATTTCTCGTGATCTGACTAGTTAACATGCCGGAAACATATATATATATCATGTACCCTGGTAGAAACCACTTAAAGCCAGTTTCCCTTTTTAGTGCCCCGTAAACATCACCACACTTGCAGCAAAACATCCAAAAAGGCGGCGTTGATCGATCACCCAGACTGTTGATCGATCATCCAGACTGCAAGTTTATGCCCCAGCATGGTTTTTGTAACATCAGTTTCTAGTGGCGTCAGTTTTCATTGAATTGGGGCACTCAGAAGGGAATTTCTATTTCGTCAGCAGACTCGATTCGTGAGATTATAAAACAGGAAAATTTCGCTTAACGTGGTCTGAAAGGGTAAAACTTTGCAGTATAATAAATTTGTTGTACGGCCTTCGGCTCGGGGAAACATGATTCACCACAGCCATGAACAAGTTTCCAAGTCCCCTGCCAGCTGACAGTACAACTAATTAAGTTTCTGTTTCATTTATTATTTCTATCTTGAGAAACTTTGGGCTACCCTGATCTTGCATAAATTTCCTTACCACGTCTGTGCACAACTGTTCTTGTGTAATCCACTTCACAATTACTTCCGATGCTACTTGTAGTGCAAGGCGTTTTTTGTATCTCTTTCTACAAACACATGATAAAAGTCTTAACCCATTACCACACAATCCCTACTTTTGACGCCCCTGAGAAAGAAGCATTTAGAAAACATTGTGGGAAAAGGAGAAAATGCTGGTAACCAGCATTTTCTCCTTTTCCCACAATGTTTTCTACCCTTCTCTAAACAAATTTCTTTTTTTAAGTCACTTTTATTACGTCGTCTGCAAATGCTTCCGATTTGGACAAGCCTAAAATTTTGTCGTTAAATGGGTTAAAATACATATGACTGAATGGTCATTTTGCTATGTGTAGGTCAGTTATTTTTCATGACATCAAACATGTTATCATCGGACCTACTTACATGAAATGCAGTCCCACACAATTGAAATGATTATGTTATTAATCAAGTAACATTCCAACAAGCCCTATTTGTAGTGGAGTTAAATGCCATTGTAATAGCTTAGGTCATATGGCTGTCAGTGACACACCCATGTGTATCCTGGCTTCCTCACATCAGTACTGACACAGTTTTCTTTCCAAAGCCACTGACTTTTTTCCTCAAATGCATCAAAGGTGAGAGGCGAAAAATCATCATAAGGAAAGTTTTGTGGCAACCAGGTATCAAACCCACAACCTCCGGGTCACAAGTTAGGTACGCTAACCGATGACCAACCCTACTGGACGCAACAAGCTAATATTAAAGATAATAATGCAAAAAGACAAAAAAAAAAAAAAGAAAAGTTTTCTGAAGGCTTCTTTCTCAGGGGCGTCAAAAGTAGGGATTGAGTGGTAATGGGTTAAGAAGATGTGTGTAGAATTGTAAGCAGAAACTGCTACTGTCTTTTCTGCTGCAATGCACAGTACCTCAGTTAAAGTTAATACTAAGTTATCAGGAAATGCTTCCTAAAAACCCTATTTGTCCATTTCACTAAAAGTTGACATGCATCTAAATCATGACTGCTTTTAATAAAATCTCTCACCGTTCTACAGGAAACTGGTGTTTCTCCGACAGTGATTTCTGCCTCTGAATCGGACCGATCTAGCTCCTGTAGTTTTCTTTTTGCTTCTGCCCTTTTCCTTGGTGAACGTCTAGGTGGCAGGATTGTTTGAGACTGAGGGATCTTTGGAAAAATAAGAAATACACTCTCAGTTGAAAACATTTAGGTAAAATACTGTTCATGTGGCCTAAAAAATTCTATAATTTGTTAAAGCATAATTTGTTTTCCTCACCTTTGCCATCAAAACCATCAACTACTGACTACTTCAATTGCCAATGATAAGAAATCGGAAGTTATAAAAAATGTATTCACATAATCATTTCCTGTCTTATATGTGTAATGGTACCATCTCTGGCACATAATCCAACTCAGGTCTAGAATGAATTTGGTACATCAAAAACTTATTTCCATTCTTGTTTTATCTAATTATTCTGTAGTCCTTATAATAGACAACTAATTTACAAACAGATATGTAATAGAAGGGCGAATTACGGGGGCGACTGACAATTTGTCATCTGCAAAATGCTTTGAATTTGGTCTGGTCCAAAATTTGCTGTTTGGGAAAGGGTTAAAAGGAATTTTAATACATCTCTTCACACAAGCCTATTCGAAAAAGCACGGACGAACATTGTCAGGGACGAAAACACCAGTTTCAAAATTAGATCTAGATCTACTTACCAAAATCGTTGAATCACCATCGGAATCACTATCGAATATCGATTGATTTGATTTACGTTCAATACGATCTTGACTTGTTTCTTCTGACAAATAGAGCTGAAAGTGAGTTTCCGATGATGAAGACATTGTTCAAATCGATGGGTCTTTGTTTCAGTACAGTGTCGCGGTAGGCTTATCTTATCAGCTGTGCGCGCTTTCAGTTACATCAGCATCCCATATATGGTTCGCTGGGTAGGACATATTTTTACAGCATTTTATTCGTATATGTAGAAATACTTCATGCAGAATTATTGCACATCTACTCAAGTATTAATTTTACTGTAGATTAAGATAAGGAGAAAAGTTATAATATAAGTGGATACTTTTCCGATGCTGAGACGAAAACAGTGAATACGGATAAAAAGCGCGCAAGTTGCTGATGAAGGGCGCGACCTGTAGAAAACAAGGAATGATCCCAATGGAAGGAGGGCGATGCGTTGACCGGGCCATCTACTTCTACTTTAGTACAACAGAAAGGCAATAGGATGTGTTGAACACTTTACAGTAAGTACATAGTCTAGATCTAGTTTAAGTGTGGACGATTAGCCTTTTGGAAAAAATCGCGAAATTAAATACCTTCTTGGCATCTCGTTTTAACCCAATTAATTAACAATCCCTGGTTTTTACGGGTCTGGAACAGTAGCCTTTTGAAAACATTTCGGGAAAAGGAGAACATGCTGGTAACCAGCATTTTCTCCTTTTCCCACAATGTTTTCTACCCTATCACAGGCGGCAACCATCTTTTTAGGAAGAGTTTAATTGTCGTCTGCAAATGCTTTCAATATTTGGTCTAGTCCAAAAGTTTGTCCTTTGGGAAATGGTTAAAATAGTCATCGAACAAAGTAACCATAATAGGGGGTTGTAGATAGAGGGAATGATTTTCGATTTCAATATTGAAAATATTAATTATTCTCCAATAAACCCTATGTTGTGGGCACTCAGTAGAGGAGACAATTCTAATGAGTACCCACAACATAGGGGGGTTTGGAAGAGAAATAATGGATTTAGAATACCATCACTCACTCTTGTGCCAATGATTAATTCCAAAATCTAATGGAAAAATCACTTAAGTTGCTAAGTTTTATTAGACTCAAAATGTTAGATTTTTTCGTATTGAAAGCACTGGTGGGCGATAGAGTAATCCATACTATATATGGCAAAGGACTTAATTGTAATTGAACTCAAGCGGTTGAATTTGTGAGTGATAGGTTAGACACCACTGTATTATGACTTTGAGATATTATGAGATTTAAATATTTGTTTTCCTTCTTTATCACAAACCTCTATCGTATAGATTTATGGTATTAGAGCTACTTAGAAAAGTGTAAACACTGTTTACACCGTTCTTGAGATCTTCCTAGGCATCAGCCTCGTGGATTCATATGCATGAAATACATTCCTTACTGATCAGGATTCTGATCCATGGCACTTGGCATCAAATGTTTCTAAACTCCATTAATTTGTGTTTGAAAATATGTACAGGTTCTTTTACATGTAAATAAAAGCAATGATGTTACTGTGTTGTATTATAGTGCTGAAACGGTTTACCGATATACCGATTAACCGCGGTCTGTTCAAAGAAAAAACCGAAATCGGTACGAATTTTACCGTATCGGTATTTCTGCAATATGTCAGCTTCTCTTAATTGTATTAGAAAGTCTGGTTTTCCCAAAAATTTTGTCAGAAATCGATCGTTTTTCAACTAACTGAAAGATTTACAAAAGCGAAAGTTGTTTATTTCCACAGGCGGTGTCACCGGTGTTAAGGTAAAATTATGACCGCCTCAAATTCGCGACACGAACTCCAAATAATAGTCAACCGTATTACTGATTTTGGACCAACAGAGTGTGTTATTCCTGTTCTAGATATATAACTTTCCTCACACTTATTTTGCAGTTTTTCCTGGTAGATAAGCGGGAAAGTATTAGTAACAGAGTAAGTTAGTGCATCGCACTGTCTTCTCTGTTGAGCTCCCAAAGTTCATAATAGTAGGACAGCTGAGCAAGTGTTCAGTACTGCTGGTGACTTTTTGTCGGCACAGAGGGCTTCCCTGGGTGCTGACAAGGTTGACATGCTAATATTTTTGAAAAAGAACATGACTTGACATGTCACTGAGTCATTTATTTGTTTCTATGGACAATTCTTAATTTCTTTGTCATTTCAGTCTAGTCTGTGTCAAAGACTAGTCAAATTTTTTAGCATATGCTACTCTAACAGCGACTACAATTGGTCAGATATGCTAAATGTCAGCATATACAGCATATCCCAATACGTATTGCAATACAGGTCAGCCGTATTGCAATATATTGCGATACGCTTTTTACCGTATTGTTTCACCCCTATTGTATTAGGTTGCATAACTCCATTTTTCAGAACAATACTGGGATAATTTGAGCATGCCTAAAACTGGAAAAAAAAGCAGAAGTAAAGAGGCTGTGAAAGCCAGAACAAAAAGGAGAAGGTTGCTGAAAAAAGAAAGATTAAAGAATGCTAACTTAACTGAGGAAGGAGATGCTACAGTAGACAAGGAGAAAAAAATAAATGATGTTGTCATTGATTCTCCAAGCTGATGCGATAGTGATGGTGCATCATCAACAGGTGCTTTTATCATTGTCCTTTTTTTAACTGTTACCATTTAACTGTTAGTACATACAGGGAAAAGCACCTTTGTTACTTAACCCTTTCCCAAACGTCAAATTTTGGACCAGACAAAATTGAAAGTATTTTGGACCAGACAAAATTGCAAGTATTTTGCAGTTTACAAATTAATAGTTGCTAAAAAGATGATTTTTCTATATGACAGGGTAGAAAACATTATGGGAAAAGGAGAAAATGCTGGTTACCAGCATTTTCTCCTTTTCCCACAATGTTTTCAAAAGGCTTCTATTCCTGACCGGTAAAAACCAGGGATTGTTTGGGTTAGGGTTAAATATTTACAAAACCACAAAATTTTGGACTGGACCAAATTGAAAACATTGTAAACAACTGTGTAATGTGACTCAACTAATGATTTCAGTCATTCTTACTATCAAAAACATTGTGGGAAGAGAAAGTAATTAGCATTTCTCCTTCTCCTTTCAAATATTTTTTCTTCCAGGATTGTTTTAACTCTGGACTTTATAGTCAGTCTAAAAGTCTTCAAAATTTTAGACTTGTCAAAATTGATAGCATTTACAGACAACAAACTGAACGTATTTTAGCTGTTTACAAGATCACAAAATGCTAATTTCTTTAATTTCAAAGATGCTTACTTCTTCAGGGTTATTCAAATTATAAACCCTTTACCATATAATACCAACTTTTGATGCTCCTGGGAAAGAAGCCCTTTGAAAACATTGTGGGAAAAGAAGAAAATGCTGGAAACCTGCATTTTCTCCTTTTTCCACAATGTTTCTCCATCAAAAACAGTTACACCATTTGAGACACACTGCAATTGTTGTCTGCAAATGTGTTCAATTTGGACAAGGCTAAAACTTTGTTGTCTGGAAAAGGGCTAATCTATTGTAAACTTGTTTCATTGTCTTCTTGAAATGAATTGATATAAACTGTTATTCAAGTAGGCTTTTTTTTTTTTTTCAGATCAAGGTAGTTTAAGGAATGACCCACTAATGAAAGATTTTAAGTCCTATGTGAAAGCTAAAGCACAGCTGAGGAAGTATAGTGGAAGTGAAGTTGTGAAAACTGTTGTTGGACAAGGTGGTATGTTCTTGATTTGTTGCTGTTGTTTTCAGTCAAACAGACACTGACTGTATGATAGGACAACGATGTCTTGTAGTAGATTAATATTAGATCATTACATTTTGCATAAGTAGTTACAAAGAATGACAAAAATAAATCTTGGATGAACTATTCTCATCATGGATCACATTGGCCAAAAATATTGTATGGTGACAGCTTTCAATGAAATAATGTTCCTGCTCAATCCTGAAGTTATCTTTGTTACCTGTATGTCGTCTCAAAATGTGTACAATATGAAAGAGAAACACAAGAACCGTTTTCACTCTGTATTATTTGTAGAAGGACTGATACAAATTGAAATCTTTACAACTAGTTTCAGCTCTACTGGCTTTCAGCCAGCAGAGCTTATGTCATGGCGGGGTTTCTGTCGTCCATCCCTCCATCTGTCCATCTGTTAGTGTTTTTTCTTGTTTACAATGATAAAGTCTGCATTTGTTGCCAGATTTTCATGAAACTTGCACAGTTTGCTTTAACCCATTACCACACAATCCCTACTTTTGACGCCCCTGAGAAAGAAGCTTTTTGAAAACATTGAGGTAAAAGGAGAAAATGCTGGTAACCAGCATTTTCTCCTTTTCCCAAGATGTTTTCTACCCTTCACGAAACAAATTTAAAATTTTCAGTCACTTTTATTTTGTCGTCTGCAAATGCTTTCAATGTGGGCCAGTCTAAAATTTTGTCGTTTGGTAATGAGTTAACCCTATTGATTTTGAGAAAAATCCAACAAACAGTATGGGAAAAGTTGAAAATTTCCAATTCTTGTTTGCGCGATAAAGTCTGCATTTGTTGCCAGATTTTCGTGAAACTTGCACAGTTTTTTTATCTCATCAATATCTTTAACCATATTGATTTTGAAAAAAAGTCCAACAAACAATATGGGAAAAGTAGCCATTTCAAGTTGAAAATTTCCAATTCATGTTTATGCGATAAAATGTGCATTTGTAATCAGATTTGTGTGAAACTTGCACAGTTTGTTAGCTTCAAGATACCAATACATCAAAAATTCATAAAAGGTCAAACATCTGGCATATTACATGGAGCTAGATGAGAGAGAGAGAGAGAGAGGAAGTAGAGAGAGAGAGGTGGTATCTTCATGCCATTTTATTAGTATTATTGTTATTATTATTTGTAGTAAAACTTGTATTTCTGAAGTAAAACAGCATTATGGATGGATATAGAGACAGTCGAAGAAGGAAAATTTGTTCCAGCTGCCATGATGAATTTTCTTCAAGACACATCAAACGGCACAAGTGCTCTGCTTCATCCACAGGGAAAAAAACAGTTTTAGCAGAAAACCTTTTAGAAGTTCAAGAGGAAAAAACTATTAAAAAAAATGTCAATATAGTAAAACACTTTGTTAGTAAAATAGGTAATGATTCAGATTTTGTTCTTTCACAAACAGAAAATTTTTCCCAGTCTTGTTCCTCATCAGATAGTGATGAAGACTTTTTTGATGCAGAAAATATTGAATATTTTATTGAAGATGAATTTATATCAGACCATGAAGATGACTCATTCAAAGATAACATTTGTGAAGGTTATATTGTTGTACTTATTAAAGTTCTGCTTTTGTGGCAGTCATTATTTTGTATATCAGATCTAGCCTTTTCCTACTTGCTTTTAATTATTAAGTCCATTTTGTACTTAGTCTCCAAAATTTCAAAGTTCACATTAGACTTATATGAGAAATTTCCTGCAAATATAAATCAAGTAAATAAATGTATCTCTTTTGCTAAAGACAATTTCAAGAAGTATATTGTTTGTATAAAATGCTTTTCTCTTTATAATTATTTGGATTGTTTACAAGTAGTTGAGGGGATAAAAGTGTCAAAACCATGCAATCATGTAATATTTCCAAACCATTATTTGGCTCAGTTTCGTAAACCATGTGGCGAGATGTTGCTTAAAACAATTGAAATTAATGGACAGACAAAGTTAGTTGGAAAGAAAATATTTTGCTACAAGAGTTTGAAGGAAAATTTACAGGTTTTTGTTAACAGAGAAGGTTTTGAAAAGAAATGTGAAACTTGGCGGAGGAGAATCGTTAAAGATGATGTTTTATCAGATGTTTTTGATGGGGATATCTGGAAAGACTTTAATGGCAAAAAGTACAATTTCTTTACAACAGAAAGAAATTATGGTGTTATGTTGAATGTTGATTGGTTTCAACCCTTTAAGCACACAAATTATTCTGTTGGTGCCATATATCTTACTGTATTAAACCTACCAAGAAGTGAGCGTTTCAAAAAGAAAAACATAATTTTGATTGGGATAATCCCAGACATGAAAACAGAACCTCCAACAAACACATTTTTGAAACCTCTCGTCAGTGAACTGCAAGAAGCTTGGAATGGTATTTTTATGACAAGCTTTGAGTCTCCTAACAAAAGTGTTAGGTTTAGACTGGCATTGTTATGTGTTGGATGCGATATCCCCGCAAGTAGGAAACTTTGTGGATTTCTAGGTCATGCAGCTACAAAAGGTTGTAACAAATGCATGAAATCCTTTGAAGGCGGGGTTGGGGAAAAAAATTATGGTGGTTTTAACTCAGATGAATGGGAAATGAGAAATTCTGAGGACCACAGAAAAATTGTAAATAAAATTGTTTCTACTAAAACAAAGACACATAGGGAGAATTTAGAAAAGACATTTGGTGTACGTTATTCTGTTCTTCTGAATTTAGAATATTTTGACCCTATCAGGATGACAATTATTGATCCCATGCACAATTTATTTTTGGGAACAGCAAAGAAAATGCTGCATATTTGGAAAGAAAAAGAAATTTTAAAACCAGAAGATTTCAAAAAGATTGAGAGTCAAGTTGAAAAGATAGTTTGCCCATCAGATGTAGGGAAATTACCCCAGAAAATAGCTAGTTGTTTTGGGGCTTTCAATGCAGATCAGTTTAAGAATTGGACAATTCTTTTCTCTGTGTATGCTCTAAAAGGTGTGATACCAAATGTTCATTTAGAGTATTGGAGAAAGTTTGTTTTAGCTTGCAAAATACTTTGCACAAGAAGTGTATCAAAAAGTAATGTGAAAGTAGGTCATCGTTTATTAATTTCCTTTTGTATGAAAGTGGAGGAAACCTTTGGAGTAGACAGTATTACTCCAAATATGCATATGCATGTTCATTTGGATAAATGTCTGTTTGATTTTGGACCAGTTTATGCATTTTGGTTGTTCAGCTTTGAAAGGGAAAATGGTGTTCTTGGATCTATACCAACCAACAAAAGAGATATCGAATTGCAAATTATGAGAAGATTTATGAAAAATAGTCATACCTTAGATTTGTTTTGTGATGAAAATTTAAATGAAAGCCTTGGTCCAGAATTTGGAAAGCTTTTAACATTACAAGATAAGGAAAATGACAGGGGAACATTAGGTGAAATGACAGAAGGAATGGATTATAGTTTTGCTGAAATGTCATCTAGGAATACTCGTGTAGAGACTGTTGATTGGATATTTCGGTCTCTTGATGCTATCAAGTTATCAACCTTAAAAAACTATGTAATTCCTGAAGAAGATCTTGATCGTCTGAAAATGATGTATAATACCTTATATCCCTCTACTGATGAAAGAACGTTAGATATATGTAGTACCTGTCGCATGAGTAAATACGTAGAAATAAGTGGTTCAATTTTGGGTATAAAGAAAAGTAGATGTTCAAGGTCATCTATGATTATTGCACACTGGCATCAAGATGATGGAAATATATGTTCCTATGAAAGCATGGAGTTATCTGCAAGGCCAGGACAGATAGAGAGAATACTTGTTCATAATATTTTGATTGATGGAAAGTCCTGTATACATATCATAGTCAAAGTAAAATGGTTTTCAAAGGTTGATGAAGACATACTTAATTACTATGGAAAACCAGTTGAGGTCTGGTGCAGTGATGTTTATGATATTGAGGGGCCATCTTCTTATATACCATTGCAACGGATTAAATCTAAATTTGTGCATGCCTTAGATTGTATTAGAGGCAAAAATGTTATCATTGTGATGCCAAGAGAACGCTTTTTAAGTTAGAGTAACAGTTACTATAAATGAGAAACTATTGTACTGTTGTTTCGATAATGTTTTTAATATGAAATAATGAGATAAGCTTTTCAGTGATTTATAGTAGTATTATTGTATTATATTTATGGTATTGTAACCTGTAATATGAAATAATGAGTTAAGTTCTTTCTCCTATGATAAATTTTGCTGATCATTAAGTAAAACAGTTACATACTATGGCATGCATTTTTTTTTCACAAATCTGTGCTCAAAACTATTGTTTTTCAATGCATATTTTTGTTCAGCATAATTTAATTTAAAGTTCAGTTTTATGATTCAATATAAGTAGTATAATATCAATGTTACGAAATTTTCAGTAAAACATTGATGTTAGAAATACTCCTGTATTACTTTTTATGCTATTTGTTGTGTCTAAAATTACATGACCAGCTTCTTTCACAACCACTCTGTCATCTGAATGCAACTCTAGGGTGACTGAATGCATTTTTTCATGGCATTCCAGTAATTATAATCGAAAGACAGCATGAAACTAGCAAGTTTGAAGTCCAGCACACTTGTTATATGAAACTGGACATGCATCAGTTCCAGAACGTTTCACACGAAGCTGATGCGAAACTTGTTTGTGTGAAGTCTATCACACACGTTTTGTTGTGAAGCTGGACTCGCATCTGTTCCTGCAAGTTTCTCCAACACTCACTACACTAGACTGCTTGAAACTTGTTTGTGTGAAGTCTAGCACACACATTTTGTTGTGTGAAGCTGGACACACATCTGTTCCCGCAAGTTTCTCCACTGCACACTACACACTGCACACTACACAAGACTGCTTAAAACTTGTATGTGTGAAGTCTAGCACACACATTTTGTTGTGTGAAGCTGGACACACATCTGTTCCAGCAAGTTTCTCCACTGCACACAACACAAGACTGCTTAAAACTTGTATGTGTGAAGTCTAGCACACACATATTATTGTGTGAAGCTGGACACACATCTGTTCCAGCAAGTTTCTCCACTGCGCACTACACACTGCACATTACACAAGACTGCTTGAAACTTGTATGTGTGAAGTCTAGCACACACATATTGTTGTGTGAAGCTGGACACACATCTGTGCCAGCAAGTTTCTGCACCACACACTGCACAAGACCGCTTGAAACTTGTATGTGTGAAATCTAGCACACACATATTGTTGTGTGAAGCCAACACACATCCTTTCCAGCAAGTTTCCCCACCTCACACTACACAAGACCGCTTGAAACTTGTATGTGTGAAGTCTAGCACATACATTTTGTTGTGTGATGCTGGACACACATCTTTTCCAGCAAGTTTCTCCACTATACACCACACACTGCAAAATACTGACATTAAACTTGCATGTGTGAAGTCCTACACACATGTTTTTGTATGAAACTGGGCACTTATTTGGTAAAGCAAGTTGCTCCACCACTACACAGTTTTCAACTAACTAGAGACTTTCTTTTAGATGTGTTGCTCACACAGTTTTTGTGTCTTCTGTTGATTTGGTATCGGGAATAATATGTTCCGAAATATGAAGAGTTTATGAAGTTAAAGAAGTTGCACGCGAATAGTACTAGATTATTTGACTTGTAACCATATTTCCAACAATGTATTAGCTGTATATCTTTATTCTGTTGTTAAAAACATCTGTACTTGCTGGACAGATCTTTCTGCCATACTTCATTTTTTTGTACAAAGATATGAAACAAGTAAAGAAAGAACAATAACAATCATTGCCTAGCAATTTTACACATTTTTTACATTCATTGAATTTGTGAATGGTTTGGTCATAAATGCTAGATGTACCCAATAGAGGTGAGGTATTGAAGATGGATGTCATTTTCAATATGTGAATTTATGCCTAGTGTGAAACTAGACTAAATCCAATACCACTTTAATAAAATGCACCAATGTGTTGTGTTGTTTAGCTTTTATTTAGGATGTTGGCATAAATCTGTGCCATATAGTCCATTAGTTAGTTTCTTTTCCAACAACATTTTGTTGAACTAAAAGTGATTGTTTAAACCAAACATAAAATGTGAGATATCTAGATGTTGAAGAGGACACTGTACCATTTTCTACTGATTCATACATAGAAGACCTAAAGAAGGTTTAAATTGTGTAGGTTGTATCACTATTTGAATTTTTTTACGTTCCTCAGGATATTTTTCCTGGAATAGCCCAGGATTAGTGTTTGAATCACGTAGAATATTCGTCTACAGAGATACTTCGAATATTAGATACAAAGCCATTAATTCTTGTCTTGTAATTTTTTCTCATTGATGTTTTAATACGATAAAATGTTTTAATTCAGAATATTGGTTGTTCTCTTTTTTTTTAATCATCTTACAGAATGGATTGTCCCACCTTGTAAGCAGTATACATACCTTATTTAACAGAAGCCCATGTTTAGATCCATATCCATAATTTGATTAAAACATATTAATCATTTGATTCTGCTTCCTGAAAATCACACCAGTACTCAGACTGAATGTATGGTCCAGTGAACAGTCCAAATGTTGATACCCACTTCCTGGAATCAAACTGGAGATTTTTTGGTTGCGAGGCTGATGCTCTTCCTCATAACCATAGATACCATAAGTCCATGATTCATCCTTCAGTGTTCCCGGTCTAACTGCTATGGTGAGGCTACCTCAAAGATGTAATTTCTGTACACAAACATTAATTTTCAATCACAAAGTTCTGTTTGTTTTTTTTTTGTCCAGCATTACTCTTTGCTGCGCAGGAATGTTGGCATGTCATAGTGAAAGCATTTGTATATAGAAATTAAAGTGTGGCTCTTATGGTGGAATTTGTTTTTGACCGAGTAGAAAACTTTGGGGAAAAAGAGAAAATGCTGATAAACAACATTTTTTCCTTTTCCCAAAATGTTTTTAATTTGCCAAAAATATGAATATTTGTTATTCGTGTGTAATTTATGAAATTTATTAGATCTGGAAATAGTCTGCGCAATAAAGAGCTAAACAGCCATACATCTCAGTTTTTCCCTCTAAAGACAATTGAACAATTTATAAATTGCGTAAAGTTGGTGTAAATTTTACTGATACTACTTTTTTTTTGTAAAGTTAATGTAAAGCAGACCTTACACCTTTATACCTTTTTTTCCCGTAAAGTTATAATAAAGATCAACTTTGTTCCTTTACACTTAATAAAGTTGATGTAAAGGTCAGCTTTACACCTTTACATTTTGTAAAGTTTTTGTAAAGGACTACGTTATATCTTTCTGAGTATGTAAAGTTGATGTAAAGGTCAACTTTATAACTTTAATCTATGTAAAGTTGTTGTAAAGATCGACTTGCATTTTGCTAAATCTTTAAGTAGATTTACTGAGGAAGTAAAGTTTTGTAAAGCTATTTTTTCATGCAGTGTAACTCAGTGTCACACAGTACAATCCTGGTGTTGCCCGTCAGGTCCGCGCTCTTTAAAAATTTCAATCCTTCTTAAACGTATAAAACCCAGCGTTATTTCCATACATTCATCATTTTTTGACACTCAGCGAACGAACACTTCGAAAGCGGTATCAATATTCGGAAGCAGTATCAATATTCGGAAGCAGTATCAATATGGAGGAGATAAATTATCAACTACGCGAGGCTCTCCAAGAATATCTAAATGCAGGTCAACAGTTATTACAACTAAACACTCATTTCGTAGGAGAGGAGGAACAAAACCAACTACAACGTATAACACAGCCATACAAAGATCTCGGCGAAAGATTAGTTCGGTAATGGAGCAATGGTAATCAGAAAAAGAGTTGAAGCATGCCCCATTTGCCAAGCGAATTTCGGATGCTGTCATTAGAAGTGGAAAAAACAACGTGAGACGAAAAAACACAGCCTCCAAAACAAAACAGCCCTTTTCAGGGCTAACCCAACAGTTCTTTTCAGAGCTAACCCAACAGTCCTTTTCAGGACTAACCATTTACCACGAAAGTTCTATCTTCAAATTGTCATTTCTTCAAATTGTCAAACTTCTTTCTTTTAGAAGAGTTACACTCCGAAGAGTAAAAAAACTCAGAAAAAGTCTAAGTCCAACTCAGTGCTCAGGCTTTTAGAGAGAAAATTCATCCATAGATGCAGAAAAAAATCAGAAAAACTAAGTTCAACTCAGTGATGTAGGATATTTGCAATTAAAGGCTAGGTAACGGACAAAAAATGACACATTTTCTATTGTCAATCTTCTTTTCTCTCAGAAGAGTTACATTCCAAAGAGTAAAAAACTCAGAAAAAAGTCTAAGTCCAACTCAGTGATGTAGGATATTTGCAATTAAAGGCTAGGTAACAGCCAAAAAATGACACATTTTCTATTGACAATCTTCTTTTCTCTCAGAAGAGTTACACTCCAGAGAGTAAAAAAAACTCAGAAAAAAGTCTAAGTCCAACTCAGTGCTCAGGCTTTTAGCACTCATTTCGTAGGAGAGGAGGAACAAAAACAACTACAACGTATAACACAGCCATACAAAGATCTCAGCGAAAGATTAGTTCAACTATTTTTAAAGACAACACCGGATGTCATTTTGGTTGATATCGAATTTGGGAGGAAGATTACTTTCGGTAATGGAGCAATGGTAATCAGAAAAAAGAGTTGAAACATGCCCCATTTGCCAAGCGAATTTCGGGTGCTGTCATTAGAAGTGGAAAAAAACAACGTGAGACGAAAAAACACAGCCTCCAAAACAAAACAGCCCTTTTCAGGGCTACCCATCTACCACGAAAGTTCTATTTTTCTTCAAATTGTCATTTCTTCAAATTGTCAAAACTCAAAAGATTTAAAATCAAAAAAGTCATAGAATAGTCAAACTCTAGTTTTTTCTAACCCGAACAAGAAAAAATGCAACAAAACCACGGGTTGGTCAACAATAAAACATTTAGTATTAGAAATAAAACGCTGAATCTGATTGGACAACATTAATTTGGAGCCAAAACAGCATGAAACGCCGACGCGGGAAAAACATAGGAGAAAATGACGTCATGGGTCATCTAGTTCAATCCGTCTGAAAAGCTATAAATCTCTGCGATATATTTTCCATACATTTAATTTTTTCACAATGGCTTCAAGACCATCACTCCTCGTCACTTGGATGGATGCCGAGCGAAAGTTAACAAGAGCTAGGAGACAAGTCGTTTTACTTAAACAGCGCTTGGTTGGAGTGAAAAGACGATACGTGAGGGCTCAGCTTGCTAATAACAGGGTGTTCTGTTATAACCTTCGGATGAAGGAACTCATTATTGAGGGCATGCTTGAAATGTATTTTCAGTATGTTATTTCAAAAACAGAGGAGGTAGACCGTCTTTTCCGCGCGCAAATCGCCGCTGAAAGGAGTGAGTCAGACAGCGAATCGACTGATGCTGATACTGAATAAACATTTTCAAAAATCAGCCCTTCTCAAAAACAGCCGTTTTCAGGGCTAACCATCTACCACGAAAGATCTATCTTTCTTCAAAATTGTCATTTCTTCAAATTGTCATTTCTTTTAGAAGGGTTACACTCCAAAGACTCACACTCCAGAGAGTTACACTCCGAAAAAGTCTAAGTCCAACTCAGTGATGTAGGATATTTGCAATTAAAGGCTAGGTAACGGCCAAAAAATGACACATTTTCTATTGTCAATCTTCTTTTCTCTCAGAAGAGTTACACTCCAGAGTGTTAAAAAACTCAGAAAAAAGTCTAAGTCCAACCCAGTGCTCAGTCTTTTAGAGAAATCATTCATAGGGTGAAAAAAACTAAGTCCAACTCAATGGTCAGGCTTTTAAAAGAGAGAAAATCATACATAGGTGAAGAAAAAACTAAGTCGAACTCAATGATCAGGCTTTTAGAAAGAGAGAAAATCATTCATAGGGCGAAAAAACTAAGTCCAACTCAATGTTCAGACAATTAGAAAGAGAAATCATCCATAATTGCAGAAAAAGACTAAGTCCAAATCAGTGATATAGGGACAAATTCCTTTTAGAAAAGAGAATTCATTCATAGATGCAGAAAAAAGACTAAGTCCAAACCAGTGCTCAGTCTTTTAGAGAAATCATCCATAGAGATGTAGAAAAAAGACTAAGTCCAACTCAGTGATCAGGCTTTTAGAAAGAAAATCATTCATAGGGTAAAAAAAGTCTAAGTTCAACTCAATGGTTAGACATTTAGAAAAGAGAATTCATTCATAGAATGAAAAAAGCTAAGTCCAACTCAGTGATATAGGGACAAATTCCTTTTAGAAAAGAAAAATCATTCATAGATGCAGAAAAAAGACTAAGTCCAACTCAGTGGTCAGGCTTTTAGAAAGAAAATCATTCATAGGGTAAAAAAAAGTCTATGTTCAACTCAATGGTTAGGCATTTAGAAAAGAGAATTCATTCATAGATGTAGAAAAAAGTCTATGTCCAACTCAGTGATATAGGGACAAATTCCTTTTAGAAAAGAAAAATCATTCATAGATGCAGAAAAAAGACTAAGTCCAACTCAGTGGTCAGGCTTTTAGAAAGAAAATCATTCATAGGGTAAAAAAAAGTCTATGTTCAACTCAATGGTTAGGCATTTAGAAAAGAGAATTCATTCATAGATGTAGAAAAAAGTCTATGTCCAACTCAGTGATATAGGGACAAATTCCTTTTAGAAAAGAGAAATCATCCATAATTGCAGAAAAAGACTAAGTCCAACTCAATGTCCAGACATTTAGAAAGAAAATTCATTCATAGGGTAAAAAAAGTCCAAGTTCAACTCAATGGTCAGGCTTTTAGAAAGAGAGAAAATCATTCATAGGGTGAAAAAACTAAGTCCAACTCAATGGTCAGGCTTTTAGAGAAAAATCATTCATAGGTGAAGAAAAAAACTAAGTCCAACTCAATGGTCAGGCTTTTAGAAAGAGAGAAAATCATTCATAGGGTGAAAAAAACTAAGTCCAACTCAGTGATCAGGCTTACCCTTTACTTTCCCTTAACTTTCACTTTTTTGCAGAAAAATTCCACTCAGGGTAGTTTCTTTGGGTGGTTTTATCCCCAGAGTACCACCCATACGGCCGCCATTTTGAATGCTAAATCCCTCTCAGGGTAGAGACCCTGGGTATTTTTGTAAAAATGAATTCTTTCAGGGTGGCAGAATAGGGACAAATTTCTTTCAGGGTGGTGATGTAGGGCACTCAGGGAGGGTCGTATACGGCATTGACTAGGCCATGTCAATGCCGTATACGACCCTCCTATACTACTAATGCTGCAAGTTAATGCATTAATTTTTTAGATATGAGGTGCTATACAATAACGCATTTTCGGTTTTTAACTTTGATTACATGTATGAGTAATTTAGACAGTTACATTTATAGCCTGATATCGATTGTCTCGAAATAGGTCGCGATGTCAAAGCGTGTGTTTAAGCACTGACTGATACCTTTTACTCATTCCCAGGTGTTTGTAGTTACAAATAGTTAAGTTGTTCAGTCAATTTACATGAAAGATTCGTAATCCAACTACAGTTATGATATGCATCATAGAAATGGAGACACCGTCGATTGTCACTACATGATGGTCTTCACCATGTATCTTTAGTGACGTGTAGAGGAAAAATTAAACTCAAATAGTTTCATTTTTATTTTTGAAAAGGAAGCTGCTGCATATCTTTAAAACACGAAGTGATTATTTTTGTTGCTGTTATTTTGCATGTACATTCTTCCTATGAGAATTATCTATAAACCACTGAATCTTTTAATGTTAAAAATGTGATACGTAGAAATGACCTCGTTCATTTTGAAGTCATGACAAATAACAGACTAGAAAACACACCGCGAGATGTAAATGGTGATGATAATGACAATCATTTATTTGTGAAAGGTATGTCTATTTAAAAAACGAATATTTATTTAGTCATTTGTTGATGCAATTAACTTTTTCTTCTTATCATTTGACTACTTTAATTATACAGAAACCAAGAATAAGTTAATCAGCTATGCATCTAACGCTAATGACAAAAGTCGGATAGCAGAACCAAGATACTGTGCTATTTCGTACATGTATAATATTAACAATACTTATAGACTGGAGAATATGGAAGCATTCCAGTTTTAATATGAAAAGCAAGTCATTGCTGCATACGTTTGCATTCGTATTCTAAATGTGAGGTGGTATATAACAACCCACATTTTCATTATTTTACTTTAACGGTTATAGTAAAAAAAATTCTAAAGGCGAGCACATTTATAAAATTGCATTGTTTGCATTGACATGGGTGGCGATGATAAAGGAGGTGATGACACTGATGACGATTACACTTCATCAAGCCCGGGTAACTTCTTTACAGAGTGCTAAGCTTTACATATATCTACAAATATGCAACGTGTTATCTCGTACATTTAATTAGTAACAACATTCTCATCTAAGCAGCGATCTGGGATGTTAGTTATCTAGAAAGAAAAAAAATGTTTCTTTGCTAAAATCGTAACATTTTGTAACAGTAATAGGGAAAAAAACCGTATGACATGACACATTAAATAGGAAACAGCGCAAGTTCCTATCACGATATGATCTGTTGAGTATTTCGTGGGAGTGTCCTTGGGCAAGACACCCCAGGGCCCTAGCCTAGTACTGGTGAAACCAAGAAAATGCGTGAATATTTGAGCTGCTGTCGCCGGGATATGTCTGAAATATTGTTGAAAGTAGCGTAAAGCTCTATTCAATTAATCAATAAATCCTATCACGACATAACAATGTATATAAACTGGTAAATTTCAAAGCCTTATGTCTCATTTTTATTGTTGCTTCTTAATCTATTCCTTGTTTAAATCGTGGTGTGATATAATAACAACAACACTTATTTTCGGTATTTAACCTTGATTATCAACGTAAGTAGTTATTTCTATTTATCTAGACACTTATATTTACAATATTGTATTGTTTACATTGGAATAGGTGGTGATGGCATACAGGATGATGACGCTGATGACGATTACTCACCCTCAAGCCCTGGTAATTTCTTCATACTACATTTTGAAGCTGTCGTTTTTGCAAAATTACAATGTATCTCTTACATGGTATTGCAGTGAAAATTTAAATGAGGTATTACTTGTCCAATCAAAGTTAATAAAAACACCACAATTAATACAAAACGCCTGTTTTCACCGCAGTTCTTACATAGGTTATTGTAAGAGAGGTTATTGTAAGAGATGGACAGAGCATTACATATATAAACTTATTAATTTCAAGTCTGCTGCTGGGAAACGAAAAGTAATAATCCTTTTCCAAAAGAGATGACTAAATTATCTCGTAATGCGTTACTTTTTTCTACGGTTGATTGATTATATAGTTTTTAACGCCGTTTTCAACATTATTTCAGTTACATCGCGGTGGCCAGTACACCTATTCATCCTTTCCTGGAGTTGCTTTTATCAGTGCTAATCACAATATTCTTTCCAAGCCACTGGCTGCATTCCCACATAACTGTGGTCGAAACAATTGTCAGCGGTGAGAGAGTAATGAGTCCTGTCAAATTACTATCATCAATCCCCAGAAAGAAATTGGTCCAGCCAGGGATCGAACCAGCGACCCCCAGCTCTAAAGTCCTGTACGCTACCGACTGAGCTACAGGAGCTTTGCGGGTTTTTCTCATATGGCCACTATCCATATACAGTTTGTGTGAAGTAAAAATGTAGACCACGATATTTTGTTCCTGTTAAAAAACACACACACAAGTCATCCCGTTTATTTTCGAGTAATGGCTTATGAGAAAACAAAAAACATCTTTGATGTTGTAATACTGATGATGATGACAATAATTGAGGTAATCAAGATATGTGTACCCTAAGACCGAACGAAAATATATTTTCTTTGGAAAAAAAAAAGCCATTGCTAGATATTTGTACATTAATTTTCTAATTGTAAGGTGCTGAACAACAACCTATTTTTTCGGCATTTAACCTTGATAAACAGCATGGGTAATTGATTTGCAAGGACAGTTGCATTTATTATATTGTTCTGTTTGCATTTGAATGGGTGGCGATGTAGGGGATGACGCTGATGACAATTACTCTCTATCAAGCCCTGGTAACTTCTTAAGTGTTTTAATTAATGCTTCTGTGATTGTAATTATATGTATCCCCACTAACTCCCATGGTAAATGTTACTGAGAGATTAATAATCAAACTGATATACTATCCAGTGTGTAACTTATCGAGAGCGATTAGTATAGAACAATTTGAACACAATTAGATTCAGGTCGGCTGTTAAAAAAGATCATGTGCAGTACTTTTCTTTTTCATGGAATATTAATTAAATGTATTAACGATACTTTAAATCAAACATCAGAAAGAAACAGCAACCCATCTGAATCATCTGAATCGGATCATTACAATGATGAAGATACTGAAAAGAAAAGATATGACAGCGTGGACAAACATCGATATGTCGATGAGGCTTATAAACGTCAAATGATCAATGGTAAGTCAAGACACCTGGAAACTTAAATGAAAAACATATTACAATTGTGTTATTTTCTCGTAATACCAACTAAATAAAAAATTCTATCAGTCTGGGTGGTTAATTGGTTATTTAAAGAAGATCAGTGTATGGCTTTTTTTCATTTTTGGCTTCTTATGACTTTCTGATTTACAGTTTTGAACTGCACCCGATTTTGTCTCGTTTCGATAAAAAAGAAAAATACAACACGTAAAGCCAAATGTAATGTTATAATTAACAACAGGAAATTAGCGGATTTTTTTTCAGAAATTCATGCGTAGATAACCCGGCCTCTTGAAACACATATTCTCTTTGAGGTTTTATTTGTAAAATGTTCGTTGCGAGACCGGGTTTACACATGCTCGGACTCTCGAAAATTATCCAATGGTGAATTATTTAATTAGTTCCCAATTTGCTTATATTACTGCTTATTATGAACCATCCCATATTATACAGAACTAAATCAAAGCCTGAAATAAAATTATTTTTGCTTGTTTTCTTTTCCTACGACTGTTTAAAAAAACTAATTGTTTTATATTTGCAGTAACTATACCAACGTATGCATCAAAGGACGGGGGTAAAAGAGACTACAGGAAAATAAATTACTGTCTATATTGTAAGCGCTCGTTCACGTCTAAAATATCGGCACATTACATCAACATCCACGCAAAAGAGGAAAGGGTCAAACGAGCAATGTTGTGTAAAGTTGGATCAATTGAGAGAAGAAACGCTTTATTGGAGCTTGAAAATAGAGGAAACTTCTCGCATAATACAACCGTAAGTAAATACATATTAATTTGCAGTTATTCACATTCGACCGTAAAGTTGCTTAGAAAAGTATTTATCATGGCACTACTTGTCTATTTGTTATTGAAACAGGTCATCGAAAGAGCATGTGGGGAACTAGTCGTCGCTCGAAGACCGAGTAGTAAATACAAGGCTACTTATGCTGCTGAAGATTTTTACCTTGTGAATACTGCCTGTGCTTCTACATGAAAGACACTCTATGGCTTCACATCAACAATTGTCCTCTGAGGCCAAAAGACAAACAACCGTCCGTAAACTATTGTCGTGACGCAAAGGTAATACTTTCACCATTTTTGTCTCCATTATCCGAAGAAGACGCCATGTTAGAGACTTTGTTTAATGGAATGAAGGAGACAACTGCAAACCCCGGTATCTCCCTCTTATGTAGAAACGACAAATTGATAAGAGAATTCACAAAATCTTTATTATATCGCATTGGTGAAGATGATGAACAGAGAGTGAAAGATATTGACAATGTTAGGACGAAAGTAAGGACCGTCGGCAGACTATTGAAAAGGCTCAATAAAAGCCAAGGGTTTCCATGCCAGTTGTCACACTACATAACTGGTAGAAACTTCTCCAGAGTTGTTGATGGAACTAAGGCGCTTTCACTGGTATGCGATTCACCACAGTTGGCGTTGACTCTATGTCGCCGGCCAGCCAGTTCGATAAGTTGATGATTTGAAATTGACAACATGTCATGCAGAAACAAAAAAATGGCGGGGTCACGTGATAGGTGCAATCGATTATGATAACTGAATGGTTAGTTTTAGTAAACACGGAGAGTAAATCAAACAGTAGAACAGTCCTAAAGGAATAGCTTTGCCAAAAGTAGTAACGTAAACATTGTAATAATAGGGTTTGAAAATAAAAAATAATAACACTGGGAAATTTTATGGCAATTTTAATATATATATTTTTCACTCTATGACATCTAGGTCATTATATTAAACACGTTGCCCTTTTAAAAGGAAGTCTTGGAATTCAGGAGGAACGATTAGAAGATGTGAATGAAGCAAGAGATTTCAAAGAATTATATCAGGCACACTGGAACAATAGAGTCTCGTCGGTTGCGAAGCGTAGACAAAAAATAAGACATATAAATAAACCGAGCAAAATACCGCTCACGTCAGATCTGTTAGCGTTAAAAGAGTGGATGGAAAAAGAACTAAAGGCACTCATCGAAATTCCAAATCCAAGTCGAAGACATTGGGAAAGGGCAGCAATGATGACGATGGTGAGAATTGCGATGTTCAACAAGCGCAGAATTGCTGAAGTATCCGAAATGAAAGTGTCAGACTTTTTACAAGTAGACAAACACGACGAAATTGACAGCGAAATTTACAATGCCCTGTATGTCTCAGAGAAGATACTTTCAAAAAGGTAAAGTGGTTTCCTTTATACTTTGTTCTTTCCTTAGGGCATATAATTTTTAATGACAACCACTTCAAGATGTACCAATATTTTATGAAGAAAGTAAATGAGATGTATTGAATTCTATCCGATATTTTATGAAGATACCTTCACATTAATCCAACTATCCTTTACCTAATTTATTTACAGTTTTTAACCAACTTGATCCGACCATAGAAAATATATGTCAATTATTCGATGAATAATTTGCAGCAATATTAATGAACGGAGCGGAGGTACTTTGGTATAACGGGTGCACAAATATAGAATCAATTCATTGTACATTTATTAGAAAAATACTTCATGTTCAAAAAAGTACAAATCTTGATGGTTTATATGGAGAAGTAGTGCGATATCCGATGAAAATAAGAAGACAGTTAATTATGGTTATATTTTGGTCATAACTAAAAGATTTATAATCTGTTAAGAAATGAAGCAATGAATAACAAGACATTAAAAGGAATAAATTGGGCCTTGCATATGAAACTTTACTTGACAGTCTAGGAATTTTTATTTGTCGGCATATCAAAACACTATAACCATCTACTACAATCATGTAACACAAAGGATTATTGATAATTACATACAAACTAAGCATTCTAACATTCATGAATCTAAAAGACTAAAATCTGACAGTAAATTCAAAAATATTTTCGATTCAGAAGAGCATCTTTCTGTAGCAGTTAATAAAAAAATATAAAACATCTTTAACAAATTTTTGGTTATCATCATATAAACTACTCATTGAAAAGGGAAGACACCTGCACATCCCAAAAGAAAATCGATTACGTTTACAAATACTGTAATATGAACTTGGTCGAAAACAAATATCACTTTCTCTAATCATAGAAAAGCATAACATAACAAATTATTTCCGGTCGCCTAATACAGAAAAAATAAAAAAAACTTAATATCTTTGAGATCACAAAATACTTAAATTGAATTTTAGAGAGAGAGAGAGAGAGAGAGAGAGATATATATTTTTTTTTTTGATAAATTCGACCTTTGGGCTACATTTTGGCAACCTTTGGGAGACATTTGTCGCCCGATGGTTATATCTTCTGTCGCCCAAAAGTAATTCTATATTTACTTTAACAGCTTTATATTTTGCATATACATGCAATTTGCTTATGCTTCTACAACATCTAAGGAGGTAAGTTAAGTAAACATTTTCCGACCAAATGCATTGATTGTGAGAAATTTTAGAATTTCAGAAAAATGATGTATATTTCGAAATCAACATTTGGTCGACAGTATTTTTTTTATTAATAATTCCTTAGTTAGAAGATATATTTGTGATAAGAAGTCATAAATCTAAAGGTGTGAACGACTAGAAAAGACTTCCAACTTCGACGAGCTTAAACGACATCTTGCCTGGCATATATATGGTTATTTCCGCAAAAAGCCTTGTTTCTTTTATTGATGTCGCCCAAAGGTTACAGAAACAATGGTGAGTTACTTAGCATTGGAGGAGACGACTTTAGGGGGTCGTGCGAACACGAAATTAGGAGCTAACTCAAGCTCATAATTCCGTATTTCTGTAGATGACTTTCAAAAACATTATGAGAAAAGAAGGAATTACTAGAAGTTCTTCCATATAAACTATAATTTTATATCGAACTATGATTCATTACGACTTCAAACCGTAAACCCTTGTCACAAATAACGGTATATTGCTTTGCTAATTTGTTTAAAACATTGACATCTGCAGCACCTACACAAGTTTTCCATGTGTGTGTTTTTTATAATATTCATTAATTATCGAACGGTATTAGTTGAGATCAGAAGATACATGCGTGTCTTCCGGTCAAAATCCATACCATTCATCCAACTTGTAAGTATGATTAGAAGTTGATCTAACATACGTAAGGATATGGACTAAGATCAGAAATCACATCAGTGATTCTGATCTCAGTCCATACCTTTTATCAGAATCCATGATTTGTATGCTTTGGCAATGTTTTGAAGAGTATGGATCGTGATAGGGAGATACACGTATACCTTCCTAACCACCAATACCTTTCAATAAACTTGTAAAAAGAGTCATGTACATAAATACACTTTTATTTGCATTTTGTAAGTAGAGACCGATATAGACATGTCAGTATGAGAATTGTTAAATAAGCCTTTCCAAGTTGCAATGATTTTGGATTGATCGAGAATCAAAAATTGTCTTAAATTATGCTGGTATAGAAAACTCCGTGGAAAAAAAGGACCAATTGTCCCTTTTCTAACTATGTTTTCATACCTTGTCTAGTGCATACATGCACACTTGGAAAAAGTTAATAATGGTCTTTGGGTGCAGTGGGCTGGTGGTTTAATAACGAATAAAAGTGGCTGTGTCTATGTTCACGCCTTCACAGACAACTGAACTTTGAAAATCTTTGGAAAATATCTGCCTCAGGCTTGGTCTAGCAACTGCATACGATGCATCAAATATTAAAAGATCACCTCAGGTTTTGTCTTGTAATTCGGAAAGCAACAAAGGTACTAGTCGTAATTTGGTGATTTGTATTAATTATTTTTACACCTTTATGCTCCTTTAAAGTACAGCATATAGTCACTAACACTTTTGTATTGGGAAGATCAACATCTGCCTACATCGCATACTCTGATCTTGTTCTTCCCTAGCCGACTCCTCAAAGGATAAAATTTTATGTGTGGTTCAACGGTTAAGATATTGATTCTTATTACTTATGCTCAAGGTATCGGTCAGGACTAGGAAAATAAAACACACAAGAGCACAATTTGAATTATACATAAGCACGTTTATTGGTTATTATGACACTACATGTATCGCAGCAGAAAATAGAAAGGGAGAAAAAGAGCTTAAGAAAAACCTAGGTTGGTGGTTGAATCTGTTAATACTTGAATATAACACGTTTATCCGCTGAGATAAAACATTTTGGTAGATTTTTTAAAGCAACACCCCATCCAATTACAAAATACAAGAGGACCATGATAGTCGAAACCTCTCACCCGAATTCAATGAGGGAATATAGAAGAGATCCAAGCAAAGAACATGTGTGCCATAACCGTTCAATGAAATCATGTCACAAGTTTCTCATAACTTTTCTTTTAATTTGTACAATGGAATATATAGTGAAAATTTTGCAGTGCCACAGTAGTCATAACTTTTTACAATAATTACATTGTGAAGAGTCAATCTAAAGGAATATTTTAATAAAATATCAATGAAATCAGATAACAGATTTCTGAGAGGAAGCATTTTAAGGTATGTATAAAAGGCAATATAGTGAAACTTTTCAAATGCCACGGCAGCTATGTTCTTTAAAGGATCAAGATGCAGTGAAGAAATCTAACAAAGGTCCACCATGAGACATTTGTGCCAAATATCAAAGAAATCGGACTACAACTGTCGAAAAAGAAGAATTTCAAAGTCTTTATAATTAGGTATCTTATGAAACTTTTAAGATGCCACAGCGGCCATGTTTTTTTTTTTTCGGGATCAAGATGCCATAAAAATCTGGAAGGAGTAAACCAAGAGAGCATTTTGCCTTATATCATTGAAATACGATCACAGATTTCAGAGAAATAGCATTTTAAAAAATGTACCATAGGCAATACATTGAAGGGTTTGAAATATCACTGCAGTCATGTTTTTTGAAGGATCAAGATGCAATGAAGGAATCTGAAAGGGTTCTACCCAAGACACATTTTAAAGTCAAGAAGACTTTTGAAGTTAGTACAAAGGCTGTGTAGAGCAACTTAGGAAATATAATGGCGACCATTTTTTTTTGACGCATCAAAAAGTTTTAAAGAATTTGAAAGGGATCCACCCCAGTAATATTTGTGCTTAATATCATTGAAATTAGATCAAGGGTTTCTGACAAGATTTTTAAATGGTTGTACAACAGGCTACAAACTTTTTAAGATGCCACAGCAGCAATTTTTGATAGGTCATAGACATCTGTAGACATGCAATAGAGGACGTTGACTTGAAAATCTACCAATGGGTTTCGGAAAACAAGTCGTTTAGAGAAATTTTGAACGGATAGACAGACGAACGGACGGTGAGTAATCACAATATTTTTCCTCGAGCACTTCGTGCTCGCTTGAGCTAAAAAAGCTCACCAATTTCAGACGGTTAAACATTGCCTTATATCAAGTTTCTGCACTTTTAAATGTCCAAGATGATGTAAAAATGAGGATTGATGAGTTTTTTCACCTATTTAGTTTTTTAAGCTTTGGCAAGCAGTAGATTTAAAATCATTGTATACCAACAAATCTTAAAAGGAAACAAGACTATTCTAAATGTCAAAATCTTACTATAACATAAAAAGGAAACAAGACTATTCTAAATGTCAAAATCTTACTATAACATAAAAAGGAAACAAGACTATTCTAAATGTCAAAATCTTACTATAACGTAAGCATAGATGACCGTAAAACTAGAACAAAGTACACATTTTCCGACAACAACGGACACAATAAATCCTAATAAATGACCACTTCTTGAATGTTTAAGACAGATTTTGAAAAAACACGACAAACAGTATTTAGTGTTCGACATACTTTTTCGGCCAAAACAACGGACGTGAAGAGATAGTCACGCTAAGTCGTTTAGCGGAAAAAGTAACGCTTTTAAATGCCGAGACCATAAAGATTTGCGTAAATTTTTCAAAGGAAAATTAAAAAGAAAGCTCACGAAATTCAGACGGGTAAACTTTGCCTTTTCTCCAATTTCTGCATTTCACATCAGTACTGACACAACTTTCTTTCCAAAGCCACTGACTACTTTTCTCACATCCACCAGAGGTTAAAGGCGAAAAAGCGCCGGAAAGACATTTTGCCGCAGCCGGGTATGGAATCCGCAACCTCCTGGTCACAAGTCAGATACGCTACCAATTGGCTACGGTTTGGTAAACTTAACAATCATAATCGTTGCATAACTCAACTTTTCCCAGTCAGACTGATTTTGTGCTCATCCAATTTCCAAGAATTTTTAGAATAGGTAAAATTTCTGGACAGGCTGTCTCTTTTTCATAATGTTGGTATAGAAAACAATATGGAAAAAGAGCTGATTATGAGTAATAATTGCTCCTTTTCCCACAACGTTTCCCAATGCATTCGACGAAAGACTAGTAAAAAAAAAAGAAATTGAATAGGAAATGTTTAGAGAAGTTTAACGTATTTTTCCCCAAAATAATGATGAGGAATATGCGGCTAATATATTTTACAATTATACTGCACAGAGGGCAATAGAGCAGAAATTCTCGTGCAGCAGACTTACGTCAATTTATACCAACAAATCGTAAAAGGAAACGAGACCATTTTAAATGTCAAAATTTTACTTTACCCTAAGAATAGATGATCGTAAAACTAGAACAAAGTTCATATTGTATGACAACAACGAACACAATAAAATCTGATAAACAAGAGAAAATTTATGCAAAGCATCAAAGTCGCCCGAAGGGAGTTGTGTAATACTTTAGCGGGAAATACCAGACAACCAACAATTCTCAGTTTGTGTGTGTGTCGAGTGACTGCCGGCCTGTCCAAAAATTCGTCTGTTTCTATAAATCTTTTGGAATAGTATCATAATCTGCCCAATTAAAGAAGGTGCGAGGAAATGGATTGATTTCATGGAAAAGGGGGAACTATGACAACGTTAAGCCATCAACAGACGGCTTAAAGTGGAGAAAAGTAAAAAGACGCTTTGTGATTAACTTTGATTTGTCTAAAATAACTACAATAAAATAATTACGTCCTTGAGAATACCCGGTATGGTGTGAAATAGATGCCAGTACGAAATGTTCATGGTGCGAAACGTCTATGATTCAGAACGCTCAGCTTTAACCAATCAGAACACTACATTTGTTCGGAATAGTCCATTCCACAAAACCACTTTTGAAAGAAAAAAATAGAGGGTTTTTATTCGGAATTTTTGTGCTGTTATAAGAAATTATGTTGTATTATTTCTAGAAATTATAGTGGACATTTCAACTAGGACTTGTAACGTGAAATAGACGTCGGCTTTCATGCGAATTAAGCATTTATCTTTCATCCTTACACCCCAATCTAAAGGAGATGATACGATATTCTCAACAGAAATATACAAAAATTTCAAAGGCTGAAAATAATGAATGCTGCCGTTCCCTATCCACCAAGTCTAAAAACTTCTAAAAATACATGTATATGTAGCTCGCTTCTGCAGGGCGACTAATGAACCTTTCGTGAATATTTAAAGTAATTTTGGGCAAAACCACGACTATCAGTATCAAGAAATCGACATTTTCGGCCAACTTTAAATTTTTGATATTATATATTTGATAAACTAAGAATAAAGGAGTTTACGAACGTTTATTTCATAAACTTGTAATACTATTACACCCCGCCTCCTGCAGTAAAACAAATGTCTTTCATCCCACAAGCGAGTTGTTTATTGAATGAATGATAGGTGACTCAGGCAAATGCTCCTCCCAGATGCTAAAAGTATTGCTCAATTTACTACACGCGAGGCGGAGATAAAGTTCCCAGGGTTTTAAACCATGAAAAAAATCTTTACAAAATAATTCATCTGGCGAACGTACATTGGAAAATGTTGTAAGAAAAGGGAAAATTGCTCATTATGGGTAATTTCTCCTTTTCCGACGATATTTTCTGTCTTATAAGGTAAAATACCCTTTATTTCAGGTGTGCTAGTTTTTGCCAACTGCATATGCTTTTAGTACAAAAGTGGTCATTCATCGCCCTTGAAAGGTGTAATTTCTAACAAGCAATGTCCACAGGTATAAATCAAGACAAGAAACAGGAATATGAAAAGCTTTAACTCATTTAGCAGATAAACCTCGAGGTAGAAAGCTGTTGAAAACATTGTGTGAAGAGTATAACAATGAAATGAATCGAGCGTTTTTTTTTTGTTAGATTTTTGCGCAAGTAGAAGGTTCAACCCTTTACGAGATGACAAATTTTGGTCTCGTCTAATTTGAAAGCATTTGCAGACGCCAGTACAACTGTGGATCAAATAATGGGATTTGTCTGTAGTAGGGCAGAAAACATTATGGAAAACGGAGAAAATGCTCGTCACGAACATTTTCTCCTTTTCAAACAATGTTTTCAAAAGCCTTCAAGGTCGTAAAAACCAGGGTAAACGGTTAAAACAGTTTGTTAGTTGTATCCATTTTTTGACCCGTTGTTGATACGTTGTTGTTATTTGTGTCTATTTTCCGTTGTTGTTATTTGATCCGTTGTTTCCATTGTGTCCATTGTTTGCTACTTGTGTCCATTTTTCGTTGTTGTTATTTGATCCGTTGTTGTCTATGCCCATTGTCTGAAAAGATAGAAAAAAAAAAGTACATATCTATAATTTAGCCACTATCTGCCAATCATGTGCTGAACGTACTGACAGACGTGTGCATTTGATTGATTATTTTTATGGTGTTTAATCCTGTTTTCAACATTATTTCAATTATGTAGCGGTGGCATATATCTATGCTTTCCTTGAGTTTCTTTCATCAGTACTCCACACAATATTCTTTCCAAGCCACTGGCTGTATTCTCAATCCTCGGAAAGAAATTTGCCAAGTCGGGAATCGAACCAGCGACCTCCTGTTCTCAAATCCTGTATGCTACCGACTGAGCTACCGGGGCTATGCGTGTTATTGGTTTATTATAATCTAGTTTAAGTTTAACCCTTCTACCTGCTTACAATGTTAAATGAAACTTTCAAGCCGATGGTAAACACCTGAATATTGCTATTTCAAAGTTACATTTTGGAGAAAATATATCCTCTTATCGGAAAGTGTAGATCAAATATCAGACGGCACGCTCTGTGCAGTCTGAGATCACTGAAATTATGTTGAAAACCGCGTCAAACACCATGCTATCACTTACTCAATATCTAATAGCACAAGATGTAGTTAACTATTTAACTGTCTTTACAAAACGAAAAATTTGACCCTCATCAAAATTCAAAGCTCTCGCAGACCGTAAACTAAAAGTGGCTGAACTGATGAAACTTGATTCCAAAAGGGCAGAAAACAATGAGGGAAAAGCAGAAAATGATGGTTACCAGCATGTTCTCCTTTTCCCGCGATGTTTTCAAAGAGATTCTTCCCCAGTGTCGTTAAAACTTGGGATTGTTTGGTAAAGGGTTAATTTTCAAGACATAGAATAACTGTTTAACATAACAGTTTAACTGTACACAATAATCTAAATAATGAATGACTGAAGGAATGACAAGGATTCCCTGTCCAGTGAGGGTTAATGTAACTGGGATTTGCTACAGTTACGTACAAGTAGGTGTATCTATTCATAATGTTACAGTGGTGTAGGAATAAGTGATTCTCTGCGTTGTATAGGTCACTCAATTTACATAATTTATAAGCAAAGCTCTTGTACCTTATAAATGACATCTTGTTCAGTTTCAGTTTATTACCTTGTAAGACGACATCTTCAAACTGGAGTGGTAGAGATTTAGTGGTTTTTGTCAAAATTGTCATATATAACAGAATTAAGATAAGATTTCTAAAAGAAAGAAATATTTTCTGTGGGGCAGTATTTGGCAACTGTGGGTTTTTTCGTTTACTTTGACTCTGGGTCAGTCTTGATGCCTATAGACTAGCTTCACTAGTCAAAAATGAATTCTGTTATGTTGTCACATTTTCAGTGTTAATATAAATGCATGTACAGACAAGTTGCATCAATGTCTTCCAATACTTTATTGCTTTTAATTTTGGTATATTTTGGTACACGTAAAAAAACAAGTAAGGCATTATAAGATTGCCGCTGTGTAGGAAGGAGAAAGCTTTTATGCTTTACATGACAGACACGTGACCTTCTTCCCACATTTTCAAGTCGCGTGATCTTTTCCCGCGGTGTTCTCTTTTTTAACGAAATTCTTTTGTGTGTGTGTAGCTTTATTTGTATAATGAAACATTACAACTACTGGAAAGGTCATTTTCAATCAAATCAATATAACAAATATTTTTGGAAATCGTCAAGTAAAAACAAACCACGTTTATTTCCTATTTCAGTTTTTTTTATTTCGGTTTATTTATAAAACAATCACGAAACAGACTGTGTATAAGAACAATTTCGCAAAAAAGCATGGAGTTAGGCAGCAATTTCTGAGACAGTCTGCCTTTTAAACTCACCACTGTCGGAGAGGTCTGATGACCTCTCCAATAAATGTAAGCCCGTACATTACGCAGTATTACAGTGCCGAAGATCATGAAATTTACAATAACCCGGCCACGATCCAATCATTCTTATTATTTTCCACCATCCTGTATAAATCACTAGTATTATCACGTTTGCTTTACAGAATGTTTCTACATGTCTTGTATGTTTTCTCACTTTTTAAGTACCTTGTTTTCTTCAATTTGTATGAGTTTTTTTTTTCTTTCAATACCAAGTGTATGAAATTGTACTCCTCAGTCACTGAAAGAAACAAAGATTTACCATTTTACCACTTTAAAGGTGAAGATCGAGATCAGACTGCACTGACTCTACAGTGTTCGCAGGGGACGTCCAAAGTTCCTACTAATAGGAATAGGGTTAAACTGGTTCTCTAAAGTCGTCAGCATAATTTTATATCATGAAGTCTATAATTTTTTCGAGTCTGTCGTTTCCCCATAAATTATCAAATGGAAAAGGAATATTTCGGGCGACAATAGAAAGGAACCCTGTTTAAGTTACTATTCACTCACTTAAGCAATAAACATTATGATGTACAGATCTGTGTAAAATAAATTACGAAAACAGAAGAAGAAAAAAACGGTGGGAGGGGAAAATATCAAAGCACTGAACACACTGGTGTGGCATTTGTCAAGGAAGCCATTGTGTGGAATTAATAATATGAAAATAAACAACAGAAATAGTTTTAAAACATTAGCTTGAAAGTCAACCTACTATATAGTCATGCAAAATTCGATAAAGAAGGGTGTAATCTGGTGGGACGAACAAGTCCGGGCGATCAAGCCCTGGGACAAATAAGCCCAGGAATGAACTGGTTTTGGGACGAACAAGCACGGCATGTGTGTGTATCATTATGCCACTATACAAGGCCATAGCGGATTAAGCTATTTTCGATAAAAAGGAATAAAGTACATGTATTTCCACGATCGATGGCCCAATCCAATTTATTGTAATACACCATTTCCAATTTCATATCTGAGTGCAATAGAAACACTTGTTTGTCTCAAAAAAAAAAAAAATATTTTAATTGGGTTTACTTCCTTCGGTTTTGCGCAAACTACGATACATAATTTTCAAAATGACGTATTGAACTCATAGTGGCATTGTCTTCGACAAATGTCACAAATCTATTCCGAGTAAAAACTATTGGCCGTTTTTGAAAATAATTTTTATGGAAGGACAGTAATCCTGGTCGTTTCTGGTTTCAACAGCAATAATTTCAATTTTTTGAGACCGGCTTAATCTGTTTTCATTTTAGATCTTGTAATATTGATATTTATTGGAGTTTTGAATAATATATTGTTCTATTCCACCTCAAATCAGGATTTATAAACCCCAAATTACCAAATGTTTTAAAGAAAACTGTCAGATATTTACACTAGTTTCGTAAACTCCTTCTTCGTGAATTTGATCAAATTTAGAATTTTGTAAATAACAAAACTCAGGTAGCAGAACTTTTTTTCCGAAGACAAACTGCAAAGCACTTGCAGTATAACTTGTGTAATTTAAGTCTTTACCAGAAGACAAACGTTTTGTCTCGCCCAAACTGAAAGCATTTACAGGCGACAAAATAACAATTGCTCAAATGATGGGATTTTCTCTGGAAGGGTAGAAAACATTGTGGGAAAAGGAAAAGATGCTTGTCCTTTTTCCACAATGTTTCCAGAAGCCCTCCTCCATAGTGCTGTAAAAACCAGGGTTTATCTGGTAAAGAATTAATTACTAGTGTGTTCCTGTATATTAGAAAGACGGTGATTTAGAAGTTACCAGCTTTAGAAGTTACACTAAAAGGATTTTTTATTACATGTACTTAAAAGACGAAGCTAAAACAGGCCAACTATCGTAACCATTGAGAGATGAGAACATTAAAAAAATCTGGACGTCACTTAAGCAAAAAGTCTGCAGACGACAATTTAAAGTATGGTAAAAAAATTGAAGAAGGTTTACGGATAGGATAGAAAACATTGTGGGAAAAGGAGAAAATGCTTGTCAAGAACATTTTCTCCTTTTCCCACAATGTTTTCAAAAGTATTTACTTCAGGGTCGTAAAAACACAGATTTGAGTGTTAGTGGGTTAAGAAGTAATGTAAAGGCAAAAAAAGCATCTAAAATGTTATTTGGCAAGAGACTAATGAGATTCGAAAAGAATCAGGTATTGACGTCATGCATTTGTACAGTAAGGTCTGCCTATTTTGTCTGTTGTTCTCACCGAGCTGAAAGGTCGGAAAGAGTTGATCCTTAGAATAAAGCAATAACATTACAAGAATAGTGAAAATTTTCGTTGATGTAAAGTAAAAATTCTCATTTTCGCTGTCAGACTTGGTAAGGCCACTCTACAAGACTGAAAAGTTTCGTTAAAATCTGAACAAGATTTTTCAAGATATTTCATAATTCAGGGGGTCCCCATGAACTTCAAAGTAACTATACCTCCGATAACATACTAAGCGGACTTGAAACCCATTACTACGTGAGAGATTTATACTTTTTCTCCTGTTTTGTTTATCATAATCGGTTACGTTTTGAACATGAATAAAAGCAATGTAAGAAAAGTGGAAATCGCTCATTATGATGATTTTCTCCTTTTCCCACAGTGTTTTTGAGAAGACCAAGTAGTTCGTCTGTAAAAGCTCGGACAAGTGTGTCTGCTTGTTTGAAAGGATTGAAAATTTATCAGTAAAAAGAAAATTAAGGAAGTGGAAAGTAGACATCTCTCAATATGCAATTTCTTTCTCCCTATTTCACAATTATTTAAAAGAGTAGCAACGGCTTTCATGCACAATATAAAGTAGCACATGTATTAAATCTAGTTAATTCAATTATTTCTAGACAATTACATACCAACGTTTATCTGAAACTGACATTTGAAAAAAAAAAGACAAGTTAACAGTATAAATGAATTAATAGAAAACCGTAAAAGTTAACTTGTGACTTTGATTTATCTCCACTTATCACAATTATCCAGCGAGTAACCCCCTAATGCCCAATTTCATGAGGTGTGAATTAAATCCAGTGGTCTTTCGGGTTCTAAATCGTCACCGATAAACATGCTGCGAAATGACAACAAACACAACGTGAAACACTAAACATTATTTTTTAAATCATTCTGTTTTTTTTGTTTATTTTTTTCGTCTAAATATGTGTCATTCATACCTTAGTTTGCTTTGAAAGTCATCTTTTCTTCCTGCAGCCATTTTTCAAACTGGCCATCTTCATCTGTTAAAGTCAGCTTTCTCGTTTCTTCGGACACCTCGTGGGTTCTCTTGTCATCTTTAGCCTTAAATAAAAAGTATGAAAAAAAAGTTGTAAAAATTAAGTTAAGTCCTAGGTCACTAATACTCTCTCCATGCCATTGATTGCTTTCTCACTTGCATCAGTGTTTAGAGGTTACTTATACTACATTGTATTGAACCCTCACACAATAGTTATTTATTATACACAGTTTGGAAACGACATTGAAACAAGAGGGCGATCATAGCCCTGTATCGCTCAGGTGAGCTATCACTACCAAATATTTGACTTTCAAAATGAGAGGGAAGACTTGTTATCCCACTTGATGGGTGCCTTGTAAGATGGGAAATAACACAGTGGGTGTGAACTTCCTAAAGCGAACTGGACTATGGAGTCTGTTATACAAATTAAGTAAACATTTCAAAGTTTCTGAGTCAAGGCCGTAATCGATTAAATTGTAGAAAAGGCCATTAAACCCATACCCTGTCAAATGCTTGTTTACAATCCAAAAAGCAGACATATATCTTACTGCTATTTTCCTTAGAGAAATGAATAAATTCTCTCAAGGAAATGACAACATTAGACAGCCAATTCCATGCTGGAACCCCCTTGCAAACAATGTGGTTGTGGCGACGCTGTTGTTTGCATAAGACGCAACAACAGCTTTTCAAAGAGTGTTAATATACAAGATGTAAGGGTCATAGCTCGATAACTATCAGGGTCCTTCCGGTTCTTTTTTTTCCCCACCTTTATACCCAGTTACAATAATGCCTCTTTTCACAGCCAAGGGAACATGAGTAAATTGCAACATAACGGAAAGCATTTTGGCCAAAACCTGTTTAGTGCGCTCATTCCCAAAAAGAAAGTGATTGTGACATATACTATCTGCCCCGTGGGATTTGTTGCGTTTAACAGTCTGTAAAATAGAGGTGACACTATCAACGGAAACCTTCCGTGCATAGTTGTAGCTATGTGACTGTACTGAAGATAATAATTTGAGATCCTATCTACGTGTTTTTTAAAAGCACTGTCATAAGTAGGATTATCATCAAAAGAATACAAACCCCGAAAGTAATCACTCCAACCCTGCCTAACAGAACTGCTATCACGACACAAAGTGCCGTTAAAATCAATGTCAGCCCCAAGGGATGTATTAAAACTTTTCCTTTTTGTATTGACCAAGCGCCAGAAATGCTCTTGGTCTAATTCGATATTCCAGTGAATATCGTCATGGAGTTTGTGAAAATAATTTTCAACAGCTTTGCTATGCTTAGAGCGAAAAATCCGTTTTTGCCGAAAAATACAAAAAAAAGGAGTAAAGTGTAAAAAACACTGATATTGTAAAAATCTCTGGACATAATCTCTAATAAGAAATCACAACAAACACATCGTGCCATTGAAATGTGATGAACCCATTAAATATTACAAACGCGCGTAAGGTGCTGAATACATTTGAAAATATATAGTGGAAAAGGTTATAGGCTAATGTATGCAAACACATACATTTTCAGATTGCCCTATTTTCTGTTGGCTTTACCCTACGTTTTCCCTGTATTTACCTTACTTTTCACCATGTATTCATTTTTTTTCTTTTTTCCTTCTCTTCTAACATTGTAAAAATGTCTAGAGCAGCAATGTTGTTTACGCTAAAAGTCTCTATATGTGACACTGACCTATACCGAAATGGATTTATGTCATTTTTTGTGGTTGATGACGAAAATCTCTGTAGTTTAAGTCAATAAAATATTCTGATTCTGATGCAAAATAAATCTGGACAATGTGTATTGTACATTTGAATAGATACATGTATGTGAAATACCGAACAGATTCAATGACGAGTGGGCATCAGCGAACAGGTAACAGGTTACTTTACTAAAAGCTAATAATACTGCTGTTACCAACTATCATTCAATCTGTTCGATATTTCACATAGCTATGCATGAAAGGGAAAGCGTTGTACTAAATACAAAAGTTGGTCCAAACTGAAAATAAGCGTTACAAATAGCCTATTAGGCAAAAAACATTGCGAGAAAGGAAACAAAGCAGTTATGAAATGTCAGGAGAAACTTGTAAATTGTCATAGGACTGGCTGCAGTCACAGTGTTCAATATAGAGAGGGCCATTGACCCTCTGAAAATAAATAAATAACCTTTTTATTAGCCCTGAATTACACTGAAATGCCACGTTTGGGCTCTTCGGCTTTGGGAGCGACAGAAGTAAAGAGGTCGAGAGTAAGAGTAACGAAAGTACGATTCTTTATCAGAGTAGAAAACATTGTGGGGCAACATGAGAAATTGCTCAACAGTAGCAATAATAATACTAATAACAATATAATGATCTAATGTCACTTAACTCATTACCACACGAGAAAATTTTAGACCGGTCCAAATTGAAAGCATTTGCAGACGACAAAATAAAGGTGACTGAAAAATTGAAATTTGTCCTGGGAAGGGTAGAAAACACTGTGGGAAAAGGAGAAAATGCTGGTTACCAGCATTTTCTCCTTTTCCCACAGTGTTTTCAAAAGGCTTCTTTCTCATGGGCGTCAAAAGTAGGGATTGTGTGGTAATGGGTTAATTAACCAGTACCCACCCACATCCCCGCCCCCTCCCCCACAAACACACCGTAAAAAGTTGAAAATTTTTACAGCAGATTTTCCTAAAACGTTTTAACAATATTTCAGTGAAAAGTTTTAAAATCATTTCAAAAACCATACAAAAAAAACCTGGGTAAAACATTTTCTAGAAATGTTTTCGATGCGTTTGGAAAAAAAAAATGAAAGTGTTTTTAAAAATGCATCTTTGCTAACTGGGATACAGTTGTATGTATTTTGCCCACTTAAGACAGATAACTGTCCCCGAAGGCGATTTTAGTTTTTGATTGGTCGCCTCCAGTGCGCAGTAAATATCCAAAGAAGAAAAGAAGCACCGCAAACGTCTCATTATTTAGTCTAATAGCTGATGAGAGAGCACAGTTTATTGCAGGAAAGAAATACTGTAATCATTATAAAGTGAAAACTAATTTCGCCTTTTTGGTAGGAGTTTTCGAGACAACGATGTATGTATAAGTTCTGACAGTTCTAACCCATATCTTGTTAGTCTTTAGTCACCGATATTTAATTTAAATCAACACATTTTACTGCAGAAAATAAAAATACCCGTTTATCACGTAAACGGGGACAAATATTGAAGTTAATTTAGTTAATGATGAAAATATTACTGCTTTCAAAATCTTGTATTCAAAAGGAAATATAATTCTGAATGAGATCCAATGAATAAACATTCACCATTCAGCAAAAAATACTGCACTGTATTTATAACACCATTTCAGAAGATGAATTATGCACACCGTGAATGTAGGAAAATGAGAATTTGATTATAACTAGCAATTTCTCATTTTACAAAAATACTTCTACCTTAACAGAGAACCTAGCATCTTTTGTACCAAATTGAATGTTTGAATATTTCCAAGTCTAAGGCTTTGTTTGGTTCAGCCTAAAATCTGTGGTATAATTATGTGTTTTCTTTTCTTTTCATCTCCTTTGTGCCAATTTTTAAATATTTACGTGTGTAAAAGGTTTTATTTTGGTCAAGTCTAAAATCTGTTGTTTAATTTCGATGTCGATAATCGATATCATACGTAATGGTTCGGGAGTCGTGTATAATCGATTACCGATGGCCCAGAGTCATTAAAGATAAAAGACATAACATTACGTAACAGTAGCCCTGCCTCAAATTTACAGTCCTTGCCTAGATATCTGAATCTTGGTTTTACACTGTGAGATACGGCGAAATAATTCTTGCGTACATTGAGCTTTAAATTTGCAATGACTGAACTTTATTTGTCGGTTTGTAATTAATTTATTCTTCAGTTTAAGGATTAAATCTTGATTTTCTAATCCATTAATTGACTGATCCCTTTTGTTCGGCCCTTAACCATTTACCAAACAATTCCGAGTTTAAAAGGCCCTAAGAAAGAAGACTTTTGAAAACACTGTGGGAAAAGGAGAAATTATTTGTTACAAGCAAATTCTCCTTTTACCGTAATGTTTTCTACCCTATCAGAGAATTCTAGCTCCTTCGTACCAAATTTGCAGATGTTTTCAATTTAAAAGAATTCATGTTTGTTTGTATGTCTGTTTGTTTGGGTGAAGGTTAACCCTTTACAAGTTGACAAATCTCTGGACTCGACCGATTTGAAATCATTTACAGACAAGATATTTAATGCTTATCAGCATTTTCCCCTTGTCCTTCAATGTTTTCAAAAACTTTCTATCCGGGGTCGTTAAAACTCGGTTTTGTGTGCTAAAGGGTTAAACTGCTCAGGTAGACCAAATTCACTTTTTGCCGACATTGCAGATCAATAATAAAGTGCGCAAAAGAAGTAGTCTGATCTGTCCAAACGCACTTTTGCTGACTGTGTAGATCACTGACAGGCTACACAAAAGCAGTCTGACCGTGAACCTAATTGATTCTATGCGTGGAAACTATTTTAGTTTAACATAGCATCTTTTCTATCGCAATATCATCAGGTTCCTGAATTCAGCAGACCATTCGGCGTTGTAGGGAGTACCAGTTTAAACTATTGAAAAATCAGTTTATATAGCAGTTGAATCCTTTAACAACTATACCCATGGTTTTACAACTCTGAGGATATGGGAATCTGAAAACATGCAAAAAGCAGAAAATGTTCGTAATCGGCAATTTTTCATTTTCCCACAATGTTTTGCAGCCTTTCAAAAACAATTTTCATTGTGAGCTACATGCGTCGTCTTCAAACTTTAATTAACCCTTAGGCTGCTAAGCGCGACTCACCGACTTTTTGCGGACTGTGTAGATCAAGATCAGACTGCACATAACGTGCAGTCTAATTTTGATCTACATTTCCGATAAGGTGATACTTTTTTTCTTCTCCAAAAGATAAATTTGAAATAATATTTTTCGGGTTTTTACTTTCGGCATCAGAGTTTTAGTGACTTATTTAGCAGGATAAAGGTTTTAACAAAAAACATGAAATTTTGTCGTGTGATAAAAAGTAAAAGGTTATATCTAGATCTAGTAATTTAGTCAGAACTTCAAAATTTTATTTTGTGGGTGTGGTTTGATTTGTGTAATTTCCACTTCCTCTGATTAAAATAAAAATGGGGAAGGAGGTGAAGAGAAAATGCATTTATAGCGCATATATTAATTTAAAATTATTCTTAGAACCGTTCTAGCGCATGATTTTATATACACCCAAGGTCACAGATTCAGCACATGAGCAACTATTAATTTAAAGTAGGTTTGGATGGCAAAAAGAAAATGTCTCGTTCCGAATACTCCATAGACTGTGTGGCGTCGACTCTTTTGTAACGCTTAAAAGTTGTCTCATTGAGCGCGTCGCCCTTTCTCACAATGTCTACTACATGTATTATCTATACTTCTGTCAAGATATTTTGATTTTGAGCATGTATAAAAGCTGCATACGGAGGAAAGGATAACTACGGTACCTCAAATGATGCTTCGTTTAAGCCGCAACCTAGGTCAACCTTAGCATCCTGCCCTATTAGCGCAAAATGATTCGAGTCGACATTCTCCGTCTATAGGGATGATTAATACAAAAAAGTAATTCTCACCCCCCCCCCACCCGCAAAAAAAACCCTATGTAAGACACAGACAGTATAAATTCGAGTAACTATACGTGGATATCACTGTCAGGCTGTCCAAACCAAGATATAGTTGACCATTGTTTCGACAATGGTTATAAAGGAAAGCAGCCAGTAGTTTGGAAAGAATATTGCGCTGAGTGCTGGTAGTAGAAATTCCCGGAAAGCATGATAGGTGCACTGGCTGCTACGATATAACTGAAATAATGTTGAAAACGGCGTTAAACGCCATACAATCAATGAATCAAAGCGAGATAGACATTTTGTAAAGTCGGTTTTCTTTTATATGTTTCTAAACACGTTTTTAATTCTAAACCTGATGATGGGCGGAGATGTTTTGTCGCAACCAATCATGTAAGTGATTTAGAAATTAAAATTCCTAGAACAGTTTTAGCATAAACATAATTATATGAAATATTCATCATTCGTAATGCTAGGTTGTTTAAAAACAATCTCATAAAACTGACATATGGTAAATAATAATGTAGCAGCAAACTATACAAGTCATCGGTATAGGAGATATCGTTTGTATTATTCCCTTTTCCCGCAACTTTATTCCTAGTATAAGTCAATTTTAATCTATTAGTACAGTCATGTTTTTTCTACTTATGGCAGGTTGCGTCGTTTCAAAATATGGAAGAATCTATCAGGCCCTGGGCATTATTGCATGGGTTAATTCTTACGAATTAACGATTAATACAAGTAATAAAAAAGGAAAACATTTCAAAGAGAGGCTAACCTGTTTGAGTTACGGGAAAAAACAAAACATAACATTTTGGGAAAAGTAGGAGATAACGTGTTAAAAATTAGTGCGCCCGTTTCCATAATTTTTCACAAGCAGTCGCCTGCAGGGTTGTTAGAGGGAGTGTAGGACAAAACCCCCTAGGACAAAACCCCCCTAGGATAAAACCCCCATGGACAACCCCCCCCAGGACAAAACCCCCATAGGATAAAATCCCCCTAGGACAAAACCCCCATCATATATAATTTGAGAAAACACACAGAATTTGCAAACAGTTTTAAAGTATTCAAAACAAATCTGTTTGATTTAAGGAAAAAAATCAAACATGAAAGGCAAAAAATGAGTTAGATATTATCTTATTTTAATTTGTACCTCAAGTTTGTTGATAATTTCTATTGATATATCAACACCTATGCAGACTTGGGCAAGACAGGTGTTGAGAAGGGATTAAGACACCTGTTTGCAAGTTTACACCTGTCATATTCACTAATATTTAGTAGTAGATTTGAACATATAAAAGCACCAAATAAGAGAAAAAAATCCTTTGTTTAATAAATGAATGATTTTTTTCCCATTGTATGATTGCATTTATAATTTATTATGAATTTATTATGAATGTATTAAGAAAAAAACACATTTTTGGTCATAAAGCACAATTTAATTTTTACAAAAACATTATTTTTTACAACTCTCACAAGTGTTTAAAGCAGTAAATTTTATTCAACTTTAAAATGATTGTACAAAAAGAATCATTTTGAAACCAAGGGGGTTTTGTCCATTTTTCAGTTAAGGGTATAGGGGTTTTGTCCAGGGGTGTTTTGTCCATGGGTGTTTTGTCCTGGGGGGTTTTGTCCTAGGGGGGTTTTGTCCGTACCCCGTTAGAGGTCGTATTTGTACAATAATAGGATAAATTTGTTATTGACATTTACCAAACTACAAAATTTTAGACCTGTCCATAGTGAAATCATTTTCATAAAATAAGTAAAATGTGTTAAAAAGATGGAGTTTGTCTTTAACCCTTTCCCAAACAATCCCTGGTTTTTACGGGAAAGGAATTGAAGCCTTTTTGAAACATTGTGGGAAAAGGAGAAAATGTTGGTAACTAGCATTTTCTCCTTTTCCCTCAATGTTTTCTACCCTATCATATAGAAAAATCATCTTTTAGGCAACTGTTAATTTGTCATCGGCAAAATGCTTTCAATTTGGTCTGGTCAAAATTTGCCGTTTGGGAAAGGGTTAAACGGGTCAAAAACATTGCAAGAAAATGAGAAAATGCCGACAATCAACATTTTTACATTTTCCCTCAGTGTTCTAAAAAGCCTTTTTCCTCAGGATTGTGTGGTAAAGGTTTAAATATTACCTTATCTCAAAACGGCACCTTTTTTACCGCGATGTTTCATAAGTCTACAAGGGCTTACTAGTATATCCGAACTATCGCGAAAAAAGAAGAAAATAGGATAGAGGCATTAAAAAACTGTAAAAAGGACCAAAAGTTTATGTTTTAAATGAAAAAAAATTATACTAACTTAAAAAGCAATAAATGAGCTTTCTGACTTCACTTCAGATAATTTTTGCCTCTCAACGCAAGAAAAGAAAATTGAAAATATTTCATTTTTCTTAACTTCGGAACTTGCATTTTCCCTCAATATTCTATATGAACCATACCTGCATTTTTAAAGTTAAAAAGGGACAAATTTCTTTTATGATATTTACAAAACTTAATTCATTTGAAAGAGCATAAATTAAAATTTTTTATCTCACTTGAGATAATTTTCAATTCTTAAAATTGGTTAGGTTATAAACGTTTATCTACAAGGACCCTTTATAATTCTTTACAAAAAATACATGTAAAATGGACAGATATTGGTTTTTACATGTCCGCAAAAGTTGCCTATGCACTTTAGCCCAGCCTAGAACTAGAACTGGTTCACTACCAAGGGAACATGAATAAGTGAACTGTAGGAAAAAAAAAACGACACTCTTCAATATGGCGTAAAACACCAAACATACGAACAAAATTTGAAGAACTATCAGGAATGCGTGTTCGGTTTGGCCGAGAATCAACTCGCGATTTACAATCAAAGTTTGGGTTGTTGGCATGAGTATTCATCTAATTAATGGAAAGCAATCAGTTGAGAGAAGGATTATGCATGTTATTAATGAGAGCGGTATTACATACAATTGAGAAAGGCAGTGTGAAAATTAGCAAGGACTGTAACCATATTGAAGAAAATCGACAGAGCTGAATATTGGGTTTCTCCATCGATTAAATTTCCAGACACAATCGGCTTTTCTTGCCTATTAACGACATTTACCAATCATTTATATATAATCCGCCGTCATGGTAACGTAATACCCTAAAAAGTGGCTGTGTAATTTGCAACTAGCCCTTCGATATCTTATGCAAGTTGTATGCTATATACACAGAATGCCTATAGGGAAACTTGAAATTTACTTCTTTTAGCGATACTCTGTAGCCATACGTCCGGTACAAAAAGATAAATTGCTTATTACGACGTATAACTTTTGTCCATGCTGTTGTCTTTGTAGAAGAATTTCAGATTTATCAAGTTCATCTACATGACGATAAAGGCAAAATCCCGGTATCTTTAATTAAGATAATCCTTCGAAACAGTGCGATACAACGAGCAATCACTCATATCAATGTATTGCTTAGCTTACCAAAATGTGCTCTAGGTTATCCATTTGTTGCATATTTCGGAGGCGAAAACGTACGGAAACAAAAACAAAACTTTTTCGTGATAAATAGTGACTACTTTGTTCAATATTTTTTCCTTCTATATTTATTTTACATAGTCAAAGAAAAACAAATATACGTATAAACAAATATGAAATGAAAGCAGTGAGTCCCCGAATACAGTAAACAACTCTTTTTCTGTCTCCATGGATTCCATGGAAAACGTTGTAGAAAAGTTTTTTTTTTCTAATGAGCAATGGCTTTTCTTTCCACACTGTTTCTAATAGCTAATTTACTTGAATAATTAATTCCTTTAGGGTATTAACCCTTTACTATTTTAGCTTCTTCCATATTGAAAAAAAAATCTGCAGACGACAATTCAAAAACCAGTTCATAGGAATTGCAGTTCTTTCATTAAGGTAGAAAATAAATTCGGGACAATTTCTTCTTTGCATGCAATGTTTTGAAAAAGACTTCTACGACATACTCATAAAAACAGGGTATTTATTGTTTGAGAAAGGATTATAACCGCCATGCTATGAAATGCTGTCCGTGAATAGATTGTGGTAAAAAAAATCCATGTTCTTACAAACAAAAACTTTATTTTTCACGGTGTTTTCATAAACTTATTGACACAGATAAATAAATCTTTGATAGTTTAAAACTGTTCCTCTTACATTGATTTTGCGATTCGCATTTCTTTCGGGTGTACGACAATTGTCCACCGGGACATTTGCCACCTGGACATTTGCCCACCCATACACTATATTGATAGTTAACTCATTGATTGATTGGCTGCCTCAATCCTCTACCAGATGAAGTCTTGCTTTTAGGAAATAGGGAAGAAGACCGTTTTACATGTCTATAGTTGAAGACTGATGAAAAAATTATGGGAAAAGAACAAATTGCTCTTGTTGCTGCGTTTAAAATTGTCTGCAAATTTCTTTGATACAATTTTGATTGACTGTCTCAACCCTCTAGCAGATGAAACCTTGATTTTACGACATTGATAAGAAGACCCATGTTTTTAACGTCTCTGCAGTTGAAGACTAAAGAAAACATTGTGGTAAAAGAACAAATCCCCGTAAGGATCAATTTCTCCATCGCTCACAATGTTTTCTATCCTATCATTTAATTTTCTTCCATTTTTGCTACATTTAAAATTGTTGTCTGCAAATTTCTATGTATTTGGGCTAATGCAAATTTTAATTGACTGTCTCAACCCTCTACCAGATGAAGCCTTGACTTACAACATCGGGAAGAAAGCCCGAGTTTCATGTGTCTGCAGTTGAAGACTTATGAAAACATTGTAGGAGAAGGACAAATTGCTCATAAGGAACATTTCCCCATCATCCATAATGTTTTCTATCCTATCATTAATTTTTCCTTTATTTTTGCAGCATTTCAAATTATCGTCTGCAAATTTCTTAAAATGGGCCGATGCAAATTTTGTCGTCCGAGAGATTAAAATAATTTAAGTGTACCTTTCAAATATGGCAATTAGAATTTTGGAGACTTCTTAGAAAAAGAGGAGCCATTATACCGTAATAGATTGATATCAATTTTTTGTTGTTGATGACGAAAAGACGAAAAACTCTGTAGTGTAAGTCAGTAAAATATTCTGATTCTGATTCATTACACTTTTAAGTTGCTCATTTGTGCATTGGTTTCTTTATTCCCGATGGTTGAAGAATTGAAAGTTAAAAATCTTTTTGGGCGAATAAGCAATGGCCAACTTTTACATGGTGTTTTCATAAGCTTATTTACCTAGATAATTTGGTCTTTGGTGATTTAAAACCGCTCTGATATAACTTATGCGAAAACGCTGTGGAAAAAGAATCCATTTTTGAATGACTTTATTTTCTGTACTGTATTTTTAAGCTTATTTACTTGATTTTTTTTATTTGATGGTTTAAAACCTATCTGCTTTCAACATAATTGAAAACATGTCGGGAAAAAATCAATTGTTGGAAGGAGCACTGCGTTTCATCAGCTTATCGTCTTGAATTACTTGTTCTTTGGTGTTTTAAAACCGCTTTGTGTTTCAGAATTGTAACATTCCTATTTTACATAATTTGATTTGTTAAAAATGTCACTTGCTTTCGCGCAATTTATTTGTAATTAATTATAAAAGTTTTTCCCGCTTTCTAAGGTTTGTTTTTACCCAAAAGTGTTATAGTTTTTCCATAATTTCGGGAAGCAGCAGTTCATGGCATGTTGTAGTTTGGGAAATATTGGTATTGGCTGTAATTAAAGAAATAGGCCGACTCCCAATTTTAATTTCTGAAGATGTTCTCATTTAACATTGTGGGGAAAAGAGGTGGTTATGATTTATCCTTGGTGTCGATAAATGCAAACACCCATACGATCTGCTGCAGACTACACTTGAAAACAGTATTGTAAAATGATTAAAATACTCTTTTCCCACATTGTTTTCCATGTCAGTATTCAAAATTCATTGTTTTATGATAATGGTAAACACCTTTGACTCTTCTCATATAGACGAATCTTGAAATAATGATAATGAACATACATAATATATAACTGAACGTTTACTATTATGCACATTTTCTTTCTTTCCTTCTTTCTCTCTCAATACTTCCTGTTCTCTTTTTCTGATTGTTCGTATTCATGTACACATATTGCTCATTCCTACATGCTAAATTGTAAAAAGAAAATATTTGTATATTTATTTTCAATCCAAACATTTTGGAAATAAATAAATAAATACTTTCAGTGCCTCTTTCAAATTTACAAATTATCAGTTTAATAAATTAACTCGATGAGATTTGTTTCAAATCATATTAAACGCTATTAAACAGCTTTGCGTAAATTCTCTAAGAAAAAAATATCAAAGGAAAGTTTTGTGAAAAATGAGCAACTGTTTCTTTCTACCAACACTAGTCCTTGAATAAAGTCGTCACATATGGTTGCACAAGTAATATCCAAATATAAGCAAGCAAGCGATCGTCTAAATTAATGGGCTATACCAAAACACGCTTATAATTGGCCCACGATATGTGAATTGGGGTGAATTGCAGTCTGCACAAGCTGATCCGAGATGACACTTTTCGTTTTTCATGTGATTTTCTGTTTCACGAAAGTCTACTTTAGCAAACATTCTAATTTAGGTGTAAAGTGCCGTCCCGGATAAGCCTCAGCCGACTGCTCTGGCTGATCCGGAACGACATTTCACGCAAATATCCGATATACCTGATTCTTCTTCCATATATCATATATACATAGTAAAATTAGTGTTGCACCCACTGTTTTTAACGTGTTTAATTTTCTGGCGTGAATGATATGAAATGGGTTGGAAATTAGAATCTGGCTGCTGTATACAAGAACAAACAAGTCTGTTGTCTCTGAAATGGAATGAACTGAGGTATCCCTTAACCTCATGGCAACAGCTACTGATCGAGCTGTTTCAACCTCTCGTGAGAGGTGTGAGACAAAGACTGCAAGCTGTTTTGCATGCCCCGGGCGGAAGTACGCAATATTGCCTGATTTTGTGTGTCCGTTCTCTGCAGGTCACTTTCAACCTGTCGTAAGTTTTGTTTCGACATTAAATTCCCTGTTTTAACCAAACTTAAACGCTTCTCATTTTTCTTAAATTTGAAAGCAACATCTAGGCAAAAGATTCCCACTTACCATGAGGTCAAGGGATACCCCAGTTCAGTTCATTTTATGGGCAAAAGACGAGTCTAATTTCGACCCAATTTTATCTCATTCACGTCAGAAAATCAAACCCGGTAAAAAACACAGGGGGTGCAACACTAATTTTACTATGTATATATATATATATATGCATTCCATATATCAAAAATAAAATTCAAGTCGCTCACTGAACAAAATTACAATGATCTTGAAAATAATCAATTTTTCAAACAAATAAAATAAAAAAATACTTAAATAAGGAAAAGAAATTTAAAAAAAAACTTACCTTTTTCTTCGCCATCTCGAATTCAGTCTTATCCATAAAAATAAACGTTTTCGGCTGTGCTGAAGACATAATAACGCTGTATACGTGGTGGACGGGGAACAATGCTTTGAACAATGCGACCCAACAGACAAATCACAATCTAAAACCTGCCCGAAGCAAGGGGACTATATAGTGTCATGATCGCGCGCCTAGTCGATGTGAACAAGCTGAAACATAGTTAATATTTGTCGTGGTATAGAATAGTGTAGAAACAAAATAAACACAATAGTTAACACCTATATGTCACCGTCATAAACATGATTATATACATATGCAGATCGTTTATTTTCAAATATGTTTCAAATATTCACGAAGACGCCATTGATCAGGATTTATCAATTTCTATTATGCAGAAATCAGCATCTGAACATCTGCTGGTGCAAAATTCATATACTAAATGTGTATTAGCACAGTAATCTGATTGACACTCTTTTTTTACCCAGACTTGATCAATCATCCGATTTAAAGCGATAGTTTAAATGGGTTTTCAAACACTTGCGTAATGTGTCGTCCCCAATCAGCCTGCGCAAGCTAATCTGCCGGACAGCACTTTACGACTACATTAGTTTTTTTTTTCCTAGAGTAGACTTACGTGAAACAGAAAACCAAACAAAGGGAAAAGTGTATTTTCGGATTAGCCTGCGTGAACTGCGCAGGCTGAGCCGAGACGAGACTTTACGTAAGTGCCCGAAGGCCCAATTTCGTATGTTGCAGACCATGTAACATAAAAAAATCATGACATTTCCGCATTTTACGGAACGGGCGGGTTAGTTAAATATTAACTCAAATCAACCCTCTTTTCTGTATAACTATATCGTTAAAGTAGGATGAACAAAACGGAAGAGAAACTACACGTTGAGGTAATTCCCTTTCGAGTAGTTGAATGCAGGTAAGGCCTGTTTCACATCAGCCTTGCGATTTTTTCGTCGCACGATTTCCGCCGCAAAACACAATCGCTACCTATTCATACCCGTCGCACATATTGCAAATTTGCAAAGCGATCTCCGTACGATGTTCGTACGGTTGACTCACGAACTGTACGGTGTCCGCAGGTTGAACGTATGAAAAAAACAAAGCGACGTGTTCGCACGACTGTCATGCGGTTATCTTAAGGCTGCCGCACAAATTTTCAAGGCACCCGCAAGACTGCCGTAAGAATTTTCAAAGTTTCTTACGACCACCGCACGGCAAGCACGAATTTGCAAGACAGCTGTACGGTGTTCGTGCGATCCCCTTAAGGAGAAGGAATTATCTCCTTTTGTCCAGATTTAGATAAATATAGACACAATGGTATGCAGAAGCATCCTCATTCTGCAGAAGGCCTTAAAAGAGTTAACTTCGGCTATCCAGGCACAGAGGTTGCGTATTGCAGCCATGAACAGGATACTCGTAGATGAAGAACGGGACGACACTATTTTATGTTAAAAGCATATTTGTCACTCTTGTACAAGCACATGCTTTCTTCATCTGAACCCTGGGTTGGTGGTACCTCGCTTTTATCGGGTTCAATGGGAGGTTCAGCAACCGTAACCTTCCCCTTTCCCTTTTGAGGTCTTTGTGTCTGAGGCATGGCCTTCTCTTCCTGAAATCTCGACAGCGACTGATGACGAACAAGATATAAAATTTTTTAAAAGGGGAGGGATGATGCTAAGTATTCGCAAGGCATTTACAGGGCAGCCGTGCGAATCAGTGCGTTGTTCGTATGTTCCGCAGTAGTCTTCAGACAGACTTTCACAAAAAGCAAGGCATTCGTAAGACAGCCGCAAGATGTTTATTTTTTCCAAGCTCTAGTACTGGAAGGTCACCCATGAAACAAGGATAGGTGAAATGTTGCCGTGAAATAACTGAAATTCTGTTGACACGACTTAAATCCCTTAAAATCAATCAATAACCCGTTACCCCATATGGAAATTGTATGGTATCTCCAACTGACACTTAATGATAGCAAAGACGTAATACCGGATGGTATGTAAAGGACACCTTTGGATAGTATAGAAACATTGTAACAAAAGATGAAATTGCTCGTAACAACCAATTTCACTTTTTATCACAAAGCTTTCAAAAAAAACCTTTTTTTAAGAGATGCGTGGAAATGAGTATCTGAGAGTTAAATAAAGCTCACACTAGAACAATTATATACATTTGATGCTTTTCGAAATATGGTCTAGAATTTATTCAGTCGAGCTTAAAAATTGCCAGCGAACTGCACGTGTGAGTTCCCTTTATCTGCGTCAAAAAATAAACAAGTCTGGACCAATTAGCAAACCTGTTTTGTTTTCACGACTATCGTTGACATCCGAGACCTTTAGTGCTGTTATCAACAAACAGCTTGATTAAACGACTCTGCCTATGCTTTGTGTGATGATGATATCTGACATTGGCACAATAAACCAAAATGAATAACGCTTTCCATTACATCGACACTTTTGGATATGGCGAAAATTACATGTATTGGGCAATTTATGAGATATTTCTTTTTTTACAGATTAATAAGCTGCTCGTTAGAGAAATCTCTCTTTTTCCCAAAGGCCCGATTGCATAACAAAAGTTTCAGGCTAACCTTGAAGTTAAACCAAGGGTCAGTGGAGGCGGTTTGCATAAAAGAAGTTTAGTTAACCTTGAGTTACCACTTAAAACCAACGAATTGCATAATCCTAGTTTAAGCTAACCTACATTTTTACTAAACCCCGAAGCCAGTAAGAATTAAACCTGCTAGAGGGTAGATTAAGGCCGGTGTTAAGCTGCTATTTTAGTGTGATCATTCAGAATAGCAAAACATATACTTCAATAAATAGATTATTATAAGATGAGAAATAACCTGCAAGTATATTGATAAATATGATAGAGTCAAATTTTACCAAAGAGTCAGGTTAAGGAAGGATAAAGCAATGGAACTCATGGAAATGGTACGGGATGACATTTGGTGGTGCCATTTCTAGTCATTTTCTAGCCCTTCCAAGGCTGCTTGGTGATAATGGTTACACATGCATTAGGTTCTTGTTAACCCCTCTTCTAAATCTACTGAACAACAGCACAACAGATCACACAAAGAACACATGGAATCATTGAGCATCTTTTCAGTGTAGTAAAAAGACAGTTCCATTGTTTGGACACTCCTTTGCGAGCAAAACAGGAAAAATCACTATCAGTCATAGTGGCAGTTTTTCTTCTGCACAGTGTAATTATTTAGAGAAATAAATTGACTTGGATGATGACAATGATGATGATGATGATGGTGACATGACAAACATTCTAGTGAAGATAAGCTTTTTTGCAGACATGGAGGGCAAGGGAATGCATACAGATACCATGTGTTACCGCAGCATTTTAGCAACTGAATCTTTTTAAATGGGATACAGAAGTGTGTAAAGTACAACGTATAGGGCATACTTACATCTAACCCGCTCCTTGATCCACAATTTTTAGACTGCACCGAATAAAACAAGAGCACCGCATGCAGGTGCCAATGTTGGGCTGCATTTGCTCGATTTTCAGTGAAAATTCTAAGTTGAAAAAGGGGCATAACTGTGTCAAAAATACTTTGATAGTCACCTACCCTTGTGTTGCTTACTCGCGTGATAGTTGACAACTTGTCCAAGTTTGAAAGGTCGAGCTGCGGTAGCTCAGTCGGTAGCGTGCAGGACTTGAGAACAGGGGGTCGCTGGTTTGATTCCCGACTTGGCCAATCTCTTTCCGAGGACTGATGATAGTCATTGCGACAGGATTCATTCCTTACCGCTGACCATTGTTTTGACGATGGTTATGTGGGAAAGCAGCCAGTGGCTTGGAAAGAATATTGTGCATGTTCTAGGTAAAAGAAACTAGGGAAAACATAAATAGGTGCACTGGCCACGGCGATATACTGAAATAATGTTGAAAACGTTGTTAAACACTTTACAATCAACCAAGGTTGAAGTAAACATCTTCAGTAATAACAGATATTATAAAGCATTATCAAAGTTTTTGAGCGAGGAGGACGGCGAAAGGGCTACAACAATACCTCAACATTTTCTTCGAAAAAAGCCAGCCCTTGGTTAAGAACACTTCAGAGCCCTAGCCTAGTACTGGTGAAATCCAGAAAATACATGAACATGTGAGGCATCGCCGTGATATGACTGAAATAATGTTGAAAGCTGAGAAAAACAGCATTGAGTCGAAAACAGCCAACAAGCTGTTTCTGAAAATATTTGCTCTTGAAGCCCCCTTTTTTAGACACAGTGACCTAAACCCTGATCGCAATCCTATTAACTTGAAAGGAAAAATTGTCTGATCTGTATTCATGTAAGCCACTTGCATGCCAAATATGAGTATTGTAATTCTTAAGTACTTTGGAGGCACATGTAATGTGCAATCTTAAGTCTTGCAGACAGATGCAAGAACAGACAGACAGAAGTAAAACAACTAACCCCGATCACTCATTCCAGGCGCATAAAAAGCCAATTAAAAAGGTTTAAATGGGGATTTAAGACACCAATAATGAAGAAAACACTGTGGGACAAGATGAAACAAATCGTCAGGAGCAACTTTACCTTATCCTACAACTTTACCCCTGTGTTCGGCTTAAATCTGGGCTAAATTAGACTTCTGTAATGCAATCGGACCAAAAAAATCTAAAGTTTTTTGGACAGTTTGTTTTTCATTCAAGTTTTTGATACTATTTTGTAAATGTTTTCAATTTTGAAAGTCTAAAACTTACGTATCATTAAATGGCTTAAGAATAAATTCAAAAGCAAGGCTTTAAAATGGTTAATATACAAAATGAAGATAATGAGGAATCATTTAAAACGTTCGTAAATGTATTTGATAAAATCCTGAAAATCAATACATATTTACAATAACTTTGAATATACAGAGGTTTATACAGCTGACAACAAATTGAATAGAAAGGTTGTAAATATTAAAGAGAAACAATTTCATGACGACCATAACTCCATTTATTATAAATGTAGAACTGAACAGAATGTTTTATTGATTATACATGTACTTTCGGATAAAAAAAGCTGGTTGTGATCACTCAGTATGACAAAGGCAGACCGAACTGTTAAAATTCTACATCGTTATAATGTTTTCCTTATGAAGAAATCATACTTGTACATGCCAAGTTAGTCGACTGTTCTAGTGCTGTCCGAATAATCAGTGCAGTATTTTATTAATATGGGTTTTCCCTGTTTTGTGACATAAACAGATCGGAATTCATATAAACGTTATACAATCATCTGGTTGTTGCTTAATATAATTTGTTGATCATTTAAATTAAATAACGGTGGGTAAAGACTAACACAATATGGGTTAGAATGCTAGCGTGGATCCCATGCAGAGTAGGGAGGGGGACCGGGGTCCCGGACACCCGCCCGTCCCACTCCCTTGAAATTTTAGCAAAGATGTAGTTATCGGATTCATATTGCACGTGTTCGCTGTTAAATACGATCCCGACAAGATGTGGCATACGATGTGGTCTGAAACTAGAAGCAGCATTTAGTTTAACCCTGAACAGCCCTTTATGCAACAGTGAGAAATAGAGTACTAGTTGGTAAATAAGATGCCTTCACATCGTTAAGTGTATTATTTAATACCATATTTGCGGAGAATAGATGCTGATATGACTCGTAGCGAACTGCCATCATTACATGTATGCAACAAAACGCATTTTTAAAATAATCTCAAACTATGCTGCCGGTTTGTACTTTAAGGAAAAATGCAGTTTTCAGTAAAAAATACAAAACAATTTATTATCTGATCAGATTAATGATTTTCTTGTGTCTTAAAATTGCTACAAAAATACAAAAGTACGTCATTGTATTTGAATCATGCTCTGTGAAAAGGGGCTTACTGCATCTGCGACGAAAGTATCAACCCAGGTCAGCCTGCGCAGTCTGCGCAGGCTGACCTGGGCCGAAACTTTTCGCTGTTGGTCAATTTTCTGTATGTCCAAGTCTACCGGTCTACCTTATGATTTGAGTGGCTATTAAAAATCCATAATTACGTGATGGCTTGATTGGACAATGCATGAAGGAGACGCATTAAGCCTCTTTTTATTAGAGCATGGACTGTTTGAGTTTTCCGCTGATAGTGCGGAGAGGTCACTATCGGCTGCTATATGTGCACCATTTTATGGAAAGATCACAATACATTGTCAAACTGCGTCCATAAACAAAGCACGAATCGATATCTCTACGACAAAGAATTGGAATTTTCTGAATTCTAGATATTTCTTTTTTCTACACGTCACTTGAGGGGAGATCTAGGGCAGGAGTCCGGGCATCTAGACCACTTCCCCCCCCCACTTGAAAGTTCTAAAATAGTAAGGAATTATTTAATGTAACAGAAAAAGAAATGTTTTTACGAACACATCCATCGTTGTCTACGCATGTCATATTATTCGAAAATAGACCTGTCTTCTATTACGCATCACTATCCTGTACAGGAAAAATATTAATGCGCGGTGGGTAAATTGCAGCTACAAATAGCAAGTGGAAAAAAATTATTAATAAACCGTACGTCTGTGGAAAAAAACAAACAAACAGTTTTTCGCAACAAATTTCTTGAAAATATAATAATTCAGAACGTAAAAAATAATTCTATGAAATATCATTGTTTACTGCAAATCTCTGTAGACAGTTTCAAAATACAGACATTGGGAAAACCGGGATTTGTGCAACAGACTGACAACAAAAATGATGTCCGCACCATGCTTGGCTTATACCGGGGCTGTTTCACTAGCTTCTAGGGGCTGTGTTTATAAATGACTGGTGCATAGGTTATATGCTAGCTAATCATGGCTGGATAAATCAGGTGGGTTTTAGAGAGTAAATGTATATCTTATTTTGAAATTCGCTGAATCGATCGCCACTTTGAAAAGTAGTCCGATTCTGTACCCAAATCAGACAGGTACGTTTTCTACGCTTGACATATTCTTCAAAGACCTGTCTGCTATGAAGTGTCACAGTCCTGTACAGGATAAATATGAATTCGCGATGCGTAAATTGCCACTTAAAGAATGCAGGCGGAAAATGGTAATAAATAATACGTCAGTGAAAAATAAGGCCAGTTTTTCACTACAAATTTCTCAAAAAACAAAATGATTTTAAACACGGGGAAACAGGGATTTGTGCAACAGACTAACAACAAAAATAACGTCCCACCTCACTGTCCTTATACCGTTTTTTTCCAACCTTATTATGGGCTATGTTTATAAATGGCTGGTGCATGGGTTATATGCTAGCTAACCAAAGCTGATGAATCCTATAAGGTCGGTTTTACCAGTAAACATAATTGTTTTTGCATTCGTTGCATTTATTGCTGCCTTGAAAAGTAGTGCGGTTAAGTACCCATATCAGATAGATTTGGCCCCGTGAGCTACTTTTTGACCCAACGTGACCCAATTTCTAACTTGTCCGAGATTTTATCCAGACAAACATTCTGATCAAGTTTCATGAGTCACGGGGTCAAATCTTATAAAATGCTTGTGTGCACTCTAGACACTAGATTTTCTGCCTGATACTTATAAAACTTGGTCAGAATGTTTGTCTTGATAAAATCTTGGACAGCTTTGAAATTTGGTCACGTCGGGTCAAAAAGTAGGTCACGGGGCAGAATCTTAGAAAAAGCTTTTGTGCACTTTAAGGGCCACATTTTCAGCCTTATACACATGAAACTTGTCCACAATGTTTGTCTGGATGAAATCTCGAAAAAGAATTATATCGGGTCACGTCAAGTCAAAAAGTAGGCCACCGGGCCAAATCTTAGAAAAAACTTTGTGTGACTCTAGAGGCCACATTTTGAGCCAAATTCAAAATTCAAAAATAGGCCAAATCGGTCAAAATGTAAATCACTTACACTCATGCGTTTTACATCATCACGACCAACATCTTTTTCAGCCTTATCAATCCTAGATGACCTTACTCAGGTGAGCGCTTTGGGGCCAATGGCCCCCCTGTTTGTATAATCTTTAACAAACACCACTGCACACAGTAAAGGTCTAGATCATACTGCAAAATAAACGATTATGTAGGGGGAAAATGGTCAAAAAACTATTTATCATGAAAAATTATTTAGCTTAAAGCAACATGAAAATAAGTGAAAACAAAGGTGAAAAGGGTAGGTGGGCAAATGTCCGGGTTGTTGCTACTATTGTGGGTGGGCTTTTGTCCAGGTGGCAAATGTCCGGGTGAACTTCTATTTTATACCCATTTCGATTTAGTTTTTTTTTTTCGATCAGGCTAATCATTATAATCCCCGTACCACATATTCCCGACTTTTAACAACTCTGACGAAAAATGCTTTTGAAAACATTCTTTCATACAAACATGTTAATTGCCTATAGCTACTATAGTATTGGTACAGACTATAGATGTAAAATAGCCCTAGGCAAGGATTATCTGTGCCCTTTCCTGTACCAATTCCCATTTGTCCCACATTTATATTTTGGTCTAAAAATCAAAATAAGGGACAAATGGGATTAAACCGAAACAGTTTTATGACGACCACAATTCCAAATGAGCCGCTCTTTGAGAAACCGTAAGTCTACCATATTCACTTTTCATCAAATTAGCAAATTCTAGATTGCGAAACCCTATCAAATATAGGATCAAACAGACTGCTTTTCGATTACATTTATTTGAATTTTAGTGTACATTTAACATTTTTATTCATTAAAATGACATGTAGCCAATTTAGCATTATATAATCATTTCGTAACAGAAGAGAACGTACTATGGTGCTATTCATTAAAGTCGATGAAAATTGATAGTGCACTCTTGAAAGTGTCTAAGGAGAACATTTGGGCGACTTTCCACCTCTGGTGTGATAATAAATATCTGCTGGGTTTCGTCCATTAAATGGTGATTTTCTCGAATCGATGGGTCACGGTCATTACAGGAGTACACTGACAAATGAGGCTTGATTAGTGAACTGTTGCCGTCACTTGACTGATATATCATTGACCCATTAGCCCGCTTGGTTTTATTACTGTTACTCGTATCTTTATTTGACATGAAATACATGTATATACATATTTTTATCCATGAACTAATACATTACTTAGATGTATCCAAGGAAAGCAGAGCATTGAATTATAAATCAGTCGTCTTCAGAGAAGGTATCATACAGAAAGATTGCTAACAAAATTACTTATTGTCCTAAAACAGCAGAAAGATAAAGTACTTTATAGCTGTTTGCAGTAGATGTAGCAAACAGTGAGATAGCACTTCACAACGCACGGTTAAAAACAATACAATGGTATTCTTTCCTAGCTTTCTTATCAGGAGATCCTCGAGGCTAGTACAGGAGTTCCACTATTGGCAGCCATAAATTAACACACAGCTATTAATTATGTGACCCCTGTCAAGTCTAACTCTGCATACCGCAGCAATACACAGCATACAAAACATGCCGGAAAATGGTTTGTCGGACTGACTGTAATCTATGTTATAAAATACATGCCATGCCACAAGATGAGTTCCTGTATGCTAATTACAAACATAATTAATGTCCGCCATTTATAAGCATTTCGAAATAAAATATAATTATCAACTCTATGAGTATGCGATTATTGGGTTGCCAAAAGTTTACTCAATTGCTTCGTATCTATGCATTTCAAGATGTTCAAGTTGGAATCTTTACGAAAACCTTGTGATTCGTGACCTGGAAGTTGTGGGTTCGATACCCAGTAGCAGCAACATTTCTTTCCGACGATTTTTCGCCTCTCTTCTCTGATGCATGTGAGAAAAGAAGTCAGTGGTTTGGAAAAAACGTTGTGTCAGTACTGGTGTGAGAAAGCCAGAAAACACATAGGTGCGTCACTGGCCGCCATAATATGACCTAAGCTGTTAAAATGGCGTTAATATCCAATACAAACAAACAAAAATGTTGTTAGAGAAAGAGAAATTGCCCATAATGATCAATTTCTTCCTTTTCCATAGTGTTGTTTACTTAATAACAAAATGAAAATATCATTTCTCAAAATTTGAAATCGTCATCTGCTGATGGTCCCAATTTGAACCGTTCTCAAAATATTGGCTAAATATTAGATAAGACGAGTGAACCTTTCATCGCATAAAATCACTGGCAAATCGTAAAATGTTAACAAATTATAGTCCGAACGCGAACTGAGCTATAAACTGATCCTTTACAACATAAGCCCTGTTTTTTTTACCGCCCGGGGGAAGAACATTTTTGAAAACATTGTGGAAAACCGAGAAAATGCTCGTAACGAATATTTTCTTCTATTGCCACATTGTTTCTCCCTCTTCAGAAACACCACATTTTTAGCCACTGTTGATTTGTCGTCCGCAAATGCTTTGAAATTGGAAAAGTCCAAAATTTTGTCATCTGGTAAAGGGTTAAACAATCACACGTGTACAGAACAGTCTACTAGCAGAAAACGCCAATGTAAACGTTCTTAGGTTTTTTCATTATCGCTGTACAGGTATGATCAGCATTTAAGTTGTATTCTTGAACGTTTGAAAACAGTATGACCATAGGTGAAATTAGTCGTGACGAGCAATTTCAACTTTAGTCACAATGTTTTCTATGCTAACACAATGTTTTATGTATCATCTAGTATTGCATATTTGCTATCATTCACTGTCAATACGAAGTACCATAGAATTGCCATATGGGGGAATGGGTTAATCTGCATGCCCATGGCTAATGGTCTTTAATAACATCACATAAATAATCATGTAAACATGGTATCAGCCATAATTGCGTTTTTGGTTATAATGCAAGCTTTTTAAGTTTACATAGATATTTTAGCTCATCCTTAAATGCACATTCAGTCTACCGGTATAATTCCTGAAACTTCAGTATGAATAATTTTATGAAAGGGTTATGAAAAGATAGAATGCACTGTATTTAACATTTACATGTAAAGTTCGCGTAAAGCGAACTTACACACAGTATGGCAGCAGAGATGGAACAGTCCAAGAAGGCGGAGCGTCAGACTACAGACAGTTAGGCTGTTCAGTTTCTTTACGATAAATTATTTTTAGACTCCACCATATTCAGAATCATAAGTCTTGATAGACAGGGTTAATATAGGCCTTCCAAGAGATGTACAGCTATTTCTGAAACATGGACGGATTTTGGTGAATCGGCTCGTCAGTGCGACCAAACCAACGACAAAATATACTCAGATATTCGTTCTTTTCAACCATTTCTCCTTTATCAGACGTAATCTAGATGCCAAAAGGAACAGAGTGAATTAGTCAGTTTACCCTTTGTGTGGTTAACCTTAAATTTTGAATATTTGACATGTGTCCTTAAGGAAGTATAGATTGTTCAGCGAGTGTTCGCATAGAAACGGCTTCAAAAGTGTCCAGAGAGGGGTCCAAATTTTGAAATGTAGCGTACGTTGATTGCACAAGCTGGCTTGTTTCTATCCGATTTAACGCTGGTTTTAACATCTTTGGTCATATCACTATGGTCAGTGCACCTATAAGTAGTAAAGGACGGTAGCATGGGATCTACCCAGGCCGGGGGTAGATCCCATGCTACCGTCCCTGAGTGCCCTATATCACCGTCCCTGACAAAAATGTGTCCCTAGTTTGCCATCCCGAAGGAATTTATCCCTTGCAAAAGGTCCGAAAAGTTGCGAGTAAGCGATAAAGTCCGAGATTCCGCATGAAAATGTTACTATAAATAGAATCATAGCATTCAAAATGGCGGCCTTGTGGAGGACATTCTGGGGATGTGTCCCTAGGCTCCCGTCCCTGAGCGGAATTTTTTGCAAAAGGGGGGAGGGGAGTTTTTCCTATGCTCACAACCCTGAGAGGGATTTAGCATTCAAAGTGCAGGCCTTATGACTGTCAGGTTGGGTAAAAATGGTCAGATCACTGAGTTGGACTTAGTTTTTTCACCCTATGGATGATTTTCTTTCTAATTGCCTGACCATTGAGTTGGACTTAGACTTTTTTCTGCATCTCTATGAATGATTTTCTTTCTAAAAGCCTGACCATTGAGTTGGACTTAGTTTTTTCTACACCTATGTATGATTTTTTTCTCTCTAAAAGCCTGACCATTGAGTTGGACTTAGTTTTTTTCACCCTACGAATGAATTTTCTTTCTAAATGTCTGGACCTTGAGTTGGACTTAGTCTTTTTTCTGCATCTATGGATGATTTTTTCTCTTTCTAAATGCCTGGTCAGTGAGATGGACTTAGTTTTTTACCCTATGGATGATTTTCTCTCTTTCTAAAAGCCTGACCATTGAGTTGGACTTAGATTTTTTTGCACTATAAATGATTTCTAAATGTCTGAGCACTGAGTTGGTCTTAGTTTTTTCTTCACCTATGTATGATTTTTTTCTCTTTCTAATTGCCTGACCATTGAGTTGGACTTAGACTTTTTTCTGCATCTCTATGAATGATTTCTCTTTTCTAAAAGGAAATTTATCCTATATCACTGAGTTGGTCTTAGCTTTTTTCCCCTATGAATGATTTTCTCTCTTTCTAAAAGCCTGATCACTGAGTTGGACTTAGTTTTTTTCTTCACCTATGTATGATTTTTTCTCTCTAAAAGGAATTTATCCCTATATCACTGAGTTGGACTTAGTTTTTTCACCCTATGAATGAATTTTCTTTCTAAATGTCTGGACCTTGAGTTGGACTTAGTCTTTTTTCTGCATCTATGAATGATTTTTTCTCTCTAAAAGGAATTTATCCCTATATCACTGAGTTGGACTTAGTTTTTTCACCCTATGAATGAATTTTCTTTCTAAATGTCTGGACCTTGAGTTGGACTTAGTCTTTTTTCTGCATCTATGGATGAATTTTTCTCTTTCTAAATGCCTGGTCAGTGAGATGGACTTAGTTTTTTACCCTATGGATGATTTTCTCTCTTTCTAAAAGGCTGACCATTGAGTTGGACTTAGATTTTTTTGCACTATAAATGATTTCTAAATGTCTGAGCACTGAGTTGTACTTAGTTTTTTCTTCACCTATGTATGATTTTTTTCTCTTTCTAATTGCCTGACCATTGAGTTGGACTTAGACTTTTTTCTGCATCTCTATGAATGATTTCTCTTTTCTAAAAGGAAATTTATCCTATATCACTGAGTTGGTCTTAGCTTTTTTCCCCTATGAATGATTTTCTCTCTAAAAGCCTGATCACTGAGTTGGACTTAGTTTTTTTCTTCACCTATGTATGATTTTTTCTCTCTAAAAGGAATTTATCCCTATATCACTGAGTTGGACTTAGTTTTTTCACCCTATGAATGAATTTTCTTTCTAAATGTCTGGACCTTGAGTTGGACTTAGTCTTTTTTCTGCATCTATGAATGATTTTTTCTTTTCTAAAAGGAATTTGTCCCTATATCACTGAGTTGGACTTAGACTTTTTTCTACATCTATGAATGAATTCTCTTTTCTAAATGCCTAACCATTGAGTTGAACATAGACTTTTTTTTACCCTATGAATGATTTTCTTTCTAAAAGCCTGACCACTGAGTTGGACTTAGTCTTTTTTCTGCATCTATGAATGATTTTTTCTCTCTAAAAGGAATTTGTCCCTATATCACTGAGTTGGACTTAGACTTTTTTCTACATCTATGAATGAATTATCTTTTCTAAATGCTTGGACATTGAGTTGAACATAGACTTTTTTTTACCCTATGAATGATTTTCTTTCTAAAAGCCTGATCACTGAGTTGGACTTAGTCTTTTTTCTACATCTCTATGGATGATTTCTCTAAAAGACTGAGCACTGGGTTGGACTTAGACTTTTTTCATTCTATGAATGATTTCTCTTTTCTAAAAGGAATTTGTCCCTATATCACTGAGTTGGACTTAGTCTTTTTCTGCAATTATGGATGATTTCTCTTTCTAAATGCCTGGACATTGAGTTGAACATAGACTTTTTTTACCCTATGAATGATTTCTTTCTAAAAGCCTGACCACTGAGTTGGACTTAGACTTTTTTCTTATCTATGAATGATTTTTTCTCTCTAAAAGGAATTTGTCCCTATATCAGTGAGTTGGACTTAGACTTTTTTCTTATCTAAATGTTTGGCCATTGAGTTGAACTTAGACTTTTTTACCCTATGATTGATTTTCTCTCTTTCTAAAAGCCTGAGCATTGAGTTGGACTTAGTTTTTTCACCCTATGGATGATTTTTCTCTCTAAAAGACTGACCATTGAGTTGGACTTAGACTTTTTTCTGCATCTATGAATGATTTCTCTAAAAGACTGAGCGCTGAGTTGGACTTAGTCTTTTTTCTGCATCTATGAATGATTTTTCTTTTCTAAAAGGAATTTGTCCCTATATCACTGAGTTGGACTTAGACTTTTTTCTACATCTATGAACGAATTCTCTTTTCTAAATGCCTAACCATTGAGTTGAACATAGACTTTTTTTACCCTATGAATGATTTTCTTTCTAAAAGCCTGACCACTGAGTTGGACTTAGTCTTTTTTCTGCATCTATGAATGATTTTTTCTCTCTAAAAGGAATTTGTCCCTATATCACTGAGTTGGACTTAGACTTTTTTCTACATCTATGAATGAATTCTCTTTTCTAAATGCCTAACCATTGAGTTGAACATAGACTTTTTTTTACCCTATGAATGAATTCTCTTATCTAAAAAAAAGGAATTTGTCCCTATATCACTGAGTTGGACTTAGTCTTTCTGATTTTTTTCTGCATCTATGAATGAATTTTCTCTCTAAAAGCCTGAGCACTGAGTTGGACTTAGACTTTTTCTGAGTTTTTTACTCTTCGGAGTGTAACTCTTCTAAAAGAAGTTTGACAATTTGAAGAAAGATAGAACTTTCATGGTAATGGTTAGTCCTGAAAAGGACTGTTGGGTTAGCTCTGAAAAGAGCTGTGACAATTTGAAGAAATGACAACTTGAAGATAGAACTTTCGTCTGACAGCTTGAAGATAGAACTTTCTTCTGATAGCTTGAAGGTAGAACTTTCGTCTGACAACTTGAAAAATAGATCTTTCGTCTGTCCTCTTGAAGATAGAACTCGTGGTAGATGCTTAGTCCTGAAAAGCACTGTTGGGTTAGCTCTGAAAAGAGCTGTGACAATTTGAAGAAATGACAACTTGAAGATAGAACTTTCTTCTGATAGCTTGAAGGTAGAACTTTCGTCTGACAATTTGAAGAAATGACAATTTGAAGATAGAACTTTCGTCTGATAGCTTGAAGGTAGAACTTTCGTCTGACAATTTGAAGAAATGACAATTTGAAAAAAAGATAAAACTTACGTCTGACAATTTGAAGAAAGGTAGAACTTTCGTGGTAGATGGTTAGCCCTGAAAAGGGCTGTTAGGGTGTCCCTAAAAGGGACCTGGTTTTGGAGGTTGTGTTTTTTCGTCTCACGTTGTTTTTTTCCACTTCTAATGACAGCATCCGAAATTCGCTTGGCAAATGGGGCATGTTTCAACTCTTTTTTCTGATTACCATTGCTCCATTACCGAAAGTAATCTTCCTCCCAAATTCGATATCAACCAAAATGACATCCGGTGTTGTCTTTAAAAATAGTTGAACTAATCTTTCGCCGAGATCTTTGTATGGCTGTGTTATAGTTGTAGTTGTTTTTGTTCCTCCTCTCCTACGAAATGAGTGTTTAGTTGTAATAACTATTGACCTGCATTTAGATATTCTTGGAGAGTCTCACATAGTTGATAATTTTATCTCCTCCATATTGATACTGCTTCCGAATATTGATACTGCTTTCGAAGTGATCGTTAGCTGAGAGCCAAAAATGGTGAATGTATGAAAATAACGTCGAGCTTTATACGTTTACTGTGGATTGAAATTTTTTAAAGAGCTCGGATCTGGCAGAAAGCCCATACATTTTTTCCATGCTACGTTTCATGCTAATATAGCAAAAAAGTTATGAGACGGTGTATGGAAAAAAATGTAGACAGAACAAGTCTTTGGGGCAAAAACAGAATGAAGAGATCTATTGTTTTTGAACTTTTATTTATTGAACTTTTATTTACTGAACAGAACTAAACAATGAAACATTTTTTTGCAAAGCATCATAAAAAAATTTCTTGACAATGAAAAAAATTTCTTGGCAATGAAAAAAATTCGCAAGGAAACATTTTTTTTGCAAAAGCATCATAAAAAAATTATTGACAATGAAAAAATCACACTGAAAAAAATTTCTTAACAATGAAAAAAAATTCACACTGAAATATTTTTTTGCAATGAATTATTTACAATGAATTATTCGCAAAACAGTATATAACAAATTTTTTACAATGCAAATTCACAAACACCACGAGTTTCACATTTGGCTTCATATTCCGTAATGTCTTTGTGCAATTGCTCTTTCTGAGTCTGATTGACACCGATCTGGATAACCACAGGTTTCTTGCTTAATTTTCAAAGAAATTGTCCACATAACGTTTAAAGAACTGATCTGACACAGAATTGAAATGCCAAATTTCATACACTTGCAATAATTGATAACCGCAGTCAAGAGCCTTGAATAATTCAAAAGTAACGCAAGTTCCGAGCAAAGCCCTCTCTTCTTTACCATGCCCGGGTTTGTAATAAGACATATCCAAGTAAGGTCCAATGTAACTCCAAAATTCATCTGTATTTGCCCAGTGAGGAAAGTAACCTTTTTTATTTTCTTGAAGACCAAATATGGCTGGAAATTTTGCCAAACCAAAGCTCATGAAATTGAAAGAATCGACCAGACGTACACCATTCAGTTCTAACTTCATAATATTGTTTCCATTCATGATCAATTTTGGAAGTTTTAACCCAACTTTGACAATATAGCCAAGAATGAACTGACCGTCATAACCTTTGAAATTATGGGCAATAGCCGTGACTCCTTTATGATGTTTTGAAAAGAGCCACTTGCAAAAATTGACTCAAAGTTTCTTCACCTTGAAAAATAACTTCCCTACCCTCTTCAAATTCACTGCATGTAGAACAATGAAAATCAAGTGATTTATCGATACATTCATCACATGCTCTGTGTGCGATACAATAATTTGGGATGTGTACACCTGTGTCTTGTTTGCATTCAAAATCAAAAGAAAATAAACTGTGGTTTTTTGACTACAGAAGAACTCGTCTCGTCATCACTGTCATGGTTCAACTTACTTTGGTAAGGCTGAATATAGCATCGATAAAAAAAGTTAACAATTTTCTTACAGATATGACATCTTTTCTTTCCATTGCAAACATGATTTTTCTTTCTGATATGATATTGCACACCACATTTTGAACAGAGTTTCACTAATTCACAAATGGATTTCTTTTCTCTACCTTGAACAATTCTGTGATTTTCAAAGCATTCAGCACTAAAAAATCGTCTACTGTAATAACTGCAAACATATTCTTTTGAATCTGATGGACATTTTCCTTTGCGGTAACAACCTTTGCAGATATTTGAACAAGCATGACTTTCCCGGTGAGAGTAACCCACATCACAGAACTCACAATAATATCCACAACAAAAAAAACCTTTGATAGATTTGATGTAGTCATAATGGTTTTGATGAAAGTACAAATGTATGATCTTACTATTGGTTTTCACTTCTGGATGTTTAAATATTTTTTCCACTTTTGAATGCTGTTGGTGAACTTTAATGACATAGCCTTTTTTCATACAAGAATGTTTGAATTTTTTTGTATTCGTCAATTCCTACAGGTTGTGTTGGTGAAACTCCAGCTTCATTCAACAATTTCTCAGCTTCAGTCTTTTGAAGGGCGGTTTGAACGACTAATACGATCCCATTTTTCTATTCCATGCCCCGGTGTTTTCACGTTCACTGTAGCAAATTCCCACAACAACGGCTCTTGCAAAACATAGTTGGTCATGATTGCCAATTTGAATAATGGATTTTTTCTTCTGGGCAAAAAAAAACTTTGATTCGAGCATTTCAATCTATTGTTCAGAAATCAAAACGAAAACCTTTGTTGGTACTCTGTGAACTTAAACAACACCGTGTCAACTCGGTGGAAACGCCGTTTAGAGTGACAGGGGCTTAGATCACAATATGTTAGCGTCTGTTGCTATAAATAGACCATTGGGCAGAGGTACACTACGTCAGCGTCTAGTAAAGCTTTTTTATAAATACCTCTATACGCTTAACTAATATAAAAAAGGTGTGAGTTCGAATTTTGAGCGTTGTCAAAAGTAGAAAGCATTTTTTTCTTTCGTAGATTTGTACATGTGAAATAGGGTGAATATCCCTGATTTCCTTAACAAAAGAAAGACAGTTCCTTGACACTTTCGTTAATTTATGTCAAGAAAAATAACTTGGAATAATTATTGGTTCACACACTTGTAAAGACCATTTTACGGGAATATTTCCTCACTGCATGTAGATCTAGATCTATATAAGAGAGACTTTTGACTTTTTCTACTTTTAACTTTTTTACTTTGCAGTAATTGATAACCGCAGTCAAGAGCCTTGAATAATTCAAAAGTAACCCAAGTTCCGACCAAAGCCCTCTTTTCTTCACCATGGCTACAAATACTTGAACTTTCTTCTGCACATTTCATACAGAGTGGAAACATCATTTTGTTGTTACAGTGAACTGGGAGAACGGGGTGAAACAAATCAGTTGGAGGCAAAACTTTGCATTTGATTAAGCCCTCATATTGTCGAATATTGTTCATGTCAATATTCTCAGCAGACAAAATTTCTGGCTGACCTACAGGATAGGATTTGTGTTTACAAACATAAGGGTACAGAGAACAGATATCAATGTACTTGATTTCCTTCTTGCTTTTTTTTCATCAACATCAGGAACGCGATAATAGGCCACGGGAGCTTCGCATTTTTCCTGCGATCTCTTGGCAGTCTGGGAACTTAAACAACACCGTGACAACTCAGTGGAAACGCCGTTTAGTGTGACAAGGGGTTAAATCACAATATGTTAGCGTCTGTTGCTATAAATAGACCATTGGGTAGAGGTACACTACGTCAGCGTCTAGTAGTGAAGCGTATTTTTTTATAAATAGCTCTATACGCTGTACTATCAGCTACAGAGTTTTAGATCAAGCGACGCTCGACAAACGATATCGGATGAATGGTGAGAGAACAAATATTTGTTTTACGTGCAACGAAGCAGGACATTGGTCCAGAAATTGTCCAAAAAAGAAAATCAGACAGGAACATTTGTTTTTTTGTCTACGTGAACCCACACAGTCATGACATCGAAATTTCACCATCGTTTTACAACGTTGTCGATCTCCAACATACGAAATTCGTCGGGACACTAAATTCATTCTACAACGAAAATACATGGAAAACAAGTTCACTACAGACTACAATATCACCGGTTGAAAATCAGACCGTAGACATGCAGTCCGACGCAACGGATATCACCGATTCAAAAATCTGCAAAATAACAGAACAGGCAGAGAAAAAAATATCAACAAACGATAATCTAAGAAAACAACAAACTTTGGATCTAAAAGAGGAGAAAAAAGCAAAACAACGAAAAGAAGAAAAAAACGAGTAACAAAGAACTGTTTCTTTTGCAAATCAACAAAACACAAGGGTAAAAAAAGTATGGCAAAACATTTCCCTCACTCTATCAGACATCTGCTTGCGCAGTGGGGGTAGACAAGAATTCGAACCATACTGGAACAAATATGATTTTATGTAAAAATATCGCTGGGTTTTATAGCTTTACAGGAGGATTGAACTGATTGACTCATGACGTCATTTTTTCCTATGTTTTTCCCACGTCGGCGTTTCATGCTGTTTTTACCACTCCTAACTCAGTGTCACACAGTACAATCCTGGTGTTTCCCGTCAGGTCCGCGCTCTTTAAAAATTTCAATCCTCCTTAAACGTATAAAACCCAGCGTTATTTCCATACATTCATCATTTTTTGACACTCAGCGAACGAACACTTCGAAAGCGGTATCAATATTCGGAAGCAGTATCAATATTCGGAAGCAGTATCAATATGGAGGAGATAAATTATCAACTACGCGAGGCTCTCCAAGAATATCTAAATGCAGGTCAACAGTTATTACAACTAAACACTCATTTCGTAGGAGAGGAGGAACAAAACCAACTACAACGTATAACACAGCCATACAAAGATCTCGGCGAAAGATTAGTTCGGTAATGGAGCAATGGTAATCAGAAAAAGAGTTGAAGCATGCCCCATTTGCCAAGCGAATTTCGGATGCTGTCATTAGAAGTGGAAAAAACAACGTGAGACGAAAAAACACAGCCTCCAAAACAAAACAGCCCTTTTCAGGGCTAACCCAACAGTTCTTTTCAGAGCTAACCCAACAGTCCTTTTCAGGACTAACCATTTACCACGAAAGTTCTATCTTCAAATTGTCATTTCTTCAAATTGTCAAACTTCTTTCTTTTAGAAGAGTTACACTCCGAAGAGTAAAAAAAACTCAGAAAAAGTCTAAGTCCAACTCAGTGCTCAGACTTTTAGAGAGAAAATTCATCCATAGATGCAGAAAAAAATCAGAAAAACTAAGTTCAACTCAGTGATGTAGGATATTTGCAATTAAAGGCTAGGTAACGCACAAAAAATGACACATTTTCTATTGTCAATCTTCTTTTCTCTCAGAAGAGTTACACTCCAAAGAGTAAAAAACTCAGAAAAAAGTCTAAGTCCAACTCAGTGATGTAGGATATTTGCAATTAAAGGCTAGGTAACGGCCAAAAAATGACACATTTTCTATTGGCAATCTTCTTTTCTCTCAGAAGAGTTACACTCCAGAGAGTAAAAAAACTCAGAAAAAAGTCTAAGTCCAACTCAGTGCTCAGACTTTTAGCACTCATTTCGTAGGAGAGGAGGAACAAAAACAACTACAACTATAACACAGCCATACAAAGATCTCGGCGAAAGATTAGTTCAACTATTTTTAAAGACAACACCGGATGTCATTTTGGTTGATATCGAATTTGGGAGGAAGATTACTTTCGGTAATGGAGCAATGGTAATCAGAAAAAAGAGTTGAAACATGCCCCATTTGCCAAGCGAATTTCGGATGCTGTCATTAGAAGTGGAAAAAAACAACGTGAGACGAAAAAACACAACCTCCAAAACCAGGTCCCTTTTAGGGACACCCTAACAGCCCTTTTCAGGGCTAACCATCTACCACGAAAGTTCTACCTTTCTTCAAATTGTCAGACGTAAGTTTTATCTTTTTTTCAAATTGTCATTTCTTCAAATTGTCAGACGAAAGTTCTACCTTCAAGCTATCAGACGAAAGTTCTATCTTCAAATTGTCATTTCTTCAAATTGTCAGACGAAAGTTCTACCTTCAAGCTATCAGAAGAAAGTTCTATCTTCAAGTTGTCATTTCTTCAAATTGTCACAGCTCTTTTCAGAGCTAACCCAACAGTG